>JAUIMM010000014.1:30092500-32492500 GCA_031769625.1 Taudactylus pleione
GATTGGAGACCCCTGAATCTGTCCATGACGTACAGTAATGATGTCAGACTTAAAGGGGGCAGGCCCAGCACAGAAAAATAGTGTGTACAGTACTGTAGGTTAACATAGATTTGGTTGACAGACATTAGAATGGTGGATCAATCAACTTGCCTTTTGTTACTGTAGGTTTATTAATCAAACAAGCCATGTCGACCAATAGTGTGTCACCCTTTAGTCCATGTACAGTACAGTACTGTAGATTTAATCAGCCTGTCAATCAAATGTCTGCCAGTCATGTCAGTATGTGGTAACAACTGTCAGTCATCATCAGATACTGTAGTATCCAACACCCTACAGTGCAGAGTACAGTAATGTAGAGTATGTCAGAGTCGTGCATTGTACTGTATTCGTTATTGTACAGTATACTGTAATTCATGTGATTATACAGCAATGCTGTACTTACTTTGAATTATATGCCTCCGAATGCACTCTAGACGAGGCCTGTCCCTCCTCAGCAGGTCTCTTCACCTGTGCTGGAGTGAGCGTACATTGCAGCGCACGCTGTATAGCCTATATATTTCACGGCTTGCACTTCTATAGGCGAGCTCTTTGTCTTGGTTTGAGGCGAAGGCTTGGTCCCGCCACTTCACCAAGACAAAGAGCTCGCCGGACGAGAATTGTCTTGCCCTCATAGCAGCCATTTTCACTAGCCAGTGACGCACGTCGTACATCACACAACTCATAACGCACAACGCACGACGCACGACGCACGTCGACACTAATTCACTCGTTACGGCAGGCGTCTGTGGTGCACTGTAATGTAGTCATAACTGTAGTGGCAAAGTAGTGTGGGCATCACGGGATTGAAAAGTTTCTAAAGTCATGAAATCACTATTGTGTAACATTCATAGCGGCACACTACAGTAGTTGTCCTAGCAGATGGGGATGGTAACTTTTCGTAGCCATTTTCAGGACACTAGGGCAGAACTGACTGCCTACAGTAAATGGATTAACAAAGCATCCTTTATTATGGTAATGAGAGGCTCTTGCTTGCTTTGGGGGAAGGGACCTGATGCACTGTGTATGACTCTCGGCCAACTGGGCATGAGAGATCCCATCGCAACCCTCCTACTGGGCATGCGCCCACCAGAGATGGAAATTCAACAGCATACCGACTGCAGTAATACAGCCAACTGCACATGCTCAGTGATGGCATAGCGCTACATGGCGTATGGCTTGGTGCCACAGATCCCATTGTACCCCCTCCATTTCTAATCCATCGCTGATGGCTGACAGCCACAATAGCCCCATCCATGTAATACAGAGAGCTCTCTCTCATACAGATCCCACTACTACCGTACTTAGTGTGCAAGGTTGGAACAGCATCACCATTGTCATAAGTTTGCGATGCAACGCTATTTTGCGCTTCAAACGCACAGTCAGCTTTGAACACAGAGAGCTCTCTCACAGTCAGAAACCACTCTCAGACACAGTCCAAGAGACGTAGCTATCGTGTGTAAGGCCGAGATGCATCTACGTTGTCGCATGTTTGCGTTTTGCGCTTTGGGCGCACAGTTTGTGATACAGAGCCCTGTCTCTCATTCTATACAGTCCATTCACTACCAGTTTCTGCAGTTATGAAATCACTATTCTGTGGTGCTAAATTCAATGGCACCATCAGTTTTTAATATACAGTATAGGCACATTCATAGCGGCACACTAGTTGTCCTAGCAGACGGGGGATGGTGTCCTTGGCAATGGTCACTGTTCGTAGCATTTTTCAGGACACTAGGGCAGAGCTGACTGCTTACAGTAAATGGATTAACAAAGCATCCTTTATTATGGTAATGAGAGGCTCTTGCTTGCTTTGGGGGAAGGGACCTGATGCACTGTGTATGACTCTCGGCCCACTGGGCATGCGCCAGAAATCCCATTGCAACCCTCCTAATGGGCATGCGCCCACCAGAGATGGAAATTCAACAGCATACCGACTGCAGTAATACAGCCAACTGCGCATGCTCAGTGATGGCATAGCGCTACATGGCATATGGCTTGGCGCCACAGATCCCATTGTACCCCCTCCATTTCTAATCCATCGCAGATGGCTGACAGCCACCATAGCACCAACCGTGTAATACAGAGAGCTCTCTCTCATACAGATCCCACTACTACCATACTTAGGGCCTGATTCAGACCCACTCGCGAGCGGCTGTCCGCTCGCAAGTGGGTCGATGGTGTGCACTGCGCATGCGCACAACGGAGGGAGCTCCGTCGTGCGCATGCACGAGACGCGACATCCGAAGGACTTTCCTTCACTCGTTGTGTCTGATCAAAGGGGGCGTGCTGTCGATGTTGATTGACAGCACGCCCCCTTTGGTGGGCATGCCGGGGGCATGCCTGCGAGACGGAGGCGTTCCCAAGGGAACGCCTACCATCAGAAGCCGGCCCCACTGACATCACTAGTGATGTCAGTGGGAGTGATTTTGGCTCTGATAGAGCCAAAATCACTCCTGGCCTTGTGGTTGAGAAACTCAACCGCAGGCTTCGGCTCGCACTGGCGATGGTCGCGATGGTCAAGACCATCGCGACCATCATCCTGCATGCTCGTATAGGCTGTGGGTGGTGACCCACAGCTATACAAGCATCCAGGAGGACGCTCCATAGTTAAGGAGGTGGGCCCTGATTCAGAGCGAGCGCTCTGGTCAGAGCATCCGGCTCTGAATCAGAGCCTTAGTGTGCAAGGTTGGAACAGCATCACCATTGTCATAAGTTTGCGATGCAATGCTATTTTGCGCTTCAAACGCACAGTCAGCTTTGAACACAGAGCGCTCTCTCACAGTCAGAAACCACTCTCAGAAACAGTCCAAGAGACATAGCTATCGTGTGTAAGGCTGAGACACATCTACGTTGTCGCATGTTTGCGTTTTGCGTTTTGCACTTTGGGTGCACAGTTTGTGATACAGAGCCCTCTCTTGGCGCTAAAGATCCCATTGTAACCCCTCCACTTGGCATGCGCATGAAATTCCATTGCAACCCCTCAAAGCAGACAGCCACCACAGCGCAGACATTGACGAAAGTTTTGCACTATTTAAACGCACAATCAGTTTGTAATGTCTTACTTTTAAGCAGCCTTTTAAACAACAACACTACAGTATTACAGTACAACACTACTAAAGTAGTTTTACTATAATGTGCAGAGCAGACAGTGACAATAAAAAAAATATACGGTATGGTATATTCTTTTCCAGGGATCGAACCCGGGACCATAATTCTACCAAAGTGATCACCTAACCACTAGCCCACACGACAGCTACAGTGAACCGCACAGAGCGGCCTCATCCTTGTGCACTCCTCCCACTGCTGTTATTAATTTAAAAAAAAAATTGTCATACTGTAATTCATCCCATCTCAGTGAAAGCTGTGCGTGCATCTCATTAATCTACAGTATCGGTTATACCGTGACAACAACTCGGGCAACTTCTCTACTGTTCAGTTACTGTACCGTATGTACCGTACAATACTGTATGTGCAGTGATTTGCATCCTGTTATAAGGTCTTACTGTACGGTACAGTACTGTACTGTATTGTACATTATGTGACATTAAAAATACAGTATTGGTTGTGCGAAAATGCAAATGCTGTGAATGTGAGTGTGATATCCATCCAATTTACTGTAAGTTTAACAGTATGGCATTCAGTACAAGACATTCAGTACAAATTACAACAGTGGAGCACTCGCCACCCAGCGGTTAAGCACTGTATTACATGCAATTACAAAGGTGGAGCACTCGCCACCCAGTGGTTAAGCACTGTATTACATGCCATAGCATATCCTTCGTTGAAGAATATCACGGTATTCCACAAGTCCATGGCATGACTCAGAGGCCTGCACGCCATGCCACAAGTCCATGGCACGACTCACGCCACGCCATGAGCAACAAAATAGCTGGGCAGTTCTGTATGTTGCTCATGTCTTTTTTTATAGTGTAGGCTAAATATTAAGATGTACAATGCATGTCTGTATTGTCTTATAAAGGTTTAGAAACACTGCATTGTAGGTTTAGGAAGAACTATCTTAAACAACTATGGATCTCTACAGAAATCATCTGTAGTTTGTATATACAATGATGGCTGCCAGTGGCCTATTTTTTGTGATTAGTGCTTTGCTTGTCTATAAGAAACATCTGGGTAAGACTATTGACCTGTGGACCTTCCTGTAGTTCCAGTACCTAGTGAAAAGCAGCCTGGCCATTAGACCTCATGACCTAAAGGAGTCAGAGTCAATTATTAAAGGTATAGAAGTTCCAACTCCTCATCCAGATTGTTATACACATATAGTGCAAACAAGCCAATGAAAATTATGTGATAGTTTCACAGTCAAACTGAAATGTGTTTAAATGTACAGTAAGTAGACCTCTTGGCAGTTTCCTGCTACTACACTGTGGCTGTAGAATTTATTTTAATCAAGTTTCAGAAAAGACAAATACATTCTTTTTTACATAATCTCCCTGCTTTTCAATACACTTTGTTCATCTGTCAACTAGCTTTCATATTCCCTCATTAAAAAATGTTTTAGGCTGAGCTGTGAGACACAACTGCACTGCTGTTTTCACCTCTTCGTCAGACGTGAATCTTCGTCCTCTTAGGGCTTCTTTCAGGGGACCAAACAGGTGATAGTCTGATTGGTCAAGATGAGGACTATAGGAAGGATGCTTTAACACCTCAAAACAAAGTTTTTGGAGAGTGTCAACAGTATGAACAGCGGTGTGCGGACGTGCATTGTTATGCAACAACACAACACACTTGAATAGCAGTCCTCTGTGTTTTGTTAGAATTTTAGGCTTCAGCTCTTCATTGAGCATCTAATTGTAACTAGCACTGTTGATTGTTGAACTTTTTCCTGATAATGTTAAAATATTGGCCTCGGGAATCCCAGAAACCTGTAAGCATCAATTTTCCAGCTGATCGTTGACTTTTAAAAATTTTCTTGGTCAGCGATTGACAATGTTTCCATTCCATACTCTGCCGTTTACTGTCAGGCTTGTAGTGATGAATCCATGTCTCGTCACTTTCATCTTCCTTAGAGTATCGGCCCAAATTTTATATGCAGATGTCCAAACGCTCTTCCGTGAGTTGTTTTGGTACCCATCTCACTCCAACCTTTGGAAACCTCAAGTCTGTTATCGATTATTGTATAGGCAAAGCCATGGCTGATTTGCAAATGATCTATCCAACAGAATCAGTACTCATGCATGCTCAATGTGGACAAGGACAGGGATCCGGCTCCTTCTTCATTGCTGACACTTGTGCGACCTTCTTTGAATGTCTCTATCCATTCATACACACTTCTTCATGACAAAAAACTTTCTCCATACTGTGCACAAGTCTTCAATAAATATCGTCTCTCAGACCACAAAAAAAAAATCACTGCACACTGCTTTTCTTTCATGCAAATCACAAGTAGGGCAGCCATTGTTTCTTGCACATCACAAATGAACTGATGTAACACATTCAATCATGCACAGCAGTGACTGGGGTGACAGCAATATTTAAATGATGTAGTAGTAATGCTGGTAATAGGTAGTAATGGTGTTATGGGTGTAATTTGCTCTAATTTTTATAAGTATATTTATTGTGTCTAGCATTGAGATAAAAAACATCCTCCTTTGTTTTCATCAGAACTAAATAATTCAAATTTTAATTTATTTTGTACAACTGAGCTTATATGTTCTTGGTGCATAGCAGGCATTCAAGACTTTATTTTTTCTTAATCATTGTTGTGTTTATAAATTATATTTCATAATTTACATTTATTTCATTACTAAAATGTAGCTGCTTCTGAATTAAGCCAAACACAGTGATTCACAAATCAGCATGAAGCAGGGTTGTATATTTTTAGGTCACCACAACATTCTACAACACTGGACAATCAGTATAACACATTAAAAATAAAAGCAGAACAGTGAGATAAAGCATCAATCGAGTAATACTGGGGAAGATGGTAAATGTAATTTATTCCAAGCTAATTGAAACTAATACCACAGTACTAGACAGTACCATGACTACTGGTTCTCCATCTTCTAAAAACATGCATTACAAAGTTCCCCTATTCAATTTAAGAAACAGAAGCCATACATTGGGGGATATTCAATTAGCTGTAAGGTTTTGTTGGATACTTGTTATATTGTATGTGCATCCATACAGTGACAGAACTTGCATTTATTTGAATCTCCCCCAGTATGTAAATAGTCAAACATAATGACAACCTTTGTTTAAAAATATTTTCAGTACAACTTAGTTCCAAATTTGGAATTTTTAATTCCAAAACTGAAACTAAAAAATATTTAGTAATGTTGTCTTTGCTGGTGTTGATGAGGGTGATGATGATTTAGTTGTTGTTTATTATGAAACTGAAACTGAACCTAAAACAATTGTGAAGAGCAAACTGTAAGTCATCTACACTATTAAGGCCTGATGTTGAGTTGGACATAAATGTCTTTTTTTATCTGTAAATTACACATATGAACAAAAAAGACTTACATTTCAGTAAATATACAGATTGTGTTGCATCATACATTTACAACTCCTTATACTTAGAGAGGTGAGAAGGGTTTAGGAAAGGACAGGCAAGCAGATGACAATTATAGTAATTGTGTGTTCACATAAATACAACTGAGGTAGGACTAGTCACAGAAGCATATGCGTCTGTCAGCAAGCATATCTCTTGAGGTACTTAACCTATGATACAAAATATGCACTGATGATGTTGACTATCAACAGCTGCTTCTGATTGGCTGATTGCATTTAAACGACTGCTATAATATATCAAGTCATGGCCATCTATTTGTATTACTTAAGGGGTATTTGTGTTCAGACAATGACAGGACAGAGATATTTTTAAAGTGTAAGAAAACACATTTTTCTAATTTAATGGATTTTAACTTGAACCTGTTTTGTATTTCTGTGTTTATGTCATGGTATTTTTAATGGTAATTGCAAATTTTGTATTTATTAATAACACTGTTCAGACACTATTCTACACTGCTCAAAAAAATAAAGGGAAGACTAAAATAACACATCCTAGATCTGAATGAATGAAATATTCTTATTAAAAACTTTGTTCTTTACATAGTTGAATGTGCTGACACCAAAATCACACAAAAATTATGATTGGATTTCAAATTTATTAACCCATGGAGGTCTGGTTTTGGAGCCACACTCAAAATTAAAGTGGAAAAACACACTACAGGCTTCTCTAACTTTGATGTAATGTCCTTAAAACAAGTCAAACTGAGGCTCAGTAGTGTGTGTGGCCCCCACGTGCCTGTATGACCTCCCTACAATGCCTGGGCATGCTCCTGATGAGGTGGTGGATGGACTCCTGAGGAATCTCCTCCCAGACCTGGACTAAAGCATCTGCCAACTCCTGGACAGTCTGTGGTGCAACGTGGCGTTGGTGGATGGAGCGAGACATGACGTCCCAGATGTGCTCAATTGGATTCAGGTCTGGGGAACGGGCGGGCCATTCCATAGCATCAATGCCTTCGTCTTACAGGAACTGCTCACACACTCGAGCCACATGAGGTCTAGCATTGTCTTGCATTAGGAGGAACCCAGGGCCAACCGCACCAGCATATTGTCTCATAAGGGGTCTGAGGATCTCATCTCGGTACCTAATGGCAGTCAGACTACCTCTAGCGAGCACATGGAGGGCTGTGCGGCCCCCCAAAGAAATGCCACCATTACTGACCCACTGCCAAACCGGTCATGTTGGAGGATGTTGCCGGCAGCAGAACGTTCTCCTTGACGTCTCCAGACTCTGTCACGTCTGTCAAATGTGCTCAGTGTGAACCTGCTTTCATCTGTGAAGAGCACAGGGCGCCAGTGGTGAATTTGCCAATCTTGGTGTTCTCTGGCAAATGCCAAACGTCCTGCACGGTGTTGGGCTGTAAGCACAACCCCCATCTGTGGATATTGGGCCCTCATACCACCCTCATGGAGTCTGTTTCTGACTGTTTGAGCAGACACATGCACATTTGTGGCCTGCTGGAGGTCATTTTGCAGGGCTCTGGCAGTGCTCCTCCTGTTCCTCCATGCACAAAGGCGGAGGTAGCAGTCCTGCTGCTAGGTTGTTGGCCTCCACCACATCTCCTGATGTACTGGCCTGTCTCTTGGTAGCGCCTCCATGCTCTGGACACTACGCTGACAGACACAGCAAACCTTCTTGCCACAGCTCCCATTGATGTGCCATCCTGGATGAGTTGCACTACCTGAGCCACTTGTGTGGGTTGTAGACTCCGTCTCATGCTACCACTAGAGTGAAAGCACCGCCAGCATTCAAAAGTGACCAAAACATCAGCCAAAAAGCATAGGAACTGAGAAGTGGTCTGTGGTCACCATGTGCAGAACCACTCCTTTATTGGGGGTGTCTTGCTAATTGCCTATAATTTCCACCTGTTGTCTATTCCATTTGCACAACAGCATGTGAAATTGATTGTCAATCAATGTTGCTTCCTAAGTGGATAGTTTGATTTCACAGAAGTGTGAATGACTTGGAGTTACATTGTGTTGTTTAAGTGTTCCCTGTATTTTTTTTAGCAGTGTATGTTATGTATATGACACTGTATTACAATATTACTGTATATTTTGTACAATTTGGGTACTGTGAATTTAGAATAAACTAACACTGTTAGGCCACTGTGCTTTTGTTATTCCTGGTATAAACCAAGTGCACCTGCTACTGTTTAATAAAGAAGTGGGTGGACCCCTGTGTTTTGGTTTTGGCAAAACTACCCTCAAGTGTTTTGGTTTTGGATCTGGATGTCTTAAAAAAATCATGAAAATCATGTAATTTGGACCTATTTTTATTTTAAAGTATTAATAACATCATTTACATTCAATTACAGCCAATTTTGACCACCTCACAATCAAAATATTGTTTTCATCAATACTGGCCAAAGGCTGCAGTGAGTTGGCTAGCTAAACAAAGCAACAGAGCAGCAGTACAAACACATGGCAGTTTAAAAGAATATAACACATCTATGAAATATATAGTAGTGGCACTGCAGTGGTAGACAGCATGACAGTTTAATAAACTATACAATCCTATAGAATGTTTTCATTGATAAGAGGTAGAACTAGAGCAGAGGTGTAAGTCCAGTACAGGTAAATGGAGATGGAGTATGTATGTAGTGGAAGCCAAGTAAAGCATTGATTGATTGATTGATTACAGTAACAACTGACAAGAAAAGTAAATCAGAGACATGGAAGAAATTATTCTTTATATGCAGCTGCAGCTGCTCCTAACTATCTCTTTTCACTGCACTTTTCTTACTATGGTGGTGCCCTGGGGCGGCTTAGCTGGGCCGGTTTTGGGGGGTCCCGCGCTCTGGATTTGAACCTTAGTATGTTAGGGACCTACCCGAAAGAGGTTACCTGGATATGGTGGGTAGGCCCATAACCTTGGCCATGATTATGCTAAAAACCTCTATTGATTGCAAAATTTTATTGCATTTATATATATTTATAATTTGGAGTTGTGCACCTGAGATTTGTCTGTTTCTGTGCCTGCAATTAGTCTCATCAGGTAGCACCTCCCATTACATATATAGTCAAGTTGTGCAGTCCAGAAATCTTTTCCATATACTCCATATAATGTGCTTTATTGCACATCTAAGGGAAAGGAGACGCCCCTATTCTGGACTAGCACCCTTCCTTATTGGTTTACAAGCATGGAGTATTGTAATGTATATGCACACTGTATTAGGCACAATTCTAGGTAAGTCCTACAAGTTATATACTGTAGTGCAATTTTGGTTCATTTTTGGGGCTTGGGTCCCCCTGGATTGCGTTGGTTGGTCTGTCTCAGGGCACTGCATTATAACACATTTTCCTTTATAACACATTTTAACCCTTCACTGTGTGTCTAATATATATGTACCTCACTTTTTTATTTTCATTCTTTATATGCAGCTGCAGCTGCTCCTAACTATCTCTTTTCACTGCACTTTTCTTACTATGGTGGTGCCCTGGGGCGGCTTAGCTGGGCCAGTTTTGGGGGGTCCCGCGCTCTGGATTTGAACCTTAGTATGTTAGGGACCTACCCGAAAGAGGTTACCTGGATATGGTGGGTAGGCCCATAACCTTGGTCATGATTATGCTAAAAACCTCTATTGATTGCAAAATTTTATTGCAATTATATATATTAATAATTTGGAGTTGTGCACCTGAGATTTGTCGGTTTCTGTGCCTGCAATTAGTCTCATCAGGTAGAACCTCCCATTACATATATAGTCAGGTTGTGCAGTCCAGAAATCTTTTCCATATACTCCATTTAATGTGCTTTATTGCACATCTGAGGGAAAGGAGACACCCTCATTCTGGACTAGCACCCTTCCTTATTGGTTTAAAAGCATGGAGTACGGTAATGTATATGCACACTGTATCAGGCACAATTCTAGGTAAGTCCTACAAGTTATATACTGTAGTGCAATTTTGGTTCATTTTTGGTTGTGGGTCCCCCTGGATTGCGTTGGTTGGTCTGTCTCAGGGCACTGCATTATAACACATTTTCCTTTATAACACATTTTAACCCATCACTGTGTGTCTAATATATATGTTCCTCACTTTTTTATTTTCATTCTTTATATGCAGCTGCAGCTGCTCCTAACTATCTCTTTTCACTGCACTTTTCTTACTATGGTGGTGCCCTGGGGCGTCTTAGCTGGGCCAGTTTTGGGGGGTCCCGCGCTCTGGATTTGAACCCTAGTATGTTAGGGACCTACCCGAAAGAGGTTACCTGGATATGGTGGGTAGGCCCATAACCTTGGCCATGATTCTGCTAAAAACCTCTATTGATTGCAAAATTTTATTGCATTTATATATATTAATAATTTGGAGTTGTGCACCTGAGATTTGTCTGTTTCTGTGCTTGCAATTAGTCTCATCAGGTAGCACCTCCCATTACATATATAGTCAAGTTGTGCAGTCCAGAAATCTTTTCCATAGCTAAACAAAGCAACAGAGCAGCAGTACTAACACATGGCAGTTTAAAAGAATATAACACATCTATGAAATATATAGTAGTGGCACTGCAGTGGTAGACAGCATGACAGTTTAATAAACTATACAATCCTATAGAATGTTTTCATTGATAAGAGGTAGAACTAGAGCAGAGGTATAAGTCCAGTACAGGTAAATGGAGATGGAGTATGTATGTAGTGGAAGCCAAGTAAAGCATTGATTGATTGATTACAGTAACAACTGTCAAGAAAAGTAAATCAGAGACATGGAAGAAATTATTATGAAATAAGCTTCCTAAATCCCAACTAGATTTTGATAATCAAAAAGAAACTGAATCCATTCCAAACATGAAATCACAGGCCTCAGACCAGTACAGGCAATTCAAGGCAGAGTTATAGCCTAGTCAAACTCGATAGTTATATGATGATTATAAAATTTCATATGATATGATCATATGATTTAAAGATTATATGAAAATTAATGATGTGATGATGAGAAGCTTGTGATGGATGGTCTTGCAAGATACAGAAGAACAACAACGCCCCAGTAAAGTACAGTAATTTACACTGCCTTTCAAACACTATAAAGTATGATAAGGAGAATTATACTACTCTGTAGTATCTATAGAGAAACTCCCTGAAACTAGGCCTATAACCCTGGATGAGAACCTGGTGATGGATGGTCTTGCAAGATACAGAAAATTAATACCCAAGTAAAGTACAGAAATATACACTGCATTTCAAACACACACAATCTTGGCAAACCCACAATGAAAAGAGGTGCATGTTTGAACTGTAATTGGTAGCAAAAGTGTTTCTCATAGAAATTGAAGTTAATTTTGATGAACATCAGTTTTTCAAAATTTTTTGGAAGTAGCCGCTTATGCTGATCACTAACAAGGTTCAATGTGCTAAACACAATTTCAAAGTACACACTGGATGGTGGAAAACTTCAGTAAACCAAAGCTTGTACAAAGGCTGCAAATTGCCTTTTGTTTCCTCATAGTATTCAAAGGGACTGTGTGACATGCTAATTTTTACATTATCATTAAAGTAATCTTCTACCATTCTATTGATGTTTACTGTATCAGATTGACTCATGGTAAATGTATCAATATATGTGGCAAATTCTTTTAAGTTTGACCAGATGTCATAATGTTTCACTCTTGTGTGCTGAGTTGAATCATCGTCTCTTGGAAAAGTCTGTTGTTTTCTGGTAAGAGCATTTGCAGGAGAAACTGAAGCAAGAGATGTTGTTGTGTCATTTGCCACCTGAGCGCACAACTTTCTTTCAAGGAGAACTTTGCATATCTTAAGATCTGTGTCAGTTGGAATAAAGATATTACATACCACTTAAACCTAGGATCAAGCATGGTTGCCAAAGTATACTGATTCTATTGCAAGAAGTTGCAAACCTTATGGTGCTGGCAAAGTGAAAAAAGAAACTTGATCAACAAGTCCAGCACACTTAGCAGAATCACTTAATTTCAACTCCTCCTGTTGCTTTTTTTGCTGCTTTTCCAGTAATTTAATTAAGGGTATGACCTGACTCTGGATGGCAGTGTCTGAACTCACTTAATTGGATACAATTTCAAATGGTTTCAGTGGCTTTCATAAAACCAAGAGTATTCTCCACTGCGCTGAACTAATGTGATATGCCCCCTCTCCCTATATCATGGCTTGATGTGTACATTTGGATGGCTTGTTGCTGTTCTTCCAGTTGCTGAAGCATATAATGGGTGGAATTCCACCTGGTTACTCTATCTTGCTTCAGTTGGTGACTGCAACAGTTCTTGCAGCTGCTGCAATATTCTACAAATGTTTGCTGAATGACAGAAATGCCCAGATATTTTATGGGCCACAGCCAACATATCCTATACACACCTGTCAGTTTTTAAGAAATTCTGAAACATCAAGTTTAATGTATGTGCAAAACATTATACCTGTTCAAAATCACCCAGTTGTGATGCTCGTACAATGTTACTTGCATTATAAGCAATGACAAATCTTGAGGAGAGTAACAGAAGTGTAAGCCATTATGTTATCACATCCCTGAATTTTGACACTGGTATGCCTTTTAGTGAAGCTGGTGATATGAAGAGTAGCCTGCCAGTGAGGAAGCTGGTGTTGTGTTTCGATAATGCTGCTGCTGCGATACACCAACCTAGTGGGCTGTCACAGTCATGTAATTTTTAGTTTGTCCAGTGATGCTTATCCACATATCTGTAGTTAAGTGGATAGTAAGTACAAAGGCATAATCTAAGCAAATAATAACTTTTTTAACATCCTGGTACAGGTGAGGAATTCCTGTTATGGTAAGATGCAAAAGAGATGGAATTTGATAGCATGGACACATTATCTCAACTAGATGTCTACAACCAGATGCATCAATGGCAGATATTAGATGCAGATCTAATGCTAACATAGCCATCATGGCTTAAGTGATCTACTGTGCAACAGGATGACTGCTGTCATACTTGGTACTTCTTGCAAACAATTGTTTCACAGTCAATTGTGGTTTGAAATGACTAGTCTTCTTAGTCATCTTCGGTGAAGAAGATTCACCCTCAGCAGCAGTCCTAGGGCACAAGGATTCTGCTTGGGAATCCTGGATAGGGGAGGGGTCAGTTTGCCTTTCCAAACTGGATGCAGGACTACCTCCAATTGCTAATGAGGAGCTTGATGATGTATGTGTTGGTAGTGAAGATTTCATGTGCTGGGATGGGATACATTCTATAGATCAACAGTAAAAAGGTAGACTAAGTCTAGATACATAGCGGCCATTTTGGTGTTGACTTTTTGACCATGG
Organism: Taudactylus pleione; assembly: GCA_031769625.1. NCBI lineage: Eukaryota > Metazoa > Chordata > Amphibia > Anura > Myobatrachidae > Taudactylus > Taudactylus pleione. The sequence goes on from JAUIMM010000014.1 coordinate 30,106,310, forward strand.
CGATCATTTGTACCTGTCGACCTTCTTACATGTCGATCTTTAGTGTGTCGACCTCTTTTTCCTGACAACATGGGGGTTTCTACATCTATCTTGCTATCTATGTACAGTCTCTCACTCTCTGGGGGGTTTCTACATCTCCACCATGTGGACCTCAAGGTCCTTGCAAGGGCAGCAAGGACCTTCGGACCTTGTTGTATGTTGCCCTATTGTTGCTGGTTGCAAAGAGACCCCCATAACAGTTCAAGCTTCAGGGCCCCAAAAATGTAGATCCGCCACTGCCCCCACTAGAAAGATTCTAGTGCTGGTTATTCAAAGTACAGGGGACCCCTACATCTTTTGTCCCCTGTATTTTCACAACCAGGACTGGCTCTGAAAAGTCCAGGGATGATTGTGCTTTTAGGCGGGGACTCCACATAATTGTTTTTTAATTTATCGCTTTACAAGCATTTTACACGCAGATGCAGGCATGGATCTCACTGATTTATGCATGCATCTGTGTCATTTATACCTGCTCATGCTAAAATCGAAAGCATGAAGCAGGTCTATTCATTTGGGGATTTGAAGTTCGATTTGAAGTTCAATTTGGTGTTCAATTTCAAAACGAATATTAGTAAATAAGGGATTTGTTTGTTGGTCTGTAAGTTCTGATGTTTTTCCGATGTTGAATTCGAAGTGGGATTTGAGTGGGATTCGGTTTTATGTTTGATTTGACATTCGATTTTGCCTTTAGTAAATCTCCAAATGCAAAATCAATTGCAAATCGAATGAAAATCGAATGTCAAATCAAATAAAAAACAAAATCGAACATTAGTAAATATACACCATAGTTTGTTCTTCAGCCTTAGGGGTAAAGTTACTAAAGGTCCATTAGAATTGATTTTGATACATTTTTAAACCGATTTGAATTTATTTAAATCGATGTGTTTCAGGGGCTAATCGCACATTTGCTAACATTTAAAAATCAATAGTAAAATCATCTGTTGGTAAATGTGCATTTTAGCCCCTGATTTAGACTGATTTAGATTGATTTAAAATCAATCAAAATAATTTAAAATTGATCTTTAGTAAATTTACCCCTTAGGGTTTTTTTGTACACTGATTTGCCTTCTTTAAAGGTGACACCTCTAGGCTTAGAGTGAGAAGCTGTTGCAATGTGAGGTTACAGAAGATACCTGACTGTTTTGTACCAGCTTTCACAATAGGCATTCTAGTGCATGAAACAACAGTTGCAGGACCATGACTTGCAAAGAAAGGCCATGGTCTGAGCCTTTCCTTGGCACTGCGTGTGGTGTATGGTATGTTCACAATTTAAAATTTTTCAGCAGTAACTTTTTATTTAATAGTTAGAGTCAGAGCTTAAAGTGGGGTGGAATGGGGCAGAACTGCGCCACGTCACTTCTATTTAAAGACGGAACCAGTTCTGCCTCCTCCGACCCACCTCAGCTCGGCGCCGCAGAGAGGGTCTATTAGCCGGGCGCCCACTGAGATTTGTTATCAACAGGTGCCCAGCTCCCTCCCCGCAGCACCAGCCGGAGGCTGGAGCTTACTCTTGAGCTCCGGCCTCCAGTTCCTCGCACGGGCACTATGGCAGAGATGTCATGACATCTCTCCCATAGTTCAGCAAAAGCAGCCAGGCGGACCGGAGGCAGCAGACGCAGGAGCGGGGCTTAAGGCAAGTTTTTTTTTGTGTGGAAGCAGCTTCATATTGGGGGCATAACTTCTGGGGGCACTATTACTACTGGGGGCATTTAGTCAGGGGCATTACTATTGGGGCACTAATACTAGGGGCATTTACTTGGGGGCATTACTATTGGGGCATTGCATAAGGGGCACTACTGCTGTGGGCATTATGTGTAAGGGGCACTACTACTATGAGCATTGTATAAGGGGCACAATGGGGGCATTGTGTAAAAGGGTACTGATGTGTGTCATACATGAATAAGGGACACTACTATGTGGTGTAATGTGAATCGGGTGAATCAAGATTGTGCTACTGTGTGGCGTAGTCTCTTTTGAATGAAAAAAAAACACAGAGGTGATGTTTTCTTTAAGAATGTGAAATACTATTTAGATTTGAGATGGCCTTTCTGAAACCTTCTTTCCCTTTGACCTCCTTTAGTTGATTTTAAAGAAGTACTATGACTGCCAGCACTAGTACTGGCTTGCTCCTGTTCTTCTATCGACTGATACACAAATGATTTTATTTTTTACACCAGGACTGGAGTTACTGTAATTGAACTTGTAACTGCCACCACACCTAGTGATCATACAATGAAATATGGAAATGAGGGACTGTTACCATTACCATTCAGTTTTATTAAAAGACTGGGAATTGTTTTTGACACCAGATAAAAAAATGCCTATTTTACACTTATTATTTTCTGGGGTACAGCTGACAGCGACATGATCACACCCATAATGTTAATTCCTGGTGTCAACTTAGCGTATCTTGAGATGCATCCCACAGGGCACACACACGAAATTGCATCTTTTTCTTTTCATATAATGTATCTATCTCTACGTCAGGTTCTTTATGCTTTTAATACTTCAAAGGAAACATTTTAAATGAACCATGACTACGGCAGAGGCATAACAATAGCCCCCGCAGACCCCGCGATGGCTTGGGGGCGTGGTGAGTTGGGGACTGTAGATTCCATGCAGACAATCTGTCTGCATGAAGCCCCTGGCAATGAGCAAGAAACCCCTGACAATGAGCATGAAACCCCTGGCAACAAGCATGGAACCCAGAGAATAACAAACCCTGACAATGAGAATGAGACCCCTGACAATGAGCAGGTAATTTAAAAGTAATTAGAAGCCTTACTGTGGGGCATAAAATGGTGTCAGGGGTATAACTGTATGTGGCATAATGTGTAATGGCATTACAGTTTGTGGCATAATATGTAATGGGCATTTTGGTGTGTCACATAATGTGTCATGGGCATTTTGCTGTGTGGAATAATGTGTAATGGGCATTACAGTGTGTGGCATAGTGTGTAATGGGCATTATGGTGTGTACAATAATGTGTAATGGGCATTACAGTGTGTGTAATAATGTGTAATGTGCATTACGGAGTGTGGCATAATGTGTATGGAGCATAATGGTGTGTGGCATAATTTGTAATGGGCATTACATGTGTGGCATAATGTGTAAGGGGCATTATGATGTGCGGCATAATGTGTAAGGGACATTACGGTGTGTGGCATAATGTGCAAGGGGCATTACTAGGAGGAAAAATGCCAAATAATGTAAATTGTCTATGGGGGGTGGGGGCACATTTTTAACTCTTTGCTTTGAAAGCCAAATTGCCTAAAAGTGTCCCTGTGTTAGTTTTACCAAAATGCCAGGGGGGGTACCAGAAACTTTTTTGGCAGGAGAGAGCAAAATTTATAGTTATGCCACTGGACTATGGCCACCATTCATCACTGCTAGAAGTATTAGATATACTGAACAGCAGAACACAATGTAGAGCACAGCTTTAATATTAATTCCTTTGTTCATTTTTGGAATGTTATCCACTTATTCTCAAACATGGCTAATAAAACCAGTCTCCCCACCACTGGAACACTTCCTAAAGTTAGGTGCAAGATGGTCACTAATATTTTCTGAAGCACCAATGCAGCTCATAGCAAAGTATTACAAAGTATTATAGTCAGACTCAGTTCTGGAGCTGTGGAGATGTGATGTAAATGTGTACAATCAGTTCTGGAGTTGTGGAGATGTGATGTAGATGTAATGTAAATGTGTACAATCAGTTCTGGAGCTGTGGAGATGTGATGTAAATGTGTACAATCAGTTCTGGAGCTGTGGAGATGTGATGTAAATGTGTACAATCAGTTCTGGAGCTGTGGAGATGTGATGTAAATGTGTACAATCTGTTCTGGAGCTGTGGAGATGTGATGTAAATGTGTACAATCAGTTCTGGAGCTGTGGAGATGTGATGTAAATGTGTACAATCAGTTCTGGAGCTGAGGAGATGTGATGTAAATGTGTACAATCAGTTCTGGAGCTGTGGAGATGTGATGTAAATGTGTACAATCAGTTCTGGAGCTGTGGAGATATGATGTAAATGTGTATAATCAGTTCTGGAGCTGTGGAGATGTGATGTAAATGTGTACAACCAGTTCTGGAGCTGTGGAGATGTGATGTAGATGTAATGTAAATGTGTACAATCAGTTCTGGAGCTGTGGAGATGTGATGTAAATGTGTACAATCAGTTCTGGAGCTGTGGAGATGTGATGTAAATGTGTACAATCAGTTCTGGAGCTGTGGAGATGTGATGTAAATGTGTACAATCAGTTCTGGAGCTGTGGAGATGTGATGTAAGTGTGTACAATCAGTTCTGGAGCTGTGGAGATGTGATGTAAATGTGTACAATCAGTTCTGGAGCTGTGGAGATGTGATGTAAATGTGTACAATCACTTCTGGAGCTGTGGAGATGTGATGTAAATGTGTACAATCAGTTCTGGAGCTGTGGAGATGTGATGTAAATGTGTACAATCAGTTCTGGAGCTGTGGAGATGTGATGTAAATGTGTACAATCAGATCTGCCAAACAGGTGTACGTTCAACTCAGCATCAACACTAATATTTATTTAGTTTTGACTAGGAGAGCTTTACAACTTGGAGAATTCAAATCATTAAATGTTCTGGCTTTAAACTCTTGAATAGTACGAAAGCATTTAAAACTTGCTTGAACATTTGTTTTTCTGCATATGTGTCCTGCTACATCTTTGCCGCTGCTGCAACTTGCCGCTGGACGCATGCTGCGAGTCGCATGGCGGCAAATGGGCATGTGTGTCTTGTTTGCTCCCATGATCCATAGGATTGCATGGTGCAATCTATCCATTCAGTATATGGAACTGTATTGAGGAGGATTGTACACATTTACATCACACCTCCATCACATCTCCACAGCTCCAGAACTGATTGTACACATTTATATCACACCTCCATCACATCTCCACAGCTCCAGAACTGATTGTACACATTTACATCACATCTCCACAGCTCCAGAACTGAATGTACACATTTACATCACATCTCCACAGCTCCAGAACTGATTTTACACATTTACATCACACCTCCATCACATCTCCACAGCTCCAGAAATGATTGTACACATTTACATCACATCTCCACAGCTCCAGAACTGATTGTACACATTTACATCATACCTCCATCACATCTCCACAGCTCCAGAAATGATTGTACACATTTACATCACACCTCCATCACATCTCCACAGCTCCAGAACTGATTGTACACATTTACATCACATCTCCACAGCTCCAGAACTGATTGTACACATTTACATCACATCTCCACAGCTCCAGAACTTATTGTACACATTTACATCACATCTCCATAGCTCCAGAACTGATTGTACACATTTACATCACATCTCCACAGCTCCAGAACTGATTGTACACACTTACATCACATCTCCACAGCTCCAGAACTGATTGTAGACATTTACATCACACCTCCATCACATCTCCACAGCTCCAGAACTGATTGTACACATTTACATCACATCTCCACAGCTCCAGAACTGATTGTACACATTTACATCACATCTCCACAGCTCCAGAACTGATTGTACACATTTACATCACATCTCCACAGCTCCAGAACTGATTGTACACATTTACATCACATCTCCACAGCTGAAGAGACAAAGCTAGACTGCAAAGTAGGCAAACTTTACGGCGCAACTGTGGTTTATGAAGAGTTGGACAAAAGCATGAATATGCATGTATTTAGATGTATATAGTGTGACTCTAGTATAGGCTGGTGCAAATGTAAACTGATCATGATGATAATGATGATAAGTATTAAATTAAGCATATGATTATAGGGCACCATAAAATGCATACAACTCCGTATGAAGCAAATGCACACATTTTTTTCTGTGCATACACATGACATTTCAATCCAACTCAGCATCAGGCCCATTGTGTATGTGTATAAGTGAATGAATTTCACTCCTCTTGTGTATACTTTTATTTATTGTATTTTCTTATCACTAGTAGAGACAGTACTGTACTGTAGGAGCTTTTCTATCTTTCTCATTTTACCAGTTTCCTGGAGTTAAACTTAAAATGGCATGAAAAATCTAATTAATTGCTGAACATGATTGAATGCATATGGATATGTTATGTTACACATACAGTTGAGTATGATTTACATTCTTTTAAAGTGTTACACATATAATACTATTATAATGAGCACTGAACAGTTTTGATGAGCATGGAACAAGATTGAACAGATTCAAAACTCTTTAAACAATCCCAGACAGTTTCAAACAGCCTTTGAAACAAGGTAAATCTTTAGATTTCTAAAAGTTTAAAAATGGTACAAACATCTCTAGACGATAAATAAACCAGCTTGGTTTTGTCTTTAAAATAATAGTTGTTTTAAAAAATATGGGAAGACTCGCAGGAGCTACTTTAGTGGCTGCAGCTATTACATAAGCCCCAAAGAGTCCAGAAAAAAACATGTTGACCCTTTAAATAGTCATCCTCAGGACCTTACTAGGGTTGTGTGACCGGTACCCTCGTTCAAGGAGCAATACAGATAGAGTTGCACCATTACTGTCCTGGTGGCAACTGCATTTTATTTGCAGAGTATCTGGAATGGCACCCTGCAGCCTTTAGAGCCACCCGGAGCATCCTCAGGACACACCAGGGAGTGCACTGTGCCTGCCCAGGATGTAATAGAGCCCTGTAACGGTAATGACCATACAGATCACCGTGATTGTATCCTTATCACTTTATTGTATAGTTATTTGTTTAATACATACTACATTTTGTATGACAAGTGTTAAAAGTATTTAAACATTCATATTGAAAACTGTGACTCACCCATCATAGGAGAGTACACATTTTATTTAATAGGGAATGAAATTTGCATGTCTAACAGATCTTTTTCTTCATCATCCAACATTTGCTTTCCTAATCCTGAAAACATAATGACTGAGTGTGATTTTGTCTGCATAATTCTAAGTGACATTCAACTTTAGCTCCATTAGTATCATAATTATTCTGACTTTTATTTAATCAGCTAAATTACAAAATCTCTAATATTTTTCACAGACACAGATTAACCAATATTCCTAAATAAAGCTTTAAAGTGAACATGTGAATTTGAATCAGTTCTAGATCCTGATGATTTTATTTTTAAATCTCCTACTGTTGAAGCTGACCACTGTGATGTAGTATAGGACAAAATCAAAATAAGCTCCTTGTTTGGTGCTGTCACTGTAATCAAGCAATGGGGTATACCTAGCTGCCACTTTGATTTGAAAGATGTAGCAGCACACAAATTACACCAACATATGAAGGGAGCCCTATAAACCCTATGCAAAGCATTAAAGTGCTATTGTAGTGTAACCCACAGTTAAGTGGGGCACCATCAATTGCTATCATGAGCTGAACAGCTAAGATATGTTATAATGTAAAATATAGTGATCACTGCCTTATTGTATTGTTTTTGGCCTACCTAGAACATAAACAGACCATACTGACTCTCCTGGAGTTGTGTGAGTAGTAGTAGGTACCAGCCTAGTGCTGGGTGACCTACCGTACAAGTACCGCCTCAAACTAATAAAGACTACACAATAGTCATCATACTTTTATATCTATGTATAGTACAAAAATGAATGGCCAATACTAAGAACACTAGAGCGTGCAACAAAATGGAACAAATCACATAAAGTGTGCTGACTGACAATACAATGATTACACTGACTTATAGGTTATACATCAGGACAAAGAGCCCTCAAAATGTAACTATCAACATAACAATAAATATAAATTAGTAAATCACAGTTATTTTATTTGTGCTCCAGGTTTTCAAGCAACACATACAAACACACACACCACCCACTACTGTAAATTGAAATATATTTCTCTTTGCCAAATTCTATTAACTATATATTTTGTAAGAGATTAAAAAATAAGAAAGACAGGAGAGATACAAAGAAAAATTAGGGATTTTATTGTATGGATGGAGAATGATTTTTGAAGTCATTTTCTATGATTCATCTATCTATGTATGCAGTTCTTTGAATATTCTCAAGATCATAGATACAATTGAGGAAGAATATTTACAAAATGACTTGCACCATTCAAAGAGAAATATATGTTAAAGATTAAAGTTTTTCAAGTTGAATATTTATCTGAATGGGAAAGACAGAAAGGTGGGTATGGGGATAAACCAGAATTGTTTTAACAAATAAGAGGATACTTGTACCAAGCACCTGGACTAGTGGCCACTGGACTAGTGTGCTACTAAGTGGCTGCTGCATGAATGTGCTACCATTTACCCCATGAAACCCCTTAACCTGATCTTGAGACACAATATATACTGTACACACACACACACACACACACGTACACATGACAAAGTTCTGTTATGTTTTTAAAACTTGAGATATTTCACATTGTACTTAAATTTACTGTGCAGCTGAGTAATTTTATTGATACCTCTTTTATCAACTGTGTTAGGCTAAGAAGAGGCTGCCTGTAAGGTTCTTCAGTAGAACTACTTACAAGAAGACCACTTTGTATAAGAAAACATCTTCCTCCACAGTCACAACTTTTTTTCTCAAATTACAATCAGTTCTGGTAAGCTCCAGAATTGTTTGCATGTATATCATATATATTAGTGATTGTTATTAATACCTCAGTTATATAGGGGAAATTGAATTTTGAGTTTTGTGGTCCTTTATTAGAACCGTTTTGAAAGAGCCTTGATGAAATTCATGAACTTCCATAACAGTTGAACTTACTGTACTTCTGTAGTTTTTTTTCCCCATAAAATATTTATTCTGGTTCTATGCATGTGTGACAAAAATGCATACAGTATGACTGTATATAGTTTTAGCTTATCATTGACTTACAGCTACACCTGGACAATTACATGAATTGCTTGACATTTGCATTTTGTGTGCAGGGAAAAAGCTTCCCAATACATTTTTAGAGAAGGAAACATAAGTAATATATTTACTGTAATTCCATTTCATTTGCATTGATGTTTGTATTTTGTATTTGATTTTGTATTCAATTATATTTTATATTGAAAATGAAGCTTTTGCATTTATTAATAATATTATCATATGACCCTTCCTTCATTATGATTTTGTGTGGTAATGTTAACCACATGTCTACACCACTCAACGGTATTATAGGGTTTAAGAATACACCTGTTACAGCTGATGTACACCTGGAGGAAATGCTACTGTTTTTGAGCTGCATCCAACTAATCCTATGCATATACATTTGCTCCTTTTATGTATGTCTTTATTCTATGTACTGTACTGTAGTTCATACCACCTCTGGAGGTGCCCCCTTATGTGCGTCTGCTCTAATCCCATCTGGAAATGCTGATTGGAGTTGGCAAAATGTAAAAGTTTCACATAAAGTACAATCTATTCAATATTTCTACACCTTCTATAATATAATCCACAGCAGATAAAGCGGCACTCAGGAGACTTCACAATGGGGTGAAACAACGTGTTTTAATTCGACGTTTCGGGATACGGAGACCCCGTCTTCAGGAACACACAGATAACAAACATGCAATGACAATAACCTTAAATACCTGTGACTGTGCTTGATTGAACCATCTGGTCTGCCCACCTCCGGCAAACGGACCCCACACATCCGGTCGCGGCACCTGCGACCGAACCCTTCTATAATATATAAATAATTATGAGCAGGTTAAAGCAGAAAATTAGTTGACATCTATTTTCACATTATATTCTTTACTTTCACCATGACTAAACTGGAAGCAAGGCATTACAATCACACAAAATGACAATTATGATTCTATGCACCCATATGCTTTTCAGAAGATCTCACGAAGAAACAGAAAATTAGCCAAAAACTATCATTCAAAGAAAGTCACTCCAGACAAACATTATTTTATATCTATTCTGTAACAAAACACAGTAACTTTTAACATGTTTAGAACTACTGTAATCATGCAGCAATTCACCAGAGGCATATTTCTGCTGAATCTCTTTGCTGCACTTTACAATTAACATAATTTATGTGTATATAAATGTGGATTGTGATCAGCGCTCATCAGGTGGTCCCCCAAGTGGCGGAGCAGCTGGGTACTGGAGATGTCCTTACTCCAAGGGGAAGCTGGAGTCAGTTAATATGGATACTAAACGCTCACCTATTGTAGATGGAACTAGTGATGTGACTAAACTACCAAAAATCATATATAAAATGGATTAGGTTATGAGAAATTGTGAGTGACTATTATGTATGTATATAAAGTTGTTTATTAACTTGGCAGACACATTTCTCCAATTCTCAACAATTTATTGTTTAAAAATTCCAAATCTGGGGATGGTTGCCAGGGAAATTAGCTGGCTCCTTTAGGATGCCTCTATCCGTAGCGTTAATGTGGCACAATGTTTCCCTCCAGACACCTATGGGGTGGCAACCTGACTCTGAGTAGTCAAGGTAGATGATGAATGGGACTTACTTGGGTGCGGAGTGTTCCCCCTTTAGAGGGTTACTCTCCGTATGTTACTTACGTCACCCTATGTACACTGTGTGTGTAACTGTATTAGTAATCCCTCTATTGCTATACAAATTGGGATATAAGAAGACCTTTGTATGGAACAGGGTCTCTTTTCCATATGTCAAAGATAGCATACGTTACCCTCACTGCAAATGCTGTCAAAGTCTATTTCCAGTGTAAGAATAATATGTAGTGTACAGCCGCGGCGTCTCGCATTTGCGCTTACCGATCTATGTTTTCAGGGTCCTTAAGCGCTCCTGCACATTGGAGCTGGTTCCCAGGGAGAGGTGCGGATGGTGTCTTTGGGCCTGATTCAGACCCGCTCGTGAGCGCATAGCGCTCGCAAGCGGGTCGATGGTCGTGCAGTGTGAATGCGTGGCATGCACACTGCGCATGCACGACCCCCGGACCGAGTGAGAACTTCACCCGCTCAGGACTCACAGCAAAACAGGGCGGCTGTCGATGTTGAACAACACCTCGCCTCGTTTTGTAGGTGGGTGGGGGGGTGGCTACACAAATGGAGGCGTTCCGAAAGAATGCCTGCCATTTGTGGGCAGTCCTACTGACATCACACGTGATGTCAGTAGTGAACTTCCTGCTCTATTAGAGCAGGAAGTTCACTGGGGCTTGCGGTGGATGAGACCCCGCCACAAGGTCTTGTTGAAAGCCCAATGCTCACGATAATCGCGACCATTGCCAGGCCGCCCGCACAAGCTGTGGGTGGCCACCCACAGCTATGCAAGCGGCCTGAAGGCGTTTTTTTTTTTGTTTAAATCTGCCCTGATTCAGAGCGAGCACTCTCAAATAGCGAGTGCCTCTGAATCAGGACCTTAGTTCTTAAATAGGAGGTCCGTTATTTTGATGATGGAGTTGGAAAGGACCTTTCTCCTCCATAGTGCGGAACGCTGTGATTGTCAGTAGGGTAAGTCTGTCTGCAGGAATGAGAGGAAACTACGGTGGAATGAGACCATGCACTGGTCTCCCTGCAATGTCTCCCCTCTGTGTATATAGAGTAGGGGTGTGCACCGGACACTTTTCGTGTTTTGTGTTTTGGTTTTGGATCTGGATCTTTCTTCGTGTTTTGGATCTGGATTGGTTTTGCCAAAACCACCCTTCCGTGTTTTGGGTTCTGGGTTTTGTGTTTTGGATCTGGATTTTTTCTTAAAAAATAAAAAAAACCCGCTAAAATCACATAAATGGGCCTTTTTTTGTTCCTACGCTATTAATAACCCCAATAACATTAATTTCCACTCATTTCCACTCTATTCTGAACACCTCACACCTCACAATATTGTTTTTAGGCCAAAAGGTTGTACCGAGGAAGCTGGATGACTATGCTAAGCGACACAAGGGGGCGGCACAAACACGTGGCCCATCTAGGAGTGGCACTGCAGTGGCAGACAGGAAGCCAATCAGCGTTATGGTGCCCATTTGCATGTAGCACGAACCCGGGAGATCCGTGCTACATGCATCTGTGTGATTGGCACAGAGCAATGACAGGTCCGTGAGACCCGTCTGTGCTGCTGTGGTAAAAAAAAAAAAAAAAAACCTGTGTAAAAAAAGAAAAAAATGGCGTGCACCCCCCCAAAAAAGAGCAACCAGCCCCGGGCATTAGTAACCCAGTGCTGGGTGTGCTTAAATACAGGGGACAAACGACGTAGGGGTCCCCTGTACTTAAGCACAACCAGCACCGGGCTAGTCAGAACCAGCGCTGGTTGCCAAAATACGGGGGACAAACGACGTAGGGGTCCCCTGTATTCTGCGCAACCAGCTCTGGGCTCTGATCCGGTCCTGGTTCTGGAAATATAGGGGACAAAAAATGAGTAGGGTTCCCCTGTATGTTCCAGAACCAGCACTGGACTTTTTCTAGCGGGGGGCTGATGCCACAGCCAGGGGAGCCCTTTCACCGGGCCCCCCAGCCGCAGCATCAACCCTGACCGCTAGTCAGCCCAGGCCGGGGATCCCTGGAGAGCTGGGGACCCCCCCAATAAAGGGGTCACCCTCTCCAGGGCACCCCAGGCCCAGGCTGATAGCCCGGGGCTATCCCCGCCACCCCTGGTGGCGGTGGGTGGCGGGTTGATTGTGTGGTGTGGTGTAAATAAAGAATATCAAACATTGTCTTTACAAGTAGAACTGCAAGTCCCAGCTAGCCTGCCCCGCATGCTGGTACTTGGAGAACCACAAGTACCAGCATGCAGGGCATTAAGGGCCCACTAGTACCTGTAGTTCACCTGTAAAAAAAATGTTTAAAAAAACACAGGACACACACACCGTGACAGTATAAGTTTATTAAACATACATACACACACACACATGTACACATACTCACCTATGTAACCTGTAGCATCGGTCCACTTGTCCGGTAAAGTATCCCTAGGGGACCTGTGAAAAAAAACATACTCACCATCTCCTATGCGAGGTTCTGTCCTCTTCGTTCCAAAGTAGGCATCCCCGGACTTGGCAAAAAAAAAAAACGAAAACGCGATCCACGAACTTAGTACCGTTCTATAGAACGGTACTTCCCGAATGAGAGCTTAGCGGCGGGGTATCACCATGGAAACCCCGCTGCTAAGCGTTCATTGGCTGAGAGAGGTCATCTCCCGTCTCTCAGCCAATGAACGGCTCCCTCCATTGTAGTCAATGGTGGGAACCGCAGGGTAAACTTTAATAACCTTGCGGCTCCCAGCATTGACTACAATGGAGGGAGCCGTTCATTGGCTGAGAGAGACGGGAGATGGCCTCTCTCAGCCAATGAACGCTTAGCAGCGGGGTTTCCATGGTGATACCCCGCCGCTAAGCTCTCATTCGGGAAGTACCGTTCTATAGAACGGTACTAAGTTCGTGGATCGCGTTTTCGTTTTTTTTTTTTGCCAAGTCCGGGGATGCCTACTTTGGAACGAAGAGGACAGAACCTCGCATAGGAGATGGTGAGTATGTTTTTTTTCACAGGTCCCCTAGGGATACTTTACCGGACAAGTGGACCGATGCTACAGGTTACATAGGTGAGTATGTGTACATGTGTGTGTGTGTGTGTGTGTGTATGTATGTTTAATAAACTTATACTGTCACGGTGTGTGTGTCCTGTGTTTTTTTTAAACATTTTTTTACAGGTGAACTACAGGTACTAGTGGGCCCTTAATGCCCTGCATGCTGGTACTTGTGGTTCTCCAAGTACCAGCATGCGGGGCAGGCTTGCTGGGACTTGCAGTTCTACTTGTAAAGACAATGTTTGATATTCTTTATTTACACCACACCACACAATCAACCCGCCACCCACCGCCACCAGGGGTGGCGGGGATAGCCCCGGGCTATCAGCCTGGGCCTGGGGTGCCCTGGAGAGGGTGACCCCTTTATTGGGGGGGTCCCCAGCTCTCCAGGGATCCCCGGCCTGGGCTGACTAGCGGTCAGGGCTGATGCTGCGGCTGGGGGGCCCGGTGAAAGGGCTCCCCTGGCTGTGGCATCAGCCCCCCGCTAGAAAAAGTCCAGTGCTGGTTCTGGAACATACAGGGGAACCCTACTCATTTTTTTCCCCTGTATTTCCAGAACCAGGACCGGATCAGAGCCCAGAGCTGGTTGCGCAGAATACGGGGGACCCCTACGTCGTTTGTCCCCCGTATTTTGGCAACCAGCTCTGGTTCTGACTAGCCCGGTGCTGGTTGTGTTTAAGTACAGGGGACCCCTATGTCGTTTGTCCCCTGTATTTAAGCACACCCAGCACTGGGTCACTAATGCCCGGGGCTGGTTGCTCTTTTTTTGGGGGGGAGGACGCCATTTTTTTCTCTTTTTACACAGGTTTTTTTTTTTTTATTTACCACAGCAGCACAGACGGGTCTCACGGACCCGTTAGTGCTCTGTGTCAATGACACAGATGCAAGTAGCACGGATCTCCTGGTCCGTGCGTGCATCTGTGTCATTGAAATACACAGCAGCACAGACGGGTCTCACTGACCCATCTGTGCTCTGTGTCACTGTCAATCACACAGATGCATGTAGCACGGATCTCACGAGTCCGTGCTACATGCAAATGAGCACCATAATGCTGATTGGCTGAGAGCCGTGACAGACGGCTCTGTCAGCCAATCAGCACTTTGCCCATTAAAGGCAAAGGCATTTTTTTTTAAATGGCCGCTCGAGGCAAAACCTCGAGATCCGACAGCAGATCTCGAGGTTTTGCCTCGGGAGAGGGATCCGGGGCAGACAGGGAGATCCGAGCTTGGGCTCGGATCGCCCCGGATCCCCGAAGTTCGGGTGGGTTCGGTTCTCAGGGAACCGAACCCGCTCATCCCTAATATAGAGGTCACGTGTCGACGCATTTTGGCCTATCAGAGCCTTCTTCAAGGATGGGTGTATGTGTCTGAGTGATTGGTAGATATCCTGTGGTCCGGCCAATCACCTCCTATATGGGCATGTTCGTTAATGTAATGCTCTGTGCTGCTTGACATCTAATGGGTAAAAAATAATTAGAACTAGTTGAAAAGAGGGATCGATCTATCCCTATGTAGAAAGTATTAGTGTAGTGTGTCTCTGTTCCTATTGGGTATATATCTGTATAATATAGAATATGTAGGGATCTAGATTATTGACAGTTTGGTGTTTAATAGAAAAAATAGGTAAAGTCCTATGTAGTAGAATGCTGTGTGCCAGACTTTTTCTTCTATATGGTAGAGTGTCTCCTGTTGTAAGGTCGTACATAATTGCGTATTTGTGTATAGTCAGCCTAAAGAATATCTGGTAATGCATGTTGATGGTACTATTTGAAAGTGGTTGTGTGCATGTCAGAACATAGCACAGGAGGTTATATAAGTATTATGTTACTGTGTCTTATCATATTATCGTGTTATATCTTGGTTAAATGTTTTGTGTTTCATGGGTAATTATTCTGTAGTAACTGTGTTGTATATAGTAGTGATCAGTAATTCCCAAATCAGCAAATTCCCAATCTGATGTGTACCAAACTTATATGTTGAAGCGTGGAGTATCAGTCATGTCATTGAGTGTAGTTATATGTGTTATCGTGGTCATTTGGATCTAGCTAGATACTGGTTCTGGAAGGGTTGGGGAGGAGGACAAGATGAGGAAGTTAGGACCCTGGTTTCTAACGGAGGGGTTGTTAATTTGTCAATATTCTTTTGTTGAATTTGATATTCAGGCCTTTTGGTGCATGGTGCTCAGAGTAAAGACCCATTTCATGTCGTGTTTATCCATGATGTTTCGATTGGACCCCTCCTCTCCAATTGGTGAGTGGTTGTTCCATTGCAATAAAAAATATATGCCGGTGGTGTCCGAATTATGTCTCTCCTTAAATTGTCTGGATACGCTGTGGTTGGCATACCCTATCTTTATGTTCATAGATGCGAGCCTTGAGTGGTCTGATCGTCCTGCCTACATATTCGAGATCACAGCTACATCTTAGGAGGTATATGACACCTCAAGTTTCACATGACATGTTTTGTTTAATTGTGAAACTTTGATCTATCGTGGATGAGTGAATTTGTGTCACTTTCTTAGAATTGCGGGAATATGTGCACTTACAGCCACCACATTTCCCACAGTAGTGGAAGCCCCCTCTCTTTTCCGTGTAAGGTAATTCCTTTTGAATAAGTGTTTGTGGTGGAATGTGATTGTTTACTAATTTTATTTCTGATATCTGGGGCTTTCCTATATACAGTAAGGAGCATAAATATTGGGACATTGACAGAATTTTCATATTTTGGCCTCTATTCACCACCACAATGGCTTTGAAATGAAACAAACAAGATATGCTTTAACTGCAGACTTTCAGATTTAATTTGAGGGTAATTACATCCAAATCAGGTGAACAGTGTAGGAATTACAACGGTTTCTATATGTGCCTCCCACTTTTTAAGGGGCCAAAAGTAATGGGACTATCAACGCAAAAGCTATTTCATGTACAGGTGTGGGCTATTCCCTTGCTATTTCATTATCAATTAAGCAGGTAAAAGGTCTGGAGTTGATTCTAGGTGTGACATTTGCATTTGGAATAAGTTGCTGTCGACTCTCAATATGAGATCCAAAGAGCTGTCACTATCAGTGAAGCAAGCCATCATTAGGCTGAAAAATCTAAACAAACCCATCAGAGAGCTAGCAAAAACATTAGGTCTGGCCAATTCAACTGTTTGGAACATTCTTAAAAAGAAAGAATGCACCGGAGAGCTCTGCAACACCAAAAGACTCGGAAGACCATGGAAAACAACTGTGGTGGATGACAGAAGAATTATTTCCCTGGTGAAGAAAAACCCCTTCACAACAGTTGGCCAAATCAAGAACACTCTCCAGGGGGTAGGTGTATATGTGTCAAAGTCAACAATCAAGAGAAGACTTCACAAGAGTGAATATAGAGGGTTCACCAGAAGATGTAAACCATTGCTGAGCCTCAAAAACAGGCAGACCAGATTAGAGTTTGCCAAACAACATTTAAAAAAGCCAATACAGTTCTGGAACAACATCCTATGGACAGATGAGACAAAGATCAACTTGTACCAGAGTGATGGGAAGAGAAGAATATGGAGAAGGAAAGGAACTGCTCATGATCCAAAACATACCACCTCATCAGTGAAGCATGGTGGTGGGAGTGTCATGGCGTGGGCATGTATGGCTGCCAATGGAACTGGTTCCCTTGTATTTATTGATGATGTGACTGCTGACAAAAGCAGCAGAATGAATTCTGAAGTGTTTCGGGCAATATTATATGCTCATATTCAGTTAAATGCTTCAGAACTCATTGGACGGCGCTTCACTGTGCAGATGGACAATGACCCGAAGCATACTGCAAAAGGAACCAAAGAGTTTTTAAGGCTAAAAAGTGGAATGTTATGCAATGGCCAAGTCAATCTCTGACCTGAATCCGATTGAGCATGCATTTCACTTGATGAAAACAAAACCTAAGGGAAAATACCCCAAGAACAAGCAGGAACTGAAGACATTTGCAGTAGAGGCCTGGCAGAGCATCACCAGGGATGAAACCCAGCGTCTGGTGATGTCTATGCATTCCAGACTTCAGGCTGTAATTGCCTGCAAAGGATTTGCAACAAAGTATTAAAAAGTGAAAGTTAGATTTAGGATTGTTTAGTTTGTCCCATTACTTTTAGCCCCTTAAAAAGTGGGAGGCACGTATAGAAACCATTGTAATTCCTACACCGTTTACCTGATTTGGATGTAATTACCCTCAAATTAAATCTGAAAGTATGCAGTTAAAGCACATCTTATTTGTTTAATTTCAAAGCCATTGTGGTGGTGAATAGAGGTCAAAATATGAAAATTCTGTCAATGTCCCAATATTTATGCACCTGACTGTATGACTTTCTGAGTTTTATTGAGGAGTTTATTTTTATCTTTCATGTGTGTACAGTACATACATTTTTAAGTAATTTTTTTTTTTTTTTAATTTAGCAATTGATTACGCTTTCCAACAGTGATTTTACCAAAATCGCAGGTTTGTATTTAAGGACTAACAATGCAGGTCTTTTCTTCTGGTTTATTATTATCTATATTAATAAAGTAAAAACTAGCAATTACATCTTCAGGTAGAGTTAGAAACAATCCTCCATGTCTTTTTAGTTTTTGAACTACTGGCAATACAGAGGAAGGGCTGTAACTAGAGTTGTGTGCTGACCCCCGTGTTTTGTTTTTGGTTCTAATTTGTCATTGGGTTTTGGTTTTGCCAAAACTACCCTGAGGTTTTTTGGTTTTGGATGTGTATTTTTTTCAGAAATTGATAAAAACATCTAAAATCACATAATTTAGGCCTGTTTTTGTTCCTACAGTATTATTAAACTCAATAACATTTTCAAGTAATTTCCAGTCAATTTTGACCACCTCACAGCTCACTATATTGTTTTCATCCAGTATAGGCCTAAAGGTTGCACTGAGATAGCTGGCTGACTAAGCTAAGCGACAGCAGTGGGCAGCAAAAACACATGGCAAATTCAACTTCAAACACGGCACATCTAGAAAACAGAGTGGCACTGCAGTGTAAGATAGGATGGCAGTTTAACATAAACTATTCCATGCTATAGAATGTTTTAATTAATCAAAAACTACATCAGAGGCCCGAGGGCAGTACATGGAAATGGAGGTGGAGTATGTAGTGGAAGAGAGATTGATTGAGTAATTGATTGATTGATTAATCATTATTTTATTTCTGCTATAAAAAAAACAAAGCAGAAAAGTGGCAAATGCTATTAAAAAACAACCACCCAAAATGGATGAAAGTGGTACATCATTGATTAATTAATTATAACTGATTGATTAATAAAATTAAATTTAAGGCAATGAAAGATTACATTGTTAATAGCCAAGGATTCCTCACAATGGTTGAAAGAGAATCCAGATCAGCTATCTTGTACAGTACTAACAACTATTAAAGGGCTGACCTATTGGCTATACTACCCCCCCTTAATTAGGTAACACACCCCTGTAGTACATTTTGAAATTTAGGGCCATAAAAGATTACTTTATTAATAGCCAAGGATTCCTCACAAAGGTTGAAAGAGAAGCCAAGAAACGTAATAGTTGCACTTCAGAGCAGCTAACGCCAAATCAGCCTATCTTATACTAACAAATATTAGGAGGCTGATCTGCTGGCCATACTACTCCCCCTAATTGGATAACACACCCCATAGTAATTTATGGGGTGCCCCAGAGAGTCTGAGTTAATTTTTGTGTATAATACACACACAAAATGTTATTAATAAAAGACAAATAAAAAAACTGCCCACCAACTGCAACACACTGTGCAGATTATAAGACAGTGGCCCTGATTCAGAGCAGGTAGCCCACTCGGCCTTGCTGAAGCCTAGACCGTACCGCAGGGTCTCATTGCAAGGCCGATGGTCTTAATTATCGCGATGGTCTCCTGGCTGCTCGCACAAGCTGTGGGTGGTCACCCACAGCTTTGCGAACGGCCGGAGAACAAAACAAAAAACACCCACAGACCCAGCGAACGGCCAGCGGCTGTGAGCGGGTCTGAATCAGGGCCTGTGGCCCTTGACCTTGTGAACCTTAGCGTTCTTAAACACTTCAATTATGAAAGAGCTGCAGGTGGAAAGTATGAATTTAAAATGAAAGAAATCAATATGTGAGTCCAGTAACATTCAGAAGTGTGGGAGCATTTCTGAAGTTAGCATGTGAACTTAGAATGCCAGGATTGAGGTACAGATTGATGTAGTGAAACAGCTGGGACAATGGAGTCAAGGACAGAGGTGAGAGTGGTGCTGAAGCCAACTTGGTCAGGCAAAGAGAGGATAGAGTTAGAAAAAAAGAAGAGAGTCCATTGATGAAGGGTCAATTACATCAAGGTTGTGCTTAGTAAGGGTAGCCTTAGGAGAGGGAGGGGATTGTAGAAGGTAGTATAGGTTAAAGGAAAGAAGATGATGGTCAGAAAGAGTGAAGAGAGTGCTAATGAGGTCATACAGTACATGGAGAAGACTATCCAGGATGGTGGGAGAAGACTATCCAGGATGCATGAAGGAGAGGAGGTCTATTGAGTAAGGTAAAAATTGTAAGACAGTCAGCCTAGTTTATAAGCAGATGCATTAATGGGATTGTGAAGTGGGATATTAATGTCTCCCAGTATAAGGGATGACATGTGAGGTGGGGCAAGGGGGGCAGTACAAACCAGTGACATGAGATGAATAGGGTGGAGGAGAGAAATGGCTCAAGGGATAAGACATAGCATGTGCAGCCTGTGGAGAGAAAAATACCCACACAACCTTTCCAGTTTCCAGGATGAGGGGTGTGGGAAAGAGATAGACCCATCAATGAGAGAGTAGTGGGAAAAGTGGTGTCTGACAGGTAGAACCACATTTCAGGGATGGCTAGGATGATAAAAGTGTTGATGATGAAGCAGTCATGAACAGGTGCCAGGTTGTCACAAACAGATCAGGCATTCCAGGGGGCACAGAAGAATAGGAGGGTGTGACAAATGGGAATACTGATGATGTTGGCAGGGTTGATGATGCACAGAGTGGAAACACTGTGTGGTTGGAGAAATAAGAGGGAGTGATGGGGATAGGACAAGATACAGGTGTTGAGAGCCATCGGGATTAGAGGCGTGAGTAAAGGACTTGGAAGAAGAGTGAGAAGGAGTCAGAGTCATAGCAGAGTTGAGGAAAACATGGGACAGATAGAGAGAGCAGGTATGTGGGGAAGATGGGACGAGGCCAAGAGAGAGAAGCATATGGAGGGAAGGATTAGTATGGCCAGTGTTACATGGAGGAATTTGAGAAACAGTACAGTGAAGAAACAGAAGATGGAGAGGGGGTCAGACCAGAAAATGGGAGGAACAATGGTAGTAAGGCAGGTGAGAAGGGGACAGGGTAGCATGACAAGGAGATTGGGTAATTGGAAGTACAATATGACAGGACACAGTGGCAATGAAATGGCAACACACAATTTGCAATATATAGGAGACCAAATATATCTAGCTTTCGGTGACATTAATGTATATTAAACAAAGTTATGGCAGAAGACTAATTAAACAATAGATGAGAAATCAGCCTGACTACTTACACAGTATAAATAACAGTAAGCAGAGTAAATTAATCAATAAATAAGATAGTAAGTGATAGAGTTATAGAAAAGAAGGCTATGTGATATTGAGAGGCAGAAACATAAATTTACCAATAGAAAATGCAGTGGATGAGAGGAACTATAGTGTTGTACAGAAGGAAAGGGGAAAAAAAGTGAGGGAGGGAGACCAGCAGGTATGGGGAGTGGATGCAAGAAAGACAGGGAATCATAAACAGTATTAACAAAATTGTATTACACAGGATTGGCTGTACTAAACGGTATGTAGTTATGACACCGGCGGACGCATGGCCGCTGGTCTCAATACTGACAGTGTAATCCCGGCAAGAGATCTAACATAGGCATAGAAATACCAACGCCTATGTTAATTTCGATGCGGGAAATCTGACAGGATGCCGGACTGATCGTCCAATGCCGGGGGTAAGTATCCACGTAGCCGGGGATGGGGGGTTAGGTTTAGGAACCCCCGGAGGGGACAGGGTTAGGCACACCCCCTGGTGAGTGTTGGGTTAGGCTAGGGGAAGGGGGTTTAGGTTTAGGCACTAAGGGGGAAGGTCAGGGTTAGGCATCCCCCCGGGAGGGTTAGGTTTAGGATGCGGAGAGGGGGGGTTAGGTTTGCGCACTAACGGGGGGAGGTTAGGCTTAGGCACTAAGGGGGGAGGTTAGGGTTAGGCACCCCTAAAAGTGGGTTAGGATTAGTAAACTTACCTCCGCTGTTGGGATCTCCTCCATCGGGCTGCTGGCCTTGGGATCTGAACCGCCACGCTCACGTCCGGTGGTCAAACATACTGATTCCGTACTAACCATAGGTGAACTGAGGGTTGAAGGAATATAAATAACAATGGGTCTGATTCAGTAAGGATCGCTATTGCGTTTGCAGCAGTGATTACGCACGCATGCTCACTGTGAAAATATGCTAATGATTGCAATCGCAATGCCATACGCCGCCTAACATAAGGACGCCCACTTTACCTTACACACATCTGTAGTACTTAGCAAGACTGCGAAACCAACGGTAACATCGAGTACCATCGCAGCCTCACACACACTTGCACAAGGTCTGACCTTACTCAGGAATTGCTAACCTCATCACACGCAGTGAAAGCCCAAGCTGTGTATGGCATCGCAATGGCTAATTTATGTATACCCCTACAACGGCATTTAAACGCACTGGCACGCATGTGTTTCAATGACCACACCCCCATCACCACCCCCAAGCGGTATTTCCTGTCAATCACTCTGCGGTGGACCTGTGTATTCACTGCGAGCGCAGTCCTGATCACAGTGGAGTCTTCGCGAACGTGCACTGTGATACATACGCATGCGCTGAGTGCAACAATCAGCCGTGCGTAATCGCATTTGCGATCAGTGATGAATCAGGCCAAATATTCACAATATGAGGCAGAATGCAAAATATTCAAAAAGTGCAGAAATAAAATTGTAATTATTTGGGAGAGGCTGAATTGCAATATTCAATCGTGGACTTCAATAAGCAGTGTCCAGGCTATGCATAAAGCAGGTGCCTGAAGTGCTCACAGAAGTGTGAAGAATGTAGTCCTCATGTAGAAGTGATTTCAGGTAAATATTCTCATGGATGACTCCTGTATAACTATATAAAATCTGAAAACACTTGTAGAAGACACGCTTACAGCAGACAAACTAGATAAGCAGCCACATTGACTATACAGCCATTACACACTGATTATGTACATGTATATCACAGCTCACATCTTTAAAGCGGTTGAGATGTGATAATAATGCTGACTATCGCGAAGCATAAATTAATAATGTCACTTGTAATTATGAATCTTCATGTGCTGGGACAGAGCTTCTGTGAAAACCCTGTCTGGTGAAAAGCAACCACTATCACTTTTCCTCTGACACAGTGAGCCTAAATCAATTAACTTGATTTTGATATTATAATGAATTTTGCATGTCATCCATTCTAAATATTTTTTCTGGATGTGTCATTTACTATACAGTATGACTATTGTGAAATTCCAATTGTTTAACATGTGAAAATCAATCATTACTACATTACTACAGTAAAGCAAATGGTTTTCTTATGAATAGTTTACTCCGAGCTTAAAACTGCAAATGAGAATTGTTCATAAATTCATATTATTCATATCTCCCATTGTGAGGAGTTAGATCAGGACATGTCAGGAGGGGGCTTGTCCACATTGCAGAGTAGGTGTACTGACAAGATCACAACCCCAGAGGCGTGCGTACCTGCCCATACTCACCCTTGCAAAACACACCATTAGGAGGTGTATGCTGCTCCTATTCACTACCATAGGCGAAACTAGACATTTGGTAATGGGTGGTCCCAGTTCCAACCCATTACAAGAATTTTTGTTACCTCGGAAGCTTGGCACTGTGTTTTGTGATCATTATTTAGGCAGCAAAGATTTCTATTGTTATTCTGATTAGTGTTCATGACAGGCATGGGGTAGGGCAGGGAGCTGAGGTGCAGGTAGAGTCTTCATGTGCACGCTGAAGGCGCGCACGCTCCCAGAAAGGGGGCATGGCTGACTGGGAGGGGGCGTGTTAGTCACTCTTGAGGACAGAGAAACTCAGGTTAAGTTACGAGCAGGGTGAGGCTAGGGATACTGAGGTGAAGTTACAGGGATGGTGTGTAGAGACACTGAGCGGGAGTTACAAGGAGGGTGAGGGTCAGGCCCCCGACAGGGGGTGCAAATGGGACACTTGTACCGTGCCCCATGGTTCAGAGGGGTCCCGGACCCTCAGGAATTTCGGAAGCCCAGTCCACGTGTCCCCATTGCCTTTGCAACCTGCTGTGTAAGCTGGGGCTAGAGTCACTAGAATAGATTCTTCCTCCCAAGTCCCGGCAGGAACAAGCAGGCCAAGGCGGCACAGCGTGCATGATGTCATGTCGTCACGATGCTTAATCAGAGAGGAGCCGCCAGGTCTGCCGTCCTCCAGGGATGGCTGAGGAACATATGCAGCACAGCAGGTAAGTGTTGGTTGGGGCTGGGCTGGGAGCTCAAGAGTCATGGGGTGAGTAGTGGGGAGCTGCAGATGAAGGGGGTGGCAGACACAGGGGCTTGGAAAGAGATGTGCGATAGACAGGGGCTGGGGAAGAGGGGGAATGTGACAGACAAGGGCTAAGGAAGAGGGGGAGAGTGTCACCGTCATGGGCTGGTTAAGAGGGGGAGAGTGTGACAGACAGGGGCAGGAGAAGAGGGGGAGAGAGTGACAGACACAGGCTGGGGAACGGGGAGAGTGTGATAGACACAGGCTGGGGAAGAGGGGGAGAGTGTGACAGACACAGGCTGGGGAAGAGGGGGAGAGTGTGACAGACACAGGGGCTGGGGAAGAGGGGGAGAGTGTGACAGACACGGGCTGGGGAAGAGGGGTAGAGTGTGACAGACAGGGACTGGGGAAGAGGGGGAGAGTGTCACAGACATGGGCTGGGGAAGAGGGGGAGAGTGTCACTGACATGGGCTTGGGAAGAGGGGGAGAGTGTCACAGACATGGGCTGGGGAAGAGGGGGAGAGTGTCACAGACATGGGCTTGGGAAGAGGGGGAGAGTGTCACAGACATGGGCTGGGGAAGAGGGGGAGAGTGTCACAGACATGGGCTGGGGAAGAGGGGGAGAGTGTCACAGACACGGGCTGGGGAAGAGGGGGAGGTCTGACAGACACAGGGGCTGGGGAAGAGGGGGAGGTCTGACAGACACGGGCTGGGGAAGAGGGGTGTGTGATGGACATGGGCTGGGGAAGAGGAGGAGAGTGTGACAGACACTTGGGTGGGGGAAGATGGGGAGGTGTGACGGCCAGGAGAGGTGATAAGGCCTCAAAAATATGAGTGTACTGGGCCCAAGATCTACGTTGCCGGTCCTGGAGAGGGTAGGGACACTGAGGGGGAATTACAAGGAGGATGAAGATAGGGACACAGTGGGGGAGTTACAAGGAGGGTGAGGGCAGAGACACGGAGGGGGAGTTACAAGGAGGGTGAGGATAGGTACACTGTGGGGGACTTACAGGGAGGGTGAAGGCAGAGGCACTGAGGTCAAGTTACTATGAAGGTGAGGCTAGGGACACTGAGGTGAAGTTACAGGGAGGGTGAGTGTAGAGACACTGAGGGGGAGTTACAAGGAGGATGAGGATAGGGATACTGTGGGGGGACTTACAGGGAAAGTGAGGGCAGGGACACTGAGGGGTACCTACAGGGAGGGTGAAGGCAGAGGCACTGAGGGGAAGTTACAGGGAGTGTGAGGGCAGAGGCACTGAGGTGAAGTTACAGGGAGGAGAGTGAGGGCATGGACACTTAGAGGGAGTTACAGGGAGGGTACTCAGCCCATATATACATATAAACATACACACTAGTCCACGGTTCTGACGGCACTCATTCCAACATAACAACTCGCTCCTGTGTCCAAATAACCATATGTACCACTCCACAAAAAACACCACTAGAGAGCATTATTTAAATGTAGCAAAAACTTGTATTGACAAGGACATCAACGTTTCTGAGCTGCCACCCCATCGTCAGGAGCAAACAGATAATACAAATGAATAACATAACATTCACATATATAGTATACCAACATCAAACACCTCCGACGCTGGTGTCCTGCTTCCGGAAGAGTCATCAACAAGCAGACTTCTGGTCACTCACCTGGCCGTAACCAGAAGAACCGCAAGCTTGCATTCCATCTGGACAACTCGGGCAGGTTCCAGATCACTCCCCCAACTCCACCCAAACAGGAAATCCCAGCTCAAAAATTAGAACAACAAGTAAATAAATACTATCTGTTTGGTCCTGATGACAGGGCGACAGCTCCAAAATGTTGTCCTTGTCAATACAACTTTTTGCTACATTTAAATAATCCTCTCTAGTGCAGTGTTGTGTGGAGTGGCAATATATATACGGTATAATGAGGAAGGGTTGTCCCATTGGGACCTTACCTGCTCTGCCGACCTTGGCGGACACAGAAGGGTACCCTCTTCGCCAGCCCTTGCCCCCAGGGGTCAGCGCCGCTCCTCAGCTTGCCAAGCGCTGGATCCTCACTTGCCTCTTGCTCGGCGGTAGCATAACTTCACCAACTACTTGACTCCCGACGAATTTAACTTGAACAGCAAAGAAGCCGTTATAAGCTCTCTCTCTCTCTCTCTCTCTCTCTCTCTCTACACACACACACACCTACTCATACACATGTAAAAAGAATACATATTATGATTGCATTAGAATGTTAGTATAATGTAAGTCAGTCCCCATTTTTCTTCTCCATAAGATATTTTGAGGTTTATATACAGCCATTATACTAACATTACTATTGCCATCATAAAATATATTATTTTTACATTATGCTTCCCATTTGTTTTTCCTTGTCTTGTCCTTTCATATATCTGTATGTATGTGTCTCCCCCTATATGTTTTGTATTGTGCCTCCCCTTTTCTGTATCCCACTGTGCTACACATCCCGCATTGTGCTTCCCTTCCCCTATCCTGCACTGTGCTCCCCGTCCCACACTGTGCTCTCCCTTCCCTCATCTCACCCACACTGTGCTCCCCCTTCCCTCATCACACCCACACTGTGTCCCCGTCCCTCAGCACAACCCACACTGTGCTCCCCATTCCCTCATCTCACCCACACTATGCCCTCCTTCCCTCATCACACCCACACTGTGCCCCCCTTCCCTCATCACACCCACACTGTGCCCTCCTTCCCTCATCACACCCACACTGTGCCCCCTTCCCTCATCACACCCACACTGTGCCCCCTTCCCTCATCATACTCACACTGTGCCCCCCCTTCCTCTTCATACCTACACTGTGCTCCCCCTTCCCTCATCACACCCACATTGTGCCCCCCTTCCCTCATCATACTCACACTGTGCCCCCCCTTCCTCATCATGCCCACTGTGCTCCACATCCCGCATTGTGCTTCCCTTCCCCTATCCTGCACTGTGCTCCCCGTCCCACACTGTGCCTTCCCTTCCCTCATCTCACCCACACTGTGCTCCCCCTTCCCTCATCATACCCACACTGTGCCCCCCTTCCCTCAGCACAACCCACACTGTGCTCCCCATTCCCTCATCTCACCCACACTATGCCCTCCTTCCCTCATCACACCCACACTGTGCCCCCCTTCCCTCATCACACCCACACTGTGCCCCCCTTCCCTCATCATACTCACACTGTGCCCCCCCTTCCTCTTCATACCTACACTGTGCTCCCCCTTCCCTCATCACACCCACACTGTGCCCCCCCTTCCCTCATCATACTCACACTGTGCCCCCCTTCCTCATCATGCCCACGCTGTGCTCCCCCTTCCCTCATCACACCAACACTGTGTCCAACTTCCCTCATCATACCCACACTGTGCCCCCCTTCCCTCATCATACCCACACTGTGCCCCCCTTCCCTCATCACACCCACAATGTGCTCCCCATTTCCTCATCTCACCCACACTATGCCCCCCTTCCCTTATCCCACCCACACCGTGCCCCCCTTCCCTCATCTCACCCATACTGTGCCCCCCTTCCCTCATCTCACCCACAATGTGCCCCCCTTCCCTCATCTCACCCACACTGTGCTCCCCTTTCCTCATCTCACCTACATTCTCCCCCCCTTCCCTCATCTCACCCACACTGTGCCCCTCCCTCCCCCTCACTTACCTATTACAACGCTGGGCAGAGAGGGACTCCTGCTCCTCTGAGCCTGGCTGCTGCTGCAGCCATCAGGTAGCCGGGCCCCGCCCCCACTCCAATGCTGCTCTGCTCAGCTTCTCCAGGACACCGACACACAGCGCTGCGGATGCTGGCCTATACTCTCTTGGCCGGGTCCAGGCAGCCTCTGGGGGTAGTGGTGTCCAGCCACTGGTGTATGTAGGCAGAGCGGGACTGTGCCCCTCAAGTGTCCAGCCCGGGAGACCCCCATTAATGGCATCCCTGAAATTATGATCGCGCACGGTCCGACATCATGACGTCACCGTGCGTTTGTGCATCAACAGGATCAGATGACTGATCCTATTGGTGCCGAATGCCGATGCAGGTGAGGCGGAGCTGGAAAAGGTCCTCCTGGTCAGGCGGGGAGGTAACGCGTTCCTGACCGGGCACTCATTATTTATAAATAAAAAATAAACATGTTGAATCGGTGGCAGATACTAATGGGAGGTCCGGTGCACCCGCGGACCACCCCTTAGTTTCGCCTATGTTCACTACTGCTCTGCCAACTTCCCAGCAAAGTGGGACAATGCTACTGAAATTGTAATGGTTAAGAGGTATGTACTGTATTATATTACATATATAAAACAAGAAAAAAGACAAAATAAAACAGAAATGTAATAACTTATTATTATTTATTACTTCTTATATTGGGGTTTAATATCCATTTATTAGGACACTACTTTGTATTATTCACTGGTGCAGAAGCTTTCCCTTGATCCCCCTTTCCCTATTCTTATATATTACATATATAATACTGCTTTTTCTCTCGATTATCTATTCTATTTTCACCAGGAAAAAAGGAAATAACAGATATTGGTTATGGGTTACATCATGTCAAATTCCTCAAAGATGTACATGAATGTTAATAACCACTGAGGTTTCAGTTTCCTGAATAATGCTCAGCTTAAAATAACCTCCACTGTACCTGGTGTGCAATAAGTGCAGTGCATAGGTAGAGTAGACACAATTTGACTGTCTGGTTGTGAACTGTAATCTCTGACTAAAGTTCTTGTGAATTTTAGGGCACAGAACAGTATATGAGCAGCACTGCACCCCCAAAGAATCAGCTTGTTCATTACTTTCAAGAAACTCATTATGGAGCTTAACAGAGGCCACTGGAGAGCCAGCATGATCTTCTATGACTACAAGAGTGGTCTGCAGCAGCTGCTTTTGGGGAGGAAGCACTGCCCCAAATCATTGTGTTTGAGTGGTTTGCAGAGTTGTGATGTGGGAAATGGTCCCTGGAGGATGAGGAGTGTTGCAGCCGACCTGTGTCCGCCATCACCAAGGACAGTGTTGCTGCCATGCCGACCATAGTTGAGGTGGATGCCAGGGTGACCATGGACCCCAGTTGGAGGTGCACCGCCACAGAAGTTCAGCTGTGTACTCAGCATGGCCAAGCAGATGGTGGCTGTTTTTATGGCCAAGACTGGTCATATAGCTAATGTACCACTTGTGCAGCAGCATACAGTCACTGGGGACTGGTATACCAACCAATGCCTGCCGCAACTGCTGGAAGCCATTTCTAGGTGCCATCTAAGAACTCGCACTTGTGGTGCCCTTCTCAATCACAACAATGAACCTGCCCAAAAGTCCATGGAAGTGGTGGATTTTCTGGCGCATGAATGCATCCAGGAGTCACCAGAAGCTGCAGTGGTGGCCTTCATCCAGCATGTAGAAGACATACAGTACCTGCTTCAAACTGGTCCAGTTGCTTCACCATGCAACTTTTCATAGACTCCTCTGGCAAACAGTTTGATAAAATGTAATGTTC
Source organism: Taudactylus pleione (assembly GCA_031769625.1). Classification (NCBI taxonomy): domain Eukaryota; kingdom Metazoa; phylum Chordata; class Amphibia; order Anura; family Myobatrachidae; genus Taudactylus; species Taudactylus pleione. Next base: position 30,135,872 of record JAUIMM010000014.1, read on the forward strand.
ACTTTGTAAATATAATACTTTTGTGTTTATGCTCTACATCTACTGCACTACTCTGAAAATTTGTAGACTGGCTCCACACATCGGCTAGAATCCAATTCACATTATTCATCATCTACAGAGCTCTAAACACCTCTTCAAACATCTCAAATCTCATTTGAAATACTCTCCCTCATGTTCCCTTAGACCTATATCTGACCTATGTTTTGCCTCTTCCAGTGCTTAAATTGGTACTAGAGAAATGGTGGAACCCCTCCCATGTATTTTTGTAAAAAAGGGACATGGTCTTATTAGAAAGGGCGTGGTCACACAATAGTATTCTCAATTCAAATTACGCTACACAGTAGCACAATCTTGATTCACTCCTGATTCACATTACACCACATAGTAGTGTCCCTTTTTCATGTATGACACACAGCAGTGCCCCTTTTAAACAATGCCCATATTTGTGCCCCTTATACACAATGGCCACAGTAGTAGTGCCCCTAATACTCAATGCCCACAGTAGTAGTGCCCCTTATACAATGCCCACAGCAGTAGTGTCCCTTGCACATAATGCCCACAGCAGTAGTGCTCCTTATGCAATGCCCATTGTAGTGGTGCCCCTTATGCAGTTTCCACAGTAGTGGTAGTGCCCCTTATTCAGTGCCAACAGTAGTGGTAGAACCCCTTATGCAGTGACCCCAGTAGTGATGCCCCTTATGTGGTGCCCCTTATGCAGTTCCCCCAGTAGTGGTAGTGCCCCTTATGCAGTGCCACCAGCAGTGGTAGTGCCACTTATGCAGTGCCCACAGTAGTGGTGCTCCTTATGCAAGTCACCCAGTATTGGTGGTAGTGCCCCTTATGCAGTCCCCACAGTGGTAATGCCCCTTATGCAGTGCCCCCAGTAGTGGTAGTGCCCCTTATGCAGTGCCCCCAGTAGTGGTAATGTCCCTTATTCAGTTCCCACAGTGGTAGTGTACCTTATTCAGTGACCCCAGTAGTGGTGCTCCTTATTCAGTGCCCCCAGTAATGGTGCCCCCTGTAGTAGTAATGCCCCTGTAGTAGTTCCCCCTGTAGTAGTGCCAATAGTAATGCCCCTTGTAGTAATGCCCCCAGTAGTAGTGCCCCCAAAAGTAATGCCCTCAAGTAAATGCCCCCAGCAGTAGTGCCCCAATAGTAATGCCCCCCAGTAGTAGTGCCCCAGAGTAAATGTCCCCAGTAGTAGTGCCCCAGAAATTATGCCCCCATTATGAAGTTGCTTACACAAAAAAACAAAACAAACAAAAAAAATACTTACCTTTATCCCGCTCCTGCATCCGCTGCCTCCTGTCTGCCTGGCTGCTACGCTGAACTATGGGAGAGACGTCATGACGTCTCTCCCATAGTGCCCGTTGGGGGAGCTGGAAGCCGGAGCTCAAGAGTGAGCTCCAGCATCCGGCTGGTGCTGCGCAGAGGGAGCCGGGCACCCACTGGTAAAAAAATCTCAGCAGGCGCCCAGCAAATGGAGCCTCCCTGTGGCGCCAGAGTTAGGTGGGCCGGAGGAGGCGGAACTTGTTCCGTCTCCAAATAGAAGTGACTGAATGCAATTCCACCCCATTCTGGCCCACTTTAACCCTTAGCCTCTTCTCTGATAAATAACCTCTCACTCTTAACATACAAGCCTTCTCCAGTAATGCTATCAACATTTTGTGCAATATGCCCAATTCCCCAACCTTCAAATCTTTCAGCACTCTCTGAAAATCCACCATTATATTTAGTTTACCCTTCTGCCCCTTATACTACTCACACTATTACACCCTTACAACTGTCCAAACCTACACTTTGATCCACACTGGCTTCTCCCTTTTCCTATAGATTTGAAATGCCCTAATGAGCAAGGCCTTCTCTACCCTTTGTTTTCAGAATGAAGAAGGATACTGTATGTTTATGTGTGACTGCAAACTCTTCAGTTAAATGCAGTAGCAAGGGTATTGTAAGTGCTCCTTGTTTGATTTCTCTTTTTATTGCTTGTTTCAGGTTAAATGGGTATGCATAGTGGTCAATATATCCCAGTATGTGTGAGGGGGAGACATATTTCCCTTTTACATCACAGCTAATACCCAGGTTATTGCAGGGTTAACCCAGGTTGCTGCCAGGTGTAAAAAAAGCCAGGGTTGGATTCCTGGGTGGAGTGACCCAGCAAGCCAACCCGGGTAGTTTGCAGGGTTTAACACGGGAATGACCCATCCGACCCGGGTCCAGTTTACAGGATGGTGATTTCCATATTTTCTGGCTCTTAGAGACTGTCATCTCCAAGTGTCGTCAGACCAATTCCACTGCACCCATGTGCAGTGTGAACAGCGCCGACCCGGGAATAACCCGAGTCGGCACCGCTGTCTGAAGGGGATATGTCCTGGTTTGGAACTGTGTTCCAAAAACCGGGTCAGACATGGGAATTTAGTGTAAAAGCTGTATTATACACTACTAACCTATTAGATTACCTTAACCACTTAACTGATTAATACGTTTTGTAAAAATTTCCCCCAAATAGTCCATTGTATCAAATTATGTAAATAATATAGAATTAAGGATGGTTCAGTATATTTTTTTAAACAAATGTGCAGATCGGTTAATAAAATGTTAGTCAAATAAGTTTAAATAACTAATGTTTAAGCCAAGGTTACCCAAACTTGGTCCTCAATGCACCATAACGGTCCTGATTTTAAGGCTATCCATGTTTGTGCACAGATAGTATAATCAAACTGACTCAGGTACTAATTAAGTCACATGTGCTTAAGTATTTATATCCTTAAAAACTGTACTGCTGGGGTGCCTTGAGGACCACGGTTGGGACCCACTGGTTTATGCAATTTGCTAAAAATTTGCTAGAAAAAAAGACCCTTTTGGGGACATTTGAGAAAAATAATTTTATTCAGTTATTTTTTAAAAGAAAAAACCTTACTGTTTGTGTATGCTGTTTGGGGCTGTGACTGCATATCACACCCCCGTTTTATATCACACTTTGGGCACCCCGGCAGCTGCTGGGCTGCCCCCAGCTTTCTCCCAGCACTAAATGGATGCTACGCGTATGCGGAATCCATTCAGCTCTACAGGCTCAGCTGCTCTGCACAGCAGAGTACAGCAGCGGTATTGACAGACTGTGGTCCAACCTTTCAACTGCCCGCGTGACACTACGGTCGTGGGTGGGACAGTGCCTGAAAATCGGGGCTGTCCAACTGAAATCTGGATGGTTGGGAGGTATGCTATTGACAGTACAAAATACAGTATACTGTATATGCATAGATGCTTAACTATAAATCTTGGCACGTATTGCTGAATACAAAGTCACACTACTCAATACATAATAATAGATATGATTTTAATGCTGGTTTTATATTATCTAGTTAACCCTGCCAAGATCGTCTGCATTAAAAGTAAGTGTGTATCCCTAAATATTTAGCAGTACTTCTTACTAAACAGTATACTAGCACCTAGTTCTCCCTCAAGAATACATTTACATTTCAGACGGTGCACAAAATTTCTTCTATTATATGTTCATATTGTATTAGTGTGCCCTGCAAAGAAAAAGTTCCCTTTTCACCGAGAGCAAAGTAAAGAAAGATTAAATATTGAATATAAAATGAATTGTAATAAATAAGAATGGTAGCATTGCTAAATTCTTTCCTAATAAGCTGGCAGCCTCTGTCAGTGTCAGTATAATTTATCAGGCTAGACTCTGCGCATTGTGAATCACTGCTGGCTTTCAAGCTTACCTCTAGCTATTGCTAAATTATCATGTCTCACAGCTTCAGGAGCACTGGATTAATTAACCAATCTGCTGGTTCTACTGGTGAGGTGAAGGAGCGAGGTCTTATAGGAGGAAAAGGGTGCTCCTGTATATGATTCTAGGCGTAAGAATAACTGAATATTCCTGCAAGACATACCCACTGTTGCTGGCCTGCTGACAATGGATCTTAAGTTATTACAACCTTAACAAGCATTACTTATCTTGATCTAGCCCTTGCATCTCTGGGTGCTACCCATAGGCTGGCTAGCAAGTTTTAGCCAGGGGTATAAGCACAAAGCCGCTAGCCCATGAGCGACTCAGCCTTAAAAAGTGCAGAGTCCTTTATCAAAGGAAAAAAAAAACCTTTAGATATAGAAAACTGTTTTTTTCCTATTAAAATAATGTGTTTTTTATTCGGTCTATATAATAATGAGGCTACTGAAAGCAATAACCCATATTGGGAGAGTCTATATATTAAAGATCACAGTGGTACTCTATGGTATGGTATGATAATGCCACCTGCAGATGTATTAAAAAAAAAAAAATCTTTATTCTAAAACTAAAACCCTTTTTTAATTCAGTATTTATTAATTTTTCTTATGGATTTATAAAAAAAAAGGATCATATTAATTAACAGGCACCAATATAGCTTACGTGTGTCAAGGTGGGTACATACCTCAACAATGTGCCAACCCAGTGATGTGGCAATGTGATGTAATGATATATTGCATCACTGTACACAATGCATGATCTGCCACACAATGCATTATGTAATTTCATGTTTAATGTACCTACACCGTGTCGTCCATCTCATCATCCCATCTGATGTGATGTGACCACCCAATTCATCAAACAATGAATTGGGTAGATTTGGAGGTGCACATGATCTATTACAGATTGCAATATTGGCCAATATATTGTATAGTGCACTGGTTCCCAAACTGGGTTCTGTGAAACCCTGGGGTGCCATGGGACATTTGCAGGGGTGCCACAGGTTGGTGGTCAAGGATCAAATTAAATTATATATGGTCAATGTGATAGGCAAAACTAAAGCTGGTGGCTGCCAATTATAAAATATGTGGACAAACCCTGTCCACCACCACATAAATGACCCTATGAATGGCAGATTAGCACAATTTACTTAAGTTAATAATTCTTGGTGAATATCTCAATAACAAACTTTTGGCCTAGGGGTGCTGTGAAAAAAATGTTGATACTCTCGGGTGCTGTGATTCAAGAAAGTTTGTGAACCACTGACATAGTGTGTACCCAGCTTTAATAGGGGCATATTTATCAATAATTTTTCAAATAATATAATGTGAAAATCGGTGTTTTCAACCCCTTTTCACATTATTTTAGTTTCACATAAATTTATCACAGTGCTTTTAGAGGAGATTTCGTAAAAATATTTATATATATTAATATTTGTTTTATTATATTCACTCTCCCTCCCCCCACACACCTGCTGCTGCTGGTCCATTTGCTTGTCAGAGGGGAACTGAACTTTTGCAAAAACACAGCCTAGTCATCTTGTAACTTGTTGTTTGAGTTTTTTAAAATTACTCTTAATAACAATTATGTAAAAAGAAAAACATTTTAATTTTGTTAGTTAAATGTAGTTTGAGGAAAACAGGATATTAAGGAAGTAATATTAAAAATCATATGTAAGTTTTGTAAAACATTAGGTTGTGTAGGGTTTGTTCACAAAATTTCCTGTAATCATTAATCATTGGTGCAATCTCAATAAAATATGTTGAATTGATGTTTATATTAAAATGTCTGTTTAAATTACACCTGGTGGGTGACATGTCAATTACATCTGGTGGGTGACATGGACAATGTGTATACATGGATCTTATTTATAAAGCACCAGCCTTTATAATTTACGGTACTTAAAAAGGTGCTATGAGACATTTATAATAGAACAACAATCATACAACTATGCAAGACAATCAAAATGAAGACAATAAAACTGGGACAAATTAAATTAGGTATTAGAGAGACCAGTGAAAACCTGATGTAGATGGTGAAGCAAACAACAATAAAATAAACTGTTAAACAGTGTAAAGAACTTTAACAAATGGTCAACGATGGTCATCATTCAATAGATGGGCTCTAGTAGAAGTCTTCAAGGTGTATGGTAGTCATTGAGGAAGATAGTGTTAGTAGCATTACGATCACAGTGTCAGTAAACCCTAGACCAGCGGTGGCGAACCCAGGCACTCCAGCTGCTGTGGGACTACATATCCCAGCATGCCCTGCCACAGTTTTAGCATTCCATAATTCTTGAGCAGGATGGCGGGAATGTTGGGGTTTGGGTAAGTTGGCAGTGGATAGTGTTGGTTCAGGCAGTATATTCTATTTTGCTAAAAGATCCTGACCTTTTTCAAGAGATTTTACAGAATACAAGGTGATGGCCATGAACATCTGGAGTTGGAAGGGGAATCCCCAGTGGTATCTGATATTGTGTTTCCACAGTATTTGAGTAACAGGTTGGAGTTCCCGCTATTTTTGAATAGTAGAGGGAGCCAAGTCCTGGAACAATTGAATATCCATTTCCTGAAAATTGATCACTGACATGTCTCTGTTTGCAAGGAGTAACTTTTCCTTTGAGTGGTAATTGTGCAGTCGGACAATTATATCACAGGAAGGCTGAGCAGAAGAGGGACTAGCCCTATGAGCTCTGTCTATGAGATAATCCATAGCTATGAGAGATTAAGATTATTATTATTATCATTTATTTATAGGGCGCCACAAGTGTTCCCCAGCACCTTACAAAGTACATAAACAAATAAGTAACCAGCGACTTACAATACAATACAATGCAAGACACGGATATGGATAATAAACATAGCTAAATTTTAGTGACCTTTACACCCACATAAGCAGCCAAGTGTTAGTTGCCCTAATGGGGAGTAAGAGATAAATGAAAATACAGTAGGTAGAAGCACAAGAGGGAAGAAGGCCCTGCTTGAAAGAGCTTACATTCTAAAAAGGAGGGGCAGACAAACAGGAGTGACACAGATGGAGTCTGAATCAGGGTTTGAATCAGGCCCTGTATGCACTGTGGCTGCACGTACATCAACAAAGGAGCAGCGCCAAGCGTGCGCCTGTGTCCCATAAGTAAAGGGCCAGCTGGCTTGTCCATTAAAGGGTGCTGTAACCCCCAAAGTGCACTCCAAACAAAATAAAAAATTATTTTCTGTGTTTATGAATTGTGTGCACTGTGGTCGCACGTGCATCAACAAAGTAGCGCCAAGCGTGCGCCTGTGTCATAAGTAAAGGGCCGGCTGGCTCGTCTGTTAAAGGGTGGTGTAAACCCCAAAGTGCACTCCAAACAAAATAAAAAATAATTTTCTGTGTTTGTGAATTGTGTGCACTGTGGCTGCACGTGCATCAACAAAGGAGCAGTGCCAAGCATGCGCCTGTGTCCCATAAGTAAAGGGCCGTCTGGCTTGTCCGTTAAAGGGTGGTGTAACCCTCAAAGTGCAGTCCAAACAAAATAAAAAATTATTTTCTGTGTTTGAGAATTGTGTGCACTGTGGGTGCACGTGCATCAAAAAAGGAGCAGCGCCAAGCGTGCGCCTGTGTCCCATAAGTAAAGGGCTGGCTGGCTTGTCCATTAAAGGGTGGTATAACCCCCAAAGTGCACTCCAAACAAAATAAAAAAATATTTTCTGTGTTTGTGAATTGTGTGCACTTTGGCTGCACGTGCATCAACAAAGGAGCAGCGCCAAGCGTGCGCATGTGTCCCATAAGTAAAGGGCCGGCTGGCTCATCTCTTAAAGGGTGGTGTAAGCCCCCAAACTGCACTCCAACAAAAAAAAATTTTCTTCTGTGTTTGTGAATCGTGTGCACTGTGCGTGCATCCTCAAAGCAGCAGCGCCAAGCGTGCATCTGTCTGTTAAAGGGTGGTGTAACACCCAAAGTGCGCTCCAACAAAAATAAAATAATCTTTTTTTTCTGTGTTTGTGTGTGAAATGTATGCACAGTAGCCGCACCTGCATCCTCAAAGCAGCAGCGACAAGCGTGCGTCTGTCTGTTAAAGGGTGGTGTAACCCCCAAAGTGCGCTCCACAAAAAATAAAAAATTCTTCTTTTTTTTCTGTCTTTGTGAATTGTGTGGGCTGTAGCCGCACCTGCATCCTCAAAGGAGCAGCGACAAGCATGCGTCTGTCTGTTAAAGGGTGGTGTAACCCCCAAAGTGCGCTCCACAAAAAGTGAAAAATTCTTCTTTTTTTTCTGTCTTTGTGAATTGTGTGCACTGTAGCTGCACGTGCATCAACAAAGGAGCAGCCAAAGCGTGCGCCTGTGTCCCATAAGTAAATAGCCAGCTAGCTCATTTCTTAAAGGGTGGTGTAACCCACAAAGTGCACTAGCCTCCAAAAAATATAAAAAATATTTTCTGTGTTTGTGTGCACCTTAGCCGCACGTATATATCAATATAACATAAATGGAGGACCAAACTGAAGCTGCTGCCACTAGTCATGACATAGACGATAACATGCCATCAACATCGTCTGCCAAGGCCGATGCCCAATGTCATAGTAGAGGGCATATACAACCCCAAATGACAAAGTTCAGGAAAATGACCTTAAAAAAAACATTTATATCATCTGAGGAGAAACGTAAACTTGCCAATATGCCATTTACGACACGGAGTGGCAAGGAATGGCTAAAGTCTTTCCCTATGTTCATGACTAGTGGTTCAGCTTCACATGACGATGGAAGCCCTCCTCCCTCTAAAAAAATCAAACGAGTTAAGCTGGCAAAAGCACAGTGAAGAACTGTGCGTTCTAAGAAGATATCACAAATCCCCAAGGAGAGTCCAAGTGTGGTGGCGGTTGCGATGCCTAACCTTCCCAGCACTGGATGGGAAGAGGTGGCTCTTTCCACCATTTGCATGCCCTCTGCAAGTGCTGAAAGGAGCACCCAGTCCACTTGCTGATATGCAAATTGAAGATGTCACTGTTGAAGTACAACAGGATGAGGATACTGGTGTAGCTGGCGTTGAAGAGGAAGTTGGCGAGGAGGATTCTGATGGTGATGTGGTTTGTTTAAATCAGGCTCTGGGGGAGACAGTTGTTGTCCGTGGGCTGAAAAAGCCCATCACGGTCATGCCTGGGCAGAAGACCAAACATTCCACCTCTTTAGTCTGGCAATATTTCTATCCAAATCCGGACAACTGTCTTGCCATATGTACCATATGTAAAGGTGAAATAAGTAGGAGTAAGGACGTTAACCACCTAGGAACATCCTCCCTTATACGTCACCTGCAGCGCGTTCAGAAAAAGTTACTGTCAAGTTCAGAAACTTTGGCTAAGACCGTAAGCAGTCCAGGGACACCTAAATCAATTTGTCCTGTTGTATCCAAGCGCCTGCAAACCACACCGTCAACTCCCTCCTCATCAATTTCCTCCTTAGTCAGGATCGGAAGTAGTCCTGCAAGCCATGTCACTGGCATGACTGACTCTCCTATCCGGGATTCCTCCAGAGGATCCTGCATTGCTACACCTACTGCTGCCGCTGTTGCTGCTGGGAGTCGTTCATCATCCCAGAGAGGAAGTAGGAACACCACTACTGTTACTAAACAATTGACCGTCCAACAGTCCTTAGCGAGGAACTACGACAGCAGTCATCCTGAAGCAAAACCTATAACTGAGGCCTTGACTGCTATGTTGGCGTTAGACGTGCATCTGGTATCCACCATTAGTGCAGTGGGATTTAGACAATTGATGGAGGTAGTGTGTCCCCGGTTCCAAATCCCGTCTAGATTCCACTTCACTAGGCAGGCGATACCTAGACTGTACACAGAAACATCAGAAAAAGTGTCCTCAGTGTCCTGAAAAATGCTGTTGTACCCAATGTCCACTTAACCACGGACATGTGGACAAGTGGAACAGGGCAGACTAAGGACTATATGACTGTGACAGCCCACTGGGTAGATGTATCACCTTACGCAGCAACAACAGCAGCATCACCAGTAGCAGCATCTCAGAGACGCCAGCTTGTTCCAAGGCAGGCTACACTGTGTATCACCGGTTTGAGTAAGAGGCACACCGCCGACAACCTCTTCGAGAAACTGAGGGAAATCATCGCCCAGTGGCTTACCCCACTTAGACTCTCCTGGGGATTTGTGATATCTGACAACGCCACCAATATTGTGCGGGCATTACATCTGGGCAAATTCCAGCATGTCCCATCTTTTGCTCACACAATAAATTTGGTGGTGCAGAATTTTCTGAAAAGCGACAGGAGCGTGCAGGAGACGCTTTGGGTGGCCCTAAAAATTTATGGCCACTTTTGCCATTCAGCGACTGCGTGCCGAAGACTGGAGCACCAGCAAATACTCTTGAACCTGCCCCGCCATCACCTGAAACAAGAGGTTGTGATGCGGTGAAACTCAACCCTCTATATGCTTCAGAGGATGGAGGAGCAGCAAAAGGCCATTCAAGCCTATACATCCACCTATGACATAGGCAAAGGAGGGGGTATGCACCTGACTCAAGTGCAGTGGAGAATGATTTCCATGTTGTGCAAGGAACTTGCCACACATGAAGTCAGTTCAGACACTGCCAGGTCATTCCCCTCATCAGGCTTTTGCAGAAGCAGCTGGAGAAAGTGAAGCAGGAGCTAAGACGGAGCGATTCTGCTCGGCATGTGGGACTTGTGGATGAAGCCCTTCATTCGCTTTGCCAGGATTCAAGGGTGGTCAATCTGTTGAAATCAGACCACTACATTTTGGCCACCGCGCTCGATCCTAGGTTTAAAGCCTATGTGGTGTCTCTCTTTCCGGCCGACACAAGCCTGCAGAGGTGCAAAGACCTGATGGTGAAAACACTCTCAGCTGAAGTGGAATGTGACACGTCAACAGCTCCTTCTTCATTTTCTCCCGCAACTGGGGCTGCCAGGAAAAAATGTAGGTATCCTAAGCAACCCGCTGGCGGTGATGCAGGGCAGGCAGGACCAAGTTTGGACATCTGGTCCGGACTGAAGGACCTGGCAACAATTTCTGACATGTCTACTGTCACTGCATATGATACTGTCACCATTGACAGAATGGTTGAGGATTACATCGGTGACAGCATCCAAGTAGGCATGTCAGACAGTCCGTACCTGTACTGGCAGGAAAAAGAGGCAATTTGGAGGCCCCTGTACAAACTGGCTCTATTTTACCTGAGATGCCCCCCCTCCAGTGTGTACTCCGAAAGAGTGTTTAGTGCTGCCGGGAACCTTGTCAGCGAAAGACATAGGAGGTTGCTTTCACAAAATGTGGAGAAGATAATGTTCATAAAAATGAATTATCAACTCTTCCAGGGAGACCAGCCTCGAGAAGATACAGAGGGACCTGTGGTGGTGGATTCCAGTGGGGACGAATTAATACTCTGTGAGGATGAGGATGTACACAACACTGAAGAGGGTGTTTGTGCCGCCCACTCGTGTTGCTTAGCATAGTCATCCAGCTACCTTGGTGCAACCTTTTGGGCATAAAAACACTATTGTGAGGTGTGAGGTGTTCAGAATAAACTGGAAATTAGTGGAAATTAAGGTTATTCAGGTTAATAATAGCATAGCAGCAGAAAAACCCACAAATTCTGTGATTTTAGCTGTTTTTATGCTTTTTAAAAAAAAAAATACAGATCCAAAACACAAAACCCAGAACCCAAAACACGGAAGGGTGGTTTTGGCAAAACCAATCCAGATCCAAAACACAAAGAAAGATCCAGATCCAAAACCAAAACACAAAACACGAAAAGTGGCCGGTGCACACTCCTAATATATATATATTATATATATATATATATATATATACGCACATACAGTATATGCACATATACATATATGGAAGATAGTTACTGTTGGGGCGCTTTAATCTTACTGTACTTGATAAGTCAGAAATGAATACAAGAATAATTTCACACGAATGTAGTTTTCTCCAAAGGCTTAAAAGTTCCAATCTCATTCTTTTAAAAAGGCAGTGACACAACTGTTCCTGTTTGTTTCCAAAAATGGCCAGATTTGTCCATGATATGCAAATTAGATTGTCTTAAATCCTCCTCGAGGCTCTATGGGAGATACCCTCGTACCAAAAGACACCCGGAAATAAGGCCCAAGGCCATCATTAATAACTTTTAATTATTTTTTGAAATATTTCTTTATTAAAATATAACAAGTTTTCAGACGGACAATGCTTCTTACATAGATTTCAACGATAACGTAGCCAACCACTTGGTGGGGAATTTTACACCTTCCAATGAAGAGAAATGCTCCAGCACAGTATCCACCTTCTGTTTAAAACCCTACGCGTTTCATCTCAATCTGAGACTTCTTCAGGGGTAATTCTCAAAATGGATGTGTACAGAAACAACATTCGTAGATTATATCTGACCATATATATTAGAAGATTCTCTCAATCGGACAGTATGATACTGATTCGTATGTGTTGCACCTCTCAGTCCATCTGCTACACTAGCAGGGTAATTTTATATGGAACCACCATATTAGTCTGCCAACAACCAAGAACCTTTACCCCAATAGTAGGGCTAGACAAAGGATTAGTGTTGCCAATATACCATTGGTGGTGTTCTATTATTAATTGAAGTAAGCTTTTTATGTATATGTCATTGTCTTTTACATTTTAAGCAAAATAAATTTGCAAAAATATGCACTAAAAGCTGTACTACTTTCTGGGTGCTTCTGGTGATTAAAATTCTCAATTTTTTTTCATCTGTGGCACCTTCTGGACATTTTTCGTATATATTGAATATTTGACAGGGGATCTGTCTGGAAGTGCAGCCAAGTTGGTAACACTATATGTTATAATTGTAAATCCCTATTCTAGCGCAGAGGAAGTGTATTTGCTACTGTTTATATATATATATATATATATATATATATATATATGTATGAAAGATGGCACTCACCAAACAACAGGATGCAGCTTAGCACATTTAATAATCCATAAAGTCACCAATACAGTAACTGCATCTTTGCACCATTCCTGGACAATTTTTGCAATGTGGCAGGGTCATTATCCTGCTGAAAGAAACCACTGCCATCAGAGAATACCTTTGTCATGATGGGGTGCACCAGGTCTGCAACAATTTTTAGGAAGGTGGTACGTGTCAAAGTAACATTCACATGAATGCCAGAACTCTTAATTAGGCTGTATTGTACTGTATATCTATATATTATATATCTATATAAGTCTTATAGCCTGCCCAATAAATAAGAGCCTATCTTTACATATGTGTTATAAATTCACTTATTATGTTCATTACATGTTTTATTCAGGTCAGACACACATTGACTTATAGTTAGAGTACAGTAGTTTCAAATGTTGGACCAGGTAAGCTCCTCAGGCATATACAGTGACTCCCAGATAATCCCATAATTGAGAAAACATTTCAACTGTTAAAAATGCAGAGCACACTGTGTGGCGTGCCCTACTCAGACCACCTGATGTACGTTTCGTAATAGCTTATTCATAGAGGCCTTTCAATCAGGTTGGGTATGGATCCCCTTTCTAATATAGCCAGCAATAACTTTTTCAGCAATCTGTGGGATAGGACCAGACTGTATTGCTTCGTTCGATCCTTGTATACAGGATAGGACTAAAAATATGCATTATTTTGACTACGTATGGGATATAATCAAAATATAGAGTGAAAATGCAGACATCCATAACGTTGACATGGAAATGTCAACTAACATAATGTTGACATCCAAAAGGTCTACATGGACATGTTAGGTCAAGAGGTCAAGATTTCAAATTTACACACAATCAAAATGTCAACAATGAAAAAATAAATGTTGACAGACAAAATGGGATGTGGTGCAGAGGTCCATTTATCACACAAGATCCTGCACCTACAAATATCAGGGAAGCTATCCAAATTCCACTTGTGGAATCAATGCCATGTTGAGTTGCTAGACTTTGCCATGCTAGAGGGGGTCCTACACAATACTAGGCATCTATCTCATGACTTTTGAGACAGACAGACAGACCGTTTTTGTTTAAAATTGTATTAAATTATATTTAAAATTAATTTCCCCAAAAAGTCTTGATTAAGTTTAATTTTAAAAGCAAATCTGCACATTTGTTAAAAAAAATATGGGGACATTTTTAGAAAAAAAATATTACATAGTTAAGTGGTTAATATACTCCTAAATAAGTCTTAAGACATTTATGTAGAAAATACATTTGAACACAATTGCTAAAACAGTGATGAATAAATTGATAAGTTCAAGAACCCCAAAACAAATCACAAATAAGCAAGAAAGTAAACACTTATTTTGGGGCAAACTTTTACTAGACAATTAGAACGAAATAATAAAAGCTTACTTTTTTTTACAAAAATACATTTTGAATGAATTTTTGATAGGAAAGGTAATGGAACGGGGTACAGAAATAAAAAAGGGGGGGTGAGAGGACGGTGGGATCAAATAATGAATGCAAGGCAATACTGTGGCCTATAAAACGGATGGAATGGAAATATTAGTAGAATTAACCGATAGATACAGTGAAATCACCAAAATTAAGCCTTAGCTTTCACTTTTCAGTATTCGCTCTAACTAAACCATCTAATGAGGAGATTAGATGCTGAAGGGGAGTATGAGAATCCCGCTGTCTCAAAGTCATAATGAGATTGTACAGCTTTCTCAATAACTTCCAGGCATGTAATATAAGGAGAACGGCATGGTCACGTTAACTGTAGTTTAGTGCTAGTAAAGATATGGCCCATAATGTAACGATCATAAGTGGACAGGTCATCATGGTATAAGTGAAATATGGCTATTTGGATGTGGTGAAATAGAAACATTCAGTACTTTGGAGATAAGAGCGAACACAGAGGACAATAATTTAGTAATATTTGGGCATGACCAAAAAATATGTAGAAGGGAGCCCATGTTACCACAATTACGGCAGCATAAATTAGATCGAGATGGCCAGTGGGTATGCATAAGACTCGTGTAAAATATAATCGATGGAGTAGTTTATACGGTAGGGCTACTTTTGAAGAGGGTCAGACCGGAACTCTTCCAGAGGATAAGAGATTCGGTATTCCTGCGCACTGGATTATATCTGACAGGGTATACAGCACTTAGATATGAGGGTGCCAATCCCTCTGTGGTTAAATACCATAAACAATAATAATCTAATGTGCCCCCCCCTGGTGCTGTATTGGTGTTGTCTACTGTATTTTAAGGAGTATGTGACTGATGTTTCTCGAGTAATATGTACAACACAGTGGGCGTAATACCATATGACGTAGTGATGTGTCATACGCACTATTGACTAGAGATAGTGAAAGAACAAAGCATTTAATGTAGTAAAACAACCACAACAAAATACAATAGGTTATACTGTTGCTAGTCAAAGTCACAATGGGGGTAACTAAAATATGGGTACAGTAATATGGAAGGTGAATCCCAATGCACGTGATAAGTAAAACTGGTAACGTTATTATGCTGATATAGTAGAGGAAGTCAACAGGTGGCGTCCCAACCTGAGTTGATCCTTTTCAGTCAATTCTTCAACAAGTGAAGCGATGGGTATGTAGAGGATGATTGCACTGTGTGGGGTAACACAAGTGTGGGGGTACCTATATTTTGGAGCCTCTGTTTCAGGCTGTCTGGAGTTCGCCGGGTTTCTCTCCAGGGATGCAACAAGCAGCACACCTGGTCCTGGTGGTCTGCTTAGTGTCAACCTGGAGTGTAGCTCCATGGTTGGTACAGCAGGTTTTGCGTTGTTGCCGGTGGGGGGTGAGCCGCGTTACTGCTGTGCCTTCCTCTCCTTCTCTCGTCCTGAGTGGAACAGTCTCCTCTGCATTGGGAGGATAGGTTTAGGCACCTTCCCTGGGAGGGTTAGGTTTAGGGTGTGGGAAGGGGTGGTTAGGATTAGGCACCCCCAGGAGGACTTAGGGTTAGGCACCACCAAGGGAGGGTTAGGGGGGGAGAGGGGAGGGTTAGGATACTTACCAGCCAGCGTCGGGATCTCCTCCTGTTGGGCTGAATAGCCGCCATTATTTCAATCCCATTCCATTCAATCAATTGCTAATTTAACACATAGAGCCACATAAAAGGGGAGAGATAGAGAAAGATATGGTAACAAAGTATTCCCATTTTGGATGAGAATGCTATTACATTAGACAGGTTTTATTTATGTTTATGGTCTTCAAAGTATAACATGTCTGGACATATAATATGCAGCATACATGTATATCACACAGATGCTATGTCACTCTGACAGCATGTCATGTTATAAAGCTGGTAATTGCAGTCAATGGTCCTTAAAAACACAAAGCAAATAACATCCTATGAGGGCATGGAAGATATTCAAAATAATGGCAGACATCTGATAAATAGAAAAGTACATAGTAGCAGAACCAGAATTCACTTCACCAATTCTGCTGTCCACCATTTGCTAGCAATGGATGGCGGATAAGAGAATGGTGAAGATGTGCTGAGTTAAAAGAGGTAACCACTTGCTGTCTAGTGGTGGCATTATAGGTCCCCTGACACCGGAGGGATATTAGAGGGAAGCCACTGGTGTGCCTAGATGAGAGAGTGTGTCCAGAAGAAAGATAGTACCTGGAGGAGAGAGCAGTGGGTGTCCAAGCGAACTATATATAAAGTAACTTTTGCCTTCTAAGCTTAATTACATGATCACCTACCCCAAAATAACAGATAAGTCTCTTGCTTTTTTGTCATTTGTCTTAGCATAGTGTATATCACTTACCACTGTTAGCACCACTAACCAAATGGCCATATACATTTTCTATTTTGGCCAATATGTTGCTTATATTATGATTGCACATCATCCATTATAATTTTTGCAGATTCACTCTTGTTCTTTGTTACTTTCAAGGACCCAATCCTTTTCACCGATTGTGCATTAACTTGAAGAATGAAATAAACAACCAGAAAACAACCCCAGCATGCTTTCACTCATTCCAAAACGGACCCTCATGCTCCCTGCTTGCTGCAAAATTCTACTCAGAACTCCCACTTGCACAAAATTAGCTCTAATGCGCTCTAACTTCAACCAGCTCTAAGATACTATTGGTACTACAAAATTTTTGCACATGCCCTTAAGACCTTCCCACATGTTAAACAGTCCTCCGGACATGCTCTTACTTACCCATCGGACCTCAACAGATGGCCTTTACATGCCTACCAGAATTCCCACATGCCACTAACACACTAACATTCAAAACATAACAGCAGGGGTGCCAAGAGGGGGTAAAGCGGGTATTATTTATCCATTCCTGGGCCTATTGGAGGAGCCCAGCAGGGGCCCAGGTTCTGCAGCCCAAACCCCGCCCCTGCCGGTAATTTACTTCAGGTAGGGAGAGAGAGGACTGACTGCTGCTGGAGTAGCCTCTATCCCCTGCCCAACATAAACGCTGTGTGCTGGGCTAGGGAGAGAGGCAGCAGTCAGTCCTCCCTCTTCCTGCGTTATGTGCAAGGGGTAGCTATTGTACAATTGCTCCCCCGGACACCGCCCCCCCCCTGTGCATGTTAAATTTTTCATAAGGAGGGGGTCTGGCCATACCTCCTCGGGGTTGGCCACGCCTCCTCCCTGTACCTGGGCCCAGCAAAGTTGTCGGCAGCCTTTCATATCAGACCTCCTCGCAGGCCCATAACCCCTCCACACAGAGCCGTAACTAGACTTTTTGGTGCCCTGTGCCAGAGAGAGCATTGGCGCCCCCCCCCCCCCATTTTTTAGATATGGACAAAAGATAGTGCACCTGAAAAATGGCCATAGTCTCATGGGGAAGGGCCAAGGAAGAGACAGGGGAGGTCAGGAGATGCTGCGGATAAAGGAAGAGAAAGCTACAAGTGAGAATAATAATAAACAGGAAACTTGATAGGCCCAAACAGCGCCCCCTGCCCTGTGGTGCCCTTTGCCATGGCCCTGTCCCCACACACACACATGCCTCTCACACATCCCCCACTTACTTTACTCAGTCATCCCTGTTGTTCCAATTTTGCAGGAACAGTCATGAATCCCAATACTCTAAAGAGATGGCTAATTTTGTCCTTATGTTTGGAGTCTTGGACTAAGCATATTTACTGGAGTTCAGTGGAACACTAGCAGTATATTCTTATATTTTCAAACAGCTATAATTAAAAAATCAGACTTTGCATAGCAATCATTGCTATCACCGTTATCATATGTGCTACAGCATAAACATGACTTTTGAAATGCACTTTACTATGAATTGTGTCAACACAAAGTCCTGCTGCATCTGTTATCTCTTTTTCTAAAGATATCATCATAGAAGGAAGACTCAAAGAACCCTGATAAGACACTGCTGTTCAACTGACTTCAAATTTAAACCTAAAATGCAAGCCAATTTTAAATAAAAATAGAAATAATACAATTGCAATTATTTCAATACATAGCATATGCATAGAGCATAAAATATCTATTCAAAGAGGGAAATACTATATCTGGAACAGCAGAGCATAAATGAGAATAAATTACTACTATGGAATGTTTATTGTACATAGCTTTGCTCACCAAGCTATTAATGCGTGCAATAGTGCAATAACTGACTTTATTATCATAGACATTACGTTTCACCGGTCACCTCAAATTATTCATGTCATTTGAAAGAGCATCAACAGGAACTATATATATGTTATCAGCTTTTTACTGCAGTATATAAGGTGGATAAAATAATCATCTTCTTGCTGGCCTCTCTAATCTCATTAGTAAGCAAGTCACATGACTGACAAGTAATGTCTGCCCTAACTGTAAATGCCAGATTGCACTGCCTGAAAAGGAAAGGGATGTGTGCACGAAACTGAACATAAATTGTTTATTTATGCTGCAGTTATCAATAGAAAATGCATGCTGGGAAAATCTTTCAGGGAGGTAAATCTCATAAATTTATATATGCAGTACACATATAGAGAGGTCAGCCAGATTGGACTTGCAATTCAAGTAAAAGCAATGGCTGCATGTTGCCATCATTTAAAATCATTCCAAAGCAACTCAAGGGGTCTATTTACTAAGCTCTGTTAGGAGATAAAGTGAACGGTGATAAGGTACCAGCCAATCAGCTCTTAACTGCCATTTCACAAGCTGTGTTTGCAAAATGGCAGATAGGAGCTGATTGGCTTTTACTTTATCTCCTAACAAAGCTTAGTAAATAGACCCCCAAGGCATCAAACATCACAGATTTCCTTCACAGACCATAATGGTGCTCATGGAAATCTTTATTATAACTCTAAAATAATTCTCAGTGATGTGGGCATTTGAGAATTTAATTTCCCCACATTATTTGTTTCCTTTAAGTACCTTGCCTGAAGGATATTTGCAAGATTACATGCACTGGAGTAATATGATAATGATGGGTTTGATTCAGAGATGCATGCAAGTCTGTCTGCGGTCTGGTCTCAAGCTTTTTAACAACTATGTAAGTGCCAGTCTTGCCAGTAGGGAGCCGGCCCGGGCCCCATTACTGATGGGTGGTGTTGCCTCGCCCCCTTAGAAATAAAAACTTGCTGGGGGTGGGGGCACTGTGATCCCCTCAGCCCGGTACAAACCAAGGTGGGGGGGGCACGATCAGTGTGATCACTCCCCCCCAAAGACAGAGAAGAGGAGACTGCTGCCGCTGCTCAGTGGCAGCAGTAAGCAGTCTCCCTGGTCTCCAACTGACTGACAGGTAGAAGGGTGGGGGGTCGGCATCATACCCGGGCCCCTGCCGGGCCCCTCCAACAAGCACGGGTAATTAGTACCTGCCCCTCCCCTCACTGCGCCCATGGTGCCAGTGCTGTATATGCAACTGTTAGTGATTGCAGGTGATTCAGAGTTGTACACATCTCAGTCGTATCACTTGCACCTAAATGGATGTAGCTGATTGGCACATGGGTGTTGCATGCAGTATACGCAGGGGCAAACGCATGATTTTTACAGGGGGGTTTCCACATACACACACATATAAACTATATAAACATTCTGATGACAGTGTGCATTAAAACAAGCATTGAAACATTATTTCAGGTTTGTGTGAAGAATCTTTTGCTGCTACGAGTGCCGCACCTGCTGTGGTTCTCTCTCTCTCTCTCTCTCTCTCTCTATAAATATATATATATATATATATACTGTGTTTATGTATACATATATATGTATGTGTATATATATATATATATATATATATATACACACATACATGTCACATACCTTACACACACACACACATCTACTGTATGTCAGACATACATTATACGCACATTTATAGTACCTTGCAGCAGCTGCGGGTTGTAGACCTGTTATGAGGATGGCACCTGGCAGTCAGGCAGGCACCATGTCATTAGGCCCCTCCCCTAGCGACAAAATTCAGTGATTCACGGGTCAATCGGGAGGGAGCAGAGCCAAGTGATGCGATTCTAATGGAATCATGTCATATTGGCTCCGTATACTCCCGATTGACCTACAAATCACGGAAATTTGCTGCGTGGGGGTGGGGCTTAAGAAAATGGTGCCTGCTCTCCAGTCTGTCAGGGGGGTTTCTGGGTACTCAGAAACCCCCCCCCCCGGGTATGCTAGTGATATGTGTGTTGTGAACGTATCGTAGACATGTAATCGGAATTACACACTATTCAGTGTTGTGCGTCTTTCACTAATATAGGACTGTGAAATGGAATGCTGATAGTGATTACAGCTACTTTCACAAGAGGATGGATGAGGGCAGAGTTAAATACAGGCAGATAATCGCATTCATTTCTGAGCATCAATTGTGTCTGCTTCACTTGTAATTATGTGGTTTTACTGTTTGTATCAAGTGTGTGGATTTTACCAGGATAGACTTCCTATGAATACTTCATACCACCCAGCAATGGCTAATTTAAAAAAATGCATATGGAAAAAGGCATATAAAACACACATTTATATAATTTCAAATAAAAATGGTAGCTGATTCCGTCAGTCAAAACTATAGTATGACTGACTGCTGCTCCAACTGCTACTTGTGGGTTTGGCAAATCCCATGTGGGTTATACCAAACCCACAAAGAAAAGAAAACTATCAATAGGAGAAACTGGAGTGCTATCAGTCACACTACAGTAATGATTTTTTTCTATTTATATCAAACATTTAATGAATACTAGGCGGTTTCACATATAAACAATACACATAAATATAAAATATATATATACAGTGTGTGTTGTTCTTATGTAGAAATTCACAGGATATTAACTGACAACCACTAACAGAAAACCACAGTCCTCTTAACTACAGAAACCTGGAGGCTTGAAGTAAAAAATAATTTTTGCAAACAACCTGTTGATGCATGCAGATGATGACAATCAAGCAACGCAGCAGGTTAAGTTAGTCACACTGATAATGCATGCAATGATTAGGAATCGGGAATAACAGATGGTTAGTTCAGTCACTCAAACTGATTATGCTCTGATTAATTGGTATTAGGCAATCTGTTGTTAGTACAGTATTTAGTCCATGCATCAAAGCAAGAATGTTGCATACTGTACTTCTTAGCCATATTAACATAATTTGAAACAGAACACATAACAGATATTAAATATAAACTGGTTATGTGGCAAAGATGGTACTTTGCAACATTCTGATGTCCAGTACAGAACTCATTCCCTAGGAAAAGAGGCAGATAGGGTTAAGAATCCTGCTGATTACTACATGAAAGGTTTCACACACAGCTACACTATCTGGGTGTGATTGATTGGTGTGTGTGAAGGTATAAAGGATTCTGGGATCCAGTGGCTGACTATTAGCTGGAAAATATAGATGGATGGTGTGTATAGCTAGTGTCAGGAAGGAAGCCATCAGATGTATACAAATGTGATGAGATAACATTTGTTAAGAAGAAGCAACCTGACTGTGAAACGGTGTGGAGTCATTCTTTGTAATCAGATTTCTTACAGTTTGTAAACTTTACAACTAGCATAAACCTTGTAGTAGAGATAGGCATTTTTTTCACTGTGAAGGGCTATATTAGACGCATTTCTCCGCCTTTCCTTCTGAGGAAGCTGTCAAGTTTTATACGTTTTCTCTGAACCATGGGCCCCTTAGACTACAGAAAACTACAATTAAAGCAAGAAAATAACCTAAAGCATACATCAAAAGCCAATTTGCAGTGACTTCAAAGCAAAGAAAGTCAGTGCTCTGGAGTAGCCCAGTCAAAGATCAATCCTTAAAATTATAGAAATGTCTGTTAATAGTCCTATTCCAATCTAATGGAGCTAAAGCAATATTCCCAAGGGAGAAGTGCAGTGTCCACATGTGCAAATTTGGAAAACATTTACCCAGTGGTAAGATTTCCTGATTAAATCCATGTTCATGATGTAAGAGTTAAATTTGAAAAATGTTGAATGGAATGAATACTTTTCAAAGTCTCTGTATGTATTTATACAAAGTTTATTAAAACAGAATTAACACAAACTTTTTATACCCATTCCGTGAAGATGGCAAAGGGGACAACCACTGTGGCTCAGAGAAAATGATTTCAGCATTAAAATAAATGTTTTTCTTTATTCCATTGCAGGCCTCACACATTGGTGTCATTTTAAATAGTTTAAATATAAGTTTTCAATACCTATTATAAGTATAAAGTGAGCTATGCTATAAAGCATAGATGTAGAGCAGTGCATTATCATTATATTCACCATTTGCCTGTGAATGGCCACTTTGTGCAGTCATCTATCATTAGTGTCGCCAGAAAAGCTCACTTCCCATGCCAAAATCCTCTGATATGGTGGGGTTAGTTCTGCTATGTTATTAAACTAAAGAGTTTCATTATTCGCCGTTGGTTTAAAAAACCCTGGTAATGGATTCAATATTATTTACCGCTGGCCACAGTTTCTAATCCCTGCAGCGGTAGCCCAACACAGGAGAAAATCCAGATTGTCCTTAGGGTAAGTATAACTAACCTAATTCCCCCCCCAACCCTTATTTGGGGGTGCCTAACCCTAACCTCCCCCTGAAGTGCCTAACCCTAATCCCCTCCTAAGTGCCTAAACCTAACCCCCCCTTCCCCACAGTATAAAGCTAAGTCCCCCAGGGGGTGCCTTACCCTAACCTCCCCCCGGGAGCCCCTAACCTAACCAGCGCCCCCCGTGGGCGCTCGCACCTGGCTTACCTTCGATCAGTAAGCCGAGAGTCATGCTACCGGCATAGTTCTAATGACAGGCATCGGGATATTGATGCCTGTCATTAGTGTCTTGCCGGGATTAGGCAGTCGGGAAGCCGGCGGTTGGGATTACGTCCGTCGGCTTCCCGCTGCTTCCGCTAGTAATATGCACACCATGAAGGCAGGTGCTGGAGGATATTTTAAACAATAATCTCACTTAATAAAAGTGACCTAAAATTCTGCAAACCCTAAACAATCCTTGTCTCTAGTTTTGAGCAGTTTTTCTCCTTGGCTGCAGCTTAGATCACTTTACAATTTTAAGTAAATTGTACCATATTGGCGCTGATCAGAACATCCTATTCCACATGTTTTTAAGTAGATCCCTATTATATATGTGGCCAGTGGCCCAATGAGTTGCTTGCTGTGTTCCTCCACATGCCTGGGAGTTTGAATGCTTGCAGTGTTAGTTAAGTCTCAAGTATAATGCTTCCATCCAATTCGTGTTCTCTCTTCTGTGATTTAACTCTTGGCAATGTCTAACCGATGTCAACTTAAAAAACAACTGCCTGTTTCACAGTCAAATGTCTTTTGATAAGACACCAAGTAAAAAGAACAAATTTGATGTAAGGTTTTGGCACAAACATAAACACATGCAAGAAAAACAAGATGCTGGTGCACACACAAAGCCCTAAGGGGTATATTTACTAAAGTGCAGGTTTTTGAAGTGGAGATGTTGCCGAAGAAAGCTGATATTTAAAATTTATATAAAAAACTCTGCAAATAACATTGAGGATAATAAAGGTTATTTGGTAAAAAATGTGAGCCCATCTAACAAGTGAAGGTGTATACGACTAGATGGGTCCTTTACATTACTAATACTAATACATTATGTCAATTTATCAAGGACTTACCATAATAGTGCCCCCTAATATGTTGATGGCATTGCAGAAGCATGTGTTGATTAAAAACACGTAGGGGCAGATGGTATGGGGGCTGGTACCTAACTGAAGAAAGTCTCTACCTTCAAGTATACTTTATATACACACTAACTGAAGAAAGTCTCTACCTTCAAGTATACTTTATATACACAGATAAAGGGGAAAAAGGGAAGGACTGGACCATACACCTTAATTTTATGTTGAAGATAAAGAGCACTACAGCGCAGACTCCATGTTGCTCCTCCTTGGATGCTTCACTCCCTTTACCAAGATGGCCACTGAGCTAGTACTGCTCATGCATGGCACTATCTTATCCACTGTGTTACAGTGCCACCATGAGATACAAAATTCTTCCACTTAGCTCCTGAAAGTCCTGTGATTACCTGCCTTCTAACTCCAGTAATCCTGCACTGCTACCTGGCATCCACATACACTCACTGACTGGTGAGTTATATGACACCCCACTTTGCTCCAGCTCTGCTCCATGAGAACCAATGTGTATAACAGTGAGTACAGCTGTACCTCATATAACATAAATAAACCACTCTACTGGTTAAGAATCTGGGCTGTTTATTGTCTCAGGGAATCCGTTGGTGTGTATATTAACTAACATCAGTAACCTGTAAACACATATTTCCAACAAGTTATGAGCCCAGACACACAAGTTTTAAGTAAACATGACCAAAGATACTAGAATGCCCAGCAAAAGCACACATATGTCATTTTAAGCACATATAAGACACAGACTGCAACAGAACACAAAGTGAGGAGAGCACAGAGTGATTCTAGTGCTGTGTGTCAGCACAGAAGCTGATTAGAGCATAGACGCTGCATAATTATGTCTGAAAGAAGCATGCACACAGGAGCTACACCTATAATGAGGTTTATCAAATTAAAAGGTGGAAAATAATGATACAACATGGAAGTTTGCTATGGAATTACAATTAAAGTGTCAAAAGTTGTGGAAAGTTACAGTAGACCCTGGTGACAGTCCAAGCCCAAATGATGTAGAAAGAGCCATGGATACTATTGTCTTAAGAGTAACACATGTACTCTATCATACATGGGAAGATGTTGGCAAAAGACATGAGGACAGCACTGCAGGCTGCAAACCCAAATGGATGTCTCATGAGAAGCATTAATTTGAGACATGCATTATACAATACCAAGTTATGTGAATGCAACAACATGAGTGACTATACTAAGAAAATGATGTATGTGTCTCCACAAGTAATGTCTTTTAGAGTGTAAGTAGATGATGAACAGATCACTACAGCAATGCTACAAAACTTGATGCTTGAGTATGACTTCCTGGTTATGGCATTGGAAGCAAACACTACAAAATTAACCACAGACACAGAGAAAAGGTACTACAGTTCCAAGAATGCGTACCCTGTGAGTCAAACACTGAGAGTGCTGCATTACACACAAACAGTGAGAAATTTAGAAAATTCAAGTTTAAGTGCTCAATATGTCACAAGATAGGTCACAAAGCATTTGAGTGCAAGCAAAATATTGTGAATTCTGTGCACAGCAAGAATTGCCACAGCAAAGATGAATCAGTCCCAAGTGTTACAGATAGCCACAGAAAGTTTTGTTGGGATATCGATTCAGGTGCAACAAGGCATTTCAAGTGCAATGAGGAAAGGTTCCCTACATTAGCCAAATGTGACCCTATCAGAATCAAAAGGATTGTCAACCAAGTGCTTACAGCTAAAATAATTTGATCAATTAAAGCCCACTTGAAAGTTGGGACTAGAACAAAAGTTACAAAACTCTAATTTAAGACATGCTTTATGTACAGTACCAGAGATGGAAGCAAATCTTATAGTCATCAGTGTCCTAGAGCAGAGTGGACACAGAGTTCACTTTGCTAAAGGAAAATTCATTGTGTGGAATAGAAAAGGGACTTTAATAGCTACAGGTACCCGGTGTCAGCAATCATATGTCCTTGATGCATAGCACTGTTATGCAATGATGACAACTGAGCCACAGTCACTGGAACTCTGGTACAGAAAATTGGTTCACTTTGGATAGAACAGTGCTCAAAAACGATTAAACAGGATGATTACAGGAATGTCAGTGACTGACAGAGAAACCCATATGTGAGAGCTGTTTATCAGGAATACAAAGCTGTCAGCCACTTCCCAAGTCAGCAAGCAGAGCTGCAGCACCACTTGAGTTAGTACTTACAGATGTGTGTGGTGCAATTGAAGTAAAGTAAATAAGTGGATACAGTTACATCTGTGTCCTCTGCTGAATCAAGCCCTAAGAATACTGATAGTCAAAACATATACAGTATAATACACTGCAAATAACATGGAGAATGACTGAGATTCTTAGCTCATATTTGGCAAACATATGAGCCCATCTACCACATCAAGATGAACCCCATCAGATGGGTTTCTAAAATTGCTAACACTAACACACTATGTTAATCAAGGATTTACCATAATAGTGCCCCCTGATATGCAGGAACCTGTGCTGATTATAAACACTGAGATGGTACCAAGCAGAAGGAAACCTCTACATTTAAGTGTACTTTTATACACAAATAAAGGGGAAAGGGGGAGGGGCTGGACATAAACACAAGAGAATGTCATTCATTAATCGTATAGTGCAAGAGATCAGCATAAACATTCACAACCATGGCATTAATTTACAACAATGATATGAAGAGCACAGCATGCAACCATGAGACTGGTAACAACAATGTTACTACTCCTACTTGCTGTGGTACTAGTGTGGCTAGTATTAACTTTCAGATCTACAGACACATACAGTACCCTAAACTGACTAAAACATGTAATTTCATAGATAAGATTAAATGGAAAAACACCAGGATTAAACAAATTAAACATTGGGTGTGTCCTTGTACTCTGAGTTAGTAAACTACTGTCGTGGCATGTATTGCTAAATACCTATGATGATATTTGTAATACAAGGACAATGATACACTACGTTCCTCTAGAATATAAGTAATATAGATATTGAGGAAAATGTAATGTGTTCTGATATTGGAAAACTGGCACGAATCTGGCATAATTCCGGCGGGTTTTAAGTCACCATATGTAATAGAATGTAACTACAGACAACGAGCTGGAATTTTACCTCAATCCTTGTCACTGCAATGCAACATGCACTTCAGATGTTTCTAATCTTAAGAATACAACTAACCTGATATGTCATGAGGCGATGGTTATGGACAATTTAAATGGGAATTAAGGAATGAGATTAAGGTGCAGGTTTCTCAGATGGATGCTGGTGAGGGACAACAAGACTTCAGAAGATGTTGAATTACTGAGGCTGGTGAGGTACATGTAAGATTAGACAGCAGGACTTCAGTACACATAATGTTAATCAGACTGGTGAGGTACAGACTAGGTTTAGACAGCAGGGGGTATATTTACTAAAGTCAGATTTATAGAAGTGGAGATGTTGCCCATAGCAATCTAGCAGATTTTACTTATTTATCTAGCACCTTCTTGAAGATAATAGCTAGAATCTGATTGTTTGCTATGGGCAGCATCTCCACTTCTACAAACCATCACTTTAGTAAATATAACCCCAGGACTCCAGTACACATAGGATCAATCAGACTGGTGAGGCACAGGCAAGGATCAGACAGCGTGATTTCGGTACACATAGTATTAATCAGATAGGCGAGGTACAAGCAGGGATTAGGCACCAATACTTCAGTACAGAGAGGGTTAATTCAACATAAAAGTCAGGAACATGGCTTGAACAAGGAGCTTGAGAGAATAGTTGGTACATCCAAACAGCATGCAGGCTTCTTTAATAATCAAGCACAGGAAGCTTAAATGGGGAACTGGGATAAAATGTAATTAGCCTGATGTTACAAATATAACAAGCAGTGGCCGTGCACGTGCTGTTTCATCCTAGGTCTGGAGAGGAAGGCGGAGCTCACCCCATTCTGCCTGGTGGTAATGGCAGCAGCCAGTGGTGTGGTATTCTGGGGACCTCTGCTGCTTGAACCAGGCAGACAGCCAGGATAGAAGGCGACTGACTTGAGTCCTACTGTTTGGATGGACCTGACAGCAGCTCCACCACACTCCTTCCGCAAAGTGCAACAAGTGCCGCTTTTTACAGCACGCCCCCACCTCTGAGTGTGACTTCCAGCTGCTTTAGGCTTACCTGGGAACTATTGTTAGAATTTCTTAATTAATCTGTGAGAGTGAAGATTCTCAGAAGGTTCCCTTAAACATATTTTGCAAGATTAGGACTGAAATTGTTTGGGATTCCACAACATTCATCTTGTTCACTAACTATTTATGGTGTTGGAACTGACTTAAACCTTGTTGAGGTAGGAGCTGGCTTAACTTGAGAAACTTGGACTCACTGCATCTGCTGAGGTACCACTGAAGCAGAAAAAGGACCGATAAAATGTTTTCATAACTTTGGAGATATTTTTAAATGTTAATACTTAGTTGATAACCATGCTTTATCTCCAATATGGTAGTGTGGAATCATCTTGCAATGTTTACCTGCTTGAGCTTTGTACTTTTGTTGAGCGTAACAAAAGTTACTGCCTCGATGTTTCCTGACTTACCATAGCTTTTGATGTATTTCTAGTATTTGTGGAATCTGTGACTCAAAAGTGGAATCTGGCACTGGTTGTGAATGGAAACCATAATTAGAATAAAATGGACTTTGCAAACAAAATTATTGTTTTAAGTAAGTTCCGCAAGAAGGAGTAAATACACCTAATAGTCCTACTGAAAATATGAGTATATCCGCATATATTGTTCCAGACTTTGACTAATGGGTTCTGTCTGGCACTGGTTTGCGGATGAAATCCTGATGACAGATCCAACTTAATTTGTAGCAGTTGACAGAAAGATTTCCAGAACTGCTATGTGAATTGAGGTACCCTGTCTGAGAATATGCAGTGTGGACAAACATGTATCAAAAGATATGCTGAAGGAAGATCTTGGCAGTTTGTGGAGCATTGGGAAGTTTCTTGAGAGGAATGAAGTGAGCCATTTTTGTAAGTGGTTGGGCAATTCAAGAGAAGTTCTTGATGAACTGTCTGCAGTAGTTGGCAAACCCTCCAAATCTTTTCACAGTTCAACATCTTATGGTTTTGGCCACTCCTGGAGAGCTTAGGACTTGCTGGTATCCACGATGATGCCTTCTGAAGACACAATGTGTATGACTCTGAGTTGCACACAGTCACGGATTCATCTTTATGCTAATCCCGTGGCTGATTTTTTTCAAAAATGAGATGCCCACTGGTAGTGTCTTGGGTCTGTGGAAATCCATCTCGGTGCATCTTTACATGCACCATTGGTGTACCATCAGACACACCATCTAAACTTGCACCTGCCTGCAACATACATGCATCTGCCTACCCAACTACTGTTACCTCCCAGGAATTCACACTACAAACCACTCATCCAAATTTGTTTCTCAGTGTGGTAACAACTGGGATGCATTCATAGTGTGTCTCGCATGTATGTGCAGTATTTTAAACATTGGCCAACTGCGTGAATAACAGCTTAGTGTGCGACTCAGAATCAGGCCCAATGTGTCCTAAGAACTTAATTTTTTCAACTTAAAAACAAATTTCTCTAGTTTAGCATAGATGTTATATTTCAGGAGTCTTCTTATAACAGTTTGCACATGTACCACATTGTCTTCAGAATTTTGAGAATAAACAAAGATATCATCCAAGTGGATGGCTAAAAATTTGTCTAGAATGTCACAAAAGATGTAATTTATGAAAAACTGGATAGTGTCTGGTGCATTAGAGATACCAAATGTCATGACCAGGTATTCAAAATGGCCATAATGGTATCTGAAAGCTGTCTTCCACTCGTCTCCAGATTGTATGTGTCTCAGATTGTAAGCCTCACGAAGATCTAGTTTGGTGAATAATTTAGCAGATCATAACCTCTCTATAATGAGCAACAATGGATAGTACTTTTGAATAGTGATTGCTTTGAGGGTTCTATAGTATATGGATGGCCGTAAATCCCCATTCTTCTTTTCCACATAGAAAATAGGTGTCCGCCGGGGGATGTTGTCCTCAATGTATTCTTTCAAAACTTTCAACTCTGGCTCTGAAATAGAACATATTTTCCAAAAAGAACTGGCCTTCCAAGTATAAGATAATTGGGCAGTCATACTGCAGATGTGGTGGAAGTGTTTCTGCTCATTTCTTGTTAAAGACATTACAGAAGTTTTGATAGACTTCCGGTTACTTCCCCTTCTCAGGGAAATAAGGCCTCACACACAGTAGGTGGCAAGCATTATTTGATACAACATTGTAACTGAAAATTAATTTCTTGGTTTTGCCATTGATCGTGGAGCTATTTTTCCTTAGCCAGGGTATTCACTAAATAATTTTAAAGCAAAGGAAATGGCGACATTTAAAATGAATTGTTCCCAATGACCTTGCATGGTTTCCAGGGTTAGGGCAATAGTCTCTTTCAAAACTAGTCAGTAGGAAATAGGAGTCTAATCAACAGTTGGTAATGATACCACTACTTCTTGATTACCAGTGGAAGTCACAATTCCTAAAGAATGGTCAATTAAATTTCCCATAGAGCTAAGGATGGAGATTTCTGATGAATTTTCCTCAAACTATAGTTACAGAGGTAGGCATAGATAACATGAAGGAATTGTATAGGCTGGTATCAGATGGCTAAGGACTAGATGGATCTCAGGATCTGTAACTCAACTCCACTTCTTTATAGAGTGGAGGTTTTTGAGTTTCCTGAAAGTTTCTTTCTATTTGGGCATTGAGCTATATAATGAGCAGCAGTAAAACAGCAGTGACGTTTGTTCTATTTTCTGAAGTATTGTTTCTCCTGGGGGGTGAGAGGTCCTTGAATACTTCCTATTTGCATAGGTTCTGGTTCATTATGCTCTGAAACAGGAGAGAGTTATTTGGTTCTTTTAGGATGACTGCGCACTTCACATTATGGGCCTGATTCAGCAGTACACACAAGTGCACTGCTGATCCCAGATTCCCGCTTATCGTTTATGTGCAGCACCCATTCTGCGAGTGTGGAGAATGGGTCCTGGGTAGTTACATGCATACCTTTCTATGCCTCTTCCTCATTGACAGGCAGATACATTTAAGGGGTGGGGGCGGCCAGCGTTCTCCGGAACAGGGGCATTTTTCTGGAAGTGGCAATCCCAGGGACTGCATGAACACTGGGCCTGATTCAGACCCAGTCGCTAAGCTGAGAACGCTCACTAGGGGCGATAATCGTACATCTGCGCATGCGTATTCATCAAAGTACACATGCGCAAACCAGTCACTGCGTCCGAGAATTGTGCGCTCGTAGTACACAGACTGGATGCTACTTTGAGTGACAGTGCTGTTTGTGGGTGGTGACATTGGAAGGTGCTTGTGAACGGGGGAGTGGATGTGCGAACGCAGGCATGTCTGAGCGTTAAAAAAGAGTTTAATGGGTGTGCATAATTAGCAAAGTAGCGTCATTGAACATGTCACTTGGTTGTTTTTTTTACCTGAACTGATCGCAGTGCTTGCAGTGGGGTAGGGTTACCTCAAGTGCTGTGTGCATCTCCGATTTGTTCTCGATGTTCCCGATTAATCACACACTTCCTGGAGATGACGAGTGCTAAGAGAGAGTGGTGGGCAGCTTTATACTCCTGCGTACACTCACTGCCGTCACCCTCTAAGACATACAGGGCGTCCTTAAGCCAGACAGTGCAATTGTGGGATTTGCATATTAGGCACCTTTTGGCAGCGAGCGCAGCTTAGCAACCAGCTCTGAATCAGGCCCACTGTTCCCTTCTCCATTCCATTTGATGTTCTGTCAGACAAGAATCAACAGTAATACAATTATCAATTAACTCTTCTAATCCTGGTGGAGAATCCACAAGTACCAACTCATCCTTGATGTCACCAGTCAGACCTTGACAGAATTGGTGGCGCTTTGCTGCAGCATTCCATTCCATGTCTGCCATCTAGGTACGGAACTCAATAGTATAGTCTGTGGCAGCGGTTCCCAAACTCTTTCAGTTAAAGGCACCCTTAGGGTCTCCTTGATTTTTTCAAGGCACCCCTAAGCCAAATAAATGATAGAGTGGTCCTTTTTTAACCCAAGTAGTTGGGTCAAAATTACTTAATTAGTATTTAGGTCAGGACAATAATACACAAAAATCCAAAGAAAAAGAATATTTTTTTCTGCGTCTCCCTTTGCACACCCCCGCCTTATGTCTACCTCTACAGCCCCAGCCATGTGTCTCCCTGTGCAGCCCCGCCATGTGTCTCCCTGTGCAGCCCCGCCATGTGTCTCCCTGTGCAGCCCCTGCCATGTGTCTCCCTGTGCAGCCCCCGCCATGTGTCTCCCTGTGCAGCCCTCTCCATGTGTCTCCCTGTGCAGCCCCCTCCGTGTGTCTCCCTGTGCAGCCCCCGCCATGTGTCCCTTTACAGCCCCCGCCATGTGTCTCCTGGAGCAGCCCCCTCCATGTGTCTCCCTGTGCAGCCCCCACCATGTGTCCCTTTACAGCCCCCGCCATGTGTCTCCCTGTGCAGCCCCCGCCATGTGTCTCCCTGTGCAGCCCCGCCATGTGTCTCCCTGTGCAGCCCCCGCCATGTGTCTCCTTGTGCAGCCCCCGCCATGTGTCTCCCTGTGCAGCCCCCTCCATGAGTCTCCCTGTGCAGCCCCTGCCATGTATCTCCCTGTGCAGCCCCCACCATGTGTCCCTTTACAGCACCCGCCATGTGTCTCCCTGTGCAGCCCCCTCCATGTGTCTCCCTGTGCAGCCCCCGCCATGTGTCCCTTTACAGCCCCCTCCATGTGTCTCCCTGTGCAGCCCCCGCCATGTGTCTCCCTGTGCAGCCCCCACCATGTGTCTCCCTGTGCAGCCCCCTCCATGTGTCTCCCTCTGCAGCCCCCCACCATGTGTCTCCCTGTGCAGCCCCAGCCATGTGTCTCCCTGTGCAGCCCCAGCCATGTGCCTCCATGTGCAGCCCCCTCAATGTGTCTCCCTGTGCAGCCCCAGCCATGTGTCTCCATGTGCAACCCCCTCCATGTGTCTCCCTGTGCAGCCCCCTCAATGTTGTCGAAGCTGGAAAATTGGCTGAGACAATATCAGTTTAAAATTGGCTGAGACAATATCAGTTTAAAATTGAATCATGGCGACGCCATCTTGCGACTGGCTACAAGACGCCATCTTGGAAATGAGATCGCAAGATGCCATTTTGCGAATGGCCGCCCAAGCGCCATTTTAGAAAATTCACATTTAAGTACATATGGCGATATTACTATTAGCACCATGCGATTGCATCTTTTATCATTTCTCATATACACAGTAATACACACAAAATACGCTGTTAACTAGTCGCATATTAGCGGATGCATAAATTCCTATATGAAAGCACAGTTTAGTAGCTAAATACGCACGCACCCGCACCAAGTTAACTAGCGTCTTTATATCAAACCCCGCATACTCACACATTACATATTCACACATAAGGTTTAATAAGCTTTAAAGTATAAGATTCAAGTTAGTTCAGTTAGTATAAATGCTGTGAAATAAAGATATTTGATAACTAGGGTTTTATACATGCTAAGAAAGCCGTGTTTGGTTTCATTCTGATGCGTACTCTTTCAACAGAATTCCGGTACTATCGGTGTGGAGATCGCATCATGCATTCTCAACTTATGGACCGCAGAGACTTCAAGCAACAAAAGTATAACTGTTAGGATTTTGCATGGGGGCGGGAGGGCAGAGACCCCCAGTTGTTAGAGGCTGGGTGAGTCTATTTGAACCAGCCTGTTAAACTCTCTGTAACAGATGCTTCCTCCCTGGGAACCAATGACATCAGCGACAAACTTCTCTATTGCCCGGTCTATTCTGGGGGGGTATAAATATGTGTGCTCAAACACTGGGATTTTAGTCTTCGTGCTGAATGCTGATAGACAAGGGGTTTCTTGCTGATGCCTAACATCTGGTCCGGAAGCGCTGCGTATGTATACTGTACTTGGGTCTGTATAATTCCTTTGCGCCAAATTGTGTCTGGATCAATAGCGTGTAACTGACTGTACTTTTACTTGAATAATACTTGTGCTTTGGAACCACAGATTCCAGGGCTTAAGTCTTTATTTACTGTATGACTGTGTATGCAAATTAGCATCAACTTTAGAAGATATAGGCAGGATATTAGACGGTATAGGCGGGATATTAGAAGGTATAGGAAGGAGTGTATAGAGGTTCTGATCCAGTATCGTTAGTTGGGGGCTCGTAGTGAAGTCACTTACCTGCTCACACGGTACATACGTCTATCGATATTTCAGCAGAGGGTGGAGTGGCCACATGCAGGGTTTACCTGCAACCGCTTTGTGCTGAAAGATCGCTATCCGTCTCCGGGTGAATCAAGAATGCTGACTAGAATCCAGGGACAAGAGAGGAAAAAGTTTGTTTTCCTCTGTTGATAGAACCTTACGTTTAAAGGGGTGCCGCAGTACTGAGTACGTGGCTGAGTCGCAGGTTTGTGCACAGCAAAGACGCACTTTTGTGTATGCAGCTAAAGGTTGTCATACGGTTGTGTGGTAGTTGCATTATTGTGTATGCGACTGGTCGCACAATAGTGTATACGTACTTCCGGTTGTGCTGCCACGTGTTTTAGATAGAGCCATTGAGGTTTACATTTTTCAATTATTATCAATATCTGGGTTAACGTGTATTTTTCTGCACAGGAAAAAAGTGTGTAACAGTGAGTGTTTGTTGGTAGGGGTAATTTGTTCCCTACAGTTAAAGGTACCGTATGACCTTTAAGGGCTAAGTGCTAGTCGCTCGGTAAGCAGCTTTACCATTCTATACACAGTAGCAGGTGTACATGTTGTCTTTGTTGTAGAGAGGTGCGTGGAAGTGGCCGACATACAAACTTCCATAGGTGTGGAAGTTGCCTTACTGAATCTTATCCGGGTGTAGAAGTTGCCTTTTTAAAATCTTATCCAGGTGTGTGGGTGCCGCCAACTTAAATCATCCACAGGTAAGTGAAAGTATCTTGATTGTCTTTCACCAGTTTAAATCTTCATTGAAAAAGCGTAAGATTTTGTCTCAGAATGGGAGCCGCGCAAACAGTAGAGATGTTAGACAATGAAGTGCTGCTAATGGAGGCGCCGATCGGATCGGCTTGTCGTATTATGCATTCTAAGTACGGTACTTATGCGATAAGGTATTGTGATGTATGGTTTAAAATGACGATGAAGAGTGTTAGACCGTTTCCCAGAATTGGTAGTTTTGATAAAAATGTATTAGATAATGTCCGGGATTGCATCAGTCTGATGCGCTCCTGAGAGAAAAAGGTTAAATATTATGAATGTTTAAAACTGTGGCAGCATGAAGGGGATGCGTGGCTTAAAAATGTGCAAACAACGCAAACTAGCGTCGCGAGCACATTGCCAGAGAATACATCCGCGACGCTAAATTGCGGGCGAGCCACAAAATGGCATGCATGTGCGGCAAGGTAGCATTGTGGAGAGTATTGCCAGCAGTTCACGCTCACCTCCCCCACCTTATGTGGATGGAGGTGCAAGTACAGTTACCAAAAATTCTCAAAAAATGTAACAAGCAATTTGTACCCTCTCTTAAGCAACCATAAAGAAAATGTTTATGATGTGGATGATGAGCCTATTGTAATGTCTGCCATTTCCCATGCTGTACAGATGATAGATGCTGCATCACCACAATCACGAGTGGTGCCGCCATCTCCATCGGTAACAGCAAGGGAAGTGTTAACACCCTTTGCACCCGTAGAGGAAGTTGTTCATACCATACTTAGCAGCAGCAGACTAAACACCCAGCCAGGTAACCAGGTCAAAAGGTAGCAGCGCTACCGGTCTGCATCCCATTCGGACAATAACTGTTCCAAATGGAAATGCAGATGCGAACGGTATAGTGCCCACGAGGGAAGTAGTAATGCATTGTCCTTGGACAAGAGCAGAACTAAATTCCATCATAAATGATTTCCCCGATCCCAAAAAGGAACTAGCCAAATGTCAAAGATTTTTGAGAAATTTGGGTAGTTCACATGAGCCCACTAATAAAGATTGGCATGTGGTGTTAAGGGCCTGCCTACCACGCAATACCGACGTGACAAAATTTATCACGGATTGTGTATTGGATGGTGACGTTCCCTTAACCGACCAAGTAAACCAAGGTAACATTTCCCACATTGTAACTCAATTGGGTATATATTTTCCAGTAGTAGTTAACTGGAACAAAATTTTCACCATTAAGCAAAAGGAGAGTGAATCTGCAGAAGATTATTGCGACAGGGGAATGATAGTCACGGTACTCGTGGACAGTCTGAAAGAGAGTTTAAAAACCCGGGTTCAGACCTCACAGCCTGGCTGGCGGGGACTCACAATAGATACCCTCATAGAAACCGCCATCGAACATGATAAAAACATCTCAAAGAAGGGAGAAGCCCAGAGCGAAAAACTAATGGCTGTCAGTATCCAAGCTCTGGAGGGAATGACGGTAACATCACAGCCAACAGACACACTTGCACACACACTTACATCTGAACAAGTATGTGCCCTCACAACAAACACAACTCTATCCCACTAACCCGATACAACCACAGGTCCCATACTACTCACAAACTTCTTATCCCCCACAATACCCTTACCCTCCCTATCCTTACCCATATCCACCACCTTTACCC
The DNA here is from genome assembly GCA_031769625.1 of Taudactylus pleione. Classification (NCBI taxonomy): domain Eukaryota; kingdom Metazoa; phylum Chordata; class Amphibia; order Anura; family Myobatrachidae; genus Taudactylus; species Taudactylus pleione. Next base: position 30,172,348 of record JAUIMM010000014.1, read on the forward strand.
TCTGCTCATACCTCACAACAACACATGTCTTCACCCGATCCACGAATATGTTTTAACTGTAAACAAACAAGACACTTAAGTAGAAACTGTACAGTAAAAGGAGTAGGGATCCCACATCAGGGAAGACCTGGATATCCCCATAAGGGATATGCACAGAGGCCAGCAAATGTCCAACAGGCACCAGCTCAAATTGTGGCCGTAAATGCTTTATTGGAGAATCGTAGCCAATGCTAGGGGTCAGGTCATACCTGTAGTCTACAGATAGTCAGGTTAACGGGAAGTACTAGGGAAGAACCGGTCATGATGGTTGATGTAACTGGTACTGAATATCCTTTTCTTGTAGACACAGGGACGACCAGGTCAGTGATAAAATCTCCCGTTAATTTACAGGTGACAAACGAGACAGTACCAACAATGGGTGTAACAGGTAAAGTGGAACATTATACTTTAACAAAGTTCGCAGAGGTTGCTATTGGGCCGTTGCATACCAGGCATTCTTTCCTCCTGGCTGCTGCGGCTCCTACTAATTTGCTGGGAAGAGACTTGTTATGTAAGATGGGATGTGTTATATACTGCACCCCTGATGGTGTATTTTTAGATATCCCAGAGAGAGTTGCACATGAGGTGCGGGATATGTTGGACACTCCCCACTACAAGTTTAAATGAAAATCCATCCCAGGTAGATGAAATGTTGTCCCAGATTCCCTTTGGACTAAGGATGGACAGGACACTGGATTAATGGCAAATGTAAGCCCTGTAATGATAAATTTAAAAGGCGGTAGGCAAGCTCCAAAAATTCCCCAGTACCCACTAAAACAGGAGGAAGAATTAGGGGTATTTCCAATAATTGAGCGATTATTGCAACAGGGAATTTTAGTTCGTACAGCTAGTATAGCCAACAGTCCCATTTTTCCAGTGAAAAAAAGTGGTGGGAGGGGGTTATAGGCTGGTACAAGACCTTAATAAGGTGGTAGAGAGCCAATTCCCTGTAGTGCCAAATCCAGCTGTCATTCTGATGCAGATACCACCAAACACAACCCATTTCACTGTCATTGACCTCTGTTCTGCTTTCTTCTCTGTGCCTCTCCACCTTGACTGTCAGTATCTATTCGCAGTTACATACAGAGGTTTACAATACACGTGGACACGGTTACCCCAAGGTTTCATAGACAGCCCCAGTATCTTCTCCCAGGCATTGCACGACTGTTTACAATCTTTCCAACCTGCCAATGGATCTGTTCTAATTCAATATGTGGATGATTTATTGCTATGTTCTGACTCGTTTATGTCATGTTTAAATAATACTAAACTTTTGTTACTTCATCTATCGCATACAGGACACAAGGTGGCTAAGGACAAACTACAGCCATGCCAATCCAGAGTAAAATATTTGGGACACTGCCTAACCCAGGGTTTACGACATCTTACAACGTATAGAAACCAGGCCATACAAAACATGACACTGCCGCAGAATCAACAGCAAATTCATACCTTCTTGGGACTGTGTGGATACTGTAGAATGTGGATCTCAGGTTTTTCTATTTTGGCCTTACCTTTACAGGAATTAGTCTCTTCCTCAAAGCCCGATCGTGTCGTACACACAGAGGAATCAGAGCAGGCTTTCCTTAATCTTAAGGATAGTCTGACAAAAGCTCCAGCATTGGGAATACCTGATTATGAAAAACCTTTTGATTTGTATTGTACGGAAGCCGATGGTTGTGCTGCAGGTGTCCTTACACAAAAACATGGTGATGCCAGTAGGCCCGTAGCATACTACAGTGCCCAATTGGACACTGTGGCAAGATCACTCCCCACCTGTTTGAGAAGTGTAGCAGCTACCACTCTATTGGTGAGTAAAAGTGAGGATGTAGTATTGGGTCATGATATGATTGTCTACACTCCCCATGCTGTATCTGCTCTGTTGAACTCAGCTCAAACCAGACACGTCTCTTCAGCTAGGTTTACCAAATGGGAACTAGCTCTAATCGCACCCACAAACATCACTGTTAAACGTTGCAGCATGCTGAATCCAGCAATGTATTTACCATATGTACAACATGATGTACAAAGGGTGGAGGGAGATGAGTTGCTGGCGGGAGGTGAGTTCAGCGGACATAATGATACGCATGATTGTATGACATATCTGAATCAGACCTTTACTGCTAGACCTGACATAAATGACACACCTTTAGAGAATGTGGATGTGACTTTTTATACGGATGGGAGTTGTCATAGACAAACAGACACTGGTGAATTATGTACAGGTTATGCTGTTGTAAATGACACAGACATCATAGAAGCTAAGCCTCTTGGCCCTCCTCACTCAGCCCAGGTGGCAGAGTTAGTAGCACTAACTAGAGCGTGTGAACTGGCAGCAGGCAAATCTGCTAACATTTACACTGACTCAAGGTATGCGTTCGGGGTGGTGCACGATTTTGGGGCTCTATGGCGTCTGAGAAATTTTATGACAGCAGCAGGCACACCAGTTGCACATTGCCGACACATAAAACATCTTTTAGAAGCAATCCAACTGCCCAAAGTGGTGGCAGTAATTAAATGCAAAGCCCATACATGTGAGGATGACCCAGTGTCACTGGGCAACAACAGAGCTGATGAAGCTGCAAAATGGGCAGCAGGGTTAAAAATGTTTTCTCCAACTGAAAAAAATTTGTCTTTCCAAACAATTGATATGCTGAAATTAATTGAGATGCAAAATTTGTGTTCAATTCAGGAAAAATCCATTTGGAAGTCCATGGGATGTGGGCAAGAGTCCTCCGGGCTCTGGAGGGACGGACAAGGTAAGCCAGTAGCCCCCAAGGCATATTATCCCAGCCTGGCTGAGGCAGCACACGGTCTGACTCATCTGGGTAAACAAGGTATGTGCAAGTTGCTGAGGGCATACTGGTGCTCACCAGGGTTTTCTTCTCAAGCAGAAAAGATAGCAATGTCCTGTCTGACCTGCTTGAGGAAGAACATAGGGAAAGCGATCCCTACCGAACTGTCCCACATTCCACCGACTTATGAACCTTTCCAGGTGATACAAATTGATTTCATCCAATTACTACCCTGCAGGAACCTTAAGTATGTATTAGTGAGCACCGATGTATTTTCTAACTGGGTTGAGGCCTACGCAGCGGCGACTAATACTGCTGCGTTTACTGCCAAGAAAATAGTTCAGGAATTTGTATGCAGGTACGGTATCCCTAAAATCATCGAGAGTGATAGGGGTACTCATTTCACAGGTGATGTTTTTCAAAATATGTGTAAGCTGATGGGTATTAATAGCCGACTTCATACCCCCTACCGACCGCAAGCCAGTGCCAAGGTAGAGAGGATGAATGGGACTATTAAAAATAAGTTAAGTAAAATCATGGCAGAGACTGGACTAGGATGGCCAGAAGCATTACCTTTGGTCCTACATAGCATAAGGACCACTCCTAGACCTCCTCTGAATCTGTCCCCATTTGAAATATTGTTCGATAGACAACCTCATTTGATTATAAGTCCACAGGAAGACCTGAAGGGTTACAATGAGGTAACTGTAAAGTATCTTATATCAATGAGTAAGCAGTTAAAGCAACAGCAGCAGAAACTGAAATTGTTGTCCCATGATATGCCTGAAACTAACTGTCATGATGTTGAACCAGGAGAATATGTAATCATCAGAAATTTCTTGCATTCAGGTTGTTTGACTGATCGGTGGGAAGGTCCGTGCCAGGTGCTGCTGATGAGTACTACATCTTTGAAGGTGGCCGAGAGAGATACCTGGGTCCATTCCACTCACTGCAAAAAGGTCAATCAACCGGTGGAGAAACAAGTCGGAGACAAGGCTGATAGTGTGGACCTGTCGCTCGCGAGCTTGTTACGGGAGGATTGAAAAGGTTGTAGTGAGATACCTGAACTAAAAGAAACTTGCAGGTTTTGTTGTGACAATGGACAGGTCTGCTGTGTTCATTTTCATATTCTCTTTTAGAGTGTTCACCATCTTGGTCGGTTCGGGGATATCCAGTTTCTGTGATGGGAGACCGATCGATGAAATGGGAGCTGATTGCAATGCTGATGGAGTGGAGTCAGGAGGAGTGCAATGCCAATCAGGGGAGTGTCTGACCAATCTTAATACTGTTATTGTTAAAAGGGCTGTCATTCCAGATACTCGGAGACGGTGTGGAGGTTTATCGTCTGAAGATTCCTGTATTTGTGAGCTATGTGGGTCCCTAGTTGATGAGAACTGTATCCAACGGTGCCAACCTAAGTATAACCCGTACTGGGGTGGGTATCCTTTAGAGGATTATCATAGCCTGGTAGGCAAAGTGTTAAATCAAACTGAATGATGGGTGTGTTCACATGTGCCACAGGGACAGCATAATGTAGGGTTGGTGCCATTTCCACTGAATATCACGGAAATTTTAGAATTACAGAAAGGGAAAACATTGGATGGAAAATTCCTCTCATCCAAACCACCTCATTTCAAACTCTATCAATTCCAAGTAGATAGATCACTTTTATGTTTAAACATAACCAACCCCAATAAACCCGGGAGGTGGGAGGTGGCGGGGAATAATCAGACGATTGCCTTCTCACAAAGAGCTGATAATGAGTCCATAAAGCATGATCTGTTATGCTCAATTAAATCTGGTGGGAAACATTTTAGATATAGGTATACATTGAGTTCCATCAAAGAAATTATTGGTAAGGTGCCAAATGGTTATTGTGCTAAAATAATACAGCCAGAAACTTGCATGTACCAGATGGAAGACCCAGAAATAGTATTGTTTGCAAGGGAAATGTGCTTAATGATAATGATGCATACCATTCCTTATGTTCTCCCTGATAATGTATATTTCATATGTGGAAGAAAAGCGTATACATGGCTCTCCCCGAGTTCCGAAGGTTTGTGTTCCCTGGGAAGAGTAGTCCCAGAAGTTATGACCCTCACACATGTTGAAATGCTCGGTATACATAAAAATACACCGTCACCATATCTTCACACACAATATGAACACAGAGGCAAAAGAAATATGATACCTGGTGATGTGCATAAAGCCACTCAGTTAATCAGTGAGACAACTGGCTTTCAAGTTTTAGTTGCACTGGATCCCACCAGGATTGCTCGGGGTACATTAAATTTTAGGTATATTCAGGAACTTGCTAAATTGATAGATAATATAACCGAGATGTACGATGACACATTCAGGTATACAGGGAGAGAATTGCAAACGTACAAGAAAGAACTGGTGCAACACAGGCTAGTGTTGAATTATTTAACTGCTGTTACTGGAGGTTATTGCGTAACGTTAGCCACCCAGTTCGGAGTAAAATGTTGCACCTATGTCACCAATGATACCAGCGACCCCAAGGAGGTGATAGACTGAAAGATGGATGAAATTCTGCAGCTAAAATGGGAGTTTCGTAAGAACCATAACGCTTCAGTGGCTGAAGTAGGAGAAGAGATAGAATGATGGGTGTCATGGCTGAACCCAGTAAAATGGATCTCAAGTCTAGGGGAATGGGTCCAGGAAGTGATCGCCAGCATAGGCAAATTCTTGATCCTTATACTAATTGTCATCATAATAATTGGCATATGCGCCCGGTGTGTTCCTATTGTGTTGAAGTGTGGAAAATGTAAAAATAGAGTAAAACGCAAGAACGAAACTATGATGGTGGTCAGTAATGACAATATGAATACCGAGGTAAATATAGAACTGCATTACAACCCTGAACAAGGAAATACCATAATTTGATGTATTATATTTAGACGTGCATAGAATGTATTATTGGAATGTTATTTTTAGAACACCTCAGATAATGTAAAGTCTCAATTCCCCATCAAGACTGCTTTTATAAGACTGGTGCATTCCCACACCTTTCACATGATCTTCCAAGATCCGCGGTGTGCGTATAATAGTAGTTTTATGTCCTAACCCAGAGACACATTATTGATGGATTAAGAACCACCTTGTGCCATCCCATAATAACACGAAATAATATGTAAATGTAAGCCTAAATTAAAACTCAAAGAATAGATTGTGATAGCATGTTGTTTGCTATCAAAGGGTGGACTGTCAAAGCTGGAAAATTGAGACAATATCAGCTTAAAATTGAATCGCGGCAACGCCATCTTGCGACTGGCCGCAAGATGCCATCTTGGAAATGAGATCGCAAGACGCCATTTTGCGAATGGCCGCCCAAGCGCCATTTTGGATAAACTCAAATTTAAGTACATATGGCGATATTACTATTAGCACCATGCGTTTGCATCTTTTATCATTTCTATATACACAGTAATATGCACTATTGCACTGTTAACTAGTCGCATATTAGCGGATGCATAAATTCCTATATGAAAACACTGTTTAGTAGCTAAATGCACACGCACCCGCACCAAGTTAACTAGCGTCTTTATGTCAAACCCCGCATACTCACACATTACATATTCACACATAAGGTTTAATAAGCTTTAAAGTATAAGATTTAAGTTAGTTCAGTTAGTATAAATGCTGTGAAATAAAGATATTTGATAACTAGGGTTTTATACACGCTAAGAAAGCCGTGTTTGGTTTCACACTGATGCGTACTCTTTCAACAGAATTCCGGTACTATTGGTGTGGAGATCGCATCATGCATTCTCAACTTATGGACCGTAGAGACTTCAAGCAACAAAATGTATAACTGTTAGGTTTTTGCATGGGGGCGGGAGGGCAGAGACCCACAGTTGTTAGAGGCTGGGTGAGTCTATTTGAACCAGCCTGTTAAACTCTCTGTAACAGATGCTTCCTCCCTGGGAACCAATGACATCAGCAACAAACTTCTCTATTGTCCGGTCTATTCTGGGGGGGTATAAATATGTGTGCTCAAACACTGGGATTTTAGTCTTCGTGCTGAATGCTGATAGATGGGGGGTTTCTTGCTGATGCCTAACATCTGGGCCGGAAGCGCTGTGTATGTATACTGTACTTGGGTCTGTATCCTTTGCGCCGAATTGTGTCTGGATCAATAGCATGTAACTGACTGTACTTTTACTTGAATAATACTTGTGCTTTGGAACCACAGATTCCAGGTCTTAAGTCTTTATTTACTGTATGACTGCGTACACAAATTAGCGTCATCTTTGGAAGGTATAGGCAGGATATTAGAAGGTATAGGCGGGATATTAGATGGTATAGGAAGGAGTGTATAGAGGTTCTGATCCAGTATCGTTAATGTGTCTCCCTGTGCAGCCCCCTCTATGTGTCTCCCTGTGCAGCCCCCGCCATGTGTCTTCTTTGCAGCCCCCTCTATGTGCCTTCTTTGCAGCCCCCATCATGTGTCTCCTTTGCAGCCCCCTCCATGTGTCTCCTTTGTAGCACCCTCCATGTGTCTTCTTTGCAGCCTCCTTCATGTGTTTCCCTGTGCAGCCCCCTCCTCCATGCCTTTCATTGCAGCATTGCAGCCCCCTATAGTTCCCTATGCGTGCCCCCTCTATACATTATAGAGACAGTACTTATACCAGTGCCACTCAAAGCTATCCGTCCCCTCTCCTATAGTTTCCACAGGAACCAACTTTACTTGCCTTTACTACAGAGCTCCAGTGTCACGGCCATTCCCTCAGCTCCACAAATCCTCCAGCTGCAGCGTCAACACAGGCAGCCCTGTCAAGCCCACTGCATTCTCACGTGTGATCAAATCTAACCGTTCGCTCCGCCCTGCCCCGCTCTGGCTTGGGCTCTAATCATGATGCACTAAGAAAATAAAAAAATTACAGCAGCTTCCCTCTGGCTGTGGCTCCCCGGTAACAGCGTTTCACTGATGCCCCCCTGCCCCGCTTCTGCTCCGGCTCCAATCGCATTGCACTGGGAAAAAACCTATGGTCTATGGAATTGTGTTTGATCGTGTGCTAGTTCAGTCATATTGGGATAAAATTGCTTGATCTGTCTGACCCCATATTGTTTTTTTTCTTAATTTGAACACTTTCCTTCATTTAAAACACACAGAAGCACTGCACAGATCACATTGATCTGTTTAGTCCTAAAAAAAAGGAAATAATGCAGAAATAAAAGAGGGTGTTTTTATGCGTGCACTGCAGGCGTGCGTGCTCCTGAAAAGGGGGTGTGGCTTTGTGAGCCACCTCTTACAGTAGAAGGACCTAAGAGAAGTCAATGAGCATGGCAGCCTCAGCAGAAGGAAGAATTAGGAATCCATTACCTTCTCAGCGTACAGTAACCCAACCCCAGCATGAGCCATGGAAGAGATAAGCAGTGCCAGCAATGGGACAGCACATGCATAGGAGCATACAGAGAGCACTGACAGTAGGTGACAGGCCCTTCTCGTACCTGCACTGCCACCGGCTGTCTCGCAGGTCTGTCCCAACAGGTGGCTGTCAGTGGTCCCATTTTTTCTGGGTTGGTGTCCGCACACCCCGCCCTCCGTGTGGTAGAGCCTCCGCACAGCTGGCCACCACAGTCTAGTGGAAGCCTACACTGAGTGACTGAACCAGGCTGACATGGTAGGTAGTGCCCGACTAGTGCAGTGGGATGTCTCTCTCCTGCGCGCTGTGACATCATGGCTGCCGGCCGCGCCTGGCATTCTTGGACTCACAGAATGCCACAGGGGGTGCTGCAGTAGGGGAGGAAACTGGGAGGAAAGTGGTGGCGCCACGGTGGGCTCAGGCGGTGGGCAAGTGTGGGCAGACGCCATCTAATTAGATGACACCAGCGGGGACACCTCGGCTGCAGCGCCCTGGGCAATAGCCCTACTTGCCCGTCCCTAAAACCACCACTGAGTGTGATACAAAGAGGTTAAAATACAACACCACAAAACTAGAATTGTCCATAAATATATAACCATAATTGTTTGTAAATAGCTGAGGCATCACTCAGAATTAGTAAAGAAAAGATAGGAGTTCCACAATTAGGGCCTGATCCAGCAGTGCACACTAGTGCACTGCTGAACGCAGATTCCTGGTGGTTCGGATAAGTAATGCATGCAGGAGGCGTAATGCCTCCTGCTGTGCTGCATTACCATAATTGCAAGGATGGAATTGCAAAGCTGCTTGCATGCAACTTTGCAATTCCGTTTCAAGCTAAATCAGGCCCTTAGACTCCTATATTATTTTAAAGTCCCCCAAACATCAGCATTAAAAAAAACACAACTGAACCATTTTGATCGTGACTGGCAAATCAGTGCAATCCAACATATTGGATTCCACCGATCCTCTAACCCGGCATCTGTGGATCGCAGCATCGCGACAATCTCTCGCTAGTGTATGGGGGGGTCAGAGCCGTAACTACACTTTTTGGTGCCCTGTGCCAGAAAGGGCATTGGCACCCCCCTCATTTTCAAAGGGACATAATATAGCCAAAAAAGTGGAATGGCCTCATGGGGAAGGGGCAGGGAAGAGATAGGAGAGGCCAGGAGATGCTGGGGATGAAATATGAGGAAGCTACAAGTGAGAATGATAATAAACAGAAATTTTACATGCCCAAACAGCGCCCCCTGCCCTGCGGTGCCCTGTGCGATGGCACCGGCCGCACTACCCTAGCTACAGCCCTGGTGGGGGGACCATTGCTGGTTGCATTTTACTGAACAATCGGGGCTGTAGATTGCTAGTGTATGGTAACAATAAGCCAATTTGATGACTGTTACTAGTAAAATTATGTGCCTTTCAAGATTGGCAGATCTGTCTTACCTGAAAATGATCTGCAAATCACTGAAAAAGATCTGTAATGTATGGGTGCAGATTGTTAGATTGGGAAATTATTAAATCAGCAACAAATTGTCAAATTGTTCAATTGTAGTTTTCCAATTGCTGATCTATGGGGGCGTTAAGGTAATGGCACAGTGAATCAGAAAAGAGCTGTTTCTACTGTCAGCAGATTTCTTGACAAAGCCCCAGAAAAACATGCATCATGTGTCCTCAGTAGGTGTCACCTTCATGCACATGGAGGAACCCCTCCCACCACCACAACGAAGCTCTGGCCAGTTGGGAAGACTTCTCTTAGGTAATTTTTCTTTGTACGTTTGCTGTTCTTTCATCAGCTGTCCCCCATGGTCACAGCAGCATGCAACTCTGAATCAGCTCATCAGTGAGTAGCAGTGTTGCAGGAAGGCAGAACAACATCAGAACCAGGGCTCACTTAGGATACATACAAGACATGCCTACAGACCTAGAATGGCCTGGAGTCACACATCAGGTGGTGGCACAGATATCTAAGTTGAATCGCACAACCCCGCTGATCTCTATGAGAAGGTGACTAATATATTGGAACCATTGTCTCATATTAACTGGGCAGTGCATGGGTTGCATATATTATTGTGTGCCCTGCACTTTATGGCCACAGGTTCCTTCCAGTCTGTGAGCTCTAGAGTGTTATGGATAACACAAGCAGCTTTTTGGAATAGCTTGTAAGCCTAAAGGGGCCTATCCATTAGGCGACCTGAAAAATTGAACGTCTAGCGTTCAGTCCTTCTGGTGGCCGGGTGTAGTGCCCGCACTGAACGGTGTTCAATGAACATCATTCAGTGCATGAGACCAACCTCCTATCTGTGAACATGTGGAGCCTGATGCTCGTCGTCAGGTTGACAAGCATGTTCCACAGATAGTCTGGGTCGGCAAGGACCCAGCGTGTATGCGCATCACTGGTCCTTGCCAGCTATCCATTAGACGACTTTCTGAACGTTCTGACCAAAACCTCCTGGTTTTGGTCGGATCATTCAAAAAGTTGTGTAATGGATAGGCCCCTTCAGCCTATCTAATCTTTCAAATGTATTGGTTACTCGGGTGAGGGTGAACTGTGTAGCTGTGTTTGCACAGCAGTTGGCTTATTTGGTCATGCAAGAACTGCAATTGCAACTGCCTAAACTTATCCAGTGAGCCAATCATTACAGTCATACTTGGCTTGTTTTGTTGGTTGGTAGGAGAAGTCCTATTGTTGCTCTTCTGTGGATTCAGTAGTCTTTCAGTTGTCTCCTCCATTTCATTAACCAAAGTGAGGATGATGTGCTCCTCTTCCGGTTGGACCTCTGCCATTACTTCTGGTTTACATGGTGGTATGGCATGCTATGGTCCAACCAACACAAGCAAATATGTGTTACAAGTCACGGTCACGACTTGTCTCCCTCTAGCAGTTTACCTTCTCATGATGCTGTTGTTATGGTTCTCTCAGTTGCTAGACAATCTGCACGCCACAAGAGGTCATGTGTTCTCCACAGCATGGTGTAATTGGTTCCTTCTCCTATTTGTGCACCCTAGCCTTTAGCCACATTGCCAACTATAGCATTCCTTTTGGTTCTCTCTGCTCTACTGCATGGTCAGCATTCTGTGACTTCTCGCCTAGCCACCGGTTATTGGCTTTCCAACCGTACCAGCAGCTTCAATGCTGCCACCAGCTCTCAAGCCATCCCATTAGCTTCCCAGCCACCCCAGCAGCTTCCCTGCTGCCTTCAGGCCTCAAAGCCACAACTCAAGTACACCAACTTGTGTACTGGCTCTCAAGCCGCAACATCGGCTCCCAAAGCCACAACTCAAGTACACAAACTTGTGTACCAGCTCTCAAGCCGCACAATAAGCTCTCAAAATTGCAACTCAAGTACACAAACTTGTGTACAGTCTCTCAAGCCACACCATCGGGTCTCTAAGCCACAACTCAAGTACACCAACTTGTGTACCGGCTCTCAAGCCGCAACTCAAGTACACCAATTTGTGTACTGGCTCTCAAGCCACACCATTGGCTCTCAAAGCTGCAACTCAAGTCCACCAACTTGTGTACCGAGTCTCAAGCTGCATCATCAGCTCCTAAGCCACACCATCGGCTCTCAAAGCCACTATAACAAATCCATCAACTTCTGCTACCTGCGCCAGCCACACCATCGGCTCTCAAAGTCGCATCTCCAGTAATCCAACTTGTGTAACGGCTTGCAAGCCGCACCATTGGCTCCTAAGCCGTACGTCAGCTCTCAAGCCACACCATCTGCTCTTTTGTTGTGCTATTGACTGTTAGCTTCCTGATCCTCACAACACCACTGGATCCCATTAATTATTCATGCAAATCGCTACTACCCTGAGTATGAAGACCAGGCGGCCATCTACGTACCGGTGAACGTGTCTAGTTCTATGGGAACAGCGGATGGCTGTTAGTGGCATAAGACCTCATTAGCCTGGGTTCAAGGCAGTTTGCACAGAGCAGTCCTTGGGACTCGTAACATTATAGTCGGCCCAAAATATGTCAGTAGTGTTAACATGGAACAGTCACAGAATCCTGCCCAGGTGCTTCCTGCACAAACTCAAGTGCTCTCCTTGCATGTCAAGGAGGTCCTGTTGCTCCAGTTCCTCTCAAAGAGCTTAAAATTAACCTGCCGGAATGATTTTCTGGGGATCACTGACAGTTCACTAACTTCTGGGAAAGTTGTAAGCTGTACTTCAGGGACAGAACTGCAATGAGTGGGTCTGGCCATTTCCCTTCTCCAGGGGGATCATCAGACTTGCGCCTATGGATTGCCTGCACTGCAGTCTGTCAATGCCTTCTATACTGCCATTGGCTTATTGTATGACAACCCAGACAGAGCTTCTGTGGCCGAGTCCAAGTTGCCCTCTTTAGGCAGGGTCAGAATGCAGCAGAAGATTACTCTACAGAATTCTGCAAATGGGCAACTGATTATGGTTGGATTGACTTGACCCTACACAGCCAGTTCCATCTTGGGCTTTCTGAGGCCATTAAGGATACAAGATGTGGGATGGGGGAAGAGAGATTTGAGAATCACCGCACAGATCCACATATGTCTGTTGGAATGTATAAGAGGTATATATAATAAGCTATATCCACCTAAACTGTATTGTGTGGTAATGAAATACCGCTGTGGCCGGTGGTGGTGGTGCTACTCAGAGTAAATGCAAGTAGACAAAAAGGGGAGGGTATATCAGTTCTGTGAGAACTGGTTATCCCCACTTATCTATATCTTTCTCTAAATCCTAATTATCATCACATGACTATGTTTGAACATTGATTACCTTTAACTTTGTGAAGATTTTAGAATGATATCATTGATATGTATACCCAATGTATAATCATCCTCTTTTAAGGTGATCTCATACCATATTCACAGTGATTTAGGTACTTGTAGCAGCATCCTTTCTTTACATTCCCAGTTGTTTTTCATACCAACCTATTGATTTTCTTATTGGTTGTCTGATGCAATTTAGCAAGACAACCGATAGTAGACGTTAGGGTTGATGACATTGACCACTGTTGACTGCTACTTCCAGGGGTTACAGCACTAGCAGATCTCTCACTCCCTCTCCTCCACTCCTTTGTGTGATAGGGAGCAGCAGAGCCTAGCTGCAGTATCTTACATCCCCTTACTCCTCTCTTCATTATTCACTGTCTTAACATTATCTTGCTGGGTGTTGATAGTCTAGGTTGTCACTCCACATATCTATTGAATATACTCAGCAACATTCTGACCGGCTGTTTTTATGATTATCATACATGTTTAATGTTGTATTGTTTATTGTTATATTTTTATATCTCGCCTTTAGTTCATCTGGGTAACCACTACCGAGATAACGATCTCTGTAAGTCCATTTTAATCTTTTTTCCTTGCAAAAATTAATAAAGGTTATGTTTTAAGACATTTAGCTATGAGATTGCACTCCTATAGAGTCTTTGGGTTGAAGATCTCACATAACTGATATACCCTCCACTTTTTGTCATTAAGGATATCCTCGTCCAGTATGCTCCTTCTGAGTCCCTAGATGACCTCATGAACAAGGCTATCAGGATAGACTGACGTCTCTAGGAGTGAAGACAGGAAACACATCTCCCCACAAGATTGCCTTGCTCTCCTGCTTGGGTTCCAACTTCTGATCCGGAGGAGCCAATGCCTGTAGCCATCCAACTCTGTAACTCTAGTCTGACTACTTCAGCTTTCCTGGATAGCAGGGTGGCTGGCAATTTTATGAATTTTCTTATCTTCCAGTCACTTGGGATACTCGCCATTCCATTGGATCAGGAAATTCCTATCTGCGGACTGGATGGAGGATTGGTTTCCAGTGGTCACATTGGATTTAAAATACCTCCTCTTTGTGTGTCAGTCGGAGTTCATCATTCGGAAACTATTTATTTTTATCTTCTCCGGTGTCCATTAGCTCCAATTGTTCTTGGTCTCCCGTGGCTCAGGGATCATAACCCCATTATTGATTGGTCCTCCAGGGAAACAATCAGATGGAGCCATGACTGTCACACTTGTTGTCTTGCCATTCCTATTCGGTCAGTTCAACCTGTGGTTGCCGTAGTTCCTCCAGCCATCCCAGCACAGTACCAAGATTATGCTAGTGTTTTCTCCAAACAGCTGGCAGATGTCCTTCCTCCACAGCAGCCACACGACTGTGCCATTAATTTAGTTCAAGGAGTCAAACTACCTAAAGGCCAGTTGTATTCGCTATCCATTCCAGAGGACAGGGCAATGAAATATTACATCAAGGATGCGTTGGCAAAGGAATTTATCCACCCCTCTAAGTCTCAGTTTGGGGCTGGATTTTTCTTCATTGAGAAAAAGGATGTGTCTCTCCATCCCTGCATTGATTATAGGGGGTAAATTTACTAATAATCGAGATTGGGTGAGTTTGCAATCTCACGTGAGTTTAGGCATGTTTTTCATCTCGCAAATTTACTAAAAACAAATTCGAGTGAGTTTGGAAGTGAGTTCTCTCTTTTCACTGTTAAAACTCATGTGAGATTGCAAACCCGGAAAAACTCACCATCAGCCAAATTAGAAGTACTTTACATGAAAAAGATGCAACTCACAGATTTACTAAGAATCGAGTTTCCAATCTCATGTGAGATTTTAGCAAACTCACTGTGAATTTGAAGTTTCAAATAAACCACCTCCTCAGCTGCGAGTTTGGCACAAACATACACAGATCAGTGTGATTTGTGCATATTTCTGCCTGTATACCTAATATAAAGTGTTTTTATTAAAAAAAAAATGACAAAGGGCCCACCCCCAAAAGCCTAACCAGCCCCAGGCTTTCCAACCAGTCCATGTTCCTAAAATTACAGGGAACAAAATGAGTAGGGTTCCACCATAATTTAAGTACCAGCACCAGGCTGCAGGACCAGTCCTGGTTTTAATTATAGGGGGGAAAAAAGACCCTATTACTGGGTCTCCAGGGCCAAAGCATTCTCACCCCAAGTTGCTCAGGTCAAGCCTGGGGATCTCAGGGGAGGTGGGACCCCCAAAAAATGGGTCCCCCCTCTCCCAAAACCCCAGGCTTGGTCTGAAGCCCGGGGCTCTTCCCCGCACCCCTGGGCTGTGGCTACGGGGGTAATAAAGTGGAAAATCAAAGTAAACTGTTGTATTTTACAGTGGAACTACAGATGCCAGCATGCCTGCCCTTTTGCACTTGTGTGACTACAAGTGCCACCAAGTGGCCAGCACCCATACCTCCACTGTAAAATAAATATTTAAGCAAAGACAGTACACACACACTGTATACAGTAAAAGTTTAATACACACATACCTCATTCACAGATACTTTCTTTTTGCCAGATGTTCCCATGTAGAAATCCATGTGGAATGACCTGCAAAAAAGATCCTATACTCACTTCCCTGACAGTTCTCACTGAACAGTTGGGAGCTGGTTAGGGGTGTATGTGGTCACACACATACACTGCTAATGGTAAGCATATGGATTTATTTTTTTGCAAATACCCCCTGGATGCTACACAGACCAGTGCGAAGATGGAAGTGAGTATACAATCTTTCTTGCAGGTCTGTGAGGGATTTCTTCATGGGAACATCTGGCAGCAGGTGAGTATGTGTAAGTGAGGTATTTGTGTATTAAACTTTTACTGTATAAGGTGTGTGTATTGTCTTTATTTTACTATTTATTTTACAGTGGAGGTACATGTGCTGGCCGCCTGCTGGCACTTATAGATCCACAAGTGTCAAAGGGCAGGCATGCTGCTACCAGTAGTTCCACTGTGAAATACAATAGTTTACTTTGATTTTCCAATTTATTACCCCCGTACCCACAGCCCAGGGGTGTGGGGAAGAGTCCCTGGCTTCAGACCAAACCAGGGGTCTTGGGAGAGGGGAAACCCCTATTTTAGGGAGTCCCCACCTCCCCTGAGATCCCCGGCTTTGCCTGAGCGACTTGGGGTAATAAGGTCTCCAGGATGTGGCATTACACCCCAGTAGTTTTGGATCTGGTGCTGGTTTTAATTATAGGGGGACCCCTATGCATTTTTTCCCCTATATTTTAAACCAGGACTGGCCCTGCAGCCTGGTGCTGGTACATAAATTATGGTGGAACCCTAGTCATTTTGTTCCCCGTAATTTTAGGTACCAGGACTGGCTGCCAAGTGGTTAGGGCTTTGGGGGGGGACCCTACATCATTTTTTTATATATTTTAACCAATTTTTACAGGTATAACACCCAAGCATCCTTCATATTTCTCACTGATAAGTGCAGGCTGCTTGTTCGGGTGAGTTTGGCAGATAGAAAACACTGTAATCTCGAGTGAGTAATCTCATCTAAACTAGCAAATAGGGGGAGAAATCTCGATCTACTTCACCATTGGAAAACTCACTTTCAGCTAAACTCACTTCTTCGTAAATTTGCGAGTTGTTAAAGGGTAAACTCACCCGAGTTTCGGGGAAGCAAAGACAGTTTAAAAAAAAAAACTCGACCAAACTCGATTCTTAGTAACTTTACCCCCTGGGGTCTTAACAACATCACCGTCAAAAACTCCTACCCGCTATCTCTCATCTCAGTACTCTTTGATCAGCTGCGCCAAGCCAACATCTCTAAAATTGACCTCCAAGGAGAATATAATCTGATCCAAATTAGGAGTGGGGACGAATGGAAGATGGTCTTTAGTACACATATGGGGCATTATGAGTACCTAGTTATGCCCTTTGGCCTAGCTAACAATCCAGCGGTCTTCCAAGATCTCATCAACGATGTCCTTCGAGATTTCCTCTGAAGTTTTGTGGTCATTTACCTCAATGACATCCTTATCTTCTCTCAGTCTGATGACTAACGCCACCAGCATGTCCGTCAGATCTTGCAAAAATTGCGAGAGAATCACCTCTACACAAAACTGGAGAAATGTGATTTTCATGTAACCTAAGTCTCATTCCTAGGTTACATTATTTCCTCCCAGAGCTTTTCCATGGATCCAGTCAAAGCCGTGTTGGAGTGGGTCCAAGCAACCACCCTTAAAGCTATTCAGCGCTTCCTCGGCTTTGCTAACTGCTATAGGAGATTTATTGAGTCTTTTTCTACTATAGTGGCACCCATAGTAGAATTGACTAAGAAAGGAGTGGACGCCTTCAAATGGACGTCTAAGGCTGATCAGGATTTTGAGGCTCTTAAGACTGCCTTCATACAGGCTCCAGTACTCCGTCATTCTAAACCGGACTTTCCGTTCATTCTTAAAGTGGACACCTTCGAGATTGGAGCTGGAGCCATCCTGTCCCAGAGGGATTCAGTTGACAACAAATTGCATCCTTGTGCTTATTTTTCCAGCAAATTTACCTTGGCAGAATGTAATTATGATGTGGGGAATCGGGAGTTGCTCGCGGTTAAATGGGCCTTTGAGGACTGGAGACACTGGCTTGAGGGGGCCAAACATCAAGTCATGGTTCTTAACAACCATAAGAACCTATCATTTATTCAATCAGCCAAGCGACTGAACTCTTGACAAGCACGCTGGGCACTATCCTTCACCTTCTTTAATTTTCTTATCTCCTTCCTTCCCGGTTCTACAAACGTCAAGGCTGACGCTCTCTCCAGGAGCTTTGTTCCAGTGCAGCAGACCACTTGCTCTGATGAACCAATTATCCCAGAGACCCGCATTCACTGTGCTATCACCTGGAACTTAGCTAAGCTCATTCAGGCCTGTCAGATGGAATCTCCTCCAGAATCTCCTCCAGAAAAACCTCCCGGTCTTTTGTTTGTTCCGGAAAGGTTCAGGAAACACAAGATATAACCCAGGCGCTGTACAGTTGATAAATACTAGACAGATTCAATGTGGTTGTGTGGGGTAGTCAATCCCACTGAGGTAAGAGAAAAGGCATGTAGGAAAAAGAGCAACCACAGATTCTGTCAGTATGTATAAATATCACTCAAACCAGTAGAAACGATACATAAATAAAAAACAATAATATATTTATTGTGACAAGTATCTAAAAGAATCTCAGATCAATCAAAACAGCACATAAATACATAAAATAAGAGGAATTGATATGAATAAAAATTAATATATAAATGAAAAAAGTCCCAGACTAGTAGATGGATATGAGCCCTCTGAAAAGCTCCTTCCTAAATATATATTGATAATGGAGCTGGTAATGGTGGATGAATCATCCGGCAGTGTAGTTTTTTATTTATGTATCGTTTCTACTGGTTTGAGTGATATTTATACATACTGACAGAATCTGTGGTTGCTCTTTTTCCTATATGGAAAGGTTCAGGAAGTTGGTCTTACTGGATTTCCACTCTCAACGGGCTTTCGGTCATCCTGGTATTAGTAAGACAGTTGAGTTACTCTCTTGTGCAGTCTGGTGGCCTTCTTTGTTCAAAGATTGTGTCCTGTTCTTGTGAATTTGTCCTGGCATGTGAGATCGGTGCTCAAAACAAAACACCTTGGACAGGTCCTTCTGGTTTGTTGCTCCCTCTCTCCATACCCAAAAAAACCTTGGACATATATTGCCATGGACTTTGTTGTTAATCTTCCTGTTTCTGCCCTTTGTTCTGTCATCTGGACTGTGGTTGTCATTTTAGCAAGATGGCGCATTTCATCCCGTTGTCTAAGTTACCTTCTGCTAATGAGCTTTCTGATTTATTCCTTCAGCACATCTTTCGCCTACATGGTCTTCCAGAGGCTATAGTGTCAGACTGAGGAACCTAATTCATGACACAATTTTGGAGAGCCTTCTGTTTCTCCTTGGGCATTTGCGTCAGCCTTTCTTTAGGTTATCATCCACAATCAAATGGGCAAACTGAGTGTCTTAATCAGTCCCTGGAGCAGTATTTATGCTGTTATGTCACCAAATGTTATAATGACTGGGTTTCCCATCTGCCGCTGTCTGAATTTGCTTTTAACAACTCGTGTCATTCAGCTTCTTCTGTGTCTCCTTTTTCTGTGTCAAGGGTCAACATCCCAGACCTCAGTTTACCAGTTTCACCTTCTGTCTCTCGGCTCCTTTGCATTTGGAACAAGGTCCATCAAAGCCTTCAGAAGTTCTCCATTCCAAGAAGTCTGCTGATAAACATCGGAGGTCATGCATGCTTAAGAAGGGTGACTTAGTTTGGCTCTCCACTAAGAACATTAAGATTCACCAACTAGTCAGAAGTAGGGTCTGAGGTTCATTGGCCCATTATGCATCATTTCTCAGGTGAATCAGGTAGCTTTCAAGCTTCAATTACCCAAGTCTCCTCATATCAACGACACCTTCCACTGTTCTTTAATCAAACCAGTCGTCAGTTCAGTCAAGTTTAAGCCCAAGTTTCCATCCAGCCCTGTTCCAATTGTGGTCTGCGGTCAATGCAAATTTGTGGTTGAGAAAATCTTGGACTCTAAAATTTCCAGGGGCCGCTTACATTTCTTGGTTCACTGGAAGGGCTATGGTCCAGAGGAGTGCTCCTGGGTTCCTGAAAGTGCTCTACATGCTCCCAGGCTGAAGAGACTTTTCTTCCAGGGTTTTCCTGACAAACCGCATTCTGGGGGTTCTTCAACCCCGTGTCAAGGGGGGGTACTGTTACAAGTCGCTGTCATGACTCGTCTCCCTCTACCAGTTTATCTTCTCCTGATGCTTTTGCTCTGGTTCCCTCAGTTGCTAGTCGATCTATACACCACAGGAGGTCACGTATTATCCACAGCATGGTGTGATTGGTTCCTTCTCCTATTTGTGCACACTGGCCTTTTACCACCTCACAGACTACAGCATTTTTTTGGTTCTTTCAGCTCTGCTGCATGGTCAGCATTTTGTACCTTCTCGCTACATTGTGTTCTGTTCTCCAGCGGTATTGCCTAGCCACTGGTTATCGGCTTCCCAGCCACACCAGCAGCTTTCGTGCTGCCACTGGCTTCCAAGTCACTCCATTGGCTTCCCAGCCACACAAGCAGCTTCTGTGCTGCCACCAGCTCTCAAGCCACCCCATCAGCTTCCCAGCTGCACCAGCAGCTTCCCTGCTGCCTACGGCTCTCAAAGCCGCATTTCAAATACACCACTTTGTGTACTGGCTCTCAAAGCCGCAACTAAAGTCCACCAACTTGTGTACCAGCTCTCAAGCCACACCATCATCTCCCAAAACCGCAACTCAAGTACACCAACTTGTGTACTGGCTCTCAAGCCACACCATCAGCTCTCAAAGACGCAACTCAAGTACACCAACTTGTGTACCAGCTCTCAAGCCGCACCATCAGCTCTCAAAGCCACAACTCACGTACACCAACTTGTGTACCTGCTCTCAAGCCGCACCATCAGCTCTCAAAGCCGCAACTCAAGTACACCAACTTGTGTACCGGCTCTTAAGTCGCACCACTGGCTCTCAAAGCTGCAACTCAAATACTCCACCATCTGTACTGGCTCTCATATCACACCATTGGCTTTCAAAACCGCAACTCAAGTCCACCAACTTGTGTACTGGCTCTCAAGCTGCATCATCAGCTCCTAAGCCGCACCCACAGCTCTCAAAGCCACTAAAACAGATCCACCATCTTCTGCTACCAGTGCCAGTCACACCATCGGCTCTCAAAGCCACATCTCCAGTACACCAACCAGCCGCAACATCAGTACTCAAGCCACACCATCGTTTACTTTGCCATTCTATTGACTGTTTGATTCCTGATCCTCACAACACCACTGGCTCCATTGATTATTTGTGCAAACCGCTACTACTCTGAGTATTAACACCAGGCGGCCATCTAAGTACTGGTGAACAGGTCTAGTTTTATGGGAACAGCGGGTGGCTGGTAGTGGTAGAAGACCTCGCTAGCCTGGGTTCTAGGGGGTTTGCACAGAGCATTCCTTGGGACTCGTAACAATATGTCAGTATTCAACTATGGAAAGTAAAATATCTACATGAGAATACACTTTTGCTGCATACTATTACTTTTTTATGGCCTTCACATTTTTTTTGTTCCCTTCACAAGTACTTTAGAAATATATATATACATATCTCTAGAGTTTTAATTTTCTTCAATTATTGACTTAAAGGAAACAGAAATTTGTTGTTTTCTTTAAGATATTTCCAACAATATTTTCAAACACGCTGACAAAGTGAATTAATATCTGACAATATGATAAATGAAAATTAGGTGGCCCCATTACTTGGCCAAATTATTGTAGAAGGCATAAATAATGTACTACATTAGATACATTATTACTATACTGTATTACAATAATACATATATATGAAGGTGGTATTCCATTGTGTTACATATGTTTTTATACACTTACATCCACGTATACTGATACAGTCATTTGCATAAATATTGGGACATTGACAGAATATTCATATTATGCCTCTATTCACCACCACAATGGCTTTGAAATGAAACTAACAAGATGTGCTTTAACTGCAGACTTTCAGATTTAATTTGAGGGTAATTACATCCAAATCAGGTGAACGGTGTAGAAATTACAACGGTTTTTGTATGTGCTTCCCACTTTTTAAGGGGCCAAAAGTAATGGGACAAACTAAACAATCCTAAATCTAACTTTCACTTTTTAATACTTTGTTGCAAATCCTTTGTAGGCAATTACAGCCTGAAGTCTGGAATGCATAGACATCACCAGATGCTGGGTTTCATCCCTGGTGATGCTCTGCCAGGCCTCTACTGCAAATGTCTTCAGTTCCTGCTTATTCTTGTGGCATTTTCACTTCAGTTTTGTCTTCATCAAGTGAAATGCATGCTCAATCGGATTCAGGTCAGGGGAGTAACTTGGCCATTGCATAACATTCCACTTTTTAGACTTAAAAAACTGTTTGATTGCTTTTGCAGTATGCTTCGAGTCATTGTCCATCTGCACTGTGAAGCACCGTCCAATTAGTTCTGATGCATTTGACTGAATATGAGCATATAATATTGCCCGAAGCACTTCAGAATTCATTCTGCTGCTTTTGTCAGCAGTCACATCATCAATAAATACAAGGGAACCAGTTCCATTGGCAGCCATACATGCCGACGCCATGACACTACCACCACCATACTTCACTGATGAGGTGGTATGTTTTGGATCAGGAGCATTTCCTTTCCTTCTCCATACTCTTCTCTCCCCATCACTCAGGTACAAGTTGATCTTTGTTTCATCTGTCCATAGGATGTTGTTCCAGAAATGTAATGGCTTTTTTAGATGTTGTTTGGCAAACTCTAATCTGGTCTGCCTGTTTTTGAGGCTCACCAATAGTTTACATCTTGTGGTGAACCCTCTATATTCACTCTTGTGAAGTCTTCTCTAGATTGTTGACTTTGACACATATACACCTACCTCTTGGAGAGTGTTCTTGATTTGGCCAACTGTTGTGAAGGGGTTTTTCTTCACCAGGGAAATAATTCTTCTGTCATCCACCACAGTTGTTTTCCGTGGTCTTCCGGGTCTTTTGGTGTTGCTGAGCTCTCCAGTGCATTCTTTCTAAGAATGTTCCAAACAGTTGATTTGGCCACACCTAATGTTTTTGCTATCTCTCTGAGGGGTTTGTTTTGATTTTTCAGCCGATTGATGGCTTGCTTCACTGATAGTGACAGCTCTTTGGATCTCATATTGAGAGTCGACAGCAACTGATTCCAAATGCAAATGTCAGACCTAGAATCAACTCCAGACCTTTTACCTGCTTAATTGATAATGAAATAATGAGGGAATAGCCCACACCTGTCCATGAAATAGCTTTTGAGTTGATAGTCCCATTACTTTTGGCCCCTTAAAAAGTGGGAGGCACATATAGAAACCGTTGTAATTCCTACACCGTTCACCTGATTTGGATGTAATTACCCTCAAATTAAATCTGAAAGTCTGCAGTTAAAGCACATCTTGTTTGTTTCATTTCAAAGCCATTGTGGTGGTGAATAGAGGCCAAAATATGAAAATTCTGTCAATGTCCCAATATTTATGCACCTGACTGTATATTGACAGAATACTTTCAATATGGCTTATTTGTTACTTATCTACATTTTTAGTTTTAATTTATATATCTAGTCTAGTGTATGGCATGAGCTTTTTTTTACATTTTAGAACAACTCACAAGCTAATTGGCATCATCCTGTGAAGATTGTGGACATCTACTGTACATGGAGCCTTTTTTGTTGGTAGTGCAGCTGGGGAAAGTTGCAAGCCATCATTATAATAGTTTGGCTTTTCAAGAGCAAACCTAACAACACAAATAATTATATGAACACAAAACTCATAAGTATTTTGAGTGTTTTGCTATCATATTCACGCTATAAAATTTCTGTTTCCCATGAAGAGCCACAACCAGGCAGATCATTTTTGGGGTTTTAGACTAAAAAATTATATATTCTACATTTTCACTATTCATAGGGGAAACTTATTTTATTTTTTTCATTTATTTAAAGTATAATAAAATATATGCAAGACTGTTTGTGATTTGCTGCATAAAAAATTAAAAACAATAGCTTATGCTGTGAAAAAGTGTTTTTGACTCACCAGTATGGGACTGGGAGGGTGGTCTATCAGTGTCCACCACATGCAGGCCTGGGAGGATTTCTGAAGGGATAAATTGGTGGAGCTCCTTCTCATAAGCACTGAGCTTAATCAGCTGTGGTGATCCACCACCAGTACATCCTGCTGTGCTCCTCAGACAGCTTCTCCTTCATGTACTTCTTAATGTCTGAGAAGCACCTTCTGCTATTTAAAACTTTGCTCTTCACATGAAGCACAGAGATGACGGTGTTCCACACATACAGTACTGCCACATCTTTTTCTTTCTGGGAAATGATGGCATGTGTGCCAGATAACCCAGGATATGCTAATACACTTTAGCACTATACTTTGCTCCAGGGCACAATTTTCCTCATATTTAAAATAGACACCCCTTCATTTTAGTTTTTCCAGTTGTACATTTACTAGCTGCCTCTTCCCAAGCCTCAAGGCCCTGTCCTCTCTCCATGCACCTCCACTAACTCTGGTGGTACCCCATCCTCCTTAATATCCTATACCTGCAATCATCTACCACTCTTCAATCTCCACCACACAAAAAAACAGACAACACCCAGTACAGAAAAAAAAGACAGTACACATACTAGCACACACCACTCACACATAGATAACACATGCCAGACAAATAGACAGAAAAGGTCCAAAATAGTAGAAAATAATATAATAAACTAAAGAGATAAATTGCAATCATTCTAAAAAAATCTCCTCTTTCCTATACGCCTATCTCCTTCCAAAACCCTCACAGAATAATCAGCACAGACAAGGCTTATATAGGGCATATGAGGTCAAACTCCTGTGCCTACAAACGCCCAATGATTACAATGGTTTCACATAGAAAACACACAATACAATGAAATTCACCATTGGATTGGGAAATGTTTCAAGGGTTTCATCTCCAATAGATGGGAGTTAAGTTACATAAGTACCTTCTAATTAAACCTCTACTATGTGGTGATTTTTAGATCAAAGTTTCAAGAAGCTTATTGTGAATTTTAATGCGCCAGAAATGTGCAGTCTATTTCCCACGTGGTCCCTTAAGAAGGGATAAAATGCCGACAGCTGTCCTGAATAGGCCAAAGAATAGAAGTAGAATCAAGTGCAGGTACCTGGAACAACTAACAATGCAGAATGTCCTGCAAACAACTGGAATAATTCACAACTCCCTCTGGACATCTTGGCTAGATTTGCTTTCACTGGACCAGACCTACTGTAGACTCATCTCATTGTCTACACTGTGTCAGGTCTGGACTATTTTTTGAACCCGAGGTAGATGCAGGAGTAAATACAGGAACGGGTATGCAGTATTGAAATGCAGCAGGTTTAATTGGATTATTAATATTCATGAAATGGTAGTAAACAAGTAACTGGCAGTAAATAAGTCTGAATGATGTGAGGTATAAACAAAATGTCCTGGCAGAAAAGCAAAGTCCAAATAGTGAGGCTGGAACAAATGTCTTGGCAGAAAAAACAAAATCCAAATAGTGAGCCTGAGAATCAATGACAGGCAGATAAGCAGAAAGTCCAATGGAGGGTTAACTGAGGAACAGAAGTCTGCATACTAGAGTGAGCTCTGAATCCGGAGAACTGCCGAAGTCTCAACAGTGAGGTAAGTATCAGGGTATGGCAGGGTAGATGCGGGTATCCGGGAACAGCCTGAGGTGGAAACAGAGCAGGTAACGAGTCACAGCTGGAACTGCAAAAACAAATGAGCTAAGGAGCACAGAGAACTCTCACACAGCTATGCTGTGTATACATTGCACTGGCAACTAGAGGATGTGCTGAACACCCTTAAGTACCATGAGAAGGTGCATGATTGGTTGCTGAGAGTTCACACCAATCAACCTAATTGGCCCATTCAGGTCACATGCCCAAAACCAAGATGGCGGCGCCCAGCAGTCCCGAGCGCGACAGCACTGCCAGTCTCACCTGTCTCCATATGGCCTGTACCTTTAGGACATCCACGCACACCTCGCGCCAACCTCCAGACACCAGCACCCCTACCGGTAGGACCACTGCAAAGCACCCACACAAGCAGAGACGACTCACCAGGTAAAACAGCTCTGGTCATGACACACTGAATGTGGACTCCATCTGGATTGGATCTGGACTCCCTCTATATCTAGATTCCATTTCGACCTTTGGAAATTTGCTTTCTCTCACTTTGACACTGACAATTCCTTGTGATTCCTGCAGCTTTCTCTAGTAAACTGGCAGCTCTCCTTGTTAGATTGTCAGCTCTCTGAAAGACTGGCAGCTCTCTCTGTTAGGAAATGAAAGTCTCTCTTATTGCATTTAGCCTCTGTATGCTGTCATTGTCCTCTCTAGTTCTCTCTTTCTCTCTCCCCCCACCTTCTCCCTCCACAGTACTTGCTCTTCCAGCAGTTTCTGTGGGTACTTCCAATCTCCTTTCACAAAGTTAGAACTCATTAGAGCTCAAAACTCTTCAAAAGTTGCCGGCTCTTAAGTAATTTTCTGAATTTCTTCTCCTCAGACAGGCTGGGTTCTGTGGTTTCAAAAGCCACCAGCTCATCCTCCCTTATTTCTACATTTTTGGGAGCAAGTCTCTCAGAACAGGTGAGCTCTGGGTCCAGAGATAACGCATTCGGTATGATTTACCGCCGTCCGAATGGCCAGCAGTTCAAATCCTGGCAGCGGCAGCCCGACAGAGGAGGAAATCCCGATTGTCCTAAAGGTAAGTATAAAATAACCTAATTTTACCCCCTAACCCTCCTTTAGGGTGCATAACCCTAACCTGCCCCCCCCTGTGCCTAACCCTAATCCCCCATCTAAGTGCCTAAACCTAACCCCCCCTTCCATGCCGCCTAAACCTAAGGGGGGTGCCTAACCCTAACCTCCCCCCAGGGGTCCTAACCCTAACCCCCCCTTCCCCTATCCTGACCTAACCTCTCGGGGGGGTGCCTGAACCTAAATCACCCCCGGGGGCCCTAAATCTAACACCCCCCCCGCGGCTGTCTGCACCCAGCGCCCGGCATCCCTTCAATCGGGATGCCGGGCGCCGGTATCCCGGCGTCGGTAAAATGACAGGCATCTAGATTTAGACGCCTGTCATTTAACCCTCTCTGGGATTAAGTAGACTGGAAGCCGCCGGTCGGCATTGCGTCCGCCAACTTCCTGAACGTATACCGAGATAACATATCTAATAATTCAATATTACATATGATGCTGCTCTGCTCTTAAAACGAGTAAAAGTAAAAGGCTAAGGGGAAGATGTATAAATACTTTGGGTGGGATGTACTGTAGTCAAATATGCAGTCAAACCCCCAAAAATGCTGTTTTTGGGGGTCTGACCGCATTTCTCATACTGTATGTACCAAGCTCCAGAATGTATCGCATATGGACCCAGTGAGTGACCCGGTGAGTACCGTCATCTTTAGTGTTGCCAAATAGAAGCCTATGGGCTTCTTTCGGCAATTCTTTTGGGAGGGATCCCATCAGATCCCTCAAAGTGTCCCCTATGGCAGCTGCGACATTCTGCGCTTGCGCAGAGGGATGCAGTCAGTTCACTCCCAGCATATCGCAGGGACGGGCTCCTTCCTAATACCGCACCCAGATCACATTGCACATGCAATCATTAATAAGTGGAACCCAAAGTCCCAACAAATCATCTTCTAACATTTTTCTAGCACAGCCTGTAACATGACAGCTAGAAACTGATTAGTTGATTATTTATCTCTCTTCATTTTATCTTTCTCCAAGGCTTGATACTTCTCCCCTTAGTATGTGCTTTGTCATTGTTTTACAACACATCTATACAAGCCCTAAGAGTATTCAAATTGTGACACTGCTTAACAGGAACACAGTGAAGAAAGCCCATGCTCAGAACATGGTCATTGAAAAACAATGCATGTTAAAGAAGAGACATAGGGGTCTATTTACTAGGCCTTGGATGGAGATAAAGTATCAGCCAATCAGCTCCTAACTAACATGTCACAGACGGTGTTTGAAAAATGAAAGTTAGGAGCTGGTTGGTTGGTACTTTATCTCTGTCCGCTTTATCTCCACCCAAGGCTTAGTAAATAAAACCCATAACCCATTACTTTGTCCTTGCTTTCAACAAAGTGTTAAAAGCATGTTCATGGAGCCTCCCTACAACATAATGTTCTCTGCACTGACTGAGTGCCCCTGTTGAGCTCAAATTTTTTGTACCAAAAGTTAACACTTGTGAATGCTTCAAGTAATATTGAAATTAAAGAATATGAATGATTGTCAGAAAATGTGTTGCTTACCTTTTATTTCGAAATTTACATTATCTGCAATTATCAGGCTATATATGTATAATATTGTGCCTGTGTATATGCTGTGGGCATCTATACTAAAGTACACCACTGACCAATGCCACCCCATTCCACACAGCAAGGCCACTGATCTCAATCCCGACACTGGAATCCCGACAAGGAACTTAAAATAGGAGTTTAAATACCGATGCCTATCCTAATCCCGATGCCGGAATCCAGGAGGACGCGTGCCTGAATGAAGGTAATCCGGGCCGCCGCGGGTCTTAGCCGCGGGGGGGAGGGTTAAGTGTAGGTAAGTTAACAGGGTTAGCATTAGGTTTTGCGGGGGGGGGTTAGGGTCAGGCACCACTTGAGGGGGGTTAGTGTTAGGCATTAAGGGGAGAGGGTTATGTTCAGGCACGAAGGGGGGAAACTTAGGTTTATGCACTGACTGGGAGGGTTAGGGTGCGGGGTGGGGAGGGTTAGGGTTAGACTAGAAGAAAGGAGGGTTAGGTGGAGAAGGGGGGAGGCTAAGTATATCTTACCTGACCCCTGTCGGGATACCAACCATCGGGATTCCGCTGTCTGTATTGTGACAGGAGGCATCCCGACAACCGGCATTACATACCCATTCCCACACTCCTGACAGTTAAGAATGAGCATAATTTACTATATTATGGTTACTTCTAGTAAAAACAGATACTTGGGGAATGTGTGGGTGTACAAATAGTAACAAATTTAAAAAAATATGTTTTTTAAACCAAAATAATTTTATTTAAAAAGGCAAACACAAGTGCTACTACATAACTCCAACTTTCATTGTTACCATGGCAACCAAATGCTGGAGCATTCAGTCAATATTTTAAACTGTTTGTAAACTGTTCTACATGCTGCGAAACTGATCATCCAGAGAGTGTCCCTTTTATCTAATATTATACTAATTGTGCAAGAATAAAACCTGCTTTTAAAGGAACAGTTACATGGTTTTGTAGATAACACACTTCAAAGACTAGTGATATAGCATTAGTACAATAATATTTTTAAATTCTAAAGAAAATAAGCTTGAAGTTCATTATTTTAAAAGCCTCAGAGCATAATAAAATGGTCACAATGATGTATGTTTGTGTACCTTGTTATCTATAAAAGTTTGAAGTATGAATTTAATGTGAAAAGCTCACACAGTGTGTCTAGCACCAAATACTGTAATTAGAACTTCTGAAATACTAGTGGGTGCAATGTGTTTGAATGAAAGTGAATCCAAAATGACAATCATACTGTATGACTGAAGTACAAGAAGAAAGAATTTTAATGGTAAAAACATTGCAGCCGCACTTATTGAAAAAATGCGGATTGCTTCAGGCAACAAAAGGTATAATTGAGTTGCAATATTAATGCACCATCCTTCTACTAATGCTAATTACCCACTGGCATTTCGTTTGCATGATACTAGTACAAAGAGCATATGAACTCACATATACATGTCATGCATTTGCACATAAATTTGATATGTCCTTCATATGTGATATACCCACAGTTGATATGTGCTAAGCTTGTCAAGTTATTTGTGAATGCAAGCATCGTGGAGCATTTCCCATTTATTTCAATTTTCCATGGATTGCAAAGGTGTTTCCAGCACTTCAGGGCCGAATTCAAATAGTCCAATTAATTTAACAGGAGTGAAAAAGGGTGGTAGCCTCAGGCTTTAACGCCTGGGGCTATTCATTTCAAGCCCTTTTTTCACCCAAGCCCCTTTTTAACACCAATTAATTTAACATTTTAAAAGGGGTTAACACATAGAATCCATGATAAGTTCATGGACCCATGCATTAACAGGATGACGGCACCTGATAACACATTCTTTAACGGGGATTTGTTTTCTGGTGTTTTCGCGTCTGAATTCTCCCCAAGTGTTTAAGCTACTGACATAAATGGGAGAATATCCATGAATTAAAAAATAAATAAATGAATAAAATCAGGCAGTGTGGACTCACTTACAAAATTCCAAGTACAGCCCAGGCTTGTTCTCAAAAGCAGGGAGACAATGATTGCAGGGTCCATCTGCTACTTGTGAATCCATTCATCCTGGGAACTTACCGCTATTTTCAGGAAAATTCATAGTATGGGGCCCACCTGTCATAGCTCAACTAGCTACAAGTTGTTCAGCATAGGACCGGGGAATTTATCGGGGTGAGTGTGCAATAAAAAATATTCCTTCCTTCCAAAGACTATCAGCCATATGCTGTAAAGCACTGCGACTGTACTTGACATGACTGGGCTATGAATACGGGGTTAATGATTAATACCAATACTCCTGGTGAGGACATTTTGCCACCATCGGGGATCAGAAAATTATAATAATAGGTCCATAATAAGCCATCCCATTATACTATTAAAGTATAACTAATACCTAATGGTCTGTAGAGCATACCCCTATAAAAAAAAAAATCTAATTCCCATATGAGAGATTTAAGCAGTGGTATAACAGGGATGTTTAACAACCTTGCATTAATCTATACAAGGTGACAGGCAGAACCATGACATATTTCTGCTGTGACATGGACACTGAGATTAGTGTGGAACCATGGCACCTGGAGCTAGTGTATGCTACAGTGCCCCCTCCCCTTCCATTATTGGAGCAGATGATAAAAGTGACTTTTAGTGGTACCAACTTTTCACAAATATATTTCAGCATGCCCCCTGCACACCAATAAGCACCTCCATGCACACCAACATATTCTCCCTTACACAAAAACATGCTCTCCCTGCACAACAAAATGAGTTTGTCTGCCCCCTGCACTACCACAAGAGTCTGACCACTCCATTGCACATCAATATGACCCCAATTGCTTGACTCCACTGCACACCACACATTCTCCCCTCCTACACATGCCCACCTCCTGCACGTGACACATGCCCCCCTCCTGCACAACATGCCCACCTCCTGCAGCTGTCTCCCTCCTGAACAACTCCATGCCCCCACCTGCACAACTACATGCCCCCACCTGCACAACTACATGCCCACCACCTGTACGACATGCCGATCTCCTTAACACCACAGATGCTCTCTTCTGCACACCAACATATCCCCTCTGCACACCAACATGCCCCGCACCTACACACCAACATGCATCCTTCCGACACACCAGATTAGTCCCCACATTAACATTTTTACTTACCTGATTTCCTGTAGAGCTGTCAGAAGTTGAACCTGGCTGGAACACCAGCAACCAGCAGCCCTCTGTGCAATGTGACTGCAGCAGTCACATGACAATCCTATGAGCAGAAAGTCTTCTGAGCAGGAAATACTATGCTAGTTCCCTTCCCTGGAAGTCTATTAATAACTAAGGAGGGTCAAAATAAGCACCCCAGACGTTGCTCCCAAATAGTCATGGTTCCCAGATCACAAGCTCCACCCTTCCTCTGCATGAATTGCGCCCTCTTTGTAATTGTAGGAGGTACGGTAGTATTCTCTTGGATTTGTAAGGTTTCCCCCTAAATATATTACTGGCTGCTGCCATCATGGACACTCTTACCTGGAACTGATGACTTGTTGTTATCTAGATACATCCCTCCCAACATTTATCAGTTGCAGATTGTGCTCCTGAAAAGGGGGCATGGTCTCATTGGAAGGGGGTGTGGCCTTGTACCCCTCCCTCCAATTTCTGTCACTCTTGGGATAGGCCCAGCACAACCCATGCAGTTCCATGGTATCTATTCAATATTCACCTACTGCTCTGTTATGCAGAGCAGTGGTGATCAAGTGCCCCCCCAACCTCTTCACTGCCCACATGACACTACAGCCCTTGGGTGGGACAGCGAGACAGTGCCTGAAAAGCGGAACTGTCCCACTGAAATAGGGATGGTTGGGTGGTATGTAGATATTTGCCAGATATTTTGGGCATTCAGGGCTCTACTAGCACAGTGTTGCAGACTCTCTCCCAAAAGGTGCTTTGTAGCTGGTGCTTGGGGTTCTATATGGGATCCACTGCTAGTAATGCAGTGAAGTTATGTATCCCATAGAACCTATGCTGATGGTGTAATAATCCCATGATCATCCCAACCATATGCTATATACCTTGAGTGAAGTGTGGTGTTAGAAGTCCCTAATACAACTGATGTAGCTAGCAGCCACTCAGTCCATTTAGTCAACTGAGTACTGCAGACTATGTTACAAGGGTCACTCACTTGCTGTGTAACTAACCCATGCTCGACATCTACAAAGGCTCTTCTCCCCAAGGTTGTTTATAATATAGTAAACAATGGAATGATGCCGCTATCATGAGAGACAATAGCAAATAAACCATCAAGGAAACAATGGAGGTTAATTTAAAAAAGAATCATTTATGCAGTTGAAAAAGATAAATCATTCCAAAAGTATACAGAAATGTTACAGTTTACTCCAGTTTACAAATGATATTAATAAGAAAACATTATTTTATGTTTTGTATCTAGGGTTATTACTTGGGTGCCCTAGATACACAGTTATTTTGAATGCATATGTAAGCTTTGGCAAACCTAAATCTTATTGAAGCCATTTAACATTGGGCTATATCCCAAACCACATTTTGATATGGTATATTCTACCCTAGGTTGCTTACCAAATAAACTAATTAACATCTCAATTATGCAGCTGTTAATGTATGAGGATACCACAATCCTAACAACATTTTCTTTTACAGTTGTTGGATGTGAATTATTATTCTATGCTTAATCTATAAGTAATATTTCCTTTTTTCTGCAGGAGGCTTTACAATTTATTAGCCCAGGCACTTAATGGATATGTCTAGATACAAATGAATGTGTACTCACCAGTGGCTCTCACACTAGTAGAAGCCAAGCAGAGACGGGATCTGGGACAGCGGTGTCCAAGAGTGTGGGTTCATGGCATGGAGTACACACAGTTGGAGTAAAGGGCTGGTGAGTAAAACCTATAGGTATATGTGACTGGGCATATACTTTATATTTGGAATTATGTCTTTTAGTTACATACCTTACATTTACAGTATATGCCAAATAAGTGCAAACTGATGAAAAAGTGATACTGGAGGTGGTCTATCAATGTTACACTGATGGGTTTTATTAACATACATTTACCAAGCTATTATTACAGAGATCAGTAAATTATCTGTGTAGGAATATCAAATTCTGTCATTGTCAAAAAAATACAAGCTGAGCAATACAAATATGGAACAATTGCAATGTACAGTATATAGCATGCCGGTCACAACACTGCTGCTGGTACTGGGCAGCCTGAGATTTCTGGAGCTGTGCACAACGTTATCCATTTTCAGACTCCGAATTTGAGGACACAAAAGCATCATAATGTGTCTACCAATGACCCCGCTCATAATAACATATGAATATATTTCTGCCAGATGCGGAACGTTTTCTGCCAAGAATGTCAGCCAGAAGGGGTTGGTACATGCAATGGTTAAAAGAATCTACTAAATATTTCTAATTCCTACTGATGCCAGGCTACGCAGGCACCTTATGCGATATAAGCGCTCCCTTACTACAATGATAATGGTCACATACAGTAGTTATCACACATGGTTTTGGGATGACGGGGTAGTACCCGAGTGGCAGCAGCCTGGCATGGAGTGCTAGTCCCCAGCACCGTGCCCATCCGTGCGCTCCTGTTGGGGGGATGATGCGCGCACACATCGCCTGCGCCCTTGCATTGCTCGCCCTCGCGTCCCTCATCCCTCCTCCAGGTCCCCCGTCCGATCCTCTGTGAGCTGCAGCCCTTCGTTTCTGGATCAGGGAGAGATGGAGGCAGCGCCGACCTCTGGGAGCTGGGAGCCCCGATCCACCACGCCGAGCATGTAGAAAGATTCCTATGCCAGCATCCCTCGTCCAGTGGTAAGCCTGGATTAGTGTCTTCCTTATGCTGCTATTATGTGGTTCCCAATGTCAGGTGCATGATGTGCACTTCATCTGTATGTGCACTGGGGCTTTTTTTTTTTTTTTTTACTTGGAAATACCGTCTGCCTAACCGGGTCGTCTGCAATGCACACGTCTTGCATACACCATCTGTAAAAATCGTCTTTCTTTTGTTAGAACTATGAGGGTTAAAAATAATTACCATTTATATTTTTTCTATTATGTTATATTCATATTTACGAATTTCTGAGTAGTAATGTAACTATTCAACCAATACCTGTTTTGGCGTTTAAATAGGAGCATTGAGGAAATGTATCAGGTACAATGTAACCAGCCATGTCCATAGCGACTGTCATAGCGACTGATCAAACCACCTCTGCAGAGGCAAATAGTAGTGACTTTCCAAGAGGAACTCTACCTGTATGAAGGCTGTGGTGTTGGCCCCCAAGACCTTTTCCTGTACAGTCTTGGTGGTTGCTGGTCATTCTGTGATCTTCTACAATATGTGTAAGGGCTCTTTCACTGAGTACTATGTATTGTACATCTGAAAGGCAAGATTAGTTTTTATGCTTTATTCTGATGGACAAGTAAAAGTGTGTGTGTGTGTGTGTGTGTGTGTGTGTGTGTGTGTGTGTGTGTGTGTGTGTGTATACCCTTCATCAGGTGCATTTGACCAACTTGTTTTAAAATTGCATCACAGTGCTATCTTGTAGTACAGTAAGGAGTCAATTCAATTAAATGCTATCTTTTATCACATGTTTCGGCTTGAGCTATGAGGGATGTGCTGTGCGCAGATCTCCCATACATATGGTAGCCTAACCCCCTACGTGGGTGCAAAGTAAAATACAGGATGCAGGTTTGAAGCAGGGGCGATGGAAGGTCTTCCATTGCCAGTCTTCCCATGCCATTGCGGGCATTCACATGCTGTCCCAATGCAGTGCCAGCATCTCCCCTGAATTACAGGTAATTACATTTCTCCTAAGGGGCTGATGCTGAAGGTGAAAGCATTTACCACTGAAACATAGGTGTAAAATGTATTCAATAAAAAAATAAGCAGTAGTGTGAATATGCAAGGATGGACAAATTGTAAAGTTCAGCACCAGTAATTTATGTGGCGTGATTACATCAGGCATACATCAGATATTACTTTTTCCCACTTTTTCACATTTGTTATGATAACAAAGTACGCAATCCCTATTAGATTTGAATGACATAAAAAAAACACTTTAATACAGCAGGTATGACTATACAAATAAAAGGGGAAAAAACCAGCAAAAACACGTAAAAAAAAATTGTCATATAATATATACACGAGCAATGACAAAACCACCTATCAGATTCAGATTTAGTGAATCTACAATCAACCAATCAGGAGCTGGTAACTAGTGTTGGTGACTGTCATCATCAGCATGTGTTTGCTACAGCCTCAAGCACTCACAATTGATAAAGCTACTGATAGGCGCATATGTGTATCCGTGCAGGTCTATCTCGGCTCGCAATTACACAAGTATGCTCTTACTGTACTCGGTCTGATTGTGCAAATCTCTTACCTCCCCCATTCATCCTAAGGATGCACAAGTACAGTATATAATGTGACCAGCTCAGCATACAGACATAGGCGTTCTTTTCTTCTGAGCATGCGCATAGCCAATTTTCATATTTTATGTTTTGCAAACCGGCATACATTCTACTCAACCCATAAAGATATAGAATAGTTATGCATCAAACCTTGCAGAATGGGAATAGTCATATTTTTAATAAGTGCTGTGTGTTTTATTAAGGAAAATAAAATGACACTGATTCTTGTGTTAGTCACTTCTTAATATGTTCCTCTTCCTACTTAAAAGGCATAATGCATAAAGATCCTCCCGTGTTTTACTTATATTCTAGATTCATGTTTGTTTTTATGTTTATTTGACACTTCCTTTTAAATCCATGGTTGATTTTTGCATGAAGACAGCAGGACATGCTTGATCCTTGGATTGTATCTTGATTCAGTTTTGAATCCAGCCTTTCCAGGAGACATCTTCAATCTAACTTCTATGCAAATTGTTATTAAGTAATGATAACGTAATTTGTTAGGTGTAAGCACAAAACATCAATTTTTATACTTCTTGTGGGCATTTAATTTTTATAGCATCTAGAATGCATGTATTACTTTACAATTTCAGAGAAATAGATAAGTATAGTAATTGCAATGAAAAATGACTTTTATCATAGGCATGGCACTATTAGAAATTCACAGCTTACGTTGGTACATGTGTGTGAGAGGGATGAGCAGTCAGTGTAGACAAATGGTTCACTGGTTCTGGACTATTAAACTCAGCAAGGTTCAAAAGCTATGTATATGCATCTATCTGGAAGCCATTATAAATGCCCTTGTAGTATTCCACATTTGTTGTCCACAGCTGTTGTAAAACACATAGTCTGCAGCTCAGAATTACAAAATAAGATTGGGAATATATTACTGTCACTTTGACACTACAGCACATTTTTATCTTTTCCTTGCAGCCAAGATATGTTGGACCTTTGTTTAGTTGATTGCTGTCACAGTTATTGTCCTCATTGGTGCTGATTGCTATTTGCTACTACATGTGAATTGATCAATTCATTGCAGACAAAACATCTTAATGCAGATTTGTATCAGTTCATACACAAAAAAAACATATACTGCATATATTTATACATTCACTCCCTTTAATATTTGAGTGGCAGTAGGGTACATCAGGTGTATAGTAATCTAAAACAGGGGTATCCAAGACAACAACCGCAGAACCGTAGTCTCCTGTGACCCTATCCTGACAACAACTGTAACCCTGAAACTAAATATATCACTGTTGCCTACATTGCTGGAGGGCCAAGGTTGAAGACCCCTGCAGTAAGTGGAAAAAGTCAAAGAAATTGCATATGCCCATAGAGGAAGAAAGTGCAAATGCTCATTGAGAAGGAACTCATGCATGCACACTGCGTTAGATGTAGACTCCAGATGGCCATTGCAGTTTCGTGTGGTCAAGGTCAATCTGTAAAGTCGCCAGTACTGTTGTCACTGTGGACTGCAATTAAGATGAGGTGATTTTAAAAATTTCCCAAATATGGGAGCGGGGTGTATCATTTGTTGTAAATCTAACGGAAAATACACTGGCAAGTCACTATGTTGCTAAGGAGCATATTTATTAGTCAATTCTGTCTTTAAAATATGCGGAAACTGCTTTTTCCACATGTTTAAGGGCAGAATTAAGTGTGTGTAATGCGAAGCTGGAAACCACACATTCACAGTAGCCACAAGTGTGTCCGTAGGCTAGAAGTAAAGTGACCACGGAAGCAATCACTTTACATCTTCCTGATCTCAGGGCTCATATCGCAGCCCGTTCTCTGGCAATTTTCATTGATGCATTTAGGTAAATAAAGAAATCTAATTGCAGCAATCTGTGGCAATAAGGATTCTAAATATTCAGTAGCTTTTCTCATTTTAGAATAAATATGCCCATAAATGAATTTAAGGAGCGATTTGAGGGTTTTTCAAAACTGTCAGCCTTTCAATATTTAACAAACAGCGGTAATATAAGATTACAACTGTTTGTTACTGCATCACTCTCTCCATCTAAAGAAGGCGAGAGCAATGCAGTGACAAACAGCGGTAATCTTAGATTAGTCTCTGGGGCCCTTACTTTTGTAAAGAAAAATAACTTTTAATGTGAAGAGTTGCGGCTTATTTAACTTTTTTTGTATCCTATGACAAACTTGCTGTAGGTTTGTGATGTTAAATTTTGAGTGAAATATTTCCAAACAAATAGGATTCTGGTTTGATTCATGAATAAATTTTGTTAACCGTTTACACTTTACTGTTTTTTTTTTTACTTTTTTTTTATAGTTTTTTAATCAGAAAAAAGGAAAAACACAGATAAAAAGGGGATAAAGAGACAAAGAGAAAGGCACCAAATAGTACACTACTGTACAAATTATAACACAGACCATATAACATAGACCAGAAATGCAAAAGTGGACTAAAACATCATGAAATATAGATGTGACCTCATACACCTAGCCTCAATAGCCCGTGTGCAGAGTGGTGTAGCCTAATTACTTTTTCTTTAAATTTGCATCTTATTCGCACCAAATTCACAGCAAAACACCACTCAATCTGTACCAGAGGCGCCAGGCTGCGACTTTAACTGCATAGAATTAATTTTAAATATGTACAAAGTCGGAAAGGACACACAATGGAACTTGGCGTGAAAAAAGTCACAGATGCTGCATCATTGCACTTCATATACAGATTCAGGCTTAGGGGCCTATTCATCAAAACTAAAATAACGTTTTTAAGGACATTTTCCTTAAGTAACGTTATTTTAGTATTCATGATGACACTTAGCACAGGAGATATCACTGATATCTCCTTGCTAAGTCCCCCTGCGTTAATTGGCACACTCCCCATACATTAGTATGGGGATATGGAAATTATGGTATTCATCAAATTCCGAAAATTATGTATTTTCAGAATTTGATGGAGTTACTATTCGCCACTGTGAGGTGGCGAATAGCAGGTAACACTTACCTGTGTCAGCATGGGCAGGTCCCCCGGTGTCTCCCTCCAGCGCTCTGGTCTCTCCTCCGTCTGCTATGCTGTCATGTGTTCTCCCAGCAGAACCCAATAAAGTTTAGAAAAAAAAAAAAGGACGTTTTTTTTTTTTTTTGCTAAACAGTACTGTGCGCTGTTGGGAGACCACATGACAGCATAGCAGATGGAGCCAGAGGCTGTTGCGCGGGCAGGTAAGTGCTGGACATGGGGGAGGTGAGCGGGGGGGGCAGGTGAGCGGAGGGGGGCACACAAACTTACTGCATCTGTAGGCAGTGCTGCGCATGTGCTGGTTTTACAGATGTAACAGCGCATGCGCAGCACTGTTTTCAGCTGCGATAAGTTAGTGTAGAGAGGGATAACTATCTATTTCCTGAAAATCTGTCATCGCAAAAATTACAGCTTTTCGGAATAGATAGTTATAGGGAGGAGGAATAATGAATTCCTCCGGTAATTAGGTAGAACTCCATGCGAGTTCTAAACCTAATTACCTCCAGAGAAAGTTTAGTTATGATGAATAGGCCCCTTATTCACATACAGATGTAGAAGTGTCACATATCAAATTAATCAGTGCACTCTCGTTAAGTGAGCACTGTGCTTGAATAGGGGTGCCACAGTAAATAGAATTTTCAGAAATACAGAAACAATCATATTTAGCATTTACCAGAGCCATCCGTGACATAATAATTCAGTCGGAATCATTTTATTAGTGGGGAGGTGGTAGAACAGGAGTAGGGAGTGGCAATCAGCCATCTCCATCTAACAACTCTTATGTATCTTGGAATGGTTGTGGCAATAGAAGTGGGTTAGAGTTGTTAGGTTTTTCAAGAGGTACATCCTGTGGGAAAGTTTGATAAGCATATCTACATGATTGATGCCCCTGGATATCTTAAAACCAGACCTGGGTTCCACGCACAGCGGGAACGACAGATTGCAGCCCCCACAGACAAGGTGCTTATCCTAAGGTGACTTCTTTTACTTTTCTCTACTCTCTTTGGTGAGTGTGTGCAGGAGCCAGACCATCATAGCCGACAGACGATTTAGCTTCTATATACTCAGTCAGAAGTCTTACCCGGCTCTCTCATTCTTCCTCCTCTGCAGGAGCATTGGAAGCAAGAGGAAGAAAAGCACATGTTAGATTTTCTGATATGCTGAGTCTTTTATTGACTTTACTCCACCATTTTGTATTTCCTACTGGTATAACTGCAGCTGGAGTTTTGGAAGCACTTATTCATCTTTCTATGCCTTCTAGGCAAATGGTGAGCAGTAGTTGTCCATCCTTCAACCTACAGTTCTTTTATTACTAAACTGTACTGTTACCTTACTTTACCTTACACTGATACATTTCTATGAGGAATTATATGTTTTATTTTTGATGCATGAGAGATCTCTTTGTGGAGGTTTACATTTGGGTCTGCATAAGCATTGGCTTATCAATCTATAAAAAATATGTTTTTCACAGATACTGACTACTTATTTCATAACAGACACTTTGGGCCTCATTCAGAGGCGGTCGGAGGATGCAAGCGGTCGCTCAGAAACTGGGCGGCCACTTGCATCCTGACCGGCCGCCTCTGTTGCGTTCCTTAGGCTGTGGGTTAACACCCACAGCTCTAACGACCGCTCCGGTGATGGTCGCGATGGTCAGAGACCATCGCGACCATCGGGGCTTACGACGAGACCCTAGGGTAGGGTCTCCCTTGTCGTAAGCCCCGCAGAGCTTCTGGCTCTGTCTGAGCCAGAAGCTCTCCACTGACATCACTAGTGATGTAAGTGGGGCCGCCCCCAAACGGTAGGCGTTCCCATGGGAACGCCTCCGTTTGGGCTGCCACCCCCCCGGCCCGCCTTCCAAACGGGGCGAGCTGTCAATCAACATCGACAGCTCGCCCCCTTTGGATCGAGACCCGCTACGACCGACAGCGCCGGTCGTAGCGGGTCTCACGCATGCGCACGATGGCGCCGTCGTGCGCATGCTCTGTGGGTGACCATCGACCCGGTCCGAGCGCATCGGCGCTAACGACCGGGTCTGAATGACCCCCTTTGTCCTTAATATTTTTCACCATCTACAATTATATATTTTAACATTTGGGATATCGAACCCAGGAGCCTTTGTCATAAGTGATGTTTGTTCAATTTAAGGTTGTCAGTCTTCCATACAATATACCACTGTTTATGTTACACATTTAGAAAACAAGAAGACTGTGTCACTGGAATTGTATTAATTGAGCCCTGGGATTCATGGACATAGTACCATTCTGCCCTTCAGGATTTGATTCAGCTTGTTTGTTTTGTCTTGTGTTGTGTGTTGAATATTTTAATGAACTTTAAAATTTACTGTTTTAACAGTTTATACTGAAGTTATGTAGAAAAACAAGTGGATGTCACGATGTTTGGCACTACCCAGTAAACCAAATTACTAAACACTGGTGAATGAAAAATTATAAAGATTTAATACACGCTATTCACAAGTAGATTTAGATCAATAAAATTAATACTGAACTGTCACGTGATATGTCAGTGCATGGAGATCACAGATGTGATAGGACAGTTAAATGTAGCAGCTAAATAAGTAAAAAAGGATATTATTACTGCTTAGAGAAAATGCAGCAACAGACATATAAAACATAATAAAGAAATCACAAGTGTGGTGTGACAGTAATAATAAAA
The DNA here is from genome assembly GCA_031769625.1 of Taudactylus pleione. NCBI lineage: Eukaryota > Metazoa > Chordata > Amphibia > Anura > Myobatrachidae > Taudactylus > Taudactylus pleione. Next base: position 30,213,369 of record JAUIMM010000014.1, read on the forward strand.
CAGCTAGAAAAAGAAATAATTCACTGGAATGTTGCAGAGTACTGTAAATGTAACAACAGACATAAAACACATATAGTCACATGAGAAAACTCATGTATGCTCACACTGGTGAGAGAGATGACAAATTAATATAAAGGCAAGTACATCAGTAGGCAATAAAATGAACTGGTTTCCCAGACAAAATTATAGGTGGAAAAACTTCATAAATCAGGCAATGAAAATGTCCACATATACAAATAAAGAGTCCTACCGCCTGGCTGAGAGGGAGCCGCAGGTGATGACATAAACAGCATGCAGAGTAACCGGTTTACCCTGCATGAGGCTCCAGGAGGCTTTTACCAGTCGTGGTGGAGGAGGTGGCTAGCCAGCATTTCCGAATTGCACAGGTAGTCCGCCGACGTGTTTTGAGATACTACTGGTCTCTTTGTCAAGGTACAGTCAGGTGCATAAATATTGGGACATTGACAGAATTTTCATATTTTGGCCTCTATTCACCACCACAATGGCTTTGAAATGAAACAAACAAGGTGTGCTTTAACTGCAGACTTTCAGATTTAATTTGAGGGTAATTACATCCAAATCAGGTGAACGATGTAGGAATTACAACGGTTTCTATAATGTGCCTCCCACTTTTTAAGGGGCCAAAAGTAATGGGACTATCAACTCAAAAGCTATTTCATGGACAGGTGTGGGCTATTCCCTCGTCATTTCATTATCAATTAAGCATGTGAAAGGTCTGAAGTTGATTCTAGGTGTGACATTTGCATTTGGAATCAGTTACTGTCGACTCTCAATATGAGATCCAAAGAGCTGTCACTATCAGTGAAGCAAGCCATCATTAGGCTGACAAATCAAAACAAACCCATCAGAGAGATAGTAAAAACATTAGGTGTGGCCAAATCAACTGTTTGGAACATTCTTAAAAAGAAAGAATGCTCCGGAGAACTCAGCAACACCAAAAGACCTGGAACACCACGGAAAACAACTGTGGTGGATGACCGAAGAATTATTTCCCTGGTGAAGAAAAACCCCTTCACAACAGTTGGCCAAATCAAGAACACTCTCCAGGAGGTAGGTGTATATGTGTCAAAGTCAACAATCAAGAGAAGACTTCACAAGAGTGAATATAGAGGGTTGACCACAAGATGTAAACCATTGGTGAGCCACAAAAACAGGAAGACCAGATAAGAGTTTGCCAAACAACATCTAAAAAAGCCATTACATTTCTGGAACAACATCCTATGGACAGATGAGACAAAGATCAACTTGTACCAGGTGAGTGATGGGAAGAGAATAGTATGGAGAAGGAAAGGAACTGCTCATGATCCAAAACATACCACCTCATCAGTGAAGCATGGTGGTGGTAGTGTCATGGCAAGGGCATGTATGGCTGCCAGTGGAACTGGTTCCCTTGTATTTATTGATGATGTGACTGCTGACAAAAGCAGCAGAATGAATTCTGAATTGTTTCAGGCAATATTATATGCTCATATTCAGTAAAATGCTTCAGAACTCATTGGACGGTGCTTCACAGTGCAGATGGACAATGACCCGAAGCATACTGCAAAAGCAACCAAAGAGTTTTTTAAGGCTAAAAAAAGAAATGTTATGCAATGGCCAAGTCAATCCCCTGACCTGAATCCGATTGAGCATGCATTTCACTTGATGAAGACAAAACTGAAGGGAAAATGCCCCAAGAACAAGCAGGAACTGAAGACATTTGCAGTAGAGGCCTGGCAGAGCATCAGCAGGGATGAAACCCAGTGTCTTGTGATATCTATGCGTTTCAGACTTCAGGCTGTAATTGCCTGCAAAGGATTTGCAACAAAGTATTAAAAAGTGAAAGTTAGATTTAGGATTGTTTAGTTTGTCCCATTACTTTTAACCCCTTAAAAAGTGGGAAGCACATATAGAAACCGTTGTAATTCCTACACCGTTCACCTGATTTGGATGTAATTACCCTCAAATTAAATCTGAAAGTCTGCAGTTAAAACACATCTTGTTTGTTTCATTTCAAAGCAATTGTGGTGGTGAATAGAGGCCAAAATATGAAAATTCTGTCAATGTCCCAATATTAATGCACCTGACTGTATATACTCACCTGTGCTAATGTATGTCTTTTTATATGGGTCCCAAATGTCCGTGCTGTCAGTTGTAGCTTCCATTCATCCCGCACTTCCGGGTTGCGAATGACGGAAGTGATGTGACTGGGGAGTAGCGGTTACTAGAGGATAGTAGTTGCTTCATGGTCCGCATAGATGGTGACGGTCATTTTCTTGGTTTTTTGCCCTTATGTCATTTTGAAACGATAAAATTTGATTGTGGAGTGATAAATCTGGGTTCCTTTTAAGCAACGCTTTTTGAAGATAATGGGTCCTCCAGGATATGTGGAGGAAGTAAAAAAGTATAAAAAATTACAAAGAGTAATGATATGGAATACAAGGATGCTATAGAAAAATGGTGGTTATAGAGAGGATTAAAGAAAGAAATAATGAAAAAGAAGGATGAAAAAAATGGATTTACAAGAACCATTTGATCTCAAAACCTGGTTGGTGCTAGGGTTTGGAGTTTGAAGATGGTTTGCATTTCGGTGCGAGCTAATTTGTTTTCAATATTTCTATCTCTCCATGTGGGTTTCATGTTTGAGAGTCCCATAAATAGTTTGATACAAGATGGGGAGCATTGGTGTTGAACCCTAAAATGATCGGACAGGCTATGTGTGGTCAAACCTTTTTGATATACTGAAGTTGTGTCTCCACAAAAAAGAGTTTCTTTCTTTTCTTGTGTGAACTTGTAACCCTTAAACACTGGGGGAGCACTGCCAGATGTACCACATATCATATACTTTGCGACTCTCCCTGATTGTGTCACAGCGCACCGGACACCGGCTGTCACTTACCGGGTCTGGCGGCGCTGGAGTTCGGGCAGCGGGTGGTGTGTCCCCAGTGCCCGCTGTCTGCTGTTGTCTTTCCCCTGCGGCTCGCTGCTGTCTCTCCTCTGGCAGCTCGCTGCTCTCTCTCCCCCGGTGGCTCTGTGTGCAGGCAGACGCGGCTCCCATAGGGACGCATGATGCTCTGCTTTAGATTTAAAGGGATAGGCATAGGAAGTAGGTGGTGCTGATTGAGGCTGGTTGGACCCTGACCTATTTAAGGAAGTTCCTGGGATTGCTCCAGTGCCAGAGTATAGGCTCCATTTCTTTACTCCAGCATTCCAGTGTATATCCTCTAAATGTTCCCAACATTTGGCTTACCTGTGACTCCGTTTTGCCTGACCCTTGGTACTGCGTTTATATCTGGTTCCGACCTCGGCTATTCCCTGTGACCCGCTTTTCGTCTGCTCCCTGGTACCATACTGTCTGTTTGGTTCTGACCTGGCCTGTCGACTACGCTGAATATTCTCTACGCTCCATCCAGAGTTTCCGAGCACCTGTATAGGGGAACCTATCCTGGGGGCCACGACCTGTGTGTTGGACGCAGCCAAGTCCATATTTCCTTGCGAGGGTCCCGGGTGAAAACCGCCGGCACATATATATATTGCACATCAGCAGACTTGTATCACAACTGTGAACGATTGTAGGAGTGCAATGGCACATATAAATTAATGTAAATAGAAAGTCCAGAGCCAGCACATCCATAATAAAGAAACATTTTATAAAGTCAAAAAGGACATCACAAAAATGTCAGTATATTCATGGATATACTTTTTTGACTTTATAAAACGTTTCTTTCTTATGGATGTGCTGGCTCTGGACTTTATATATATATATATATATATATATATATATATATATATACTGTCATGATGGATAGATCAAGATTTACCTAAGGTTATCTAGATATTTACTTCTATTTACTCCAGCTTAGCATTATCATTGTATCTTGTACAGAACCCAAAATAGTTATAGCTTAAAACCAGTAAGTGAAATCTTACACCAATAGTGCTCCTCTAAATCAAATGGATATCTGAGTTCCATTTGAATTGTACAGGGAGGTTCTTAGGATATTGTTTTAAAATTTGGAGATTACAACATTGTGAGATCTTATTGGAAGAGCTGGCCTTTGCTGTTTTAATTGCAAATCTTCATGCATACAGCATTAATAAATGCCGCTATGCATGCAATTAGTGGCGGGTTTCATTGCATTCAAAATGTGGTGGGTGATGCATCCCACTCAGTATCTATCTAAAACTGTGGTCAGTTCATGAAATCGGTGCTATTTTTTAATTTTTTAAAAATCAATTGAAGAGGCGTTAAGTGTTATGTTACATTTAGAAGAAATGGAGATATTTACAGTTAAAGATACATTTGACATTAATTATACACTTTTATTCACAAATTATATTAGTAAGTAGACTACCAACATTTAAAATAACATTGTCTAGGTCATAACACCTTTATCCATTTAAAATGTCATTTTTAGAAAATTGTTACATAACATCCTTATCCACTCGCCTCTTCAATTGTACATTTCTCATATATACTGTACAAACAAAAGGAATTTAATTTGAAGTTATTTTATCTAATAATTATACTTAATACAATTACAATGAAGAAGTCTTGTTAAAAAAATCATTGTATTAAAATGTCATAATTTTCCAAACAGAAAAAAATATTTAACTGAAAGAAACATATATTTTAGCTGTATTACTTTTATATTTGTACTTCCTTATTTATTTCAGCAATCACACTATTTTCATCATGACCAAACATTTTAGACAGATTGTGTCATTTGTATTCCATGTTTTCTGTGACACCATGTGCTAAACTGCTGCTAGAGCTAGACGTTTCATCAAGTATCTAAAACAACTGGACAGATGCTGTCATTTCTGTCTGGAACACAATGTGCAAAGCTAGGTTTGCATTTCATGAAATGACCATAAAAACCTGGCCTCATTCTGAAACAAATATTTGTTACACTACGTGGACTGGCAGTGGCTAGCCATCCATGGCATGGCAAATACCACCATGAGGCTATATAAATCACTAAGTTTACCTTCTTTATCTGAGCAGTTATTCATTTTATTCATATGCATATTACTAAACAATTCAAGATTTTTTAGCTGCTTTTTTGGCAGAATAGAAAATGCTGATGTTTTTATTTTATATTATGTATATTTACTAACATCATATCATGTGTCAATCTTATATACTGTCATAACTATCAATCTAGTATCAGATTTTATTCTATAATCCCACATTATTTTGGTTTTGTGCAAATGCAGAATACTATAAATCCACATGTACACATTAGGCAAAATACATTTAAATCCTATGCTAAATTCCTATATTAAAGGAAAGGACACAATTAAGTCTTTATCTGTCTTAGGGGTCTAATCATTAAGTTAATTATCGGAAGGGGGGGTTATAATTAAGTATCCAACTAACTGTGAGTCCAAAAATCAGCTGTCTCCGCAATCCCTCCACTGCTACTTACGTAGCAGTGAAACGTAGCACTGCCGAGCTGACCTTCATGCAGGGGCACAAAGCACCGGCATCCGGTGGATGGAGCCGGATAGGGGCAGAGGGATCTGAAAGGATCCCTCTTTGCAACCTGGGGCTTCATCTCATAGGGAAGGAGCGTGGGTGCGGGAGCAAACGTTATCTGAAGATGGCAAATGCTCCCACAGTCAAGCTCCGAAAATATTGTATTTTCGGAGCTTGATGAATTTAGGTCTCCATACTAGTGTAATGGAACAGCTGGCCAGACTGAAAGATAAGCAGTATCTCCTGCATTACGTTTATAATAAATGACCCGGACACTTAATTTATACAAAAGTAGGTGAAGATGTTAATATATCACCTGCTTTTGTAGAAATTAAGCGATAATGCATTGCTCTATGGTTTCACTAGCTACATCCTACTTGTATGCTGTTGTTTTCTGGATAACATTCTGTAAGATTTCTTGATTTGAATATTGTTTTATATCTACTATACTAGTTGACTGAATTTTCAAGTGTTTGTCTTGGCAACACCAGCGTCCAAAGCATCTGTTCACTTTACAGAGTCTGTTACATTTACTATGTTTCATTTACATTTTAGATGTACTTTGTGTATGTGTAAAATTATTTATATGGCAGTAGAAAACACTGATCAGGCTTTGTAGACAAGAGGAGCAGATTTTCCTATATCCTTGAGTGCACCATGATCAGAGACAGATGTAACAGCTGACAGCTTTGTGCAAGTATTGTAAAAAGGACCTGAAGCTGCGTTGGCTCAAAGTGCATAACATTCACCGAATGAAGCTTAAAAACAGTGTCATTGCTTTACCGGTTTTGGTGCCTGCACACGTCATTATAAAAATTGCCTTTTGATAATAGCTCTTGCGGGCACCAAAACCAGTAGGCAGTCAGCTATTACATTTGTCTTTGATAGTGGTGCCGTCCCATACATATGAAAGTGCCCTCCTGTGTCAGCTGAGCCTATCAGTGCTTTCTTCTATTATACATCAGTGAGCCATTCTTATTGTTTTACTATAAATTTAAATTATGTGAACAATGCACACAGCACATTATAGCACATATAATAAACTAATTGGATGCAACTAAAAATCAGTCTCAAAGCCTTTGACAGAAAAACTTTCAAATTTAAATGTAATTTTTACAGAATAGAAATGTGACTCCCTACATTGCACAATCAGTTCATACAAGTTGTACAGTAATATATATATATAAATATATATATATATATATATATATCAATGATGTATAAAATGTATTAATGTCTATTTATTTTTCAGTAAAGTCTTATTACTGGATATAATGCATGGGGAGGATTTGTTATCCACAGCTATCTATAAAAGACAACAGGTGTCTATATAGGATTCTCCTAAAAGCACATCCAGTTTATCCTGAACACTAACAATTTAAGGGTTCAGTATATTATGTTAGAATTCCTCATGTCAACATACATACATTCATAATGATAGTTATATCGACATGTTCATAATCTCATCAATGACCTTGATGACATTCAGCATGTTGACACTGCTGAAATGTCGACATGGTCAGAACGTTCACACTGGGTTTTTAATGTGTCTATCCTTAACCTTAACGCTAACACTAACTCTAAGCTTAACGGTAACCCTAACAGTAACCCTAACTCTAATGGTAACCCTAACCCTAATGATAACCCTAGTCCTAATGTTAACCCTAGCCCTAATGGTAACCCTAATGGTAACCCTAGTCCTAACCCTAAGACTAATAAAAATGTCAATATTTCCTGGTATCGACATTTATGATGTTGTCATTATAACTACTGATTTTCTGATGTCCACATTATGGAACTCGACATTGTCAGTGTCAACTTCATAACTGAATCCCCAATTTTATTTAATCTGTAATACCAGAACGCACTCATAATGAACCTACAAATTGTATCATCGCTTTATCTTGTAGCAACTCCAGTCCTCAAGCACGCCCTATAGTTCATGTTTTCAGGATTTTTTTATTCATGCATGGAAGATTTAATCTATTTTGCTGGGTAATTATCCCACATGTTTCCACATATAGAAATCCTGAAAACAAGACATTCTGAAAACTGTTGGGGGCTCTTGGGGACTGGAGTTGAAAACTACTTGGCATTGAATATGTCGACATATCCATAATGTCGACATTGACCATGTCAATATTCAGTATGTTGTCACTGATGAGATGTTGACATGGTCATAATGTTGACACTTAAGGGTCTATTCATCATTACATAATTATCACTTGTGATAATTATGTTTTAAACTTGCAGCAAGTTTAAAAAACTATTCGGATGCATTGATCATGCCACATTAACTATTATCACTTCCAAAAAGCTGCTCTTTTTGTGGCGTTAGCTTTTTGAAAAAGTGATACTTTTACCTCTACACTTGCTCTGTCCCTATGGATTTCCCGACCACTGGTGTCTCTCCCTACCCCACCCACATTTCCAGCCCCCACCCCCTAGCCACCAACATCTGTGGCCCCAGCTAACCCCACTGCTGTGTAAACCCCCCACATCATCTCATCAGTGCTGCTCTGCCCACCCCCTCCCCTCCCACCATCCTCTCCCGGTGTCCTTTGTGTCATCTCTCCTTCCCCTGCTGCTGAGTCCCATCCCCCACATCCTTTCCCCGATGTCCCCTCCCCCTGCCCTGCCCACCTTGCTTCCACTCACTTGTCTCCTCTCCCTACCCAGTGCGGCACTGTGGATCCTGGATGGTATGAGGAACCTGAGCAGGGGAGTTGAAGCAGAAGGCAGTATGGAGTCTGAAGACTCACAGAACTGTGGTGCCCAGGAGCTCTGTAGATACAGCAGGGAGGGATTTGATTAGATCCCTCTGCTGGTGGCAATGACTGCCATGTACATCTTCACCGAATGCCATGTAAATGGCAGCCTGTGAAGATTATCGGGGCTGTACGCCATCTCAGGATGGCTACAGTAACACCACCAAGTTCTGAAAAAAAATGCTTTTTCAGAACTTGATGAATGGCCCTGACACTTGATTTATACAAAAGTATATGAAAATGTTCATTTTCACCTGCTTTTGTATAAATTAAGTGATGATGAATAGACCCCTCTGTTTTTAATGTGAGCTGCTGATGGCATTTTCCATCCGGTAGCGGTGGGCTGATTCTGCTTGTACCACCAAAGAGAGAGCGCTTAATTACGCAAAGTTGCCGTAAACCTATTCTGATGGCTTTCGTTGCTAATTAAATCCAGCTCCTGGTCACAATTATCAAATTGACTTAAAATTTACTCTTAACCATAATATTTACAAATAGTACTAAAATGTCTAATCCTAAAGAATAATACTGATTGCTTTTTAATATGTATGCTAGGCAAAATATCACAATGCACCAGAATGTGGTATAGTACAGGAATTGCTTTAGGATATTTCTGGGATAACAACAAATTGAGAAACATTTATTAAAAAATGTTAATACATTTTTAGTTTATATTTTTCTTTCATTTCTTTTTTAACCATATCATTTATGGTACCTATTGTTTACAGAAATAAATGAGGCAATCTTATAAGTTAATAAAGTGAGGCAATTAGGTAATAGTACAGTTTAGGCAATGAACAATATTACTAACAAAACAGCATTAAGCATTCCATTATAGTGCAGGGATAATTGGCTAACACCTCAAATATAAAACTTCCATGATCAATGCCTTAAATGTTCAGGGTGGCAACCAATTCATCATGCACCTTTTGTATCTGCACACAAGTAATATATGACAGTAAAATAAGCTAAACTGCTGCATAGAAAGGATAGATAGTGACCTTATCTGTAGTGACCCTATCACCACCTGTGGTGCATTACCTGTGTGCAAATATACTTTTCTGTATGTTTGTTCGCAGAATTCATAGTCAAGGTGTGATAACAAATTATTTTTCTATTTTGCTTTTTATTTTGTACAAATACATCCTAAAATGTGTATAAACATACTTCCAGGTCCTTTATTTTAAGGGGTAAATTTACTAAAAGTCGGTTTTCTGTTTTGGGTTGCTTTTCCGTTGATTTTTTAAAGTGACCCGAAATGCTTATTCACTAAAGGCAAATACAAAGAATATATGACTGATGAATGTCTATATGACTGGCTGCATCATCATCATTAGCCTTTATTTATATAACTCAACAAGGGTTCCGCAGAGCCCTCCAAAGTACATAAACCAATGAGCACACAAGAAAACATTTATTAACAGTACAAAACAATGCAGGAGAAGGACATTGCTACATTAGATATCATACACTTACTAAGCAGCAGGGCATCAGCATACAAGTGTTAGGTGCAGTTGTGGGGAGTTTGGAGTAAACAATAGTAAAAGTAAAGGAAGGAGAAGCACATGAGGGAAGAGGGCCCTGCTCGTGAGAGCTTACATTTTATTATTATTATTATTATTATTATTATTATTAATATTATTATTATTCATCATAATAAAAGACTAAGGCCACTTTAGGATATAACACACAATTCAGTCCAAAAAAAGTATTAACTAGGAACACACAAGTACCAATAAAAATATAAATATGAAAACATTGAATTGCAGCACTAAGGAGTAGACATGATTCCACTTCAAGATAAATATAATGCAAAATCTATACTTAGACATTAAGGTCCAAAGAAGTTGTTCTTGAATATGATTGTATAAAAATACTTAATGGTATTTCAGTGTCTATCTTCATTTTTCTTAATCTGATTGTAAATCTGAAATAGTACTGTCAGATACAAATGCTGCTCTGTCAGCGATTCCTTCTCAAGGTGTAGAGGATTACCAGATCTCTTCTTGTATTTCCCAACACTAATGCATTTCTTCACCTCAGAGTGACTTTCTAAAAGATACTGAACTGGTAGAGATTTTCCATGTTTATATCCAGGGCCATAAATAGCTATAGGTGACTGGCACTGCCAATAGCATGAGGCTTGTCCCTTGCTACTGGCTTGCAGGGTGCCTGGAAGGGCACCCTGCAGCCAGAATCAATGTAGCAGTGCCGCCCGTAGTGTCCGTTGGAGGCAACAGGCAGGCACCCGTCCCTGAAGGCTCTCTGTGCACTGCTGCTAGAGTTCTGTATGCCGACGGGGCTCCACTCCCTATGCACGACGTCATTATGTCATGTGCAAAGGGGCGGGGTCAGCACCATGAGAACAGAGTGCTAATTCCGCACTGTTTATATCCCTCACACCTCTTTCTCAACAGTTAATTAATAGAAGTAATCATAGCTGGTTAATACATTAATTAGATAAAATTATGAAAAATAAATTAGAATTATTTAATACATTTACAAAAGAAAATGTTAAAATTTAAGGCAACAGAGACATATACAGTCCTACAGCCATTATTGACATAATTATCATAAATAACACAATAGTCACATATATTGCTATTATATTAAACACTAGCTGGGATACCCGGCATTGCCCGGGTTGAAGTCTGGACCCTGAAATACACCTCCAGCCTTTATTTGTTTACATTGTCCTTGTCTATAACCCCTTTCCATTGATCCTGAGAAGGACTCCACTGTTTGCTAACATGTATGTAAACAGTGGCGTAACTACTGTGGGTGCAAGGGATAAGGCTGCTGTGGTGCCTGAGCTGCCTCTGTACCCCACCGCTCTTCCTGCACCTAGTCAACGTGGGCCTGTCCAGTCAAGGCCACCAAGGCGGGTCCAGGTGTCAGTGGTGTTGATTTGGTGCCAGCTTACCAGCTGATTACAGCTGGCACACCGGCAGGCAGACATGGATAGACAGCGCCGCCGGTCATGAAGCAATCAGAGCTAGTAGACTGGCAGCCAATCAGCAGTGGCGGCTCCTAATTGGCCGCCAGTCCACGAGCTCCGATTGGCTCATGACTGGCACCAAATTGAAATTGTGGCGGCACTGTCTGTCCATGTCTACTGGTGCCTGTCGGTGCTCCAGCAGTGATTAGCTGACAGCCCAGCACCAAATCCACACCTGCTGGCTGCTGATGGCACATGGGGGGGAGACGAGAGGCTGCTGGAGGGACATGGGGAGGTGAGTTGCTGGGGGGGCATAATGTGTAAGCATAATGTTATAAGGGGCATTACTATTACTGTGTGGTATAATGTGTATAAGAGGTACTACTGTGTGGCATAAACTGAATGGGCTCTGTGCCATAACATGAATGTTCTCTGTGTGGGGGCAAATGTATGTGTTTTTTTTACCTCAGGGGGCCCTTTTAAGACCTTGCTATGTGGCCCACAAAGTTCTAGGTACGCCCTTGCATGCAAATACAGAGGGCTGACTAATATATATGGTCATTTTAAAAAGGACTAACTCTGGATTTAATATGAACTTGCATGAGTCATAAAGTTTGACACTTGCTCAGACTGCGAAAAAAAAGGACACTTTTGTAACTTTCACACAGGTTTATGACAGACTGCCAATTTCCACTGGAACAAGCCCCGGAACCTGTGTTATTTAAGAGTGTCCCCATTTTTAGGGATTGTGAGACAGTCTGGCCCTGAGAAGTTCAAACCTAGGCAAATAACTAATGCTGGTCAAACTACACCACCATGCCAAATTTGGTGGAGCTAGTTCCAAAATTCTGGCCGTGCATAAATGACAAAAAAACAGACAGATAACATATTACACTACAATAAAGCCACACATGTAGTGCAAAATAATAAGGGAAAGCAACATAGAGCTGCAAATTCCCATTATTTAGAAATTTTTATATTTTGCCTTAATTGACAAGCCACAGCTAATTTATCTAATACATAACAAGATTCAAAAATAAACTATATAATTCAGACTACTACTTAATTTGCATTTATTGCAAATTAAATGCCTATAATATTTTCAGACATAAAAGCACTTATAATAAGAAATACAATGAACAACTATATGGCTGTATTACTTGCATTCATCCCACATTTGTCTAAACTGGCCCTGTAACTGCACTGGTCTCCTTACTGTGCAGGCCATACAATAATCATAAAGCAGAGTAAATTTATCATTCATACACCTGCTCGCATTTAGGCCCCTATTTAATACAATCCGCATTTAAATTGTGGTTGTAGTGTGATATTTTTTTGGCCAAATGTGCATTGTGAAGTTAGAAAATATTACATAGATTCGCATGCAGGGACAGAGCTTGCAATGAAGATCTGTTCCTGTGAATCCCATATGTGCACTTCTCACCGTATTTTTCAGCCACAATACAGGGAGAGTGTGTCTGCACATGCACTGCCACCACATATGCCAACCATCCCCCCAAACCCTTCGTGACCCCCCCACCCCGAGTACCCCACTGCGACCCCCCTGCTCAGCTTGCACTTCTCTGTGATCGGTTCTCCGGTGAGGTCCTCCTGCACTGTGACCCTAGTCAGCTGCTATATGCCAAAGACCAGCTGACCAGAGCCCCAGAGGATCTAACCAGAGCACCGATCACCGGCCCTCGGAGGTAAGTGGATTTTTTTTTTAATTTTTTTTTTTTTTACAGTAATCAGCTTGTGGTCTATTTAGACCACAAAACTGATCACAGGGGGCCGGCTCCATGCTCTGCTCAGCCTGTCAGAGCAGAGCAGGAGTCAGAGAACCGGGGGAAATCCCCAATAACGCCATCTCTGGGTGGAATTATTATCACAGGGCTTTCCCTGGTATTTTTCACAATATATTTTTAGTAAATCTGGGCAGATCACATTTCCCATTACAAGTATGGGAAATGCAATCTGCTTACTAAAATTATGTGAATTGAAGGGATTGTAGTAATTTTTCATGAAAACTACTCCAATTGCCCTTTAGTAAATGTTTGTGATACTAAAGTAATGAGAAAAGGGTGTAAAAACACCCATCTTATTGCTGAAGATTGACTGATATTATAAAATGAATGTAAAAAATAAATCAGTGCACTTCAAACACTATACATACTAGTAGATTTGTTTTTATATTTTAAAAGCCATCAACAAAATATGTGTACATGAAAGCATTTATGTAGTTTGTGAACTTAGTTCAAGAATCTTGAATAATTAAGCAAAAATAAATCTTGAAATAATATATAGTTGTTATTACAGGTACCTTACTTCCTCATCCACTATACAGTCTTGATCAAAAATGCACAATTCTGTGTTGCTGCCAAATCCTAATAGATATAATAATCTGAAAAAATAATCAGACATAAATGTTGTACATTATACATTGTATGGCATAATTAGAATTTAACTTGATGTTCCTGTTTCTTTTTTAATCTTACTTACAAGGTAACCATATATAACTATATTGCACTAAAAACTGCAACATAACTAAATCAGAAGGTCAGTGAAAGATTGAAAGATATTCTTTGGTTTAGTCTAGCCCGGAGACTTTCATAAAGCATCAGTTGAATTTTTTTTTATTTCAATGTTATATTAGTTTTATATACTAGCTTGTCACTGTACATTACTGTATATTGTATATTCTATTTTTATTGTGTTAAATGTGACTAACCTTCTTCATCGCAGAACCCTTTAGGCAAGTTGTTCAATCATGTACCATGCAAGGCTAACTATTGGTAAAGAAAACTGTGGTAACTGTATGCCATTTGTTATCCAAATGTAACAACAATCATAGCTACAAAAGGTTTAACATTGAGGGTCACTTACAAAAGGGCCAAACTGACTTTCTGTAGAGAAAATATTGTTTTATGATGCTATACATCTATCTATACTCAAGGTCACCCCCTTATAATGGAAAGCACATGCATATGCTGATTAAGAAAGTGGCCAAATCTGGGAACAGATGTGCGTATTAAAATGTGAACATGATTTCGTTTCGGGAGGCATGATTCTTTCAATGAGATTTAATAGGTGGAGAATTTTCTTTTAGAGGTGAATTTCCTATTTAACATCTGTACAATGCCTTTTGCACAATACATCTTTTTAACGGATTGGGTACGGGATCCCTTTGCTCAGAGTGCCGATGGCCAGAATACCGACAGCAGCATCCCGACAATCAGAATCCCTGCAGATTTTTGTAAGTATTATAACTCTTACCCTAACTCTCCCTCTAATCGGGAACAGTATGATTTACCGCTGGCCGCATGGCGGTTCAAATGCCGACAGCGGAAGCCCGGCAATGAGATCATGTCAGGTAAGTATTTTTCCTATTTACTAACCTAACCTCCCCCCCAACCCTAACCCTCCCTTAGGGGTGCCTAACCCTAACCTCCCCCCCAAGTGCCTAACCGTAACCACCTTTTAAGTGCCTAAACCTAACTCTCCCTCTCCCGCTGCCTAATGCTAAGTCTCCCGGGGGGGTGCCTTACCCTAACCTCCCAGGGGGGTGCCAAACCCTAAGTCCCCCCCGGGAGCTCCTAACCTAACCCTTCCCCCCCCCCATGGCTGTCTGCGCCCAGCTTACCTTCGATCGGTAAGCCGGGTGTCAGGCTCCCGGCGTAGGTCTAATGATAGGCGTCGGGATTTCAACGCCTGTCATTAGACACTTGCCGGGATTAGACAGTTGGGATGCCAACGGTCAGGATTTAGACTGCATCCCCTCTAATCTGCTCTCCCGCAGCCTAAACCTAGAATCCCACAGCCTAACCCTAAACCTTCCTTCCCACAGCCTAACCCTGATTTCTTTCTGTTTCCGGAAGTGGTTAGAAGCATTAAAACCAACACCAAAAGAAACATGTTCCAGATCTGCATACCATAGCATACTGTCAGAAAAATAGCATAGAATGAGGGTAATCCAAGAAGTATTTTATGAGAAAAAAAAAAGAGATTTTAAATTAAGGAAAGGGTAGTCTAAAATTCAAAGTTTTAGCAGGCTGAGATGTAGCGTGATATTTTACTCCTTATATCGTACATATTTCCAGTCAGATCTGCAAGTTTATCCCAGGTATCTACAGGACAATTACAAAAGTCAGAATATAGAAATATGTGTGCGCTTGCTCTTTGTTATGTATGTGGCATTTGAAAATTGCATGGCTATACATTTTCTGGTTTGTAGTATATGTCCTTAGTTGACTGCATACAACATTTTTCACTTATTTTAGGTTTCGTTAATTCAAGCACTTAATACATTAAAGATGAAAGGAAAATGTGTATAGACTAAGATTCTGGTATAAATGTGATTTATAAACTATAAAAATATAATTGGAAAATGTCGCAAAGTTTTTCACATACTGTATAATTTTAATTAACCTAAAAATACATAATTTCAGATTTTGACCATAAAAAGTATTCACAACACTTATAAAGTTATTGCAGCTACATACAGGTTGAGTCTCCCATATCCAAATATTCCGAAATACGGAATATTCCGAAATACGGAATAATTTTGGCATGACTGAGATAATGAAACCTTTGATTTTTAATGGTTTAATGTACACAAACTTTGTCTAAGGGACAAATTATTAAAAATACAGTATAAAATAACCTTCAGGCTGTGTGTATAAGGTATATATAACACATACATGCATTCTGTGTGTATATTGGGGTCCTATTCCCAAGATATTTAATTATGAAATGCAAATATTCCAAAATACGGAATATTCCGTTAACCAAAATACCCCTGGTCCCAAGCATTTTGGATATGGGAGACTCAACCTGTACTGCTATGAAATATAAAAAAGTTTAACCAAAATATACGATAGCTGTTATGAACAGTTTATCTCCAAAGTAAAATAAAAAATCACAGAACTGAAATTTTCCTTTACAGTGTATAAATGTACAGCCTGTATAATGCATTTCTGTTACCTCAGAGATTAACATATGTTAGTTTCTCTATGAAGCAACACATACATTGCTTCAATCACATACATGCATGTGTATGACTTCCCACCTACAGTTACAGTAAGTAAAGTTGCTGGGAATCATTGAACACAAAGAGAAGCAATGACAAAGCACCACTATCATTAACCAAATTATCTGCAATCCAGCAATTGTTGAAGGACAAATTTCCATGTGTAAAACATAATGTACAGATGAAGCCACAATTATATCATGTTTAACTGCTTGGAAAGTATCATTCAGTAATTGAAGATATCCTAAATAATGACACATCTCATCCGCTACCTCTGAAAATCCAATATTGTTACTGAAGTTTTAATGGCTTAATATCACCACAACTTTATAATATATACCAGCTAAGATATTCCAATTTTAGAATTTAATTTGAGCATGACTCAATCTAAAGTATGTTACATAGAAGAAGACTAAGGGATAGGGATTCCTGACTCAAAGTATACCAAGTTTATGTTTCCTTATGTACCCAAGGATAGTTATAAGGTGATTTTTGGAAAGATTAAATGTACACAGAAAAGAAATTCCTAAATGATGAATAGCAAAATTATGTACATTGCAGGCCATTCCTAGGTCTATAATAGAGCACTACTGAAGAGCTTCAATAGAGCTCTAATGTGAGCCATAGACAGATGTCTCTCTGCATTTTTCAAAGTGTTTCAGTGTCCAAATACAAATGTGTTTTATATCTGATGATATAAAATACTCCTTGTCTGTAACAAGACGATTGTGATATACCATAAGTACCATCTACTGGTATTGTACATCCATCTTGGTACTATAGGTTCTATGCACTAAGCCCTATGTACTAAACCTTGGAGAGAGAAGAGGGATAAAGAAGTACCAACCAATCAGCTCCTAACTGACATTTTTCAAACACAGCCTGTAAAGTGACAGTTAGGAGCTGATTGTCTCTTCAATGCTTAGTAAATAGATCCCATATGACAGCGCACTGTGTGGCTTAGCAATGCCTGCACTTACAAGAGGCAGATGCTGGAAATGCCTTATGTGAGATTCTTATCCAGATCCATTTAAAATATCTTCACACAGGTGCTTCAACTCTGCAATGAGTGGGAAGGGTACTTCAGAAGGAATGCATTCTCTTTATTTTCAAGATCATCCAACATCTTCCAAACTCAGTTTATTAGTCCGCAATTTAAATATCCAAATTGGAGAGAGGAAAAAATAGACTAATGGTGCATTTCCTTTTTATTTATAAAATTACATCTGAAAGAACTTACAAAATGATATAGATTACATCTTTACAGCATAAATAATAAAGTTCCTAACCGGGGTAAGGTCGGCCTCTTACTAGATTCCAGATGACCGAAAACATAAAGGAAACAAAGGAAAGTCACTTGAAAACCTGAGTACTTGACAATGAGGAGTACAGTATGACAAAGTTTTGGTTTCTATATCACAGTCAACCAATCAAATATCTACAATATTGTATAATATTAATCTGTGTTTCTTAACATGTTAATAAAAAACATTCCTATGTGGGTTCACTCTCTTAATACAATATTTCAATTGCATCTTATCTAGCCATAAATCACAGTAACATGAGAGCACTTACGCCGTTCCCATGGAAACATGCTTTGAGCACAGTGTTCAGTATAAATTGTTAATAAAGTTAATTTTAAGGATCATGTGCTCTTATGCACAAGTAGAGGTTACTAAATCGAAATACCTTCTACTGCCATATGAAGATTGCCTTGTTTCAATAGGGACCCGACACAGAACTAAATGTTCTGTGAAGATGTAAAAAAGTGATAAAATGAACTCACTCAATCATGACAAATGCTGACTGCATTATAGTGGGTAATTAAAGCAGTGAACTGCTAGAAAACAGAGCAAACAGGAAAACAGGGGAAATAGAATCCTAAATGTAAATATTGGAAACATCAATATAGATCAAATAGACACAATTAGCAAGATAAACATGCATAAAATATATTTAAGATAATCAATAATATAAGCAATCATTTTAAAACATTAAAACACAATTTCTAATACTGTACCACTATACTGGTACCATTCACCATCAAAAGAAGTAATAGATTATAACGATGACCTACAATACTCATAACTGTGTCATATATGCAAATTGAGCTAGATGTCTCATACAATGAAGAGAACATTTAAATATAAAACCAATTGAATAAACCATATTAAATCAGAATTGTGGCTCATACCATTTTGGGTTCAGTGTTTTTAGTTGTTGGATTTATTTTATTTTATACTAGCATTTGCCCACAGCTTCATCCGTGTGGATGTCTGTTATTGCTCAGCAGTAATAATTTTACAAAGACAGTAGTGGCATCTAATATTGTGATGTATATTTTATATTGTAGACATTTATCACAAAATTTCTTTGTAAACAATATTTGCAGTTTTTCCTTCAGGAATTAATACAAAAAGATGCTTCGGGCTATTAATTCGTGAGCAAGCCACTTAACCTACAGTAACACTAAAAGGTTGCAAGTAATCTGAGCAGCAACTCTATAATATGTAGTATTTGTCTTGTACTCGATTGACATGTATACTGCAACTTCATGAGTCAAGATAAGCTGTCTTATTAACTGTTTAATATATTTTTGGATCTTCCTGCTAAATAGATCTAGAGATATATACAGTATATATATATATATATATATATATATATACATATTATATATATACGGCGGCACTCTGGTAAAAAGTCAACAAGACACAGGAATGAAGTTCCAACATTTCGGAGCTCTTTAATGCTCTGTCCTCAAGGTACAAAACAGTTTCAAACAATAAGCATATAAATACACTTACATGTCACTACATGCACTCTGCGCTGCTGCCTGCCACCCGGGACCGGGGCATCCTCTGATGATGTCACACCACCAATCCCCACAGTCAGCGCATACCAATGACGCACCTGCACCAGGAAGGGGGAGACGCCTCCATATCACATCCCACGTTACCCGTGCAACACGCAGCATAGAAGTTAAAACATAACATGTAATACACCGGACATACAACATGAATAATTACTAACAAAATATATCAATCATCAGAGACCCACTGTTATAATTTCTAACAATACCACCATAGTCATAAAGTGTAGCACACCTACACATATAAATACCTATCACAGCAAACACATTTCTCAAACACATCTCATATTATTCCCTGAAATCACGGTCCTTAAGGTATTATACTCCATTATTAGGTGATAAACATCATATCTTATATATAGAATATTGCTTACAGCAAATAAACGATAAACATACTCAAGAGAGCCCATGTAAACTCCACACACATACCACACCCTTATTATAATAGGGAAATTAGCATAGAGATTTTAGCATAGAGATTTTAACAACTTATGTACACCTAGGCAGAAAAAATTACAAAAAACAGTGCAAACCCAGGTTCTCATTAAGTCCCCTGGGTGCCAAAGCATCTAATCTAAAGATCCATTTAGACTCGCATTGTAGTAGTATACGTGATCTATCCCCTCCCCTAGAAAGAGTAGGGATATGATCGATAATTATATACGTAGTGTCAACAGATTGTGACCCTTAATGGCAAAATGGCAGGCTACACTATGAATCTTGTAGTACATGTCACTCGATGACATATTTGAAATCTCTTTCCACTATATGGATGACAAAAACTCTGTCCTGCAATAAGAGACCGACAAGTCAAACAGTTTACACATTTAAAACATCCCACTTTGGGGCATAAGAAACCTTCCGGCCTCTCCAATCCAAAATTGCTGACATCAGTTTTAACAACCCAATTACGTAGGTTACGGTCTCTGGTATATAAGGACATAATGCGTGAGTTCTGTAATTTTAAATCGGGGTCAGTCCCTACAATAGGCCATCATTTTTTAGCTATACCACTAATTACATTACTGAAAGGATGAAAATGATTGACCCATGAAATTCTATGTTTAAAATCAGTGTTGAGATCCCTAGTCTTTAACAGCTCCACTTGGGGTAAGGCTAAAGCCTTGATTTTGGCCTGAAGTAGGATGTCATAAGGATACCCACATTTGCGTAACTTACTAAACATTAGTTCAATATGTTCCAAGGCGGTATCCTCCTCGCTACATATCCTGCGGGCCCGCAAGAATTGCGAGTAGGGTAATCCGTATTTAAGCGGTCTTGGATGACAGCTACCGTGGTGTAGAATGGTATTCCTATCAGTGCTTTTACAGAAAAGCTGTGTAGTCAATTTACCACCTTCTAGTTTTAAATGCACATCCAAATAGTTCACATTAGCTTGATCTATATTAAATGTGAACTTGATTGGACTCATAGACTGATTATGTTGCTCCATAAAGCCTACAAACTCCGACTCTGATCCCGTCCAAATCAGGAAGATGTCGTCTATGTATCTGGCATAGAAGAAAATCTTGACAGACACATAGACATCCTGAAAAAAGAATTCTTGCTCAGCAAAAAACATATATGCATTAGCGTAGGATGGGGCCACATTCGACCCCATCGCTACGCCAATGAGCTGGAGAAATAGTTTATTATTATACAGAAAAAAATTCCTGGTCAAAATCATTTCAAGTAAATCAAGTATCAGACCAATGTCAGGACCAACAAACAAAGGGCTCTCCATTAACAATTTCTTAACTGCCAACAAACCTTCTCAATTGGGTATCACCGTATAAAGGCACTGATATCAATACTACACAGGTAACTGCCCTCTGGGATCGGTGTTAAACTGCAAATTTTATTCAAAAAGGAAGTATTATCTAATAAATATCTTGGATGTTCTTTAATACATGGCTGCAAAATACTGTCCAGAACCACTGATACTGCCTGGAACAATGACCCCCTGGCCGATATAATCAATCGACCAGGGGGATTGTCCAGGTATTTGTGTATTTTAGGCAGCATATACAGAAGTACCTTAACAGGAAATTTTGGGACAAGTACATCCCTCAATTGGCACGAAATTTGACCATCCACTACCGCCTGATCTAATCTATCAAACAATTGTTTGGAAAAAACAGCAGTAGGATCACACGTTAATGGTTTGTATACCAGCATATTAGACAACTGCCTCTCAATTTCACACATATATTCAATGATGTCCTGAACAACTATTGCCACGCCTTTATCAGCGGGGCGAAATACCACATCTCTGTACTCAGATAGATTACGCAAAGCTCTCCCTCTTTGGATAGATTACTATATCCATAATTATCATTCTTAACAAGCACAGATTTTTTAACATCCTGATCAAGTAACCGTGTATAAGTTTTTCTAGCAGCATTGCTTGATAATGGCTCAAATTGAGATCTAGATTGAAATTTATATAATGATTTAGGAATGTCACTGGTGGATTCTTGTGGGGGTCTTGGTATTGCTTTAGCTCCATTATAGAATTCATGCAACTTCAGTTGTCTATTTAAACAATATCTTTCAATCTCCCATTGCATGGGATCAAATTATGTAGTTGGAACATAAGTAAGACCACGACTAAGAACCCTACTCTCTGACTCAGTGAGTATCCATGATGAAATGTTAAGTATCAATGATTCCGCTGTAGAGGAGGTCTCCCTACTTTCCTTCGCTCGCGTCCGCACCCATTGTCTGCCCCTCCTGGTAAACTTGCGCCACCCCTTGGGGGCAACTGATGCAAAGTACCTCTCCCTATAGGGCCTGAATAATTTGGTACATTGTCCATACCAGCATCTGAATCACTAGTGTTTTGCTGAGATGAGTCAGAGTTCCCCTGCATATATCTCCAGACACCGTTGTTCACTCCGAACATTGTTGACCCAATTGTAGACACGATTCTGATTGTAATCCAATGCTACTTTAGCCAATTTAGTTTTTTTAAATTGGATCAGCTCATGTTTATAGGCTGTTACTTGGGTATTTAATTTCTCAAGCCATGCCACACTAGTATCCAATTAAAATGCTGGTTTATGTTCCCTCTCAAAAATGGATAGCTTCTCTCTCACAACTGCAAGCTCACGTGTAGCCTCTTCAATCACCAGCAATATGAGATCATAGCTACATTTGTTCAATATCGCTATCCATCTTTTACAGAAGTTGGTGTTATGCCGACCAATGGTGGGACAATTTCTAACTCGGAATCCCCAAGGGATACGCTTCTGTTTGAAGTAGTCACTTAATGTCAGTCCATGATAATGGAAATCCAATTCCTTTTGCTTAAGTTTAAGCCAATCATGATATAAATGCTGTAAAGATTTCGTAGCCTTGTCCTCACAAAATTGCTCCTTAAAAAGGATTGCTTCTGCCTCTGAATCAGAAAACATGACTGTATTCTCTTGTGTCAATAGTGCCATATTAATGGCCTGATAAGTGCCATCACCTTCCTCATCAAATCCTTCTGCCATGATGCCACAGCCCAAATATCCTACTCCAGTAGGAATATATAATTGAGGTAATATGTAAAATCGTGCAGCACCTTCAATGGGTGTCCAACTCCAGTATCAACAGCTCCCATCCTTCTGCTCATACAAAATAGAAATGTTCCAAGGATGGCACTCCCAACAATCATGTACACACAAATAGGTGCCCTCCAAAGGTCCGATCTCCGTCGACACAAAAACAAATCCAGCACGGCGGCGCTCTGGTAAAAAGTCAACAAGACACAGGAATGAAGTTCCAACATTTCGGAGCTCTTTAATGCTCCGTCCTCAAGGTACAAAACAGTTACAAACAATAAGCATATAAATACACTTACATGTCACCATGTGCACTCTGCGCTGCCCACCGCCCGGGACGGGGCGTCCTCTGATGACGTCATACCACCAATCCCCACAGTTGGCGCATACCAATGACGCGCCAGCACCAGGAAGGGGGAGACGCCTCCAGATTGCTTCCCACGTTACCCGGGCAACACGCAGCATAGAAGTTAAAACATAGCATGTAATACACTGGACATACAACATATATAATTACTAACAAAACATATCAATCATCAGAGACCCACTGTTGTAAGTTCTAACAATACCACCATAATGGAACATTTATATATATATATATATATATATATATATATATATATGCATACATATATAACTGTTTATGTGTGCAAATTCCACATTTTTTTGTTTTTGTTTCCATAGTTTATAAATAGTCCATAAAAGTATAATTGTCTGCAAAAAATATATATTTATATACATCTAGTAATTTTTGGCTTGAGAAGCCTGCACACTGCACACGTTGAGTCAAGCGTCTAGTTTTTCCTCTATTGCTCCTCTCCATGATGTCACATTGAGATAATATATACCTTCTTTCTATGTGACTAAGAAAATGCAATCAAAATTCATCAAAATTCATCCCGTAGTTTTTGCAAGATGCCGGAATGAACAGACAGACAAAAATTTTGAATTTTTTTTTTGTCTTTTTGTCTCCATAGTTCATGCACAGTTCCAAGGAGTACATTTCTCCCAAAAATGTTCTATGTACAGACATAACCATTACAACTTTATTATAAGTATAGATTTGGCATCTATTATCAGTGTCTCTACTCCAAATGTCTCCAACGTCAGTTATGCCCAAAACATTTTTTAACAATTTTAAATAACAGTTTTTACATGGGAACAGACTGTGACTAGCCAATCTTTATTAGCAAATGCTCTCCCAAGCAAGTTATTAGTGAAAGAGAAGGCCAACAATAAACTGCAACTACATTCTACTGTAACAAGTAAATCACATTCTTAGTGTGACACATTATAAATTATCCCTTGTTGAATAATACTGTTGGCTAGATGAAAGTTCAACAAATTAATTTTTATTGCTCGTACTGTCGTACAGGTTCTACATGCCAAAGATTCAGCACATGTGGATACCCATCATTTTGCTATATATATTTTTCTTTATCATCACATGACCTGTATATACACCCTTTGCTAATTTAGCATTTACACTTGGTGTTTTATTATACAAAAGCTTGAGTTTACTGTGTATCATAGTATTTGAAATATGGTCTTTCAACAGTACCTTCCATTGTCATTTAAAAATATGTTTAATACCATTATGTTGATCATTGACCTGTAAGCTTCTTTCTCCATATTAATATTATTAACTCTAATTTGAAGTTGGAGCAAACAAAAAAAAGGAGTAACTTTACACCTTGGCAAAACCATGTTACACTGTAGATGAGGCAGATTTAGAATGTGCAGAGAGATGTAGATTTGAAAGGTGGCATTTGTGGGCTATGGGCTTGATTCAGCAGCGTACACAATAGCGATTACGGATGCAGTTGAGCGGTTGTTTGCCATTGCGTATGAGTACAAGCTGTACTGCACATATGTGGCGATAGCATTGCGATTACGGACGCACAAAGGAATCCATCACAAAGTGAGTGACAGGCTGTCAGTGTTTAGGTATAGTGACGGGGGAGTGGTCAGAAAAACGCAGATGTGCCTATCCATTTGAACACCGTTTCAGGGGTGTGCATAAATTAGCCACCGTGATTGCATATGCAGCATGAGAGATCTCTGCGTGTGACGAGTCTTGCATTGTCTGTGGCTGGTCAGACCTGCTGTAAATGCTGCATGACTGGCCAATGTGCGTTGATGGTACCGATGTTTACTCAGAAGAGCGAGGTTGAACAAATATGAGAAAGCAGCAGTGGGTGTCTTTATGCCGGCTGTGCTTTGCAGTCATTAGCATATTTTTGCTGCTGCGTTCTGTGTGAAATCGCAGCTGCGATCGCTGCTGAATCAGGCCCTATGTGCATAGACAGCCAGTATTTACCCTGCATACAAATTAATGTAAATACCTCCCAAGATTTGCAATATTAGATGAACGACATCACGTGGCAGAGGCGCGCATGCCCCAAAAGATGAAATCCCTATCGGTAAATGTACATAACCTCGCAGTACGCCCCTGTTTACATCACTCGGGGTGAGCCCAGCATGTTGTGTTGCCCCCAGGCACTCCCCTCACAGTGAAATAATGCCACTAGCTTGCGCACGGCTCCTATTCACCCACTGCTCTGCTATGCTAAGCAGAGCAGTGGTCAGAGTGATCTCCCCCAACTTCTCCCCACTATGGGACACTGCGGCCCGCTGGTGGGACAGCAGGACAGTCCCTGAATAGCAGACTGTCCCGTAAAAAGCGGGACAGTTGGGAGGTGTATGAATGTATATACACCACTTGTTTTGCCCCATGGCTTTTTTTATTTTGTTTTACTTGCAATTCTGAATCAACTCTTCTCTATCCAACTTACATCTTTGTGTGCTATTATTTAAGTGTTTTGGATTGTGTTAACTCCTTTTACCTGTAAATGAATTGCTCATTTATCTAGCAGACCACTGCTTTAATTATCCACTGTAACGTAGTCAGCATTTGTCCCAATTGAGTTAATTCATTTCATCACAGAACATTTAGTTCCATATCTCATCCCTGTGGGAGTGCAGTAATCTTCCTATGGCAGTATAAATGATCTTGATTTAGTAGTCCCTATTGGTCCAAAAGAGCACATGATACCTGAAATTAACTTTATTAACACTTTAAGCTGAACATTTTGTGTTCCCATGGAAATAAAGTAAGGGTTCTTATGTTTCAGTCATTTATGGCCAGATAACATGCTACTGGATCATCATATTAAGAGAGTTAACCAGACATTCTGGTAACTAAACATCCACTCTAATTGTGTCTGGGAATAGACTGTATTATTACTACTGGCTACAGTTTCTATTGGGACTGAGGTGGGCAATAAGCGGCCCACCCGCTGCTGTGGGACTACACATCCCAGCTTTCCCTGCCACAGTTTTGCTATCAGGACATGTTAAAACTGTGGGCATGCTGGGATGTGTAGTTCAACCGTATCTGGAGGGCAACTTATTGGCCACCCCTGTATCTATATACTATGAGATGTACCTTATACAAAGAACCTATATATTTGTTTTGTGCAGCTCCACTTTTTGATTCTAGTTTATGTGAATTTGTTACAGTTGCAGCTCTGATTATAAGAACATTTTGATTGTCTGCAGCAGGGGTATTTTACTTATGATATAGATATATTCTATTCCTGAAGTTTGCATGTATTTGCATGATACATACAGTATGTGCTTTTCATTTTTGTTGTTATTATTTGTATATTGAATTTAATTCTAAAAGTATAAAAAAAAAATTATGTTTATTTTTTAAAATATAGTGTGTCTTCATATATTTAATCAGATGTGGCGTTTTGATTTTTAAAAGCGTAGTTTCTCATCAGGTGCTATTTTTCTTTTGTTAGTATTTATTTTATTATTCCTGTATCCCCCATAGATAGCAATGTAGACTTCACATAATGATATTTATAAAGATGACTGTCTACTTGCACTGGAAAAAAACAGGGACGAGACAGATCTCTGCTTTCTCCCACAGAGCTACGCTTTCGTGGGTCCCATGGACCAATTCTGCACATGCGCAAGCAAGTACGTGTTCCCTAGGCCAGGGACGTGCCGTCAGGGTAGGCAGGGGAGGCTGTCATACTCCTGGGACTTGATATAAAAATGATTAGAATAATACAAGGAAGATATTTATAACTTATAAACATCTTCTTTGTTTATTGTAATAATTTTTAAAGTTAATACTGCCCAGCTTTGTGGAGAGATGAGGCAGCAACAGCTCAGCCTCGCTTCTGTATAGCCACACCGCAGGCAGTAAGCTGCACAGAAAGAGAGCTAATAGAGGCATTCCTCTGAGTATGGGGGGCATGCCTCGAGCATTGATGGACACCTTGGATGTCTCATGTGACCAGGAAATGACTGCAGTGTATAGAGATTATAATTCAGTCAGCAGCAGCAAGAGAAGACACTGTGATGCAGGTAGGAGAATCAATGGACAATGAAGCTTAGTGTAGTGAGGGGAGAGATACAGTGAGTAGGGAGTGAGACAGGCTCCAAGCACTTATTCCCATCTCCATGTGTGCTGCCTCAGCCATCGATCTCACCGCACGTCACTGCACTAGGCTACAGGTATTTGCTGCTGTTGGCAAAAACACAGGATAGTTTTTTTCCTCACTGGATCAGGTCCTTTTCGCTTTGTCTGTCCCTGCGGGTATTTTTATATAAATACAGCAGAATTCACAATATGGAAAATGCCAATAATTTTCAACCTAATAACTCAATTTTACTACATATACCAAATAATGAATGGAGTCTGGAGGATGTTAGATAATCTTAAAAGAAAGAAAATACATTCTTTCTAAAGAGCCCTTCCCATACAATGTATATGTGACGTACCTTTGTGAATATATTTTAAAAGATATTTGAAGAGGCAAATAGATGATGGTGTTATGTAACTATTTTCTGTAAAATGGCTTTTTTTATGGATGAAGGATGACCTACTGTAGGGTTCATAGTAACAATGTTATTTTAAATGCTGGTAGTCTATTTATTAATATATTTTTTGGATAAAAGTGCTATGTCCAATTCATGTCAGATGTCAAATTTATATTTAACTGTAAATATCTCAGTTTCTTCCAAATGTAACATAACACCTTCATCCACTCACCATTTGCTTCTAATAAGTGTATGTGTGAGAGGGGTGTTAGTTCTCCACACAGGGTATTATCAAAAAATCTTATTTGTTTTTTGTTTTATGTACAACACTTATTAGTTTCTTGCATTGTTTTTTCTAAACCAGTTCTCAAAAAGATAAATTTTTTTAAAGTTTTTAAAGCAATTTAAGTGGCCTTAATCACTTCATAATCTGGTTTTAACAATGTTCTGTATTAGATTGACAGTAATTTTATTTTTTGTTTAGTAAAATGAGTTAGAAATAGTATCTTTGTGACAGATATATATTTATATTATTTACATATATTAATTAAAACGGCTGTTCATTTCTCATAATGGGACCTATTTATCAACGTAATTCTGTCCTTAAAACATGTGTAAATTGCTTTTTCCATATGTATTTGGAAAAAATTAAGTATCACTTTTAAGTGGATTATAACACAAGGCATATCGGAACAACAGCAATCACAGCAGCCATCCCCATGGTGTTCTATTTAATAAGCTCTGAAATGCTTGGCTTTTCTAAGCTTGCTGTCTCTCTGTAATCTAATGCATTCTGAATAACCCACTTTCATCTATGGGGAAAGCCAGGCCATAAAGGAATCTACTAGTCTTTCCATAGCACTGTCTGACTGGGTCATGTAGTGCCCACCAAGGGAATGCATTGACAGGGACCCAGTGATGGGTTATGACCAGTCATTGGGAATATGTGATCATCAACTGGAGACTTCATGCCAGAAAGGGGCATGAAGTGTCCACTGTGGTCCGAATGCTAGGGGCCCACAATATAGCATGTGTCACACCAAGCAGCCATACACTGACAAAGGGAAAGTGGTCATCCTGCTGAAGAGGGAAGATCAGCCCATTGCATTGTGAAATGAGTGTCTAACAACTGTGTGCAGGAAGTGGTGGTATATACATTACAGCAGGCCTGAACACATTTCCCAGACAGCTAGGATCCGTTGACAACTGTCAGAAGCCAGCAATTTTGGAAGTATATATTTATGTTGTGCACAGTATGCCAACAAAAAAAGAATAAAGTCGCGTATCCGCTAGATCAGGGGTCAGGGAACTTTTTTACCTTTTACCCCAAAATATATTTAGATATGCCGACGTTACCCCCTTGATTTGAAAGGAAGGAAATCCTATAGTAGTGCCCCCATATAATGCCCCTGTAGTAGTGCCCCCATAGTTATGCCCATGTAGCGGTGCCCCCATAGTTATGCCCCTTTAGCAGTGCCCGCATAGTTGTGCCCCTGTAGCAGTGCCCCATAGTTATGCCCCTGTAGTAGTGCCATAGTTATGCCCCTGTAGCAGTGCCATAGTTATGCCTCTGTAGCAGTGCCCCCATAGTTATGCCCCTGTAGCAATGCCATAGTTATGCCCTGTAGCAGTGCCCCCATAGTTATGCCCCTGTAGCAGTTCCATAGTTATGCCCTGTAGCAGTGCCCTCATAGTTATGCCCCTGTAGCAGTGCCCTCATAGTTATGCCCCTGTAGCAGTGCCCCCATAGTTATGTCCCTGTAGCAGTGCCCCCATAGTTATGCCCCTGTAGTGCCGCTTGTACAAAAAAAAAGAAAACACTTACCTTAATCCCCGCTCCTGCATCCGCCGCCATCCTGTCCGCCCGGCTGATCCTCAGAGCTATGGAAGAGACATCATGACGTCTCTCCCATAGAGCGCATGGAGAGAGCCGGAAGCTGGAGTTCAGAAGAGAACTCCAGCCTCCGGCTAATGCGGCGCTGCAGGGAAGGAGCCGGGCGCCCGCTGGTAATAACATCTCAGCGGGCATCCTCCTTAGAGCCTCCTTGCGGTGCCAGGCTGGAGGTCACTGACGCCGCTGCACCCGGTGCCAGTGACCACCATTCCTGGGGATAATGGACGAACAGCCGGGCATGCAATGATTCATATGCATGCCCAGCTGTCCGTCCATTACCCCAAGGAATTTCAGTTTTACCCCAAGTGGGGTAATTTACCCCTGTTCCCTGACCACTGAGCTAGATGATATAGTTAACTATCAAACAATAACGATATCATTATCGTTCAATCATCATTCATCATTCATTATATCGTCCAGTGGATATGCTGTCAATGACCAGCGATGTGTTTTCCCGCTGGTTGTTGATGACATCGCTCATTGCCCGAACTGCTATCCAACCTGACAATATTGTCAGGGTGTGCAGGGTCGGGAATGAGGGAGCGTGCCGGCCCTGAACGATATCGTAAATGATATTGTTCAGTATGTGTGCTCAATGTTAGTAAGGACATTGAGCACACCAAAGCCTGGGACACACTACACGATATCGCTCTTGGAGCGAATCGTGTAGGGGATATGCGCCTGTATCAATAAATCAGCATCATCCCCTATACAATATATACCAGTTTTTACATAGTATTCTAGCACCGTATACTTCTTCTTTGACAATCAGTACACTATACCGATATATCACCTAGTGCCCCCACATACTTATCATTGTTCTTCACAAGCAGCCAGTAAAATTCTCCAGTGCATGATTTATAAATGGATACCATTAGCGGTGTCTTGTATATTTTAACTGTCAATAACTCACTTTGGGTGAGATGCATCAAGCATTGCATTTTGCATGCGATGCATCCCTCCGCTCATCGCATGCATGCCAGCGCTAATAACGCCGGTATGCACAATGAACATTGCAAATGACAGCTCACCCCATAAGACCTGTCCATTGCGAGAGAAGAACTTCAAAGTTTATGACCCAGAAGTCCCTCTGCGTATGCGCAGGACGCCATGCACGATAGTTTTACTGCATAATTGATAATAGTGAATCCCACCCATAGAGTGAAAACACACTACAGCTATCTCGCTAGCCATAGGCACCTCTATTATTTGGCGACTTTTTCTGCTGCGTTTCCAGTGAGTTAAAAATTCTCTATTACATTTGCCGACTTAAGGCACATACACACTGGACGATGTGTCCAGTGAGCGACATCGGCAGCGGCGGGACCAACAGGGGTGCCAGCCTTGACGAATGACAATGGGGGGGTAGCCATGCTGCATTTGGCAGCAAGACATTGTTAATGATATCCCTAGACTGAGCTGCATGTACAGACGACTAGGGATATCGTTAAAGACCCGCGGGCATCGATTTGTCGTTAAGCTCATACACACTGGATGATTTGAACGATATATCGTTCAACGATATTGTTATCATTCATATCGTTCATAAAAATCGTCCAGTGTGTACGGGGCTTTAGAATTAGAAATATTGAGACAGTAGCTTGCAACAAAGTGTCTTATTCTGTTAGAATCTGGTGATTTTGAGATCATTCACATTTTTTTTTACATATGGCAATTTGCAATTTGCCAGCAAATCACCATAATAGCCCCAATTTTATAAAATCGCATACTATTACCTTAGTGCTGTGCAGGTCAAATATACTTTTCATACTGATTGCAGTTAAGAGGGTGGATTATACCATCTGATAAATGTGTGTGATCAGTGCTTGATAAAAATGCTGTGTGCTGGTGTTGGGAGGGAGGCTGCTCCTGGGCAGGGACCCAGGAGTGGTAGCCAGTGATGTGCTGAGCTGATGCCGTGGAGGGGAAGGGTGGCCACCCTCTGCCATGTGCTGTAGGGGGAGGGCGCTCACAGCCATAACACACCCGGCTGAGAGCAAGGTACCAACAGGGAGAAGAAGAAGGTTGCAGCTGCCCGAAGTTCTCATAATGAGTAGACAGATGTGTATTGGGGTGCCAGAATGACTGTGTGAAGGAGCCGAGGGAGCATTGCACTGCAAGAGAGCAGGAAGAGAACAGTCTCTTGTTGCTTTTCTCCTGCCTACTAAATATGCACATAATGCCATCCTGAGATGGCATTATGTTTTCTACAAAAGATGAGAAAAACTAAGCTCTCATCTTTACAAATATTGATTCTGCGAAGCTCCCATTGAAACAGACAGGGGCTGCAGAACTGTTGAGAGAAGTAAAAAGGTGGAGTAATAAATAATTTATCCACACTTTTCAGCATACTAAATATGGAGATACAACATTTTCTAAAATACTAGGCTTTTTTTTCAGTTTAATAAATAGACCCCTGAGGTGCATTTGGGCTTTTATAGTGCTTTGGTTGCCTATTATCTTGATAAAGTTGAGTATTGAGTAGTATGTTTAAAATTCATTTTATTCATTGAGTATTTTTCACCATATGTAATTATGAGATTATCTTCCAGGTGGGGGAGATGTATCATGCAGTGTAAAGAGAGGAGAAGTGGAATTTGCCCATAGCAACCAATCAATTTTGAGGTAACATTTATCAAATACAGTCTATAAAATGATAGGTAGAAACTGATTGGTTGCTATAGGTAATTTTGCAACTTCTCCACTCATTACACTTCTTGATACATCTCCTTGACTGAACCTGAATTGCTTCAGTAAACATGGTCTATACACAAGTTTAAACCTCTAAAGCTAATATATACAATTCTGATAACTACATTCTAAACTTTTTTGAAACAGCTTCTAGAGAGCTCTTTATAAACTGGTTAATTTATTGCTAATTTTGTCCAATCAGCAGTGTCTGAACATCCTGCAGGCTCTGTTATTAATAGATTAAGTGGAGTTATACTGGAAGTGGGTAATTTGCTTGCTGTAGGTCAAGGTTGGTGGAGGATGAAATATAAAAGTCTGTCTGCAGTTTTATTTTAAATCAAATGATACTTGACACTATGGAAATGTAGAGTTCTCTATGAACTAATCAGAAATATTGCTTTTATTCCACTGTAAGCCTACAGGATTACATTCATAGGCAAAAATATAAATACATTGCTTATTTATGTTCATCTTGTCCTATTTATTTGCATATATTTATATATTTTGATGTTGCATGTATAATAAACCAGTTCTTGTTCATTTACATAATTTTTGAACAATCATGTTGACAGTTTTAATGCAAATTATGTAATTAGCAACATTCATTTACATCACTAGTGAAAAGTCCTATATCTGAGTGATGGAAAACTCAGCAAATTAATAAATTGCATTATTCTGTAACATGGCTTTACCATGGTTGTTGATATTGGCATTCAACTGGAAAAGTTTTTCTTTCTACAAATTATGGCACTGTACTAACTACATAATTATTGAAATATTATTTGCCTATTTTTTTTCCAAGTATTTATGAACCTATAAGTCAAAAAGGACAGGGGCAACATAAATTAGCTTCTTTAGCTGTCAGTAAGCAGTACTGTACATTGTATGAACTGTCACAGCATTGTATTGTATGTGCTGCACACCAAATAGTTTTTTAGAACCCAACAGTGGTGTTAATTCTTTCCAAACCTTTGTAGATTTTTGCCATAATTTTGAAGCCCCATATAGCACTACCACCATTGTGTCTTGAGCTTTCCAAAAGTAGCACTACATATTTCATCTGTGCTGTATTCAGTGCACATCTGCCTATCATACTATGCAAGACTTAGCACTTTCTGAAAACTTCTCCATTTTGCTGCACTGATTTGTATACATGCCATAACAATCGGGCCAGTATCAATGACAGCACCGCCTGATATCACAAAACAAGGGCCCTGATTCAGACCCACTCGCGAGCGGCTGTCCGCTCGCAAGTGGGTCGATGTTCTGCACTGAGCATGCGCACGGCGGAGGGAGCTCCGTCGTGCGCATGCGCCAGACGCGACGAGCGAAGGAAAGTCCTTCGCTCGTTGTGTCTGATCATAGGGGTCGTGCTGTCGATGTTGATTGACAGCACGCCCCCTTTGGTGGGCGTGCCGGGGGCATGCCTCCCTGATGGGGGCGTTCCCACGGGAACGCCTCCCGTCAGAAGCCGGCCCACTGACATCACTAGTGATGTCAGTGGGAGTGATTTTGGCTCTGATAGAGCCAAAATCACTCCGGGGCTTGCGGTTGAAAACCTCAACCGCAGGCTCCGGCTCGCAGTTTCGATGGTCGCGATGGTCACGACCATCGCGGCCATCAAACTGCACGCTCGTATAGGCTGTGGGTGGTGACCCACAGCTATACGAGCGTCCAGGAGGACGCTCCATTTTTATGGAGGGCGGCCCTCATTCAGAGCGTGCGCTCTGCTCAGAGCGTACGGCTCTGAATGAGGGCCAAGATCTTGCAGATTTTTCTCTGCACCTCTGAATTTAATATATAACTGCCCCTAGAGTTGTGTACATATAATTTATTGAATATAAGACTGTTTTGCTCTTAGACAGTGAAAATATTTTCCATTTCATGTGAGTTAGAGAAGAATTTATACCTGTTATATTCCCAGATTAGCTGAAAGTTTTGGAATAAACATCTGAAATTGTTTCATGCATTTCAAGTAATCAAATAAAAAGATTTGAGGCATGAAAATAAAACTTGGTGCTACACATACAGAGTTAGTAAATATGTCACAGAATACATTATCAAATAGTGCATCCAAACAAGTTGTTATTGTAATTGCATAATATAAATCACTATTGTGCATACAAGATTGTTTCAGAAAAGTAAAACTATCATTTTGGAAAGCAAATGATGCATAAGGGTTAGCAGTACTGCCTCACAGCACTGAGGTATTGGGTTCGATTTCCATCTTGGCCCTGTGAGGAGTTTGTATATACACCCTGTACTTCCGTGGGTTTCCTCCGGGTACTCCAGTTTTACTCCAAAAATATACTGATAGGTTGATTGGTTCCCTACAAAATTTAACCCATGTGTTTGTGTGTGTGTGGTAGGGAAAATAGATTGTAAGATCCATTAGGGAAGAGACTGATGTGAATGGCTAATTATACTCTGTAAAGCGCTGCGTACTATGTGTCCGCTATATAAATAACTGGTAGTAATAATAATAATAATAATAATAATAATAATAATAATACTCATATATGCCCAAAACATAAATCAACATTGGATGACATTTACCACTGTTTACATTTATTCACTCATTTTGCCTATGTATTTAAAGTGCATAGTGCAAGATCTTCTGGAAAACCATTTAAAACCTTTGATGGAGCTAGAAACTTAAATCCTTTGACAAATTATGTAATTTGAGAGCCTTCATAAAGTTCTACAAAATGATATCCATTTGCTCTGTATAACAAATATACAAAGAATTTAAAGTATAACACCACCTAACTTTCAATTGGAACTATACCTGTTCTAGCAACATCACAGAGAATGTGTAAACATGGATATATGTAAGGAAAATGCATACAACTCTATGTGGACAATAAGCCACAACATGTTCACTGAAATTCTACAAACAAAGCTCTATTTTTAAACATCTTCCATTGTAGTATCACTTTGCATTGTTTTCATTTGCAAATCATATTTTAACTTGCAGCGTGTTTGAAATGCAACCTGAAAGGGGCTCTCCATGATAATGGACACCACAAGCAAAACATTCTTCCACTGGGAGCTCTTATCATTTTCATCTGTACCGGAAAGCCTTTAAATTTGAAGATGTAACAATTCACTATTAAGAGTACCTTATTATACTATGTGTTTTACACTATTTGTTACAAATCCACATTCTATTCCTAGTGCGAGAGCTTGCAAAAAATGCCAAGCCCTTGTCCTGAGACCTACAGTAGATACAAAACCACATACATGTAAACTATACAATATATAGGGATTTCATTCTGTAGGGTCTTCACAAAGGTCCAAGTGCAGATTAAATGTAAACAGTATATACAGTTTAATAAAACATACACCCCAGCAGGAGCATGTGTTTACATGAGTTAAAGCTTCTGTGAATACATTTTGCCACCCCCACACCACCGCCTCCCTGTTCCATTATACTTTCCCATGTTCCTGAGCCTATTCTCTCCCACTATTGTAGCTGTTGCGCATGCATGCTCATCACAGGTAACAAGCAGGCATACTGTGGGAGACAGGGTGCATAGGGAAGCAGTCGGGAAGCCGATGGACGTAATCCCGACCACCTGCTTCCTGACTGTCTAATCCCGGCAAGACACTAATGACAGGCGTAAAAATCCTGATGCCTCTTGCCGGGAGCCCGACACCCAGCTTAACGATCAAAGGTAAGCCGGGCACGGACAGCCGCTGCCGGGGAGGGTTAGGTTAGGGGCTCCCGGGGGGGACTTTGGGTTTGGCACCTCCGGGAAGTTAGGGTTAGGCACTCCCCCCGGGAGACTTAGGGTTAGGCTGCGGGGAAGGGGGGCTTAGGTTTAGGCACTTAGAGGGGGTTATGGTTAGGCACTTGGGGGGAGGTTAGGGTGAGGTACCCCTAAAGGAGGGTTAGGTTTAGGGGGTAGAATAGGGTTAGTTAATACTTACCTTTTTACGTTCGGGATCTTCAACCCTGCCAGGCTTGTACTGTCGGGATTTTAACTGATTCCTTTGCATGCTGTACACGCTAAGTGTGTGATGTGACAGCAGTGGCAATGTAATTTCCATCACCAGTGCATTTTATATCATAGATATAGTTTAAGACCCCTGACAAAGTCCCAGTGCTGAAACGCATTGGGTGGCCTCCTACATTTGTTCTATGCTGTCTGGTTGTTGGAAATTCTTGGTGAATTGGAGTCCCTGATCAATGCAGTTGTGCGTCAGATAAGACTTTTGTTATTTTTACTTGTAAGCAGTCAATCTTGGAACTTTCTATGTTATACATCAAAACTAACAGTTTTACACTATGTCAACCTGATTTATTGTAGAATACTGCTTTTTGGGTTTGCCAAACATCATATATCTGACATGAAGACATCTGCCATCTGCTAATAAGTATTTCTGATAATCCTACACTTTATTGAATACATGTACGTGCATTATATTTTTGTGGTTATTACCTAACCCTTTAGCGAGTACTCTCTGTGTGCCTCCTCCCCTCCCCCCTCTCTCTCTCTCTCTCTCTCTCTCTCTCTGCATATATATATGTACATTAACATCTTATCAGCTTGCCATATGTGTAGTTCCAATCCTAGTTGAATGCCATGCATGATATGGAACTGAAAGCAGAAGACACCACATGATCCAACTAAGTGCCCAGAATACGAACCAACCAAATTTGTCCCACCCATGTATGTCCCCAAACAGGTATCCCCAAATATTATTCATAGCAAGTATCTACATATATTATTGCAGTTTGTACTGTTGCTGGCATTGTTTTAACACTGATAGTTACAAAGGGGTGACAGGTGAACAGCACATGATTAGTGGTAGGATGTCAAACTGATGTAGGAGGATTGTATTAAACACACTTCTGTATGAAACAAATTGCATCTAAAATTCAACAATCAACTGCTGAAATCTTTTTTCTGCTTATTTAAAAAACACACAAGCTTTATTCAGGTAGGAAAGGTCAAGTTTGATACTTTGATATTTACTGTGTATAATAGCAAAATATGTTGTTGGGAACTACTTCAGTTCATTCAAACAGACAATAATTTCTGTGATCTAGAATACGTTGGAGAGGATATGTGAGATTTATGAGACAAACTGATAAACCCATTATATGAGACAGCAGAGATTTTTTGTGGCTCTTATCCACTTAACTGGCATGGTCACATTGGGATTTGACTGCAGCCAGCTGGGCATTAGCTGACATGGTCACATCCCATGCGACCATGCCGTCCTGCGGTGTCCCCAATTTTAAAAAGGAGATCCATCCTGCACTTTTGCATAATGGATTTCCTCTGACTCTTTGGACCCCAGGTAGCGATCTGTGACTGCTGTCCTGAAATGTGCCACAGAATGTCATGCAAATGGTATTCTTGAGTGCATGCTCCATGGACAAAATTGCGAGGAGGAGAACTTAGTTCCTCCCCCAACACTATTTGACTGATTTTTGCATGTGGAGAGATCAGCATGGGGGACTGATCATCAGTCCCCTCTGCTGCTCATCAGTCCCTTCTGACAAACACTCCACTGTGCTCTGCATGTGGGGGTGGGGTAATGCCTCATGGGGTTGGGAGGTAATTCCAAAGGGGGAACTCTGTTTGCACTGGGAATATTGGAAGAAGGTGTAATGTCCCAATTAAATAAATTTTGGGGGATAGATGGATTGTAAATTAGTTTTAAAAATGACAATGTGCAAAAATATGAGCCTGTTACACTGGAGGAGAGGGGGTTACACAACTGGGGATCTATTACCCTTAGAGAGGTAGAAAAGTAATGCTAATGGAGAACTATTGCCACTGGTGGGGTCTATTGCCAATGGAGTTGGGAGTCAGTTTTACAAGGAGGGTCTGTGGACATGGGGTGGTGCTGGACACCCCCATGGCATTTATTTTCGATAAAATATTTTAATTATTTTGAAAAAATTAGTCTTAACTTAATTAAATTTAAAAAATCATCAATTTAAAAAAAAAAATTAAGTGGTTAAGAAGAGGAAACTACTATAATATTTATAAATGCAATATTATTTTACAGATATGTCCTCATACATCATTGCTGTAGTCACGAACCTGCAGCATAAGGGACACATGTAACCTTTGTCCTCATTATATGTGGCCCCCTGGAAGGAGCCCTATACAGGGCCACCACCCTGGTGGTGTTTATGTTCTTCTCTCCCTTATAAAGACTTTTCTTTACAAATTTTTTTCTGCACCTGACACAGTGGATTGGGATAGAAATTACTAATTGGGGTGGGACTTGATAGAGACATGCCTGTGATAGGCAACCTGGTAGCTAATCAAATTAGCAGCCATGCATCTGTCAATGCAGAGGAGTGGCCATGTAGCTCTCAGGGGTCTATTTACTAAGCCTTGGTTGGAGATAAAGTGAACGGAGATAAAGTAGCAGCCAATCAGCTTTTGTCATGTCAGAGGCTGTGTTTGAAAAATGGCAGTTAGGAGCTGGTTGGCTGGTACTTTATCTCCATCCACTTTATCTCCATTCAAGGTTTAGTAAATAGACCACTCAGTCTTGATAATGTAATCATATCGGGAGATTGCCACTAAGCACTGCTATAGTTCTACCTTGACAGGCTGAGCTACAACTTCTAGAGCCAGTAAGTACATTTTTTAATGGATCTCCACACTTCATCATTATTAGAGTTACAAACTTAGCATCATATTTTTATATATCAACTAAGGTCTTATGCAGCAAGCATAAATTATGTTTCGCTTTCATGCCAAGCATAAATTATGTTTGCTTTCATTCCATGTTTTAGATGAATGGAAGAGAGAAGGAATCTTAGACAAAGATCATTCATTGATCTATTATTGAGATAAAAAAAATTATTGCAGTTCTTTTAAAGGGGCTTCAAACTACAATTCTTGAATCGCCCCAATGAATAATTATTTAAAGCAGGAAGATTGTAAACTGGCCTCCAAAGTAATATCAGGCCACATAAATATGGGTGTGGTATATTTGGAATGTCAACAGCATAATTCAGAATGTGAACATGTCAAATGTTGACATTCACATAGTCGACACTGACATAATGTTGACATTCATTGAATGTCGACAGGCAGCATGTCAACAATGGGTTTTTCCATTCACATTTACTCTAAGACTAACCATAACTCTAGCTTTAACCGCAGCCTAACCCTTATGCTTGATACTAGTTAATACTTCTTTTGTGGTTCACAAAAGAAGTATCAACTAGTGTAAAAGCAATTAAAAAAAGTGTAAGCAGACTCAAAATACTGAAGACAAAGAGGTGTATATTATCAGACAGAAGGAGGCTAAGAAGGTGATCAGATGTGCAAAGGCACAGGCTGAAGAGAAAATAGCCCAGTCTGTAGGTAAAGGTGACAAAACATTTTTTTAAGTATACAAGTGAAAAGAGAAAATCTAATGGATGAATAATAAGACTTAAGACAGAGAGTGAAATTCTGGTTGAGGGAGAAAATGCAATAGCAGATCATGTAAATAAATATTATTGCTCAGTATTCATTAAAGAAGGAGATGGAAACAACCACAATAGAGTTGCAAGGACATACATAAAAATGATGTAGATTACAGAGGAGAAGGTCCTAACAACTCTCAAAACTGAAAGTGGAGAAATCAATGGAGCCAGATGGGATACGTCCAAGGATATTAAAAGAGCTTAAAGTCACTAGCTACAGAGTAATTCCAGAGAACTGGAAAAGAGCTAATGTAGCCCCAATGCATAAAATTGGAAGCAAGGAGGAGGCAAGTAACTACCGATCAGTGAGTCTTACATCAGTAGGGAAAATAATGGAAACACGATTAAAAGAAAGAGTTGTGGAATATCTTAAGTCCAACAACTTTACAGGATCCCAATCAGCATGGATTTACAGCAGGGAGATAATGCCAAATCTTATTGACTTTTTTGACTGAGTGACTAAAGTAAGCTTTTCTAGTCTTTAGTAAGGCTTTTGACACAGTCCCACATTGCAGACTGCTATATAAACTCAAAAGTGTTGTATTGGATTCATGGATAAGAACTTGGTTGCAGGGAAGGAAACAGAGAGTTGTAGAAAATGGAGTGTATTCAAAGGAGAGAAAGGTTAGAAGTGGAGTAACCTAGGGGTCTGCACTTGGCCCAGTGCTTTTTAATATCTTATTGTTGACATTGCAAATGGCATTAATGCCTTTTTGCAGATGACACAAAGATAGACAACAGGGTGGACACAACAGTAGGGGTGAAACAAATAATTGAGGGCTTAGGTTGACTAAAGGAATGCTACAGTTTAATGCTAATATACAGTAGTAACAAGGGTACTACAGTAGAAACTACAGAGGATGAAAGGGATCTACAAGTCACTATTTCAGATGACTTGAAAGCATTGAAGCAATGTAAGAAAGCAATGAGAAAGGCAAGTCAGATGCTTGGTTACATAAGGAGAGGAATCAGTTACAGGAAGAAAGAAGTAATAATGCCCCTGTATAGGTCACTGGTACGGCCTCATCTTGAATACTGTGTTCAGTTCTGGAGGCCATATCTTCAGAAAAATATAAATACATTGTACACTATACAAAGAAGGACAACTAAAATGGTGAATGACCTACAACATAAAAACTTACAAGGAAAGACTAAACTATCTTAATATGTATAGTTTGGAGCAGAGAAGGGAAAGGGGGAACATGATAGAACCTTTCAGCTATATCAAGGGTTTTAACAAGGTACAGGAGGGAGACATTCTTCAAAGGTAAAGAAGTAATACAACACAAGGACATGCACTGAAACTGGTGGGAGGCAGTTACAAAGGACATTTGAGGAAAGATGACTTCACAGAAAAGGTAGTGGATAAATGCACTAGCCTCCCATCAGAGGTGGTAGAGGCCAATAGAGCAATTTACACATGCTTGGGATAGGCATAAGAATGTCCTTGAAAAGAACTAAGGATCAGAAAGGGTTGAGGTTATAAAAAAAAGGTAAAAATGGGGGAGCCTAGATGGGCTAAATGGTTCTTTTCTGCCAAAAAAAATTCTATGTTTCTGTTTCTAACCCTGTCAACGTTGACATTATGAATGTTGACTAACTGCACATCATAAAAATAACTCAAGAACTTATTCAGCATAAATGCCTTCACTGAAACTCCAAAGTTCCTATGTTCACACAGGAACCCCTATATCGAAATACCATTAATGTACCACATAATAAAGTTGTATTTGCAATTTAAAATAAGATATGGAATATTGATGCAACACTGGCAGCTCAATCCTGATCAGTTGCCAAAGTCAGAAACAGTGACCTGCTTTATGCTTTGTGCCATCATGCACTTGGAGGGAGTTATATAGTAGAATTTGGCCGATAAAGATCTATCATTTTTCATGTGAATTTCTTTAGAAAACTAAAAATGGGTTAAATAATGTGGGGCATGATGTTAAATGATATGGAACATGTATGTGGTGTTATATTGATGGAAAAGTGCCTTTTGAACTTGCAGATGGGAGTTACAAATGTGGTTTCCCAATGCTTTACAAACTTATTTAAAAACACTGATAAATCACATTTTACTGTACCCCAAAATACTGTAAAGACTTTCATTTGCTGAAATACACTTGCTGGCTATCAATTTTCCAACAATACTAAAAAAATGGAAATAGCAGCCATTGACACCTAGTAAGAACCTCCAGTACTTTCCTTATGGCCACTAACAGCCGTCTACATGGTCCCTCTATTTTAGTTGACATCACTTTTGAATCCAAGAGGATTTTGCCACTTTTTTCATGCATTTCTGCCACTTTACGTTTTGTTGAAAAAACCTGTGACACTACCACAAGTCCCGCAAAGTGCATTTCTGATTGTATCTAACATTTCTCATGGTGACCACATTGTTGTGACGTATGCAAGTGTTATGATGTGAGTTCTCACATCTCAATGAATTGATCCCTTACTTTATTACTTTATGATGTTTACATTTTTTGTTTTATTTCCATCTTTTATTTCCTTCTTGTACTGTCTATGCATTCAAAGCTACAATGGCACAATAACAAATAAATTACATGCACTTTATCAACTCTATAATGCAATAGGTTATTTCAGTGGACTTTTTATTGGCTTTTAATATGCAAAAATAACCCAATGGGGTGAGCATATACTGTAAATTACACGTTCCTGCATTGTAGCATCTTGATGGAACCCACTGACATATCTCATTTGACCTTTGACAATTAAGAGCTACCACAAAAGAATTACAGTATGTTTGCATTCTATGGGCTTAGTTCAATTCAACACAAATTGAATAGCATCGGGAAGTAACTCCCGAAGCTATTCAATTCAGCACGCTGTTTTGTCGGAGAATGCCGTTCTCACACATTAAACATGGTGTTTAGTCGAGAGAACCGGCATTCTCCAACTTAAGTGCCTGCCTCAATGCTATTTCCACGATGCTAAGGGCAGAAAACAGCATCGCGCTAGGAGTTTTGTCGGATTTCTGGGTGCAAGAAGAAATCCTTCAGTCGGGCTTAACAGCGCGCTAAATTGAATAGCTCCGGGAGCTCCTTCCCGGCGCTATTCAATTTGTGTTGAATTGAATTGAGCCCTATGTTGCATATCTCTGGCCTGCTTGGTAATCAGTCTGCTTAACAGTAAAAATGTTAGCCTACTGCAAAAATGAAAACTGGTAAATATGTATTCTCATGTAACATGCTCCAACACTGCATCATAACTAAAAAATAAATATAAATATCCTGCAAACCTCACCCTCCAAATCAATAAATGTGCCTTATGGAATCCACACTCGATCACAACTTATCATTATTTTACATATGAATATCTCTTTACAACAACTACTTTTGCAAATTTGTACATTTACCTGAGACTGCTGGTTCACAGCTTAACCAAACTCTTTAAATATCCCTTGATGAAGTGGCTCCAGCTACCCATCAAACTTCATGTAAACTGAAATAACAACCATGGCTTTCCACAGACGCCTACAAATACTGTCACGTAAAGTAGAATGTCAGTGGTGTAATCTTAATCCAAATTACTTCCTCACATACCGTAAAATAGGAATTCTCCCATATGTCTTCCTAACCCTCTGTCCACCCCATCTGTGTCACCCCTGTCTGTCTGCCCCTCCCCTTTAGAATGTAAGTTCTCACAAGCAGGGCTCTCTTCCCTCATGTGATTTTTCTTCCTTTACTTATATTGTTATCTACTCGATACTCCTTACAACAGCACCTAACTCTTGACATCCTGCTACTGTTGCAGCAATGTTTATATGCCATGTACTTGTCTTGTACTGTATGTCACTGTTTTCTTGTTCTGTTCAACTGTTTCTGTACATTATTTATGTACTATGTAAAGCGCTGTGGAACCCTTGTGGCGCCATATAAATAAAGGATAATAATAATAACTCTTATACTTAATTTATTTTACTTAATCATAAGTCGCTATTAATGTGAACAAAAAAACACAGCATGTGGAACTACAGTACTGACAGAATTTTAAGTAGATTTTAACCTTATTTAACCTAATTTAATATACTGTATTGCCCAGTTTTGTAATGTAGGTAAAATTGCTATTTTTGAGACCTCTTCTATTTACAATGCATAGCCATCAGCTGAATAATCTATAGGATAAACTTTAGGATTCTTAATGAAACTACCACGG
The DNA here is from genome assembly GCA_031769625.1 of Taudactylus pleione. NCBI lineage: Eukaryota > Metazoa > Chordata > Amphibia > Anura > Myobatrachidae > Taudactylus > Taudactylus pleione. Next base: position 30,257,053 of record JAUIMM010000014.1, read on the forward strand.
GGCAAACAATACATGCTTTTCATGTTAGTTAGCGCCAAGTAAAAGCACTGTTTCACCATTATATGATGTATGCATATGCAAATAAGTATTGCAAATATACTGGAGTCATGTACTCCAAAGTCTCCTTTGTCTACTTTAATTTAAGGTTTACTGTGTTATGTTTTACACAGTGCTCTTGTTGTACTGCCTACATTATGTGTAGTCCAAAATAATTTTTGTTTTAAATGCACCCAAACAAATATGAGATAATAGAAATACTGTATAATATTTTGCTAAATGCTTACTGTGTGCTTTAATGCATGTCTGCTCTATATCAATGGACATGTCACTAGCAGATCAATTTAAGAAGAAACTTACATGCTGTTAATTATATATCAGATTATATATCAGTCCACATATTTTCCTTAGTAAGGGGCACATATTAGCTACAAATACAATTTTAATAAATAGTAAATATACATTTAGTGCTGTGTATTTTGAGATTTAATTGACAAAAATGGAATCCTCTGACAGATTTACTTTGCTTTCTGTCAGATCAATCTGATGTTACCTTTAAAGCTAGGTACACACTATACAATCATTAGGCCGATTTGCCAATAATTGGGTGATCCGAGTGATTTATTGTATATTATGTAGGCATTAGTGTTTCAGCATTTTGCCAATAAAATGGTTAAAAAACGTCCACAAATGCATTCTTTCGATTATCAAATCATTCAGCTTTGGCAGAAGATAATGGACAATAGGTCCCGATATCGTGCAGTATGTGTTCATTCCCAATAATCTGACTATATTTCCTATGATTTTTCCTGATTATCTCATCATCCTTGTGGGCGTACATGTGTAAATTCACTGTGAAATCAAATGTGAGAAGGCAGCTAAAGTATGTATTTCTGCTTGCCATTGATTCAGATCTTTATTTTGTCAGAGTTGTAGTGGAAAAACACTTGAAGCTGACTTTTATTAAAAGGGTAAAACAATTTTCTCAGTAGTAGCACTAGAGTTTATTATGTTAGAGTGCTAGCACTACTATCACATATCTTTATTTGGAATGGGCACGAAGTCCCGGCGGAAGGCCGAAGGGATAAGATCCCAACAGAGCATGTAAGTACCCTATCTCTACCCATCTGCCCCCGTAACCCTAATTCTCCATTAGTGGTGCCTAACCCTAACCTCCCTCCCTAGTGCCTAACCCTAACCCCCCTTACAGCACCCTCAATCTAACCCTCTTGGGGGGTTGCCAAACCCTAACCTCCCCCTGGGGGTGCCTAACCCTAACTCTCCCTCCTAGGGATGTCTAACCCTCACCTCCCCCTGGGGGTGCCTAACCCTAACTCTCCCCCCTAGGGGTGCCTAACCCTCACCTCCCCCCAAAAACATACCCTGTTACGCTCCTTAAACCTAATACACGGGTAATGCTAATGGTGCCCCGGACTTACCTGGCACCCTCGGTATTTTGATGCTTATCTTAAGTCCCTTGTCTGGATTTCCTTGTTGGTATTGAGACCGGCAGCATTGCAGCCTCCAGTATCATAACTACATCCCCTTTATTTACCCTGCACTCCAATCATAATACTGACATGTGCCCAGAATGCTACTTATCAAATTACCCTGTTTATTGTTAGTATGCTAGCCCTTGCTGTAAATAACATCTAGAGGAGCTGCATATAGGACAAAGGCCTGGTGAGATCTATGATCTACCTCTTCATTTGAAGATAATTTCCTATGATATCATTGTCTTGATATCAGAAAGATATTTTCCAGCAGAGGGAAATATATCTTACAGTAATCCAAGCTCCTCTGTGCAGGAGTCTAGGCTTCCTAATAGATGATCATCAAGCACTGATAAATACTTACCTACTTTGCTGCTGTTCTAGAGGGGTTCAGAATGTGGGTGTGGGGGCAGTTTGATGTGAATCATGCCATAACAGGCAAACCTACCACTGCAAAGTAGTGCAAACGCTGCATCACACAGAGGGGGTGGCGATCAATGATGCAAACATGCAAATAATGTGATTGGTTTGCAGACTGAGATATTGGATAAAACATAGATTTTATATTGCTATTCTAAAAAGTGATGCTAAATGTGTCAGTGTGTTTGCCTGCTTTTCTCAGTACCAGAGCCGTAGCTAGTCATTTTCGTGCCCTGCAAGAGAAAGTTCATTGGTGCCCCCCCCCTCCGACTGCCTATATAACAGAAATCACTTGCAAAATACACACACTCACATATATATATATATATATATATATATAGTATGTAATATATGTATATACTAGACACACATACATTCATTTATATATATATATATATATATATATATAAATGAATGTATGTTATATTAATAAATAAAGTAGTCCCATGTCACATGGATCTTTTTAATATAAGTGATGTACACACACTGAACATATCTGCTCACACTATGGGACCATCCCAACCTACCCCCTAGCCTCTCCCCCGACTCCTGCAATATATGATATAATAGACTTAAGACATATCTCTTTGTACCTATCAAACTTGCGACGTCACACACCTATAGGCAGCCAGTCGTGGCCACTCCCGGATTCTGCAGAGTCTGCAGTTGCCCGCTCCCTCCCGACTTGAGTCCCCGGCTCCTGCGCTCGTGACTGCTGGAGGCGGAGCCGTGAGCAGTCCATCACTCATGAGCTCCACAATGGCCGATGGGAGGAGCTGCTGTGTCTGCGCCCCCACGGCCATTTTACATGTCCAGTATTACAGATGAGCGGGTCATGGCCGCTCCGATCACGGTAGCGGATATTAGAGCCGGAAGTCAGGGTGTCCCAGCAGAGGGGAGAATGGACCTGCCCAGTGGGAAATGGCCCACTGTCCCGGTGGCCCAATCCGCCCTCCATCTCACCTATCACAATAGGTTGCCGGGAGACGGGACGCCAGAAGCCAGAAGGAGGTGGGGAGGCTGCAACTGCCTGCCTCCTCTGTGCTGGGCGCCTGCGAACACGCAGAGGGGGAGAACACTATTATATATGAGATGGTGGGGGATTGGTGTTCTGCCCTCTGCAATGTTGCGGAGGCACCGACCGCACCACCTTAGCTACGGCCCTGCTCAGTACATATAACCTAATATTATATACAGGACCATAGCTAGGGTAGTGTGGCTGGTGCCATCGCATAGGGCACCACAGGGCAGGGGGCACTGTTTGGGCCTGTCAAATTTCTGTATATTATCATTCTTGCTTGTAGCTTCCTCTTATTTCATCCCCAGCATCTCCTGGCCTCCCCTATCTCTTCCCTGGCCCATCCCCATGAAGCCATAACCCTTTTTTGGGTGCATTATGTCCCTTTGAAAAATGAGGGGGCGCCAATGCTCTTTTTGGTACAGGGCACCAAAAAGTCTAGTTACGGCTCTGATTACATATCCCAATATGCTGCCATGAAAAACAGTAATACCGCTTTTGCAATATACTATAGATAGACGATAGATAGATAGATAGATAGATAGATAGATAGATAGATAGATAGATAGATAGATAGATACTGTAGAGTGATAGAGTGATAGATATATAGATCTACAGAGTGGCCATAATCATTCTTCTCCTATTCAGAGCCATCTGTAGCTTGATCTAACAACCATAATATCACCAAATATGCTAGGGAGAGTTGATTTTATGCCAGCCGAAATAACTGTCATCATTAGTCTCTGCACCTCACCACCCCAGTTCTAAGTGCAAGAGATCCATCAGGATCAGACTTCCCTTCCCTGTATGCATGACTCACATATAACTTTTGTTACATGCCCCATACATGCCCACCACACTGCTACAAGACAGGGCGGTTCCATTGTTGCCGACAGTTGCTGCCCCTAAACAATCAATTTAACAGAAAGACAGGTGCGGTCAAGTTCCTATATGGCTCAGAGTAGGAAGGAAATACGCAAAATGTGTAGATTCACATCTGTGCATGCATTTTAGTAAGAACTCACAGCTTGTGTCTATGTCCAGATATCCATCTGACTCACTGCCAGGCCCAGGATCTTTGGTATAGTATGTCCTCAACCAAGCTCACCACATTTGTTGGTGCTTTGACTAACAGTGGAGTCACAGCATTTTATGTAACAACAAAAAAGTGCATGTGTTGTAATATATAAAAAAATAATTAAATCCAGCTTAAAACATTATTTAAATATTGTTTTAAAAATATTTGATAAAAATACCAATCACCAACAGCTGACCAATATGAAACACTCAAGGTGCCTACACACTTGGCGATGTGCTCACGATCCGACATCATGTATGATTTCCCCTGAACTCTCCCCGGGAGCTCCCCAGCAGTCGTGGTCATGATTAGTTCTAAAAAGCTGCCAATTTGATTCACGATCTATCGTGCAACGTGTCGGAAGTCCAAATCGTGCCTGATAGATCATGAGTTTACCAAACAACACACAAGGATCCTCACGATTGGTTGAAAATTTTAATAATGGGAGGGGCTAGCTAGGGGGTATAAAAAGCAGGCGCCATTTTGACACTGTGCACATTCTGCTCTGCTACTAGTGAGGCTAGGTGTATACCTGTAGAACCCTGTACATTGTGATGGTCGCCTATGCTGGGCTCAAGGTGATGCAGGAGATGGCCCAGCGAAGGAGGAGAGCGTGCTGGACCAAGGAGTGGCTGCTGCAAAGGGATAGTCGCTCTCACATGTACCTGCTGATGGAGATCAAGGAGAACAACCCGGAGGACTACCGCAACTACCTGCGCATGGATGATGACACTTTCCAGGAGTTGCTGAGTATGGTGACCCTTCACATCCGGAGGCAGGACACAAGGCTGTGGAGGGCAGCCCCTGCTGAAGAGAGGCTGGTGGCTAACCTGAGGTACCTGGCTACAGGACGGTCACTGGAAGACCTGAAGACGGTCATCTCCCCTCAGTCCTTGGGAGTCATCATCCCGGAGACCTGCAAGGCTATAGTTAAGGTGCTGCAGTACCAGTATTGCAAGGTAAGAAAAAAACACTACACATTTGTTTCTTGTGAAGGAAAAATGTTTTTTTTTTTTAAACTCTTTATATAACTGTATTGTCAGCCAATATGGCTGCATTAACAACACAGTGCCAACAACACTGCACAGTAGTAAATACATTTTATTGTGTTTTTTTTAATATATAAATTTAAAATTTTGCATATGAAATGTAGATAACAACATTATCACCAAATTGTATCACTCCCAAAAGCTAGGCTGCTGTATGCTATATGGTGGGTCAGATGCCAGATTGAACAGGCCAATACACACATGACACAAGTACACATTGTGGCCCTGGCTTCCATCAATCTATACTTGCGCCATATGTGTAGTGACCTTGTACAATCAGCATCATCACCACCGTATAGCATACAGTACCTATTGGGAGTGATACAATTTGGTGATCATACAGGCAACAATAATAAAAAAAAAAAATACTTTACGTTTTCTAATAATGGGGCAAATCATCCTCTGCCTCCAGCAGAGCAGTATGAATTGTTGATGGGGTACTGGGTGGAGGAGTAGCCTCCAACTGGGCTGGGGGGGCCTCACAGAGACCATTTGTCAGGTGAGTACAGAAGTGGGTCTACTATGTATGTTGACCCATGCAAATTTGAATTTAGAGACCTTATTAAGAGCTCATACACCAGCCTCTGGAGATCCTTCTTTGTTTGGTCATTCATTGTACGCATGTTGCTATTTATATGTGCCGTGAAGTCATCTATGTCATCTGGCTGTTTTTTCAGGATTCGTTCCGCTTGTTGAAGGAATATGTCCTCCTGCTCTGTGTATTGCTGCTGCTGCATTTTACCCTGCCTTTTTCCTTTGGGGAGGTGCGGAAGATGATGGGGGGGGTTGAATGGTTGGTCGGCTGTCTACCTGATCAGGCTGATGTCCGCAGTTGAGGACATATCAGGCTCTTGGGTGGGAGTCTATATAGGAAAAAAATGTAGAAAAAAATATTATATGTCATTTTTTTACTATTTTTATAGTTTCCAAACACTGTGGATGAGTGGAAGAGCGTTGCTGAAGACTTTAAACAATGTTGGAGTTTCCCTCTGGAGATCCTTCTTTGTTTGGTCATTCATTGTACGCATATTGCTATTTATATGTGCCGTGAAGTCATCTATGTCATCTGGCTGTTTTTTCAGGATTCGTTCCGCTTGTTGAAGGAATATGTCCTCCTGCTCTGTGTATTGCTGCTGCTGCATTTTACCCTGCCTTTTCTTTTTCCTTTGGGGAGGTGCGGAAGATGATGGGGGGGGGGGTTGAATGGTTGGTCGGCTGTCTACCTGATCAGGCTGATGTCCGCAGTTGAGGACATATCAGGCTCTTGGGTGGGAGTCTATATAGGAAAAAAATGTAGAAAAAAATATTATATGTCATTTTTTTACTATTTTTATAGTTTCCAAACACTGTGGATGAGTGGAAGAGCGTTGCTGAAGACTTTAAACAATGTTGGAGTTTCCCTAACTGTGGAGGAGCCATAGATGGAAAACATATACGCATCAACCCACCTGCCAACACCAGATCATATTACTACCACTATAAAGGCTTCTTCAGGATCATTCTCATGGCAGTGGCGAATGCCAACTATGAATTTTTGTTTGTGGATGTTGGCAAGAATGGCCTTGCTTCAGATGGTGGGTCCTTCAAACAGACGGCATTCTACCAGAGACTCACCAACAAAACTCTCAACTTGCCGACACTGGACGAGACAAAGCACGGCCTAAATTACGTTTTCGTTTGCACAAAGGGGCCTGATCAGAGAGAAGAGGATCTACAACTACCGGTCACAGCTAGACCAGAAGATGCAGGACATCTGGAGGAGATTGCCCAGTTTACATTACTGTCTGCACCTACAATCCCAACAACATCAACCGCACGTGCCAAAGAAGTGAGGGAGGAGTATATGGCCTATTTCAACGGAACAGGTACGGTGCCATGGCAGGAGGACTGTCTGTGAGATAACTGACTATAGTGGACATTTGGGATTGATCTAAAATGTATTGTTTAAAAAAAAGCTTTTGGTTTATGAACTGTGTCTCTACTTACCAAAACTCAGATGGTCCACTCGCTTCTGCCGCCTCTTCTCCCTCTCGCTCGGCCATCAGGACACCGTATGCAAGTTCTGGATTTTCTGACGGACTGTTTTCAGGGTAGCATCCAAAACAAACTTTCTGATGTACTCCAACAACACCTCCAACACTGCCAATTTTTGGGACTTATTATGGTATTGTCAACAGCTTATCCGCCATAGACATTCTTTGGACTGCAGGATCTCAATGAATCCTGTGACAAATTCTCGCTCGCTATCCATATATATTTTTAGGAAGGAGAAAAATATGGACATATAAAGTTTTAGCAATAATTGTAAATAGTTTTGTGATTATTAATGTTGATTTTTTTAATTTTTAGGTACATTTTTAAGTATTTATTCATGTTATGTTGTTTTAATGTTTTTTTTTCTTACAGGATTTTAATATGTTTGTTATGGTATTTAATTTTTTTTTTATTACATGATTTGAATATGTTAGTTATGGTATTTTAATGTTTTTTCTAGATTTTAATATGTTTGTTTATGGATGGTGTTGTCATATATATGTTTATGTTGCTGTAATATATTTGTTTATGTTGTTGTAATATATATGTTTATGTTGATGTAACATATTTGTTTATAGTGTTTTAATAAGTTTGTGGTGTTTTCATATTTTCTTGGTATTTATTAGGTGGGCCATGACATTGGTGGGTAGGAGAGTGGCACACATTGGTGTGCATAGGAGTATAATGCATGACCCAGCCACCACCCACCTCATATAGGCGGGCGGTGGCTGGGTCATGCATTTATAGGTGAGTGGCTGACATTGGTGGGTAGGTGGGTGGTGCACATTAGTGAGCATGGCAGTAAAATGCATGACCCAGTCACCGCCCACCTCATGTAGGTGGGCGGTGGCTGGGTCATGCATTTATCGGTAGGTGGCTGACATTGGTGGGTAGGTGGGTGGTGAACATTGGTGGGCATGGGAGTATAATGTATGACCCAGTCACCGCCCGCCTCATATATGCGGGCGGTGGCTGGGTCATGCATTTATAGGTGGGTGGCTGACAGTGGGTAGGTGGGTGGTGCACATTGGTGGGCATGGGAGTATACTGCATGACCCAGCTACCACCCGCCTCATATATGCAGGTGGTGGCTGGGTCATGCATTTATAGGTGGGTGGCTGACATTGGTGGGTAGGTGGGTGGCTCACATTTGTGAGCAGTGGTGGTGCATCAATGCAGCAGCAATATACTTACCAAACAAATAATGTCCAGACTTGGGTGTGCAGGCTCAATCGCATCCTTCCTTCTCATAGAAATCACAATGCTGCACAAGATGGCTATTGGGCGTGTACAGGGTCCTGTCAGTCAAAATACGCAACATACTATGAATCGTGCGATAGATCACAAGTAAAAAGTATTCACAATCGGCACCGCATTGTGTCCCAGATTGGAAAATCTGCCCTACAGCACGGTAGATCTGAGAATGCGATGTACGACGAGCATGTACGCGCATCGGCATCATGATCATGAGTGGAAACTCATAATTTGGCCATATTTTACACGATTTGTTGTCACACTTCCTCGAAATCGGGCAAATTGTGTAAAAAATCGCCAAATGTGTAGGCACCTTAATACTAATTTTTATTTATCACTTGTAAAAGTGATACTTTTTTCTGTTTATCCCTCACCACCTTTATAATACTTTGGGATTTTTTTTTTATTACTAACCGATTTCACTAACCACTCATTTTCTAATGACAAACAAAGTGTTTTCAAAATCCAGTCCTTAGGGCATCCTAGCAGTGCATGTTTCCAGGTCTCCTCACACCTAATCCATCTTGGTTCACCAGCCTTTCCCTTCATAAATGGAAGAAATCTTTCATGCCATGGTGGATAAAATAATGTTTTTGAAAGTAGACAATTATATTTTTTGTAGCTGACAAATTGATATATGCATTATTCAAGTTTTTAAACTTGGAGTCATTTCATCTGTTCCGTAGAGATCTGTTAATGTCTACAGTGAACGTATGCTCATATATTTCTTCACTTCAGATCTCACTGTTCATATAATCTTTAGGGTATTGAGGGATGAAGCATGTCCTTACTTTTGATGAGAGTCATATCTACCATCTTAAACACAAGTTATAAAAACATGTTTTATGACTGCAAAATAATTAGAACCCTAGTGCAATAGAAGGAATGTTGTATGGCAAATGATAGATATTGGTTGACACATTAAAATTCTCAGTCTGAAACTTTTATTTTATTTTTTTGCTACTACTTTTTTTCTTCAAAACTGTACTCTGAGTGTTCAATCACTCATGGTAGACAGATTATTTTTATGACTATTACATGAAATTGTGAAGAAAGGACAAGGCAGAGAAAAGTGATGGAATCTGACATGAATCTATGGCTTAGAATTTTTACAACTAATAGTGTAAGTCTTGCAAAGTACTGCAGAATTACTAATGAGATATTAATCATCAATAGATATGACTGATATTATTACCAGCTTTACTAAGATAAGACACTGCCAATCTGACTATGAACTCACAGTAAAAATCTTCTGCAGCACCTCTATATTACAATAGAAATGTATAATCTGGAATACATATGTGAGACTGGATTCCAACTGTCAAAAGACCAACAGCGGCATCCCGATGCTCAGAATCCCGACAAGTATCCTAACCCACCTCCTTTCACCCCCTATCCCTCCCTTCCTGCATCTTAACCCACCCCCCGCCCGCAGCCTAACCCTAACTCTCCCCCTTAATGCTTAAACCTAACCCTCCCCCCTTGGTGCTTAGACCTAACCCTCCCATAGTGCCTAATCCTAACCCCCCCGCAGTGGTGCCTAAACCTAACCCCAGCAAAGGAAAACAAACCAAGCACCACAGAAGCACTAATAGGTTAACAAGTGTCTAAATGTGAAAGCTGCTGCTCACCACCTGAGAGTATCGCCACCACTCTCAAATTATAGGAATAGGTGGAAAAAGCGGTGCGTACACAAGAGGACACGCACAATAGCTAGAAAAATATATATAAATATTTAATTAGTACAATAAAATAGTCACCTTAATGTTTTAGATATTATACATCTGTATTATGGTTATTAGGAGATATATTGTTGCACTTTAGTATCATTCATGGTCATCTATTCTGCCTGCTACATATTGCATGATCGCAGACATTTTGTGGGTATTTCCTACTATGTTCACTTATTATTGCTAGTGTGTCAGGTGATTATGTGCAGATTATGTTGTTGCTACTTATACACTGTTTTATTTCCAAGTTGGTGATTATTTTATTGTACTTATTAAATATTTATTTATATTTGTAGCTATTGTGTGTTTCCTTTTGTATATGCAGCACTTTTTCCTAAACCTAACCCCCCCTGCCTGCAGCCTAACCCTCACCCCCAAAGCCTAACCCTACCCCCCCTGGTGGTGTCTACTTGCGTTTGGGATGCCAGCTGTTGGGATTCCAGCTTCGGTATCTCAAGTGATGTCGGGATTCTGGCACGTGTCTTCTGGCTGCAGATCGGGATTCTGGCACCAGGATTTCGACTGCCAGCATCTTAACTGCATCCTGTTTAATCTATGGGGATGAGAAAACTTGAACAGTTAATGGCATTTTATTAGGATGGGTTCTGCACAAGTATGTACAAAACAAATGCAGACTTCATATCTTCCAACAGGACTGATGTTACACGATACTCAATGTTTTGTTTTAACATGTATCTTCATGTTGCAGTAATGTACTAAACTACTTACTTGAATGTCAGAAATATTTTAGAGTCAGTTGAATCGGTTAATTGCATATTTAATTGCATTTGAAAACCAGGCATTTTGGCCCCCATTTACTAACGAGGTTTATCACCAAAATGAGTCGTAAATTTCATTGTGTATGATAAATGGTGCTCCAGCCAATCAGCTCCCAACTGTCATTTTTCTAACAGTTGACAGTTGGGAGCTGATTGGCTGGAGCACCGTTTATCATACACGTTTTGGTGATAAAACTCGTTAGGAAATGAGGCCCTATATTACTAACAAAAGGTGTTTGTTGCTAACACAAATCTGTGCTGAGGGAAAAACATATCCTGTGCTTTACTTATGGCAATAAAGATACAGTGTTGGTAAATAGTGAGATTAAAACCATCAATATTAGCAGTAAATCTTAAAGAGGCAGTGAAGATTGAATTGTAGCATAGCAAAAGTAGCAACAAAAAAGATATGTTTTTAACCAAATAAACCAGCGCTCCATAGTGGGGCTAGTGCTATACACAAGTAACCAACAAATAAAAAAATACACTTGTAAATTAGGGCCCTAAGAATACTGGGCCAGATTAAGGGCCATATGGGCCTGGGGCTGAAAATGATCAAGGACCTATTGTGGGCGGTTGGAAATGTGTGACCAGTGGGTGTGGCCAATGATATATGAGCATGTAGACCCTCTACACTATAAATGCATAATTACAAGGAAATGGCACTGCCACCATTTTACCAGAGATTTCTGTATGTGTAGTAGAGAAATCACTAGGAACATGGTGCAGCAATCATCGTGAGCTCCTGTAGGTCTATGATACTAGTACCTGGCTTCTGTAGAAAACAGGGGTTGAGAAGTTTATTTTCACAGCAATGTTAGTTTGTTTGCTGCAGTGATGGTGATAAAGCCATAAGCATTTACTTGTTCCACAAATGGCCATGTACTAACTAAAGATTCTAATGTTGGATTTGATGTAGTATTTTCCTTATCATAAACTGACAGAATATCTTGTACAAGAATGATGTTATATCCATCCAATATCATAGCAGACTACATTAGAATATATGGAATAGTGCACAGAGGACCTGATTCAGACCCGCTTAGAGCTCGCAAGCGGGTCGATGGTGCCCATGTGCGCATAAGCACGACGGAGGTGGCTCCGCCGTGCGCATGCACGAGACCCGAATAACGACAGCCAAGCCGTCGTTATGGGTCTCGTACCAAAGGGGACATGCTGTCGATGGTGATTGACAGCACGCCCCCTTTGGTGGGCCTGCCGGGGGCGTGGCTGCCCAGACGGAGGCGTTCCCATGGGAACACCTACTGTCTGGGGCCGGCCCCACTGACATCACTAGTGATGTCAGTGGGAGTGCTTTTGGCTCTGATAGAGCCAAAAGCACTCCTGGGCTTACGGCAGCGAGACCCTACCACGGTCTCGTCGAAAGCCCGATGGTCGCGATGGTCTTGACCATCGCAGCCATCATTTTGGCCGCTCACTAGAGCTGTGGGTGGTCACCCACAGCTATGCGAGCAGCCGGGAGGCCGCTCCAAAATGAAGGAGGGACGGCCCTGATTCAGAGCGAGCGCTCTGTCAGAGCGTCCGGCTCTGAATCAGGGCCAGAAGCTACTCTGAAGAAAGAAAAGAAAGGCAAATTAATTTACATGTCTTTTGGTTAAGATCAAGACAGCTAAGTAACATCAGTCATTACTACTGTAGGTATGAAACATTGGTAATAAAGCTGAACATTTTACATTTTGCAATACAGTAGTACTACAATGAAAAGTCTCCAATCATTATATGTGTTATTGGTCAAACAATTTCTCATATTACTATGTCATAAAAAGGACAAAACTAAAAGTATGCCAATCAGGACAACTACATGAGAAAAAAGGAGAAAGTACATGTGTACTTAGCATAATATGCCACCATGATATTATGGAACAAGATATAGAGGGCCTTTTAATGGGGTAATGGGCATTGCTTGAAAACCAAATATATAATTTTGCATCAATAATTGTGAATTTCATGATGCTATAGTATGTATCCAGATACCTTTATACCTTGACAAAGATTTGTTGGAATCGAAACGTGTTGGTGGAGGGGGCACAGTCTACATTGGATGACCTAAAAAACACACAAAATGAGGCGCTGCACAAAAAGGTCATATAATTAATATGAATTGGTTTGGAAAAATAAATAAATAAATATAAATATGTCAAATATACAAATATAATTAAAGGTGACTAGCAGGGCTGCTGCTACCAATGAGGAGCTGACCCTCAATACAACCAAAGAAATGTACAATACTGCAGTTGGAGTGCAGTAACACTACAAAAGTCACAAATGTATATTAATTGAAAATGTAATGGATTACCAGACAAACTAAAAAATACAAAATAAATAGATAAAAATAAATGAAAAACAACATACAAAGTTGCAAACACATTGGTATGTAGTGATAAATAAGTAAAACATAATCTTAGTAGAGTCAGTGGGGAAATATCTGAGTATACAATTATCACAACCATTAGTAAGACACAGTATAAATTGAAAACAAAAACTGTTCAAAATAAACTTGATGCAATAATATCACCAATGTTAGTGGCACACCCTCATTGAAAGTCACCTATTGCTGATAGGGAATATAAGCAAAAGTATATAGCTAAGTTTGGCCAAACTTTGTAGCTTGTTATTTGTATCAGCAAATAGTCATTCCAGAGGATTGTTAATTAGAGTATCCAAACAACAAGGATAAGGTGTTCTCGGTCATTGTATGTCTTTAGAAACTGTTAGTTAAAAGAGGCCCTGCGGACCATCGGAAAGAATTGCTTGTAGAGATTGTAAATATACCTTTCCACTGGTAAAATCACAGCAACAGGTATTAGACCTTATTCATATCCGAAAGGCAATACAAACATTTGTTGAAATTGTAATGGGCAGACCTCCGTCAGTACAGTATAAAGTCAATTTAACAGACCCATTGTTGTAAAAACGGCTTTTACCATCTACAACTGTGATACTCACTGCACCTGCAAGTGTTCGCCCACCGTGGTTTGTTGTATTGTACGGGTCAGATCAACCAGCGTGTTGGTGGACAGCTGTGGCTGTCTAGTCATCCAACATGATGTCACCGGAAAGTGGAAGTGCACCAAGGATCAGGTTCAGCTATATGGCTGCGGCCAGTGTAGCGGTAATAAAGAGTCTGGCGCTGGAAGTTTGCAAGCACAGGCGGGCTTGTACTAGCAGCAGTGAGGGTATCAGTATAGCAGAAGTTCCTCTGATGTCACAATGAATGTGTTGCTGACGCGTTTCTTGGCAATGAGCCGTTTCTTGAAGAGCCATTTATTTATTTATTTTTTAGTTTGTCTGGTAATCCATAAAATTTTTAATTAATATACATTTGTGACTTTTGTAGTGTTACTGCGCTCCATCTGCAGTATTGTATATTACATGGTGTGCAGACTCTGTGTGGACTTTATTCTCTCTGCAGTGCAGTAGACTCTGTGAAACTGTGCCGGGGTCTACTGCACATGCAGAAGTCCCTGGCATCAGCGCTATTTCTCTACTGCGCAAGCACAAATCTCTAGTCTGGTAATTGGTACTGCTGCTTCAACATTGACGTGTGACACCAGAGAGGTACAGAAGTGTCCTCATACATCTAGCCTCCTTGGGTGTTAAACAGCCCTTCTAGTCGCACCATTCCCTGGTGTGACTCTGTAACGCAGAGTGTCTTTTCATGCTACTTTTTACTTTGAAATGCATCTTACCCGTACAGCGATGCAAATACTTAGCACAAGCAGCTTCAACTGATTAAAATGATATGCAGCATGCCTATATTCTGTGGGCAACTGCAACTGTATCTGCATGCAAAACGCTATGTTACAGTGTCACAGCCACTGACACTGTAACATAGCATTTCGCATACAGAAGCACCCGCATTCTCAAACAGAATATAGGCATGCCACATAGCATTCTAATCAGTAGAAGCTGCTTGTGTGTCTGTCACTGGGTGAATAAAATGCATTTGAAGGTACTAATTCACACGAAAAGGAGCTTGGCACTACCGAGTCATATGGCTCACATGTATTATGTGTAACACGACTTGTAGCGCATGGAAAATAGATGTATGTGGACACATCTGTACATATTAAACATGGGTGCAGGGTGTGTGGTATTGGCCCCCTGGATCCAGGGGTCCATGTTCGCCACACGCCCTGCACCCATTATAGATACACCAATGATGGACATCTATCTTGTGAAGCACTTGTCCAAAATACAGACAGCCTGGGATGTCACTAATTGCTATTTCCTTTCTAAAATACCTTAGTCTCAACTGCATGGATACTACTAATACTGTATAATATACATACTGTAGAAATATGTCTCTCTGGTTTCAGTGATTTTTTGTGCTGTTTGACTTTGTAGTCATAAAAGTTCTTCTATGACAGGACCAGCTTCCATACAAATAATTAAATATGCCATGCAAAGGATGTTTTATCATCAATGGGCTTAGCAATAAATAACTACTGTACAATTCACTGTAGTTACAATAAGTGAGCAGTAAGAAGAGATGTATATGGTTTAAATGTCAACACTAAAGATTCTATGGGGCTGACTAAATTGTGCTTAATGTACCACTGAACATCGCCATAATGCTTGACTGTACACATATTTGCCCCTTACGGACCCTGACACGTAAATCTACTTACATCTTCTGAAGTTATTCTGCTCTTTATTCTGATATTGTTTCTTAGATGTTTTGTTTGCTGTGTTAAGACATACTGACACTAGTTATTATAATAGTTGTCAAAGCTACTAACATTTTAGAATGACTCATTACCCAAATATGATGCACTGGTAATATCTATGAAGGCTGAACTATATACTAGTTCACTGTTAAGAGTAAATTTGCCAAGCATCAAGTTTGTGTTTTCCTGTGATTTTTCATTGGATTTGCAAATCGACGGTTTACTAAAGCCAAATCTGACTTTAGATGGCAAAAGACCATTGGACTAACTATCGATAGAACCTGCTAAAAAGCCACATAACCTACTGTATGTAAAAAAAGACTACCAAATGAGCAGTGAGTTTGTATGTAAAAACAAATTTTATTCATCCAAGCTTCATCATGATACCTATAAAAAGGAACAGAAGCACCTGCAGCAATATGGCTGTAGGAAAGATTGCAGCATCAGGATTTTCAGTGCTCATCTGAGATGCACAGCACTACTAGAGCTAACTGAAAGGACTCAGAAGACAATCAGCAGAAGAACATCAGCTTTCTCAGGTACTGCAGAGCCTACACAGGCCTAGGTTCTTCCATGGGTGGCTGTAGCTCAATGCAGTGTCTGATGGTGAGGTCATACAGATGTTCTGCCTTAACCCTACCAACTTAATGAATCTGTATAACCTTGTCAAGGATCATCTTGAGCAAGACACTGAGCAGTGATGTGCCATATCAGGCCTGCACAAGTTGCTGGCTGTTCTGCATTCCTTGCTACTGGATCCTTGTAGTCATTGTCCTCTAGACTGGTGTGCACATCCCAGGCAACATTCACCTGCAATCTCACCAAGGTCATGGTAGCCCTGAAAACTATCTTCTACACTTGTATCTGCTGCCCCAGCTAGGAGTCACAGTGGCAAGAGCAGCTTTCTATAGTCTTACTGGGATGCCTAGAAGCTATGGACTGCAAACACATTAGACTGAGACCACCTAAGAATAGGGTAGATATTTACATCAATAGGCACCACAGATATTCTATTAATGTTCAGGCAGTGTGTGATGCAAAACAAAAACATTTTGTTGCTGGCTATCCTGGCTCATGTCATGATGCTTTTAACCTCACGATCCAAAATTATCATCCATCCATGATAAGTTTGAGGCAGAACAAATGCCAGATTGATGGCTACTGGGTATGTATACATTTTACTTAACCTTCATTCACATTCTAAACACATATGTATGTTCATTTTATTTACCAATTCTCTTTCATAAAAGGAGATTCTGGATATGGCTTCTGACTCTGTTGTTACTTCTGCTGACTCCTGCTGAGCATAATTATAATGAGGCACAGAAATCCACTAGATCAGTAATAGAACACACTTTAGGGCTATTAAAAACTAAGGCCCTGATTCAGAGGCGCTCACAAAAAGCGAGCACTCGCTCTGAATCAGGGCGGGTGCTGGTGTTTTTAGTTGCGGCCTCTTGGCCGCCTGCATAGCTGTGGGTTATCACGCACACCTTATGCGAGCGGCCAGGTGATGGTCGTGACCATCGCCACCATCGGGCTTGCGACAAGACCCTTGCGGTAGGGTCTCGTTGCCCCAAGCCCCAGTGGACTTCCTGATCTAATAGAGCAGGAAGTCCACCTGCTGACATCACGAGTGATGTCAGTAGGGCCGCCCACAAACAGCAGGCTCTCCTGCAGGAACACCTCCATTTGACCAGCCACCCCCCCACCCCGCCTTCCAAACGGGGCGAGCTGTCGATCAACATCGACTCGCACGTGCGTACTGGCACACCATCGATCCGCTTGCGAGCACTATGCGCTTGCGAGCGGGTCCGAACCTGGCCCTACTGTAAGTTCAGCTGTATTGACAAATCTGGCAGTGTATTGTTAAATAGTCTGGCTAAAGTGTCCAATATTATGTTCTGCTGCTGTCTATTGCATCATCTGGCATTAAATCAACCTCCCCAGATTATGAAATACACAGTGACGCAGGTAGGGATCTTGTTATCAACAAGCAATTCCCAGATGACAGAAAGTGGAAAGCAGGTAAGGCAGTCAACAATTTTTTCACCTGTAAGTATAATTCACACCATGATGGATTTTGAAGTAAAATATATTTGGCAATATTTTTTAAGCAATAATACCTTTTATGAAGTCTCTGCGGCTGAATAGCCGCCAGTTCATATCCCTATGCCGGCAGCCTGAAGGGAGAAGATCCTGACTGGGCAGGTAAGAACCCCATCCCTAACCCTCTCTCCCCTAACCCTAACCCTCCCTTAGTGATGCCTAACCTAACCACCCCCCTTAGTGCCTAACCCTAGCCTCCCCCCAGGGGTGCCTAACCCTAACCCCCCCTTACTTCACCTAACCCTCCTGGGGGGTTGCATAACCCTAACCTCCCCCTGGGGTTGCCTAACCCTCCTCCCTAAGGGTGCCCTTCCCTAACCTCCCCCCCAAATCATAACCCTAACCCTGCTACAGTTCCTAAACCTAACCCTCCCCCCCGCAGCTAACACGAAGGGCACCCTGGATTTACCTAGGTCGGGCTGGCGTCCTTCGGCGTTCCGTCGTCGGGATTAAGATAGGCGTTGGCAGGGCCGGAATGACCATCAGGCACTTCTGGCAAACGCCAGAAGGGCCAATGACCACAAGGGAGGGTTTGACAGAGCGCATGCGTGCCCGGCAGAACTACCTCCCGGGTGGCGCCATGCTCTGAAACCGCAGCCACGTCATTGCATAATGACGTTATGACGCAGGCGCGTCATGACGTTATGACGTGGCCGGCGGTCAAGCTCCACCAAGGCAGCATCCACCCCCGGGCAGGTGAATCATAGTAGTCAGACATCCTGTCAATGTGCAGAGCTGCCTACAGTGCCTAGCAGCTTCGGCAGCTACTATGTGCGGCCACGTCAGGGCAGGATTATAGGCAGGGTGGTCATCCTGGGTCCCCCTTGCTGGCTCCCACATCCCGGCAGTCCTGGCAGCATCACCCTATTATAAAATAATGCTGTGAGTAGGGGGCGTGACCTTATGCCGCAAAGTGCCCGCCCCTTTAAGAAAGCTGGTACCTAAGTACTATTGAGAGAGTGTGCAGTGCACACACACACTCCTTTCCTACCTCACAATCTCTCTTCCTCACTCCACTTCTCTCTCTCTCTGTCCCCTACTCCTGTCCCCCCCTCCCTCTCTCTTCCTTTATCTCACTCTGTCTCTCTCCATCTCTCTCACTTTCTCCCCCCTCTCTTACCCTATCTCCCTCGCTGTCCCTTTCTCCCTCTCTCTCTCTCTCTCTCCCCCCCCCTTGCCTCTCTTAGGGGTCTATTTGATGTTAAATATCAGGGTCCGAACTGACCCTGATCATTAACATTCTAATGCTATGCGAACGCTGGAGCAATACATCATTGCTCCAGCGTGGAGACAGCTGATCCAAAAATCAGCTGTCTCCCAAAAGTGTTTCACTGTTTCTTTCAGAGGAGATAAGGGCGCATGTGTGACCTACGGGTCGCGCATGCGCACAAGAGTGTATGGGGACATGGGCCATTCTGCAAGAGGAAGGTTAGCAGGAGATATCTGTTATATCTCCTGCTTTACCTTCTTGATGAATGGCCCAAAAACCTAATTTCTACAATTGCAGGTAAAAATTTTAATTTTCCTCTGCTTTTGTAAAAATTAAGTGACGATGAATAAGAGCTATATATCTCACTCCCTGTCCCTTCCTCTTTCTCTCTCCCTCTCATGCTCTATTACGCTCTCCCCTCCCTCCCTCTCTCTGTCTCTCTCTCTCTCCCTTCCCCCTGGCAATTTTATTGATGGGGCCCCCACAACTTAGTTGACCCAGGGCCCTCACAATGTGAAGTTCTGATTTTGTTGTGGACCCGGGGTGGTGATAGGAGCAGACACAGAAGCAGACTTAAATGAAAAAGTGGAGTTTTTAATAAGTGGCTTAGTAGACATGGGAAATGGCAAATAAAAAGAGTCCAGGTAAAGCACTAAGTGCACTTGATAACTGTAGTGGGAGAATGTCCAGATAATGACAGACAGGAACAGTCCAGTAAACAGGTATGGTGAGCTGTAACAAATGCAGGCAGAGATAATGAAGTCCAGCTGGGAGTGAAGGGAGGCAAGGTGCAGGGAAACAACAGGTTCAGGTACCCAGGCAGGTGAAAAGGTAGGTGGAGGGTGCAGGGTAAGTCCAGCAGGTTGGAGCAGGCAAGGTTCAGGCTAGAGCGCTTCCTAGGAGACAGGTAAGGCAAAGGTACTCTCTCTCAGCCGCAGCTGAGAAACACGTTGTACTGGCCAAGGAAGGAAGGCTCTGGACCTTCCTAAATACTCAGCGCCGCACTGTGACTAGCTGGAATGAGCACATGACCTACCAGGATTGGACAGCTGGAATCACATGGCGGCAGGCAAGATGGCGGCGCCCATGCCAAAGGAACAGGAACACCACCAGACCTCACCAGACCTAGTGACAATGTGCCCGCACAGAACCACGCACAGCTAATGCCATTCGCCAAACACCAGCACTGCTGCCAGAGACCCCCCGCCATAACAACCTCACAGGTAATACCCGGTGACCACCATGCCGTGAAACCCTGGCCATGACACACAAGTCTTAATACGGCCCTGGGCCACGTCATTACTTACTGATGCGGCCTGGTATGTGATGCACGGCGGGGGCTGGGCCTGGGAATAATCTGGGAGGACTGGCTGGATGGCATTTTGACAGCCCCTTTGAGCTGCCAGCAGGATTGCCCGGTGGCACCATGCTGAGGACATGGTGGAGTAACTGGAGTGTCCCGTGCGGCCACGGTGATGTCATGACTCGGCCAGCTGATGGATGAAAAACGCGGCTAGGGCGGGCGAGAAGCTGACTGGATGGACTGGATGCCATCTTTGGACACCTCATGATCTGCTGACAGATGCTATCTGCAGATGCCAGGGTATTACTGTGAGTGGCATAATGTGTTTTAAGGTGCATTATTGTGTGTGTCATAATGAATAAGGGGCATTACTGTGTAGTATAATGTATAAGGGGCACTACTACTGCATGGCATAATGTATAAGGGGCACTACTACTGGGTGGCATAACATGAATGGGCTCTGGGTGGCATAACTGAACGGGCTCTACTGTGTGGTGTAATGTGAATAAGGGACACAACTGTGTCACGTAATGTGAAAAAGGGACACTACTGTGTGATGTAACATGAAAAAGACACACTACTGTGTGACTTAACATGAAAAAGGGACACTACTGTGTGACGTAACGTGAAAAAGGGAAACTAACATAACGTGATAAAGGGACACTACTGTGTGATGTAACATGAAAAAGACACACTACTGTGTGACGTAACATGAAAAAGGGACACTACTGTGTGACGTAACATGAAAAAGGGACACTACTGTGTGACGTAACATGAAAAAGGGACACTACTGTGTGACATAACATGAAAAAGGGACACTACTGTGTGATGTAACATGAATAAGGGACACTACTGTGCAGTGTGGTGTGACAAAGGAACACTACCATGTGGTGCAGTAGCGGCTCCAGGCACGGGCAAGCCGGTCCGTCGCCTGGAGCGCTACTGTTTTCGGAGGGTGCAGGAACCGCCCACCTCCCTCCCAGCACTATGGGCTATATTTAAGCTCAGCTGGGAGGGAACGGAGGAGGGAAGAGGCGGCAACACAGGACGGCGCTGGGTGCAGCTCAGCCTAGCGCCGGCCCTGGTGTGGTGTAATGTGACTAAGAGACACTACTGTGTGACATAACGTGACTATGGGGCACTACTGCGTGACGTAATGTGAATAAGGGATACTACTGTGCAGTGTGACGAAGGGACACTACTGTGTGGTGTAATGTGACTAAGGGACACTACTGTATGACATAACATGACTATGGGGCACTACTGTGTGATGCCACATGATTGCTGACTCCCTGCTTCTTATTTTGAGCGCTATGATCGCTAATGTAGCATATACTTATTCTGTATTCTATTGTACTGTAAGTAACTGGGTTCTTGTTCACTTATTTGTTTATGTACTGTGCTTTGTAAGGTGCTGCTAAACACTTATGGCGCCATAGAAATAGAGGATAATAATAATGTGTGGCATAATTTGAATTGGGGTACTATTATGTGCTTATGCGCCTTCCCATCGAGACCAACCAAAGTTGCACTACAGTATATAACTTGTAGGACTTACCTAGAATTGTGCCTATTCTAGGTAAGTCCTACAAATTATATACTGTAGTGCAACTTTGGTTCATTTTTGGGGCGTGGGTCCCCCTGGATTGCTTTGGTTGATCTGTTTCAGGGCACCGCATATAACACATTTTAACCCTTCACTGTTTGTTTATTATACATGTACTTCACTTTTTTTATTTTCATTCTTTATACATCAGCTGTGGCTGCTCTTAACTATCTCTTTTACACTGCACTTTTCTTACTATGGCAGTGCCCTGGGGTGGCTTAGCTGGGCTAGTTTGGGGGTGTACTGCACTCTGGATTTGAACTCTAGTATGTTAGGGACCTACCCTAAAGAGGTTACCTGGATATGGTGGGGAGGCCTATAACCTTGGCCATGATTATGCTAAAAACCGCTATTGATTGCAAAATTTTATTGCATTTATATATTATCAGTAATTTGGATTTATGCACATGTTTTTGTGTCCATCATCTTGTCAGTGACTGGAGGAACTGTATTGTTTTCCTGATAATGATGTGGCATTGCTGGAGGTGGGACCACAGCCCTTAATGGACCTTCACAATAAATTGTATTTATCATTAATATTGTGTAGATATATAATATTAGAACAATGCATACTACATTGTTAAATATAATTTACCTACCACCTTATCATCATCATCATCTATGATTGGCTTGCTCTTTAGATTTGAGTAAAATATTAATTAAAATTAATTGTTGCTTTCAGTCAGTTGCACAATTATTATTGTGTAAAGAATGTATCTTTGTGACCACACAACATAACTTACATAGATGCAGGTGCTGCAGCTGTTATGAGCTTACCCTCATGGAAATATTTAGTTATTTTTGTATAATTAACATCATTAAGTGTAATATAGGGTCCATTACTGATTATTGATACGAGGGCAGGGCCAAAATTAGGGGAGTGTAACCTGTGCCATCACACTAGGCACAGGGCCCTGGAGCAGCAACATTACTGCCCCACCGCACCTGCACGTGGCTTGCATAGTGCCTGGAATGGCATCCTGCAGCCAGTTGCGCTACAGCAGAGCCGCCAAGTATCAAAGGGATGTTCCAGCAGGCATCTTGCAGCCACTAGAGCTGGCCAGAGCATCCTTAGGATGATCCGGGCAGTGCTCTAATTCTCAGAGCTGGTAGCCCCACCCCTAGGTGTGACATCCTGATGTCACAAGTTTAGGTGGCGGGGCTGGCAGAGTGTGCACTATATGAGGAACATAAATGCACATCTTATCATGTGTGTACAGATGATGAACACATGAATATGTTATATATGTACAGATGTGTCCTGATACACTGTAGGTGGGTACATAAAGCAGATATATCTGCAGACCGAGTGATCTGCATATATATATTTAGATAATGGTCATTCATATACACTGAACAACCGTCATCTTCCAGGCAGCCGCGGGTCCCGCTGGCCAGGGGGTGGGGCAAAAGCAGGTCCACCCCCCTCCCTGCGGCTCCCACTGCATGTGTTCGGTCGATCGGCTGATTGCCCATACACACTTGCAGATGGACAGATATGTCTGCAAATATATCTGTCCATCAGCTGTGCAGCACAGCTGACGCAATATGTTTGTGAACGACGTTGTTCACAGACATATCGTTGGTACACACTGTGTCACGGCTACAGACACTTGAGACTCCTGGGAAGAGTCAGGCTTACTAGGTAGTATGAACTGAGGTGGTTTTAGGAATGACCTTTTCATGAAATATCACTAGCACAAAATAAAAGTAAATAGAATTTATTCAAGAACAAAAACTGTATGGCAAAGTTCCACATTAAATATCAATAACACAAAGTTCATGACATGCACTAACAGGTGCAGGGGTATGCCCCTGTGAGAAACAAAGTTCAAAGTACACACTGAACTGGTGTGGGGTGAAACCCCGAGTCCGACACGAGGCTAGGGCCTCACGATAGAATGGAGGTCAATAACCCTGTATCGTGACGGAGGTCCGGAACTGGGTTGAGCTCTGAGATGTAACAAGATCCGGAATGATGTTAAGCCATGAGACATAATGATCTGGAACAGGGTTGAGCCCTGAGATGTGATGCGGGATTGGAACAGGGTTGAGCCCTGAGACGTGATGAGGGTCCGGAACTGGGTTGAACCCTGAGATGTGATGAGGTTCTGGAACAAGGTTGAGCCCTGCGAGGTGATGAAGGTCCGGAGCAGGGTTGAGCCCTGCGGCGTAATGAAGGTCCAGAGCAGGGTTGAGCCCTGCGGCAGGATGAAGGTCTGGAGCAGGGTTGAGCCCTGCAATGTGATGGGGTTCCAATGAGGATAGACTGTAACGGTGCAGTTGATAACTGTAGAAGAAGTAACCCCATATGAGTCAATAATAATAAGTAAACCAAATAGTGTAGCGTAGAATGGAATAGTAGTAATAGAGCAGGATAACAACAGAAAGACAATGGCAATGCTGAGCTCTGTAGTGCAGCTGATAACCTGTATCAGAACTTGAACCGGAATACGAGCAGGAATGTAGCGAGGTCCACAGCATACACCAGGCACAGCGGGGATCTGTCAGGAGTCCAAAGAAGACCTGAAAGTAACGTTGCACAGACAATGAGGCATAGTTAGTAACAGGCTTTATACTAGAGGTCTGTGATCCATAGGAAGTTCAGAACATGTGACCTAAATAGAATCAGGTTTGGAATAATAAGCAATCAAGGAATCCAACAACCTGATTACATCTAAGAAACAGATGATCACTTTAACTCTCTGCACACTGCATGTGATGAACGCCAGTAACCAGGATAGATCCTCCAACGACCACAATGGAACTTCGGCAAGTGTAGTTTATCTTTATGTACTGAAATAGTCAAAGTCCTGACCCACTGGCCGATGGGCATCAAATATATTGGCCGATCAATTGATCGGCCAATATATCTGTCAGTGTGTACCCAGCTTTAGTCTCTATACACCATGTGATGCGAGACATCTGGTGTAAGTGAGTAAACATGTCATGTGCAGCTCTGCTTGTACTGAGCAACTTTTATGGCCGAACATGCTTCTTAGTCACAATGCAATGCAACTAAGATGCACCAGGAGACAGGGCCATCTTAACAGCATTGTAGACCCTGGCCAAAGCAATGCACTGGAGTCTCTATCCACCCATTCATGGGAATGCAAATGTAAACAGTCAATAAAATAAAACCTTTAGATTTATTGGTACTTTCAACAAAATCAATGTTTAAACATAATGAAACATGATGTAAAGCAAGTATTAAGGATTCTACCTCCCTTCTCTTCTGTAGCTTGCAGTGCTGTTCCTGCTCTTCACTGCAGCTGTGATTAAAGCATGGGGCCCTTGGGATAGGAGGGCCCAGGGGATCATGCCCTCAAACCCTAAACCTGGCTCTTTGGCTACAGGCTGGAAGGCAGTAAGAGAATTCTGTCTGGTCACTCTGATTCTATGTAATTCCCAATCAGAGTGGCCAGGGAGCATCTTTCTCTGTCTGCCTCTCAGTTGGATGCCCTATGCATGGAGCAAGTGTCCGCACACTTAAGTAGATGCCATGACCTAGCCTGACCCTGCTCAAAGGTCCCTAGATTCATGGGGCCCTGGGCAGCTGCCCAGTGTACCTATAAGTGAATATGCCCCTGCGAGGAGACTGCAATGATTAATTTAATATGCAACACTTTTATATCTGTGTGCTACTGAGTCTTCAATTGAAGAACATTGCATTGTGACGATACATCATAGTACTGCTTAGATAAACAAGTGTCGCATATCAAATTAATCAGTGTAATCATCTGGGGCATCTTAGTAACATCGCATTATGTCTAAGATGCATTTTTAGCCAAAAAAGATGCTTGGCGTCTCACATGAGATTGGTCACATCGAAAAGAGCTGTTTTGTGTGACTGCAGCAACAGTGTATGAGGACAACTGTATGCAAACAATTACAAAGTGAACATAGATTATATTATTTACACTCACCAGACCATGTAATTAAACCACATTCTTCAAATTCTAAATAGTTCATTTTAAGGTGGGAACCACCACCTTTTTGCCTTGCTGCCTATCACACTTAATGTGGCCTACTACCTTAACAGCCTGCACCACTGCCTGCCAGATTTGCTTTGGTGGATCTTGCTGCCAGTCTCCCATACAATCTAATAGACAAGACTATAAAAAAAGAGACAAGACAATTTACAGTAATCGACTACAGCAAAACTCAAGACTCCTAAATCCTCTTTTCAAAACCAACCACCAGCTACCTCAATATACTCTCAACATTTTGGTTTGGGGCATTATTATAAGGCATTTGTGGTGTCAAAATAGCATGTGCTTGTTTAAACCAATAGAAAAGAGATAGTAAGTGTTTGTTGGTTTCCGGATGTTACTGAAAATGGATAATCCAACAAGTTTTATGCAGAAAATACAGTATATGACGGGAATTGCCATCAGACTTCTTAAAGTTATGCTCAAATCCGATGGTTAGTAAATGCTGTTTTTTTAGACACCAATCCAATGGCTGTGTCTATCATGTTGCAGTGGACGGAAAAAACAATTATTAGTAAATTTTCTCACTATTGCTAGTTTAGGTTCTTAAGTAATCCAAAATGCCAATACCAAATTGTAGTATTAATACTGTAGTTAAGGGATAAATGTGTTGTCACAGTTTTTTTCCACTGAGTACTAGAATTACCAAAAACTGCCATCAAGTGTCTTAAATTGTTTTGTTTTTGTTTTTGTTTCAAATATGATATAAAATAGTAAATATGTTTTATTAAGTTTGTTACTGGAATGAACTCAATAAAACTAATAACTGTAATTAATGTATTTATATTGAACAGTATACATGTCACAACCCTGGCTAGTTTTTCACCTTGTGCCTTGAGACTTACCCCTGTCAGCTGTCCCGTGGATCTGTGTGTGCAATTCACCTGGGAGATCTGCTCTAAGTCATACTGGCTGTAACACTTCTGTGATTGCATTTGGACTGAGCTCCTTTCCACATTGATTATTCACCTGGGCTCTCCTCTGTCTGTGAACACTGCTAGGCTTGATTGGAATTGCAGGTGTACTTCTGACTCTCAGTGCTGCAGATATGTTTGCCCTCAACTACTCTGAATGCTACTGCCAGACCACCTGACTCTATCCACCAATTCCTGCTAGACCCAGAGTATAAAGATCCTCCTCTGATAGCACTCAGTGCCTGAACAGCTCGTTATTTCTCATGGTGTATTGTTTGTGCTTTGTCCATGTACAAGTGTATTCCAGGTTCCTGCTGATTGGTATACCTGGCACGTCCGGAAATCCTGCTGGTTCCTGATCATTTAATTCGGCAATCCGGCCGGTAGCTATACCTGGTGCGTCCGCAAATCCTGCTGGTTCCCAGACTAGTTCTATCAGTAACCCTGCTACACGAATATACCTGGAGCATCCTGAAATCCTACTAGTTCCCAGACCAGTGTATAATGTCCATTGCTGTTGCATGACTTATGATCATGAGTTCCCTGTGTGTTACCAGTGCTTCTCAGCACAGCGAATGATACTCCAGTCTGGAGTGATATTCCAAGTCCATTCCACGATACTCCAGTCCGGAGTGATATTCCAAGTCAATTCACATTACTCCTGTCTGGAGACAAGTTCCAAGTTCACCAGTTCAATTCTCATTACTCCAGACCGGAGTCAAGTTCCAAGTTCACCAGCTCAGTCCACGTTACTCCGGTCCGGAGTCCAAGTCCAAGTTCTTCAGTCTGATCCACATTATTCCAGTCCAGAGTCAAGTTCCAAATCCTTCAAGTTCAAACCTCGTTACTCCTGTCCAGAGATCCAGTACCAGTTTACTTAAGTTTCAAGTCTACAGTTTATTTTCCAGGTTCAGCGATTATTGGAAGACTCTTTCCTTCAGTCTATTCAGCTAATCTTCTGCCCGGTCCAAGTCCGGTTCTTCCAAATCACCTACTGATATCCTGTCCACTTCAGCAAGTCTTCCCGCTGGTCCCGGTCCGGTTCCTCCAAGTCTTCTACTGGTTCCACTCCAACATTACAAGTTTCCTGTTCCTGTCATTTATCACCAAAGGCAGTTCTCACTGCTATACAATTCTTTCGCAAATAGAGCTATTTACCTCAACCATGGTTCCAGTCAAGCCGGTCTCCGCTGAATCCACTTCAACACCCGAGTCAGGTAATTCTCAGACTCCAACCGTGACAATACATATGTAAATAACAAATAAATAGTTCTTTAAAGAAAGAAATTGCCTGCACAGTTTGAATGAAACATTAGAGAGATCCATTATATTGTATGCTGTTGATGATTATGTATGTTTTGGGATTACAAAATTGTCAATAGAATGAAAGGTTGTGAGTAGTTTAAAGAAGCAGCTTGTCTCATAATTCTTTCCTGTTGCTTTGGAATTTGATCCACATCTTTTTCTCATATGCTAATCATTTAATCTCATAAAAGAATTAAAAGATTACACAAAAGACAGCAACAATCCTTAATAATCTATGATGGAAATCTAAATTAGCTATAAAAAAAATACAAAGAAAACGAATTATAACACAAAATCAGATTTTTCTTTTAGATTATGTAAAGTAATACTATTTCTATTATAAATTAGTATGAATTTTGTTTGAAATGATGTATGTGCAGGTGTTGATATTGCAAAGTTATGTAGGCACACACCAGGATGATTCAACTATGAACCGCTCAGTTACTTAACCAGTAGTGTTGGTTTACTGATAGATAGCAGATAAGGCCATACTCCCTGTTAAATGCACACTGGTGATGGAGCAGAACTTGAGTGAAACACAGAGTTCTATACAGCTAACCAGCTGGTGAGTGTATGCTGTTTGCGGGTAGCTGTGCAGGATGCTGGAACAGTTTTATAGTAGATAATTAACCTGGTCTCTCATAGCACCTAAGTAGGAGACTTCTGTCTCCCACTATGTAACTCTTACACAGCAAAGAATGAGATGGCCCCTGTATATGCTCAGGAGTGATCACAGTGACCATCTTGGAACATGTAATGAAGCCTCTCTGGAGAAAAAGGAAGACTGGAGTCTGCACAGTAGCATACTACTATGTCAACAAATTTATAAACCCTTGAACTGACATGTATTAGAAGTATTATTTCAATTCAAGTGTCTAAGAGTGCCCCCACAAGGAGAATTTGTTTCCCCCTTCTGTGTAGTTTCAGTATTCAAACATTTAATCATTTTGTTTGATTTGTTTAATCAGTTGCTATTTTATCTGTCACAATATAATAATGCATATTTATGAATTACAACTACATGACTCATATATATGCATGCTCTGTCAGTCACCATTGATTGCTTTAATATTGATGGCTGATAATGCTTCTGCTCTGCAGTAAATACAAACACATTCCCTACCAATGGTTACCTTCTAAAGGTGCTTATCGATTGTAATCATACAGTCATTCCTCTTCCCCTGCAGTGCCTACACTGAATGATATGTCGTTCAGTGTAGGCACCCTCCCTCATCCCTGAACATGGTAAATCTGTTGTTGTCGGCAGATTGACGAGCATGTTCAGGCGATGATTGATATTGAAAACGACCAGCGGGAGCACGCATCGCTGGTAGTTTTCAACACTTTCATGTCCGATTCATGCACAATTAATGAACGATTGCATGATTACGATGTCGTAATCGTGCAATCGTTCATTAATATCTTCTAGTGGATACATCGCCTAATGGGAGTGTCTGTATATGCATCCACAAGTAATTGTACCGTTACTGTACTTGTCCTATGCTTTCCTGCCCACACCCGTTCTGTTCCACCGCTCCAGGCCAGTAGTTCCCTAGCTGCAAACATGCTCCTAATAGGTGCCTGTGCCAGTCCCAGCAGCCACTTGCAATGCAGGGGGCGGTGACCAACAGCCTTCTGTGGATTTCGTTTTTAATACCAATTGCAGTGCTTCTGTTGGCTGGCTTCCGTGCTGGAACCAGCAACCTAACATTGCATGCTAGATAACAGATCTGTTTCTGACGTTCTCCCAGGAATCTAATTTCTGTTTCCCTCTGTCCTATCTCCTGTCTGGTCGCCTCTCCCTCCATCACATCTCCTCTCTGGTTGCATACCATTCCAACCCATCTCACCCTGGTCACCTCCCCTCCATCCCATCTTCTCTCTGATCACCTCTACTTGTTCACCACCACAAGCACCTCTCTGGTTGCATACCATTCCAACCCATCTCACCCTGGTCACCTCCCCTCCATCCCATCTTCTCTCTGATTACCTCTACTTGTTCACCACCACAAGCACCTAATGTGCATGTGAGCATCAGAACCAGACCATGGAGCAATGTAAGAAGGTGACCTAGTCGGATTAATCATATTTTATTTTACATCATTTGGATGGCCAGGAGCATGTGCATTATTTACCTTGGAAAGATGGCACCAGGATGTACTATGGGAAAAAGGCAAGACAGCAGAGGTAGTGTGATGCCCTGAGCAATGTTCTGCTGAAAAAACCTTGGGTCCTGGCATTTTTGTGGATGCTACTTTGAAACATACCACCTACCTAAACATTGTTGCAGGTCAAGTACATCTCTTCATGGAAACAGTATTCTCTGATGGTAGTGGCCTATTTCAGCAGGATAATATGCCCTGTCACACTGCAAAAATTGTTCAAGAATGGTTTGAGGAACATGACAAAGTGTTCAAGATGTTGCCTTGGCCTCCAACATCCCTAGGTCTCAATCCGATGAAGCATCTGTGGGATGTGCTGGAAAGTCCAAGCCATGGAAGCTTTCATTTACATCATTCAATGTATATGCATATTAGGGATGTAAATTGGAACCTGATGGTTAGCAACCATCGAAGTTCCCGGCTCAAAGGATATAATTTCTCCATTCAATGCTGGGTTTGCAAAGTTTGCTAACCATTGCAAGCCTCCTTCCCATAACCATTCTAACACATTGGTGCATGCATATTGACCAACCAAGCGATGAAGAGGGGTGGTACTAATGTGCTTTCCTGTACATGTATAATTATGGCTTTGTTAGCTGTGTCCTGTGTTCCTGACATGTCAGAGATTTATAGACACACCAACATCAGCAATGCAGAGGACTGTAGTGGAGGCATACAAGACTAGAGGATTGCACGCATGAAGTAAGGTAAAGTGCGTGTGTGTAGGGGTGTTGACAGCACCATACAAAACATAGAGATTGAGGTAGGGGGGATTCACAATGCAAAACATACAGATGGGTGGGGGAAACTCAGTACAGGACATAGAGCTGAGGGTATGGGGGTCACAATATAAAAACAGAAATGGGGATGCACACTACAGGACATACAGATGAGGGGAAGGGAAGGGCACAATAGAGGACATTCAGTTGTTTTTTTGTGGGGTGGGAATATAGAACATAATACAGTTGAAACAGGTGAGGGGGCACAATACAGATTAGGTGGAGGGCATAACAATGGGCATACATCTGGGAGGTATGTGGGGGGATCACTTGCCAATTGCCTGCTCGATATATGTGCCCTAACATCACAACTGGGCAGGCATTTAAATTTGCCTGCACAGTTGATATGTCAGTGACATTGGCTGTGCCGCATGGTCGATCTGATATGCCATTCACAGACATATCGGGTGTACACATGCGCTGCTGCACTATCAATATATCATTCATTAGTCGAATGAATGCTATATATTCGACAAGTGTGTACCCAGCATTACACTCTGTTCTTTTTGCACACATAAATAGATACAAAGACCTAAATTAATAATTCTCTTAATGTATGCCAAAGCATACATTTACATAGCTAACTGCTTCTGAATTAAAAAAAAATACTTTATTACTGGTAACCCTAAATGGTGTTACACATAATAGGTGCATTTTACAGTTATCAAGGGTGTTACTTAGCATCTGGACTATCCAAGTTGCCATGCAAGGGTTCCAAATGCAAATATCTTTTATATTGCATGCTAGAACTCTGGACAAACCCTTTGTCAGAGATAGATCATGAATGGCCTATACCATGACAACAGCTCCACAGATACATCTTCTATAATAAATGCATTGCTACTACTTTACTACTACTACTACTACTAATAATAATAATAATAATAATAATAATAATCAGTGGCGTCCCTCCCCGCAGTGTCACCTGGTGCGGGGAGGGATGCTGTGCTCGCAGCATAGCTGAAAAGGGGGTGTGGCCTTATGGTAACACAGAAAGGGGGTGTGGCATCCCAACCCGAACCACATAGTCTCAATTCC
Source organism: Taudactylus pleione (assembly GCA_031769625.1). Classification (NCBI taxonomy): domain Eukaryota; kingdom Metazoa; phylum Chordata; class Amphibia; order Anura; family Myobatrachidae; genus Taudactylus; species Taudactylus pleione. The sequence goes on from JAUIMM010000014.1 coordinate 30,289,014, forward strand.
CGTGCTCTTACTGGCGGGGCCCAGGGGGGTGCAGGAGGTGCGGACTGCACTGTGTGCAGTGCCGGCTTCCTCACAGTGTCAGGAACTGAGTGCTGCACTTAATACTACAGTGCAGCTCCTGTCATTGAGTGGGAGCCTGCACGTTCGTGACACCCGGTTGCGGCCCACACCCCCTTTGTGACGCCACTGCTAATAATAATAATAATTATTATTAATAATAATAAATGGTAATAAATGGTAATGAAATTAACAGTCCAGATATACCCTGTGGCACAGGGGATTTCTAAGTAACCAAGTAACCCCGCCCCATCCCCCTAAGGTGGACAGTTTTTTCTCTGAGTTGGAGACAGGTTTGTTTCCAGCTCCACATCCTCACGATTCTATGAAAATTGTGTCATTTTGATCACGCCCCTGCTACTGTACGTCTCAGAGATATGTATTTAAAAGCCAATGATAATCCCTATCATAGTCTATTTATTGCAGAAGTTATTAAACATAATGCAATGCTTTTTTTCTTGACACAGCAATTTTCTGAAGATAAATTCTAGAATATTTTTAAACCTTGGTACTTTAATGACAAAAAATAGAAATATTGAAAATTAACTTATAAAAGCATATTTGAATTATTAGAAATATAGACATCACACTTGTAACCAGGGCCGGCCAAGGGCTACTAGCACCCTGTGTGAGAATTTTGAAGTGCCTCCCCATCACTTAGTACCAGGTCTGTCTATCTATCTATCTATCTATAATCTATCTGTCTATCTATCTATCTATCTATCTATCTATCTATCTATCTATCTATCTATCTAAGATTTATTGGTGCTGCCTGATGAAATGTAACTGAAAACTGCAGTCAGTTAGTCTATCAATCTATCCACACCCAATATATAGAAATTAATCACAGTAGTTCATGAATCCAATGTTTATGAACAGGAGAAAATCTTTATATACAGCAAAAATAGGTGCTTCTCCATATTTAATAAGCCCCGCTCACCAGCTACCAGCTCCCCTCAGCGATGGTGTATACTGTACATATTAACCATTGGGGAGCCTATTTAAGAAGGTTTGTGGTGGTACTATCGCCTTCACAGGATGGCTAAAGTAAGGAGCAGTAAAATTAAATAAATAATTTTTTCCATTGAAAGTTATGTTAAAATATTTATTTACTGTTTTTTTTTTACTATATTATTGCTTTTTTATATGTCTTAATTAATATTGAATCTGCTACTGAAAGCCGAAATACAGTATGGGCTTCCAGTACTGTGCACTTTTGTGACCCAGCACATAAGGATCTGGACTGGCCAGTAAAGCTGTGTAAGGCTTTTCCTACCCCTGCCGTCCAGGATTGCTTGGAAGCTAAACATTGCTCAGCTGCTCCAGGAAAGTTTTCTTATTAAATTGTGTCAATAGATTTTCTATCACTGTGATAAGTGGTGATAGAGAATCTATTCTTTTACCACATATTGATAAATATACCCCTAAGGGTGCATGTAAAAAAATGTACTGTACTATACTATGTGTAACATTACATTTATTTGGGAAAAATATATATAGTGACAAGTATAAACTAAACTACAAAAACATTTTTTATATAACCATTTAATTTTCAGCAGAACACTCTTGAGATATGTTGGCTTGATGGCTCGTTCAGACATATTTGGTGGGAAAATTGGGTAAAATGCATAGAAAACAAATAGTTATTTTGGATGTGTTTTTTTAATTGTCCATGCACTTTTAAATGATCACTCTTTTACAAATACAATCTAATGTACTGCTGCATGACAAATAGGTTGTGCCGCATTATAAATGCAATTTTACAATTTTAGAATGCAATGGGGGAAGTGGCATGATTGAATTTTGTTTGACCTATATTTAGGATGAGATTAATAGATTTATTAATATGTGAATAGTTTTAAAAATGCAAATGAGTGAAAACGGGCCTAGAACAGGAAGCATTCTACGATGCACAAAACTGTCATGGTGCAATGCAAAATCCTCTCTGTGTTGTCACACACCTCAGTAATTTTATTGACAAAGTGCATGGATTATTGGGGCAATAGGGAGAAATGTGCTCAAAAAGGTGCAAAGGGATGAGTGGAGTAAAAGCATTCTTTGTTAAGTGAGGACTGCATCTAATCTTGCAGACCTATGCAAAAAATGGGAAGAAGTTGGGAAGCCGATGGACATAATCCTGACCGCCGTCTTCCCGACTGTCTAATCCTGGCAAGTGTCTAATGACATGCGTCGATATCCCGACACCTGTCATTAGACCTACACCGGGAGCCCGACACCCGGCTTACCGATCGAAGATAAGCCGGGCGACGGGGGAGTGGACAGCCGCTGCCGGGCACCGGGTGCGGACAGCCGCTGGGGGGAGGGTTAGGTTAGGGGCTCCCGGGGGGGACTTAGGGTTAGGCTCCCCCCTGGGAGGTTAGGGTTAGGTGGGGGAAGAGGGGGTTAGGGTTAGGCACCCCTGGGGGTAGGTTAGGGTTAGGCCCCCCCCAGGATACTTAGGGTCAGGCTGCGGGGAAGGCGGGGTTAGGTTTAGGCACTTAGAGGGGGTTAAGGTTAGGCACTTGGGGGGGAGGTTAGGGTTGGGCACCCCTATAGGAGGGTTAGGGTTAGTGGGTAGAATTAGATTAGTTTATACTTGCCTTTGGACGTACGGGATCTTCACCCTTGCAGTGCTTCCGCTGTCGGGGTAAATCTTACAGATTCCGCAAAAAATAAGATATAATTTTGTAGTGCAAGATTATTATAATAGGATAAAAGAGGGGACATTGTACATGTTTTAAGCCTTTAGTAAAGGGCACAGATCACTTAATTTTGAAAACTGAATAAAGTAAATTACAATTTACCAATTTGGGCTGATGAATCAAAATATACAGTCAATGTGTTGGTAGAAATCACAAATCATGAATTTGCATGTGATTTGCAAATTCCCTTCTGAATAGGAATTTGCGCATGTATGCGGTTTTGTATATCTCTTTTCTTTAGTCGGGATTTTAAAAAGACACCAATTTATCTTTATCCAGTTATGTGTTGATCTACAAATATTGTATGCGAGCGATGCTTCATATTTTACAGTAAATTTAAGATATAACTTGGAGACACTAATGTATTACAGTATATTGTTATATAGCTGTTTTGGTTGAAAAATGCATATGTCCATCAAGTTTGAATATTTATCCTCAAAAGTAGGAAGAATAGAAAATATTATTCTGATCCCTCACTAGACATTAGACAAATTACTCCCATATCATCATGTGTATTTTTAAAATGGAACCAGATAGCTAATCCATGGAAACAGTTTTTCAGTCTGTTTGTTTTTCCCAGGTACTTTTACCGTAGTATTTTCTAGACCCACAGATTTAACATATAAAATAAGATTCTGTGATGTATAGCGTCAAATATTTTTCACTCACTTCCTCAAAAAAACAAGTAGATTTATTTGAGCAGATCGATTTTTAAATAAATTCTGTTGCATGTTGATAATATTATTTAATAGAATTTGTGTTTGTACAGTATGTGGTCTTCAAACCATCCCCTCAAATGTCTTTACCATTATAAATGTTAGCTTCCTTGCAGATGTGATTTAAGAGAGGAGAGGAACCGTGTGCAGGCTCCATGCAGGTCCCCTTGTCTCTGGAGGGCAGTAGACGGGCTTTGTGCATGTGTAGGGCTCTGGGAACATGGCACCCATGCCATGTTCCAGGAGATTTCTCTATTGACCAAGCGAAAAACACTGGAAAAATGGTTGCCACACCATTTTCCCAGTGATTATTGCTGTACTGCAGTGTTGACCAAAGCTGGACTTCAGAGATGTCGGAGAGAGTGAGAGAGAATGAGAGAGAGGGAGGGGGAAGAAACAAAAGGAAAGGAGAGAGAGGGGGCAGAGGGGAAGAGAGAGAAGGGGAGGGAAAGAGAAGGATGGAGAGGAAGGGGGAGGGGAGAAAAAGAGAGGGTTGAAGGGACTGAGAGTGCGTACACACAGTACCTGTTACAGCTATAGCATCAGCTTTCTGATGGGGGTGGGTACTTCCAGCATTAGAACCCTCCCCCTACCCATACACCTGCGAATCATGACATTATGTCAGCGAGTGGGCGGGGCTTCTATAGTCAGCAGCTACGGTCGGGTCCATCAGTGAGTGTGTTCTGTGCTGTGTGAGTGATGCCAGGAGCCGGCCAGGGAGAGTCCAGAGTGGCCAGGTTCAGCCTATATTTGGAGCAGTGTGGGTCAGTCACAGCTGCTGACACTGTAATGTAGCATTTTCCATGTAGGGAAAATCGCAGTTGGACACAGAATATAGGCATGCCGTATATCATTTTAATAAGCAGATACTGTTTGTGCTATCTAGTTTCTATTTGCATCACTTTGCGAATAAGATGCATTTGAAAGTAAAAAGTTGCACAAAAAGACGCTCAACGCTACCGAGTTGCACAGCGCTCATGTGATATGTTTAACGCAACTTGTAGCCCATAGAGGTAAGACCTATGTGGTCACATTTGTATGTGAGGTTTCTGTAAACCAGCTGATAAAAGAAGATTGTGAAGTTAAATGTACCTCTTTATGGGGCATATTTACTAATTATCACCACAATTTACTAAAAATCACATGCAAGGAGAGGGGCTACAAAAGGAGCCTTCACTGTGATGTGTAAAGAAGTGAAATGATCACAAAAGCAATCATTTCACTTCTATGGGGCATATTCAATATGGGAGCGAAAAGTCCGTGCTGGACTTTTCGCTCCACATCGGAGGTTTGAGTGGGGATAAAGTATCGAACCCGGAGAAAAACTCACTGGTGAAAAGTCCTCTGAATTTTTGGTAATTGATCCTGGCACACCCCAAAATATGTCCTGACATGGGGAATCACTATAGGTACCCCCGATTTGGCCTTCTGCATATTGTCGGGAATTTTAAATAGCAGCGGCAGGTGCATAAAAGCAGCTATGAAGAAGTGTTGAAGAATAGCACTTTGCTTTTTTGTGGGGGGGAAATAACTATTACCATTAAATTTGGGGTACATCAAAATGGGTGAAAACATATTTTTAAGTCCTTAAAGTGCATTTTGAAAATTCTTCAAAAATGCACCTGCCGCTACCACCCGCATTCTTTTAAACACCTGCCGCATACTTGGGAACCCCCCTGAATTAATTTTGTTAGTTAAAAACTTGTTCCCTATAATTTTTTTTTTTAACCTCAACATTAAAATAATTTTTTTGGAGTGTCCCTATTTTTTTTAAAAAACTTTTTTTTATGCAGTTCATTTTTAGGGGCTATTCCCAGGGGTGCAGGCTATTTTTTTTAAGCCTGCACCCCTAAACCCTAATTCTGCACTTTTTTTCGCCTGCTAAAGGCAAGCGAATAATTATCCTTGTTTTTTTACATTAACTTTTCGCACTCTGTGCAAGTGGAGTCTGCTGACCACGCATGTGAGGCACCCATTCTCCTGGTAATTTTTGTGAATCCTGGAGAACTATTAGTAAATCTAACAGCTTCACACCTCCCATAGGTTTAATCCGTGGATGTACGGCTGTTATCAGAAATTGAAGGAGATACCTGCTGCAGTCCCTCCATGGTACATATTTGTGGATATTCCCTGAAAACAAGTGTTTGGAGGGAATATTCCCAAATATTACTTGAAAATAGGCCCCTATAAACAACTTTCATTCATCCAACTTGATGTATATTGGTACCAATATTGATAATGGTATTGAAAATAAATAATGGCATTGTCACGTTGTGCATGATTTCTCACGATTTTAAAACCCTAGTTATTCACAATATCTTAGAATGTATATTTTGCAGTAGATTTTTAGTTTTCCACTTAAATTACAGGTAATTGTATATTTCCAGGTAATTTAATCAACATCACATGTACATTCTTTCCATTTTGTCTAATCATTTGTCCACTTAAACCTTGCCTTTCAGATTGTGTAATTACTGTTCCATTTAACAACTTTGTATCTGTATTCCATTTCAATAGCAATTAAATATCTATTGTACAACAGAATCTCTGCAAAGAAATGAAGACTTTCAACAAAAGATATCAAATGAACAGTAATACTTGATGTTTTATTAAAAAAAACTGTTTTAATTTAATATTCAGTATATTAACAGCATACTGAATCTGCCATGACTTGGAATTAAATATATTTTTCTCTAGATTTCTTTTTCCCAGTGGTTGGCATTGGTGCTTGGTACAATAATTATGGTTCCATGGTGATTTTGACATATGGGGGGAAGAAACACACAAGTATTAGGCAGCTATTGAAAAATCTTGAGGGTGGCTTTCCCAACACCAAAACACAACTATGATTTAGAACCAAAACCCAAACAAGGGGGTCTGCGCACATCTCTAGAAATTAGAGTGTTGATGGTGCCGTCCTTGAGAGTAATTAACCTTTTGCACTATATTTATGATATCTCCTGCATTAGACTATTGCTACATAGCCCTGATACTTAAAAGCATGCCTGCATGATTTAAGCAAAAAAGGACTTAATACAAAGGCCACTCAATAAAAGTGAAATAACTGAACCATTAAAATATTTAAAAAATTGTATTGAGAATAGCGGGTTTTTTTTTCATTTACACACAATATGATATGTGAAGAAAGATGCCACAATCTAATATTGGAAGACTTAATGATACATTTATGGCATAGTGTAGTCCACAAAAATATATTATCAAATCATGTCTCTTTTACTTTTTAAAATAATTCATGCCCTGAAAAATATAAAATACTTGGAAAATTACTATGACTACAGTCAATCAAATTCAGTCCATAATTGATTATAAATGCTATCACAATTACTGCTTAAGCATAATATTGTATTATCCCACACTTATCAGATATTCAGTGTGTCCATTCAACACACACCAGAAGGATATTACAGAGAATATTTACTGAACAAATTGGTAGCACCCTGGAACTAATTAGTATAAGATCATAAGGTGGGGTACACTTGGCCGACGGATTGACCGGCAGGCTGGCTGACCGACCGACCGACTGATTTGGTAAGTGTGCAGCAGTGTATGCAACTTACCAATTAATCACAGACACCAGTTGTGATGTCACTGTCATTGGTTCCTGCGGCTAGCATATGGGTCAGTTGGTTGGTCATCCATGCACACAGGCAGTTGTACACAATATATCTGTGAATGACATGGTTCACAAATATATCATGTGTACATATCGGCTGATGGTCGGGATGATGATATACAGATGTGTCCTCATACACTATTGGAACACTTACACCAAAAATCCCTTCTCAGCATGCCATGTCCTGTACAACTGGGCTTATGCTGAGACATTTTTTCACCCTTCTCACTCGAGTATGCATCTTAGGCCTGTATTCAATTTGGAGCGAAAACCCGTTATCGGCAATAATTTATCGCCAATTACATCATTTTCGCATGCTTCAATTATCCCCGCATTCAATTTCAAAGACTTTTTGCAGGTGGATAAGTTTTCTCCATGTAATGCATTGCGAGAAAAATTGCAGAATTGGGGTTTTGGGTTCAGGCTTAAAAAAATAGCCTGCACCCCTGAGAGTGTCCCCTAAAAGTTTTCAGTGTCAATTTTTTTTAAAAAAAGTCCTCAGGACACCCCAAAAAATGTACTTGAATTTGGGGGTGATTTAAAAAAAATGGGAGACAAACTTCTAAAGTAGCAAAATTGATTCCAGAGGGGTTCCCAAGTATGCGGCAGGTCTTTTCTTCATTACGGGTGGTAGTGGCAGGTGCATTTTTGAAGAATTTTGAAAAAACATCTTAGGGACTTAATAATATGCTTGCATCCATTTTCATGTACCCCAAATTTGATAGGCATAGTTATTTTCCTCCCAAAAAATAGCTAAATGCTATGCTTCATCTGTTCTTCAAAGCAGCATTTATGCACCTGCCGCGGCTATTTAAAGACCCGACTTCACTTCAGCAGGCAAAAACGGGGGCTCCAATAGTGATCCCCCATGCAAGGACATCTTTAGGGGGGTGCCAGGATGATTTCCTGAAAATTGACAGGACTTTACGCCTGTTCCAGTTTCTCCGGGTCCTGTTTTCACATCATTACAAATTGAATACGGGGATAAGCGGGGACGCGCGCAATACTTTTCTGCCTGCAAAACAGGTGAAGTTGGCGAAAAGTCCAGCAGCCGAAATGTCCGGACTTTTCGCCTCAAATTGAATACAGGCCTTAGTTGGAATGCGATACAACAAAACCACTTATATCCATTTGCGACCGAGACTTAATCTGTATACGAAGTGCTATGATGCAGTGACCATGGCTTTTATTAATGCCAAGTTGTGCTTTACCTCACTTTGTATATACTTAAATCTAATTGCTGTGAGGTTAAAGTCATAGTCCAGCCTGGTATATTGAGACTAAGGGCTATATTTACTAAAGTGTGGGTATTTAGAAGTGGAGATGTTGCCCAGAGCAACCAATCATGAAGACACATCTGTATCGTTTGTCGGCTGCACAAACAATAAATCGTCTAGTGCAGTGGTTCCCAAACTGTGCGCCGTGGCACCCTGGGGTGCCTCGGGACACTTGCAGGGGTGCCTCAGGTTGGTGGTTCAGCACCAAATCAAATTTATGGTCAATGTAATGTAAATATGTAAATATGTTGGCAAACAGAAGTGCAAACATGTCTACCACCACATAACTGAGCCTAAGGATGACAATTAAGCACAATTTACTATTTCACTTAATAACAAACTTAAAATTAGGGGTGCCTTGAAAACAATGCCGGTACTCTAGGGCGTCGTGGTTCAAAAGAGTTTGGGAACCACTGGTCTAGTGTATACCCAGCATTAGAAAGTATCTAGGTAGACTGAAAATTTGCTGAAAATTCACAAAATAATATTATAAACACAAGTGATAGAAAAAAACATCAAGATTTTATTATTACCTGTCAAATGTTTTATTTTTAAAAAATGTTTTATTTAAAATAACAATTGATATAAGTAAATTATATTGTTTTCTCCAGTTAACTACAATTCACAGAACTGGAATCTGCTTAACAGGCTATCATATTGCTTGCAACAACATAGTGACAAGATATTATTGTTCCAATGTAAATATACTGTGAATATATTAAATAATGTATATAATACTAAACACAAAGCATGACATATATACATTTATAAGTGCAAATATGACTGTAATCCACAGCAACCAATCAACAGTTAAGTTAGGTACACACTATATAATTACTAGGCATTAACGGGCCGATCAGCCGATAATGCCCGATAATTGGGTAATGTGTGCAAGAGCATTGGAATGCTTGAAACCGATAAACGGCTTCAAACATTCCTGCATCACTCAGATCGGGGGAATGAGATAGCGTGTGCTGTACACTCTATATCGTCCCCATCCCTTTCAAGAGATGAATGTAAAGTACATGCCAAGCAAAAAATTGCTCACTGTATATGGGTGCACACCAATCCAATATTCACTCCATCAGATCGGAGCATTTACCAAATCAGTGGCACCCATCTTTAGACAAGGAAACAAATCTGACTGGTTTGTGGGGATAATGGCACATTGGGACTGTGTAATAATAACCTCTAAAAAACACTGTTGCATCAAGTGATGGCAGATTTTCTGATTATTATATAAAATACTGTAGTCAGCTTAGTTTGAAGGACATGTGAGGCTTTTTCATGCTATCAGTGCTTTTAAGTTTCAGTTCAGATTATTGTTGTACTGAATTAGTGTTATTGGATTTATGCAACAAATGGCATAGTATATTTTCGATATTGCTTGTGCTTTTCAGCGTTAAATTGTCATGCAGATGGGTCCCGCATCAAACACTGAGCTGGCACACCTTTTTTGTTGGGTTTGCATAGTTCTGGGCTATTTGGGTTTAAATGCCTTCAGTTTTGCATTTGCAGTTAAAATCTGCAAATCCAGAGAATAATTTGCATGTAAAGCACCAAATTAAAGAAAATTACCAGTTGTGGTTCAGTGACTCAAAGCAAGCATCACTAGTTCTTTTATTTCAGCATACAGATGTCCATCTTTGCAGCTAGATTTTGTGAGTCATTACCAGGACTGCATAAACAGCACAAAAATAAAATACAACCAAATCAATATGTGGCAGCTGCATAAACCCACACAAACAAAACCAAAGATTGTCATATACTTTCGAATAGTAATTAGCATAATATTATGTGAAGACATCAAATGTGGTATATTTCGGAGAATTGCATAGCATCGTTATTTGATCAAACATTAAGAAAATATATTATGATGTGTAAACTGACTTTGTGACCTTCACATCTCTTGAAAGCACCCTTAGGGAACATAATTTTGCCATTACACAGATAGACTCATTCATTACCATAAGACAATGTGTTTGAGGTATTTTTCTTCTTGATCAGGTCATTACCCACAGAAATACATTATTTTTATTATTATTATTATTATTATTATTATTATTATTATACTTCACTACTAAAACTCAGATGTTTTTTTTTGGTTTGCCGCAGAACATACACAACAGGGACAGAAATTATGCTACTGGTGGGGGAAGTTAATTGAAATATATTTGCATTGTAGAGTATCGAATTATAGATGAGTGAAATCAATGTGTAATAAAATAAATAAATAAAAAAAACGATAAACTTATCAGAATCCAGGTAAATGTCTATTTTAATAAATTTTAAGTTACAGCTTAATGTAGTACATTCAGCAAATGCTGTTACTGTGCGATTTAAAATATAAAGACACAAATGACCGCATTACAAACTATTGTATTTTCCACTTCTCTCGCACTTAGGGCCTGAATCAGCAAGGAATGCAGTTGCTAGTACGCACGCAATCGGTTGATTAATTCACACTGTGTATGTGTATGTATCGCAGTGATTGAAATGAAGTGCCATTTGTGGTGGTGACGAGAGGGGGTGGTCGGGCGAACGCAGGTGTGGCAGTGCGCTCTCAATGCCGTTGTAGGGGCGTGCATAAATTAGCCACTGCAAAACCAGATGCAGCCTGAAGCCTCATAGCGTGCACTGAAGTAAGCAATTCCTGAGTGAGGTCTGACCTTCCCTACCTGTGCGTATGGGTCCGATGGTACTCAATGTTACTGATTAATTTGCTATGTTGCCCAAGTATACGGGTGTGAGTAAGGGGAAGTGGGCGTCCTTATGTTAGGCTGCGATCGCAAGGCAAATGCAAACATTTGCATTTCACCGCTGATAATAGCAACTTTGTAGCATGCATATAAGCAGAATAGCGATCCTTGCTGAATCAGGCCCATTGACTTTTTGCTATTCTCTCTCTCTCTTGTTATTTGGATGTAAATCATATTCTAGTTCTATGTAGTCCTATATAGGTTAAATGTGTTCATATTCATAGTATTGTCACAGTTAATATTTTTACATATGGTTAAACACATGGACCTTATTCAGCGTGGAACGCAATTGTATCTAGGCACACACAAAAAATGTGCAGTTCGGTGCAAATAAGACATGCAACCATTCTGCATAAGTAGCAAATGCAACTATTTCCAATGCAGGAAACAGGAGGAATACAACGCCCAGGAATACAACAGGATGTGCGACTTCACTATGAGCACAAAAGATGCTTAAAAACACAGTCACCAATCTGATACATAATAGCAAATGGCAGGAAAGTGTAGATAACAAAGGAATGTAGTTCAAATCCCGGTGCACACAATGCCGACAGTAGCAGCACCAACGCTGGAATCCCGACAAGGGTCAGAAGCCCGGCTCGACCTTCCTTGCGACCGTGATTCTGAAGATAAGTTTTAGGGTTAGGTTTAGGGTTAGGGGTTAGACACTAGGGGGAGGTTTAGGGTTAGGCTGCGGGAAAGGGAAGGTTAGGGTTAGGCCATACTTGCCAACATTTGGCTCCCTCCTTCTGGGAGGGAGCTGTCGGGCTTACAGGGCTGGGGGCGTGACGCAGCCAAAGGGGGCGGGGCCCAGCACATGATGCAGCATTGGGGGTGGAGCATGGGGGCGTGACAGCGCGATCGCGTCATCGTGGCTCCGCCCCCTCTTCACAATGCTTATGTGACTAATGGCATTGTGCAGCGGGGGCGGAGCCACGATTACGCGATTCAGCGCGATTCGCATCACCGGCCCCCCTGCTGCCGGGGTTTGTACCTAAAGGTGCGGGGGGGTGCGGGCACATTGCCGGGGGCCGGGAGGATTACTTGCCTTCCTGGGAGGTCGGGAGCAGCACCCGATTTTCGGGAGGCTCCCGACCAAATCGGGAGGGTAGGCAAGTATGGGTTAGGCTGCAAGAGTGGAGGGTTATGGTTAAGCTGCGAAAAGGTGAGTTAGGGTTAGGGATAGTTTACTTAGAGATGCGCCCAGTTACTTGTGGCTGATCGCACCACAAATGTGTGCATGCATCAGGCCATGTGATTCCCTGTGCCTGCATACGCTATGGTACGTTATGGCACGCACTGCGATCGCACCATGCATTCCTATGGAGGCACGGGCGCAATAGCAGTGCATGTATCCGCTCACGGGCGTAGTTATTGCACTATGCGTGGCATGATTTGCAGTGCCAGCGCCAAGGATGTAGCTGGGTATATCTGTATCTGCAGGCGTCGGCATTTTAGAGGACAAAAGACGGCATTGCTGATCCGAGTGCTGCATCTGAAGCTTACTCAGACTGGCTGCTGAAACTGCTCAGAGAGGGCCAGGAAATACTCAGAACCTGGACTCGCCACTCCCAGTAAACAGTGGCAACATGCCCCCACTAGCCCTGCTCACTCACCACCTCTAAACAGCTGCAGCATGTTAATCATACTGTGGCTTAGGGGACTGCAGTAGCATTCGCAGATAGAATGTAAGCTCCCCTTTAGAATGTAAGCTCCCACATAGAGGGCTATCTTCCCTCACGTGCTTCTCCTTGTCTTATACTTTCATTTACTGCTAACTCCCCACAACAGCACCTATCACTTGGTTGCTGACACCCTGCTGCTTATTTAGGTGTTATGCGGCAATGTTTATAAATCATGTATTTGCCCTGCATTCTTTGTACTGTTAATAACTGTTTTTCTTGTGTGCTAATTTGTTTTTGTACTTTGTAAGGCGCTGCAGAACCCTTGTGGTGCCATATAAATAAAGGATAATAATAATAATAATTATAATAATAATAATAATAATAATAATAGAGACCTGTATATGCACAGATCTCTAACAAGTGGACTTGTACACAAACCATCGGGTTTCTGTACAAGGACGGAATTCAATTGATTCCTGCCCCCATCGCGCCCGACGGAGCTATTCAATTCTTGCTCCTGTCAGGCGCGATCAGCTGCCAGCGCTACATGTCAGCTCGCAGCCCCAGGGGGGTGAGAGCTGAAATGTGCGAAAAGTTACATGTTTGGGCGCCCAAACATCACTTTTCATGATCATGCCCAGCACTTTGGTCGGGTTTAGCTGCTTTATGTGGCTAAACCCAACCACTTTGGGTGCGATCAGCACGAAAATCTGGAACAATTGCATAGCGGCCCGCGATCTCCTGGCACTTTAGACGGGAGATGCGGGCCATGAAAACAATTGAATTCCGCCCCAAGTGTTAATTAGGCCCAATGATCTTACACCCACTTGCAATGTTACTTGCTCCATTTAATATGTTGACTTTCTGAACATGAGTAAATCTGCATGTTAAATATCTTTGCTACAGTATTTACATACAATTTTACTGGTGTTTGAACTTCATTCTTGAACTACCTTACAATTCCTGCAGTATATTGTTTCAGTTGACACTAGAAAAAACTATTCTACTACTGTATACTGGTGCTATGATTCTGTAAGAAAAGCCAGTAACCCAAAATAGGTATATGCTAACCCCACCATAATATAAACTGAAACTCCAAAAGAAAAAGATAGCAATAACATGTTAAATACTAATAAATAATTAATTGTATTAACCAGCTAAAATAATAATCCAATAACTTTCTTACTATATTCACAACAATATGTTAGCTGTTAAAAAAGCAAAAAAATGTATACGATGTACTGTATGTCTATTAAATAACGAGACTGATTAAATCACTTGTGTCTGCACCTAGAATCACTTTACCATTAAAACAAACCAAAAATACATCATAAAACATATATTTATTACAATAACAATAAACCTGATAGAACTGCAGTTCCACAAGACATAAAAATGAATATAACAATAATGCAATAATGGGATAAAAAACTTTCACACGTTAATGAGGATGTGAAACAGGGTGTAGTCCCAAAAATCTGGAGAATATAATCACTAATGGAAACATTGGTTTCCCTTAATTAGTAACAGAGTTCCATAAGAGAATTGTGGCTTAATAGGATGATCCAATAAATGTAACAAGTAACTCTTTCTCTTAGCAGAAATATCCGTGTCTCCTCTAATGTAAGCGGCCACTCACCACTGATGTAATTAAATCCTGAGCAAGCCAGGAATGAAAGAGAACAATAAGGATCATCAATTGGAGCCCAGCCAGCAATACATTCCACAGGAACACAATTGGCAGCGATGATCAGCCTGACCAATGTCAGAGTCTCCGGACTCAGGGCTAGCTGCCACAATGCTGGATAGTACAATCCCGTGGTTGGTTAGCCCCGTCACCTGAGATCAGCTGGAAGAGGTGAGCGGTGATGTTAGCCCCCCGTCACCTGAGATCAACTGGAAGCAGTGAACGGTGATGTCAGCGGTGGAAGCCGCGGGGTCCGCAGTAGCCTGTAGCTTGGATGCACACTTCTCCTCATTAACTGAGGTTTTTTCAAAAGGCAGAATGAATCCCTCCTTCTCAGGAGGGGATTATAAATCCTCAGCCACCAATAGCAGACTTTCATGTCTAGCTGGACATGATTAATCAATTAGCAACTTTTCAAATGTTCTGACCAAAATATAACAATCACATTTCCTATGAAGTATACAAATCAATACTTTCTGGTTTGTTTATTCAATTAGTAAGGGTACTCAGAATTAAATATATATAATATATATAAAAATATATTACCAAATAACTAGAAAATAATAATAATAAAACAAAAAAATATAGAAAAATATATATATATAAATCACCCGCTAGCACACAAAACATCGATACAGAACCGATTCAATCCATTGAGAATAGACACTCCAAAAAGAAGAAGTTCAGAACTAGAGGTGTCCAAGGAGGATTAGTGGTTTCAAAAGGAAAAAATCCCAGAAACAAACCAGTGTAATAGGTGCTAAGGGTCTCTTTAATTTATCATCTAAGAAATTGACCAATGACCAAATGAGGTTACTTATGAGAGGTTTAACTTTTGCACCTTCATTTAAACCCAATTTCTTTGATGTTTTTGTTGAGTTACATCGGTTTATCCGTAATATTTGTCGCAAAAGGTATTTTGCCATGCAAAAGTTAAAGAGATCCAAGTTAGCAGCTTCTCCAATTATATTGGATAGTGGGGATGAATCAGCTTTATCTATTTTGGAGTCTCTGTGTGATGAAGAGCCATCTATGGATATCCCCGGTAAAATCTATGACGTAAAGCAATCAGGTTCCTTCTCTAAATTCACTAAAAAGTCTCAATTTTATCTAGTTCAGTACAAAACTTTGTGTATTGACACATTTTATAAACAGACTCTTGATGAATTTAGAGTGAAAGAGAGCAGTACAACTTCCGATATAAAAATAATCTTTCTATCAATGAAAGGAAGGCAATAAAGGAACTGACTGCGGATTCTGAAGTCATTATTAAGATGGTGGATAATGGTGGTGGAGTGGTAGTTCAAAATACAGATGATTATTTGAGAGAAGCTATGCGGCAACTCTCCGATACATTTTTTTATACCACTCTTGAATCTGATCCGACTCATCTTTTTCAAGAGGAATTAAGGGTGCTTTTGGATGATGCCCTTGAAAATGGGATTATCTCTTAAAGGGAATTTGATTTTTTGTTTTCTGCACACCCCGTCACTCCCACGTATTATTTACCTAAAATTCACAAAACTCTACACAATCCACCGGGTCGTCCTATTATTTCTGGTGTGGGTTCTTTAACTGCTAATCTTTCTTTTTATGTTGATCACTTTTTACAGCCACAAGTTGCATTTCTCAAATCACATTTGAACGACACCACAGATTTCTTGAACTCTAATTCCAATATTAAAAGGTTGCCACATTATACATTTTTGACGTGTGACGTCAGTGCATTGTATACCAACATATCCATGTGAGAGGTATTGAAGTGGTGTAATCATTTTTACTTTTGGATGATAAGATTGAGAGGTCACATTGTAAGTTTATTTTAGACTGTATTCACTTTATACTCACAATAATTTTGTTTTTGATCGGGTTCACTATTTACAGCGCACTGGCACAGCAATGGGGACCCGGTTCGCGCCGAGTTTCACGAACCTCTATATGGGCCACTTGGAGGAGTGGCTCATCTGGGGTGGCCAATTCGGCGTGAACCTGGTCCTCTATAAGTGATTTATTGATGATTTATTTTTATATGGGATGGTGATGAGCACTCTGTTTTAAGTTTTTTTGATTACTTGAATCAGAACGATTATAATTTAACTTTCACGAGCACTTTTCATTCTTCTACGATCACATTTTTGGATATTAGACTTAATGTTGTTGAGGATATCATTCAAACCAGCACCTTTCATAAAGAGGTTGATACAAACAATTATATTGATTACACTAGCAATCACCGCCGGAACTGGCTTGAGAATATTCCATCGGGCCAGTTCTGAAGATTACGTTGCAATTGTTCATCTAGGGATGTATTCACTATGCAGGCCTCTAAATTGATGGAGGTTTTCAAAAATAAAAATTATCCTGAACCTTTATTAAAGGATGCTTTGAGATCTACGAAAGAAATAGATCGGGATATATTGTTGAAACCTTCTACAAAAAAGAAAGCTGCTTTTCCTGTAGATAAATCTAGTCTTTTTATTTCAAAACACAACAGTTGTTCATTTCAGATTTGTAAGATTTTCACTAAAAATTATAATATGTTGATTTTTGACCCATTATTGAGGAACGAATTGGAAACAAAACCTACTGTAGTGTTTAAGAAGGCTGATAACTTTAAGAGATTTTTGGCCCCCAATTTTTTTCAAAATAAGAGCAGGGTCTCCAGTTTATGGTCTGAATCCTCCAGGTGGCTATCCAAAATCATTGGGTGTTTTAAATGTGGGAGTACACGTTGTCTTACATGTGGACACATTAGTCATAGAAGTACTTAATTCTCTTCGTCATCATCTACCATTGAATACCCGATTAGGTCATTTATTAATTGCAAAAGCATCTATGTGATATATGTACTTCAATGTCCTTGTCACCTTAGCTATGTAGGGAGAACCACTAGGTCTCTTCAGATCAGGTTCCTGGAACATCGCAGAAATGTTCTGAATGGTTTTAGTAATCATAGTGTCTCCAGACACTTTGCATTGCAACACTCTAGGGACCCTAGGGCCTTGACAGTAGTAGGTATTGAACACATCCCTCCCACAGACAGAGGATGAGACAGGTTCTGTAGGCTGTGTGTACATGAGGCCTATTGGATACATACTCTGTGGACATTAGTCCTGGATGGATTGAATGAAACGGTTGATTTAGATTTTTAGGGTGTTATATATGGGTCATTCTTTCTTTGAGTTATTAAAACCCTTTCCTGTATCAGACTCTGATCTGTGAGTTGAGGCATAAGTTTGGTGCTTATAGGGTATGTTATACTGATGGACCTATCCCCTAATGGATGGAGGGGTACCCCATCCATGTCATTGGTTCCCCACTTTTTTGAGCAACATATATTAGATTTACCTCATGTCTGCAAAGGTTATTATGTGTTTTTTTTATGTGAGCTAAGTTATTTATTTATTTATACCTTCATAGTAACGTGTTTCTTTGGATTCATCATTGAATCTGGGTCTTTCTGATTTACTTACTACATATCTGGTAATATGATTATTATTTATTATTTATATTGATCATTATTGTACTTATTTGTATTTTTATAGTTGTTTTTTAATGTTCATTCTGGATACTTGTTATCAGGAATGAATATGTATTTATATTTTTTATATATATTTTTTTTTTATATTTTTTTGTTTTATTATTATTATTTTCTAGTTATTTGGTAATATATTTTTATATACATTTTAATATTTTTAATTCTGAGTACCCTTACTAAGTAATTGAATAAACAAACCAGAAAGTATTGATTTGTATACTTCATAGGAAATGTGATTGTTATATTTTGGTCAGAACATTTGAAAAGTTGCTAATTGATTAATCATGTCCAGCTAGACATGAAAGTCTGCTATTGGTGGCTGTGGATTTATAATCCCCTCCTGAGAAGGAGGGATTCATTCTGCCTTTTGAAAAAACCTCAGTTAATGAGTAGAAACGCGTCAAGGTGCTGATTCTTTCTATTGAACTGCTGTTCTATGCTAAGACGGACCGCTGACTGCCGCTTGTGGGAGATCTAACACACTGAAGTGTGCATCCAATCTACAGGCTACTGCAGACCCCGCGGTTTCCACCGCTGACATCACCGTTCACTGCTTCCAGTTGATCTCAGGTGACGGGGGGCTAACATCACCGCTCACCTCTTCCAGCTGATCTCAGGTGACGGGGCTAACCATCCACGGGATTGTACTATCCAGCATTGTGGCATCTAGCCCTGAGTCCGGAGACTCTGACATTGGTCAGGCTGATCATCGCTGCCAATTGTGTTCCTGTGGAATGTATTGCTGGCTGGGCTCCAATTTATGATCCTTATTGTTCTCTTTCATTCCTGGCTTGCTCAGGATTTAATTACATCAGTGGTGAGTGGCCGCTTACATTAGAGGAGACACGGATATTTCCGCTAAGAGAAAGAGTTACTTGCTACATTTATTGAATCATCCTATTAAGCCACAATTCTCTTATGGAACTCTGTTACTAATTAAGGGAACCCATTGTTTATATTCTCCAGATTTTTGGGACTACACCCTGTTTCACATCCTCATTAATGTGTGAAAGTTTTTTATCCCGTTATTGCATTATTGTTATATTCATTTTTATGTCTTGTGGAACTGCAGTTCTATCAGGTTTATTGTTATTGTAATAAATATATGTTTTATGATGTATTTTTGGTTTGTTTTAATGGTAAAGTGATTCCAGGCGCAGACACAAGTGTTTTCTCGTTTGGTCTGTTTTGGGGAACTTCAGGCAGTTATCCCCTTGTGTCAGCTGCCAGTAATTCACTGTTAATCTCTGTTGCAATATATTAGCGCTCCACTTTTTTTCTATTACAAATGTAATGTTTGTCCCCTTCAATATACTCCCCATTTGCACTAATACATCGCTGTAGTCTTGTTTTCCACTGGTGGAAGGCATGGTGCAAATCAATTTCTGTTAGTTGTTTCAACAAATCTGCCGTTTTCTTCTTTACAGCATCAACTGATTCAAAATGTGTCCCTTTAAGCACTGATTTAACTTTTGGGAAAAGATAAAAGTTGCATGGTGCTAAATCGGGCGAATATGGAGGATGTTCAAGTGTAGTAATGTGATTGTCGGTCAAAACCGCTTCACAGAAAGTGCTGTGTCAGCAGGCGCATTGCCCTGGTGAAGAAAGAAACCATTTTTCCACAGTCACAGATGTTTCTTTCTGACTTTTTCTCTCAGCTTTTTCAAAACTTCCTTATAATAATGCTGGTTAACTGTTGTGCCTTCTGGAACCCATTCTTGCAAAATTACACCCTTGCTATCGAAAAAAAAACAATGAGCATTGCCTTGAATTTTGACTTGCTTTGACAAGCTTTTTTCATTCTTGGTGATGACGGTGATTTCCAGTGCATTGACTGTCTTTTGGTTCCAGGATCATACTGGAAGATCCAGGTCTCATCACAAGTGATTACAAGACAGGCAGTCATTCCCATAGGCCGTAGTAAGCATTTGAAAACATTCTGTTGGTGTTTTGTGCAATTTTACAAAAAATTTCAAATTGACACGTTGTTCAACTTTTAAACTTAGCATTTTTTCGGCACTCTACAGAAAATACAACCAAATTAAATGGCGACTCACAATCAACTGAAATGTCGTAGAGTGTTGCTGCTTGTCATGCAGGTTCAGACCAGTTCAATCTTACTACATATGCGGTTCTGACTGCTTTGTTTACTAGGTGGAATCACAGTCTCGTTATTTTATAGACATACCTCGTATATATATATAAAACGCTGCTCCTTACCTCTATGAGGGGAATTCATGTGTGTTGCATGCCGGTGGCCACTAGATGGTGCCCAAAGGAGCAGTTGAATTGTTGCTCCGTTCGGGCAAGCACAGCCACTGCCGCTGACATTATAGTCCCCAACTATACCATTTTGGCTGGTACAATACCGTTTTTTTTACGGTTTGTACCGGCAAACAGCACTGTAATGGTTTGCACTGTGTGCTGAATTTCTTAGCAGCGCTACAGGGACACCGACTCCCACAGCGCTGCTAAGTGACACTGACTGGTGGCTCACTCCCCCTTCCCCGTCCTTCTGTGGTTGTTTGCAGGCTCTGTGTTTAGTGAGGCAAGCGGTGCTGGCTACTTACTGTTAGTGTGCACTTTGAAGTTAATCTCTATATATCACTGGGGACAAGCTAGCTACAATTAATGCAGTTAGATTATACTACATAGCAGTGGCGGGCTGGGCCGGGGGGCAGGGTGCCATCTGCCCCCCGGGCCGGTACTATTTAAGCTCTGGGGGGCCGCTAGCTGCTATGCAGCTGAACGCTGCATGCATGCTTGGTGGCTGGAGATGCCTCACTGGCGTCCGTCCAAGGCCCCGCCCACTGAAACACTGGCAGCACTCCCCCTCTCAACTGTCCATCCAACCGCAGTTCAGACATGACATAACGGCGTGGGGTGGAAGGAAGGCTTTGCTAGCCCTGCCCTCACTGTGCCGCCCTATACTAAGCCACCAGTCCCAGGATTGGGCATTGCTGGGCAGGCTGGGAGTGACGTCACGCGCCATCCCTGCCCGCGCAGTCTCTGACCCCATGCGACAGTGGATGTTTCTAATGGCTGGGCTGCTGTTCGCGGGCAAGCAGCAGCCATCCGCGGCCACGGGACCAGCGAGCGGACTCGGAGCACACTGAGGTCAGCCAGGTGGACGCTGTAGTCGTGATGTGTGACCCCAGGATGGAGGAGACAGACTGCGACCGCCGGCCCGGTGAGTGGTGACTCAGAGATTCGGTGAGTGCTGACTCAGAGCCTCTGCCTGCCAGTGCTCTGATTGAAATAAGAAAAGTAAAACTCGCGCTCTTCAGTCAGGAGGGGTGGGAATGAAGGGGATGTGTCGATACTAGGTGTGGTGCTCAGAGGTGAAGGGGGAAAAATTTATAGGAGGTGGGTTATATGGGTACAAGGGGTGGGTATGGGTATATATGAGTGCTGCACTGTATGCAGGAATACCTAGTCGTGCTGTATTAAGGCTAATAAATAGGAGACGGGTGCGCTCTCTAAGGAGAGTGGTTACAGGAATGGGGGGATGGAGAGACAAGGACGCGGAGAAGGGGTGGGTGGATGTAGTGTGGTGTTGTGAGGAACAAAGTAGGAATAAAACAAAATGGGCCAAATCGTTTATTATTAAGAAAACACAATACTGCTCCAGACGGCGGTATAATATATAGGGGTCTATTTACTAAGCTTTGTTGGGAGTTAAAGTGAACGTGATAAGGTACCAGCCAATCAGCTCCTAACTGCCATGTCACAGGCTGTGTTTGAAAAATGGCAATTAGGAGCTGATTGGCTGGTACCTTATCACCGTTCAAAAAATGACAGTTGGAAGCTGATTGGCTGGCACCTTATCTCCTTTCACTTTGGCTCCTAACATTGCTTAGTAAATAGATCCCTATACAGTATATTATACCGCCATCCGCAGCAGCATTGTGTCTTCTCAATACATGGTTTGTTCACCTACTTTTGACTCCTTTGTGTTTTTGTTTCCTGTGGATTCATTTATTTAATTAAAAGATAGGAAACATATTAATTCTGTTCAGTTAACAAAAGAATTGGAGGGGGGGCGCTACAACATTTCTCGCACAGGGTGCTAGTAGACCTGGAGCCGGCCCTGTGATTGGGGTGTCGTTTCCGGGTGGCTGCTGCTACAACTCGGTATGCAAGCACTTACACAAATTGTATTATTGAAGCAGTTACATATATTTGTGGACTGTGGTGTGTGTGTGTGTATATATATATATAAATCTGTATAGATATAATAATATATATCTTTATCTGTCTATATGGTTTAACCATCTGGTCACTTCAGTATCTGACACCCCACTCACCTGCCTTGCTCTGCTCCACCTTTTGTCTCTATGGTCCCAATCCCTCTCTGCTGTCCTCCTCCACCCCCAACTCCTTCCCCATCACAGTCATGGCCCGACCCCCAACCCCATGAATGTTCCGTCCCAACACCCCCCACCGCTCCCATACTAACTCCGGCGCCAGTCTTCCTCTCCTTAGACTGTCCTATCTCCCTCACAGTGGGATCCATTGGGAGTTGCACACTGAGGAGACATGATGTGTATGTATGTATAAATATATATATGTACAGGAGCATATCTATAATGGGTGCAGAGTGTGCGGGGCATGTGGGCCCCTGGGTCCAGGGGGGCCCCGCATCACACACCCTGCACCCATACAATGTAAAACTCACCTGTCCGTGGTCCTGTGTCGAGTGTCAGTACTGCACAGAACAGTGGAAAATGACCGCCACTGCCTTTTTTCCAGCATTCTGCATATCCTCAGTAGACTTCAGGCACACTCTAGTGCCCAGAGTCTTCTGCTTCTGCGGTGGCCGGCCAGCCGTGTCAGTCGGCTGCCGTGGAGAGAAGGGGGGCCGTGCACGGAGATCCACATGGGCCCCCTCCTCTCTTAAGACGCCCCTGTATATGTAAGCATATTTTTATAGATATTCATATGTGTTTGGGTGCATATATTTAAATGATGTGCTGCAGCCAATAAGATCTATATGTCAGTCCCCATCCAATCACAGAAGAGTGTTTTTTAGTAAACATGGGGCCACTCACTTGGGTTTTCCCCCCAGTCTGAAAGTTGCCAGCCAGCCCCTGCTACATAGCCTCCTGTTCTTCCTATATAGCCATTTTATCCCAGTGTCAAATGCATTCAGGTAATTATCCAAATGATACAGCCTATATAGACCAGTGTGTTCAGCATTATATATCTATAATAGACACACTAATTCACTGTACTGTATGGTGGGGCCTTCTGATTTGCAACATCCGCAGGAGCAAAATTACCAGTAGATTCTTTGTATAATATAACCTTGTTATTCTTTTTACAGATGAATACACAACAAATTGTACACTTAAAATGAAATTGAGGACTCTGTCTTTGTACTGTACACCCATCAGCCATAACAATAAACAACCTACCTAATATTCTGTAGGTCCACCCCGTGCTGCCGAAACAGGTCTGACCCGTCGATGCATAGTTTCCACAATCATTTTGAAGGTGTCCTGTGGTATCTGGCACCAAGATGTTAGCCACAGATCCTTTAAGTCCTGTAAGTTGCAAGGTGGAGCCCCCACGACTCAGTCTTGTTTTTCCAGCACATCCCACAGATGCTACATCAGATTGAGATCTGGGGTATTTGGAGGCCAATCCAACACCTTGAACTCAAAGTCGTATCTATAAAGGGTGCAGGGTGTGTGATGCCCACAGGCCCCTGGGTCCAGGGGGGCTCCCATCCGCACACCCTGCACCAATTTATTCAATACTTTCCTTTCCGGAGTCCTGCATTGTCAGTAGCATTTTCCTAGAGTTCTGAACATGCGTAGTAGGAAAATCGCTGTAAAAATAGCTGCCGCACCATTTTCCGGTGACCTACGCATGCGCAGTAGACTCTGGCACAGCACTAGATTCTACTAGTGCCCAGAGTCTACTGCTGCACAAAGTGTGCTGCTGGCCGCCAGGGAGAGAGGAAGGGGCCCCGGACAGAGATTGCACATGGCCTCCTCCTCTCTTAATATGCTCCTGCTTGAACTCTTTGTCATGTTCCTCACACCATTCCTGAACAATTTTTGCAGTGTAGCAGGGCGCATTATCCTGCATCTGCAGGTGTGGGGTGGCAACGAGGTCATACCCAGAACTGTGAATTACACAGAGGGAACTCATCCCCACTGCCGGTCCATTGGACTGCACAGCAGCCAGCAGCAGGCCCAGGGGACAAAGAACCCAGCACACACCGCGGGCACCGCACACCCACCAGACCCGCTTGCTAGATGCGGCCGCTTGCTCCCAGCGTATGGAAATTCATCTAAGTGACGTCAAGGCAGGTGCTCGCACGTCAAGGCATAAGCATGCCCACTATGTCTTGGTGAGCAATCACTTTGTGTTTACAGACGCCCACCAGCCTGTCTTTAGCCGCCCACTAGCGAACATCATCTCCAGGAAGTATATACAACCATCGGTACATCGAGTTCCATTCGATCTGACTGCAGCGCTTGTGGTTGACTATACCCTATCGCAAGCACTGTGAGCACTTCAGTGTAAAATTGAACCAGGTGAAGTGTACTATGATGCTGCCTGTTAATTATGCATGCCTCTGAAACGATTTTGAAACACTCTGGCACGCCTGTGTCCACAACTCCACTCCCCTGTTACTACTGCCCTGCCCCTGTTACCACCCACAAACAGCCTCTCCTGTCACTCATTCCACTGGCTTGTCTGCAGGGCAAGCGAGTGCATCCTGATTGCTCATACTAGTTTGCGCATGCGCACTGCAAAGTATACGCATGCGTACATTGGCAAACATCGCCAGCAACGAGCGATCGCTTGCTTGCGAGCAGGTCTGAATTAGGTCCTAAGTTACCACCTTGCGGGACGCCGCCTGGGTGCTCACCACAGACTATTCTTCCCACAAACACACCACCAGAGACTCTGAAGACTGTAGACCATAGGTCCAGCAGGGGAGACGTGCTGGTCACTGAACCGCATGGCAAGGAGCCCCCTTAAATGGTCCACCCATCTCCCCACCCAGAGTCTCCACCTATACCATCCCTCCTCAACATCTTCTTCCACGCACCCCCCCCCCACCCCGTCCCCGAGACCTCATTGGAGCAGCACTATGACTACTATAATAAAATATTAGGCCTCCTTCACATTCTCTGTTTCTTCATTACCTACATTCGCCCACCCTAGAAACCCACAACACCTCCACCCTCTAGATACACCACACCCCCACATTCAAGGAAGAGCGCAATATCTCCCCATTTCACTTGCTTCAATGAGCCTTGGGCACCATGATCCTGTTGCCAGTTTACTGGTTGTCCTTCTTTGGAACACTTTTGGTAGGCACTAACCACTGCATTCTGAGAACACCCCACCTGCCGTTTTGGAGATACTCTGACGTTGGTCATCACAATTTAGCCACTGTTGATAAGATCCTTACACTTGCCAATTTTTCCTGCTTTCAATACATCAACAACTGACTGTTCACTTACTGCCTAAGATATCCTGCCCCTTGATAGGTACCATTGTAATGAGATAATCAATGTTATTCACTTCACCAGTCAGCGGTTTTCAATGAAATGTTGGTCGGTGTATATTGTTAACAGGCTCAACTTGGGGACTGGGGAGACATTTGTAGAAACATTTTGTCTTATTGATGATTCACATAGGTGACTTGCTCTCTATGTGTTTAGAAATCTTCAGAGATACTTTCCTTCAAGATTTTCTGGCATAGCTTCTCTAAACCTGCAGCTCTGTGAGATTAATGATCTGTCATCTTTGTCTCCAGCACTTTTGAGGTGTGATTTGCGAAGCAATCAAAATGAAATGATTACCAGGAAGCCATTGGGATGATTGAAAATATATTAAAGTACAGTACAGTAGTCTGGAGAAATCATTTGTGACTAAAGCTACAAGTTTGAAACCATTTCAGACTGTAATGATAATAAGAATATCATGGGTAGTGGTTATGTACCCCTAAAAGAGACAGTTTCACATTATTACTTCAAACACACGTAAAAAATAATCATTCAATTTACAATAGATTAAAAGTCAAATCCCACCATTTATATTTTTAACTATTTATCTCTGGCTAGCAGATCAATTGTAATGCCATGATTTTGGCCATCAATATTGAATTCATAAGGTTCCATTGAGTGATGTGAGTTGTAACCCCAAGCCAAATTCCTACTATAATATCACTATGCTAGATAGACCACGCACTACTCATAGAGTCATTACCCCAGGATGCTACTAGAGAGGTTGCTTAAATGTCTAAGGAAAGCAATTATAAAAATGATCCACCAATAATGTAAGATTATTATTACAGATCCTTGTTGCTTTTGGCAGAAAATAAAGACTCGTACACATGTATGTTGGAAAACAACACTAATTGAAAGCATTTGAACAGAACATTAAAGTTTGTTTTGAGAGCTTCCCTGCTCAATGAGTGTACCATAGAACTTCATCAAATTGTAGTTAGTGTTACCTCGTGAAGGCTGCAGTCAGTGTTAAAAAATGTATAAAGCAAAGAGAATCAGAAAGTGTGCACAGGTCTATTCACGTACATTAATTATTTTTTTAACTGTCCAAGCTACAGTAAATGTATTAGGTGTTGTAGAACACATAAAATTAAATGTAGTATTCATATTTACAAGACATAGGGGCTGATTCTGAGTTGAGAGCAAATCAAAAAAGAGCAAGTAACTTTGCACCTTGGGAAAAGCATATTGCACTGCAGGTGGGGAGATCTAACATGTACAGACAGATTTCAGAGGTGTATCCAAGCTGAAATCTAAATTGCAGTGTAAAAATAAAGCTGTCCAGTATTTGTGTGCTACGTGCAATAGCAGCCAGTATTTACCTTGCATGCTAAATCAATAAATGTATTTGCACCCCATTCGTTGCAACATGATTTGCTCTTATTGTTTTGCCCCAACTCAGACCCATAATGCTACAATTTGCTACTCCCTTGGAATAAAAAAGATGGCACTGCCAGATAAAATGATAATTAATTAAGCAAGGGCTTTTCACTGGCAAGAAGCACTTTGAGAATATAGATGTAACTAAAAAAACTTTTTACTTAATTACTAAAAATACATGTTATATAATTACTCTTATTTTAAAAGTCATTGTTAACTCCTTCTTCTAGACTTGCTTCTGGTGTTTAAGCATATTCATTCATCTTCTTCTGTTAAACACAGTTAATCTAATTACCTTGTAATTTAGAAAGTAATAACAAGTACATTTAGAGTAGCTATTATTGCAGTTTTTCAGTATAGATCAAAACATTTCTTCAAGGTGTTTCTATAGAGAGCATAACTAACAAAAAGAAAAATATTGTGGAGGATCTAGCTAGTTTTCTATTTTTAATAGATTTTGCAATAATGTGGAATCCCTAGTTTGCACTGCACTCAGATTCCAGAGCTCCTAATTGTACTCACAAAGGGCTCGATTCAATTCAGCGCAAATTGAATAGCACCGGGAAGGGGCCCCCGGAGCTGTTCAATTCTATGCGCTGTTAGGTCAGGAATGCCCGTTCTCACACCCCTCGTGCCTTAAACAGGGTGTTTAGTCGTGATAACGGGCGTTCTCCGACTAAACTGCCCGGCGCGATGCTGTTTCCGTCGCGCTAAGGGCAGAAAACAGCATCGCACCAGTACTTTTGTCGGATTTCTGCTCTCAACCCAGGAGGGATGCGAGAAGAAAGTCGGGTTAACAGCGTGCTTAATTGAATAGCTCCGGAAGCTCCTTCCCCGCGCTATTCAATTTGCGTTGAATTGAATCGAGCCCAAAGAGTCTCATTTAGAGTTGGGCACATTTGCTTCAAAAATACACTGCGCAAAAGAGAAATGCATTTCCAACACAAAGTTTGCAAATATCTTAAAATATGAGCAACTTAATATAAACACATAAATGTCTGCATGAGAATACGTAAGCATATCATCATTTGCAGGCATAGCATATCATCATTTGCAGGCATAACTGAAACCCACAGATTTTTCAAAAAGGGGTATACAGCTTAAATAGAAAAAAAATATTTATATAATAACTTTTTTAGAGATCTGTGCTAATGATTATGTTTTCTGGGTGCTCAAGGGTGCGTCACCCACAACAGATATGCATTTTTACAGGTGTATTTGTGGCTATTCCTACCCCAAAAATACAGATAATGTGTTAGCATACTGTACTTTGCCTATGCCTTTTTCTTACCCCATTCCCACTTTTAACATATAAAAAAATCAGAAATCAATGATGGCATATAGATTGATATGGAAGTAGGGAGTACACATTTATCAGGAAGCATTTCCAGTACAAAAAACATACAGTATTTGTACAGAAAAATGGCCCTTATGTTCAGTTTAATGACAGTCAAATAAATGACCACCTAAAACAGGAAATAGATAAAATGGCTAATTGTCCTAAATGATCCCCTAAATTTACACCTATTTTCCGATATAAATTGATAGTTATACTCTTTGTAATATTTGTAGGAGTGGCACTCACAAAACCATAACCATTAAACTCCCCATCACCAGATGTATGTCTTCCCACTCCCAGTGTAGTGCACACCAGTAACCATAACAAAATTGCAATAATGACACTGAGACTTGCTTAAGCGGAAAGGAAGGTCAGCTTTTATTTATTTTCCTATTTAAAACTATAAATGGCTATTTAAACTAGCAGATACTAAAAAATGCTAAACAATGCTAAATGACCAAGAAGAGACCAAGAAGAGGAAAGGACAGATAAAAAATGTTGGCACCGAAAGAACGGCTCCACAATGCAAGATCCACCAACTGTCACTTCATACTTGACCCATGCCAAAATGGGAGGCGGCCAGCCAGTCCATTACCGCGCCCAAGGTATCCACGTCCCGCCCCAATGACACAACATGAGCTCACATGGAGCGATGGTACCGCTGACCCTGGTAGGCAAGAATTAGCCTAAGTCATGTTTTGGGGAGGGAGAGCACCTGAAGCTCCATAGACAGATGCCGACTGCAACCGTTCTTTCCCACCAAATGCCAAAGCTGACCCCGCTAAGAAATCGAAAACAAAAGCAGGGAGGGTGGGCGAGGAACAAACCAAAGGAAGATGACATAAAATGACTGCTAGAACAATCTCCCTGAAATGTCCCGGCTACCCCACCCCCAGCATCCTTCCTATATGCTGACCCAACTCACCCTATCCCCTATAACTGCCTAGTAACAAAAACGTAATCCACTATAGCCCGTAGTCAGACATACTGGCTTGGGTGTTTAGTTTAACTCCTTGCATATGAAATGCACTCCATCTTAATTCTGTTGAACAGGGACATAGCATGATCAGAGTACAGTATGTGGAACTTTGGGGGGAGGGGGAAACTGGTACTCAGGCCCAGGCCTCCAACCCGGGAGAGGCCAATTAGAGCGGCCTGGCTGGGGCCTGAGTGAGCTACTAAGGGGGACTTTATCTGCCTTTGCAACACTGCTGAAGCAGGCGCAGAACCAGGCAATCAGTGCGATGGCCCCCACATGTAATAGTGGTCAGTTACTATTACTGACCACTGTATAGCAGTGCAGCAGCAACGGCACTCTGGGCACATTTGTATTGCACAGAGGTTTGGAGTTCTTTTCTAGATTGAGCTGCAGACCCTTGTTTTGGAGCACAGGTTACAGAATTTGTTTACTTAGGTCAGCATTAGGCCCCTGTAAAATATTCAGAGGAAACTTGTTGTATAGTACAGTTATCTAGTAATAATAGAATAACATTAGTACATAGATTAATATGGTATTGCTTGTTTAAATAAGCCAGGTGTTGCTACTAGTTTGTAAATGAGTGTTCTGCATTATAGACATCAGAGTGCCCAGAGGGAGTTGCTTTCCCAAAGTTCCACCTGGGTCAGCGTTCTAATGTCTGGGTTGTTCAGTTCATGGTTATTTTTATTTTTTTCAGTTGAGAAGCTGGGACTTGCTGTGTGAGCACAAACCATCTGTATGTAAACAAAGAAACCTTATAGAACCACCTCCCAGTTATCAGTTCAAGTGATTAAATACCCATGTTACCTCACAGTCTCTCTTTTGGAAAATAGTATTTTGATTCAAGTACGGTAGGGCCGAAATAGGGGTGTGCCGGCAGTGCTACCACACACAGAGCACAGGGCTCTGTGGGCAGCATTACCCCACGGCACCTGCATGTGACTTACAGGGTATCTGAAACGGCACACTGCAGCTACTTGTGCTACTGCAGAGCCACCCGGAGCATCTGAGGGACATTCTGGGCAGGCACCCTGCAGCCTGTGGAGCTGCCCACAGCATTATTAGGATGCTCCAGGCAATGGTGTACTTACAAGAGTAGGTGGCAGACCTGACAGCCCCACCATCATGACGTCACGTTTTAGGGGCTGGCACAGGGCGGCATAAAGCTCTGTTTCAGCTCTGGATTGAAGTATTAATGAAGCACTACCATGTAAGTATTGAATAAACAAGCATATACAAGACCTTGATCTTTGTTTCTACTTTAAGAAAACTATTTGATGCTTTTTAATATTCCTGAGTTAAAGTGTTCTCCACTTAGAACTTCATCATATGGTACTAAGTATTCACATTTGTGAACACTACAGGTAACATTTAAATTTATGTGAATCAAACAAAATGGACATATGTTGGAAAGTGTATGTGTAAATGCCCCTTGCATTATTTACATTGAATTCATAATATTAACTTCCATGTGTACACGTTCTTAAACAAAAACTACATTCCTTTAATCTCCTCTATAAAGAAAAACTATTTACTGTAGACCTAGTTCGTCAAGGCAGTAGTGAAAGGAAGGGTTAAATAATCTGGAAGGTCTGTCATGAAATTGCATGGCTGTTGAGCACATTTTAAGAGAAGCTTAGAGCCCTGTCCAAATCCTGAGATTTCCTCTGTAGCATTAGAAGATTTATCCAATTAGGATGAGGCAATGCTGTAAGCAGATGGTTTTAGCATTCAACTGGTAGCTCTATGGGAGAAATACACAATAATCATTTAGATTTGGTAGAAGTGCAATTGTGCTTTCACTACATATGTCAGGTCTTTTGGCTGCAGGGAGCATTCTTCCGAAGCATGAAAAGAAAATCAATAATGCTTACAGAACAGAGTAGAAGGGTTACATCTTGTAAGAATTTTGCACAAATGACACTGTTTTTGAAAAAGTATATTAACCTTTTTCAAGATCACATGGTCAGGCCAAGTTTTACATTTACATAGTCTTGGTTTCATAGGGCTTAAATATTTAATCTCATAGTCCACAATATTGTTTTTTTACTGTTTAATATAATAAAGTCTGAAATAATTGTTTTGGTAATACACTGGAATACAGATCTATTTAGTTTAATTGCAGTAAATAGAGAACACTTAGTTGATATGATGTTACTGCCTATTACATAAAAAAGGAAAATCAGTCATGTATTTGACCACATTGAGATGGCCCTATAATGCAGTGACCAACGTTGGCCAGGGGCCAGAAAAACCCAGCCATAGGGGAGGACTTTCAACTTTTGACCGAGGCACATAACACAACCAAATAGTCCAAGCATGTCTACCAACACACTGCAATGCAAAAATGGGTGTAACAAAATCATGTGGTCATGGTTTGTCTAATACGTATGTACGTATATGGTTTTATTTAGTCAGTAAAAGTATCAATAATTGTCATGCCAAAGAGTTTCTGTCAAATACAATACTGACCAGCACCATCTGACTTCTCGTCACATTTATGTAGCACAGAGATCATTCTAGTGACAATACAAAATTGTAATAAAATATGTCATCACTTGAGTGTGCACATGCACATATGTCATAGGGGGGAGATGTACTAAGCCTTGGAGAGAGATAAAGTAGAGATAGATAAAGTACCAACCAATCAGCTCCTAGCTGTCATTTTGCAGGCTGTGTTTGAAAAATGACAGTAGCTGATTGGTTGGTACTTTATCTCTCTCCGCTTTATCTCTATCCAAGGCTTAGTACATCTATCCCTTAAAGTGCAAGAAACATCTCTGTTCAAAGTTAAAAGCACTCAATAGAGTCAGCAATAAAAACTGCAGCTAACAAGAAGATCATAGTTTTACTGTGGTTGCTCTCGATATACACAGTAGACTCATCACCCCATCTCCACCACTCACACACAGTTCTTCCTCCTAAGGATGTTTTAGTGAGAATGGAGGAAGAGGATGGTGCGAGCCATCAGTACAATTCATCATTGATGAGAGACTGTGGGGGGGGAGGGATGGGGAGAGGGAGAGATACAGACAGACAGTAAAAGAAGAACAAATCTGGCAGTGTTGGAAACATGGGTTAGCTTTAGCAATATTCTATAACATGGTCAATACCTTGCTATGAACAATCCAAAAATCATTTTAGTGACACCATCACAATACAGAGAGCATTCTATTAACAGTTGTAAAATACGGTCAGAGGGCCTGATACAGCAGAGGACACATTACTATTGCAGCTATTAATATGGTAGTAGCTGCGATAACACTAACTTGGTAATGCACAGGAGGCCTACTGCATGCATTACTGATCTGAGATGCGTTCTAGAATGCAACATCGGATCATATGCGATGGGGTCATGCAAGCCGGTCACCGCAGATGCAGACGGCCAGGAAATCTCCATCAGCCGACAGAGAATCTGGCCTCGTCATTCCCCCCCCCCAACAGTGGCAACACGTCTCTGTTTTGAGAAACTGAGGCCTTTGCCACCCCCTCCCCACCCAGAAACGGCAGCAGACTGTCAATAATTGACAGTCTGCTGCCAAACTGCGTACGAGACTGCAGACCCGGACTGCATATGTGCAGTATGGGTATGACGCATGCACAGATTCCTGAACATCTGGTATCTGTGTGATTCATTCAACTGCATCCTCTGCTGAATCAGGCCTAGAGTGTGCAAGTGACCTCTATGTAATACAAAGAGCTTTCTGGGGGCATTTCTGCAATACACAGGGCGTCTTAACCCCTTTGCGTTTTTTTGGCTTGGTCACATTCCAACATCAATATCAATAATTATTTATGCTGTACCCACACAAATTGTACATTGTTGTTGTTGTTTTTTTTTTTATAAATGGCCTTTAGTTTAGTTATTTTTCCTCACATAGCAAATACAATTTTCTGGATATGACTAAAAAAGTGTTGTTGTTTTTTCTATTGAAATTGCAAGAAAGTGAAAGTGAACTAAAAGCAAATATGTCTATTTTTTTCTAACTACCACTTATGGTGCATACACACGGTCAGATTTTCTGTCAGATCTGAACGATAACGATTTTAAAAATCGTTCATATCTGAAAGAAAATCTGACATGTGAGCCTGCAACAATGAACGATGCGCGTTCCCACTTGTCAGATAACGATATCTGACATCTGATGTGATTGCAGTCAGATTTGGACGATTCCATTAATTTGAATACAGTTTAAAATCGTTCAAATCGTTGGTAAAATCGTTCAAATTGTTCAATCGTTCCATCGTTCATCTGACAAATCTGACCGTGTGTATGCACCATAAGAAATACTTGATGCTTCAGCGTAATCCACCTTTCCATAAAAGAAAAGAGCCATATTCTAAAAATAGGTTTTCATAATAAAATCTGCACTTATGATAATGTATTTTTTCTTTTTTTTTAATGAAACACATAATAATCTAACAAGGTATACTACATCAAATAAGGGCACCCTGTGTTTATTGATGCCAGGAAGAGAGATCTGGGCATTAGAACCACCCATCTGTTTACTTCATAATGATTTTTTGTAGCACAGGTTGTTATTGTCTGGTCATCACCAGACAGTAACTGCTAAAGGTGTATATTGTTTGAAAGATTGGAGTTGCCCCTTTCAAATGAGGGTACCCTCAAGTGTGTAGGTATCATGGTGTGAGAGATCATGCATGTTAAGTGCCCTACCCATCTTCAGACTCTACTAGCATTTCTATAGTGCAGTTGATATTGTCTGGTGACCACAGGTGATCACCAGACAATAACTACTAAAGGGCCACATCATTTGAAAGAGGGCCTCTATCAATTAAGTGAACCCTTGAGTTTATTGAAGCCAGGATGTGATTTCTTAATGATTTCTGATGTATCCATGAATCTGTGAATACCAGGATAGAAGAGATACTTTCAATCTTCTCTTCCCTTATTTCCTGGCTTATGTTGTACCTAGAAGGGGCAGGGATTAATGATGTCATTAATTGAGTTCCCTGCTTTATGACATTATCAAGCCCACCATCTCCCAGGTTTGGTAACTATAAGAGAGGGGAGAGTTTCAGGTCTGGTTCTCCCCATTTGATCCCCTGCAGTGCAGCGAGGAGGTTAAAGATCAATTGGCAGAATACTCTAGTGACCTCTATACAACACAGAGACTTCCTGTAACCACTTCCAATGCCAATCCTGTTATGGAGGCCACTATAAAATACAGATCTCCAAAAGAAGTATATATTATTTTATAATGTAATCAGTAAAATACAGGCAACCAATATAGTGAATGACATAGAGAATGAGCAGTACAAGAATATTTAGCGAGAAAAATTAGTCTAGCTGCTGCAATCAAAATACTTTGTGAGAAAAATAAATAATGGTTTGAGGAAAAAAAGAAGGGAACAGAATTAATGAGTGCATAAATTAAATTAGTGTTTGCAGTATTTTGTGTGAAAAACATTCTTTTCTATAACAACTCATAGACACGCTTGAAGATTTATTGTTGTGTTGTCAATAGAAATGTAGATGTCAAATTTGTAGCTTCAAATGACTTGTGAGAACAATATTATTATTTTTGTTATTTTTGAAAAATTGAGATGGCAAGGGGACATCTAAGACGTCAGGGCAAAAGGATGAAACCTAGTGTAGGCTTATTTTTTACGTATTTTGTTTCCAAACACTGTCTAATATGGGGTTGGGTATGGGATCCCGGTGTTCAGGATGCTGACAGTCAGAATACTGACAACAGCATCCCAACAGTCAGAATCCTGACAGAATTTGGTAAGCAACCCTTTCCCTCACCCTAACTCACCTTTCCTGCAGCCTAACCCTAACCCTCCCCTCCTGCAGTCTAACTCTAGCCCCCCCCCGCAGCCTAACCCTAACCCTCCCCTCCTGCAGTCTAACTCTATCCCTCCCCTCTGCAGCCTAACTATAACTCTCCCCCTAGTGCCTAACCCTCACTCTAAACCTAACCCTAATACCTTTAGTATGTCAGTGGTCGGTATTCTAGAGCCAGGATTCGGACTGCTTTCGGGATTCAGGCATTGGGAATCTGACCCCCGGCATCCTGACCATCGGGATGCCGACTACATCTCCTAATGTGTTAACTTTAATACTATTTGGGTGTAGGTGTAGTTTAAAAGCCATCCCATTGTTACATGTCATCCTAAATATTTGAAAGGTGAGAGCATTTAATGTGAATTGCATTTTAGTAATGTTTGAGGCATATTTGCTAATGTATACAGTACTTGCAGAATGAGGATGTTGATGCTGGATTGCAAGCTTAAATGTTTTCATCAAAATATGAGCTAAGTTTATTAGGAAATTGGAATAGGTAGAGAAGAGGAGGGAGCCTAGAACTGAGTATTGTGATGCTCCAACTGATAGTGGAACACTAGAGGAAGTGGATGCAGGAGGTGGAGGTGGATGCAGAGAAATAAATACATATAAAGTTATTTGATTAGTATGATGCGAACCAGGATAGGACAATATTAAGTGATTAGTGTGCTTTAGATTAAGAAGATCTTTAACCACCTTATTCGGCACAGTTTTGGTGAAGTCTGAAAGAAAGCCTGTGTGAAGAGGTTCCAATATATGTAGATGGGAAAGGAAGTGAGCCAAAAAGATTGAAGACATATAGGAGAATATAATCTGCTTCAATAATGATTGAAAGTTACCAGTGGAGAGAGATAGATTACAGATTGGTTGAGGCGAGGATAACACAGAGCAATTAACTGATTTGGCAGGGGGTAGGATCAAGTAGAGAGATAGTAGAGTTTGTGGAGAAAAGGAGAGTAGATTTTTCCACTTCATTTGTGGGATCAAATTAATAAAATGTAATTAAGCAGGAACTAAGCAATGTATTGCTCTTGGAAGAAGATACCGTTTAATGTCAGATCTTGTCCACTTTGTTCTTGTAGCAAGAATTAAAATCTTGTTCAGTGATGGTGGTCAGAGAGGTTGATGTGGGAGGAGTATTTTAAGGGGTTTATTTATGAAGTGTTGGGTTGTAAAACTCGACATTTCTGTTCGTGTTTATGTCCGATATTTAAAAGGGCAGTGCTTTTATTAGCAAGACATGGCTAGTGCTTTTACTAGCAAGACATTGCATGTCCATTTGAGATGCATCTTATTTTGGATTACAAATATTATTGAAGTACACACGTTACCAAATGTAAATACTGCACCTACACAAGAAAGATGCAGCTCTCAATATATTTGCTCTGTGCACACCTAGAAGCTAGATGTAAGGTTGCTAGATATGTATAACTGAACTTTAAATGATGCCTACAGTATTCTACAATGACAAGGCACCTTAAAGTACAGAGTTAAATAATTAGTTAGAGCATCAATATGATATGTAATAGTGCATTTTATACATTTGCTTAAAGTTAGTAACGTTAGTAGTTGTTCTGGTATTATAAAATACAAGGGAATTTGTAGCAATAATTAATAATGAAAATAATACATTCTTCAGTATTGCTCCTTCTGACACCCAGTTATGGGTAACATAGTGATACAGGTCTCCCATATCCAAATATTCCAAAACACGGAATATTCCGAAATACGGAATTATTTTGGCATGACTGAGATAGTGAAACCTTTGATTTTTGATTGCACAATGTACACAAACTTTGTCTAAGGCACAAGTTATTAAAAATCTTGTATAAATTAACTTCAGGCTGTGTGTATAAGGTGTATATGAAACATGAATTAATTTAATTTCTGTACACAAACTTTGTTTGAGCCACAAAATTATTGTATAAAATTACCTGTAGGCTGTGTGTATAAGGTATATATAACACATGAATGCATTCTGTGTGTATATTTGGGTCCTATTCCCAAGATATTTCATTATGGTATGCAATTATTCCAAAATACGGAATATTCCTTTATCCAAAATACCCCTGGTCCCAAGCATTTTGGATATGGGAGACTCAAACTGTACTGCAATTCAAAGTAAATATATTTTACTCATATTTGCCTTCTCATTTGGTTTCTGTATAATTTAATTATGCATATAAATGCATATATTCTTACTGTAGTGGTGTAATTCTATTTAATTATACATATTTTTGGTCTATTTAGAAAATATATTGTGAATTTAGAGTACTAATTTAAATTGAAATTAATTGAGAACCTGCTCCCAACAGCATTGATTGTTATGTCTGCACATCAATAGATATCCAGAAAATCTATAATTAGTCTTAAATGATGTTATCAAAACTGAACGTACCAGAGACTTCCCTTCACAGCAACTTCATCACCAATGGCCAGTATGGATAATGTATTTTAACCACTTAACTGACAAATTATTTTTCCAAAAACAGCTCCAAAATTGTCAATTGCTTTTATGATTGAAATTTTAAAACTTATCTATCACTATTGTATTTGAAATTTTTTTTTTTTTAAAGCACACTATACCATAAAAATAGCAATTTTTATGTTATACTGTAGTGATAGCCATTGACAGCTGTACCATTGATGGTTCAACCATCGTTAGAAGCTATCAAATGTTTAGCGATTGGTCGAGATCTGAGTGGACCACAACTGCCGATGTTTCCTAAACATTGATTGAGGGTTGCCATCGATGGTGCAACATTGATGGCCACCAGCAATGGCAAACCACTTGTTTTCAGTCAGACCATCGATGGTTTGCAAATCAACGATGGTCAGTTGCCATCCCTAATCAGAGGCTCTGCGATATCTATCGGTATATATATATATATATATATATATATATAGTACACAAAGGTTGAAATGTGAGCGACAAAAGTGCTTAGTACACTCTAACTATTTAAATAATTCAGTAAATCTGTGAAAAACGTTTAGTAATTCATATGTAGTGTTTTAAAACAAAGTGCAGAAATAAACACATAAAGTGCCAAGTGAATAATTTAACCTCAATAAATAATATATGCAAGTGAATAAATACGTGTTTAAAATAATAGGAATATATCTAAATATTAAAAAAATTATTTAATTCATAAATATGACACCTACAATCATGAAAAGTACATAAAAACATAGCAATAAATTATATACATAGTATAAAAAGGAGGAATAAACTGAAAAAAGCTTATCTTTTAGATAAAAAAGAAATTGAAGAGTTCATGGATGTATGATCAGCCTCCCAACGCGTTTCGTCAATCTATGACTACATCAAGGGGATACCTAGCTGTTAATGCCCTCCGGCTTATAAACCCCACTAATAGGGACAATTGACACTCATTATGACATCACTTCCTGTCAGTAATTATTTTTTTTTTTTTAAATCTTCCTTATTACTGATATATTACAGTGAATCTATATATTCTGTAGTCACGTTATGTCCATCAGTCCTAAAAGCATGTAATTTAGTAGTTTTTTAAAATATAAATTGAATAACAAACTGCGGGCTGTCATCACTTCCGCCCAAAAGTCCGGCCAGTTTTGTCTTGGAAGTCCGGCCACTTCCACCCTGATGCTCAGTCTCGTGATCCCGTCATCACCAAACACGCGACTCATTGCGTCGTGCTTACAGTGCTGTATAGGTACGCACTTCCGCCCTGGGTTTCGATCTGGTAGACGCGTCATCAAAGTGCGACTCGTCCAGTCGCGCTAATAGTGCTAATGACTTTTGTGAAAGGTAGTCACAAGTAAAGAAATATACTTACAATATATGCCCATTATTGTGTAACCTACATGCCTGCATATTCTGTAGTTAATAAATAATCCTTACAATGTAGTGATCCTATTATACATCACAATCCTTGAATTTGTTGTACACGCTTTCTGGCACTCAAGAGAAAATACACTCAACCTCCCATTCCCATTAGCAAATAATCCTAATTTACCATTACCCCTATTGTTATTGAACAGAAAAAGTTTTGATTGTGCAAGTTTCTCCCTGAGAAATCAATTTATATGTCTAAATTGTTCATAACATTTATTATATACATTTTTAAAAAGTCATAAAATCGCTTACAATTTACAAGTTAAAGGAAAAGAAACCACAAGGATACAATAACCAATGAGTCTATGTACACAATCTATTTATTGAAAGATTAGGTAACTGCAGTTAAATATATGTCAGTGAGAATAATGATAGAAAGTAAATAATAGGGCCCCTTTAATTATTGGTATATATGGCTATAATACAGTACCTTAATGGGTAAAAACTCACTTGATGTAAGGTATCCCAACTAAAGCCTTATATGTGCTGGGTATTCCAAAAGAATTGTTGGAGCTCGTAGTGTACAATCGGGGCCGGCGTGATGCAGTCTGCAAGGTAAGAATTGCAGGGGGGCGCCGGGCTGGAGAGACGCCTTGCCTGCTGCTTGCTTTCTGAGTGACTTTATCGTTTGCCTGCAATCACTGCAGTGCCATGAGTGGGCCTGGCAGGCATAGGCGATACTAAGAGGTGGTCTGGGGATGGACCAGGCCACCTATTAGCTAGATCGTCGATCCACCTGAATTTAAATGTAATTTATGTCCGGGGCCAACCAGTCAGGAACTGATTTACTTGGCCTGCATTGCCTGCCCCTGAGCAGGAGGAGCTAGTTAATTTAATAGTAAAGTAAACCGGCAGTGTACACATACAACGTATGTGGTGACATCGCACTGTGCACGCACATACTCTCTCTGTGTGTGGCATGCCCAAAAAGAACAACTACGGAGAAGCTGTGAACCACAATGCCAGTAAGGGGACCCAAACAGTGAGACAGAGAGATAGACTGACAGATGCCTATCCCTGGAGGAGGTGAGCGGGTTAGTCATCTAGTTTTAACACTGCAAAGAGACATGTCAAGAGGGTACAAATTTATAGTTTGCAGGGAGGCACCGAGCACGGTAGCACTGGCCCTGTGTATAACATCCTGATCATGAGAGCTCTTTAGTCATGGGTGTATTCAGCATGAGTACCAAGCTGGTATACAGTCTAATCATTGCTGTTGGTAAGGGTCCCTGCTGAGGAGAAAAGCCAACTCCTTGGAATTGCGGCCAGTCAGTGGCTCCCTGTCATATGAATTCACTTACATGCTGCCAGGCTAATGTATGGAAACTTGTCTCAGCTAATGATAGTCAGGGAAATTCTCAGCGGGTGTACGTGCTGTAATGACCTGTAACACAGACGGTCCACTCTCACACCATGGCCATAGTTGTAAGCAGAGCAAGGCTGCAGGATGGATAGGTCGGCCATCCAGCAGTAGAAGAGGCCAGTTGTTCCATAGCGTAGATAAGGAACCACAAATATAGATGGTAAAATCCTTTGTAATGTGCTCTGATCTGTCCAAGTTGGATATCCAAATAAATCTGCAGTCAGGGTAGCAGAACAGCTAGTGCTCAACACGTTTCCATACCAGCGGTACTGTCATGAGCATAATATTGTCAACACATTATCTTATTATGCACAAAACGCATCAATTTAATCACACATTGCACTAGCAGTGGGATTATTGCCATGTGCAGCACATTTTATTAGTGTGTGCACTCAGAAATTGAGCTGGGGTACATGTCTAGCACTATTTTCTTGTCATCAATGAAGTCTTAGTAACAGAATGATTCTACTCAAAAAATTCAGCATCTGCCCTCAAACATTTTCTTCACCTCTCAACCCAAGCTGTGAAGCCACTTTGGAAAAATTCCAGTGGTTGACCCAGGAACGTATGGCATTTTTAACTCCCTATTTGTCTTCAAAATGTTGACCACGGAGACAGTATTTGAGAGGGCCAAACAGATGAAAGTCAGAAGGGGCCAAATCAGGACTGTATGGTAGATGTGGAATTATTGCCCACCCCATTTTGGCAATGGCAGCAGATGTTGGCATCAAAGTGTGATGTCTGGCATTGTCGAGGTGTAAGATGACATTTGACAGTGGAATTGTTGACCTTTTTTTGCGGATGGCTTCTTTCAGCTTCTTAAGTTTAATAATGTATCGATCACTGTTGATTGATTGGTTTGGTTCCAAGTAATCGATGAGAATAACACTTCGGCAATCCCAGAAGAATGTGGTCATGACTTTGTTTACGGAATTGCTGTGATTTAAACTTTTTTGGCCTAGGTAAACTTGGGTGTTTCCATTGCTTTGATTGGGCCTTTGTTTCTGGGTCATAAAGGAATACCTAGGTCTCATCTCCTGTAACAACATTTTCCAAAAACATCTCAGGGTTGGCTTCAAAGTTGGTCAAAAGGTCATTGCATACTAGCACCCTCTGGGCCTTATGATCCCTGGTTAATTGCTTTGAAACCCATTTAGCACACACTTTACGATATCCTAAATCATTGATTAGGGTTTCTACAGTGCCATGGCTACATTCAAGTTCATCACTGATATCTCTGATGGTCACACGACAGTCTTTCTGAATCATGGCATCGACTTTGTGCCAGTTCTCTGCTGTCACTGCAGTTGATGGTTTGTCGCACACGGACGATTCTCCCAATTGAAAATGCTTCATCCACCTTCTGACTTTGCTATAGTCAATTGTACGCTCACCATACACTTTTTTCAGTCTTCTGTGGATTTCTGTAGCACTGCAGTCTTCTTTTTCCAGAAATTCAATGATGGCTCTTTGTTTCATCTTGGATTCCATGGTATTTCTTAGACTACCTAAACAAAAATACATATAAAGTTTGCACACATATTAAACTACAAACTGACAAAGTTTCAAATAAATGTTGCATATTATTTCAGAGTTATGAGCATTTAGGCATTACTTTTTGGACAACCCTCGTATATTGACACAATCTTCTGTTTATAGCTGGACATTCCACTGGATGGTAATATTAACTTTCTCTTTGTGGGCATGATCTACCATGAAGAACTTTGAAAATTAAGCGGCAGGTCCACTGGAGATATATCCACCAACACACTAACTCTTAGGGGTATATTTACTAAAGTGAGAGTTTTTAGAAGTGGAGATGTTGCCCATAGCAACCAATCAGATTGTACTTAACATTTCACTAGCACCTTCTAGAAGATAATAGCTAGAATCTAAAGGTTGCTATGAGTAACATCTCCACTTCTAAAAACTCTCACTTTAGTAAATTTAACCCCCCCCCCAGTGTATCCAATAACTACCCCGTACACCATTATCAATGAACATGGTTTTAGCATTCTTTTATCATCTCAGTTTGATTTTTAGATCTATTATGTAATGTTTTATGTATTGTGCAACATTAAAATGTTACTTTTATGCCTATCATTATGCAAACTAGATGTATAGATCCGAATGATGATAACCACCTTTTTAGTTTGGGTGTGGATATTTAGAATTTGTACAGTCAGAAAGTCGACGCAGTTGTTATGGCGATACGTAATATGTCGAGATGTTCGTTATATCAACATTGGTCATGTTGAAAGCCAGAATATCGACATAGCATTTTTTAACTATTTTAGCCTAAACCCAACCCTAAACCTAGCCTTAACCCTAAACTTAACCCTAAACCTAACGGTAACCCTAAACCTAATCCTAACCCTAAACCTAAATGTGGCATGAAAATGTACTGTTGACATTGTTACTGTTGACATGCACAATGTCGACATAATGAACATGTCGACATCTCTATATGAACATGTAGACATTTTGGAGTAGATATTCTGACTGGATACCTTTTATGTTGACCAATTTTCAGGAGGTTGATACATTCCTAGAACAGAACCCGTTCAACTCCACTGGTATCACCAGATTTTGAGGGTCCCCTTTGGACTTGTTTTATACAGAGCACATAGCCTGGTAACTAGTAAATAACACATAGTACAAAGCCCTTTATACACCACAGAAACAATTGTATTTTGGCTAGTATACACTAATCAGGCTATTGCCTGATAACTACAGTATGTATAATACAAAGCCCATTCCTTTAGGGCTACTTTTCCCAATTTTAGATCACTAGAATACAAAACAGATTAACTAATGGATAGTGTAAACAGATTTTCCTATTTGTTGGTTACTAGAGTACAGTCTATAATATACGTTAGTGGTACATAGAACACATCCCCTGGTGGCTTAGTATACCATAATGAGTTGATTGTTTGGTGGTTATTGTATAATAGATCACAATGTCCAATAAACTAAATTCCTGTTGGAAAGGTAGTTATTATTATTTAACATATGTATCCTTATCTATATAGATGTCAAACAGCGCTTTACATTGTTCACAGTAGTCAGTACCAAAGTGGAGGTTCTAGTTTTCTGCAACACATAAATACGCAATTAAAACAAGCTCCTAAAACATTTTATCATTAGTACTGGGAATTTGTATAACTAGCTAATATAAACTGCTATGCATTGGTCTGCTCAGACATCTCTAAAATCATGTTGGCAAATGACTGCATATTTTGAACGGGCACAATAGGCCTGATTCACCATGGATCACTATTGCGATTGCAGCTGCGATTACACACACAGTTCTGCTGTGAAAATATGCAAATTAATGCAATTGCAAAGCTGTAGCACAGTCAGCATAGAGACGCCTACTACCACTATCTCACATCCATAATACCTTTCAGTGCTGCATATACATTGGGAACATCGAGTAACATCGGCCCCCCAGGCACAACTACAGCAGGTCTGACCTTACTCAGAAATTGCTAACCTCGTTGCACGCAGTGAGTATGCTGTCGTAGTAGCTAATTTATGAACGGAGTAACTGAGTTGAAGCGGACAGTCACGCCTGTGTTTCTACAACCACTCCCCAATCACCACCCCCAAACGCTGACCTCTCGTCACTCACTCTGCAGTACATGTAGAAATATGCAGCGTTTGCATGCTAATATGGTAACAAGTAAGGGATGTCGTTTGCTGTCACATTTCTTCATGAAGATGCTGCACTCCGCTGCTGGTCCTGGTTCCCTTCAGGCTCTTCTCTTCTTTCACTTGTTATACTAGAACTCTGCTAACGTTAACATATTGAACATTACTGTTCTAATTGCTGATGCTAACCAAACTATGCCTAAATGTAATCTCTAATCTCTTATTCTGTTCCTCTACTAAAGAGTGCTTGGATTTAAAACACAACAGTAATAATTAGGAATGTTCCGTGTTCAAATTCTGATTTTGTCTGTGCTTGTTTACCCTTAAAAAAACTACTATGATTCTAAAAACAGTGAGTGATAGAGCCCCTAACCATTTTAAGCTACTTTTCCCATTAAACAGTGAATATTTTTTTTACTATTTCTGTGCTTTGGGGAGTAGAAATATCACAGTGCTTAACTTAG
Organism: Taudactylus pleione; assembly: GCA_031769625.1. NCBI lineage: Eukaryota > Metazoa > Chordata > Amphibia > Anura > Myobatrachidae > Taudactylus > Taudactylus pleione. Next base: position 30,333,412 of record JAUIMM010000014.1, read on the forward strand.
CAGAATGTTGCTCAGAATAGTTACAGGTAAGCTTTGGAAAGTACATCAAATCCAGGAAATTATAAACAAGCAATAAACCATGTAGACAATATCCAACATAAATGTAAGGTTCTGGTTTAAGTCCCAGTTTAGTCATTTTTAACAGTTTACAGTTTTTTAATCCTTCAGTATATACATATTATGCCCAACATACAGTCAAATTGTATAAATAAATGTTAAATAAAAGACTGTACTTTAGCATTTCAGTTCTTCTACATTACTGTTTTACAAACTGAGCCCAATCGAAGATGTAACTCTTTGGCAACTGGAAACATCTGAAGGTTATGCTGGGTGCACACTTTGATGACAGATCAGTGTGCAGACTGGTCCGCCACCTGTGCGACCAATTGGTAAGCTATACACACCAGGGACGTGCAGTCAGGGTAGTCAGAGAAGGCAGAGCCTCCCTTTATGTACTCCATCCCCTATCATACTCCCTGTCATGCTCCAGAGTTTTGATATAAAAATGATTAGACTAATACAAAGAAGATATTTATATCAATAGACACTGAAACTTTGTGTAGTAAGGGGAGCGTTACAGTAAGTAGGGAGTGAGACATCCTCCCGGCACTCAGATCCACTCCCATGTTTGCCTACCCAACCGTTGACCTCTCCGCACGTCACTGATACACACTTACCAATTGGCGCTCGATGTGTCTGGCTTGACATCACAACTGGGCAGGCATTGAAATTTGCCCATCCAGTTGTGATGCCAGTGTACGGGTCGGCCTTACACACATGCAGATGCACCGATATATCCTTCAGATATATCAGCATAGGCTGTGCTGCAGAGCCGACCTGATATGTCTGTGAACGACGTCACGGGGTGTACACACCCGTCAATGCACTTGTAATATTGTTCGACAATCAAACGATATATCGACTAGTGCGTACCCAGCTATGCCCACTGCTACCCTATAACATATCTGTCAGTATTGCTAGAACAATGAATATATTTATACTATAAATTTTTGATAATTATGTTTAAATGTTTGTTCCAACAATGCTATAGTTTGAAATTTGTTTTATTATTCTTAAACATTAAGTAGCATCTTTATAATGAAAGGAATTCTAGAGCTGGAATTCGTTTGATGTACGGCTGACAGTGTGTGTGACGAATCAATAGCTCAGTGATTTTACAATATGATATTAATGCCTTAGTCTCCAGCAGTATAATGTATAATGGCTTCTTCAAGGTTACACAGCACATTACACTGGAACACAACCATGAATTCCTTGATGAGGAAACACAGGAAGCTCCAAATTCCTGAATAACACTAGATCATTTTTTCTAAACCTGTGTAATTGTTCACAACTCATTAACAGAATGTGGTTGAGGTCATTTGCAAAGCACACACAGAGCCTGTTTCTGAGTCAGACCCAGCCACAGTCACATCTGCGACTTTATGGCAATGCTGCTACAAAGCCCTTCCCTGGCATTAATCCGTGCCTCCAAATGTGCAAGGACTGAAATGTCCACTGTCAACGTCCTAGGTCTTTAGACGCCATCATCAGTCGCACCATCAAAACTTACACCAGTCCTATGGCAGGTGCAGATTATCCCTCTGAATATGGCCTCTTAGGTGAACGATTTTGTGTCTCAGGGGCCTATTCATCAACACTAAAATAACGTTTTTAAGGACATTTTCCTTAAATAACGTTATTTTGGTATTCATGAACAGACTTAGCACAGGAGATATCACAGATATCTCCTTGCTAAGTTCCCCTGCGTTAATTCCCACACTCCCCATACATTAGGGGGGGGGGGGTACACAAACTTACCGCATCTGTAGGCAGTGCTGCGCATGCGCTGGTTTTACAGATGTAACAGCGCATGCGCAGCACTGTTTCCAGATGCGATAAGGTAGTGTAGGCAGGGAAAAGTATCTATTTCCCGAAAAGCTGTCATCGCAAAAATAACAGCTTTTTGGAATAGATACTTATGGAGAGGTGGAATGATGAATTCCACCTATAATTAGGTAGAACTCCATGCGAGTTCTAAACCTAATTATCTCCATCAAATTTTTAGGTTTAATGAATAGGCCCCTCAGTCTGAACTCAACCACTATCAGTGACACATCCGCAACAGTCTCATAAGACACAAGATCTCCGTGCATCTGATTAGCCACCCTCTTTTACCTCTCAAGAAAGCCCCATACATTACCAATACACTTACTCTACTGTTCATCCAAATCTGTACTACAACTCCGTATACAAAATCTGGACACATCTACGAAGCTACTCAGATGCATACACAGATGAAAAACATCGCTCCACTGAGTCCGACATCGCAGCTGCGTCTGACTCGGGAACGGGTCTCAGTGTGCTGTGCAAAGAGCCTTAAGGCCCCCATACATCAGCAATATGAAAATCACAATTGAACAATTTGTAGATTTATTGCCCGATTTTAGGATTTCCCAATCTAGCAATCTGATCCCATACATTACAGATCTTTTTCAGTGATTTGCAGATCGATGGCAGCAAACACAGATCTGCCAATCTTGAAAGGCCCATCATTTTACTAGTAACGGTCTGCAAATCTGCTGATCATGTCCATACACTAGCAGTTTACAGGCCCAATCGATCTGTGAAATTCAACACGTTGAACAATCTGATTTAACAATTCCAATCACTTTTTGGTTGCAATCTGCGATCTATGAAGCCCATACATTGCAGATTTTTATACACAATCAATTGCAAATTGCAGAATTGCCACAATCGATTGCTGATGTATGGGGGCCTTTAGTTTTGTAACCATGCACTTTCATAAATAAAAAATGAACCTAGGACTGTAGAGAGAAGGAAACATTTCAAGTGGTGCATTGTGCAAAAGTCATAAAACCAATTCATATGTCCAACCTCCAGCCACTATCCCACCAACCCTTTCATTAAATGAAACATTTCTATTTTTCTTCTAACCACTGAATGTATCTTAATGCATGACCTAAATGAATAAAGAGAGTGAGAGGACATCAGTACCATCTATATTATATGTGGCACTTTTCTATGCTTGAAGACTTGTTTTACATGGGACCGACGTTCCCTAGAAATGAGCTTATCTGTCAAAGTACTGCTGAATCTTTGCCAGTCCTGAGCTGGTGTAAAATCCAGACCTTTTGGAAATGACTGTGCACCACTCCACAACTCATCTAACAATGCTCCTGCAGTACACCCACTAAGTGCATAGGGGTGAATGGCACTGTAAAATAAATGTACTGTGCTTCTGATGTTTTGTGCTTTGGAAAATAATTTGACTGTATTGCAGTGTATTGTAGTGTGTAAATAATGGTAAACTTTTTTTTACGAAAAGGAATGTGCACTTCATTCAAAAGTGTCAGCTTTTAATATAATGAAAGAAACAAAGAATTAACATTATTTACTGTACTTGCTCTGCACAATGCCATATGCTGTAACTTTATATTCTAACTTTTTTTCTAAACTAATTTCAGGTTGCTGCATCTTTTTGTAACAATTATTTTTTTATCTTTTATTTATTTATTGATGTTATTTTAGTTTTTTAGTTTTCTATTTGGGTTTTATTTAGTTTAAGACAGGCTTCCAGTCCACTGACAAGCTGGGTCATGCATGTGCATTTGCCTCATCACTGCTATAGCTAAGTTCAGCCTTACTGCTGCCAGACTAGCATTGCTGTGACAAACTGCAGCTATAAAAAAAAATATCAATTGGATAGGTACCAACGGGAAATATTGCTTTACCTTTTATAGCATGATATTTCCCTGCTGCTACATTTTTTATGGACATCTGAGGACACAGAATACATTTCTTAAAGCATGAATTATGATACTCATTTTTACAAAGGTTTTTAGTACTGTATTTCAATTAATGTTTTTTTGTTTGTTTTTTTAGTCACAAATGAGTCTTGACTCCGTCTTATCAATGGAAATGTCAACCTGCTCTGCAAGCTTTGGAGACCAAACAACCTGAAATCTTCATTGTGCAATTGAGCTTCATTAAACACAGATGACTCAGAAATAAGGGAAAAAAAAGTGAAGGTAATTCATCTTAACAAGGGCACTGTTATTTATGTATTATGTACTAATAAATAATCTTAGACTTGTATTCTGAAGAATCCTGCAGTTCCAAATTTTACAAATTTGTATCGGAACTTTAATTGATTCATAAGTTCCCTCTGAGCTCTGATTAGAATGTGAAGCAAAATGTAATTTCCCTGTGACATTGTAATATCGAGAGCTTTGGACTATGCAACATTACATAAATACATTACATAAATAAACTCTCTTTGTGATGTCATTGATTTTACATCGAGTTGAGTGTAAGGTAGTCAGGAGCCTGGAGACTGGACAGCAGTTTGACAATGCTTTGAAAATGACTTAAATATAATACTATTAATGTAAAAATATTAATAAAATTAATGTAATGGGAATCACATCCCTATTGACTGGAAGCGGGAAGTTATTTATTAGAGAGCTCAATCCTTCTTTCACCCAGGGAAGGTTTTGAAGAAAGAACTGCTTCTACTGTATAATGAAAATTGATGCTATAAAGGTACTTACCATTACTAAAGCTAACTATACTTCTATACTTCTAACTTTACTTCAGACAATGGTGACTGTTTATTATGCTGGTGTCTTTCACTCTTTTAGTTAGCCAATGTAAAAGCAAAACATTAGTCAAACAAAGTACTATCTAAAACAATATGTGATACTCTGAGAAAATGCATCAGAGAACAAAAAATAGCTGTTACAGTAACTGATGAAGACTACTACTAATTAAATTATTATCAAAGATTATATTATTCATTGCTACAGTAAATAGAAAACCATTCCACATTATATTAATTAATATTTTCTGTGTGTACCAGTGACAGAGCAAAGTGCCATTGCTAAAGATAATTATTGTTAATTTCAATTAATTTAATCTATATAATAAGTGAGAAAGCGTGTCTGTCTGTTTGTCCTTTAGCCACAGCCAGAGTTTTGGACCTATCTCCACCAAATTTGGAAGGGTAGTGTAGTTTGACCAGGATTAGGTTTTTGCCTGGGTTTGAACTTCTTCAGGGCCACACACTGTCACACAATCCCTAAAAATGGGAACTCTCTTAAATTACACAGGTTTTGGGGCTGGCTCAAGTAGAAATTGGCAGTCCGCCAAAAACCTGTGAGCAAGCTACAAATGTAACCTCACAGTCTGAGGAAGTGTCAAACTTTTTGACTCTTACAAGTTCATATTTAATCTAGAGTTAATTCTTTTTAAATTGACCATATATATTAGTTTGCATTCAAGGACGTAACTAGAACTTTTGGGGCCACATAGCAAGATCTTGAAAATGTTATGTGACACAGAGCCCATTCAGGTTATGCCACACAGTAGTACCCCTTATACACATTTTGCCACATAGTAGTAGTGCCCCTTATACATTATGCCACACAGTAATGCCCTTTACAGATTATGCCACATAGTAGTAGTGCCCCATATAAACACAATATTCCTCACAATTTTAGTGCCCCTTATACATTATGCCATACAGTAATGCACTTTATAACATTATGCCACACAGTGATGCCCCTTATAACATTATGCCACATATTAGTGCCCCTTACACATTATGCCCTCTCCAGAAACTCACCACCCCATATCCCTCCAGCAGCTTCTCGCCTCCCCCAGTGCACTGCTGCCACCCGGACCCCCTCAGTGGCCCTGAGTAGACCGGCCCACTTTGTGTGCTTGACTGGGTGCACGGGGAGCAGCAGTCCTTCTCTGAATTTGCCCTTAATACAGTAAATACAGTAAGGAAATTTTCACCTAATTAGAACATAACCACAGATACACCTTTTAGGAGGCATATTTTTGTGGGTGCTGAAGTGCTGGTGCAATAATGCCCAATGCTAATTATGGCAATCAGCAACACTATCTATCTATCTGCTCCTGATTGGTTGCTCGAGTTTTGCAACCTCAATGCATTAGTGTTGCCAGGCTTTGAACTACCACTGGAGCCGGCGGTGATGAAGGGACCCACTGTTGGGTGGCCATGGACTCACTGCGAGTACATGGCCATCCGGCTGCCAACCCTTTAATCGCTGCAAGCTGCCAGCACAGCTGTCAGTAGTATACTACTTAGACTCACAGGTGGTGATTTGATTGTTTTGGGTGCCCCTCACTGGAAGTCTATACGGATAGGCACCCAATGAAGCAAATCAGTTGGTTCTCTATTCGGGCACCCATTAGTATTTATCACCCATGAAAGCACCAGGTTTAACTGCGCAAAGTGACTATACCTGTCTAAAGAAGTGGTTAGGGCGTACAAATGGCTCTTTGGCTGCCCAAACCACCGTTAGGGTGCCCAAAACAATCGACTTTGCACACATTTATTCTCACACCTCAGGAAGCTGTGAGAAAAAAGGTGTCCCTCCACAGCTTTAGGCACCCTAACGGAGCTACAATTGAATTGCCCATCGAGCACCAAATTGTATAGAAACCGGGGGCACCCAAAACAATTTAATTCCCCCCATAGCGTAAGTCATTCATACTATGGGGTAAATTTACTAAGAAGTGATGTTGCCCATAGCAGCCAATTAGATTCTACTTCTCATTTATCTAGCACCTTCTAAAAGATAATACCTGGAATCTGATTGGTTGCTATGGGCAACATCACTTCTTAATAGAACTCCCATCTTAGTAAATTTACCCCTATGAGTCTCATTAGTATACTACTGCTGACAACTGTGCCGACAACTTGCAAGAGTGAGTAGTGGGGTTGTGGGTCCAGCTACTGGATTGGATAACCTCCTCTTCTTCTGTTTTTGCTGGGGAACAAATAGTCACATTATTTGTCCCACCCGCAAAGAAGAGGTAAGGAGCTGCTGCCCTGCCAGTGCCAGCCTACAGTGAGCGATGGTAACCTCAGAAAATTAATAAATCTAAAATATTAATCTATTATATATAAAATCAAATGTCTTGACTGACTGACTGACTGACTGACTGATCAATGCCCAGCCCAAATCCCTGGACCTAGATACATGAAAATCTATGCCTTCCATGACGTAGGTACCCACTTAGCAGGGATATTTTTGAAATTTCACTCCTAAGGGGGTGAAAAGGGCTAAATTGTTTCCTCCCCCTCTGCAATGTCCTGACTGACAGACTCATCGTGGCTGTAGCACACTTCAATATCACTGGCAGTTGGTGTTGCTCTCCTATTTGAATTTTGGACTGTTTTGCAGCCCCACATGTGGAGCCACCACTAGCCGTATGATCCTGACGTGGCTTATGAGTGGGAGGGAAATTACTACACAGGTGAGGGAGTGGAATGTGTTTGTACACAGATGAGGGAGGGTGATGCCTTACTAAAGCAGTGAGGGAGGGTATGCATTACTATAGAGATGAAGGATTAATATCTAACTGGAGTTGTTAGATGGATTTGGAAACATTAAATTTGTAAGGTGAAACCGAGTACATCAGCTAGTAGATATAATAAATAGCATATTTCAAAATCCATGTTATTCTTTTCATACAATGCCACTGTCAAGGATAGATACTTAAACTTTAATATCTATGAATGACATTGGCATGACATAAAATAATAAAATGGATTTTGATTGAGTAGAGCATATTTTTGCCCCTGGGCCAATCACTCGCTAGTTCCACCAAGTGTTGCAACTACATTATATTAAGTCACAATTACCTAATTTGAATCACGTATTAGAAATTTCTGATTGGACTACTGCAGGAAAGACAATTCCTATCTGATTTTTAAAAAGGAAAACAGATGTTTGTATTTAATTCTCTCTGGTGTAAATGTTTAAGTTTTTATCTGAACACAACTTTTCTTTACAAAAATCGGTTCCTTCTAACTTTCAGAAAGCAAATACTTTCACCTACTACTTAGCCTCTTAATGAGTCCATGACTGCACTTTGTAAATGACCTTCACCGACAGTGATGCATTCCCTCATAGAACACATTTCCAGTGAGTTATATAACAGAAATGACATATAGAGCTTCCAAATAGAAATTATAATATAAGCACCTCATATAAAGAGTATAATACTTTAATATTTATACATATATTATCACCACTTGTGTATTTGTTCTTCAAAATATGTCGTAATAATAGTAGTATGTGTGTGCGTGTGTGCGTTTGTATTATAAAAATACTGAAATGTTAAAAAATAATTTGCCCATAATCAACTGTAAAACGTGGGCACTGCATCCCTTCATTTTACAGTTCAGTGCAATTTCTAATATTTAGAGAAAATGCTGGTAGATATTACATTGTACATTTTGTTACTAGTTTACATAACTAATAAAGCACTTCAAAAACAATTTCTGTTTTCTATTTGAGTGTACTATAAGCAGGGGCGGATTGGGAACTAAAAGTGCTCAGGAAAAATTTCTACAAGTGGTCTCACATGGGCAGCACCAAATCACCTGTAGGCGGAACCAACAATAAAGTAGGCAGGATTAGTACATCACTACACCTGTGTAGAAGCTGTTGGTATCAATATGCTTGGTAGTCTAGTGGCCCCAACACTAGACCTTTAAGCTGCTGTGATAGACCCCAAACCTCCACATTCCAAATAACACACACAACCCCACACCCACCGAGACTGAACACAGACCCTAAAACCTCCAGCAAATAGACACACAACTCATAACCACAGACAGACTAAACTCACTCCCCAAATATCACAAATGTCACCCCACCACCACCCCCCCATGGAGTAAATTTTACACACTGAGATAACACCCACTCCTGTCCCTTTATCAGATTTCACGAAGGTAATTACATCATGTACTGTCACACAGAGCTGGGTACAGGAGAAAGGGGCTATCACACAGGGCTGGGTACAGGAGAAAGGGGCTATCACACAGGGCTGGGTACAGGAGATATGAGCTGTTACACAGGGCTGGGTACAGGAGAAGGGGCTGTCACACAGGGATGGGTACAGGAGAAGGGGCTGTCACACAGGGCTGGGTACAGGAAAAGGGGCTGTCACACAGAGCTGGGTACAGGAGAAAGGGGCTATTACACAGGGCTGGGTACAGGAGAAAGGGGCTATCACACAGGGCTGGGTACAGGAGATATGAGCTGTTACACAGGGCTGGGTACAGGAGAAGGGGCTGTCACACAGGATGGGTACAGGAGAAGGGGCTGTCACACAGGGATGGGTACAGGAGAAGGGGCTGTCACACAGGATGGGTACAGGAGAAGGGGCTGTCACACAGGGCTGGGTACAGGAGAAATGAGCTGTTACACAGGGCTGGGTACAGGAGAAATGAGCTGTTACACAGGGCTGTGTACAGGAGAAGGGGCTGTCACACAGGGATGGGTATAGGAGAAGGGGTTGTCACACAGAGCTGGGTACAGGAGAAAGGGGCTGTCACACAGGGCTGGGTACAGGAGATATGAGCTGTTGCACAGGGCTGGGTACAGGAGAAGGGGCTGTCACACAGGATGGGTACAGGAGAAGGGGCTGTCACACAGAGCTGGGTACAGGAGAAAGGGGCTATCACACAGGGATGGGTGCAGTAGATATGAGTTGTTACACAGAGCTGGGTACAGGAGAAGGGGCTGTCACACAGGATGTGTACAGGAGAAGGGGCTGTCACACAGGGATGGGTACAGGAGAAGGGGCTGTCACACAGGGCTGGGTACAGGAGAAATGAGCTGTTACACAGGGCTGGGTACAGGAGAAGGGGCTGTCACACAGGATGGGTACAGGAGAAGGGGATGTCACACAGGGCTGGGTATAGGAGAAATGAGCTGTTACACAGGATGGGTACAGGAGAAGGGGCTGTCACACAGGATGGGTACAGGAGAAGGGGCTGTCACACAGGATGGGTACAGGAGAAATGAGCTGTTACACAGGGCTTGGTACAGGAGAAGGGGCTGTCACACAGGATGGGTACAGGAGAAGGGGCTGTCACACAGGATGGGTGCAGGAGAAATGAGCTGTTACACAGGGCTGGGTACAGGAGAAGGGGCTGTCACACAGGATGGGTACAGGATAAGGGGCTGTAACACAGGGATGGGTACAGGAGAAGTGGCTGTCACACAGGGCTGGGTACAGGAGAAGGGGCTGTCACACAGAGCTGGGTACAGGAGAAAGGGGCTATCACACAAGGCTGGGTACAGGAGAAAGGGGCTATCACACAGGTCTGGGTACAGGAGATATGAGCTGTTACACAGGGCTGGGTACAGGAGATGGGGCTGTCACACAGGGCTGGGTACAGGAGAAGGGGCTGTCACACAGGGCTGGGTACAGGAAAAGGGGCTGTCACACAGGGCTGGGTACAGGAGATATGAGCTGTTACACAGGGCTGGGTACAGGAGAAGGGGCTGTCACACAGGATGGGTACAGGAGAAGGGGCCGTCACACAGAGCTGGGTACAGGAGAAAGGGGCTATCACACAGGGCTGGGTACAGTAGATATGAGTTGTTACACAGAGCTGGGTACAGGAGAAGGGGCTGTCACACAGGATGTGTACAGGAGAAGGGGCTGTCACACAGGGATGGGTACAGGAGAAGGGGCTGTCACACAGGGCTGGGTACAGGAGAAATGAGCTGTTACACAGGGCTGGGTACAGGAGAAGGGGCTGTCACACAGGATGGGTACAGGAGAAGGGGATGTCACACAGGGCTGGGTATAGGAGAAATGAGCTGTTACACAGGATGGGTACAGGAGAAGGGGCTGTCACACAGGATGGGTACAGGAGAAGGGGCTGTCACACAGGATGGGTACAGGAAAAATGAGCTGTTACACAGGGCTTGGTACAGGAGAAGGGGCTGTCACACAGGATGGGTACAGGAGAAGGGGCTGTCACACAGGATGGGTACATGGGAAATGAGCTGTTACACAGGGCTGGGTACAGGAGAAGGGGCTGTCACACAGGATGGGTACAGGAGAAGGGGCTGTCACACATGATGGGTACAGGAGAAGGGGCTGTCACACACCTCTGCCTCCTACATCTTTGCTGTGTCCCAAGCTGGGTCCTGCTGCTGCGCCACGCTCTGTCCGGCGGCTCAGCCTCATGCAGGATCCCAAATTAAACACACTTCCTCTCTAGCCAGAGAAGAGCAGGAAGGTTGTGGTGTAGGGCTGCCTCTTGCAGTACTGCCAACAGCCGTCAGTTACAGACAACAATTCATACAGATGCTGCAAAGGAGATATTTGTCCTTCTCTGCACCATCTCTGGGCCTCTGCAGGGCCCATCTAACAGGCCTGGGCTAGAAGTAAGGGTAAATCAGGTCTGTTTATCACATGATTAAATTTTAGTGTGTTAGAGTGTTTATTATATTGGTGCACCAGCATTCATTATACTGGCATACCTTCCAGTTGCTTAAAAGTGTAACTAGAATGTACAAAATGAATCCTGTTCAAAGTATAGGACAAGACTTGGGGGAAATGTAATAGCCTGCGCCTTGCAGGCATCTGCTAGTTTCTGACGAGTCTGCCTGATGTTTTAATGTGGCAGGGAGGGGGGGGGGGAGTTTAACTTAAAAATGAGCTACAGCAAAACACTTGAACCTATAAGATAGTGTATTAATCATGATATATTGAATAATCAAATACAATATGGCTTTATCTATTTTATATATGTGTAAGTACCTGCAGTACATGTTACCATGTCTGTGGGAGGAAGATTTATCAAACCTTGGAGAGATATAAAGAAGAGAGAGATAAATTACTAACTAACTAATCTACTTCTAACTGTCATTTTACAGAGCTTGGGGTTCATTTACTAATGAGTTTTTTCACCAAAACGAGTGTTAAATTTCACTGTGTATGATAAATGGTGCTCCAGCCAATCAGCTCCCAACTGTCAACTGTTAGAAATATTACACTCTGTGTAGTCCACCTGAATGGGGAAAGTGTAACATTGTGTGTGCGCACATTGCAGATATGTATCTGTAATTGCATTAGTATGTCAGTCGTCTCAAACCTAGCTTTTTCTTCAGTGTACTTAAATGCTGGTTGAGTTGAATATGAAAAATATGATTTTTATCTAATTTGTTGCTGCCAACCGTGTTATGAGCTTCAGTACTATTTACATAATCTTGCAGCAGAGATGAAGAAAGAGCTCTGAATACATTTTCAAGAAGGAGCTATCTCTTGTATTCAATTTATCTTAGCTTGATGTTCTTCTTAGATGCACATCTCCTGCTGACCTTCTTGGGATTAGCATACAGTATCTATCACAGTTATCTTCATAAATAACCATTTACTTGTACCAAAGATACAATCTACTACCAATTCTGATCAACTCCATATTATGCTACAGTATTGAAATTATTCTTTTTATAATAAATTGAACACTAAATAAGTTGAAGAAAAATCCAGCCACATGAGCCATATTTTATATAAAGCCTAAGATAAAAAATATTAGGTTACTGGGACTATCATATATTTGACAGTATAATTGCATACTTGTTTTACATGGATAATTTATCATTAGAGCAGAATAAAATGCCCTTTAATGATCAATTAACAATAAGACTATACAGTATATGTACCGTAAGTTACAGAACATCAATTTAATTTTCATTGGTGTTTGAGAAGGGCAAGTAATGTTTATCATTAACAAAAGCAAAACTCATATCATTGGTTAATGTAAATTACCTTTGTCAATTTCTCGGGACATAAAATAACATAAGTGTGTCACATTGTACAATTACTTGTATGCTGAACAAATTCAAATACCTACCTAATTTACTTTCCGTGTCCAATATAATTAACACAAAGATAAGGACAAATATAACACAATAAGTATTGCCTTCTAAAAACACTTTTAATTGTACACTATCACATAGTTGAATTAATAATTATAATGCAATAAAGGCTATGATAGAAAAGTTGCCTACTGTTCTGTGGCACTACCAATTTACAGCTGTTTATTTTGTGTGACTAACCTCTATTGTGGCAGCTGGCAAGTGCTGCATCGAAAAGGGGTGATTGAATTAAGCGTGATGTTCTCTTGTAAGTTGTGCACATAGGGGCTGATTCAGAGACATGCGCTAACCTGATGGTTAGCGCACATCTCTGATTGTGCCTACTCTGCACTAGCGCATGATCTATACTGCGCATGGGAAGTATGGGTCTGCGATACCACATGCAGAACGGCAGCAGACTGTCAGTGATTGACAGTCTTTTGCCATTTTTGGGCGGGGAGGGGGCAGCAACGGCCTCCGTTTTACAAAACAGAGGCTTGACGCTGCCATTGGTGGGGAGGAAAGAGGTCAAGATCTCCGTCGGCTGATGGAGATTTCCTGGCCTCTTTTACTCATCTGTGGCAGTCGGTGAGAGTGACACCTTGGTCACTTTGCCAGCCAAGGATCATGCAGATAATCTGATGCTGCAGATGCAGCTTAAAACAGTAATGTATGCAGGAGGCATGCTAAATTACCATTCTACATTACCAGAATAGTGCTATCACAGCTGCTAACATGTTGGTGATTGCTGGAGATCGGTGGGCATTCGGTGAGGCGGATGCCGGAACCGGAACTGATATCTAGCTGCCCCTTATTAACCATCTGGACTGGGACACTGAATGTTGCCCTGTATGTTCCTGCTTTGCCATTGAGGAGTGATATCATGCTTTTATATACGTCTACATTTGTGAGTGCATTATATTATTAAAAAAAATGTTATTACCAAAAAGGTCTCTGCACTACTGTCAGTTTGTATTCTTGTGTCCTTCTTACATATGTTTTTTACACATTGGAGGAGGATACATGTAATGTTTCAGGAATATATCTGCTTTTGGGACACTGAAAGATGACCTGTATGTTCCTGTTTTGCCCTTGAGGATTGATTTCATGCTTATATATGTCTACATTTGTAAGTGCATTACATTATTAAAATATTCCAATTGCTTAAAGGTCTCTGCACTACAGTCTGTCTGTATTATTGTGTCTTTCATAACCATGTTGCTTGCACATGGGAGGATACATATATTGTGTAAGGAAATAAGAAGAGGAAGCTCGACATTATATATCATCTTTTCCAATTGATATGAATGCAATGTGAGGTCAATATATAAAAGAATCACTCATATGGGACTTCCCCTTTTATTATAAGGACATTGTAAAGGATGATTATTGCTCTGTTATATTGGTGTTGGAAATTGCACTTTGTGCCTCAGTATTCTTCACGGGATGCGGATAATATCCCTACAAGTGGGATGCTGACTGCTGAAATCCCGGCGCATGAATACCGATCACTGACAGAACACCGGCGTCGGAATCCCAACATGACTGGGGATGCCGACGTCAAAAATCCCGGCAGCCAGCATCCCGATCGTAAAGAGACCGGGGCAAGGTAAGTATCAGCTGTGGGGGGGAGGGTTAGGTTTAGGCACCCCAGGGGGACTTAGGGTTAGGCTGCGGGACGGGGGGTTTCACAACTCTTGGAGGGCAAATGGACGCAACCCGTATTTGGGGATTGGCGTGACCTATTTCTGAGGCGCGGAGTCTAATGTGCTGGCAGTGTTCACCAGGGACCTTTGCAAGAGGGTATGGGCTTGGCTGCGTCCTGACCTGCAGCAAATGGCAAGGTAAGTCACACAATTTGAGCAGAGTGTGACAGGGAGAGGTTAGGGTTAGGCTCCAGACAGAGGGGGTTAAGTTCAGGCACCACCAGGGAGAGGTTAGGGTTAGGCACTAAGTGGGGAGGGTTAGGGTTAGGCACTAAGGGGGACAGTTAGGTTTAGGCACATACTGGGACGGTTAGGGTGCGGGGCAGGGAGGGTTAGTATTAGGCTACAAAAAAGGAGGGTTAGCGGGTAAATAGGACAGGGGAACAGTACTCACTGTTCCCCTGTTGGGATACCAACCATCGGGATGCCACTGTCACTGTACTGACAGCCGGCGTGTCCTCCGTCGGCATTTCATTTCCTTCTTCACTATATAGTGGGTGTATCAGTAAACCTGTTTAAACAGGGGGAGTGCTGAAGTATTGTATATACAGTATTTACCTTGTTTTATTTATAGGTGTATGAGGTGAACACCTTTTAATGCAGTCCTAGCAGCACCCTCTTTTTTAACTGTGCACGTATTTTAAGAATTTTGTTCTTTATTGTATGATGTAAGCACCCACTAAGCAGGATATTTTCAAATTTCTACTCCTAAGGGGTTGAAAATGGGTAAAATGTTTCCTCCCCTGTGCAATGTCCTACCTGACTGTCTCATCAACACCCAGCCTAAACCCCTGGACTTAGAAACATGAAAATTGGGGAGTATATTCTAGGGGTGTGCACCGGCCACTTTTCGTGTTTTGTGTTTTGGTTTTGGATCTGGATCTTTCTTCGTGTTTTGGATCTGGATTGGTTTTGCCAAAACCACCCTTCCGTGTTTTGGGTTCTGGGTTTTGTGTTTTGGATCTGTATTTTTTTTTAAAAAAGCATAAAAACAGCTAAAATCACAGAATTTGTTGGTTTCTCTGCTCCTATGCTATTATTAACCTCAATAACCTTCATTTCCACTCATTTCCAGTCTATTCTGAACACCTCACAATAGTGTTTTCATGTCCAAAAGGTTGCACCGAGGTAGCTGGATGACTATGCTAAGCGACACGAGTGGGCGGCACAAACACGTGACCCATCTAGGAGTGACACTGCAGTGGCAGACAGGATGGCAGTTAGAAAAACTAGGCCCCAAACTGTACATAATGCAAAGAAAAAAAAGAAGTGCAAGATGGAATTGTCCCTGGGCCCTCCCACCCACCCTTATGTTGTATAAACAGGACATGCACACTTTAACAAATCAATCATTTCAGCGCCAGGGTCTGCCACACAACTGTGTCTGAAATGATTGGTTCGTTTGGGCCCCCACAAAACAAGCTGGCAATTAATGTGTCCCTGCACAAACTGGCTCTACGGAGGCAAGATGTCATCCTCATCCTCCTCATCCACCGATTCCTCACCCTCTTCAGTGTGTACATCCTCATCCTCACAAAGTATTAACTCGTCCCCACTTGAATCCACCACCACAGGTCCCTCTGTACCTTCTGGAGGCTGGTCTCCCTGGAAGGGCTTATAATTCATTTTGATGAACATCATCTTCTCCACATTCTGTGGAAGCAACCTCCTACGCCTTTCGCTGACAAGGTTCCCGGCTGCACTAAACACTCTTTCGGAGTACACACTGGAGGGGGGGCAACTCAGGTAAAATAGAGCCAGCTTGTACAGGGGCCTCCAAATTGCCTCTTTTTCCTGCCAGTACAGGTATGGACTGTCTGACATGCCTACTTGGATGCTGTCACCGATGTAATCCTCCACCATTCTGTCAATGGTGACAGTATCATATGCAGTGACAGTAGACATGTCAGAAATTGTTGCCAGGTCCTTCAGTCCGGACCAGATGTCCAAACTTGGTCCTGCCTGCCCTGCATCACCGCCAGCGGGTTGCTTAGGATACCTAAGTTTTTTCCTGGCAGCTCCAGTTGCGGGAGAAAATGAAGAAGGAGCCGTTGACGTGTCACGTTCCGCTTCAGCTGACAGTGTGTTCACCAGCAGGTCTTTGCACCTCTGCAGGCTTGTGTCGGCCGGAAAGAGAGACACCACATAGGCTTTAAACCTAGGATCAAGCACGGTGGCCAAAATGTAGTGGTCTGATTTCAACAGATTGACCACCCTGGAATCCTGGCAAAGCGAATGAAGGGCTTCATCCACAAGTCCCACATGCCGAGCGGAATCGCTCCGTCTTAGCTCCTCCTTCACTTTCTCCCGCTGCTTCTGCAAAAGCCTGATGAGGGGAATGACCTGACTCAAGCTGGTTGTGTCTGAACTGACTTCACGTGTGGCAAGTTCGAAGGGCTGGAGAACCTTGCACAACACGGAAATCATTCTCCACTGCGCTTGAGTCAGGTGCATACCCCCTCCTTTGCCTATGTCATAGGTGGATGTATAGGCTTGTATGGCCTTTTGCTGCTCCTCCATCCTCTGAAGCATATAGAGGGTTGAGTTCCACCGCGTCACAACCTCTTGCTTCAGGTGATGGCGGGGCAGGTTCAAGAGTGTTTGCTGGCGCTCCAGTCTTCGGCACGCAGTCGCTGAATGGCGAAAGTGGCCAGAAATTTTTCGGGCCACCCAAAGCGTCTCCTGCACGCCCCTGTCGCTTTTCAGAAAATTCTGCACCACCAAGTTTATTGTGTGAGCAAAACATGGGACGTGCTGGAATTTGCCCAGATGTAATGCCCGCACAATATTGGTGGCGTTGTCAGATATCACAAATCCCCAGGAGAGTCTAAGTGGGGTAAGCCACTGGGCGATGATTTCCCTCAGTTTCTCTAAGAGGTTGTCGGCGGTGTGCCTCTTACTGAAACCGGTGATACACAGCGTAGCCTGCCTTGTAACGAGCTGGCGTTTCTGAGATGCTGCTACTGGTGACGCTGCTGCTGTTGCTGCGTAAGGTGATACATCTACCCAGTGGGCTGTCACAGTCATATAGTCCTTAGTCTGCCCTGTTCCACTTGTCCACATGTCCGTGGTTAAGTGGACATTGTGTACAACTGCATTTTTCAGGACACTGAGGACACTTTTTCTGACGTTTCTGTACGTTCTCGGTATCGCCTGCCTAGTGAAGTGGAATCTAGACGGGATTTGGAACCGGGGACACACTACCTCCATCAATTGTCTATATCCCACTGCACTAATGGCGGATACCGGATGCACGTCTAACACCAACATAGCAGTCAAGGCCTCAGTTATACGTTTTGCTTCAGGATGACTGCTGTCGTACTTCATCCTCCTCGCTAAGGACTGTTGGAGGGTCAATTGTTTAGTAAAAGTAGTGGTGTTCCTACTTCCTCTCTGGGATGATGAACGACTCCCAGCAGCAGCAACAGCAGCAGCGGCAGCAGTAGGCGTAGCAATGCAGGATCCTCCAGAGGAATCCCGGATAGGAGAGTCAGTCATGCCAGTGACATGGCCTGCAGGACTACTTCCGATCCTGACTAAGGAGGAAATTGACGAGGAGGGAGTTGACGGTGTGGTTTGCAGGCGCTTGGATACAACAGGACAACGGGATTTAGGTGTCCCTGGACTGCTTACGGTCTTAGCCAAAGTTTCTGAACTTGACAGTAACTTTTTATGAACGCGCTGCAGGTGCCGTATAAGGGAGGATGTTCCTAGGTGGTTGACGTCCCTACCCCTACTTATTTCACCTTTACATATGGTACATATGGCAAGACAGTTGTTGTCCGGATTTGGATAGAAATATTGCCAGACCAAAGAGGTGGAATGTTTGGTCTTCTGCCCAGGCATGACCGTGATGGGCTTTTTCATCCCACGGACAACAACTGTCTCCCCCGGAGCCTGATTTAAACAAACCACATCACCATCAGAATCCTCCTCGCCAACTTCCTCCTCAGCGCCAGCTACACCAGTATCCTCATCCTGTTGTACTTCAACAGTGACATCTTCAATTTGCATATCAGCAAGTGGACTGTGGGTGCTCCTTTCAGCACTTGCAGGGGGCGTGCAAATGGTGGAAAGAGCCACCTCTTCCCGTCCAGTGCTGGGAAGGTCAGGCATCGCAACCACCACCACACTTGGACTCTCCTTGGGGATTTGTGATATCTTCTTAGAAAGCACAGTTCTTCGCTGTGCTTTTGCCAGCTTAACTCTTTTGATTTTTTTAGTGGGAGGAGGGCTTCCATCGTCATGTGAAGCTGAACCACTAGTCATGAACATACTAGGGATCGACCTTAGCCGTTCCTTGCCACTCCGTGTCGTAAATGGCATATTGGCAAGTTTACGTTTCTCTTCAGCTGATTTAAATGTCTTTTTCAAGGTCATTTTCCTGAACTTTGCCATTTGGGATTGTATGTGCCCTCTACTATGACATTGGGCATCGGCCTTGGCAGACGACGTTGATGGCATGTTATCGTCTATGTCATGACTAGTGGCAGCAGCTTCAGCACTAGGAGGAAGTGGTTCTTGATCTTTCTCTATTTTATTTTTATCGGAGAAAGTTTGGTCCTCCATTTATGTTATATCGATTTGATATATACGTGCGGCTAAACACAGAAAATAATTTTTTTTTTGGTTTGGACAGGAGTTACAGCACCCTTTAACGGTCAAGCCAGCCGGCCCTTTACTTATGACACAGGCGCACTCTTGGCACTACTTTGTTGATGCACGTGCGGCTACTGCGCACACAATTCACAAACACAGAAAATAATTTTTTTTTTGGTTTGGACTGGAGTGTACTTTCGGGGGTTACAGCACCCTTAACGTTCAAGCCAGCCGGCCCTTTACTTATGACACAGGCGCACGCTTGGCACTACTTTGTTGATGCACGTGCGGCTACTGCGCACACAATTCACAAACACCGAAAATAATTTTTTTTTTGGTTTGGACTGGAGTGTACTCTCGGGGGTTACAGCACCCTTAACGGTCAAGCCAGCCGGCCCTTTACTTATGACACAGGCGCACGCTTGGCACTACTTTGTTGATGCACGTGCGGCTACTGCACACACAATTCACAAACACAGAAAATAATTTTTTTTTTGGTTTGGACTGGAGTGTACTTTCGGGGGTTACAGCACCCTTTAACGGTCAAGCCAGCCGGCCCTTTACTTATGACACAGGCGCACGCTTGGCACTACTTTGTTGATGCACGTGCGGCTACTGCGCACACAATTCACAAACACAGAAAATAATTTTTTTTTTGGTTTGGACTGGAGTGTACTTTCGGGGGTTACAGCACCCTTAACGGTCAAGCCAGCCGGCCCTTTACTTATGACACAGGCGCACGCTTGGCACTACTTTGTTGATGCACGTGCGGCTACTGCGCACACAATTCACAAACACAGAAAATTATTTTTTTTTTGGTTTGGACTGGAGTGTACTTTCGGGGGTTACAGCACCCTTAACGGTCAAGCCAGCCGGCCCTTTACTTATGACACAGGCGCACGCTTGGCACTACTTTGTTGATGCACGTGCGGCTACTGCGCACACAATTCACAAACACAGAAAATAATTTTTTTTTTGGTTTGGACTGGAGTGTACTTTGGGGGTTACAGCACCCTTTAACGGTCAAGCCAGCCGGCCCTTTACTTATGACACAGGCGCACGCTTGGCACTACTTTGTTAATGCACGTGCGGCTACTGCGCACACAATTCACAAACACAGAAAATAATTTTTTTTTTGGTTTGGACTGGAGTGTACTTTCGGGGGTTACAGCACCCTTAACGGTCAAGCCAGCCGGCCCTTTACTTATGACACAGGCGCACGCTTGGCACTACTTTGTTGATGCACGTGCGGCTACTGCGCACACAATTCACAAACACAGAAAATAATTTTTTTTTTTGGTTTGGACTGGAGTGTACTTTCGGGGGTTACAGCACCCTTAACGGTCAAGCCAGCCGGCCCTTTACTTATGACACAGGCGCACGCTTGGCACTACTTTGTTGATGCACGTGCGGCTACTGCGCACACAATTCACAAACACAGAAAATAATTTTTTTTTTGGTTTGGACTGGAGTGTACTTTCGGTGGTTACAGCACCCTTAACGGTCAAGCCAGCCGGCCCTTTACTTATGACACAGGCGCACGCTTGGCACTACTTTTTTGATGCACGTGCGGCTACTGCGCACACAATTCACAAACACAGAAAATAATTTTTTTTTTGGTTTGGACTGGAGTGTACTTTCGGGGGTTACAGCACCCTTAACGGTCAAGCCAGCCGGCCCTTTACTTATGACACAGGCGCACGCTTGGCACTACTTTGTTGATGCACGTGCGGCTACTGCGCACACAATTCACAAACACAGAAAATAATTTTTTTTTGGTTTGGACTGGAGTGTACTTTCGGTGGTTACAGCACCCTTAACGGTCAAGCCAGCCGGCCCTTTACTTATGACACAGGCGCACGCTTGGCACTACTTTGTTGATGCACGTGCGGCTACTGCGCACACAATTCACAAACACAGAAAATAATTTTTTTTTTGGTTTGGACTGGAGTGTACTTTCGGGGGTTACAGCACCCTTAACGGTCAAGCCAGCCGGCCCTTTACTTATGACACAGGCGCACGCTTGGCACTACTTTGTTGATGCACGTGCGGCTACTGCGCACACAATTCACAAACACAGAAAATTATTTTTTTTTTGGTTTGGACTGGAGTGTACTTTCGGGGGTTACAGCACCCTTTAACGGTCAAGCCAGCCGGCCCTTTACTTATGACACAGGCGCACGCTTGGCACTACTTTGTTGATGCACGTGCGGCTACTGCGCACACAATTCACAAACACAGAAAATATATTATTTTTTTAGCACTTGGGGGGAGCACCCCTGATGGACAGAGCACCCCCTGGACAACACTACAGCACTCCTTTAGGACTGGGACACTGCACAGGACTTTGGAGTGGACACAGCCCCTATGGAGAACTGACTGCACAACACAGTCCAGCCAGCCCCTATGGACTTTGAAGTAGTGGACACAGCCCCTATTAACAACAGCAGCACAGCACAACACAGCCAGCCCCTATGGACTTTGAAGTAGTGGACAACATCAGCACTACACTACACTACACTACACAGCCCTAACTCCCACCCTCCCTCTTCACTGTCCACAGCCGAGTGAGAAAATGGCGCCGACGCGGGTACCTTATATAGGATCCAAAACCCGCGAGACTCGGAAGGCGGGATGATGACGTTTTGCCTCGATTTCAGATCCGAGTCAGGCGGGAAAAGTCGAGCCTGACTCGGATCAGACTCGGATCGGGGGGGCTCGGGGGGGTTCGGATTTCAGAAATCCGAACCCGCTCACCCCTAGTATATTCCTTCCATGACCTAAGCACCCTCTAAGAAGGGATTTTCAAAATTTAACTGCTAAGGGGGTGTAAATAGTAAAATGTTTAATCTTGACCAAGTTGATTGGGTGACAAAGCAACATGGCCCAAGTGCTGTGGGACTGTAGGTTCATTGTCTGGGACATGTGGTGGCTTCAGAAGTGGGGCTGCAGCACAATCTAATATTCAAATTGGAGAGCCACACCAACTACCAGTGATGTTTTGCAGCATTTGGGGTGATAATTGGTGTGGCTCTTCTATTTGAATATTGGTCTACACTACATCCACCACTACTAAGGACTTAACACTTTGACTAGGTTTTTTTCTTATTAGAAAATTCACTTGATTTAATTTGGATATTGAAAACATACTTTAATTTGGTTTGTAATATGGTACTTTACTTGATTTGTGATTTGGATTTCAAACATGGCAATGGAGTGATTCAATGTTAATGGGAAGATGGTGCCTCACACCATTGTCCCCATCACAGGAGACAGAGCCTTCCTGTTTCAGTCCCTCTCCTATCTCATGTATGGCACTCAGCTAAAGGCTACCCAGGTGAAACTGGGTACATCAGCTAATTTACCATATATTTTTTAAACAAGTACAGTAATTATAACATTGCCACCCTCATAATGTTAGTATTGATATTTTTGGGATCTAGTAGATTGCATTATTCTTATTTGGAACATATTGCATTTGATTTGTATTAATCTGTTACATTTGCTATTTGAGAATTCAAAAGCCTGATGTGGACTATCGGATAAATGTTATAGAGTTTCAGTTTTCCAATTTAAATTGAAAATTAAAGATCTGTCGGTTTTGACCATGTTTCATGTGAAATCCAATAACATCTCATCTGGATTTCTAATAGGAAAACTCTGTTAGGTCTTTGTGTAAGTCTAAAAATCAATACTGTTATCATCCTTCCTTCAACAGACATTAACAGCATTCTGACTTTGTTCTCCTGGAAATACATATCCATGGCACTATTTTCCTGGTTACATTTCTAATCAGGCTATTTTATCACCATCAATAAGACAATAGTTATGTATGGCACTGTATGTAAAATAAAAACAGCATATACCTGGTTGATATGTTATTAATGGTTATTAAGAAATTAGATACTTGTGTACTTTACAGACTCATTGCAGAGAGAACCCAAGTGTCCTACACTCATTATTATTATTAATCATGGTAATGTCTAAATCCCCTTCATGGAGAGGACCCTGACATCATCAGCCAATGTCCAGCGTCATTCCCAGTGTCCAGCGTCATTCCCTACCATCCAAGTGGGCATAGAAGGGGAATATAACCTTGTGGCGAGTAAAGCGAACCACCGAGCCCGAAGCATGATGAGTGCATCGAGCCCACGAGGGGACAACTTTCTTCTTTAGGTGGGGACAACATTCGGTACTTGTGTAAGTAAAGTACACAAGTACCATTTAAAACATTAATCGGGTTCTCTCTGCAGTGAGTCCGTAAAGTACACAAGTACCAGAGTTTATAATACATTCAATATATTTTAGGTTTAGGAATAACATGTTTTTCATGCACTATTTACATTTTCCTCATTTTTACCATGGCAACCTGTGGACAGATTTCCAAACATTCTGAACGTATATAAGACATATATTAACACAAATATCCTTCAAAGGAGTAGCTCCTTTTAGATATGTACAGTAAGTAAGTGCACCATGGCAACATGAGTAAATTGTTAATAATAATTTAAAATGTATTTACTTTACAATGAGATGATAGGTATTGAGGCAAGGTCAGTAGAAATATATGAATTCCTTTAGACAATCTTCTATACTACAGTCATATGTCATGGTAAAGTCCATGAACATGAAATAGTGGTCTATCTACTGTATTACTGAGCTTAGCTGCTGTAGAATAGGTTAGTGGCTTATATCTAGGTCAGGTTGATTTGCCTATCTCCACTAACTCCCGATACAGACAAGTCATTTGTAGTAATCCATATGGGTAATTTCTCTGCAGCATTTATACTGCTTTGTGAACATTGGGCCTGATTTAGACCCGCTCGATGGTCCCCCACTGCGCATGTGCACGCTGAAGCCGGTTCCGCTGTGCACATGCGCGAGACCCGTCCAGCGACGGGTGCTCCGTCGCTACGGATCTCGTGTCAAAACGGGGCGACTATCGATTGTGATTGACAGCTCGTCCCGTTTTGGAGGCGGGCAGGGGGGTGGCTGGCCAATTGGGGGCACCCTCAGTAGTTATCTTCCGGCTCTATTAGAGCCGGAAGCTCACTGGGGCTTGCGATGGATGAGACCCTACGACAAGGATGTCGTCGCTAGCCCGATGGTCATGATGGTCGCAACCATCACCTGGCCACTCGCAAAAGCTGTGGGTGGTCATCCACAGCTTAGCGAGCGGCCAGGAGGCCTGCTCAAAAAAAAATACCGCCCTGATTCAGAGCGAGCGCTCTGAAAGAGCGTCCGGCTCTGAATCAGGCCCCCTGCTGGAAATAATAATATCTTCCAGAGGTCAGCATTACCTTTACTTCCATAAATGAATCTCCTCTTTCTGTATTTTGGAGGACAAATACTATAAATTTTAATGTTTCTTTTTACTGTATGCACTTGAATTTTATATAAGATTAAATTTACTTTCAAGATATGTGTTTTATCAGTTCCTATCTTTGTATCCTTGTTTCTTTTTTTTATAAGATTTTATTTTCCTTGTTTTTACTTAATTCATCTTTTATCCCTTATTACTTACTGTATACTAATTTGTTTAGCCACACAAGTTTATTTTTTCTATTTCTGGAACATTTTTCCCAAGAGAATTGTTTAATAAATTATGAAAATAGATTTCCCATTTGTCTTCATTGCTTTTGTTTGACAGAAGACTATTCCAGTCTATCAACTTTAATGCTTCTCTTAGATGTTTACATTTAGCCTTTCTAAAAGTCACATGCTACCATTTTTTGATAACTATACCTAAATACAACCTCCATTCTATTAGATAACACCTAGTCTAATAGTGCTTCACCATGTCCTGTTCTCCTTCTGAGAAATGTAGTCATTTCATATTTTAAATATTTTATAGTAGTTCAAATCCTTCATAATCCCCCAGAGAGAGAGAGAGACCCCCACACCGAGAGAGAGAAAGCCCCCACAAATGTTTCTGTCTCTCTTATCCTCCCTAAACTTACTAAACTCTGCCACCTGTACTGCCCAGTCTTACCTACCCAGGTTTCCATCATATCTCTGACAGTGCATAGCCATTTACTATGCCTGTGATATGAATGACATAATTGAATTGCCCACAATATACAGACTAGTCCTATGCTGTAGGTCTGAAACCTATCTGTACTATTTAGCTTATTAGAGGTAGCAAGTTCCCAGTCAGACAATAGCTCTAGTGTGGGTCCTAAGAAACAGACTTTGAAGCAAAGCTTTTATTAGTTTTACTGTCATTAGAATAGCTGTTCCTGTAGATTATATGGAAAGACACAGCCACACAGCATACCCGTATATGTAATTTTTTAGCTTTGATATGTTACAAAGTATTCAAGTTAGATAGTAACATTTTAGCAAACAACTAAAATGAATTGATGACTATCTTGTAAAGTATAAATAATCATAACTATATAATCATTTTAAAGATCTGAAAACCTAAAAATGTAACTTGGAAAGGTGTCACAAAATTAGTACAAAGTGATATGTACTATAGATTGTTTCTTTTGCTCATTCATTGTGGTTCCGCTCACATCTACCTGTGTGCCTGAAAATCACATTATGAACAGAGGACCTGATTCAGAGATGTACGTTCATCCGTCGGTCGCAGTGCTGGGATCGCAAATCAGAGAAGGAGGTGACTGACATCTCCTTCTGCATTTGCATCTGAGATGGCGGATTTGCACACCCGCTTGTGTGCAGATGTGTAAATCCGTCCTTCTCTAAATCAGGCCCAGATTGTAAGTATTCTTTGCCTAGCATATTGGTGTGCTGTAGTGCCCCTGTCACTGTGCTTGCTTCCCTGTATTACTACATACAGGGAAGCAGTAACTGCACCCTACCGCCCCTTCATGCATCTCCCCCCATAAGCCTGTGACATGAAGCTAAATATGCACTGCACACAATCACATGCCCAATAGTGCTAAATTAAATGCACTAATCCACACTGCTCTTCCCTGTAAATTACAATGGCTGACTGCTGTGGTTTCAT
The DNA here is from genome assembly GCA_031769625.1 of Taudactylus pleione. Lineage (NCBI taxonomy): Eukaryota > Metazoa > Chordata > Amphibia > Anura > Myobatrachidae > Taudactylus > Taudactylus pleione. The sequence goes on from JAUIMM010000014.1 coordinate 30,359,421, forward strand.
ACTTCTAAGCCTCCAAAGAATTACTTGTTTATTTCATCTGTGCGTAAATGTTTTTTCTCATGATGACATCAGTACCACTCATTTCAAGGAAATAATGTCTTTTTTTCTCTCACAAAGAACACAGAATTGCTATTGAAAGCTTTAATATATGAAACTTCCCAGAATCAGTTTGATTACAAAGACCCCCAACTATGCAAATGGATTAAGAGACTGTAATATCATTTCATCAGCAGTCTGACCACTGACTCACACAGCACACAAGGAAAATAAATATCGTTAAGGGATGAAGGTAAGGCAAGAATAAAAGGGAAATAGATTGTGACAAGAAGATAGAAAATAAACATTTTAGATGACTGATTTTGAAAATGAGCACCAGCACTTAAATTATTAAGTGTATAATAATAATAATAATAACAATAATAATAAATATAATAATGCCAATATATTATTGTTTCATTCCATTAAAATGGATCTTTAATGAAGGTCCAACAAATTTGCTGCCTAGGAGTTGTCCTTGACACTGCACTCTCCTTTAAATCCCACATTTAGGCCCTCTCCCATTCTTGTGGCTTCCACATTAGTAATATCCCCTAGGATAAGACCCTTACTTCAACTGGAGGCAATGGAGACCCGCATCCACTCACTGCTCATATCTATACTTCACTATTGCAACTTCCATTTATCTGGCCTTACTGCCTCCTACCTACAGTATCTCCACTCCAATCCAATCTTAATGCTACTGCACAGCTTTCACTTCAGTCTCGCTAGCTCACCTCTCTGCCAGACATAACATAGGCTCCACTTCGCTCAGAACAGTGATTCCCACACACTGGGCCTGATTCAGAGATGAACCCAATGGCGACTATGCATGCAAATCGAGCAAATGTTTTCCATTGCACAGGTGTACAAGCTGCACTGTACGTGCACAGCGATCGCACTGCGATTATACACGCACAGAGGAATCCATTACAAAGTGAGTGACAGGCTGTCAGCATTTGGGGGTGGTAAAGGGGTGGTCAGAAAAACGCAGGCATGTCAGCCCGTCTTAACGCGTTAACTGGGCGTGCATAAATTAACCCTTGCGAGCTTCTAAGCAGCTCTGCGTGTCAGGAGAGCTGCCAAGGCTGGTGCAGGTCAGACCTGCAGCAAAGGAAAGATGGCCACTGGATGTGCATCGATATTACCGATATTTGCGCAGGTATATATGTCATTGCACACAGGTAAGAAGGCAGCAGTGGGTGTCATTATGCTCGGGTGGTCTTTGCATACATAAGCATATTTTCTCAGCTGCGTTTCATACAAAAACGCAGCTGTAATCACGTTAGCGATGTTTTTCAGGTCACCTGTGGATCTTTGCTGTGGATCTTTTCAATGTGACAGTTGGAGATTTGTGTTTAAAACCGGTGTGTGGACTCTTGGGTTTATAAACAGGGACTCCTTCTGTGCTTACGTGGCTGTTGATCAGTGGATGTGTGAGCCACAGTGACAGTGGGAGGGATCCTATTGGCTCCTTCTTGGGAAATTATCTAAAAAGAAGCCCACAGACTTCTATTATGCATTACCACCTATAGACAGGCGCACCAACAGACGCGCTGGTGTGAAGGGAGCGTGACCTAATCACGGGAGACGTGGCCATGCCCCCTTAGGTGAAATAAAAAAGCTGTGAGATCCTCAGCCCGAAGCATAGCCAGTGGGGGGCACGATCAGTGTAATCGCTCCCCCCACAGGCATAGAAGATTGCTGCAGCTGCTGCTTAGCAGCCATGAGCAGTCTCCCAGTGCGGCCCAGCACACAAAGAGGCAACACCATCTATAGGCGGGGGGCGCCGGCGCCCTGGGGCGCTCCTGCCTATAGATGGTGTTGCATCTTTGGTGCAAGCTTCAGAAAGTTTTGCTCTCCAGAGCTTTATGCATATGCTGAAATGTGGTCAAACCTCCAAAAATGATAGGTTTGACCACATTTTAGTGTTAGTACTGTACATCCCGCCCTCTCTCATTTAAAGCCATCACCTAATCCTTTCCCCCCTACATATCTGACCTAATTTTCTCCACGCTCCTGCCCATTCACTTCTCTCTGCCACTGCCTCTCTTCCTAAATGATATACTCCTCACGCTCCCACCTTCAGGATTTTGCTCCCCACCTGTGGAGTTCACTCCATCTCCCTTATTAGACTTTCCACCTCTCTGCAAAGCTTTACATGGGCTCTCACAACCTATTTCTTTACCAAAGACTATGAGATTTCATTTATTCTAAGCCACCTCTTTCCATCCTAGCACACTGAGCTACCTCTCTGTGACACCCTTATCTGCCCCCCTCTTGCCTCATTACTTTTCCTCTCTCTATTCCTCTCCTCACTTTTTGCCATTTTATCCCACTTTACTTACACTGCCCTGAACCTGTCTGCTGCACCATTCAAATAAGGTACATGTTTTAGAGCGGACTACATAGGCACTATTGTTTGTTAATTATATAGCTGTCTTGTATTTTAATGTTATGCACGTTAGAACATATTTGTTTGCACGTTATCTGTATATGCAGTCTGTAAGGATCTGTGGACCTTTTTTGTTAATTAACTGAGGTTCCAGTGTAACCTTACCCAGGACCATCATCAAACAGATCAAAACTAATTTTTCCAGTTTTGGGTGACATTATATTTTTACATTTCATAGATAGAAAAGTCCTATATTAATGGAATAACCGTAAATGCTATAGGTAATCTATAATCCTATAATAAAAATAATATTAAAAATAATAAAGAATACAGCTATTTTCACTGGTCCAAGCCTTGGCCTTTTGCTGACCTTTGTGAAATCTCAGTAGAATAAAATGAATACCTCACTAATCAATACTGTTATTAATAAGCACAATCTCAGCACTGATGTAGTTTTGTAAGATAATAAATTACTGTACAAACAAAGCAAAATGACTACCTACTTCAATAGTTTATTTATTTTGTGCTTATTGTAGAGAACAAACTATATTCCTAATGGATAGTAAATGACATAGTAGCACCCTTTTTATGTACATATAGAACTGTCCTGGTTGTTAATGCTAGGAATCTTTCATTTGAAATTCTAATGTACCTAAGATTCAGATTCTTAATGCACCCGGCATGACAGATTTGGGGAAATAGCTTCTATAAAAATCGTACTGGCTTGTACACATTTCTCATAATTAAGCTGCCAACTCTTCCACTTATCTCTTACCTCTACCATCCTCTGCACACCCATTTTTCCAAGCACAGTCTCAGTATGTGCTTGTCAAACAAATATGCAAACACATGCCATGCCACACACATGTGCCAAGCTATGCACACAATGGTCAACCCAGTATATTATATTAATGTTTGAAGCTTGATGAAGTTTTTGCAAGTTATGAATGATTTGGTTATTGTCAAAAAGTATGTGAATACACTGCTAACATGAGTCATTCACCTAGTGAACCTACTTATATGCTTGTAGTCATGGGGCTTTGCTTGCAGCTGCTGTTACTTGCCAGTCGGGGTACTGCAGTGGATCCAGGGTCTGTAGATGGTGAATGATAAAGTCCTTTGAGGAAAATCACCAGGAAGTCAATGAAATGGATATCGGGCAGTTACACTGTATCATGGTTTTTGATACAATAAAACAATTCTTTTTTTCAACCAGGCTGTCCTTACCCCTTCCCTGCTAGTCAGTTGAGGGTTGTAGTGGACTCACATTGCTGTAATAATTGCATTGTTGTTAGTATTGTTATTGTTAAAATGAAGCAGATTATACAAAAATATGCTTGCCAACATTAAACTGATGTAGCAACTTCTATTGAAAAGTTGCAAATGTACGGTAAAAAAAAACATGATTTTTGGGGGATTTGCTTTGAAGTATTGCTATGGTTACTAAATAAATGAGCATTATGTTATATCATACAAATTAAAACATAATTGTATTGATTTAGCTTCTGGTGGGGTCAGGCGTTCTATATCTGAATCAGATTAATGGAACTGCGAGAAAGCTTCTGAACTCAACCACATTGCTGAAGGGATGTGATTCATATCTAGTCCTTGATTAAACACCATAGGCAGCAGCTTTTCCAGCAGAGTGAGATTTCAGCAGAGGTTCAAGGAGATTAATTGTAACTTGACTGATTTAATCCTGCCTCTGAATCTGTATCTGTTCAATCTAGGGCTGCTGTGTTGATAGAAGTATATTTGTGGCTTTCATCTGAAAACTATATTTGCAGGCATGAAAAACTTTTTAAAATATGTACAATATAGATCTGTGCCAACCTTCCTACCTTCCTTGTACAATTTTTCCAATAGCCCTTTATTTTAGTAGACATATTTTATATTGGTTTCTGTAAAATACAGGGACCAATGTTGGAAGTGACAGAGCAGAGCAGCTGTAGAAGAATCTAGCCACTTTATTCAAAATATATTGTATGGGTGAAGATCTGGTTAAGGGAAGAACAGTATGAAGGGAATTGAAATAAATGCATGCGTAAAAGTATATTGGGTCAAGGGCACAGTTAGTAGAATTGAAAGAGACAAGAAGAGTTGACACTTAGCGCCTCATCCAAAATTAAATGCAAGTTGGCTGTAAAGTTTCCTACATTGTATGCATAGAAATAAGAATTACAGAAGGCATTTTACAGGACTGGAGAGGTTTAAACCACAAGAAACCCCCAGTATGAGTTATTATATAGGTCCCAGTAATTGGAAGTTAAAGGGTGTTCTGGTTTGCTAGACAGATAAGTTAGTGGCTGTAAGTTTAGGGATGGAGTTATGAGTGAGGTTGCAGTATTTTGTAGCTTTTTTGATAAGTTCCTCGACTCTTTCCCCCTCCCTCCTATCCTGGTTTCATTTTGGTTCTATGTGTTGGATGCTCCAGAAAATAGCAGCAGTGGCTGTCTGCCTAGTTTTTGAAGCGCTTTCCTTGGCAATACATGGCTTAGGCTGATTCCATCCTGTTGGGGTCTATGGCACCCCCTTTTCAGGTGGGCTGTTTTGTGTCATTGGAAAGGGAGTTTAGAGTACTTGAGCTGTTGGTGATGGGCTGGAAGTCGGCCTTCAGCTGTTGGTTTGTGATTGCAGACTGTGTTCTGCCCATATATTCTTTGACAAAAAAACTCTCAAATTGTGTGTCCCTTTTCCCCACCATTCATGTCTCTTGTGTCATTATTTCAGATAAGTGGGGTTTTGATAACTGTTGGGACCATAGGGCTCCCCCATGCCAAAAAAAATTCTGACCCTCCCCACCCCACGGCATTTTAGTAAAATAATTACAGGGCCATTTATATGCAATTTGGCTCCCAGTGCAAAAGTTAAATGTGCTCCCATTCCCCCTAGACAGTTTACAGTATTTTTACTCCTTGTAGTAATGCCCCTTACACATTATACCACACACCGTAATGCCCCTTACACATTATTCCACACACCGTAATGCCCCTTAAACATTATTCCACACACCATAATGCCCCTTACACATTATTACACTCACCATAATGCCCATTACACATTATGCCACACACTGTAATGCTTGTTACCAAAGTGCCACTTACATATTTGCCCCCTGACACCATTTTATGCCCGACAGTAAGGCTTCTAATTACTTTTACATTACCTGCTCATTATCAGGGGTCTTATACAGTGCCCCCAGTAGTGCCCCTTATACAGTGCCCCCAGTAGTGGTCCCACTATGCAGTGCCCCTTATATAGTGCCCCAGGTAGTGGACCCCCTATGCAGTGCCCCTTATATAATGCCCCCAGTAGTAGCCCCCTTATATAGTGCCCCCAGTACCAGCCCCCCAGCAGTGCCCCCAGTAGTAGTCCTCCTCCAGCAATGCCCCAACCTATGCAGTGCCCCAGCTGTAGTCCCCCACCTATGCAGTGCTCCCAGCAGTAATCCCCACCTATGCAGTGCCCCCAGAAGTAATCCCCACCTATGCAGAGCCCCCAGCAGTAATCCCCACCTATGCAGTGCCCTCAGTTGTGGTCCCACCACTGCAGTGCCCTCAGTCGTGGTCCCACCAGTGCAGTGCCTCCTGTAGTAGTCACCCCCCAGCATTGCCTCCAGTAGTAGTCCCCCCTAGCAATGCCCCCAGTAGTAGTCCCCCCCAGCATTGCCCTCAGTGGTAGTCCCCCCCAGCAGTGTCTCCAGTAGTAGTGCCCCCCAGTAATAGTCCCCCCCAGCAGTGCTCCCAGTAGTAGTCCCCCCCAGCAGTGCCCCCAGTAGTAGTCCCCCCCAACAGTTCCCCCAGTAGTAGTCCTCCCAGCAGTGCCCCCAGTAGCAGTCACACCCAGCAGTGCCCCCAGTAGTAGTCATCATCCCTCAGCAATACCCCCCCAGCAGTGTCCCAAGTAGCAGTCCCACCCAGCAATGCCCCCCATTAGTAGTGCCCCCCCAGCAGTGCCCCCAGTAGCAGTCCCACCCAGCAGTGCCCCCAGTAGTAGTCATCACGCCCCCCCCAGCCAGACAGACACACAAAACAAAAAAACACTTACCTTGATCCCCGCTCCGGCATCTGCTCCTCTGTCCAGTGTCCTCCCGGGCCAGCCTGCTCTGCCTGATGGGAGAGACATCATGACGTCTCTCCCATCACCCACTGTGGAAGCCGGAAGAGCCCGGCTCTGGTAGTGGGTGCAAGGTAAGCAGCCGATGAGAGTCTATCTGACTCTCATTGGCTGCTAAAACAAACACACAGCTGCCGGCGTCGGCGGTTGTGTGTTTGTTATACTAGTAGTGTAGTGCGGACTGCACTTATGTGCAGTCCACGCTACCGCCCTGCCTGGGTGACTAACAGATGCCAGAGGTCCAGTAGAAACTCTAGCATATGTCTCCTCCTAGGCGGCGGCCATTTTGGGAGGGCCATTTTCAGCAGATTTCATATGGACGGCTAGTACGCATGGAATCTGCAGCCACTGCGCCACACAAGCCTCCGCGCCCCCAAGCCACCATGGGGTCTGTGGGGGCGGTAGTTACGCCACTGCTGCATAGCCAGCAATTTCATCCACATAACCTCTCTGAACTTTGTCTACATAAGAACCCAACATTACAGCCCAGTTACATCCATTCAGTCACAAGTGGAGATGCAACTGAATTGCATACAGCTCTGCATCGCTTGTATTTGCATACACTTTGTTCTGGAGCACATGCACTGCAAAATCAAGCAAGTTATCCTCCGCTTACAGGTGTGCGTTCTATTCTGCATCAGACCATTGGTCATCTTTGTGGGATCAAGTACAGAGAAGGTACAAGCCGAAAAGGAATGTAACAGGTTGTTGTTGCTCAGGTAAGAGCATGCCTATTCATGTTAGAACCTACAGTATGAATTTGGTTTCTGAAGTTGAATGTGAGATCTTGGGTATTTAAACTATAGCATTCTGTGGTGTTGATTTTGTTATATATATATATATATATATATATATATATATATATATAGCTATACGACACTTTGTGGGTTGCTGAATCACACATTTTGTATTTTTGTTTAGGTATCAGTGAATGTTTTGTTCTTTAAATGAAAGATAGGGTTTTGATGGTTATTCTCCTGATTATTTTTACATACTGAGGGCACCCCCAGAAACACAGTATATTCTTAAATGTGTTCTCCAATTTCTATTTAAATGTAGAATATGTGTCATACTCGGCATTTGTGACTCCGCTCCTCCACCAAAATTTGCTGTATTTTACAATCCAGTATCTTGTGATCACTAGGGTTCCAGCAACTAAATGATGTTTGATGCATATGCTGTTGTAGTGTTACTTATGGTTCCTTGTAGTCTCTCTGAAGTTCTGAGCTGAAAAATAACAGCCTGGCATGCCATATGCACCGAAAGCACACAACCAACCTTCCTGGCTGCCATAAATGTACAGCATTTAATGACAGAACCTAGAATCTAGAATCTCCTGCTGTAAATTAAATACTGTTGTGTGCTCCATGCGGTCCCCTTCCTCTCTCATGGGGGTCTATTCATCATTACATAATTATCACTAGTGATAATTATGTTTTAAATGTGCTGCTAGTTTAAACAACCTTTCAGAGGCATTCATCATGTCTCTTTGCCTAAAGTATCACTTCCAAAAAGCTGCTCTTTTGCAGAGTCAGCTTTTTGGATTTGTTATACTTTCCCCCCTACAGCTGAGGAGCCTGAAGGGGAGGACGGACAGGAGCAAAGGTGGTGATACACAGGCAGGGAAAACACAGAGTGTACCCCCCCTCCTCCTCAGAGCTGCAGCCTCCCACCACCTGAGAATGTACACAGACTGTACCTGCTGCTGTAAACCCCCCTTAGATCTGCAGCCCTCCACCACCGCTACTGTCCCCCCTCCTTAAAAAAGTGCTACATTGAGGGTTGTACATCATCTCAGGATGGCGTGCAGCATCACTCACAAGTTCTGAAAACAATACTCAGGGCCGGCTCCAGGGGTCTGAGCACCCTGTGCCGGCCCATTAGGATGAGCTCCTGTCGCCGTGCGCGATAAAATTGGGGGTGTGGCCTCATTACCATATGCCATGCCCCCCTACGTGATATTATTAGGAGGCGTGCCCGCATGGCACGCCTTCAAATAACATCAGGCTGGGGTAAAGCTTCCCCCAGCCCTCTCCCATCAGTGAATGGATGCCGCGTGAATGCTTGATGGTGGACCAATGATGCGTCTAAGGATGCACTGAGATGGCTTAACACCACTGTGGTGCATCTCAATATGCTCAGGCTCACACCATTTGCCTTAAACATCAGCAGCTCTATCTGAATGTTAGTCAATCTTTCCCATTAAAGTACATTTACCTTCAGCACCAGAGCAAGGCTCCCTGACACTCCTGGTGGCTATACGCACTGCAGGGTGCGCACCCAAAGCTGCTGCCATTTTGCCCATAAATCCTTTGCCTTCCCGTACATACTGGTGTGCATTTATACAAAATCAGGAGTTTGAACTTACTAATCTTTAGGGCCGCAATAGTAAACGGGCTGGATCCTATACATCAACTGTAGTGGTTTTAAAGGTTTGGTAGTAATATCCCATTGCAGAGTAGCTCAGGTACATTTTTTACAGATATTTTTCTGTCAAGAAACCAGATGTGCAAAATATTTTTATATGCACTTAGAACCATTACACATAGAAATTACTACTTACAAAACAGACAAGTTTTGTTGAGAACAGCTACCAAATGTCTATCCAGTCTGGTGCTTCCCTTCAGGAATCTGTCATATATCTCCATTTACTAGAAACACAACAGAGCAGTTATTTTTATTCACTCCTAGTAACATTGCAATCTGTTTGTATCTAATGTATTTTCTTCATTCATAGATATATATTATTTATTACCGATTTAGTGGCTCCGCCAAGGAGACATGAAGACTGTAATGTTAATTCAGAGTTGCAAACAAGTATATATCTCTCCATTTTTAGCACTTGTGCATGCATTGGGGCTGACAGCATACATCTGATGGATTATGAGTTATATGCATTTCATTCACATCTAATTTGCGGCTAAATTGGCATAAGTAGATAGCAATAGGGCATTTGCACATAGGGTTATTTGAGTGAGGGTGTGTCATGGACATGTAGACAGAGTTGTGTTCTATGCATAGATGTGCATTCGCAGAGAGCTGTACTAAGGTTAGAGCAAGTGCACAGTTACTGATGACGTCTAAGGTAAAGGTCTGCATTTATTTCCAAGTACACAATATGACTGTACCTGCCACTGACATGAGTGTGACTATAAATCAGCAATTGCATCTGCTAAACACTTGCTTTGGTGTAAGTGTCAGGTACAAGGAAATCCAATTGCATTGTTCTATGAAAGGTGGCAATATGGGAAGGTCATGACAAAACAAACATACAAAAAGGTCCACAATACAATTGGTATCATGCATTTGTGCCTGTTTTACCGCACTGTGCATATACATTTGCATTCTACTTGAGGAGGTTCTTCCCATAACAAGTATATAGGGCCCTATTTATTAAGTAATAAACCATGTGCTAATGGCTAATTCCACATAACTAAGGGATATAGATAAAGACAATTTAACAAAAGCTGAATACACAGTAGGAGATGTGAGAGCGATCCTCTGTGTTTAGCTAAGTAATGCAGAATACAGCATAATTCTCAATGGAGACTGCAATCTGCACCAATTTATCAAGCTACAGAGAGCTTTTTGTAATTTGACCAATTATAGGTGATGTCATCTTCAGATGGATTTATCCAATATAGCCTATGTGCCACAATACTGCCAGAGAGGGAACTTATTTGAGTGAGGGTACATCGATTCCCTCCCCATCATGCATGGACAACACAGTCACCACCATCATTGTTGTGATAAGCAAGCAATGAAGGAGCTTTTAATGGACCAATGTCATCACCATAACAACCTCCTATTGGTTGCACTGTTTTGGCATGGCTTTAGTGGCAAATAGTCTGGTTAATACATCTATTAATGTTGTGAATAGTGGGAATAACAAATGTTTACTTTCTAGGCGTTTAGGCGGACCTTAATAAATGGGCCCCTAATTAAATTTCATCTGTTATAAAAATCTAGACACGCCACCTTTTGTGTGTTCTTCTCTAGACAATGCTTTTATTTCCTTATTTTAATTACATTGGATTATGGACCTGATTCAGAGCTGAACGCTCAGACCAGAGCGCTCGCTCTGAATCAGGGCCCTCCTCCCTGAAAATGGAGCGTCCTCTTGGACGCTCGCATAGCTGTGGGTGACCACCCACAGCATATGCGAGCGTCCATGATGATGGTCGCGATGGTCTTGACCATCGCGACCATCGGGCTTGCGACGAGACCCTGCGGTAGGGTCTCGCTGCCGCAAGCCCTGGAGTGATTTTGGCTCTATCAGAGCCAAAATCACTCCCACTGACATCACTAGTGATGTCAGTGGGGCCGGCTCCAGACGGTAGGCGTTCCCATGGGAACGCCTCCATCTGGCAGGCACGCCCCCGGCACGCCCACCAAAGGGGGCGTGCTGTCAATCAATATCGACAGCACGCCCCCCTTTGCTGCGAGACCCGGAGCGACAGCTTGGCTGTCGCAGTCCGGGTCTCGCGCATGCGCACGACGGAGCTCCCTCCGTCGTGCGCATGCGCAGTGGGGGAACATCGACCCGTTTGCGAGCGTCCTTTGCTCGCGAACGGGTCTGAATGACCCCCTATGTGCACCTAATAAAAGGTTTCATGTTTAAAATGTTTAAAGATTTAGGGGCATACTGTATGTATCTAGCTGATTTTTACATAAAATGATGCATAAACTGCAGTTTCTGCATAATTTTAATTATTGATAAGTACCTATGTACTAATAGCACAATGCAGGAGATTTCACAGAAATATCCGTAAAAGTGCTAATTAGCATTGCAGATCGCAGTCCCCATTATTATCAATGGGGACTACGATCTGACCCCAATGTACTAAACTCCAAAAAGCTAAGCTTTTCGGAGTTTAGCACTGGTAGTGTACACCATCTTCAGATGGCATAAACTACTGTTTGCCTATGGGGTCTCCAGGGGAAGGAAAGAGATCTTTCGATTTCTCCCCCAGAGCCCCCGCCTAGACCCGGAAGCTGACGCTGTGCGCATGCGTAGTCTCAGCTTCCCCCAAGGAATAGCGCCACCTTTTTCTTTGCAATTCCCCAAGAAAGTCTCTCACTTCTGTGAAAGACTTCTCCTAAATGCCGGGGATATAACTCGCGGGGACAGTGGTTACCGCAACCGCTGTCCCTGCGAGTTCCCTGTAGTACATAACCGAGATATTTTAATAAAAAATTAAAATATCCCCGGCGAGTTGGACCATTAATAATCGCGGCAGGACCGCAATTATTAATACATAGACCGCTAAGTAAAAGACATTACATTAAATGTACTAGGTTCCATTTACCAACACCTTCAGGGTGTTACAAAATTGTGCCAATTTTAAACTGTTCCATGCTCCTTTAAACTGGGATTGCCTCTTAATCATTTCATTGACACCACATATAAATCATTGGAATATTTTGCCTCACTAAATCAAATCTAATTGTTTGCTTTTGCATTGAAACACAGGTACCTTATTTTGGCTATTGAAAATTTGAAAAGAATGCCTTTCAGCAATGTATACATATCATAATGAATTCAATTATTTACTGTAGTTATGATAGCCATTTTGTAACATTGTCAAAACATGTCCCTCTGTCCAAGAACTCATCTTCAGTTATTTTACTGGAAAAAAAGGCAGTTGATAAATTCCATATGGAAAAAACTAATCACAAACAAAGAAGATAAAACTAAAATTATCAGCAGGAACATATCAATACCACCCTCTTAAAAATTACATCCCTACTCATGTACTAACTTCTCTTGCTAATCAAGTTTAAAATGGCAGTAGCATATGGCAAAGTTTATAAGTGATACTCTATGGCAGTGGTTCCCAAACTGTGTGCCGTGGCACCATGGGGTGCCTTGGGACACTTGCAGGGGTGCCTCAGGTTGGTGGTCCAGCACCAAATAAAATTATTTATGGTCAATGTAATGTAAATATGTGAACAAACAGTAGCGCAAACCAGTCCACCACCACATAACTGAACCTAAGGATGACAGGTAAGCACAATTTACTTCACTTTACTATTCTATTAGATTTTTTCTGAATTTCTCAATAACAAACTTAAACTTAGTGGTGCCGTGAAAACAATGCTGATACACTAGGGTGCCGTGATTCAAAAACGTTTGGGAACCACTGCTCTATGGCATAGGTTCTGAAACTCAGTCCACAGGACCCCTAACAGTTCACGTTTTCCAGGTCACTTAGCAGGTGCACATGTGTATCATTACACATTTAAAAGGTCCACAAGTGGAGTTTATTATTCCACTTGTGATTCTGTGAGGAGACCTGGAAACATGAACTGTTAGTGGTCCTGAGGACCGAGTTTGAGAATCTATGCTCTGTGGCATCATCTTTTGATTGATAAAACAAGAATGTAACAGAAATGCTCTTTGATATATAAGAGATTTTAATAGGAAGTGTTAAATAAAAGGAAACCAACTGGAGAAAACTGCAAAACGGTAGTACAGGTTGAGTCTCCCATATCCAAAATGCTTGGGACCAGGGGTATTTTGGATAACGGAATATTCCGTATTTTGGAATATTTGCATATCATAATGAAATATCTTGGGAATGGGACACCAATATATACACAGAGAGCATTTATGTGTTATATACACCTTATACACACAGCCTGCAGGTAATTTTATACAACATTTTCAATAATTTTGTGGCTCAAGTAAAAGTTTGTGTACAGAAATGAAATTCATTTATGATTCATATACACTTTATACACAAAGTCTGAATGTAATTTTATACCATATTTTTTATAATTTGTGCCTTAGACAAAGTTTGTGTACATTGAACTATCAAAGGTTTCATTATCTCAGTCATGCCAAAATTATTCCGTATTTCGGAATATTTGGATATGGGAGACTCAATCTGTAATACATGGACACAACACGGTATATATACTAAGTGGCCTATCTAAAATGATGACTATTGGCAGACCTGGACACAGGATTTTAAACAGCTATAAAATTATATGCAAAAACAGGTGTGTTTTTCATTTATTATTATTTACATTGTAAATCCTTTGAAAAGCCGCCATTTAGTAAATTTACACTAATGGCTACGTACCAAGTTCAATAATTTGGCATTCTGTTTGTACTCACTTCTGATGCCCCGTTCAGTTACCAATAGTATAAATTGTCTCAATCCTAATATAAAATATATTAATAATAAAGCTAAATAATGAGGACCATACACTCACAACTTTGACATAACTTTGTTCTGCTCAGCCTTTTCTTCACCTGTTTTTCTATATAAAACTATGAGAAGGTGAAATTGTTAGAACATCCTCCATTACTGTTCTAATGCTGTCCAGTGATCTCATGTATACAGTACATTAAGACAATTCATCAGCATGCATTTTGTTAATATACAGCAAATTTACAATTCTAATAATGATGTGTATCAATAGTGTTCTTTCAAAAACTGCATTTGTGTTTATTGTGTTTGTGGGCCACTGTTCATCTGGTTGACTAGTACTTGCATGGTCTGGTCCACAAAACAGCTTGTTTCACTGTGATTGTATCAGAGCATCAGGAGGTGTGTGATCTTCTTTCAGAGCTGGCTCACTAAACTGTAAGTAACATGAAGAGGCAGTCATACGTACCATAGACTGAATTCTCTCAAGAGATACAATGCAGACAGAGCGTGCAGCGTCTCAAAACTCTAAATGTGTGCTTCTTTTTTATGACTGGAGGTTCGAAAATCAGAAATGCTTTAGTCTCTGGGATATGACTTTGACTTTGCACAATATCAGAGTCAATATTGCAAATGATTTAAAAAAAATATTGAATATAACTACAGCAATTAGAAGAAGCAGCTTTTCTTTAAAAATTATAATGGAACATTTCCTGTGTCAAAGAAAAACTCCTCCAAGAATAGGCAAGCATTTTTTTTATTTTTATTATCACCTAAATACTTAAGATTTTACAACTTTTTTAAGGTGTAGTTTGATAAACATTTATTTTTGTTTCTTTTATAACTGTATAATTTCTGTATATAAAAAGACACCAAATAATGTAAATGTTTTTGTTTCTATTTAAGGCAATATGTTTGATTATATACATGTTATAAAGAATTACAGCAGATACAGAGCAACTGAATTATTATTAAAGATTCCAAAATACCCACCTCACTTAATCTTTATCAAAGTCCAAACAACTACCAAAATCTTAATATTTAGCTTAGTATTGCTATTCATGACAGAATGTACTCTGCTTATGCCTGAGCTTTACATTTCCAGACAATTGTTTCAAAAATGCTTTACAATGTATTTTAAAGCAATGCATAGACATACCAGTGAAGGAAAATGCAGCTACATCCACTGTTGCCCTAAGCTGGATATTTATATTCTGTACCTTTCTATGCCAACATCACCCTCCTTATAAAATGCTTTCAAAGTTTATAATGATAGCACCTGCCAAACATGCCCAACATCCACCCCTCATTAAAGTCACTGATGTTTCCTAATCTGGCCATACTGACAAATATTGGGCATTTTCAGTGTTTTAATACAAAACTATATGTGCAGGGAGGGTGAAATGGTTAATTGCACACAGCAGGATTGTCGAAACAACTGATAAACACACAAATCTATCTTCTGTCTACAAAACTTGCTTTATATTTATAATGTGGCTTGTATGAAAGTTTTTGTCAAAATGATTGTGGCATATATAGTATATACTATAAGGATCTATGTAAGAAAATTGATCCTTCATGTCTTTGGTGAATAGTATTGTCTCCCTGGCTCTTAACAAAGAACCTTACAAGGGAGCACTACACTCTGCTGTTGGAGGACCAGAGATCACAAACATGTCTTATCAGGAGACTGCTATTAATAAACAGGCAAGCAGAAAAACTTATTAGAGATAGGCCATGGTCAGAACTGGCAAGTGTCAAAGTGCTATGTAAGAGGGGTTCTAGACTTCATATGACCTGGTACTGAGCCGCAACTAGACTTTTTGGTGCCCTGTGCCAGAAAGAGCATTAGCCCCCCCCACCCCCCGCCGCCCCCCAATTTTTCAAATGGAGACATGAGATTTGCCCGAAAAAGGGGCATGGTTGCATCTCATGAGGAAGGGCCATTACAAATCTGATTTGTCTTGTATGATGATAAAGGGGTACCGATCCCATTTTACTACTGTTATCCAGGTGGTAATCCAATGGCTGCATTGATGACACAAAAGTATTCTGCAGTATAACTCACCAGCTCTGTAGGAGGGTGCTGGTGAAGCTGCTCCTGCAGCAGGATTTGTCCATCAGAACAGCCGTGCAGAAACCTGGAGACGGCAGTGTAGTTCACCCACTGAAGGTATAGAAAAAGTGCTGTTTTTAGTGTACATGCAGCAAATATCAGCGGCAGGGAGATCAGTGAATGTATCCTGTGCCAGCACCTGAACCCGCTGGCAAGGGTACTCTAGGTGTGCTGGTAACACTTGGGCCAGGATTCGGTGGCTGTGTTCAGGTCTGCCATCAGAAATTATGGGGGAGATGTATTATAGCAGCACTTTAAGTGCCGCTATATCACTTCCTGCTTCACCTCGGTAAAGAAGGAAGGAAGCACTAGCACTAGCGATGAGAACTATGAACATCTCCTTGGCCAAAGCGGAGGAGTGTTAACTCCCCCCTCTGTCGATCCCTGCCTGAGTACACAGCGCATCAGCCCAGTGCTGATGCCCTGTGTCTCAGTCCCGGCCGCCTCCACTGAGCATGCGTGGGATCTCGCAAGTATTGCGAGATCCCGCGTGCAGCCCTGGAGTTGGCAGCCACCGCAGCAGGGACAGTGCTGTCCCTGCTGTGGGGATAGAGCTGTACTTGTCGATAGCGACAACAGCAGTGGGCAGAACGGTCAGGCGCTGATGCCGCTTCGACTCTTCGTACATCTCCCTCTCTATGTGTAAGGCGTCTGACTGCCATGTTAGAAGTGATAGTTTTGAATCCCAGGTATGACAGTATTTTGAAATGTGTTTGTTAAATAAAAGAAGATGTGACTGGAGGGGCTTGGGGGTTGCCAGATGGAGGGGGAGTCGGCCAGGGAGAATGAGAAGCGAGAAACTGACAGGCCTGAACAGCGCCCCCTGCCCTGTGGTGCCCTGTGTGTTGACACATGTCGCACCACCCTAATTATGGCCCTGACCTGGTATAAGGACCTTCAATGACTTAAATCAATGCAAATATAGGTTACATTGCATACCAGAAATATGTTAATAAAATTATAATTGCTCATTAAGGCCATTGGTCCCCAATTTCCTTAACGAGCAATTATCATTTAATTGTTTTTTTAACATATTTGCATAATTACATATATGACACTTTAAGCTAATGTGCTATAAACAAAATTGTAAAAAAAAATATACTGTAGATTTAATTGTATATACAGTATATAGTTTTCATAATCAATTTTTTTTTAAATGTTTGTTTATTGAAGCACTACATCACATCAAGATCGAAATACATAAAGGAAAATCAAACATTCACATGCCAGTATAATGTAAACAAGGGATGGGAGCACTATTAAAAAGTGATGTTGCCCATAGCAACCAATCAGATTCCAGGTATTATCTTCTAGAAGGTGCTAGATAAATGAGAAGTAGAATCTGATTGGTTGCTATGGGCAACATCACTTCTTAATAGAACTCCCATTTTAGTAAATTTACCTAATACATCTTGTTTACACTACATAAAATAAAAACAGTAGAGTGTTTGTATAGATAGTAAACTATTCCTTGATAGGCTATTACTAAGCGTCAATTTTTTACATAAAATTATGCAGAAACTGCAGTTTCTGCATCATTTTAAGTATCGATCCTATGTACTAATGGCACATTGCAGGAGATTTCACACAGATCCTGCAAAGTGCTAATTAGCATACCCATTATTATCAATGGGGACTACGATCTGACCCCTATGTACTAAACTCCAAAAAGCAAAGCTTTTCGGAGTTCAGCACCAGTAGTTTACACCATCTTCAGATGTCCCTCCAAGTTCCCGGTAGTACATAGCCAGGAAATTTTCATTAAAAATGAAAATATTCCCCGCGAGTTGGTCCGTTAATAATCACGGCAGTACCTAATACATAGACCCCAATGACTCTCCAGTTCCACCCATCATTTATTATCAGTAAAAACACAGTCACATAAATGATCCCCACTACTGATTATAAATGCGTTGGAAATCTAATGATGCCCTATAACTAAAAAGAGGAAGAGTCTGGGCATCAGAGGAACTACATGAGAAATCCAAATAAATCAACAGATGGTATAAAATAAATAATATATAGAGTTCAGCCATTAATAATTAAGTAATATAGAGGGATCATCCAATAACCATATCACAATTTATAACAAAAAATGTACATTGACAGTACAACTACACATGTTTTTTTTTACAGGGATAGACTTTTAAATTTTGTTATCAGGGTCCTACTGTGATGCATGGGGCTATAGTTAACTACAGTAGGACACTTTTTTCTTATACGTTTAATTATCACCTCAATGTTACACTCCACCCTGCCATTAAAGAACATTTATCAAGTATCCCTGAACATCACAGTGCACCAGGTGGAAAACTGTTTTTGTTTACAATACTGTTGCTTAGCAACGTGATGTGCCTGTTCAGATACAAAAGTTCCAGATCCTACTGACACACGAGGTGTTGACATTCTGTAGTTACCAGATGTGTTCTACTATAGTCAAGTCCATGTGTATCTTTACAATCACAGACAGTATTTGTTGTATTGTTGATTACATATTAAGGTGAGCTGACTGTTATTTTTGTATGTATCTACAAATTTGATAGAGGTTGATTTTTTTCATTACTGTGATAGCCAATGTTGCAGATTCTTTCTATTGGTTTCTTATCGTTTTTTAGGTGTATTTACAAATACAGTATATAAAAAGAGAATGTTGGGACTGTAATGTAGCTTGAGAAAGGAGTTGGTAATCTCCGAAATGCTGCTGCTTAGTCCAATATTTTGATAATTATATTAAGTCCTGTGAGTGCCTTTGTTTATTTCAAGTTCCAATTATTTTGGACATGATATGGTGGTGCACCGAGGTAATAGAATTAATGTAAGGAGTCGAACGCATCGGTAGCCGCTTTCCATATGACCACTGCAGCCTGCTTACTACCTCTGCTAATGTGAGTATCCACTCACCAATGCCAAATATCCATCCCTCTTCATGTGGAAGGCAGGGCCACCCTCTGTTTTTACCTCCACAGCTGTCATCATTAGTATCGGGACATACATTCACCCCATGCTGGATGCAAGAAATCCACCTGAAACAGGCCCATCTCCATTGGCACATCACAAACAAGCACGTAATTGTGTCTACACACCCATGACACTCCCACAAAATGGATCAGTTACGGGCTATCGCATGGTAGTCACATGGTTGCTGCCCAGAAACTCCAAAAACTGGCATCACAAGGGGGGTGCGGGATGTGCGAGCCGCACCCGGGTGTCACCAGCCAAGGGGTGACACCAAAGTGCTGGCTCCCCCGCAGTGACAGGAGCCGGGTGCTGCATTATGTGCAGCACTCGGTTCCTAGCACAGTGGGGGAGCCGGCACTTCACACAGGCTGGTGCCCGAGGCCAGCCTGCATCTCCTGCAATGCCGGTGTGAAAAAAAAAAAGGGTGTTTGGGCCGTGAGGCCACGCCCACTCATGAAGCCACACCCCACCCACGAGGCCACACCTCCTTATTAGCCGGCGACATGTAGGGATGCCACTGTCCCCAAAAGGCTTTTTTTAAGGATTTCTGTATGTGGAAGCATGTGGGGTAAATATTGATCAGGCAAAATAGATTAACTCACCTATTCATGATTAAAGAGATCCACAAAACATGAGCTGCTGGGGGTACTTGAGGGCTGGAGTTGGGAACTTCTGACATAAACCATTTTAAACAACAATTTAATGGTAGAAAAGAACAACTTGGCCCATCTAGTCTGGCTGAGAAATATGCAGAGTCTAAGGTACTTGGCTAAACCTAAGTAATGATAAGGGCATATAGTCTAAACAGTTGTCATTTACTGCTGCTCAGCATTTCTAAACACAAGTTATGTTTATTGATTAGATATTTAAGAAGGTAAATTAGAGGGAATATTGCTACCATTTGCACAATGTTGCAAAAATCCCATGTCCTCAGTATTCAAGATACTCCCCGGTGATGTATAATTTCAGGTACAATAGCAGGGACAAATATGTAATGGTCCCATTGATTTCATATCTCATTATTTAGTGAACTCATTTCTTTTGTTGGGCATTGAGAGGGAACAATTTGACTATCCTGAGAATAAACCCTGCCAGACAGCAAGCTGTGGTTGTCACGGCTGAAAGTTCAATAAAGACTGGGGAAATTGGCAACAGTTCTAGCAAGCATATGTACAGTGATCTTTTGCTACAATACTTTTCATTGAGTGGCATGATGATGTCTTGCTATGTAGTAGAAATCCTCTAATCAAGCTGTCACTGCTCTTCTTCTCGAAGGCAAAGGACATTAAATCAAGTAACTATAATGTTTAACTCCAAAGTCCATTGATTCCTGCTTTCTTAACTGCGTCCTTTATAATTTAGAAAAGTAACAGCTTGACCTTGCTTTTGTGTGTAAGAAGCATGCCAGCAATGCAGACGAATGTGACAGAGCAGAAATAAACCTGAGCTACCGTGCAATGACTTGTTTTATTGGATTGCTTAAAGCTCCAAAATTGTATTCAACTCTGGAGCAAGTTCTACATGACACAATACTGCAGTTAGCACAATATATTCATGTCCCTATATCCCATTCCACGGTTGGCAAGTAGCAAAAACTGAAAATAATGAAAGCATAACTTACCTACATTTTATTTTCCTATAGTTCTCTGTATTTCTACTACACTCCACCAAATAAAAGTGTTGTATAAGTAGGGCGTACACAGAGGACATGATTCAGAGGTGGACGCAAATCTGGTCGCGACTGTGATGACGCACACAGTGGTTCTGCGAAAATATGAAAATGATGCAGCAACCGGGATTTGTACAGATACTCCCATCAGCGTCATCTCTGATCTGCCACTTAAATGCAAAGATGCACCATCAGTCACACATTGGTCGTGCCAATGTAAGCGGGGTGTGGTATGAGTTGTTGCCTGCTGCCGTGCAGATGTAACCCAGTGGCTTAACTTATGCTGCACCCTCTCACTTTCAGTCTTTTAGGTGACAGACAGTCCTTGTATGCTGTCCAGTCACAAACACGAAGGAGGAGGTCTAGGAGGAAGGAAAGGAGGTGAGAACTATCCTCCTCAAACTGACCAACACTCCCTGCCAAGCCTAGAACCGCCCCGACGAGAAGAGGAATTTGGGTTTAAGTGAAGATCATCACTGGCACTTTTGGTCTCAGATCCCGAGTTTCACCTATAGGTACTCACGTAATAGGTGAAGACTCGACCTCGCACATAACAGGTGAAGACTCGACCTTGCACTGTACGCCCTGAAGGAAGATGGACAGAAAGGACCAGACAGACACAGAGGTTCTCACCAGTGGCACTCTTGGGCTTCGTCCCGCTTGATCCCACTTAGGTTAATATAGGAAGATAACAATAATGCTTTGTAGGGCACTATCCTAATCCAACAGTGTGTCCCACTATTGCACTAAAAAAAGTATACACTAACAATGGCCCTAACTCACGAGCCAGGCAAATTGTATGTGTGGTGTAACAAAACCTAGATTCAACAAATGGCACCAGTGCTAAATAATTTTACCCTGCATGGCACAATAATACAATAAACACAAACCAATGACCTTAGTGCTGATATATCTATTATGTGTACAAATAAACAATTTATCTATGTATTTATAGCATTGTTTTATAAATTATTGATTTTTAAAATGATTTACCAGCTGCAAATCCATAATGTAGGGTTTGTGAACACCCAATAAATGAAACCAAATACAATTAACCAGATAAGACCGCACCAGTATCCTGACCATTGGCATCCCAAAGGTAAGTATTGGGGTGTTAGGGGGAGGTAAGGTTTAGCTAGCAGGTTTAGGCATTAGGGGGAGGGTTAGGCATTGGGTAGGGAGTGTTAGGATTACGGTGCGAGGAGAGAGAGGTTAGGTTTAGGCACTAGGGGGAGGTTAGGTTTAGGCACTGGGGAGGGGTTGTTAGGTTTAGGGTCTGGGGAGAGGGAGGTTAGGTTTAGGCACAAGGGGGGAGTTTATGGTTAGACACCGGGGAGGGTGGGTTAGGGTAGAGGCTTGGGTAGGGGTTAGAAAAATACTTACTATTACTTCCTATGGGTGTCGGGATCTGTGTGCAATGGTTTGTACAAAAAAACACAGTCTATATTGTCCCAATTGGTAAGTGTGCCAAGAGGTGCAAATGGACAGATGTCTCCTGTAATATCCCAAATAATTACCACGCTGGATGGATCTGGTCTCCGAGATCACTTTGTCGGCAACCTGAGCCGGGGTATACTGCACCAGCAGTCTCTTTGTCTCCCGTGTATACCAGCAGATTGAGCTAATCCTAGGTAATGTCAATTGGGCCTAGTGCCCACCTCTCTGTCCACAGGCCTGAGGCCTGACTGTGGCCACGGGCCTAGTGCTCGCCTAACATTGTCACACTTAGTGCCCTGGGACTAGCACACAGGTCACCCACACCAAACTGGGGCACTATTGATTTACAGAGCCTAGTGCCCTCTACAGAGACTGCCTAATTCCCTAGTGCCTACCCTGGTGGTCTTGGGGGAATTGCAAAAAGGTGGTGGTTGCCCAGACCCGCCTACCCATATCGCTGGAAGAGGCTGCAATGGGGTGCTTCGTTAAACTCTTTTGCATCCCGCCACTGCAGTCCTCTCTGGTCCTCAGCCGAAGTTCCGACTGCCGTCATCCTCAAGGCTCAGCTGCCGCTTCGCTGACTTCTCCTGTTGATTGCGGCATCTACACATG
Organism: Taudactylus pleione; assembly: GCA_031769625.1. NCBI lineage: Eukaryota > Metazoa > Chordata > Amphibia > Anura > Myobatrachidae > Taudactylus > Taudactylus pleione. The sequence goes on from JAUIMM010000014.1 coordinate 30,381,917, forward strand.
CCACTGGAGCTATTCTTTCTTCCAGCCGAACCTCTTTGCTTGCTCTTTGCCATCTGACTGACTCGCCCTGCTCTGTGATGTCTAATGTAAGATGATGCGAGGAGGTGGAGACATGACGCAGCTCACTGCGGGTGACTGATTAGCTGCGGTTTGCAGGTCAACGTCAAAGTCCCCCCAATTTCATTGGATGAGCTTGTATCCTGGATGCAATTTTGTCTACACTAGTGCCTCGTGACACACCATGCCAGACAAAATGGAGTCCACCACCAGCCCAACGGACACCTAGTACCAGCACAGGACCCCCACCTCTTCCTCCCCAGTCAGACCCCCTCTCACATCATGAATGCTCTGTGCAACTCTGTGGATGCTGTGAATGGCCGCCAGAAGACAACAGCTGGAGCAATTGTAACTGTGTACACAGATTTAAGCACAGGCTGAGACATGTCCCGAAACAGTTGCGATACACCAGGTTTGACTCACCATCCCCGTTACCTCCAACAAACACTAACTAACTGTCGATCACTTTGCATGCAAATCCTCACTTTGACCAGCATTCATAATCCATTGAGACACATGAGCAGTGTAGACGCATGCGCAGTACAAAAATAATCGCTCAACTCCGCAAACATCATCATTGCATCCACTTCTGAATCAGACCCAGAGAGAGAACTTTGTGGGACATACTTTTAAGTTATATTAAAGTTTTATATATGTTGAGTTTTTGCTACTAACTAAATCTGGAATAGGAAATAAGGCCCTGAATGAAAGGGAGATAGAAAATTACTACAGCATAACTTTTTGTCTAGTGTTTACATATGTAATATGGGATTAGTCCAAGTTACGGGTTGGGTATGAAATCCCGGCGGCTCAGTAGCCGTCGGGATGAAATGCTGACATTGGAAGCCCGACAGAGGAGAATCCCGATGGAGCGTTTAAGTACCCTAACCATACCCCCCCCCTAACCCTAACCTTCCCTTAGGGGTGCCTAACCTTAAAACTCCCAGGGTAGTGCCTAACTATTAGTCCTCCCCAGGGGGTGCCTAAACCTAAACCCCCCCTGCACCTTAACCTAACCCTTCTGCATGCATTACTTATTCGAGCTGCATCCAAGGACTCAGCATCAGATAATCTGGAATAACATCGGTTGACTAAGTGACCCATGGAGTCATGCAAGTCGGCTGCCGCAGATGCAAGACTAAGGCTAGGAAAACAGAGATCCTGACCTCTTCCCTCCCCCCCCCAATAGCGGTGGCACGTCGCCACCCCATCCCACCCTCAAACAGCAGCTGACTGTCAATCACAGACTGTTATTCACTGACAGTCTGCTGCTGCTCTGCGGACGATCACACAGGACCCGTATTGCACATGTGCAGTACGAGTCCGGCGCCTGCGCAGATTCCCAACCTTTGTGAACATATGTGCACTGCTGAATAAGGCCCATAAACCAGTAATCCTAAAAAATCTTGTTTGAAAAAAACCTCTTGAATACAGCAGTTAAAGCTATTATCTACAAAATGTAAAAAGTAAAAACTAAAATAGGTTCACATGGTCAGTGAAAAAGCACCTATCACCTTCAGAGTTTAATTGGAAATCAACCAATAACAAGTGGCTAACTAGTGCTGGCTACATCGTCATCATCATCGTGGTGTATTTGCACATACCATCAGGTACTAACGATTGCTTCATCTCTGGGGGTCAGTATCGGTTCGCAATCACATGGACATGCCCTTACTGACTTGGTCTATGTTATATCATCACTTCCCTCACCACTACCACCTTTCCAGTCATAGGGAGGCACAAGTGTCACATATGAGCACATGTACATATTATGCATGCGACTTGTTTTGTGGGAATGTGCAGCACAGAGTTGCAGCTTTTACACAACATAAAAGGACATAACTCAGCATCAGCCCCAGTTTATGTAGCCAGCATTATTTATATGTCCCGCATAAATGAGTCAATGCAAGTGCTTGTGTAATGCTTATTAATATTTCCAATTAGAGTCTCATCTATTGGAGGCAGGTGACAATTCTGGACACTAATAAACCCCCTGCGTTTTCCTATGCTACCAACATAGTGCAAACAGACAGTGAAAGCACTACCTTAAAATGTGATCATGTAATTATAACACTAGCCAGAACTCAACATGAAATATGTCAGGATGTGAAAAACCAGTGTTTAACTAAAACATATCATTTTCCGAAGCTTAGCTAAAATTCAATTTACCTAGCGGAATATAACACATAAATCCAACCAATATTCTTTTAAAAATTATTACTGGTAAAACAACTGAAGCGTTTAATGTATTAGGTAAACAAGATGCCTATGTACCTTATTACAAATTAGAGAAACAAAGAATAAGACTATTATTGTGAATGTTTGTCCTCCTCGCTGTGACTTATTGTAGCAGATTTACAGTAGAATAGATGAATATCAAGAGATGCTATCTGTTATACAAAGTAAGTTCATCTGAGCCCTCTGGTCCCATCCCGTCAATCTGTAGTGTTAAAATAAGTTCATTTAAACCCAGGACCATCTGTGACCAGTACAAGAGAACATGATTAGTAAAACATGATGACTGCACCTACCTTAAAGATTGAAGTTAATATTTCATCTACAGAGCCTGAAAGGGACATTAACACATCTAATCTCCATTAGCATCATGGATAATATATAGCAGCAGTAAGAGTATTTCGCATTGGCAACTGTACAGGGAACCTATAAATGTTTGAAACATTAACTTAACATTTCAGATGTTATTTTATAATCTTTCTTTATCCTGGTATGACAGTATTGCAGCAATTATGCAGCCTTCCCAAATAAAACTGGTGATTTTGTTGTGCCTCTTTCCTCATAGTACTTCAGCACAGTGACACTGAGAGATGAGCAGAGACAACAACATAAAATGACTAATGTGTTCTGTACACCCCTGCAGCTGACAGAGATTACAACACTAACTGCAGGGTCCTGTTGAGGACATTGAGATGTTGCAGAGCTGCATACTGACAGAGCAAGAGAACCTGCCACACTGATTGTAGCTATCAAATGTAAAGTGTACAAAAAAAAAACTTTTCTATGATCCTTCCACTCAGGAGAGCCATAGCAAGAAATGTGTGCCATTTATGCAAGTGTTTGGTTCATTGTAATAGTCAGTCAATACTCTGCAATATACTCCTATAATGGGCTGCTGCCATGAGGCAGTGGAGCTGTGATGTCAGAAGACAGGTTATGGGCGCAAGTATAGTATAGTAGTAGAATGCAGCCTGGGTCTCACACTCTTTACATTTGAATATTGGGTGCACATGTTTCCCATGATCTCCCCCAAGGCTAGACTTACAATAGAGATGGAGCAACAGCTCCAGGCCTCCACATAAAAATAGGCCAATCATTAAAACAGCATGATGGTGACCAGCCACTAGCTGGCCACATGGTCGGCCATAAGTCATAAGTATTAAAATTGTATTTCTATTTTCCTCACAAAATACTTTTACATATTTAGGGAGACATTGGGGCTGATAGCATAGGTGGTGTACATGCCCACATGGCACTGGCCACACCCACTCAGCACTGGTCACACCCACTCAGCACTGGTGACTGCTACTTGCTATAGGCCTTTGATCATTTTCAATCCCAGGCCCATATAGCCCTAAATCCAGTCCTGATCTCTACTGAATATGGAATAACTTGTACTTGTAACCTCCATATTAAAAGCACTAGACCAGTGGTTCCCAAACTTCCTTGAATCACGGCATCGTAGGGTATCAGCATTTTTGCATCCCTAGGCCAAAAGTTTCTTATTCAGAAATTGAGCAAAAATGATTATGTTAATTTTGTTGACCTGTCATCCTTAGGTTCTGTTATGTGGTGGTAGACAGTATTGCGCTGCTATTTGCCCACATATTTATTATTGGCTGCCACCAGCATTGGTTTTTACCTTTCACATTGACCATAAATAATTTGATTTGGTTCTTGGACCACCAACCCATGGCAACCCAGTGTGTCAACTTACCCAGTATGGGAATCACTGCACTAGACATTGTGGAAATCCTGCTGAAAGGAATGTCCCATTGAAAAGCTGCCATCTTGTTCTGCAAACCTATGAAAACATAGGCACACTTGTCACGTCATGGTGCATTGCATGTCCCAACCTAATATTGTACTATGCTGTGCCTGTTTTCTGCTTTGTAAATAACCTCCAATAAGTGTTAGTAAAGAAGAAATGTGATCCTCCTGCCCTAGAAGAAAACACTCTGGCTCTTTCCAAAATCCATGGGGCAGTGTCTACGGGATAATAAAGTCTAAGTAGTTAAATTAGTATTTTGCTCTGCTGCACTATAGGTTCCAGCAAGCCCCAGCATGCCTTAACTGTTTGGTGAAGCTGGCTTTTGTGGAATGTTAGAACCTGTAGTGCACCACCTGTAGCAAACAAAATATACAAGAATACGTTTCTGGTGAGTAGGCCATTTGAAAGAAAGTTGCAGACTAAGGCCTTATGCAGAGTTGGATGTAAATTGGACATGTGTTGCTCCAAAGAAGCACGTACAGTATGGAACAACTGTGTATATTCATTATACACATCTTGAGATGTGACCACCCCTAGGTGTATGCCTGGTTTGCTACTAATCATCAATATCACCAGTGTGCACTTCCACCTACCCTGCAAGTAAACTAAATGGTCCTCTGAATAGGAGTATTTCTCAAATGTTCAACCCTGTATAGCCAGCAGTTGTGTTGACACACCCTCACTAAACTTTGCCTTCATGAGACTGCCCTGTTACAGCGCAATTCTGCCTCTTTTGTCATAATGGCAGGTGCAATCAAAATGCCTCAAGTGTACTTGTGTCCATACTTAGTGTGGTAGATATTTTAAGGACTGGTTCATGGACTAATGTGAAACAGCAAACATTTTCTGTAAAGCTAATATGTTTGGACTATATGAATAAACATTAATAATGTATTTTCCTGTGACATTTGCTTTCAGTTTCTAGTATTGTACTTTTTTGCAGCTTTTATGATGACTACCTACATTTACAAAAAAGGTGCATTTTCTCTCATCACAATGTAGACAAAGAGCTTCTACACCTGGCTTTGTTATTAAACCTGCATTTTTTTAAAGAAAGAATCTATCTAATGTATTATCCAAACAGTATTGTGTTTTACTGTTCTCTCTCCATATTCAATTGTTTTAATGGACTTATTGAATAAATGTTCATGAATGATACTAGTCAAAATGCACTCAGGTTTAATTTATAAATATGTGCTTGCTGCATTTTCCTTGTATATAGGGTAAAATTTGTTTAATTAGCCAAACTGTTTTGGTGTATTTTACACTCATTTGATATTGTGCATTTGTACTTGTGATACTGGCCCCATGCACTCATGTGATCTGACTTATTGGAAAAGTTTGCCATGATGGGATACATAAATACCAGTGAATAGGCCCTTAGATATGAAGCTCACCTCATACTATTACAAGGTTCATATTATGTATAATCCACACAGTAATGCAGAAACAAACACACAACCAAGACCACCACATTATACTGACAAATTAATGTGTATCGTATAGGGATGTAGTCTGCATCCTGGCGTGCTGGATGCCAACGGCCTAAATTCCATCGGGATCTCGGCACCAGTATCCCGATCGTCGGCATCCCGAAGGTATCAGGGTGTTAGGGGGAGGTTAGGGTGTGGGGTTAGGGTTAGGCACTAGGGGGGGGGGTTAGGCACTGGGGAATGAGTTTTAGGATTAGGGTGCGTGGAGAAGGAGGTTAGGTTTAGGCACTAGGGGGGAGGTTAGGTTTAGGCACAGGGGAGGGAGTCTTATGTTTAGGGTGCAGGGAGGGGGAGGTTAGGCTTAGGTACTGGGGGGATAGGTTAGGGTTAGACACCAAGGAGGGAGGGTTAGGGTAAGGGTTAGGGTAGGGGTTAGGAAAACACTTACCGTTCATTCCTATGGGTGTCTCGATTTTGGCTGTTGGAATACCTCTGTCTGCATTCTGACCAGCGGCATCCTGACACCCAGGATTTCTTACCCAACCCGCTGTATATATGTACAGTAGTGCAAACATGTAATAAAATCATGTTCACATAACCACAGGAACGTTCTCAGGATGCCAGCTTCTGGAAGAAGTTAGGCCTTGCAGGTTTTAATCTTTGTGTGCTGTAGGTATGTTTGTCAGATTTCTCTCTCTCTCTCTCTCTCTCTCTCTCTCTCTCTCTCTCTCTCTGTCTCCCTCTATCTCTCTAATTTGGGACTAATAATAAAGGATCTTAAAGGCAGCCACTAGCAAAACTTCTAGCAATCCCAGTAGTTACTACGAAATAGCAACACTGCCGTTTGTCATTGGACAAAACAACTTTTTTTATCAGATTTATGCAAAGAACCCTGGGGACTTTCAAGAAAGAATAGTTTTATGGATCCCAAGCCTGAATGAAGGTCAGTCATCTTCATTGACTGACCAACACCAGTGAAGAAACGGCTCCCATGTTGGGCTCTACTTACCTATGACAGCCATCAATACATCCAGGTTCTGTGAGATACATTTAAAATTGTTGTCAATTGAATGATATTCTACAGAATGCAAGCCTCTTTTATTTCCAGTTTAGTAAAATTAATTTTACATTTACAAAATCATTGTAATTCAATAAGTTTCCATCCACGTTGGAGTGCAGGTATTCTTAAAATAATATTAGAATCCACAAGTTAATGTTCACTGATATGTGATAAGCATTTTTATTTGCATTACATGCCTTCATGCCCAGTAGTTCATGCAGGGGTCGGTTTCTGAGTACCCAGAAACACCCCCTGACAGACTCCAGAGCAGGCATCATGCTCTTAAGCCCCGTCCCCTCATGGCAAAATGCAATGATTCGCAAGTCAATCGGGAGGAGGCGGAGCCAATATGACGCAGTTCCATTAGAACCACGTCATTTGGCTCTGTCCCCTCCCAATTGACCCACAAATCATGGCAGTTTCATGCTAGAGGGAGTGGAGTAATGAGATGGTGCCAGCCTGCCAGGTCTGCAAAGTAAGGGTGTGTGTGTAATGTATATATGTATGTGTGTTTAATGTATGGGTGACATATGTATGTGTATGTGTGTATGTGTTTGCATATCTATGTGTGTTTATGTATGTATATGTGTGTGTGTGTGTGTGTGTGTGTGTGTGTGTACACCCCCCTATAAAAATCCCTTGTTTGCCCCAGATGCCATGCCTATGTAAAACAGACTTATATGTTGCATTACAAAAACTTGATGTGTTTTGTTTTTCAGGGCAAATTATGACATCAACATCTAAAGGCTTCTTCCGACCATTTCTAGTAATCTGCATCGTGTTGATTTGCTTCATGATATGTTTATTAATATATGTGAAACCAACAAACAACTGGATCTCCAGCCCCATCGAATCAGCTAATTCAGTGCTTAAAATGAAGAATTTTTTCTCTACTAAAAGGGATTATTATAACGAAACCATCATTCTTATTTGGGTGTGGCCTTTTGGACAGACATTTGAACTTAAATCCTGCCAGTCTCTTTTTAATATCCATGGTTGCCATTTAACTACTGACCGCACACTGTACAATAAATCACATGCCGTACTAATACATCACAGGGACATCAGCTGGGACCTAACTAACCTGCCAGTGCAGATGAGGCCACCATTCCAGAAATGGATTTGGATGAACCTGGAATCTCCAACTCACACACCACAAAAAAGTGGCATTGAACATTTATTTAATCTCACATTGACCTACAGACGTGACTCAGACATTCAGGTGCCTTATGGCTTTATGGTCGTAAGCACAAAGCCTTTTGAATTTGAAGTGCCAAGCAAAGACAAACTGGTCTGTTGGGTTGTCAGCAATTGGAATCCAGATCATGTTAGAGTAAAGTATTATAATGAACTCAACAAATACATTGAAATTCTAACCTACGGCCAGGCATTTGGTGAATACTTGAATGATAAAAGTTTGATCCCAACCATCTCTACTTGTAAATTTTACTTGTCCTTTGAAAACTCTATCCACAAAGATTATATCACTGAAAAACTTTACAATGCGCTACTGGCTGGATCTGTGCCAATAGTCCTGGGGCCACCAAGAGAAAACTATGAGAACTACATACCAGCGGATTCTTTTATTCACGTGGAAGATTTTCTCTCTCCTAGAGAGCTGGCGGATTATCTGTTAGTACTAGATAAGGACACTGAACGATACCTGTCATACTTTAACTGGAAGAGGCACTACACCGTGAACTTGTCCCACTTCTGGGAATCTCATGCTTGCCTTGCATGTGACCATGTTAAAAGACACCGGGAATATAAATCTGTCTATAATTTGGAGAAGTGGTTTTGGAACTAAGCCGCCTCTTTCATGTTTAAGCACTTTCTAGAAAGACATTACAATGGTTACTTGCACCAAGATAAACGTTTAGTGCTTTGTCTCATTGTTTACTGCTCTCGTAAATGCATAATTTAAGCATAAACTTTGTGAAACATGGAAACATCTATCAGCTTTAGAATCCACATTCCCTGACACTCCACATGTAGCAGCAGTTTGTGCACACAGAGAGATTTATCTACCGTGAACTTTAATCCGTTTTTTTACGCATCTTATTTTTAGAGTTCTTACAAAGTTTCCGTGTTATGTAGCAGTCTGGAATCTGGAATCATCTTCTTCTCCATGTGATTATCTTTATGCAGTATAAATCAAGCTGCAATTTATAATGCCAAATATCACAAGGAGTTAGACATTTTATTATATATGTCAACTGCAAAAGAGTAAGATCAGAACATTTAAAGGGTGAGAAATAAAAAAACATAGAACATTCTTATTTGTTAGGTTTTCCATTTCAATCAAGCGCAGTTTACGCGTGATATGTCATATTCACCTAGCGTCAACCAAGGCTGCAAGTAACACTTTTAAGCCATTTTCTCACCCTATAAACAATCTCACAATGTGGTTCCATATTTAGAAGTTTCACTTTTACGATCATATTGATCTAAAGTTATGCTACAGCACATTTGTTTATTTTTGACTTACATGGTTTTTTTTCAATATTTTTTTAAAGAAACAAGGAGTGATGTTTATTTTCCTATAATTATACCACCATCAGTCTGTATATTATTTGTGGGGTTAAAAAGAAAATCTATTTTTCAATCTTTTGGGTAGGTGGTGGTTGGCTGTCATTGAACAAATGCAGGTTTGTATAAATGCTAACAAGTGACTGACTACACGACAAGAGGTACACTGGAATAAAATGACTACTTATAGACGACACTGCTATTTTTGCAAGCAGAGTTATTTTCTGATCTACAATAGTTGCAGTTGTCTGAAAAAGAATATTATGTACTATAATAAGCAAGCAATACAGATTCTTGCACATATCCTGTGTTTTCTAATCATAGCTGTAACTAGGGTTGTGCAAGCGTTGCCGTAGATTGCATTTGGCTTGTAGGATACCTGGAACAGTGCCCAGAGTGCTCAACTTCCCAGTTCTGAGCGTGACATCATGATGTTAGGGGGAGGAGCCTGCCCAAATGGGCACAGAGCCCTGCTTCGGTGCTGTCTCTAACATACCATCTTTAAAGACTTAAGTAATTGATTGTATAAAAAATGAACTAATTATTAATTTTTGTACTGGAGAAAACTGTACAGTAGAACTGACAATTGCCAACAGGTTGCATCTATATGAAAGACTATGTCACAAAATATAGAGATGGGAATAAGCCACCTTGATATAAAATTAAAGGATTTTTCTAGTCTAGTCTAAGCTAATTTCTGAACATGCAAAAGCACAGTGCAAATGCTGTTTTGTTAAAGCACACACTTTCTTTTGCACAATGTATCCATTTCTATGTGTAAGTGCTTAAATATGAGAGCCAATGAGTCACTTTATGTAGGGTGCAGGTATATGATGAGCAGAGATTGAAAAGCACATTATTATATTTATTATTTTAAAATATTCAAACACAAATGTCACAAATGTAATAAAGATGGTACAATGTTTCCTCACCCATTAAGCTAAACTGAGCGGTGTTTAAGAAGAAGAACAAAATACTTGAAGGGTGTTAGTAGAGTTTTAGTAGGTGGGATTTTGACATTTTTTTTTTACTGTACTTTCAGGTGGATCTGTACACCTGCAACACTAACATTTCCAATTTACAAGGGCAGTTTGAAATGCACATACTGTAATGACATTTAACAACACGTGCATATAAAGGAGCAGTGTGGGTCAGCCTTTTATGGGGTTCTGTAAAAGAACCTTATGAAGTTTCCCAGATTCCCATATAATTTGAGCCTTACTGCTTACTGTGTTAATGTTTTGCTTTTAGTGTTGGAATTTGCTGAAGCTGACAGGCAGCTAAGATTTTATTCACATAACTGACAAAACTATAAGGAGATAAGTGCTGCTGATGGCTACATTATGGTGACAGTTATCAAGACACACTTACTGGAAGTAAGAGAAATCTGCAGTTGGATGCATTGTCTACTGTCTTGCAATGGAACGGTCCAATTTTTTGACTTTCAGAGTGCATGATGAATATTTCTTTATTTTCCTTTACATCGAGCCACTTTCTTAATAAGCAGGATGTCTTTTTATAGAAAATCTTGATATAGAAAAAATGAAATCATGGCCAAAGGTCTATTTCAAGTGGCCTTACCATGAAATAAACTGTATTTCCTTAGTAAAACCATCCTTGTTGCAGCTACACTATGCAAGTTTATCTCCACAGGAACACAGGGCCTGATTCAGACTTGCACACAAACCCGATGGTTTGCACACATGTCCGATGGTGGGTTGACAGCATATGTGCAGAATTGGTTCAGCATTATTTTACGCAGTGCCCCAAAGTCGCATCCTGATTGACAGACTGCTCTCCTTTGGGGTTGGGGAGTGGGCGGTGCTGACCAGCATTACAGAAAGTGGGGGGTGTGTCACCCCTGTTTTCTGGGAGTGCCAAGGTCAGTGTCTGCGTTACCAGCTGTCTTCAGTGCAGATGAGGCGGCCAATGATAGATAACCTATGCTGCAACCATTGGATCCAATGATGTGCCTTCGGATGCATCACTCAGATCTGTAATGCTGGCTGGAGGCGTTTTTGTCCTCAGACACATCCTGCAGCATTAGCATATATGCACAAAGCAGGTCCATCCAATGACACAGATGCTGTGTGCAATGCGTACAACTCTGAATCAGGCCCACTATAAAGTATACAAAGCATTAGGTGGAGCTTTAACTTGTATTCTGTTTTGTTAGTAAAAATAAAATTAGCCTGTTAGTCTACAGTTTAAAGGGCCAATTTTTCTACATTTATATTCAGCACATTTGTTGTATTTCACTGCACTCAGAATATGCTGTCGAAGACTGTCCAATTTCATATGGGAAAATGTAGTTAGTAGGGTTACAATACATTAAATTTAATACAAAAGCTATTAGAAAAATACTTTCCAATATGCTGCTTTGCATTGAAATGAGTTTTATTTGTTTATATGGGTCCACAATTATTACACTATAAAACTACATTATAGTGAAACTAAATATCCTAGACCTCTATAATATTTGTCTACAACGTCCTTAGTTCCTGGGATAGTCTGTATATCCTAACTACTGTAACTGCTTTCATGTTACGTAGGATATCTGTGGTCCAATATGTCATTTTCCTTGATTATTTCTTCTTAAATATTTCTTTTTGTCTTGGTATTACACAGAAATACTTAAGACAAAGTAGGAAAGGTTTATAGATGCAGCAAATATATAGGATAATGTTCACACAATGTGTATTCAGTAACACAATTCTACCACAACTTTTGCCCCTTGTGCACCTGTCAGTTTGTCACATATGTGTTTGCTGCTTATAGGACACTAACCTGTTTCTTTTAACAACTTTAGAAAATATGGCACAATTCATGTGTGTTATTACTGACTGCAAGATTGATATTGTGAACAGCAATGGAAAATGTGTAATTTAATTTGTAATGCACTTTAATGTGAAAGCATTAGGTTAATATTTATATGACCCCATTTCGATGTATCAGGTACATGTTAAAAATACTGCTAAAACATAATGTGAAAATAATTTTTGTCTGTGATTTGTATTTGTTGGTAATGGACTTGGTTTCTGTTTTCATTTACATATGCTGTATCATGACTAAGGAGTGTTTTGCTACGATCTGTTACATAATATGACACCCAATAAATCTTTAAAAACAATATTACATCTATAAAAGAAAAAATATATAATATGTTTACCTGAGTAAACAAATACTGCAATATCTCTGAATGATGGAATATGATGCAAATTCAATTATTTTTAGGGATGCAGATAAAATTAAGCACAAAGGGGGGTATTTATCAAAGACTGGAGAGAGCTTGTAAATTTCATTTTACAAGCTGTATTTGAAAAATGACAGGAGCAGATTGGTTAATACTTTTTATCTCACAATTTTATCTCTCATCAAGCTTTAGCAGATCCCAAAGTACCATCAGAACCTCATGCAATGTGCAGCTACACATATATCAGGTTATTACGGGAGGAAATCCTTCCTTGCTTATGCTCACACCTCTATGGGATGCCAACAAAAACAGCCAATGTTTTGCTGCCTTGATAACCTGAGTAGTATTAAATGAATCTGCCTCTTTGTGTCTTTAAGTTTGTTTTTGTTTTTTCAGTTTTTTTTTATCCTTCTGTAATCAGATAACCAAATTCCATTAAAAAATTTGAGCACACACATTTACATGAGTGAGAATTAAATAATTAATAATTAAATATTATATATTTGCACAAATACTTTTTATGTACCTAAAATGTACCTTAGGCCTTATTCAAAAAACATTTTCCCTGCCTTCTAACAAATCTAGTATACTGTTTGTAACTTAATGACTTTGCGATTGATAGTTTTTTTCCCTGAATGTAACCAGACCACTTTTCACATTTTCACAATGTGCCCAAAAACAATGAATAACTTTTTTACTTCTAAGTATAAATAGAATTACCGAAAAAGCTTCTTTTTTAACATAAGATGTAAAGATATTTATCTTTTTGTTTTGCTTTTCTGATATTACCAAGACTGCTGATATTTAACATTGAATGTACATTATTGTATATACAATATAGAAGGTTTCATGCTGTCACAGGGCTTGAAGACAAAGGGGGGTATTCAATATAGGAGCGAAAAGTCTGTGCTGAAATTTTCGCTCCACATCGCAGGTTTTCTGGGGGTAATGTATCACGCGCATGCCCGCTTTAACCCCGTATTCAATTAGAAATCAACGAAAACGGGAGCCGGCGGAAAGGTATCGCCAAAAAATGGGAAACATTCCATGGACTCCCCTAAAGATGTATAGACATGGGGGATCACTATGGGTACCCCCAATTTTACCTGATGAAGGAAGTCTGAGTTTCTAATAGCTGCGGCAGGTGCATATTTGCGGCTATGAAGAAGGGGTGAAGAATAGCGCTTAGATTTTTTTTTTGTAAAAATAACTATTCCTATCAAATTTGGGGTACATGAAAATGGGGTTAAGCATTTTTTTAAGTCCCTAAAATGATTTCTAAAAATTCTGCAAAAATGCACCTGCCGCTACTCCCGCAATGAAGAAAACACCTGCCGCATACTTGGGAACCCCTCTGAATTTAATTTGACTATTTTAGAAGTGTGTTCCCTATTTTTATTTTTTAACCCCCAAAATTAAAGTTATTTTTTTGGGGGGGTTCCTGATTTTTTTAAAAACTTTTTTTGACCCAGTTTATTTTTAAATGACATTCCCAGGGGTGCAGGCTATTTTTTTAAGCCTGCACCCCTAAACCCCAATTCTGCACTTTTTTTCGCCATGAAATACGGGCATAATTAAAACATGCGAAAATAGCGTCATCAGCGATAAATTATCACCGATTCTGACTTTTCGCTGCTTAATTGAATACGGCCCAAAGGGGGCCATATACAGTGCTAAGTACAGATAAGGGAGCTAAATGACAAAGGCAGAGAAAATCCCTGTACATATTGCTTCTTGATATGTACTAAAGGGATTTCTCTGCCTTAAGCCTGCTAGGTCTAAGAGCAGGCTAGAATATTGCAGTACAATAGGCCTATGGTAGCGCTAAGTGACCCAGCTGTTACTACAGAAAATGTCACTTGCTGTTAGCTGTCTTCTCCAGCACAGGCTATTTCACCTTTAGCTGCCGTTATCAGCCTCTTCTCGCTGGAGAAGCAGGAAGAGTGCTCTTTATCATTTTGACCTCTTGTCAATAAAGTTTTGGCAAAAAAAGCTCACTACTGCAGCTGCACCCAGTGAGAGAGTTGAGTGAGACCACACAGTGCAGTCAGGAGCAGTCTGAATTAGAGATGTGCCCAGACCCTCGTGTTTTGGTTCTAAATCATTGTAGTGTTTTGGTTTTGCTAAAACCATCCTCAAGTGTTTTGGTTTTGGATTTGAATTTCTTTAAAATGTGATAAAAACAGATATAAACATGTAATTTGAACCTGTTTTTGTTCCTATAGTATTATTACTAGGGGTGAGCGGGTTCGGATTTCTGAAATCTGAACCCCCCCGAGCCCCCATGATGTGAGGCCGATCCGAGTCAGGCTCGACTTTTCCCGCCTGACTCGGATCTGAAATCGAGGCAAAACGTCATCATCCCGCCTTCCGAGTCTCGCGGGTTTTGGATCCAATATAAGGTACCTGCGTCGGTGCCATTTTCTCACTCGGCTGTGGACAGTGAAGAGGGAGGGTGGGAGTTAGGGCTGGCTGGGCTGTGTAGTGTAGTGTAGTGTAGTGCAGAGTAGTGTTGTGCTGTGCTGTGCTGTGCTGCTGTTGTCCATAGGGGCTGTGTCGACTACTTAAAAGTCCATAGGGGCTGGCTGTGTTGTGCTGTGCTGCTGTTGTCCATAGGGGCTGTGTCCACTACTTCAAAGTCCATAGGGGCTGGCTAGACTGTGTTGTGCAGTCAGATGTCCATAGGGGCTATGTCCGCTCCAAAGTCCTGTGCAGTGTACCAGTCCTAAAGGGGTGCTGTAGTGTTGTCCAGGGGGTGCTCTGTCCGTCAGGGGTGCTCCCCCCAAATGCAAAAAAATATATATTTTTTCTGTGTTTGTGAATTGTGTGCGCAGTAGCCGCACGTGCATCAACAAAGTAGTGCCAAGCGTGCGCCTGTGTCATAAGTAATGGGCCGGCTGGCTTGACCATTAAAGGGTGCTGTAACCCCCAAAGTACACTCCAAACCAAATAAAAAAATATTTTCTGTGTTTGTGAATTGTGTGCGCAGTAGCCGCACGTGCATCAACAAAGTAGTGCCAAGCGTGCGCCTGTGTCATAAGTAAAGGGCCGGCTGGCTTGACCATTAAAGGGTGCTGTAACCCCCAAAGTACACTCCAAACCAAATAAAAAAATATTTTCTGTGTTTGTGAATTGTGTGCGCAGTAGCCGCACGTGTATCAACAAAGTAGTGCCAAGTGTGCACCTGTGCTATAAGTAAAGGGCTGGCTGGCTTGACCGTTAAAGGGTGCTGTAACCCCCAAAGTACACTCCAAACCAAATAAAAAAATATTTTCTGTGTTTGTGAATTGTGTGCGCAGTAGCCGCACGTGTATCAACAAAGTAGTGCCAAGCGTGCACCTGTGTCATAAGTAAAGGGCTGGCTGGCTTGACCGTTAAAGGGTGCTGTAACCCCCAAAGTACACTCCAAACCAAATAAAAAAATATTTTCTGTGTTTGTGAATTGTGTGCGCAGTAGCCGCACGTGCATCAACAAAGTAGTGCCAAGCGTGCGCCTGTGTCATAAGTAAAGGGCCGGCTGGCTTGACCGTTAAAGGGTGCTGTAACCCCCAAAGTACACTCCAAACCAAATAAAAAAATATTTTCTGTGTTTGTGAATTATGTGCGCAGTGGCCGCACGTGCATCAACAAAGTAGTGCCAAGCGTGCGCCTGTGTCATAAGTAAAGGGCCGGCTGGCTTGACCGTTAAAGGGTGCTGTAACCCCCAAAGTACACTCCAAACCAAATAAAAAAATATTTTCTGTGTTTGTGAATTGTGTGCACTGTGGCTGCACGTGCATCAACAAAGGAGCAGCGCCAAGCGTGCGCCTGTGTCCCATAAATAAAGAGCCGGCTGGCTCATTTCTTAAAGGGTGGTGTAACCCACAAAGTGCACTACTCTCCAGAAAAAATGAAAAAATATTTTCTGTGTTTGTGTGCGCCTTAGCTGCACGTATATATCAATATAACATAAATGGAGGACTAAACTTTCTGCGATAAAAATAAAATAGGGAAAGATCAAGAACCACTTCCTCCTAGTGCTGTTGCTGCTGCTGGGAGTTGTTCATCATCCCAGAGAGGAAGTAGGAACACCACTACTTTTACTAAACAATTGACCCTCCAACAGTCCCTAGCGAGGAGGATGAAGTACGACAGCTGTCATCCTGAAGCAAAACGTATAACTGAGGCCTTGACTGCTATGTTGGTGTTAGACGTGCATCCGGTATCCGCCATTAGTGCAGTGGGATTTAGACAATTGATGGAGGTAGTGTGTCCCCGGTTCCAAATCCCGTCTAGATTCCACCTGCATCCTCAAAGCAGCAGCGACAAGCGTGCGTCTGTCTGTTAAAGGGTGGTGTAACCCTCAAAGTGCGCTCCACAAACAATAAAAAAATTCTTCTTTTTTTTTCTCTTTGTGAAATGTGTGGGCTGTAGCCGCACCTGCATCCTTAAAGCAGCAGCGACAAGCGTGCATCTGTCTGTCAAAGGGTGGTGTAACCCTCAAAGTGCACTCCACAAACAATAAAAAATTCTTCTTTTTTTTTCTGTGTTTGTGAAATGTGTGGGCTGTAGCCACACCTGCATCCTTAAAGCAGCAGCGACAAGCATGTGTCTGTCTGTTAAAGGATTACATCGGTGACAGCATCCAAGTAGGCATGTCAGACAGTCCGTACCTGTACTGGCAGGAAAAAGAAGCAATTTGGAGGTCCCTGTACAAACTGGCTCTATTTTACCTGAGTTGCCCCCCCTCCAGTGTGTACTCCGAAAGAGAGTTTAGTGCAGCCGGGAACCTTGTCAGCGAAAGGCGTAGGAGGTTGCTTCCACAAAATGTGGAGAAGATGATGTTCATAAAATGAATTATCAACTGTTCCAGGGAGACCAGCCTCCAGAACGTACAGAGGGACCTGTGGTTGTGGATTCCAGCGGGGACGAATTAATACTCTGTGAGGATGAGGATGTACACAACACTGAAGAGGGTGAGGAATCGGTGGATGAGGAGGATGAGGACGACATCTTGCCTCCGTAGAGCCAGTTTGTGCAGGGACAGATTAATTGCCAGCTTGTTTTGTGGGGGCCCAAACAAACCAATCATTTCAGCCACAGTCGTGTGGCAGACCCTGGCGCTGAAATGTTTGGTTTGTTAAAGTGTGCATGTCCTGTTTATACAACATAAGGGTGGGTGGGAGGGCCCAAGGACAATTCCATCTTGCACCTCTTTTTTTTCTTTGAATTATGTACTATTTGGGGCCTAGTTTTTCAAACTGCCATCCTGTCTGCCACTGCAGTGTCACTCCTAGATGGACCACGTGTTTGTGCCACCCACTCGTATCTCTTAGCATAGTCATCCAGCTACCTCGGTGCAACCTTTTGGATATAAAAACACTATTGTGAGGTGTGAGGTGTTCGGAATAGACTGGAAAAGAGTGGAAATTAAGGTTATTGAGGTTAATAATAGCATAGGAGCAGAAAAACACACAAATTCTGTGATTTTACCTGTTTTTATGCTTTTTAAAAAAAAAATACAGATCCATAACACCAAACCTAGAACCCAAAACACGGAAGGGTGGTTTTGGCAAAACCAATCCAGATCCAAAACACGAAGAAAGATCCAGATCCAAAACCAAAACACAAAACACGAAAAGTGGCTGGTGCACACCCCTAATTATTACCATCAATAACATTAATTTCCAGTCATTCCTATTAAATTTTGACTACCTCACAGCTCACAATATTGTTTTCACCAATATTAGCCAAAGGGTACAGAGAGTTATATTAAGCAACAGAGCAGTGAAACAAACACATGGCAGTTTAAAAAAATATAGCACTTCTGTATAAACAATTGTAAGTAAGTGCAGCTCACTTCAAGTTTTTCAACTTCTAACAAACATAGGGCCTGAGTCAGCTTTAGACGGAATAGCTAAGCTGCTCGCTAGCATCTTAGCTATTTCGTCTGTGCTGATATAGTAATGCACAGGAGGTATCACACCACCTGCTGCATTACGTATCCGAGCTGCGTTGTCCTACACAGCATCGGATACTTAGCGGGACATCGGCCGGCTGAGGTGACCCCCGGGGTCACACAGCTGGCCACCGCAGTTGAGATGAAGAAGCAAGGAAATATCCGTCAGCTGACAGAGATTCTGGCTTCTTTCCTCCCCCCAATGGGGGCAACACGCCTCCGTTTCGGGGTACGGAGGGCATTGCTGCCCCCTCCCCGCCCACAAACGGCAGCAGACTGTCAATCGCTGACAGTCTGCTGACAGTTTACGTGCGGGGGCTCAGATCCGTTCTGCACATGCGCAGAATGGGTCTGGCACCTGTGCAGATTCCCAAACATCGGGAATCTGTGCTCAGCAATACTGAATTAGGCCAATACATAAGAGCCTGTTTGCATTGGATTACAGGTGCTTGCTAGTGTCTGACACACAAACATTCACAGTAACAAAGGTGCCTGCAGTCTTTTGCATGTAGTATTGCAGCATGATTATCAGTCCACACTGTCTTCATACACTTTCCTGTGTGAAATGTCTCCTAAAATCACAAGGGAGGGACTTAACATGCAATCTAAAAAACACAAGATCTGTTTTTGAGATCTGAGATCTAAACTTGGTGACAAGACCCGAGTCAGAACTCGGTTTGACTCGGAACCCCAAAGTTCGGGTGTGTTCGGTTTTCAGCAAAACTGAACCGCTCAGCTCTAGTCGGAATATGTCCCTGCTATTGCCGCTTGTTGGGTGACTTAACATCCACTCTCCTTAGCAGAGATATTTTTAGTGCACATCACAGTAGCCACCTCCTGCCTCGTATCGATAACACATGACGCAGCAGCAGCTTTTTCTCCACGGTAAATGGAGTATTACTTAGTACTTGGACCCCAGAGTTATTTATACATTTGAGTTTTCATTATCTTACCATCATGCTATACTGTCACTGCACATAGGTACAATGTAAATTTGGGACAGATGTTAGAAGGCTGGCACCATTTGGGAAGTTGTGTATTTGCCTTTATTCAGTGGGACATTTACACATTTTTGAATGAGTTCTTGACGCTGTAGAATGAATGATTGTTACAGTGACTGGGAATGAAATGACACAAATATATAGAGATATAATTCTTGCGCCACTAGATAAAGTCACCAAGTATTCCTCTGTAAAATATAGGGAATAGATCCGATGATGTCAGTCACCAATGTTTTTTGTACAATTTTACTGTCTCAAATCTTCTTATGGCCCAGGATAACACTTTAATGAATATTCCAAAGATCATGTGAACGAGAAGAAAATAAAATTTCTGTATGGTGAAGTACGTTCAAACAAACTTTATTCCCACATCAACATATAAAAACACAATCCACAGGATAGGGTAAAAATTAGCCGTGTACCGTATTTTAGGGGTGTAGTCTCCTAACACCCAAGCAAGCATAAGATGGTAAAAATCCACTACGTCTCCCGGGAATGACTCGTGGACTTGCTTCAGTCTTGGAGATGTCCCCCCACGGTACCAGTCACACACCAACGCGTTTCGACTCACCAATAATAAGAGTCTTCCTCAGGGTATGTGTGTACTGTATGCCACTCACTTATATCCCCCTTACTGGCTTCTCATTGGGTAGGACAATAACATTTCAATTCTTTCCTAATCCTAATCTGTCAAGTCAATCCTTATCCTTAATCTGCTAGATTCTTTATCAGTTAACCTGTATATAGTCATTTGTATATAGTATAACCAAACATTAAATATGTAATCCACAAATATACTTAATTGCGTTCCACAGCCGGAATGCATAGTACTTCCTATTTCCTGATTCCCCATCATCCATTGACATCCGGTCCGGAGGGCATATAATTCCATATCCTGCTATCAATTTAAAGTGACCATAGTGACAGCATCAACATTATGACGCCGCCATACCTCCATGGTCCTTACCTCCTACTGTAGCTATCGGGGATGGACATCCGATAGTGCTAGTCGCGCCTTCCGCATGACGCTAGTCGCGCCCTCCACGTGACAGAAATACGTCACATCCAGCATCCCGGATGTACTTGCTGTTGACCTCTTACCAACTTCCTTGGAACGCAAACACAGGAGATTGCGTTCCACATACGGAGTAGGTAACAGGATCAATATACTTATGGTCAACATTAACGTGCAAATCGCAAAATAAATAGTTGTATAATTGGACCTAGCTAAAAGTACAATCCATAAGAAGCTGCTTCGGCTAAAATAAATTTCAATCCTATAGGGGACACGTAAACATAACCAAATAGGTAGCCTCAATGTGCAGCACAGAATAAGTAATAAATAGTAAAATACATAAATAAATATATACTTATACAATCCCTATAATCAAAAGTTAAAAAATATTAAAAGATTAAAAAGTCCATAAACGATACATAAAAATTAAAGGAACCACTTAAGCTCAAAGTCAGTATTCAATCCATTAGGGGACAAGGTACATAGGTCATAAATCCATTTCATTTCAACCTTGGCCAAATTATCACCTATATTTTTCTTTTGCCAATGATTAGTGACCTGACTGATGCCCATAACCAATTTAAGACTTTTAGCGGAACATTCATGCAATTCTTTAAAGTGGTTAGAGACCGAATGCTTCTCAAACCCTTTTTGTATATTTCTTAGATTTTCTGCCCAACATTCCCTTAATGGTCTTGAAGTGCAACCAACATATTGGAGTCCGCACTGGCACTCCAAAAGGTATATACAGTTCTTGCTGTTACAAGTAATAAAATCTTTGATCTTATACCTGACCTTGGTCACATTAGAAATAAAGGTTTCAACTTTACTTGATTGTACCCTATGGTTTTTGCACATCAGACACAGTCCACATCTGTGGAACCCTATCGTTTTAATTCTGCCCTCTCTCTTGGGTGGCACCGCACTCTTAACCAGCTTATTTGTTATATTGGGTGCCCTTCTATACACGAACTTTGGCTTCTCTGACATAATGTATTTTAACAAGACATCTTTCCCCAAAAGGTGCCAATGTCTCTTAATTATTTTCTCCACTTCCTTATATTGACTACTGAATGTGGTAATAAATGGCAAATCACTGTTATTTCCCAACTTTTTCTCTCCTCCCCTAATCGGTAATAATTCTTCTCTATTAACCTCTATCATCTCCTTGATAGGGCCTTCTATATCGGCACTTTTGTAACCTTTAGAGAGAAATTTATTTTTTAAGGTTTCCGATTGTTCTTTAAAAACTTGCAAATCTGTGCAATTCCGACGGACCCTTCTTATTTGTCCTTTCGGAATATTCTTCAACCATAACAGGTGATGATTGCTACTCCAGTCAATATAGGAATTGATATCCGTTGGTTTATTAAAAGTTTTCGTTTTAAGGACTTTTTCTTCTACATATAAGACTAAATCTAAAAAATTAACACTCAAGACACTACTGTTAAAAGTGAGAACAATATTAAAAGTATTATCATTAAGATAGTTAAAAAAGACCTCCAATTCTGACTCACTACCTCTCCATATAAATAAAATATCGTCTATATAATGATACCATCTCACAATATTGGGGGCAGAACTATTATTATTCCAAATTTTCTGGTTCTCCCAGTACCCCATGAAAAGATTCACATAAGATGGGGCAAACTGAGTGCCCATGGCAGTACCTTTACATTGTTCATAAAATTTCCCGCCATGCCAGAAAAAATAATTATTAAGTATAAAATGTATACCTTCAATTAAAAAATCCACCTTCTCATTCCCCAGGTCCCCCATATTCAAAAAGTGCTTTGTTGCATCTAACCCTTGGGAATGTTCAATAATGGTATACAGACTGGTCATGTCTGCAGTGACCAAAATGATATCATCCTCCCAATAAATGTCTCTTAATTTATTTAAAACGTCACTAGTATCCTTGATATAGGACTTCAATTTCCCAACCTCTGGTTGTAAAAGATAGTCAATAAAGTGGGACAAGTTGGATGTAATCCCCTCTGTCCCAGCAACTATCGGGCGACCCGGAGGGTTTTCTAGATTTTTATGAACCTTGGGTAATATGTAAAATACTGGGAATGAAATTACTTTTATTTATTTTTACTTTTTAACAAATTTTCTCACTGTTTATGAATTTGGAAAACTCTTTAGAGTGTAGGGAAGGATCTGATGAATCTCCTGTAGACTACTAGCATTAGCTGTAGTGTTACCTAGCACTTACATGTAGGTTGCTCCTAATTCAAGGCAACACTGGATCTAATAGTGTCAGTGTCAAACTCCTGCATACTAATGATTTCTCAGATCAAAAATAATCTACTTTGTTATAGTAACATCAAGGACCCAGAACAAGCACTCTGCACTAAACACCTGATTCTGGGCCTTCAAGTGCAGACGATGCAGCAGATTTACTACCTTTTGCTACTGCGAGTATTCTTATGGCTTGATGCGTACAGTCGCATCTCCCACTGTTTTTCCATGCACAGCTGTCATTGTTAGTAGTGGCACTTACAACAGCCCCATGCTGTGTGGAAATGATCTGTCATCTTACACATTCCCAAAACTGGCACGAAGTGTGACTGTACACACCCACAACACTCCTATGACACTCTCACGAGACTCATAGTATCCTCCAATGGTGTGTGTGCATGGTGTATGTGCATGGTGTATGTGCATGGTGTGTATGCATGGTGTGTATGCATGGTGCGTATGCATGGTGTGTGTGCATGATGCGTGTGCATATGCATGGTGTGTGTGCATGGTGTGTGTGCATGATGCGTGTGCATGGTGCGTGTGCAAAGTGCGTGTGCAGGGCCGGATTTAACATGAGGTTAACCTAGGCGCCCGCCTAGGGCCCGTCAGGTTCCAAGGGGCCCTTGGCAGGGCCCCCACCTCTCGAAATCCGGCCCTGAAGTGAACTGCTGCTTCTTGCACCGGGCCGGAGAGGGGACTCACACAGCAGCAGCACGGAATGGGGCCCTGCCCCTACTGTGCGGGGGGAGGAAGAGCCAGCCCAGCTCCTAAAGTCAGTCAGTGTGAACTGGTGAAATGTATTCACACCTCTCTCCTCTGCAGTCTCCTCCCTGCACCCCCCCATGTAGCATAGCCAGCGTCCCTGCCCCTTCCAACCAATCCCCATAAGCCAGCCACCCCCTTCCGCAGTCACAGTCTGTCACACGCTGAGTGCAACCATCTTCCTCCATTACCCCCCCTCTGCACTGTATGGATAGCAGCCTCCTCCGGTTCCGCGCATCAGACCACCTCCCCCACTTCACTCTCAGTTAAGCAAGCACTGTACTCCAGCTCCATCCTCTTGCCCAACCCCCCTCCGTAGTATGGCAAGCAGCCTCCTCCTCTGCATTCGACCACCTCCCCCACAGTCCTACTCCAGCTCCGTCCATTTGCCTTCCCCCCCTCCCCCCTCTGCAGTATGGCAAGCATCCTCCTCCGGCTCTAAGCATCTGCCCCCCCCCAAAAGAGCAACATCCCCCGGCTCCTACCACAGGAGTTCTGCCAGGTGCAGCAACATGATGACACAGAGACGACACTGGGTAAGTGGAACAATTTTTTTATAGTGTTTATATATATATATATATAGTATGTGTGTATGTATATGTATGTATGTATATATATATATATATATATATATATCACACACACAGTATATATATATACACACACTGTCTATATATATATATATTTGTAAGGCACGGCCGCACTCACATCACCAGTATTACTTAAGAATGTCCTGGGGTGTCACCCATGGCTTCCACATGGGGAATCCAAAATATAGAAAAAAATAGAGAAAAAAATGAGGGGCACTCACCAGTATTGCACATATAAAAAGCAACATTTTTTTCTCACATAATCCATAGGCGAATAATACTCCTCAACGTTTCGGTCCCATCCAGACCATTATCAAGAGACACATCAGTGCAGCTTCCACAACAGTATCCACCAAATCCTTATGGATCCCAAGTTAAACTGTGCATCTCCTACTAGGTCCCTAAATACCCCCATCAATCAGTCAAATCGCATACAAACGTGTCTCACACACCAGACACAAGTAACGCTAACAAGCGACGCTTACCCGTGCTGTCCACACGTGTATAAGGCAGCATCCATACACCAGCACTTCCTGTGTATGAGCCGCATGTCAGGACCAGCGTGGATATGGTGACGCGGCTTCCACCCCGTGGACCGCACGCGTCACTTCCGCCGGCACAACGCATGTATTAAAAATCAGCAGCATACAACTGCCCAAGACCTCCAGCGTCGGTGGCCACGCCCACTGGGCATACCAAATGCTGTCCAATCACAGTTACACCCATACTCGTTGCCATGGCAACCCGTGATTGTAGACTTAAACATGTAAGCACATATAAATACAATAAGCTTACATATACTGCATATATCTTAGAGGGCACTCCACTGCAAAGCAGCCCATAGATATAACAAACAATGAAGGTACATAGAGCCATACTGCGCTCATCAATGGGGTTATCCAGAGACCTATACCATAGGTCACAAATACAAAATTATTACCATATATAAATATACATACATTAAATTACATATACTACCCTAGACAAAAAATTATATAAACAAAATAATAATAACAACATACTCAAAATAAAGTGGGAGTGTATTGATCAAAAATCATATAATTAAAATTAAGCCAAATAGCACCAATATATTCCAACGACAGCGCTGCGCAAGAAAACTAGCGCAAAAAAATATTCAATGGATTACCCTCATTGAGGCCATTTGGTGATACAGTACCAAGACGAAAAATCCATCTTGCTTCAAGCTTTTTTAGTATAAGGGCACGATCCCCACCCCGTTTTAGAGGTGGTATCCAATCAATGATGCGACATCTTAAGGAGGTGAGCTGATGCCCCAGCAATAAAAAATGGTGGGCCACTGGCTTATCTGTAGTCCCATTCGAGAGGGCCTGCCGTATTGATGTCCAATGATTGGCCATTCTCTCTGGAAATGTACAGGTTGTCATGCCCATGTAGGACAGTCCACAAGGACACGTCAATAAATATACCAGATGATCCAACTGACAATGAAGCTTATATCATATTTGAATAGGACTTCCATTTTGTGGATGTGGAAAACTGCACCCTGGAATCATGGAGCGACAGGTAGTACATCCCGTGCACTTAATGCACCCTGGTTTCTGTGTCATAAGCCAAGTGTGGTCCCCTGGAGTTGGAGATCTCCTGGGATGCATTAATAATTGTTTCAAATTCCTGCCGCGTCTATAAGCCATCATCGGTGGATCTCTACATCCAAGGCTCAAGCTCTGATCACTGGCTATAATTGGCCAATGTTTCTTAATTGAATGAGCTACTTTTGAGGAAACCCCATCGTATTGGGTAACAAAAATCATGCGTTCACTAGCTTTATTAGCTTTAGTGGCCACTTTCTGATGTGCTCTGGTGAGGCATCCCTCAATAGTGCTCCGCTTGTAGCCTCTAGCAAGAAAACGATCGAACATCTCACCCAACTGGATATCACAGTATGTGTGTATGTATGTATATATATATATATATATATATATATATACACTGTATATATACATACATACACACACTGTGTATATATATATATATATATATATATATATATATTCGCTGAGTCTACCTCTGTTCATACCCCTTTCCTTCTCCATGTTCTTCCTCTTTCCTCCCTTCTCCCTGTTTGTCCCCCTTTACACCCGTCTACCTCTGTTTGTCCTCCTTTACTCCCGTCTATCTCTGTTTATGCCCCGCAGAACACGATATCGACCAGGTTACTATAGGGACCCACGGGTTGCTGGCCCGTCGTTGGTGGGTTGGTGGTGTGCTGGATAATCGATAGCGATCATCCAGCACACCGGGAAGGTGCAGGGAGATTGTTCAGCTATATCATTATCACTGACGATCGTCCTGTGTGTATGCACCATTAGTAGTATTAATATATGTCATATTTGATGTTTTGCCTTGCTCACATGTTTTTTAAATTAGTGTTTCCAGTGTGTATTTGATTACATCTACTGTAAGAACTGCATATGGTACAGTAATGTCAATGGAGCAAGTTAAACATATGTATATGTATGTATGTATATATACAATGCACATTAATGGACGGCACTCCGAGTCTGGGCAACCCCAACAATAATAAATAGAGACAGTCTTATTGACCTACATTATTGTTGGGGTTGCCCAGACTTGGAGTACCGTCCATTAATTTGAATTGTATACACATCGTGGGACTGGCACCGGAACAAGCTGTTTCTTTTGTTCTGAGTGCCAGTCATTTGGATTTGGTATGTATATATATGTGTAAAAAACGATAATGTGTGTATAGTATATAATTTGATGTGTTTGTCTTGCTCCAGCGAAACGTACTGTATGCACAGGATTGTTTGAGGGTGGTGTGCCCCAAATCGGTATCTTGCCTAGGGCCCCATGAGGTCTAAATCCGGCTCTGTGCGTGTGCATGGTGCGTATGCATGGTGTGTGTGCATGGTGTGTATGCATGGTGTGTGTGCATGATGTGTGTGCATGATGTGTGTGCATGGTGTGTATGCATGGTGTGTGTGCATGGCGTGTGTGCATGATGTGTGTGCATGATGTGTATGCATGGTGTGTGTGGATGGTGTGTGTGGATGGTGTGTGTGCATGGTGTGTGTGCATGGTGTGTGTGGATGGTGTGTGTGCATGGTGTGTATGCATGGTGCATTGCATGCACTGTGTGCAGTTATGTGCAGTGAATGCACAGTTTGTGATAATCGCATTATCTGTTCACTTTTAGACTTGCATCTAACTCAGGCCCCAAATGGGTAAGTGTAGGGTGAGGTGACTCCCACATTTTCAAATCACATTTAGTGCCCAGTTTCCCTAATGGTGGACTGCCCACTCCCTGATAGGAGAGGAGCAATCAGAAGGTGATTATATATTTAAATAAAAACTGTATATAAATATATAATAGCTAATGATTTATTTTTATGTAACTGGCCAGTATTTGAAACTCCACTTCTCCCCATTTTAATGTACAGCTACAGTTCCAGAATCAAAGGATGTCTCCTCAGAGCTTATGCGATTTCTCAAAGGTCAGCACATGATGAGAGATAAGCAGGCTCTATGAGGAAAATAACCAAGCTTACTCCATATCACAGCACCTCTGACCTCTCTCCCTACGGAATTAAATTGCCGGAAATTGTTTATTGCTCTGTACCTGATGTCCATACAATAACAGGCTGTTCAGCACTACCAGGCACGAGGAGAAAAGAATAAACAGTTTGCTGTTCTTTCAGCACATTTATCCAATCAGGCAGAAAGACCAGAGATTGGGTGGAGTGGGGCAGCTGCTTTGTTTTATTGCTTCAAGGTGCATACACACTAGACGATATGCTCCCTGAGCGATATCGTCTAGTGTGTCCCCGGCAGGCTGTGCTCAATGTCGTTCATGACATTGAGCACAGCCGCTGAACGATATCATTAGCGATATCGTTCAGCGCCGGGCTCTCTCACCCATTCCCTGACATGCAGCAACCTGACGAGGTCGTCAGGTTGGCCTGCATGTCAGCCCGATGAACGAGGATGACGAACGACCCGCGGGAACGCGCGTCGTCGTCATCGGTCATCTTTTTTGTGTTAAAAATGGACGATAAAGTGGACGACTGAACGATAACGATATCGTTATCGTTCAGTCGTCCACTTTAATCGCCCAGTGTGTACGCACCATTATAGAACCTATAAGGGAAGAGACAACATTTACTTAAAATCCATTTCCCAACCTTTTTCATAGCTCAAAATCAGTGGAAATCACTTATGTAAAAAATTTACTTATTTGTCTCAAGTAACCCGTCTAACCTATCAAGCAGAGATCCTCAGCATTTCTATTTTTAAAAAAAAAGAAAATAAATTTACCAGCAAAGTTTAAAAATCCTTTTTATTGGCATTTACGATCTGGAATCCACAGCAACATCCAATGTCCTTTATCACATCATTAGAGATGCACAAGTCCTTACTTCAGTGTTTAATTAATTTGCTATACTGTGATTATATTAAGTACTGAAAGTGCACACTGCAATTACATTAATGCAATATTAGTGAGCATTCAATATTGAGCAGAAAGAAAGTGCGAACAAATGATTTAACTATAGACTTTGAAATTGATGTGTAGGAAAAAAAACAACTGCTTGGGATTGTGGGGATACAAAAAATTGTGGATCATCTGAAATTCACTTGACAAATCTAGAAGGGTGTCTTAAAGTTAAGGGGCCTATCCATTTGCCGACTTCTGCACGATGTGACCAAAACCTGGAGGTTTTGGTCGGAACGTGCAGAAAGTCTGCAAGTGGATAGCCAGCAAGGACCAGCGATGTGTGTGCACGCTGGGTCCTCGCCGAACCCGACTATCTAACATGCCGTTCAACCTGACGATGGTCATCAGGTTCGGCATGTTAATAGATAGGGAGGTTGGGCTCCTGCACTGAAGACGTTCAGTGAACGTCTTTCAATGCGGTGCCCGCACCTCAGAGACATTACAGTCTGAACGCTGGACGTTCAGACTTTCATGTCGTTAAATGGATAGGCTCTATTAGACTATTCTATGTCTAGTTAATTTGGCTAGTTATGTAAACAACATTGAAATGAATGTGATTGTTCATTTAAATGTTTGCACTTAAATGTTTAGATTTTTTTGGTCACATTACTGGTTTTGAGTTATTGAGTGTCTGAGACCAATGAAAACTCATCTTTCATTGAGACACCTCTTCAATAATTATTACTAACAAATACTGTATGTCAATACAGAGGAATTTGAAAACGGGAGATATATACAGATGTGTCCTCATACACTGTGGCTTCAGTGGAGCCAAACAGCCCCTCTCAGTGCACCTGATCCCAGGCAACTTGGCTGCTCCAAGTATCTTTCTTGCTTAAGAATGACAGTGCTAGATTACACTGATCAAATTGAGGTGCAATATTTGTACATCTACTGGATGTGCGAATAAGTCTGAATCTGTATACAAAGTGCAACGATACAACAACGGCAGCTTTTTCTTATGCCAAGTTCTGTTGTGTTTCTTCTGTGGCTTTGTACATGTTTAAATCTAATTCCTGTTCAGTTAAAGTAGCAGACCAGCATCTCTGGTACACTTTGAGTTGTGTTTCGTTGTGTCTCCAATGCGAATAAGATGCAAAACTTAAAGGAAAAGACAGTACACTGCACCTCTCTGAGAGACTTAGTTGAGCCGCATGTCTTGCGCCATATGCAGGGCCGGTGCAAGGTTTCTGGGCACCCTAGGCAAAACTTCAGCCTACTGCCCCCCACCATCACTTATACCCACTTACCAGTCGGTAAGGTGAAAGTGCGGAGACGGATTCTTATAAGTTCCCCTGCCGCCTGCCTGAATTGAGCACAATAAGTATGTCTCTCTCAGAGACATCCTTAATTATGTTATGGGCAGATTCAGTGGCGCCCCCCAGATCCTGGTGCCATATACAGCTGCCTAGAGCTGCCTAATGGTAAAGCTGGCCCTGGCAATATGGAGTATTGAATAATAATTTAGGACTAATCTGGAGGCCAATTTGCCTTTAACAGAAGGGGTAAGTTTACTAAAGTGAGAGTTTTTAGAAATGGAAATATTGCCCTTAGAAACCAATTAGAACCCTTAGAAACCAACTAACTATTATCTTCTAGAAGGTGCTAGTTAAAATGTTAAGTAGAATCTGATTGATTGCTATGGGTAACATCTCCACTTCTAAAAACTCTCACTTTAGTAAATATACCCCTGGTATCAGCAAATTGACCTGTAGATCACAAAAAAACATTTTTATTTTTTTTTATATCAGGATTTCTACAAATTAACCTTTAGTAGGTGATCCCCGTTTATATGTACTGGCCTGAAAAGGAGTCACAAAAGCAGTAAATCACACTTCAAGCCTGTACCTGCAATATAACAATACTTTCAGGAAAGACCACCCTTAAACTGCCAGATAAATATTCATTACCCACCAAGATATTATATAAGTAACTGAACTGTGACAAAATATCTCTCTGGCACAGGACTCCTCAGCCCTAGTCAGTCTCCCTGGAATCTATGCCTGAATCATTATGGGTGGTGATATCTACAGCAGGAGATTTCTATGGTACAGTATGAGGGCGCATAGTGCTGCAGCTCCTGGGAAATTATCTTTATAACTTCTTCCAAGAGTCTGGAGAATTTTTATATTTACAGTATGTGAAAGGCAAAATTTAATGTCCCTATTCACTTTTTCATCTCATATTAAATAATATAAGTAAGCTGCACTGTTGTAATTGTAACAACGTCCAACATCTGTCATATTGGCTTCAGAGGTCCCAGGATTAATCATATAGATCTGTATGCTGCTTCATGAGAAACTACATCTCAAACCATAATACAGTATTCCTGCTTTATCCTAAATTAAATTAAATGTTTTGTGGATAATTTACAATTCAGAAAAATATAGAGGCAGAGTGTACAGTACTTTATTTTGAGCTAATACTTCTATTTTTCTGCAAAACCAGATGGAGTACAATCTCATTCTGCTGCTATTTGTATCATTTGGGTCTGAGACTAAGGTGCATATGTATCAAGTCAGTTTCTGCATAATTTTATGTATCGAACCTATGTACTATTGGCACATTGCAGGAGATTTCACAGAAATCTCCTGCAAAGTGCTAATTAGCACTTCAGATTGCAGGCCCCATTATTATCAATGTGAACTACAATCTGACCCCTATGTTCTAAACTCCAAAAAGCAAAGCTTTTGGGAGTTTAGCACCATTAGTTTACACCATCTTCAGATGGTGTAAACTACTGTAAGCCTATGGGGGCTCCAGGTGCAAGGGAGAGATCTTTCCATCTCTCCCCAGCAGCCCACGGCCAGTTCCAGAAGTTGACACTGTGCGCATGCGCAATGTCAGTTTGCCCCAGTGAAGTCTTCCAAAATG
Source organism: Taudactylus pleione (assembly GCA_031769625.1). Taxonomy (NCBI): domain Eukaryota; kingdom Metazoa; phylum Chordata; class Amphibia; order Anura; family Myobatrachidae; genus Taudactylus; species Taudactylus pleione. Next base: position 30,413,117 of record JAUIMM010000014.1, read on the forward strand.
CCAGGGATATAACTCTTGGGGACAGCGGTTACTACAACCACTGTCCCTTCAAGTTCCCGGTAGTACATAGCCGGGATATTTTCATTTAAAATATAAATATTTCCGGCGAGTTGGAACGTTAATAATCGCGGCAGTACCTGGATTATTAATATATAAAGCCCCTAAGACTCAGCAAATCTTAAAGTGTCTCTTGCAATATTCACATTTAGATTGTCTGTTAATTTATTTAAACTTTTCCTTAGTTTCTCCTAAACTTCTGTGTGACAAAGCAATCCTTATTTTAAGTGTCACAGCTGTACATTTTATATGCAGCTAGCATTCAGATAAGTAAGTATAATAAATTATAATAAAGGATAACTCCACTTACAACTACATTTTAATTTTGAGCGGATAAGAAAGGAGGTCAAATAAAAAACAAAAGTCATACAGATACTGTGAACCAAGGGCCTGATTCAGACCCGCTCGCTATCTGCGTACGCTCGCTGGATGCATATGCAAATTTGTCAAAGTGACGCCACGGGAAGCGATCGCTCACCAAGGCATAAGCACGCCCAGTCTTAGCGAGCGGCCACTTTGTGTATGCGTACGCCCAATCGCACAGGCAGAGCCGCCCACCAGCAACACGTCATCTCCAGGAAGTGTATTAAAACATTGGTACATCGAGCACCATCGGATGTGAACGCAGTGCTTGAGTAGCTTTACCCTACCGCAAGCATTGAGAGGAAATCAGTATAAAAAAAAGGCAAGTGACGTGTACTATGATGCTGACTGTTAATTATGCACGCCTCTAAAACGGCATTGAAACACTCAGGCACGCCTGCGCTCGCATCTCCAACCCCACGTTATTAGTGTTCTGCCCCTGTTGCCACCCATAAATGGCCTCTCCTGTCACTCATTACCCTGGGCTGCCTTTGCTGGGCGAGCGACTGGGTTGCGATTGCAGTGTGTAGTTCGCGCATGCGCAGAACGAAGAGTGCGCATGCGCGTACACAGAACATCGGGCCGCTTGCAAACACACAGTGCGAGCAAGCGGCTCTGAATCAGGCCCCAAGTCTCCTGGGTTCCTCAAAGGCTCTAATGATACAAACTGCCTTATGCTGGCTACAGACTAGAACGATTTTCCTATCGCTCAGATAAACAGCTAGATTTATCTGCCAGTGAAAGTTCCTGATATACACAAAAAAAACCTGTGGATTTTCTGGTGCACGGATCGATAAAATAAAAAAAAAGCCTACCCAAACACTGCATGATTTTGCCATCTGTTGTCAACGATGATTACTTAAATTTTAATTAAAAGGCAGGAGTGGAAAAGAAGGCATGAGTATTTCAGACAAACTGAAAAAGTTCACATACATCATTTTATGTTTATGTTGTAGGCTACTGTATGCATTTGTGTTATTGTTTACAAAATGGTTACATGCAAATGCAAGGGAGTGCTGTTTATGCTGTTGCTATTGTGACCATTTTGCATGGTATGTGTATGAGAAGAAGGGGATGAGTTGGAATCCCAGCAGTCGGGGTCCCGGCAGTCGGGATCCAGGCTCCACAATCCAGGCAGTAAGTATTAGGATGGGGGTTAGGGTTAGGATGGGGGTTAGGAGTTAGTGTTAAGCACTAGGGAGAGGGTTAGGCTAAGGCTGTGGGGAGGGAGAGTTAGGGTTATGCTGTGTTGGGGAGGGTTAGGATTTGGGGGAGGGGTTAGGGGAGGGGTACTTACCAGTAGGCGTTGGGATTCTGATTGTCGGGATGCTGCTGTCAGTGTTTTGATCACTGGCATCCCAACCACCGGTATCCTGTACCCAACCCAGAAGAATTAGGAGAAGGCGCTGCTGGATCAAGGAATGGTTGTTAATAAAAGATTCCTTGTCACATATGCCTTTGTTGCAGGAAATTCGTGACAATATCCAGATGACTTTTGGAATTTCCTCAGGATGGATGACAACTATTTTCTGGAGTTGTTGGAACTTGTGATTCCATACTTACAAAATTAAGACACTAAATCTAAGGACAGCCATCACTGCTGAACAAAGACTATTCTCTACATTGACTGGGAGGTCCCTGTAACAGCTTAAATTTAGTAGTGCTATATCTCCTCAAACTTTGGGCCTCATAATTCCTGAAATTTGTGATGCTGTATTTGCTGCACTGAAAACAGAATATTTCAAGGTAATCTTTTAAACAAAACATCATGCATAATTTTCGTTGTCATTGGTTATTAACATTATACACTTTTTAATCTGAAATAAATGTGCTGTGAGATAAAAGGGAGGGGGGGGGAGTGGCGCAAGCCCGGCCCAGGTAATTAGTACCCGCTCCTCCCCCTCTCGGCGCCTCTGTTTGGTGGCAATGGGCTGGTACATGTGTGGATGCATGGGAGGGCAGATGAAGTCAGGGTACTGTTGCCATCAATCTCCCCTTTACTGGCTTTATATAATATTTCATATATTAATATTTCGGCATCCAGACTATATTTTTTAATTTAATTCTCTCATTTGTGCAGCAACACTCACACCACGGGCATAAAATGCATACATTGGTTTGAAACTTCTGCAAATTCCAGAATGGTGCAGTTCATGGAGTGTGGCTGTTGGCTCATCGCTGAAAACTGGCAGCTAAGGATGAAACATATTTGGCATTGTTGTATATCTTTGAGTTTATTCATTTTACTTTTATTTGTTTTTTTGCTTTATGTCTCAACAGTTCCCTTCAATTTCAGCAAAATGGCAACAAATTGCAGCTGAGTTTGAGCAGAAGTGGATTTTTACAATTGTGGTGGAGCTATTGATGGGAAGAATGTTTGCATTATGCAGCCAGCAAACAGGCTTTTTCAGCATTGTAAGCACGGCTACTGCAAATGTCAAACTATGAATTTTTTTTTTGTGGACATTGGCAAAAATAGATGTGTATCAGATGGTGGTGCTTTGGACCAAACAAAATTGCATGATCACCTGAAATGTGGCACATTACAGTTACCATCTCCATCTGCAACAAAGTGTGGGCTAAGGGCCTTATATTTGCAGTGCACGCTAGTAATTGGCTGTGTGGTGGAAAATGCCTTTGGCATAATGAGTAACAAATTTAGAATTTTCCATATAAATGTAAATTTAATTTAAATTTATGCCTGGATAGAATAAGTCAACTTGTTTTGGCTTGCTCTGTTCTTCATAATTATCTTCAAAGAAAAGCAAAGAAAGTTTAGGTACCACAGATCTGCCAGATCATAATGAATTAGTAGAGGAGAAAACTGTTAACAGAGGTGTTAGTATTTCTCAGGTCAAGGGGTATATTTAAACTGCGGGTTTTTAGAAACAGGAGATGTTACCCACAACAATCAATCAGATTTTACTTAACATTTATCTAGCACCTTCTAGAAGATAATAGCTAGAATCTGAATGGTTGCTATGGGCATCTCCATTTCTAAAAACCTCCACTTTAGTAATTATACCTCCAAATCTCTTCTTTCTTATACATTGTCCATAGAAACAGACTGGGCAACTGTTTGTGGTAAAACTATTTATATAATAAACTGGTTTTGGTTAACAACAGCATACAATTATGACAGGTTATCATGAATAACAGACATTACATCACATCTACTTCAGCATCTTCTGGAACATTCCTGTAACAACAGACTTTACAAAATACAGTGACAACACGCTAACACATTTTGTAACAGCACCACCTGCAGACCCTCCAACATGACCCGTTCCATTAGGTACACAATGCTCTGCTCCTGGACTTCCCTCTTAATTTATGATTGCAGCCACCTGTGCTGGAACACCTGTCTCATCTATTACCCAGTTCAACACAGGTGACTGCAATCATACATTAGGTGGGAAGTCCAGGAGCAGAGTGTTTTGTACCTAATGGAATGGGTCATGTCGGAGGGTAGGCACCTGCTGTCTCTCCAGTGTAATCACTCAAACACTTTAAGTCTCGGGCCTATTCATCATTACTAAAAAAAATCAATGGAGATAATAAGGTTTAGAACTCGTATGGTGCTCTACCTAATTACTAGGGGTGAGCGGGTTCGGATTTCTGAAATCCGAACCCCCCCGATCCAAGGCCGATCCGAGTCAGGCTCGACTTTTCCCGCCTGACTCGGATCTGAAATCGAGGCAAAACGTCATCATCCCGCCTTTCGGGTCTCGCGGGTTTTGGATCCTAGATAAGGTACCCGCGTCGGCGCCATTTTCTTACTCGGCTGTGGACAGTGAAGAGGGAGGGTGGGAGTTAGGGCTGGCTGGGCTGTGTAGTGCAGACATGCCTACCCTCCCGGTTTTCGCGGGAGGCTCCCGATTTTTCAGGTAACCCCCCGCACCCCCAGAAGGGTAGGCATTTGTCCCGCATTCTGCCCATTTCCTAGTGAAGTGGGCAGAATTAGGAGAATACCCACGGCAATCGCGGGTCTCCGTGAAGGGGGCGGGGCTTAAGCTGTGCTTCTGCATGAATCACAGCATTTGGCCCCACCCCCTATGTAAATTGTGCCCAATCGTGGCAATTTTACCGCGAGGGGGTGGGGCTTAATGACGTGAATCATCAAGCCCCGCCCCCGTCAGCCCCCTGCTGCTTCTCTTACCCGGGCTTCTCCCGGGAAGAGAATATTAAAGGTAGGCAACCCTGGTGTAGTGTAGTGTAGAGTAGTGTTGTGCTGTGCAGTGCTGCGCTGTGCTGCTGTTGTCCATAGGGGCTGTGTCCACTCCATCAAAGTCCATAGGGGCTGGCTGTGTTGTGCTGTGCTGCTGTTGTTAATAGGGGCTGAGTCCACTCCAAAGTCCTGTGCAGTGTCCCTGTCCTAAAGGGGTGCTGTAGTGTTGTCCAGGGGGTGCTCTGTCCGTCAGGGGTGCTCCCCCCAAGTGCTAAAAAAAAATAATTTTTTTTCTGTGTTTGTGAATTGTGTGCGCAGTAGCCGCACGTGCATCAACAAAGTAGTGCCAAGCGTGCGCCTGTGTCATAAGTAAAGGGCCGGCTGGCTTGACCGTTACAGGGTGCTGTAACCACCAAAGTACACTCCAAACCAAACCAAATAAAAAAATATTTTCTGTGTTTGTGAATTGTGTGCGCAGTAGCCGCACGTGCATCAACAAAGTAGTGCCAAGCGTGCGCCTGTGTCATAAGTAAAGGGCCAGCTGGCTTGACCGTTAAAGGGTGCTGTAACCCCCAAAGTACACTCCAAACCAAACCAAATAAAAAAATATTTTCTGTGTTTGTGAATTGTGTGCGCAGTAGCCGCACGTGCATCAACAAAGTAGTGCCAAGCGTGCGCCTGTGTCATAAGTAAAGGGCCGGCTGGCTTGACCATTAAAGGGTGCTGTAACCCCCACAGTACACTCCAAACCAAATAAAAAAATATTTTCTGTGTTTGTGAATTGTGTGCGCAGTAGCCGCACATACAAAGTAGTGCCAAGCGTGCGCCTGTGTCATAAGTAAAAGGGCCGGCTGGCTTGACCGTTAAAGGGTGCTGTAACCCCCAAAGTACACTCCAAACCAAATAAAAAAATATTTTCTGTGTTTGTGAATTGTGTGCGCAGTAGCCGCATGTGCATCAACAAAGTAGTGCCAAGCGTGCGCCTGTGTCATAAGTAAAGGGCCAGCTGGCTTGACCGTTAAAGGGTGCTGTAACCCCCAAAGTACACTCCAGTCCAAACAAAATAAAAAAAAAATTTCTGTGTTTGTGAATTGTGTGCGCAGTAGCCGCACGTGCATCAACAAAGTAGTGCCAAGCGTGCGCCTGTGTCATAAGTAAAGGGCCGGCTGGCTTGACCGTTAAAGGGTGCTGTAACCCCCAAAGTACACTCCAATCCAAATAAAAAAATATTTTCTGTGTTTGTGAATTGTGTGCACTGTGGCTGCACGTGCATCAACAAAGGAGCAGCGCCAAGCGTGCGCCTGTGTCCCATAAGTAAAGAGCCGGCTGGCTCATTTCTTAAAGGGTGGTGTAACCCACAAAGTGCACTACTCTCCAGCAAAAATAAAAATATATTTTCTGTGTTTGTGTGCGCCTTAGCCGCACGTATATATCAATATAACATAAATGGAGGACCAAACTTTCTCCGATAAAAATAAAATAGGGAAAGATCAAGAACCACTTCCTCCTAGTGCTGTTGCTGCTGCTGGGAGTTGTTCATCATCCCAGAGAGGAAGTAGAAACACCACTTCTTTTACTAAACAATTGACCCTCCAACAGTCCCTAGCGAGGAGGATGAAGTACGACAGCAGTCATCCCGAAGCAAAACGTATAACTGAGGCCTTGACTGCTATGTTGGTGTTAGATGTGCGTCCGGTATCCGCCATTAGTGCAGTGGGATTTAGACAATTGATGGAGGTAGTGTGTCCCTGGTTCCAAATCCCGGATGCAGATTCCACATGCATCCTCAAAGCAACAGCGACAAGCGTGCGTCTGTCTGTTAAAGGGTTGTGTAACCCTCAAAGTGCGCTCCACAAACAATAAAAAAATTCTTCTTTTTTTTTCTCTTTGTGAAATGTGTGGGCTGTAGCCGCACCTGCATCCTTAAAGCAGCAGCGACAAGTGTGCGTCTGTCTGTTAAAGGGTGGTGTAACCCTCAAAGTGCGCTCCACAAACAATAAAAAAATTCTTCTTTTTTTTTCTGTCTTTGTGAATTGTGTGGGCTGTAGCCGCACTTGCATCCTCAAAGCAGCAGCGACAAGCGTGCCTCTGTCTGTTAAAGGATTACATCGGCGACAGCATCCAAGTAGGCATGTCAGACAGTCCATACCTGTACTGGCAGGAAAAAGAAGCAATTTGGAGGTCCCTGTACAAACTGGCTCTATTTTACCTGAGTTGCCCCCCCTCCAGTGTGTACTCCGAAAGAGTGTTTAGTGCAGCCGGGAACCTTGTCAGCGAAAGGCGTAGGAGGTTGCTTCCACAAAATGTGGAGAAGATGATGTTCATAAAATTAATTATCAACTCTTCCAGGGAGACCAGCCTCCAGAACGTACAGAGGGACCTGTGGTTGTGGATTCCAGCGGGGACGAATTAATACTCTGTGAGGATGAGGATGTACACAACACTGAAGAGGGTGAGGAATCGGTGGATGAGGAGGATGAGGACGACATCTTGCCTCCGTAGAGCCAGTTTGTGCAGGGACAGATTAATTGCCAGCTTGTTTTGTGGGGGCCCAAACGAACCAATCATTTCAGCCACAGTCGTGTGGCAGACCCTGGCGCTGAAATGTTTGGTTTGTTAAAGTGTGCATGTCCTGTTTATACAACATAAGGGTGGGTGGGAGGGCCCAAGGACAATTCCATCTTGCACCTCTTTTTTTTCTTTGCATTATGTACTGTTTGGGGCCTAGTTTTTCAAACTGCCATCCTGTCTGCCACTGCAGTGTCACTCCTAGATGGACCACGTGTTTGTGCCGCCCACTCGTGTCGCTTAGCATAGTCATCCAGCTACCTTGGTGCAACCTTTAGGACATAAAAACACTATTGTGAGGTGTGAGGTGTTCAGAATAGACTGGAAATGAGTGGAAATTAAGGTTATTGAGGTTAATAATAGCATAGGAGCAGAAAAACCCACAAATTCTGTGATTTTAGCTGTTTTTATGCTTTTTTTAAAAAAAATACAGATCCAAAACACAAAACCCAGAACCCAAAACACCGAAGGGTGGTTTTGGCAAAACCAATCCAGATCCAAAACATGAAGAAAGATCCAGATCCAAAACCAAAACACAAAACACGAAAAGTGGCCGGTGCACACCCCTACTAATTACCGGAGGAATTCATCATTGCTCCTCTTCATACTTATCTATTCCAAAAAGCTGTCATTTTTGCCATGAAAGCTTTTAGGAAAATAGATACTTTTCCCTGCTTCTCCTACCTTACCGCAGCTGTAATCAGTTCTGTGTATGAGCCGCTTCCATTCACAGAAGCGGTGCATGCGCAGCATTGATTACAGCTGCAGTAATTGAATTTAATATATATTTAATTTTATTTTTATAAAGAAACTTATCTATGTTTTCACCGGCGCTGTATGCTGCTGCTGCCCGGCAGCATCTCCCCTCTGTCTGTCCCCATAGGCACTTGCAAGTGCTTCTTCATTTAACTGTTTTTAGTAAATAAACAGTTAATTATTAAGCTTACTTACAAGTGCCACCAGGGAATAAAGGGGAGAAGCTTCCCGGCAGCAGTAGCATGCAGCACCAGGGTGAACACAGTGCAGCCGGAGCCTAGAAAGGGAGGAGGCAGCCGGAGGGACCTGGCTGAACATGAAGCCTTGGGACCGGACATGGAGCTGCGGGACCGAACTGTACATGGAGCTGCGGGACTGGTCTGGACATGGAGCCATGGGACCGGACTGTGCTGATGGAGACACAAGAGGAGGGAGCGGGTGCCATCAGACAAGAGAGCACAATACCAGCAGGCAGTGGAGGGAGTGACGAGCGGAGGAGAGGGCGGCCGCTGCAGGATACAAAGGGACTGGAGCGCACAGCAGCAGCTGCTGCAGGTAGATCTACTACACAAGCTGCAGTTTAAGTGGAAGCTTGTTAATGCTTTCGGGGGGCTATACACCTTCTAGAGATGGAGTACATTTACATCATCATAAAAATTTGATGAATACAGTAATTTCGACAGCCCCATATTAATATCTGGGGAGTGTGGAAATTAACGGAGTCGGACTTAACGCAGGAGATATGACTAATAGAAATTTTCAAGTGTTTTCATGAATACTACTGATACATAATTATGGAAACACATAGCTTAAATTAGAAACTTTTGGTTTGATGAATATGTCCTAAAATCTGTTGCAACATCTCAACACCCCTTCTCAAAAGATGGGGCTGAGGGCCTGATGCAGATCACAACTGTGATTCCAATAGCGATTACGCACGCAGTATCACTGCGATAGAATACTAATCCATTGCGATCACTAAGCCATCGCAGCACAACATAAGGACGCCCTCTTTACCTTACACACATCCTTAATATTTAGCAAGACTGCAAAACCATCGGTACAATCGAGTACCATCGCAGCCTCACGCACACTTGTACAAGCTCTGACCTTACTCAGGAATTGCTACCTTCATCACACAGTATGAGTACTGAAGCTGTGTACAGCATCGCAGTGGATAATTTATGCACACCCTTGCAACAGCATTCAAATGCACTCACATGGCTGCGTTTCGCCAACCACCCCTGTCACCTCCCACAAACTGCACTTCCTGTCAATGGGTCTGCGCAGCCTCTGCGATCGCAGTCCCGGTCACAGCGGCTGGATTGTGCACTGCGATGCATACACATGCGTAGAATGCAACAATCGCCTGATTGCATGCGGAATCGTAGTTGCAATCGGTAATGAATCAGGCCCTTAATCCACAAAAGCCATCCTTCTAGATAGTCTCTGATGTCTCTCTCCAGCCTATGGTTTCTCTTCCTGCTTGCAGCCCAGCCATTGTTCATGTCCGGTTGGCATGCATAGACCTCATTCCTTCCCTTGCTGCCTCTATCCATCTGCCGGCCTTCCCTTCTGGCAAGTCAGATACCACCTCCCAGGACGTGGGTTCACACATCTCAACTATGTTAGCTTATATAAGAGGTGCACAGGTGCTTTACCTTTGTTTTCTATGGTTGAACGCCTTATTTCATCTGCCGTGCCCTGCTGTGTATCTTCAGCATGTGTTTGCAGCTGATCATTTCAGTCAAAGTTCTGTTCTTTCTTTCAGCAATCCCATTCTGTTCTGGTGTGTAGGGTACTGTCTTGTGGTGCTCTATTCCCAGTTGTGTAAGGAAGTGTTCTACTTTGTATTCTGTAATTCTGGAACAAGCAAGCCAGGTGAAACGTGCGTCGGATTCCTGGGTGCCCCGCGATTGCGCATAGCGGGACACCCCAACACCAGGTTCCGTGACTTAGTTACTTACCAGTGCCGTCTGTACGGAGGCACATGCCTAGGACACTATTTACCGATTAGCCGCTCTGCACTAAGGCGCGGTTGTACTAGATCCTGACATCTGGCATAATGATGTGCAGTCACGGTATTACCTGTTTCATAGGTGTTTTTTACAGGACACTATAGTCCCATTTATGTTTGATCTAATATACTACTAACGTTGCATTTATCCCTGATCTGGAGACTGTTTTGTAACTTTGTTTTTTTCTTTTCTGCAGTTTGCTACTTTTAGTTATTATATATTCATTACATGTGAACTAGGTGCTGCTCACAGGACACAATAGTCCTATATACTTTCATTAGGTGAACCTTTTTGTAACTTTGTTTTTTTCTTTTCTGCAGTTTGCTACTTTTAGTTATTACATATTCATTACATGTGAACTAGGTGCTGCTCTCAGGACACAATAGTCCTATATACTTTCGTTAGGTGAACCTTATGATATTTGCATTTGTCTCTGATCTTAGAGATTGTGTCACGATTTTGTTTTTTCCTTGGACTATGTCATTACAAATACACCGATTTTCTGGCTGTACACTTTACTACTAGGTTGTCGTTATTATTGTGAATTCAATAATTCATCCAGGTTATTTTTCTTTTATTTACTTGATCTATACTCTCCATGTGGTTTTCATACCAGCCTATTAATTTTCTCTCCATTTTGTCCGATGCTAATAGGCAAGACAAAAGGCAGTAGAGGTTAGGGCTTATGAAGGGAACCACATTTGTCAGTTGTTTCAAGGGATGAGTGCTTGGCCAGATCTCTCACTTTTTCTCCTCTACAACTAGTAAGAGAATAAGAAGCAGAGTCTGCCAGCAACTATTACCACCTCCGACTTTCACTGTATATCTAAATTTTCTGAAGCTACATTCTAGCTTTAGTATTACTGTTTTCTCTATTGTTCTATACTCTCCCTGAGGTTTTCATACCAGCCTATTTATCCTCTCATTATTTTGTCCAATACCATGGAGCAAGACAAATAACAGTAGAGATTAGGGCTTATGAAGGGAACCCCAGTTGACTGTTGTTTCTAGGGATGCATGCTATGTCAGATCTCTCACTTTCTCTCCTCTACAATTAGTAAGAGAGTAAGAAGCAGAGTCTGTCAGTAACTTTTCACCACTCCCGACATTTACTTATTTCTCTTGGATAAGAAAAAATCTTTTTGCAATGTCATATGCCTTATTATACTATAGCACCTATATTACCTGGTACATTTTACATGTTTTATGTTGTTATTGTGAGTGATGTTTAATAAGTACTTTTGTCTGACTTAATCTAAGGTGAATATAACCTCAAGAATTTTGTATTAATAGCGTATTCACTATATACGGCTTCACACTACATGCCGTGTATTTTTGTGTCCAATTTTTCTGTATATGTCTGTTATTTACCTTTTATTGTTTTTGACATATTAAAAGTTACGTTTTATTATCTTCCCCAGATTATACATATGAGTGCACCATTATAGAGTACTTTTGTTTGGTTGCTTTACAACCAAACTCTTCTTTTTCTACAGTGTAGGGTACTGTCTTGTGGTGCTCTATGCCCAGTTGTGTTAGGAAGTGTTCTACTTTGTATTCTGTGACTTCACCTCCATTTTTACTATCGAATGCTAGTGGATTTCTTTGAAATGTATTTCTAGTATTGTTACATAATCCTGTATCTTATCCAGTACTTCATCTTTGCTTTGAATTAGGTAAGTGACTGTGAGGTCTATTTACTAACCTATGGATGGAGATAAAGTGAACGGAGGTAAAGTCCCAGCCAATCAGCTCCTAACTATCATTTTTCAAACACAGCATGTAACATGGCAGTTATGAGCTGATTGGCTGGTACTTTATCTCCATTCACGTTATCTCTATCCAAGGCTTTGGGGTCTATTCATGAAACAGTGAAAAGACTGGAGACTTGTGCCAGTGGAGAAGTTGCAGGTGCGAAAAGTCAATGAATCAGACCCGGTGAAAAAGTTTCACCTATGAATAGGTGGCGAGAAAAAGTGCAGAATTGGGGTTTTGGGGTGCAGACTTCCAAAAACCTCCCTGCACCCCTTGGACAGGCCCCTAAAGGTAATCTGTGTAAAAAAAAATATAAAAGTACCTTATGACACCCCAAAAAAGGACTTTCATTTTGGGGGAAAAAAAAACAAAGTTGGGGGTCAAACTTCTACACTAGCGAAATAGACTCTGGGGAGTCCCCAAGTATGCCCCAGATGTTTTTTTATTGCAGGTAATTCCGGCAGGTGGATTTTTCATGTTCAAAACTTCATATTAGCAACTATAAAATATGCTTGCACCCATTTTCATGTACCTCAAATTTGATGGAACTACTTATTTTGCCTAAAAAAACTTCCTAAATGCTATTGTTCACCACCTTCTAAAAAATGCAAACACCACCTATTGAGACCATTTAAGGACCCCACATACCTTTAGCAGGGCTAATCGGGGGTACCCATAGTGAACCCCCTTGTCAGAGCATCTTTTGTGGGGTGTCAGGCTGATTTTCCCAAAAATTACAGGACTTTTCAGCGATTTCCTTTTCGCCGGGTCCCGTTTTCGGCGATTTGAAATTGAATACGGGGACTCGCGTAGGACAAGCGCGATACTTTATTGCTGCCAAAACCTCAGATGATGGAGAAAAGTCCGGCAACTGACTTTTTGCTCCAAATTGAATATGCCCCTATATATCTATTACCACCTGGTGTGCAAACTTTCATTGGGCCACACACATCGGCGTGTATGAGATCAAGTGGTCTCAATGCTCTGTTCTCATTTTTTGGGGGATTGTTACACCTGTGGCTTTTGCTTTTATGCAGCATTCACAACTTATGGTTGTTGTATAGTCTGATACTGTATGATCAAGACTTAGGGGTCCAACTCGCAAGGAATATTTTCATTTTTAGTGAAAATATCCCCACTATGTAACAAGGGGACAGCGGATGCGGTAACCGCTGTCCTGCGAGTTATACCCCAGCAAAGTGTGGAAGTCTTACACAGAAGTGAAAGACTTCCCCGGGGGAAGCTGTAACTGCACATGCGCACAGTGTCAGCTTCCGGAACTGGCTGGGATTGCTGGGGGAGAGATCAAAAGATCTCTCTCCTGTCCCTGGAGACCCCATAGGCAAACAGTAGTTTACACCATCTAAAGATGGTGTTAACTACTGTGGCTAAACTCTTTCAGGACATAGGGGGTCAGATCGTAGACCCATTGATAATAATGGGGACTACGATCTGCAGCGCTAATTAGCACTTTGCCGAACATTTCTGTGAAATCTCCAGCATTGTGCTTTTAGTACATAGGTACACTACATAAAATTATGCAGAAACTGCAGTTTCTTTATAATTTTATGTAAAAAAACGGCTTGATCCTTAGGCCCCTGAGACATAAAGTGTTTGACTGATTATACTGGAGGTACAGCAGGTCGTGCTGTTACATAATGTGTTAGTGTGTTGTCACTCTGTATATAGAAATGTATTCTGTTGTTTACAGGAATGTTCCAGATGTGATTAAGTGGTCTCAATGATCTGATCTCATTTTGTTTTGGGATTGTTATTCTTGTGACTATTGCTTTTATACAGCGCCACCTGCTGCCCCTCCAGTGTAATCATTAAAACACTTTAATGCCGCAAACACAGTAGACGATAAGTTTGACGATATGATCAATAACGATATTATTATTTCTTTACATCTCAATATCGTCCACTGTGTATGCAAGACATTGTTAACGATGCGTGCTCCAGCAGATCGTTAACAATGTCTTTCATCGCCCGTACTTGCAGGGCAACCTGAAAATATTATCAGGTTCTGCAAGTACAGGGATGAGGGAGGGTGCCATCAATGAAATATATTGTTAATGACATTGAGCCCGGCAGTGCAGGGGAAACACTTAACAATATCGCTCATAGAGCATATCGTTAAGTGTGTATGCAGCTTTAGTCTCAGTCTATTGCAATATCTCAACAATAGAGAGATAGACACCATTAGGACCCAGTGCTGATGGGTTTGTTGTATAAACCTAGTATGATTGCTCACTATTTTGTTCATTATATAGGCACATTAAATTAGGGGTGAGCGGGTTCGGATTTCTGAAATCCAAACCCCCCCGAGCCTCCCGATCCGAGGCCGATCCGAGACAGGCTCGACTTTTCCCGCCTGACTCAGATCTGATATCGAGGCAAAACGTCATCATCCCGCCTTCCGGGTCTCGCGGGTTTTGGATCCTATATAAGGTACCTGCGTCGGCGCCATTTTCTCACTCGGCTGTGGACAGTGCAGAGGGAGGGTGGGAGTTAGGGCTGGCTGGGCTGTGTAGTGCAGTGTAGTGTAGTGCAGAGTAGTGTTGTGCTGCGCTGTGGTGCTGTTGTCCATAGGGGCTGTGTCCACTACTTCAAAGTCCATAGGGGATGGCTGTGTTGTGCTGTGCTGCTGTTGTCCATAGGGGCTGTGTCCACTACTTCAAAGTCCATAGGGGCTGGCTGGACTGTGTTGTGCAGTCAGTTGTCCATAGGGGCTGTGTCCACTCCAAAGTCCTGTACAGTGTCCCAGTCCTAAAGGGGTGCTGTAGTGTTGTCCAGGAGGTGCTCTGTCCATCAGGGGTGCTCCCCCACAAGTGCTAAAAAAAATATATATTTTTTTCTGTGTTTGTGAATTGTGTGCGCAGTAGCCGCACGTGCATCAACAAAGTAGTGCCAAGCGTGCGCCTGTGTCATAAGTAAAGGGCCGGCTGGCTTGACCGTTAAAGGGTGCTGTAACCCCCAAAGTACACTCCAAACCAAATAAAAAAATATTTTCTGTGTTTGTGAATTGTGTGTGCAGTAGCCGCATGTGCATCAACAAAGTAGTGCCTAGCGTGCGCCTGTGTCATAAGTAAAGGGCCGGCTGGCTTGACCGTTAAAGGGTGCTGTAACCCCCAAAGTACACTCCAAACCAAATAAAAAAATATTTTCTGTGTTTGTGAATTGTGTGCGCAGTAGCCGCACGTGCATCAACAAAGTAGTGCCAAGCGTGCGCCTGTGTCATAAGTAAAGGGCCGGCTGGCTTGACCGTTAAAGGGTGCTGTAACCCCCAAAGTACACTCCAAACCAAATAAAAAAATATTTTCTGTGTTTGTGAATTGTGTGCACTGTGGCTGCACGTGCATCAACAAAGGAGCAGCGCCAAGCGTGCTCCTGTGTCCCATAAGTAAAGAGCCGGCTGGCTCATTTCTTAAAGGGTGGTGTAACCCACAAAGTGCACTACTCTCCAGCAAAAATAAAAAAATATTTTCTGTGTTTGTGTGCGCCTTAGCCGCACGTATATATCAATATAACATAAATGGAGGACCAAACTTTCTCCGATTAAAATAAAATAGGGAAAGATGAAGAACCACTTCCTCCTAGTGCTGTTGCTGCTGCTGGGAGTTGTTCATCATCCCAGAGAGGAAGTAGGAACACCACTACTTTTACTAAACAATTGACCCTCCAACAGTCCCTAGCGATGAGGATGAAATACGACAGCAGTCATCCTGAAGCAAAACGTATAACTGAGGCCTTGATTGCTATGTTGGTGTTAGACGTGCGTCCGGTATCCGCCATTAGTGCAGTGGGATTTAGACAATTGATGGAGGTAGTGTGTCCCCGGTTCCAAATCCCGTCTAGATTCCACCTGCATCCTCAAAGCAGCAGCGACAAGCGTGCGTCTGTCTGTTAAAGGGTGGTGTAACCCTCAAAGTGCGCTCCACAAACAATAAAAAAATTCTTCTTTTTTTTCTCTTTGTGAAATGTGTGGGCTGTAGCCGCACCTGCATCCTTAAAGCAGCAGCGACAAGCGTGCATCTGTCTGTTAAAGGGTGGTGTAACCCTCAAAGTGCGCTCCACAAACAATAAAAAAATTCTTCTTTTTTTTTCTCTTTGTGAAATGTGTGGGCTGTAGCCGCACCTGCATCCTTAAAGCAGCAGCGACAAGCGTGCGTCTGTCTGTTAAAGGGTGGTGTAACCCTCAAAGTGCGCTCCACAAACAATACAAAAATTCTTCTTTTTTTTTCTCTTTGTGAAATGTGTGGGCTGTAGCCGCACCTGCATCCTTAAAGCAGCAGCGACAAGCGTGCGTCTGTCTGTTAAAGGATGGTGTAACCCTCAAAGTGCGCTCCACAAACAATACAAAAATTCTTCTTTTTTTTCTCTTTGTGAAATGTGTGGGCTGTAGCCGCACCTGCATCCTTAAAGCAGCAGCGACAAGCATGCGTCTGTCTGTTAAAGGGTGGTGTAACCCTCAAAGTGCGCTCCACAAACAATAAAAAAATTCTTCTTTTTTTTTCTGTCTTTGTGAAATGTGTTGGCTGTAGCCGCACCTGCATCCTTAAAGCAGCAGCGACAAGCTTGCGTCTGTCTGTTAAAGGGTGGTGTAACCCTCAAAGTGCGCTCCACAAACAATAAAAAAATTCTTCTTTTTTTTTCTGTCTTTGTGAAATGTGTTGGCTGTAGCCGCACCTGCATCCTTAAAGCAGCAGCGACAAGCATGCATCTGTCTGTTAAAGGATTACATCGGTGACAGCTTCCAAGTAGGCATGTCAGACAGTCTGTACCTGTACTGGCAGGAAAAAGAAGCAATTTGGAGGTCCCTGTACAAACTGGCTCTATTTTACCTGAGTTGCCCCCCCTCCAGTGTGTACTCCGAAAGAGTGTTTAGTGCAGCCGGGAACCTTGTCAGCGAAAGGCGTAGGAGGTTGCTTCCACAAAATGTGGAGAAGATGATGTTCATAAAATTAATTATCAACTCTTCCAGGGAGACCAGCCTCCAGAACGTACAGAGGGACCTGTGGTTGTGGATTCCAGCGGGGACGAATTAATACTCTGTGAGGATGAGGATGTACACAACACTGAAGAGGGTGAGGAATCGGTGGATGAGAAGGATGAGGACGACATCTCGCCTCCGTAGAGCCAGTTTGTACAGGGACAGATTAATTGCCAGCTTGTTTTGTGGGGGCCCAAACGAACCAATCATTTCAGCCACAGTCGTGTGGCAGACCCTGGCGCTGAAATGTTTGGTTTGTTAAAGTGTGCATGTCCTGTTTATACAACATAAGGGTGGGTGGGAGGGCCCAAGGACAATTCCATCTTGCACCTCTTTTTTTCTTTGAATTATGTACTATTTGGGGCCTAGTTTTTCAAACTGCCATCCTGTCTGCCACTGCAGTGTCACTCCTAGATGGACCACGTGTTTGTGCCGCCCACTCGTATCTCTTAGCATAGTCATCCAGCTACCTCGATGCAACCTTTTGGATATAAAAACACTATTGTGAGGTGTGAGGTGTTCAGAATAGACTGGAAATGAGTGGAAATTAACGTTATTGAGGTTGATAATAGCATAGGAACAGAAAAACACACAAATTCTGTGATTTTAGCTGTTTTTATGCTTTTTTAAAAAAAAATACAGATCCAAAACACAAAACCCAGAACCCAAAACACGGAAGGGTGGTTTTGGCAAAACCAATCCAGATCCAAAACACGAAGAAAGATCCAGATCCAAAACCAAAACACAAAACACGAAAAGTGGCCGGTGCACACCCCTACATTAAATATGTATCATTAGTAATTACAAATGTTTAATAAACTGAATTTAACATAAAGTGAAATGTGATGTGTACTTTGACTTCAATTTACTGTCAGAATGCGGCCTTGGATCAGCTGCTACTCACCTCTGTGCCGGCGTCCTTGGGCTTAGGTGTTCAGTCACTGGCAGTAGAGGGGTGTGGTGACTGAGTATTCTCCCTGAGGTCTGCTAGGGCTCTGTGCATGCATTATGGTTCCCATGGTGGCAGGCATGGGCACAGCCATGTTGGTACATATCACCTGACTAGTCTCTCCCAATGGTAGTCCTGCGGTCAATCAGCTGATCTCCTGATCCAATACCAACTGCCTAGGGGCATTTAGGTCTTACTCCAGGAACAGGAAGTTGCCTGATCAACTTAATTTCCTCATTTACTTCAAGTCTTTAGTGTTCCAGTGACTGAGTACTTTTACTTCACTCCAGGCTCCCTGTTTTCAACTTCCAGTGAATTCCAGTGATTCTCCAGTGTGCAGTTCAGATTTTCTTGCTGAATTCCTGTATTAAATGTATTTGCTCTCATGCTGAATTCAGGTGTGCTGTCCAGCTCTCTCCCTTTGTTACATGTTTCAGCTGTTAAGCTGATTACCAGTATTCTGAGTTTCCCATCTCTGCTGATGTTCTTGTGTTACATGTCCAGCTCTTTTCCTGTGTTTCTCAGAGCAAGTCAGCTTCTGGATCTCTAGCAATTCTCAGTACATGCCTGTGTCCACATCTCTGTTTCAATACAGCAAATCAGTCTCAGGATCTCCTGTGTCTCCCAGAGCAAGCCTGTGTCTGGTTCATTTGCAGCATTTCCAGTACCACTTCATTTCCAGTGTTTCCCGGTACCATCCCATTTTTACTACATCCCAGTTTGTTTCATTGCTAGTAATCTGCAGTGTTACAACAGCTTTTAGTAACTCCCAGTGTTATAACATTTTCAATATTTCTCAGTGCTATTTTCTAGTATTATATTCCTGTCTTCTGCCACTCCCAGGTACCTGTCCAGAGGGCCGCGACCTGCCCACTTGGTGTGGTGAAACCCAAATCCCAATAGGAGGTGAAACCCAAATCCCAAATCACTGGTGAAGACCACCAAGTGGGTTAGACTCCGCACCTCTGGGCATGTCTAGCCAAACCTGGGTTTGGCCACAACAGGAAGATAATTCACTGTCACCTCTGTCAGTTACTGCTCTACCACCTTAACCCCCCGGTTCTTGGCCTCAAAAGAGGTGTCTCTAGTGACCGGTTGTGACACTTACCATCAAATAGCTGTCCCTCTGTTATATCTGCACTGTCATCCAGGTTGGATATAGATGTACTGGTAAGCTCCTTGTCCACAGTAAAGCTCACCATGTCATAATACTAAAGATGTGGGTTGTACACCTGGGGCCTTATTCATATTTGGGAATGGAGTAAGATAGAGCAAGTAACTGTGTATCTTGGTAAAACCATGCTGCACTGCATGTGGGGCAGATGTAAAATGTGCAGAGAGATTTAATTTGGGAGTTGTGTATCCAAACTGAAATCTAAATTGCAGCGTAAAAATAAAGATGTCCAGCATTTGTGAGCTACATAAAAAAACAGCCAATATTTACCCTGCATGCAAAAAAAATGTATGTATTTGCAGCCCTTGCAATGCTACATGGTTTGTCCAGGTACACAGTAATACCCCTTTTCCACTGCTACAATAACCCAGCATATTGCTGGGTCTACCCGGGTCGTGGATCAGTGGAAAAGGGTCCTGGAAAATTAATCAGGGAGTCCAACCCAGGTACCTACCAGAGTCAGACCCAGGTAATGGTGCAGTGTACTAGCATGACCCGGGTTATCTAACCTGGGCCATGCCTAAAATTATCTGATTAGTGGTTGTGGAGCAGTCCCCTCCCACTTTTTATGACCTCACAAGTTTAGCAGGGCAGACCCGGGTTCAGTGTGAATGGAGCTGGCCTTGGAATAACCCAGATCGAAGGTGCAGTGTAAAAGGGGTCTGACCTGGGTTGGAATCATGTTCAAAAACCCAGTTTGGGCCCAGATTTTTGATGGAAAAGGGGTATTACTTTCTATTTCTTACTCTTTTTCCAACTCTGAATCAGGCCCTTGGTCTGTACCTGCTCCGGACCGTTTGGACTCCTGCACCTCATTAAGTTTCTTCTTATAAATAGTGTGCATAGCAATTTTGCATTTCACAAATCTTGCTTTGGCATGCAGGTGATAAGGCTTGCAGTTGTCCATGGGCTTAAATTCCAACAGCCCTTTTCTGCCTGTTCATATAATCAACGTACTTGGTTTGCCACAAACAGTGATATATCTCAATAAATTATCTGAGGAATTCCTTATTATTCTCTGAAGCCATTGTTGTTGGTGTTCTGTTGAGAAAATTAAGGGTAAATAAATGCAAGGCACACACACATACACTTACACATGACCACATCCACCAGGTGCAAAATGCTCTGGTACAGAACTTTGTAATTAATTTTAAAAAATATGCACCTCGGTTCAATATGCATTCTTAACAATTAACTAGCTAACTAACTAAACACATGTGAGTGCAATCAAAATTTAATTGGGAATTTCAGAAGCAAAGCATTTGTAATGTGGAAGAATGGGTCATGTAGGAGAATATAAAAACACACAATCACTCACTTAATGTATGCCAATGCCACGATATACCACCAACAATTGTACGCAAACACATAACATAATACTCTGAAAATTACATCGAGCAAAAGGCTGAAATGGTATAAAGTGTACAACAGTTATCGCCAACCTTAATTGGGGTGTGAGCTACAGTACTCGAGACAATTTATACCTCCTGGATAGCTGAAAAAAAAATCTAAACAATTGAAGGTCATTTAATGAAAATAAAAAAATGTTTCATAGAAAACAACAATGAATTTAATAAATACAGTGATATTATTGCAATTTACAAATAAAGTTTAAGAACAGGCACAATTCACTGTTCATTACCAGGTCCATGGCGGTAAATGTAGTAGAGGAGCAAAAGATGTAGGCAGGGCTGCTGTGAGATTTTCCAAGAGGGCTGGGCAGGAGTCACTTGTAGTGGTTATCATGTATTGTGCCACTCCACCGTGGCGTAGAAGCCGTGGGTGGAACCACGGAGAAGCATGTCATGCGATCGTAGCAGCTATGGCAATCACTTGACTCGCATTCCTGTGGCTCCACCCATGGCATCGATGCCACATGGGAGCAGGCATCAGTGGTCACTTCCAACTACTGGACTCCTACTTGACACGCAGCACTGCAGATAGGCGAGCTACCAAAATTAATACTGCAAGCTACCAGTAGCTCGCAAGCTATGGGGTGGAGACCACTAAAAATATGTGATAGGAAAAAAATTAAACTACAGCAAAGTGCTGATTAATGCTGCAGATTGCAGTCCCCATTATTATCAATGGGGACTATAATCTGACCCCTATGTGCTAAACTCCAAAAAGCAAAGCTTTTTTAAGTTTAGCCAGGGTAGTTTATGCCATCTCCAGATGGTGTAAACTACCATTTGTCTATGGGGTCTCCAGGGGCAGGAGAGAGATCTTTCAATCTCTCCCCCACAGCCCATGGCCAGTCCTGAAAGCTAACGCTGTGCGCATATGCAATGTCAGCTTCATCCGGGGAAGTCTTTTACTTCTGTGAAAGACTTCTCCGAAATGCCAGGGCTATAACTTGCAGGGACAGCGATTACCGCAACCGCTGTCCCTGCGAGTACTGCAACCACTGTCCCTGCGAGTTCCCGGTAGTACATAGCCGGGATAATTTTATTAAAAATGAAAATATTCCCGGTGAAAATATTCCCAGCAGTACTGCGATTATTACTACATAGACCCCCATGGAGAGACACAATAGGATGTAACAAATGTGCTTTACTAGATTAAACAAGGTGAAAATGGTGAAAAGTCTGAAGGTCAGCAGAGAAATATCACAAAGTTCCTCCATAATAATCTCAGAAAGTTCCTCCAGAATAGTATATTGAAGTTCCTCCAGAATTAATTCACAAAATTCCTCCTTAATAAACTCCCAAAGTCCAGCACACCATTACACATACATGAACAACATTTTAAGAGAGAACCTCGGCCTTTAGCATAACTCCGATGAGTATTTAGTGTGAAATGGCCTCCGCAGGTGCAGAAATCATGGCTAACCTGAATGACATGTCTAGACAAGCTGCCAGAGAACATTTTGAAGAAAGGACCAAATTCAGAAAAGGTGGTCTGATTTCAAACCTAAAGAAAAGAGAAAGATTTGTCAAAATATAACAAGTGAGTACATGATCTCTTAATAATGGGCCTGATTTACTATGGATCGCAACTGCGTATGCGATAGCGATTACACACACAGTTTAACTGTGATAGTATACTAATATTTTGCATTTGCTATCCCGTCGCAGCACTACACAAGGACACCCACTTTACTTAGCACACATCCGTAATGTTTAGCATGACTGCAATACCATCGCTACAATCGAGTACCATCGCAGCCTCACACACACACACACTTGCACAAGCTCTGACCTTACTCAGAAATTGATAACTTCATTGCACGCTATGAGTCCTCAGACTGCATACAGCATCGCAGTGACTAATTTATGCATGCCCCTGCTACGGTGTCTGAATGCACTGGGACACCTGCGTTTCGCAGACCACCCCTTCGTCACCTCCCACAAACGCAACTTCCTGTCAATCACTCTGCGATGGGTCTGTGTAGTCACTGTGATCGAAGTCCCGATCGCAGCGGCCAGTTAACGCACGCGCACTGCGGTGCATACGTATGTGCAGAACAAAACAATCGCCCGATTGCTTGCGTATTAGCAACTGCATTCCTTGCTAAATCAGGTCCAATATTAGTAGTCCGACACAATAAGTTGAGTCACCATTATGTTTGCTTACTGTTCTCACATTTTCTTTTAAAGGGGCAAAAAATGGCTAGGGAACAGGGCCAAAAGGAAGCTCACTACTAACACAGGATGGCCAGGGCACTGAGGATATCTGCAATGGCAGAGTCCAGGTGGAAGAATGAACAGGTACATACATTATGTTGTTAAAGTGTGTACCCCATTGTACACCATTGTGTTGTAATTAATATGACAGATACCATTTTTTGCACAATGACAGAGGGCGCAGGGCTGACAAACATTGCAAGTGTCTCACCCACTGATATAAACAGTTAGCATCAGATTGAACAGATATCCAATACTGCAAAAGGTACAGTTGGATTTATTGTAATTCATTGGGTAATTGCTTACAATGAAAAGAACGGACTTATTAAAAATATTGAAACAGATTTTATCTAAAATCTATTAAGGCATCCATTAAGTTATTGCAATTAACCCTTGGATACAAACCATTACGCTAACTTAACACTAAAAATAATGACAATGACACCACTGCATTGGATTAAGATCAATGTTATTTATTAATTGTAATTACCAAATTTTAATTCAATAAGGGTGGCAAAGAAGGACGTTCCCAAGAACCAGCTCTAGCCAAATGACTCTCTTAAAACATTTGGGGACGACTAAAACACACCCTCTCCATAAATGCATAACCTTCGCTGTGAAGGACTCACCACCCTTTACTATGGCACAGTACAGACGCACCCTCTGTCCTCCCGCAGAGGTAGGACACACCCGCCATCCTTCAAAAGGGCAAGTGCCCCACAATGACCACTTATGCCACATGTGGCTGCTGGCTAGAAGCGCCTTCCTGCCTTCTGACTCTGCTTAACTTTTACTAAAAGGTTAGTAAGACAAACAAACAGATAAAATCAAAAGCTTTTGGCGGGTGGGTGGGACTTCCAAACTGAAAAGAGGCTGTACCATATTCAAATCTCTCCTTAAATAGCCCCTTTAAAGGTATACTCCCCAAATCATACCCATAGGCTAAATTTCTAAATCTTTTGACCAATCAATATAAATGAACAAAAGTATCTACCTAGCAACAGGTTCCTAACTTCTAACCAATTACAAAAAATTAGGCCTCTTATATAGCTTTGTGCTTATATAGCCCTCAGCTCATTTAAGGCATCCATTAATTTATTGCAATTAACTCTTGGATATAAACCATTAAGCTAACTTAACACTAAATATAACGACAATGACACCACTGCATTGGATTAAAGATCAACATTATTTATTAATTGTAATCACCAAATTTTAATTCAATAAGGGTGGCATAGAAGGACACTACCACAAACCAGCACTAGCCAATTGACTCTCTTAAAAATTGGGGGATGACTAAAAGGCCCCTACCTCTATAAAGGCATAACCCACACTGTGAAGGACTCACCACCCTTTATTATAGCTCAGTACGGACGCTCCATAGGGAAGGGCTCTCTGTCCTCCTACAGGTATAGGACACACTCGCCATCCTTCAAAAGGGCATATGCCCAACAATGACCACTTATGCCATATGTGGCCTCCGGCTAGTAGCGCCATCCCGCCACTGCTAGTTTCTAAAAACTACAGCCTGCGACCCTCAATTAACACCTATCCCCAACTGGACCTAGCCCCTACTCAATCAAGGAAAGAGAAAATACCCTTAAGGAACACTCCCAAACCTGACTCAGATCTGACCTAAATACTGAGGACTCTGTAAAATCAACAATGGGTGTCTAACCACTACGCCCCCAGAAGAAGCTACAGACCTTAAAATAGCCTCATTGATCTTTCCTAGATTTTTCCACAGCCACCAGATCCCTGAAACCAATCCAAACAAACCTAGGTATCATCTCCGACCATACCACATGAATATCAGGCTAGCATGAGACCACCTCTGCCAAATCAGCCTTCACTTTCAGAATATGGTCAATTCCTTTAACCTGCCCTACATCATTGCCCCCAAGGTGCACCACCAACCAATCAGGATGCCCCCATACAGTAGCTGTTCTTTCCTAAAAATCTAATCCAAAAGGGCTGCCCACCCTAAACCTCGAACCCCTTACCATCTAACTACCCTTTGCTCCGCAACATCAACGAAGCCTTCCTAGCTAATGGATGCTGCTCTGCCCAAAATATGTAGGAATGACCCACAAATCACACTTGCTCTGTTGACATATGGGATGCTGTAAAAGAAAGATCTCTAAATGTCAGTATCCTCACACATAAAACCAAGTAACTGAACAAATTAACCAGAAACTGTTTTAGTGACAAAAAACCCAAGCGAAGGAGAAAACTTAAAAACCTCCCATGGACCTTGATATTTAGCAAATTGTAATTAGGCCCCCTTGGAGGAAAATTAAAAATCCCTTCACATCCCCACTTTTTGAATGCTGGTCATTCATTCAAAAACTGATGGGTACACAAAGTTTTTGGGTTAGCGAAAGTAGCACAACATCGAACCTTATCACAGCCACATCCAATGGCCCATCTCCTGTATGGCTGAAGCTGGAAAAGCACTGGCCGCAGCACAAGTAGCCGCTCCAATGCAAAGAGTCCTCACTCCTCAGGCCCAACTTAACCAGACAACGATTGAACACCACTGCAAACTGAAATTACGTAAGGGGTAGGGAATCCACGTGCAAGAAAAATAGACCACCTTCTACTGGCTGCAAATGTAAATAACGCTTAGTTAAGTGCAATGGGCAAATCTCAGCAACTATATTACTTTTTAGCGACAACCATCACTCCCTTCCCATTTGATCAATATTTCAGGGGGGGGTTTTACACAGAACTGCCTCTCCCTTCAACAAAACATTTGTTAACAGTAAACCGGTATCCCCTGAATGCTTATTTGAAGCCACTAATTCACTGAATCTAAAAGCCCCAAAGAAAGGAAAAAGGCAGTTGGAAAAGTACTGCTTCGAATTCTGAATCTGCTACCGATTTTAGGACTACCAAAAGGCCTTGTAATAATCCCAAATCAATGGGCCTATGAGAATCAGCCAGAGATGGCTTTTCCCTAACCCACCCCTTAAGAGCCTTGGACAAAACAAATGACTTAGGATCATTAACTTGATTAATTCTAGCAAACAATGAAATCCCATCTAAAGCGGAAGCCATGGAAGCCTTGGACCTACCCTGACTATAGTGGCCCCATACAAGTGCCAGCAAACATTGTTCAGCTGACTTACCTTCCTGTTGGTACCTAATACGATATGCTTCCCACTCATGCCAAGCTGGTGTATATGTTCAAAGTGTTGATGGTGCCAAGGATTTCCGTGCCAATTCCGCTATGCCTGATCGATAATTTGCCAGACATAAGGAGGACACATTAATCCAGAGGGTTCAGCTTCTGGTACCAAAAAGTGAAACTTATTAAAGTTGAACCTTGACAACGCATCTGCTATCCCGTTATCAACCACCGGCATGTGCTTCGCAGCAAAATTGATATTAAACTGTAAACACTTCAAAACGAGGTACCTTAAAAGCTGAAGAGCCTGAGGTGAAGAGGAAAGCTGGTTGTTAACCGCGTGAACAACTCCCAAATTGTCGCACCTAAAGACAATGCTCTGATTTGACAATTTTCTGGCCCACAGTTCAACAGCCATAAATAATGGAAACAGCTTCAACAAGGCTGTTAAAACGTGCGAAAACCAAAATGAAGGCCAGGGAGCAGCACACCTTTCCCCTTGGAAAAACGCCCTGAAACCAGAAGAGACGGCTGCATCAGTAAATAGCCGAAGGTATGAATTTGAGGTTGACTACACACATAAATCATCCTTTATCTCCCTGGATAAGCGTATAGTATGATGCGGGTTAGCCACTCCCAAATTTCCCCTTCCAGATTCCGCCAAAAAAACCCTCCCCATTGGAATCACCCTACATGCAAAATTGAAGGAATCAAGAAGAGACTTGTCCTGGCGAAATCTCACCCTATCCTAGCTCACACACTTTGCAATCTGTGCCAACAGTTTTTGGACCTTGTCCTCCGAAATGCGACAGTAACCCGCTTCCGTGTGTACTTCAATACCAAGATACGAAAGGCAACACGTCGGGCCCTCTGTCTTGTCATGCGCAATTGGGACCCCCAGAACTTTAAACAATGCACAGGCCGAAAACAGAATATCCTGACAAACATTACCATCTCTTGGGCCTATAAAGAGAAAATCATCTAAGTGATGAGCCACTCTGCTGTGGCCTCTGCCTGCTTGGATGCACCAATGCAGAAAAGTACTGCATTTCTCGAAATAGGCACAAGAGACAGAACAGCCCATGGGCAAACACTTATCTAAGTAAAAAAAGGCTGTCTAACTTAAAACCCATGAACCTCAGTGAATTAGGATAAAGGAGATGAAAAGCGGACTCAGGACCTGATTCCGACCCGCTCGCTAGATTCGTACGCTCGCACCTAGCGTATGCAAATATGGGAAGGCAGGCAATCGCACAGCAAGGCATTAGCACTGCCACTATGTCTTGGCATGTGATCGCTCAGTGTATGCAGACGCCCCCCAGCCTGTCTTAAGATGCCCACTTGCACACGTCATTCCCAGGAAGTGTATGCAACCATCGGTACATCAGGAACCATCGGATGCGATCGCACCACTTGAGGCTGACCATACCCTACTGCAAGCACTGTGAGCACTTCAGTGTAAAAACAAGCCAGGTGACGTGTACAATGACGCTGCCTATAATTTATGCATGCCTCTAAAACAGAGTTGAGACGCTCAGGCATGCCTGCGTTCGCATCTCCACTCCCCTGTTTCTAGCAGCCAGCCCCTGTCATCACCCACAAATGGCTTCTCCTGTCACCCTTTCTGGTGGGCTGTTTATGCGCAGCGAACAAACGCTTCCCGATCTCTCGCTGCGGTTCGTGCACGCACACTGCGATGCGTATGCATGCGCATAATGCCAACCATCGGCTGCTATGAGCAAATGCTTCCTAGCGAGCGGGCCTGAATCAGGCCCTCAATGTCCAATTTCGCCATAAGCGCCCCAGCGAGGAAACATCGTATTAATTCAAGGGCCTCCTCGTACAACTGTAATGAACTCTACAAAACTCATCAGAATTTGCATCATTAACAAAGCTCCCATGAGGGTAAGACAGATGTTGGATTAAGCAGAACTTACCCGAAACTTTCTTGGGCACCACCCCTAATGGGGAAGCAGACAAGCCAGGCAAAGGTTCGAAGCTAAAAGGAGAGCACATAAGTCCTAACTTGATTTTAGTATCCATTTTCTGTCTAACCACATGAGGTAACTCCCTCGCTGACCTTAAATTCCTGTGAGCAAAAACCTGAACCAAATCAAGAATGGGCAAGCTAAAACCAGAACTAAATCCCTCCAACAAAAACTGAGCATCCTCCCTCTTGGGGTACCTTGCCAAACTTTTGATCAATTCTGACAACACCACTGGGGACGATGCCTTACTTATTATCCCCTCTGCCTATGACCGGATCTGACTGGCTACCGCCTGTTGACAACTTGCACACTCTACCTGGGTGACCTGACCCGCAAATCCTGCATGGGTGTCGAAAATGACAACTCGTGCCCCTGTTACATTTGGAATCATTTTACACAAAACATTTTCCCTTCGCAACATATCCAGGGCCTACCTTTGGGGAAGGGGTGGTTCTTTTATCCTGACCCTCAAGCAAACTTTTCCCCTGTTGTGTAATCTCCAACCAAACCTCCACGGATTTGAAACCTAAAAGCATGGTTACATTCCCATCCTGTTTACGACGACATTTTCCATTGTATTCTCTCCATACGTAACCCCTCAATTTCATGAACATCTCGTGAACTAGGAATACATATTTTTTGGGATGTTCATTGGGCCTGGTTTCCAAATATAATGCCAAAAAGACTGAAAAACCCTTTAACCAGTGATGAAAACTACGAAAAGTGCTTTCACCCATACCTGCCAACTTTTTAGCCTTATCAAAACCCTGTCTCATTTTATCAGTGAGCGTGAACATATCTATGTACTTCCCCTTTTTAATCTTTTCCTTCATTCTTTTCCTAAGTCCCCTAGTCACTGCTGTATTAGCACAATGCACCATTTTCTGAAAAAGTGTGGGCTCTGCACGAAGTCCTGCTGCACTCGAATCCTTGCACTTCATTGCTTTCTTATCTAAACGCTGTGCGATTAACTTGGCTAATTTTTGCAGGCACTTGGGAGAATCTGAAGATTCACTGCTGGTAGAAGAATCAGAGGAAGAACTAACAGATGATAAATGGGAAACTGCATGCTCACCAGATCCAGATGGATCAGGAATCTCTGATGCATCAATGTTAGCTGCTGCTGCCAGACTTGAAGAGTCGTCTGCCACTGCTGCTTGCTGCTGCTCAGTCTGCTTCTACTTCCAAACTTCCAAACTACTTCCACAGGAACCGCCTGCATAGTCGAACCACTAGTTAACACCTCGGGGTTAGAAACATTAGACATTAGCGAGGTGGTTGTAAATGTGTCAGATGTAGGTGTGAAGGGAAGAGTGGGGGCCTCAACTCTGGCTGGGGAACCAGAGGTAATGGAGGAAGAGCTAGGGTAGATATAATGGAAAAGGAGTGGTTGCAGGAGGGGGCTAAATAAGGCATGCTGACTGAAGTATTGAAAACCGGCACCTAGGGGCCCGGCGATGAATAACCAGGTTGCCAAGGGTAGCCACATGGGGCCGGAAGCTGCTGGGCAGGTGAAAAAAAGGGGCTGCCAATATGGCATTTGGCTAATGGCTGAAATAGGGGGAGTGTTGACATCATGACGTGTCTCCCTCACCAACTGCAAGAGCCGGAAGGCGGAGCTCATGAGTGAACTCCAGCTCAGCTCTGGCGGCTGGCGCAGCAGCCGATGAGAGTCTGTCTGACTCTCATTGGCTGCTGAAATGCACACATCACTGTCAGCGCCAGTGGCGATGTGTGTGTAAATGTGTAGTGCGACCACACTCACTGCGGTCTGCACCTCCAAGGCAAGCGGCGCCCCCTCCCCCACGCCGCAGGTCCCACGACGTCCAGGGTGCCATGGGGAAAAAAAAGGTATAAACAGGGAAAAGGGGGAAGGTGATCCAAAAGTGAAAGGAATAAAGAATGAGAGAATGTGTGACAGAAAAGGAAAAAAAAATTTACCCAGAGGTAACACTGATGTGAATGTGACACAGAGACAACTCAGCCTGACTTCCAAACTGAAAATAGGCTAGACCATATTTTAATATATCCTTAAATAGCCCCTTTAAAAAGGTATACGCCCCAAACCATACCCATAGGCTAAATCTTTTGACCAATCAATATAAACAAACAAAAGAACCTCTAACCAATTACCAAAAATTAGGCCTCTTATATAGCTTTGTGCTTATACAACCCTATGCTCATTTATTGTGATATCAGATGGAAGCACAGGAGGTGAAATGCCAATAGATATGATGAAGGATAATGAGGACTTTGTGGTCATATACTATTCTCAGAGGTAATACAGCGGAAGAGATTGCCATTTTAGTCAATGAATGTAAGTCTGCAATAAGCATTATAAATCACACATGTAATTGAATTTAAATTCAACCTTATACAAAAACTTCCCAGAAATGCTTTGCACCAGAGCATTATACCAAGACAAGAGTATGATGGGTGTAATATTTATTAACAAGATTGTGCAGATGTGGTTTTGTGCTATTAAATACATGTACACTGAGTGCACCTAGTTGTTGTCGAAGTTGGAATAATTAAGATCATTAATGCAGGTTAGGAAGGATGTTTATTGTGAGTTATATTATTCCTTTTACTATACTTGTGTTGACCATAAGTTTCTTACTTCCACACTTTTCCTAAAAAATTATGGGGTCTAGTTACTAAGCAGTGTTAGGAGACAGAGTGAAAAGTGATAAGTCTGTGATAAGGTGCCAGCCAATCAGCTCCCAACTGTCATTTTTCAAACACAGCCTGTAAGATGACAGTTGGGAGCTGATTGGCTGGCACCTTATCACAGACATCACTTTTCACTCTGTCTCCTAACACTGCTTAGTAACTAGACCCCTATGTCTTATACCATCTCCATCATATTTATTTGGTGTAAACTTGTAAAAGCAATGCACGGATTACTGTGATCTTTGATTCTTCTTTCTGTTTTTGGTTATCAGTATGAAGATTATAAATAGTATTGTAGATAAAGTGATACACAGGTGTATAGATCTATATAAATTTACTGTCCACATGCAGTCTGTAAATATGCTGCATGCAAACATAGTGAGATAGAGGTGTTTCCAGTGTAAGTGCACATGCAGTCTGCACAATTCCTGCTGGCTGACACTGGGCCTGATTGGAGCTGTACACTAATGCCGCCGCCGCCGCCGCTGTGTCTGTGTATGCAGCTGCTATCTGAAAATATTCGGGAGATGTTGTGAGACGCACACCCAGTGTCGGACTGGGGCATGAAGGGCCCACCAGGTAAATGCAACGGAAGGGGCCCACTAGAAGGGAGTGGCAAGCCATTTCGTAGGTGTGATCATCAACTGGAGTAGTGTGGCCTGATATCTTTAGGAAATTAAACATGAAAAAAAAGGAATGGATGCCAGTTTGTTTCACAGATCTAACATTACAGAATGTGTACAACAATAAGGGAGAGGGAAGGGAGGAGATGTGGCCAGATTACTGGCAACCAGGAGAAGGATTAGTAGGCGTTGTGGTGGATCTAGAGGGGAGGTGTCCCTGTAGAGCAATCAGAGCACCTTTTCCCGGCAGAGTAGTGCCTATGCCACAATCCTTGGAGGCCGTGGCAAGTGTGTCGGTGGAAAATGTATGGGTATGGGGTGTATTATGGCATAAGTAGGATGGTGAAGGGTGGCAGAATGTATCATAAGAAATAGAGTACCGGAATGGATTAAGGTAGAGGTGAGTGGAAAATATGTAGGTTGGAAGAGAAGGGAAGGTGTAGAGGGAGCAATGTTCTCTTACTGGCATCCCTAATATATTTCTACCAACAGTGTATGTCCCCAAAATATAATAGATAGTACAGGTTGAGTCTCCCATATCCAAAATGCTTGGGAGCAGGGGTATTTTGGATATCGGAATATTCCGTATTTTGGAATAAATGCATACCATATATTTTAATATTTTAGGTATAGGGCCCAAATCTAAACACTGAATGCACTTATGATTTATATACACCTTATACACACAGCCTGAAGGTAATTTTATACAATATTTTTAATAATTTTGTGGCTCAAACAAAGTTTGTGTACATACATGAAATTTATTTATGTGTCATATAGACCTTATACACAGCCTATAGGTCAATTTATACTTTATTTTTAATAATTTTGTGCCTTAAACAAAGTTTGTGTTCATCAAACCATCAAAAATCAAAGTTTTCACTATCTCAGTCATGCTAAAAATATTCTGTATTTCAGAATATTCCGTATTTCGGAATATATGGATATGGGATACTCAACCTGTATTACCAAAACTGCAATTAAATCCAATAGTTTGTGTCAGAAAGAATTCCACAGTGTAATCTAAGGCATCTTCATGTGAAGGGAAACGGACTATATTTTTTCTTACCAACCACGTAAATTGAACTTAGGCATTTCATACTGAGTGCTGATCCCCCAACAACAACAACAACTACTAACATTGGCTTAATTGAAGGCGTTTTCTATGCCCTTCAGTCTGCTGGGTACGGCTGAGGCTCCTTGGATCCTACTTGTTGTCTACCTCCCCGGACCTCACTACTGGAGCATGACTTCATTGCTGATTCCATGTGTGTGTTCCGGAATGAAACCCGGCTCAGTGACTGCTCACAGACACAAGTAACCACATGCCCACTCAGGTAACCTCACCAGCGCACAGACAGAGGCACAGGCAAGCCCATGCCTGTACAGATAGTGGCACTGGAAAACCCATGCCCATACAGATAGTGGCACTGGAAAACCCATACCCATACAGATAGTGGCACAGGAAAACTCATGCCCATACAGATAGTGGCACAGGAAAACCCATGCCCATACAGATAGTGGCACAGGAAAACCCATGCCTGTACAGATAGTGGCACTGGAAAACCAATACCCATACAGATAGTGGCACAGCAAAACCGATGCCCATACAGATAGTGGCACTGGAAAACCAATACCCATACAGATAGTGGCAAAGCAAAACCGATGCCCATACAGATAGTGGCACAGGAAAGCCTATGTCCATAGACGAGGCACAGGTAACCTCATGCCCACATTTGCATGAGCACACTGCACAAGTAAACACAATGCACTACTGTACAGGAAGCTGATAAACCCAGAGCGACAGAGCCACCTCTCCATTCTAGTCTGAGGAGTAAATTTACTAAAGTGAGTTTTTAGAAGTGAGTTTTAAAAGTGATGTTGCCCATAGCAACCAATCAGATTCTAGCTATTATCTTCTAGAAGGTGCTAGTTAAGTAGAATCTGATTGGTTGCTATGGGCAACATCACTTTTAAAACTCACTTCTAATAACTCTCACTTTAGTAAATTTACCCCTGAGAATCAAGGTATAAAGGATGTAAATGGTGAAAGCTCTCTCTCCATCTAATACAGGCAACCAGTAATTTGCATTACAACAATATACAAATTTCTTTAAAAGCGTGGAGATGGGCCGTCATTATTATTATTTTGTGTTTCCAATTTCTTTTATACCAGGTTGTGGCGTGGATGGAATGACTGCTCCAGCAAATGGGCACAGTCTTAATGAATGAGGGCTGTCACAGCACACACACACACATGTAACCTCAGCACACTGGCATACACACAACCATGTAATCCCAGCACACATGCGCATACAGAATCTCAGAACATACGCAGAGTCCCAAACAGAGGCACACAGAGGCCCTGATTCAGAGCCGGACGCTCTGACAGAGCGCACGCTCTGAATCAGGGCCGTCCCTCCTCCTTTTTGGAATGGCCTCCTGGCCGCTCGTATAGCTGTGGGCTTGCGATGAGACCGTGCGGTAGGGTCTCGCTGCCGCAAGCCCAGGAGTGCTTTTGGCTCTATCAGAGCCAAAAGCACTCCCACTGACATCACTAGTGATGTCAGTGGGGCCGGCCCCAGACGGTAGGCGTTCCCATGGGAACGCCTCCGTCTGGGCAGACACGCCCCCGGGCCGCCCACCAAAGGGGGCGTGCTGTCAGTCACCATCGACAGCACGCCCCCTTTGGTGCGAGACCCATAACGACGGCTTGGCAGTCGTTATTCAGGTCTCACGCATGCGCACAACGGAGTCGCCTCTGTCATGTGCATGCGTACTTGGGCACCATCGACCCGCTTGCGAGCGCTCAGCGCTCGCGAGCGGGTCTGAATCAGGCCCAGAGTTTCAGCAAACATCATGTAGTTTCAGCACACATACATAGAACACACATGCAGTCTCAGTACACATACATAGAACACACATGCAGTCTCAGCACACATGCATACAACACACATGCATACACTCTCAGTACACATACAGTAGATATACACACATGCAGTCTCAGCACACATACATAGAACACATATGCAGTCTCAGCACACATGCATACAGCATAGTCTCAGCACACATACATAGAACACACATGCAGCCTCAGCACACATACATAGAACACACATGCAGTCTCAGCACACATGCATACAACACACATGCAGTCTCAGCACACATGCATACACTCTCAGCACACATACAGTAGATATACACACATGCAGTCTCAGCACACATACATAGAATACACAAGCAGTCTCAGCACACATACATACAGCATAGTCTCACCACACATACATAGAACACACATGCAGTCTCACCACACATACATAGAGCACACATGCAGTCTCACCACACATACATAGAACACACATGCAGTCTCAGCACACATGCATACAACACACATGCATACCTCCCAACTGTCCCCCTTCCGTTTTTCTGGGACTGTCCTGCTGTCCCGCCCGCGGGCCACAGTGTCCCGCGGTGGGGGGGAAGTTGGGGAGAGCACACCCGCTGCTCTGCCTAGCAGAGCAGCGGGTGTGCAGAAGGTGAACAGATGCCATGCGCATTGCACAGCATCTGTTCACTAGTGTAGGGAGAGCCTGGGGGGCTGTCCAGCATCTCGGAGAGTGCTGGGCACGCCCCCTATAGTGACGAAAACGGGGGGAAGCCGCGAGGCCCTGCCCCATTTTCAGTTGGCTCCGCCTCTTTTCGCAAGCCGTGCCCCTTTTTGGGGCACGCGCGCCCTGTCCCTCCTTCCCGTTCTGAAAAGTTGGGAGGTATGCACATGCAGTATCAGCACACATGCATAGAACACACATGCATACAGCATACAGTCTCAGCACACAGATATACACACATGCAGTCTCACCACACATACATAGAACACACATGCAGTCTCAGCACACACATAGATATACACACATGCTGTCTCAGCACACACATGCAGTCTCAGCACACACATAGATATACACACATGCTGTCTCAGCACACACATAGATATACACACATGCAGTCTCAGCACACAGACAGTATATATATATACGGTATATAGAGACACACATGCAGTCTAAGCACATATAAAGCCTCAACACCTTCATACACACACATGACTATAAAGAAGGAAGATAGCAATGGGCCAGCCAGTATCTTTGTGTGGAGGGCAGCATGCACGGAACAGCAAGCTGTTTAGCCTGAGCAGTTTGAAGCCACTCTTACTTGGCAATTATTGTAGTCTGTCCAGCTACAGCTCTTCTTCCAGCGATGTCTGGGCCTGATTCAGAGCCGGACGCTCTGACCAGAGCGCTCGCTCTGAATCAGGGCCCTCCTACCTAAACTTGGAGCGGCCTCTTGGACGCTCGCATAGCTGTGGGTTACCACCCACAGCTTATGCGAGTGTCCATGATGATGGTCGCGATGGTCAAGCGATGACCACTGGACTTGTGACGAGACCCTGTGGTAGGGTCTCGGTGACCGCAAGCCCTGGAGTGATTTTGGCTCTATCAGAGCCAAAATCACTCCCACTGACATCACTAGTGATGTCAGTGGGGCCGGACCCAGACGGTAGGCGTTCCCATGGGAACGCCTCCATCTGGCAGTCACACCACCGGCACGCCCACCAAAGGGGGCGTGCTGTCAGTCACCATCGACAGCATGCCCCCTTTGGTGCGAGACCCATAGCGACAGCTTTGCTGTTGCTATGCGGGTCTCGCGCATGCGCACGACGGAGCTCCCTCTGTCGTGCGCATGCGCGTTAGGGCACCATCGACCCGCTTGCGAGCGCTCAGCGCTCGCAAGCGGGTCTGAATTAGGCCCTCTGTGTGCAGGGGATGGAGGAGGCCAGATGGGAGGAGCAGTGTACTCCTGTCTATGCTGCCCCAGTATGCTGCTGGTCCCTGCTCCTGCCGTGACAACACCCGGCGGCAACCTTTGCATCATCCAGCAGCAGGGGCTGTTGGGAGTTGTAGTCCCTTCCCACTGTGACCGGCCACTTCATACGGAATCACCTGCTGCTTGCTTGTATAGGACTTTGTCGGTTACCTAAGATAGGCTCCGCCCTCCTGCAATACTGGGCTTGGCTAGAAACACCGGGACCCACCGGGGATTTCCCCGACTCCCCGCTGGGCCAGTACGACCCTGCGCACACCGGAGGTTTTGCAAATCCAAGCATCTGCGTACATAGATGTAGCATCGGTCGCAGGTCATTAGATTATTGCAGTCCTGAGTAAGGGCCTGATTCAGAGCCGGACGCAATTAGCGCTCGCTCGTCAAGAAAATAGGGGTGGCTATTCAAATGAACCGTTCGCTCTTTGCGGTCTGTTCACGCATCTAGGTCTGAACGAGCAAACAAAACTTGCGGTCGTTTTTTGGAAAAATACGCCCCCTGGCCGCTCGCATCCTACGTCATGTCCGCTATTTATTAGATTCATTGAGTACATCGACCAGCGTATGAACTGCTCGCTATTCTTGTGGTTGGTTTTTGCTGCCACAATCTTGCGAGCAGTTCTGGCTATAAAATAACCCAGTGACGTGGTGAATGACGCTGCTGTATTAATTATGCACACCCATAAAACGCCCGTTTTGACCTTTAAGCACGCCTGCGTTCTGATCTCCACTCCCCGTTTTCAAGCACCTTCCCCCGTTACCATCCACATACGCCTCTTTCTGTCACTCAAATTGTCAGGCATTCGCTATTTTGCGAGCACATGAATTTCGGCCACACTGACTGGTTCGCGCATGCGTATAACGATCCGTACGCATGCGCAGTTGGGCAAACATCGCTCGGAGCGAAAGAGAGGCCGCTTACGAGCGGCTGTGAATCAGGCCCTAAGCCTATAGTCTTGCAGAATGGCTGCAGGAACTGAGACACCAGAGCTATATATCTTGTGTATGGGATTGCAGACACAAGGCGTGACACAACCCTGGACCGGGTGCGACATGCCAGCGTTCTTTGCTGCCACTCCCTGTTACCTCCCCCAAAACGCTCTCTGCTGGTCAATCACACTGCAAGTAAAAAGTTGGTGTGTGCGACTACGATAATGTATGTCACATGCGCACAGTGACTCAGACACATGCACAGATGGTTGATAATCGATCAACTATGATAACATCGGCATAGCATACAACTCTGAATCAGACCCATTGTGTCATCTGGGTGCTTTGCACAATGCAAAGTTTTAGATTATAAATATAGCACAGAAATTAAAAATTGTTTTGCCAGCCATTGACCATTGCTGCTTTCATTTTTAATGAACATTCATTCTGTATAAGCAGCTCCCATTCACATACAAGTGTCTTGTTGATCTGTATTTCAAGGACAATACAACATACATTGAGGATTTAAACAGACATCCTAAATAGTTCCAGTACTGTGCAATGTTCAATACACAGGCAACCAGCATTGCTCACACAGAATTTGCAAATGCCCGCCCACCAGTAGGATGAGATAAGCAAAACAAAAATTGGAGGAAATTTGGGCCCTGATTCAGAACCGCTCGCAGCCGCTGGCTGCTCACTGGGTCTGTGGGCGTTTTTCTTTTTGGTCTCCGGCCACGCGCAAAGCTGTGGGAGACCACCCACAGCTTGTGCTTGCGGCCAGGAGACCATCACGATAATCATGACCATCGGTCTAATAGAGCAGGAAGTACCCTACTGACATCAGTAGTCATGTCAGTAAGGCCTCCCAACAAACGCCAAGCGTTCCTAAGGGAACGCCTGCATTTGTCCGGCCACACCCCTACCCGCCCACAAAACGGGGCGAGCTGTAACTCACCATTGACAGCCGCCCTGTCTTGTTGCGAGCCCCGTAGCGACTGAACTTCAGTCGCTCAGCGGGGCTCGCTTATGCCCACACCGGACGCGGTGCATGCGCAGGGCACAAACATTGGGCCGCTTGCGAGCGCACAGTCCTCGCAAGCAGCTCTGAATCAGGGCCATAGTCTGATAATCATGAATGGCCAACACACTACACAATATCAGGACATTTTGGCCAACATCTTTTACAAATTATGAATGATCGGATAATTGAACCAAGTGTTTCTGTGCCATTGTATCTGCATTTTTGGCAAAACCATCTCACATACTCAATATAGAAAAATTAAGCTGATATCCCGATAATTTCCAGAATGGACCAATAAATGTCTTGTGTGTACCCAGCTTTACTCTGTCGATTAGCAACTCCAAGCAGGCATTGTTTTTATAAAAACAACAACAGTGCACTTTACAATAAAGTTATTAAGGGCTGTATTTCAAATTGGATACAAATGGAATCACAAAATGCACCTGAAAAAAGTATCATATTTTGCAACCTATTCATAGGCTGAAGCATTCAGCAGTTTGTACAGTAGCTGCAGCTCCCTTCCCTTCACGTACCTGGTTAGATGTGGCTTGAATACGACTGGAGGAGTGGCTTCGTGATGAGTTTTCTACAGTACAGAATGGAAATATACTACAGCTAATGGCCTGTTCCCATAAAGATCTGTCATTTTGGGAAAGCTGCAGACTAATGTGAGTTTTTTAGATCTAAAGAAAAAGTAACAGAGATCAGTTGCTGAAACATTTTCTTGAATAGCCAGTATGTACTGTATGCACCACACACCGCAAGTGCTCAATGCATAGCAAATGCTTCTGCTACAGTAAATTGATATTCATTACCCGGCCTCCCCCAATATGTTGATATTGGCCCTGGTGACTGCAAAGTACCTATGTGAATTAAATCCCCAACACATGACAAAGCATGAAAAAGAGAAATTTAGCTCTTCTCCAACCAGTGTATAATTCAATAACTTCCAATGAAAGTTTATTTCAGTAAGCCTCTCTCTGTAAAATAATGATATTTTAGCTTATAAGCATTTCACTAGCTCCCAGATTGACCAATAAATTATACAAGATTACAAACTTGAAATTATTTTAGTCTCTGGACAAATTGGGCTAATTTACCTAAGAAAAGTTGACACTTATTGTACATTTAAATCATTTAATTATTTCTTCTGAATGCAAGTTCACATGAGCACATGTCTCAATATACTTATCTCTATATACAATATACAGTCCATCGCTATTTATGAATTGGTTTCAGTGCCTGTGCTCTAAATGTTGACCTAGTTCTGCAAATGAGTATACAAGTAAATGGCCTCTTTAAAGTGTCATTTATTTCCAAATGATTTGCTGC
The DNA here is from genome assembly GCA_031769625.1 of Taudactylus pleione. NCBI lineage: Eukaryota > Metazoa > Chordata > Amphibia > Anura > Myobatrachidae > Taudactylus > Taudactylus pleione. Next base: position 30,452,116 of record JAUIMM010000014.1, read on the forward strand.
TGTGCAGTCTAGAGCAAGGCTTGTCTTTCTGGGTAAAATGAGGAAGGTATTAAATAATTCTTCAGAGTACAAAATAACAGCATGCCATCTGCTACCTAATTATGGTCACTCGTGGCTGAGCTCATGTGCTTCCTCATAGTTATTTGCTGCTAGCATAATCGCTTGGCCATCGTGTTAACTTAGAATTTAGTATAGCAACCAAAACAAAATAATTATTTTTATTATTGTTTTTAGTAGTAGCTGTTGATCCAGAATCTTATTTCTTAATGATAACCCAAAGCAATATTTTATTGAAAATGTTGCAAGCAACCTCTTATCAATAGAGTCATCTTAGAATCTGTAACATTTATTAGAACAAAAATATTTAGGCCTTACGGGCTAGAGATGTATTAGCAAATATTTCATAACAGATTCAAAGGCATAGTTACCTACTCTCCTGGAACATCAGAGTGCCTCACGAAGATTAGGTGGCCTTCCGGCATCCTGCCCATTTTCTAGTGAAATAAGTGGGACAGGCAGTGTAATGCCATGATTTGCAGGTCTATGTGGATGGGGCAGGGCCAATATGGCAAGATTATATGCAAATCACGTTATTTTGGCCACGTCACCATCATAGGCCACTATTTGCGGTATTATGCTGCAAACTAGCATTGGCTAATGATAAGGAGCACTGAGCTCCACCCCCAACAGCAGTCAGCTGCATCTGATAAAACTGTATATTTAAAAAAGTATATTTATTAAAATGCAAACATTATATAGATGTTCAGCATATTGGCAGGGATGTTATGTCAACCTTGTTGAAATGTCAACATACTGTTTTCCTTGTAACTTTGTCCCTAACAGTAACCCTAATGCTACTGTATCCCTATCTCTAACACTAAACCTAACCGTAACCTTTACGCTAACCCTGATCCGAATGGTAACACTAACGCTAACCTTAACAGTAACCCTAACGCTAACCCTGACCCAAACAGTAACCCTAATAATTCTGCTGTTGACATTATGAATGTTGTCATTGTGAGCAGTGACACCCTGACTGCATTAAATGGAGAATACACAGGTGATGGGCACTGAGAACTGTTTTCTCTTTCTTAATCATGCAAACATAATGGTGTAGTTCCGTCCAATCAGAGGGACTGCACATCAGAGATAAGCAAAACAATGCATTTATTGTAAACATTCCAGACATCTCCCAGAAGTAAAATTAATGTTTAGAGTGTCTCTGAAGAAGCACTTAACACTTTCTTTTTTCTTCTATCTCAAGGCTATAAAAAAAACTGATTTGGTCTAATATAGTAACATAATGTAATGCAAATAAATCATTTGGTGTTGCATATTTTGCATTCTGTAGATAGTGTGGAATAACCGAATAACCAATGGCATCACTGCTACACAAAGCTCCCCAGATGTGTAGAGCAAAGCTATGTGCATCTCAATATTCATTAATTCTAACTCTCATATATTCTACTTTTGTCAGGTGAACAGCTCACATAATCATTCATCCACATGGAAAGAAGATACACAGCTAAGATGGAGCAGAGATGGGGAAAAGTAGGACATGCTCTACTTTATCGGTTCCCTGCTCCATGGTCTGCCTTTGGAAGATCGCTGTGTACCCTACACAAGAATAAAATAATTGGAATTAATGTCTGTGCACAAGTCCCAAGATGTTTGCAATCTCCAGTGCTGCTTGGATCTTAGACATTATGTCCACCAATAGAAATCTGCAGCTAGCCAGCAAACTTAAGGATTTTTCATTACAAAACATAAGTTAAATGTCATCTTTTGCAAAGATACTAGTTAATCACACTCTCTAGACTTAATTTATTCATTAACATTTACAATGCTTAATAACTACACAGAAGCTGTTGCTTTCTTTTTAAGACATCATATTGGGGCCTCATTTACTAAACTGAGTGATAAATTTCACTATGTATGATAAATGGTGCTCCAGCCAATCAGCTCCCAACTGTCAACTGTTAGAAAAATGACAGTTGGGAGCTGATTGGCTGGAGCACTATTTATCATACACAGTGAAATGTATCACTAGTTTTGGTGATAAAACTCGTTAGTAAATGGGGGCCATGTGTCTAAAAATCTTGCTGTGCTAGTTTTATTCTGCTATGAATGCTTTTGTGCAACTAAGTAGCATTTTATATTTGCTTGGGACCATAAATGAATTGATGACAATCTTTTAGTTGCAGTTATGTTTCTTATTGTCAAAGTCACAAAATCTGAGTTACAGTAGTATGTTGAAGTGATACAAGCAATGCATTTAACTATTTCAAGAAAAGTTCCAATTATTAAGAGCAGGGGTGTTACTATAGTGCAGAGGGTTCTGTTGGTATTGGGTCCAGATTTTCAGGGGGCCTGTCACCAAGGTTCACCTCCCCTGCATCCAGCTCCAGTGCTAGATAAGGTGGATAAGAGGTCTTGTGACTCAGGGGCATACAGGGTGGCACCGTGCTGCCTATTGTTGCAATACATGCCCCCTACTTCCTATGTTGGCACACCTTCCTCACATGCGGGAACCACTTCCTCTCAACCAGCAACAGGTGAGAGTGGCTATTTTCTCAACATTGCCCATCGACACATGCAGCTATGAGTTCTCTGGGAAATATTATTTCTTTCTCTATGTTTTATCTTTCAAAACATTTCCTTATAGAGAAGGAGAACATTGGAACATGAAGTATTTATTTCCCAAACACTCTTTCAATATATAAAGTAAAAGGTATCCTCCTTGAAATGTTTGTGAGCTACAGTAGTAAACATGGGACTACATGATGAGGAAACATTGTTAGTAATATTGTACACAAACAAGAGGAAAATGTTTTTATATACCATAGAAATGGAATAAGAAGCAGGGACTCATTAACCAGTTAACTGACTGATATTTTTTCCAAATACCATTCAGAAATTGTTGGGGGAGGGGGGTATATGATTGAATTAGGTCAAGAACATCTATTTAAAGCTTTAGGTTGGGGGAAGTCTGATGCATATAAGCAGTACATTTTGGTGGTTTCAGATACTCCGTGTGAGAATTGAACCTGGGTTATCTGTTCATCGGAGATCACAAATTGGACTGAATGTCGACATGGTCAATATGGTGACAGTAAAAAAAATTCCACATTGTGACTGTACATGTCAATGCTAGGTTTCGGATAAGAATTAGGGTTAGGCTGTGGTTAGGGTCAGGGTAGAGTTAGGTCTTAAATTAATGCTTCTGTTGAAGTTAATGCTTCTGTTGGTTGCTGTATCTAGGCCCAGGAGGGGTACATGAGTCAACATTAAAAATGTCCACCCCAAGCTTGTCTAGATTAGAATTAGGCTGCAGTTAGGGTCAGGGTAGGATTATGTCTTAAATACTGTAAATACTGTAAAAGTGCTATGTTGACATGCAGACTGTTGCTCATGTTGACATTTTGACCATTTCAACATAGTGCATATCAATATTCTGAATATCTAATTATTTGTACCGCACCCCTAGGAGGATTGGTGAAGCTGCAACTTTTTTGTATTTGTACAGTATTCTCACCTTTACATGCATGATGGAGTACACCATAATGGTGGGGTGCTTAGTTTTTTTTAAAGAAAAACAGTTTAGAGGGGTAAGATGAAGCTCTTTTGGGTTTGTATAGTTAGTGCTTGTTAGAATTAGTTTGTTCTGGTGGCTGGCTGCAGTTCTGATTGGGAACATTGCAATGGCAGTAAAGCATGGCAAAAGGTGGTCCTTTGAGCAAAAGCCTTAATTGAGTACATGTGAAAGTATATTTGTATCTTAGCTATACCACCCCAAGGAGTTGACAATGCCGCAAAAACAGAGTGGAAGTTCATAAAAAGTATTTTCTGACTACCTATAGAAATAGTCATACAAGTTCAGTTCATAGTTCAATAATCCTTAAAATGTGTGAATATGGTCTCCTTCCATGGAAAAAAGTGGAAACCCCAAATGTCATAAAAAGAAACTCACCAAAAAAGGATATTATGGTGCAGAAAGCTAAAATCCAAACTTAACACCCTTGAACAGAGATGGAAATAGAGTGGATATATTAGCCCAAGGAATAACCTGGAGTAAAATACAGTCACCCTCTACAGAAAACCGATGGGTCTTCTCCTGTTCCAAATCTTCTATGTCTTCATAAGCATTTGCTCCCATAATGGTAATTGTTACCAAAAATAGAGAAACATGTGCTATATGGTGTAGGTTGAGGATACCGCCTTCAAGAGGGGTCCCAATATTTGTAGAGTATTTTTGTGAGAGAGGTGGCACTTTGATGACCAAGCTGCCCAGGAGCGACTGGTATATACTTCCACTGGGTGTGGAATAAAAGGTCGACAGTCAGAAGGTTGACTGGTTCTAAATGTCAACATTAATAAAGTTGACATGGTCATTAGGTCGACTATCATTCTGTAGACATGTGGTAGACAGGGTTAAATGGATGACAGTCAAAAGGTCAATATTTAACACACACTAACACATACAGTACATAAATATTAACACATACATTGACATATATACACAATATTACATACAGTATAAACACACACTTACACACATACACAATAACACAGCGCCAACTCTTTTAAGAACACTAGGGGTTCCAGTGCCCTGGGATAAGACAGGGGTTATTGAAGGCCTGATTCAGCTTTGGGAATAGAGTAAGATATAGCAAGTAACTGAAATTGGTAAAACCAAGCTGCACACAGGTGGGGCAGATTTGAAATGTGCAGAGAGTTTAGATTTGGGAGGGAGTTGTACAAACTGAAATCTAAATTGCAGTGTAAAAATAAAGCTGTCCAGCATTTGTGGCCTACATTTAACATGCATGGCAAAAAACAGCTAGTATTTAACATGCATGGCAAAAAAATTTATGTATTTGCACTCCTTTCATTGCAACATGGTTTGTCCAGGTACATCATTACTTACTCTATCGTAATCCCTGAGATACAGTATAGTAGCTGATAAAGTTAAAAAAAAAAAGGAATATTTAAGTTTAGAGATGGTTTTGCTGCATTGGGTTCAATCTTCAATGAGTATTTTATAGAATCTAACACACAAATTTATGTAACAACTAGTTTGCATAGATGCTCTCTTCTCTCCTTTTATTTTTCAATGATTATCATATAGGTGTTTTAGTTCACTACAGGCAGATGATTGACTAACATTACAAAATTTTAATACAACTTTGTGTCTTTATTTTCTCTTCTAATTTTAATTTCAGGAGGGCAGAGACACACCTAGTTCCAGGTTAAGTATTGATCAACATACTGTGGCAGTATCACCAGAGATGGAACTGGTGAGCAGCAGATTCTGTGTGGGGCAGGAGAGATCCGCCCACACAGAGAAGAAAAGGATTCTGTGAGATTGTGCAAGGGCTGCCCAGTGGATTCAGTCCAGGGAGGACTGAGGCAGAACAGTCAAACAGAGCTCATTGTGCCAGGAAGCCATTGGGGGCCAGGAGGCCTGAGCCTAGACCTGTGAGATACAGTGAAGGCCATCAAACTCTGGGACTGAGTTATGGTACCTGCAAGGAAGCAGGCTAGACTGTGAGGCCGTGGCAGCCAGCCAGCTAAAGACCAGGCCGGAGCCTGTGTTAACCTGCAGAGAGCAGGGCTAAGCTGACTTTGGACTTTTATTTGCAGACTAGCTGCACTTTAATAGTGAGGGTTCAAGAAGTGAGCTAGTGCCCTAAACAAGGGCTAGGTTGTTTTTTTTTTTTCTGTTTCCTGATTTCACATGCTGGAAGTAAAGCACCATTTACGTTTATTTAACTGGAATGCTACGTGTGGACTCTAATTCTGCACCTACTCACTGCACCACTGACCCCAGTCTACCAAGCTAATTAACCCTAAGCTATTACAATACCTATAATTGTATATTGAGGTTATATTGTTAACCAGTGACGTGGGGATTTATTTTACAGTGGTCTTGAATAATAATGCATGACTTGTTTGACTTAAAAAATAATACATGTTGCTGTTTAATGCTTATTCTAATTCTAACGCTACATTTTTTTCATCTACTGCAAGTGTTTCTATATCAATTTTGTCTTCTATTATTCTGATGGTGCTTACAAAAGACACATTTAAGTCTGTACATGTTTGTAGCTTCATAGCATCAAAAGCTGATTAAAAAGAAAATGTGTCAGTTCTATTCTCACCTCCAAATTGAGACATCTGTACTGATCAGACAGAGATAAATCACAGATCTATGTGAAGTTAGGTCATCAGAATAAATTAGAATGTTTGGAATGCATTATTAGAATAAATTTAAATATTTTAATGACCTAACACTATAGACATCTGTTTCTTTTAATATAATATGAAAGCCTCAATTTAAAGTTAAAGATATAAAGAACCCACATATTGACAGTGAAATTACAAATATAAGACAGTTAGGCTAAACTCCAAAATTCAAAAATTCACCAGTATTCACCAATATGCCAATTTGTGACCTCATGGTCACAAATATATCTGTTTATGTAGGAAACACAGTGGTTTGCATGCCAATATGGTGTAATTTGGGATGTGACTAATTGCATCTTTGAATGGAGCAGTTTGGAAGATCAAGACGTTTCTCGCTATGTGGAGTTGTCATTCATAGTGTGCCAAAATCAAAATATTTGATTCAAATATCTGATTCATGGGGCATAGAACATACATAGGGTTACTATATTTAAAAAGTAAAATACTGGGACACATTCATGAGGATTCCGCCGGCGCAGTCAACCACACTGCAACCTATCCATAAATTCCATAATATGGGAATTACAATGACATGAAGGCAAAATACAGGATGTACATAGATTTGGAGATTTAAAATTCACAATTTATCCTGACTGTATGTAGGTTTATTAAAAAATGTATCCACTGAAAAATGTAAAAATGCTCACACTGTGACGTACAGTGGGTGTAGTAGGTATTACTGCCGACAGCGGCAGCCCGGCAAGGGTGAAGATCCCGATCGTTCCTAAGGTAAGTATTGCTAACCTAATTCTACCCCCTAACCCTAACCCTCCCTTAGGGGTGCCTAACCCTAACCTCCCCCAAGTGCCTAACCCTAATCCCCCCTCTAAGTGCCTAAACCTAACCCCCCCTTCCCCGCTGCCTAAACCTAAGTCCCCTGGGGGGTGCCTAACCCTAACCCCCCCTTTCTCTAGCCTAAACCTAACCCTACCGAGGGGGGTGCCTAAGCCTAAGTCTCCCCGGGAGCCCTAAACCTAACCCTCCCCCCGCGGCTGTCCGCGCCCAGTGCCCGGCTTACTTTCATTCGGTATGCCGGGCGTCGGTCTTCTGGCATATGGTTAATGACAGGCGTTGAGTTTTCTACGCCTGTCATTAGTACCATGCCGGGATTATAGAGTCTGGAAGCTGGGGGTCGCCATTTAGACCATCGGCTTCCAGACAACATCCCTGTAAAGTAGATGATGATGTTCCTGGAGCCTCACTTTCATTTTGTATTTGAGAGTAGGAGTATTTGCATGAACTATGGATTTGTTGCAGCAATTTTTTGTTCTTAAGAATCTTGTGGCAAAACTGCACACTAGATAGTTGTACAAAATGAGTCTTCACTATTAGACTGGCTCCTACTATGTCAATGTCTAATCTAGTTTTTTCATCTGTCCGAAGTGTGTTCATAAGTGAGAACACACAGTCCACTGAAGAGTTAATTGCTGGAAGTGAGAATAGAAATTTCACCAGAGTTGAAAACACTGAAATATCAATTCCTTCCACAATTAATGTTTTGAAAAGATGAACCCATTTATCTTCTAGGGTTAGACTGCCCTCTGAAATAGAAGTCAATTTCTCCCAATTTGATTTAAGATGCCTTTCAACTATTTTATTCTGGTCAAAATATTGTTCTTCATCAGTAATAATGGAAAAAAGTTGCTGAGCAACTGCTAAAGATGATCTAGCACCAGCCCAACTTATATTTCCCTCTGAGGTTAGCCCAAGCCATGAAAAATAACCTAATTCCTTTGTAGGATTTAGAGCTACCCATTTTTCTAAATAGTTCATGCAATGCTTGTAGCAGTGAATGGGCTTATGTGAAGTTGTCCTTTAAGTAACACTCTTTTGCAGGCATTATCACATTTTGTAGCAGCAGTTTTGGAGATAAAAATATTATTTCAATTATAGTTTATTATAGTTCAATTGTTTAGTTTCAATTCTATTGTTCTTTTTCAACTATTTTTATAGAAAATTCAAATGAATATGAATTTAATAATGAAATTACATTCATTTTATATACTGTAAATGCATGTATAAATGGCAAATGACACTGTGCACATACAGAGTGATTTCTTTTGGGTTGAATGGCATGATTGAGCTTTAGTCACTTGTCATGCCGATCACTCTATAAAATAATGAAGGGATTGGATTAGTGCAGTCTTCTCCATTAGTTGCACCATACTGTATGTTTAAAATTAGAGTTGTGTGCGTAGCCCCGTATTTTGCTTTTGGATCTGGATTTTTTTTGTTTAAATAATAAAAACAGAAAATTTCATGTAATTTGTGCTTGTTTTTGTTCCTACAGTATTATTAATAACATTAATTTCCAGTCATTTCCAGTCAATTTTGTTCACCTCACAGCTCATAAAATTGTTTATCAATATTGTCCAAAGGCTGGCTGGCTAAACTAAGCAACAGAGCAGCGGTACAAACACACAGCAGTTTTAAAGACTGTAGCACACCTATGAAACATTGTCAGACAGCAGCGCAAGACAGACTGGAAGTTCAATAAACTATATGACCCCATAGAAAACAAGAATGTATTTATAAATCAATAACTAGATTAGAGGCCTGATGGCAGTACAGGGAAATGGAGGTGGAGTATATATGTAGTGGAATGCAGGTAAATGACTGATTTATTGATTGATTAATTCATTTTCTTTGGTTGATTAAGATATTTAAATTTAAGGCCAAAAATGAATACAATGTTTATATCTAATGATTCTTCACAGGGGTTGAAAGAGAAGCCATGAGAATTAGAAGTTTCACTGCAGAGCTGTAAACTCCAAATCAGTCTGTATTATACTAACAAATATTATGAGGCTGACCTGCTGATCATTATCCCCCTTCCCCTCCTTCCTATTTGAATAATGCACCACCGTAGTACATTTATGAGGTGCACCAGAGAGTCTGAGTATGAGGGATAATACCATGTTTTTTTCTCCTAAATCTAGTCAGAATAGATTTAAGGGCAGACTAGATGGGCCAAGTGGTCCTTATCTGCTGTGAAATTCAATGTTTCTATGTTTTAGTCCACAAGCAAATAGATTTTCTGTTTATCCATGATCTACAAGCTTGCAAGCATTTCTGTTGACTGTTGTGAATAATTTCTCTTGTGTATATTACTGAATAATACTACAGTAAATATGCTCCATAATTCTGTTAAGATTTTTTGTGAGTCACCACATTATTTCTGGTTAAAATGTGTTGCAACATAGTAATGTATTAGAGCAATAACCAATAAAAATGTTTGTCTATGCAAAAAAGATTGCTCCCAATGCCCCCCAAAAATACAGCCCATAATAAAACAAAAGTGGTACAAGATGGAATTGTCCTTGCCCCCCCCAACCCTTACGTTGTATATTAATAAGGACTTGCACAGTTTAGCAAACCAAGCACTTCACCAACAAGGATTGCAAATGTTGTTACTGAAATACTTGGTTTGTTTGGACCCCCACAAAACAATGATGCCTTCACAAATGTTGTCAGGATTTGGGTTAAATTAATTCCACACCCAAGTGGTGGCTGTTCTGAACTTTTTCCCAGGCATGACAATTGCTTTCTTTTTATCACATGCAAGAACTGCTGCCACTGGTGGCTGACTTACAAAAACACCATCCTCATCACCAACATCCTCATTAGCATAAAAATACACAAATATCCCCCTCATCCTACTGTTGCATTTCCAAACTAGCATCTTCAGCTTCTATTATGTCACCATCTTTACTTGTGCTGTCCATCCCCACAATTGAAGAGGGTGCAGAAATGGAAGGAGGCTTCTTTATGAGTACAGTATCAGAAATTTCAGATTCACACATAGCACTCATGGACACCCTTAGACTCTCCACAGGGATTTGAGATGTTTCTGAACACATAGTTTGTTCATCAGTCTTAGGGGTATATTTACTATAGTGCTGTGTTTTAGAAGTTGAGTTGTTGCCCATAGCAACCAATCAGATTATAATTATCATTTTTTAGCACCTTCTAGAAGATTATAGCTAGAAACTGATTGGTTGTCATGGGCAACAAGCCCAGTTCTAAAAACCTGCACTATAGTAAATGTACTCCTTAGTGATTTTTTTTCTGCACTGATTTACATGTTTTACATTTGACACCTCTTCTAGACTTAGAGTGAGAAGGTGTTGCATCATCATGTGAGGTTACAGAAGAAGATGTCTGCAGTTCTAGAACCACCACTTGCAAATAAATGCCAAGGCTTGAGCCTTTCCTTGCCACTACATGTGGTGTATGGCATGTTGGCAGATTTATGTTTTTCACAGGAGACTTTCCCTTTATTATTAGAGGTGATGTTTTTTTCTTGTGAAATATTGTTTTGATTTCAGGTGCCCTGTCTTAAACCCTCTATGGCCTTGAGCACTGGCTTTAGTAATTTATTTATTAACAGTTCTTATATAGCACAGTATATTCTGTTGTGCTTTACAACTGGAAACAACATTAATAGTACAAAACTTGGTAATAACAGACAGACAGACAAAGGTAAGAGGGGAAAAAAAACAGAAAGGGGGGTGTCCCCCAGATGTCCCTCCAGCACACTTAATTGTACCTGAAACAATACTTAAAAACTATATGGTAATTGAAATTCAGATATTTGTTACATGATAACAATACCCACTCAAAGTGGAAGCTGCTCAAATCAAATACATGCAACAAATATATCTGAATTTCTATTGCTATATAGTTTTCAAGTATTGTTGCAGGTACAATTTAGTGTGCCTATGACATCTGGGGAACACCCCCCTTTCTGTGTTTTTTTTATTTTTTTATTTAGTATGAGCCCTTACCTTTTCATGTACCTGAAGAGTGTTGCCAAATTGATTTCAGCAGCTTCCACTATTTTACGTTTGCTGTTTTGAGGAGGTATAGATGGAACCAGCATTTGAAGGGCATGCTGGTTCCTATAGTGCTAATTGGAAGTCCCAAGGGTGACTCCCAGGTATGCTGGCTCTCAATTTGGGTGTATTTCTGTATGTGCCTTTACCGTGAGGCCTTACAATAGACAATTACATGGCCCAGAGTGGATACTGTTATCATGCAGTGTAGGGACCACCAGTTTCAGAGAAGTCATGCAGTTGGCCTGGTGGCTTACAATGTATTCACAAATGCATGCAACAAATATCTCCAAATTTCAATTACCATATAGTTTTCAAGTATTGTTGCAGGTACAATTTAGTGTCCTGGGGGACATCTAGGGGACACTCTCCTTTCTGTTTTTTTCATTTAGTATGACCCTTCCCTTTCATGCACCTGAAGAATATTGCCAAATTGATTTGAATAGCATCCACTTTGTAATGTATAAAGGTAAGAGGGCCCTGCTCGCAAGTTTACAATCTATAGGGAAATAGGTATTGATACACAAGGATAGGTGCTACATATTGAAAATTGGTTCAGCCAGATTGCAGAAGTTCTTGGTGGGCTGTATGAACCAGTCACACAGGAATGTTGGCCTAGGGTTGGGAGGTTGTCAAAGTGAAGAAAGAGTAAATATGTGAGGTTATGTGTAGACTGTAAGAATGGTTGTAAGTAGAGAGGGAAGCTATGAAGGTTATGTGGGCAGTTCTGGAATCTGATAAGCTTGTCTGAAAAGGTGAGTTTTCAGGAAACGCTTGAAGGTTTGGACTATAGGAGAATAAATGATGTCACAGTGCTTGACGCCTATCCCATGCCCAGGATTGTCGCCCAGTGCATGGTGATGACAGCTGTCATAACACAGCATGGGAGACTGTCGCATAAAAGGCCACTGCCTTCATGCCTATCTTAAATGGGGAGGTGTAATGAAAAAGCCCATTTTGTATCGGACTGGGCATATTAACAATGATATTGGTAACAGTATATGTTATGATCCACAGTATATATGTTTCAGTTGTATCAGCTAACCAAATGATTTGTATGTTCAGCTATAGCAAACTCCTAGCAGACTACAATATTTAAATGTGCGCAAAAATCTAATTAAGTTTCAGAGGATGTGACTGAGAGCTATCCAAACGTTCTGTGTGCAGTGTATTGAGTAAGTTGTGTAATTAGCACCACAAGGGGCTGAATGGGAAATAGGAATTCACACTTGTAGGTTTTCTGAAATCTATGTTTGTCTCCTCACTATGCCAGAGTATGTCCTATGTTAACTGCCCACTGTGTCATCTCCATTTGCCAGACAAGAACTCTGTTATGATAACAAGGTCCAGCCATCACACCTGAAGCCAGGGAAGTAATTAAATCTCAGACTTGCTGTCTCCCTCTGCCATGTGCTATGAAGATCAGAATCCATTTCTGTGAGATAGGAAGCATGGCAGAATTGGTATATTAACCCAACAAACTGGACAGCAAGGGGACATTCTTTTAAGGGAGCCACTTGTGGCTAGGATGCACCATCTTCTATCAGGAGAGACCTTACTCCAGCATTGTTCAATTCCGGAAGTGATATCTGAACTTTGTTTTACCCTTTTTAATTTTCTTTAAAATTGTCTGTAATCTTTGTGTACTTTTAATAATCATAATATTTGTAACTCTTTTTGTACCTATAAGGTTTGAAGTATTCTTGAAATTTAAACTTAATTTCTAGTTCTGATATTCTGTGTTCTTACAACCTACAACCTTGTGAGGCACATGCTACTGATTTTTAAAGTGTATATACGGTGAGAGGAACCGAAGGAACGCTGTGGGAAGAGTTTCTTCCCACACTAATTCCTTGGTGGTGGCAGATGAGTTATATTTTGATATTAGAGTCATTCGTAAAACACTAATATCAGAACCACTTGACTTCGATACAGTACTGAGTGCATGTCCACACGTGAGTGCGGGCCCGATGTTGAAGTACTAGTATCATCATGACTGGTAGCAGCTGAAACACTTGTTTGCTGCTCCTACTATTCTATTGACTAATCGTGATCCATATTGACTGATATTAACAGTGATACAGCACCTACTGAACATTATTTTTTTAACACAGTGCTACTGCCCAGCCCTGAACACATACAAGTTTTAGAATAAAAATAAGTTTTTTCTTCTTTTGACAACTTCACACTGCGACTCCCAGCACCGATATTAATGGTGGCACGGTACCTACTGAACGCTATTTTTTTTAACACAGTGCCAGTGCCTGGCCCTAAACACACACAAGTGTTTTAAAGAAAAGTGTTTTTTCTTTTTTTTTTTAATAAATGACAGCTTCACACCGCGACTCCCATCGCTTGTATTAATGGTAACATGGCACTTACTGAATGTTATTTTTTAACAGTACACTGTCTGAACACACACAAGTTTTAGATTGAAAAAAGTTTTCTTTTTTTGAACAAATGACACATTTCACACTGTGATTGACAGTGCTTATATTAATGGTGGCGTGGCACTTACTGAATGTTATTTTTTAACACAGTGTACTGCCTGAACACATGTAAGTTTTAGATCAAAAAAATATTTTTTTTAACAAATGACATAAGTTCACACTGCGACTCATAGCGCTTATAGTAACAGTGGCATGGCACCTACTGAATGTTATTATTTGACAGTTTTATTTTAGGTTTTTTTAACATGGTGCCTGTACTGAAAACAGTGCCTCACAGTGCTGCACTTCATAGCCCTTCACTGACACAGGGCCTGATTCAGACCCGGACGCTAAGCCGCGAACGTACGCTATGGCCGATAATCGCACGTTTGCGCATGCGTATGCGTCAATATGCGCATGTGCGAGTCACTCACTGTGCCCGGGAAATGTGCGCTTGCAGTACACAGACTGGACGCTAATTTGAGTGACAGAGTGCCATTTGTGGGTGGTAACAGGGGAAGGTGCTTGTGAACGCAGTGAGTGGATGTGCGAACGCAGGCGTGTCTGGGTGTCTAAACAGTGTTCTAAGGGTGTGCATAATTAGCAAAGAATTGTCATTGTACACGTCACTTGGTTGGATTTTAGACAGCACTGATTGTAGTGCTTGCAGTGGGGTAGGGGCTACCTCAAGCACTGCGTGCAGCTCCGATTGCTCTCGATGTCACTGATTAATCACACACTTCCTGGAGATGACGTGTGCTTAGAAAGAAAGGTGGGCATCTTTATAGTGGCGTGCGATCGCTCTGCCGTTGCTCTCTCAGGTATAGAGGTCGTCCTTACACCAGGCAGTGCGATTGCGGCATTTGCATACACGGCCCCTTTTGGCTGCGTTCATTCGCAGCTTAGCGTCTGGGTCTGAATCAGGCCCACAGTCCTTAGTGCTGCAGCTCACATCCCTTCACAGTCTGACTTAGTAATAGTACACAGTAGTTCTTGCACTGACACAGTCTTCTTAGTGCTGCAGGCAGCCCATTGCCCTTTACAGTCTGCCACAGCAGTGCTTAGTGTTACCCCACAGACCTTCTCTTACACTGACTTAGCAGCCCACCCTAATGCTCCTACATCCAGTGTGAAATTACACCCACACTCATGAGGGAGGGATTTTTATTGAATCCAAAACACGCAATTGGACGCCGAGAGGATGACGTTTTCCCGTCTGGCGGAAGAAACCGAGCCCAGGCTTAGAAGTACTCGGATATGCAAAATTTGGATGGGTTAGGTTCTCAGAAAACTGAACCCACTCATCTCTATTGAAAATAATATGCTTGATCTATAGACTAATAAACAAAACTTCCCCCCCTGACAAATTTCATCATAACCCATATGACTTTTTCATGAAAAAGTTTCTAATACAGATTGCTGATATTCAATCTGTCAGGGGCCATGACATGCAATTGTCACTAGTATAATTAAATATGGATCTAGCAGACATAAAACCCTCTTTAGACTTTGAAATACTTCAAGATAATGATATGAATTTCATACATGTACAGAAGAGCTGAATAGTTACATTTAAAATGTCAATTTCCTCTGAGGTTATTCTGCCTATTTAATCATCATCTTCAAGGAATGAATTGGCTAATTCAACTTTAGTATTAATATATACACAATCATATATATTTTCAAACTAGATATACAATAGCGTCCCCAGGTTATTTTAAACACCACTTAAATTTAAAAACAAATTATGATAAAAAAGAAAGTATATATTTTGAACAGTTAGCTCTGTTAATATTAGCATATCTATGTTTCTACAGTGTTGAGGTTACCAAAAGATAAAAAGGGCAGACTACAGTGGATGAACCAAGTGCTTCTTCTCTGCCGTTGAATTCTATGTTTCTATAACTACCACGCAGCAGTCCATGAGATGTCATACTGCAAAGAATATAGAAAAAGACCACTGTACCCCATTCCATAACAGTAAATGTATCTTTTGTAACAGAAAATAGCAAACTATCCAAAATATAAATAAAATAACAAAGTAAAAGTTAAATAAATCTTACAGGTGGGCAATCAACAAAATAACATACTGCAGTTTGTTGTATAAAAAGATAGTTATAGATAAAAATATAAGAATGCAACAAGCTAAATCTAAATATTATGGAAAACCAATATAGAAAGGAATAAGTCCATAAAGCCATGTACTATATTTAAAATATTCTTCTGTGTTAAATTTCAGCAATTAAACCCTGCAAAACATAATAAATCAAGTTTGGTCTATGGGCCTGATTCAGAGATGGACTCTCTCTAATGTGATTTTTACGCAGAGCAACCGATTGTTTGCCATTGCGCATGCGTATAAGATGCACTGTGCACGCTCTGCGACTGTCTTGTGATTCCTCACACACAGCAAAAGTAAAGTAAGTGACAGGTAGTCAGTGTGTGGGGGAGGTAATGGGGGGTGATTAATAAATTGCAGGCATGTCTGACTGTTTAAATGCCATTACATGGGTGTGCATAAATTATCCCTTGCAATCTCCTATGCAGCATGAGAGCCCTGCTGCAAGGGCAAGATGGCCACTCGATGCGCACTGATGTTATTGATATTTACGCAGGTAAGCAACGTCGTAGGCATATGAGAAGGCAGTGGTGGGGGTCCTTATGCTTGCATGATCATTGGAACCATTAGCTGCGATGACATTAGTGTCCATCACTGAATCAGGCCCTGTGTCTTCATCCCAGTCATGTGTCTCTTAGAAATATGGTGAGATTACATTACACTGCAGGTAATTACGGAAGGAAAAGCTTGCTCGTTCTCCCATACTGTACCTATAGGGGGTGTGAGCAAAGATGGGGCCTTTGTGTTGGATAATTCGCATTGTATTAGAGATTCTGATGGAACTTCCCTCCTAACTGGATCTCAGCCTTAGATATTAGTCAAGTAAACACAATAGGAACTGATGTATTTCCCTATAGATTGTAAGCTTGCGAGCAGGGCCTTCCTACCTATATATCTGTCTGTTATTACCCAGTTTTATTCTATTTATATTTCCAATTGTAAAGTGCAACGGAATATGCTGCGCTATATAAGAAACTGTTAATAAATAAAAAAAATGTCTTAGAGATAAAATGAATGCAATTGGAACAGATAGCTTAGTTCAATGCACATAAAAAAGGACTAAATGTAATAGGGTGCGAGTTGCAAAAAAAATGCAAGTTTAGTGCTAACCTCGCATTTTTTACAACTTGCACATGTAATTGGCTGCGAGAACATTCAGACTCCCATGGAAAACATTCAACTCGGAAAAGGTAATAGAGTGCATGTTTTTAACCTGCACAGAATTACTTAAATAAAACTCACAAAATAACAGACCTGCTTCAGGCTAGCGAGCAGGTGCATATTTCATAGAAGCCTTCACAGATCAGTGAGATCCGTGAAGGTTTGTGTTTGTGAAAACTATTAAAGTGTTAAAATAAAATAAAATGATGATGATGTGCAGTCTCCCACTAAAGGAAATGTGAGAAAGTCCTGGTTGTGAATAAGGGGGAAAGAAGACATAGTGGTTCCCCTACCAGCACCAGTCCTGGTTGTAAATAAGGGGGAAAGTAAACATAGGCGTCCGCACGACCAGCACCAGACTCTGTGAGCCGATCATGGTTGTGGAAGCATGGGGGACATAATGAGTAGGGGTTCCCTGTATGAGCCACAAACAGCACCAGGCTCTAACTAGCGGGGGTGTAATGCTGCAGCCGTGGGTCCCACTTCACGGCACCCCTGGGCTGTGGGTGCCGAGTTTACTGTGTAAAAAATTGTTAAAATAATATTTTCCTTTACAGGAGAACTGGAGGTCCCAGCAAGCCTCCCCCACATGCTGGTACTTGGAGAACCACAAGTACCAGCATGCGGTGCATTAAGGACCCTCTGGTACCTCTAGTTCACCTGCAAAAAAAATATTAAAAATGAGAAGTTTCACTCAAGGACAAGTCTCTCTCAAGGGCAATATTATTTTCACTACAGTATTTTTTACTCAGCATCCACAGCCTAGGGGATAGCCCATGGATTCAGCCCAGACCTTGGGTGCCCTGGAGAGGGGGGATCCCATTATTGGGTGTCTTCCCCACTTCCCTGGCCTAAGATGACTAATTAGGGGGCATGAATGTTATGTCCAGGGCTACCCCGTTAAGTGTATCCCCTGGCTGTAGCATTACTCGTTTTGTTCCCCATATTTTTAGTCCAAGAGCCCAGTGCTGGTTCATTACATATTGGGGAACCCTACACATTTTTTTCCATGTTTTTTTTTGAACCAGGGACGGCTCTAGGAGCCCGGGGTTGGTTATGCTTTTTGGGGGGCACCCCACGCCAATTTGTTTCTGATATTTTTACATGTTTTTACACATAGAAGCATGCACGGTTCAAGCTGATCTGTGCATGCTTCTGTCAAACTCACACTACCTGCAGTTTAACTCACATGAACTCACATGCCAGTCAAACTCACACCCTATTACATTTGCAAGTTGTGGGACAAACTCATACCTATAAACTGTATGGGTAGGTGCAAGTTTTTTCTCCCAAATAAACTTGCACCCTATTACATTTTACCCAAACTTAATTTTTTTCTTTGGAAAAATGGGAATTTAAATAACCAAGAAATAACATCAGTTGGACATATTTATCTTCTATTTGATCAGTTGATTGCTCCAGTTCTGTTTTAATCTCTATTGTCCTTGAAATATCCTATTTCATTAAGACATCACATCAATGAAGACGTAATGAATCTCTCATTCATTATCCATCTCATAAATGCATCATAACGTAATATTTTTAATTTATGCAGGATGCATTATGCAGAAAGGACAAAGGGAAATAGCACAGCAATAATTCTCTACACAAACACTGGTGGTTCTATAACAGTGTATACCTTTATGTAGCAAAAGTAAAATTATTTCAATAGAAGCAACTTTTACCCACGAGCCAGAGTCAGTGGGTAGCTGCTCCACCCACTGCTTTTCTGTCTATAGCCACAACCGTCATCATTAGTATGGGCACATGCACTAGCCCCATGTTAGGTGAAAGAGATCTGTCTAAAATGGGCTTTCCTAAAGCATTCTCACAACTTAGAATAGCACAGAATATCTACACCCCACAGCACATTTCATTAGGGTGTGCACCACTGGAGAGGTACACCTCTTTCTCATGAGGTCCCCAAATATTACAAATATGTCCCACCAATCTTCCAACCATATGATCTTATCCCCCTTCCCATGCAGAGTACAAACTGTGGGGAGGGAGAGGGGTGTTAAAATATGAGATATATGCAGGGTTGGACTGGCCCACAACAGGGGTACAGGGGAAATCCCCAGTGGGCCCCAATTCTTGAGGGCCACACCCACTCTTCTAATGTCAGGTTCCAGACCATACATTTGAATTATAATTTATTACTCTATTAGAAGGTGAATACCCTGGTAGAGCAGGAACATGGGTGCTTGGTTTGTCCTCTGTAATGGTTCCAAGCCTCTTTGGTGGTTGGCAACACCCCTCTACAATTGCTTTCCCCTGATGGGCCCTTCATGCCCCAGTCCGATACTGGATATATGTGGAGGCTGAGGTGAGGAAGGATTATGGACTGGAGGTGGTAATGTCAATTTATTAACTTTGATATGTTATATAAATTTTATAGTACATAATAATTGATCATATTTATATTTTATAATATTGTATTCACCTTGAGAACTCTGGAGATGTGTGGAAAATAACTGTCTGGGATACAGTGACAAGTTGCTTGTTACTACTTAGAACTTGGAGAAGCAGGTGAGATGTGTGCAGAACAGCTCTATCTCCTGCCTATTCCTGCTCTTACAAGCCATGAGCCATTTGTGCAGTGGTTGGATCAGGGAAGATGCAGAGATCCCGTCTCCATCTCCATACTGCCCATGCACCTTCCCTGCCTAAGGCTAGTGGTGGAGCTCAGATCTGATTCTCGGGCTGTGGCACCGCACTATTGATATAAAAAGTAAAACATCATGGGCCATCATAAGCCATGTTACTAGTTACTAGAAAATTACCTGTGTGAATTTGTAGCGAAAAACATCCTGGGAAATTGGCTTTGATAGTTATGGAAGGTAAACAGAT
This sequence comes from Taudactylus pleione, assembly GCA_031769625.1. Lineage (NCBI taxonomy): Eukaryota > Metazoa > Chordata > Amphibia > Anura > Myobatrachidae > Taudactylus > Taudactylus pleione. Next base: position 30,471,756 of record JAUIMM010000014.1, read on the forward strand.
AATCCATTGAGCTGCAAGAATTATTGGGAGGCTAGGAAGACCTATTGGGGCTGATTCTAAGAGGTATATTTACTAAGTGCAGGTTTTTAGAAGTGGAGATATTGCCCAAGTAGAGATGTTGCCCATAGCAAATCAGATTCTAGTTACTATCTTCTAGAAGGTGCTAGACAAAGTAGAATCTGGCAACATCTCCACTTCTAAAAACCCGCACTTTAGTAAATATACCCCTAAGTTGGGAGCAAAGCAAAAAGAGAACTGTGCACCATGGCAAAATTATGTTGCACAGCAGGTGGGGAAGATGTAAAATGTGCAGAAAGATTTACATTTGAGAAGGGTGTGCACAAAACTTAAATGAATTTGTACCCCTTGTATTATACATGGTTTGTTCAAGACACAAAGACACAAAGCTACATGCTTTTTTTTTGCTTTGTTCCCAAATCATAATCAGCCCCATAATATATATATATTGGCTTAACCAGGCTTAACTAGTGATGTCAGTGGGGCCGGCTTCAGACGGTAGGCGTTCCCATGGGAACGCCTCCGTCTGGCAGGCACGCCCCCGGCATGCCCACCAAAGGGGGCGTGCTGTCAGTCACCATCGACAGTACGCCCCCTTTGGTGCGAGACCCAGAGCAACAGCTTGGCTGTCGCAGTCCGGGTCTCGCGCATGCGCACGACGGAGCTCCCTCCGTCGTGCGCATGCGCAGTGGGGAACATTGACCCACTTGCGAGCGTACTGCCGCTTGCGAGTGGGTCTGAATGACCCCCTTAATTACCTGTTATTCGCAGCTGTTGCTGGTTCTCAGAAGAGAATATGGGGATGCTATGAAAAGATTATTTATTTTGTAATTTTGCAATTAAATGTAGGATTAAACTTTGTATATGTAGCAATAAATGTGACTTTTTGCATACATATTTGACATGTCTGTATAATTTATAAGGGAAGCACATACACATCTAAATTCAGCTATTATTAAATATTGTGCTGTTAAAATTCTGCAACTCAGACATTAGAGGGATAAGATACATGAAAGTTTGTAAATTCCTAGACAATGTTGTATCCATTAGGTGTTAGAAGAAGACTGTTTTAATCTATTGTTTTGCTAAAATATATAAGCAATTTGAGCAGAATCTACCATCTACTGTTAATACTGCCAGAAGCCGTCGAGACCATTCAGAGAGTTTCTGCATCTAAGTGAATCTGCCTTTTAGACTAATCTAATGTAAAATGTCCACATCCTGACCACTACAATGTGTAGATAAAAGAAAAAAGAAAAATTCCCAGCGCTTCAAAGTCAATAACTTTACTGAATGAATAAATGAATAGATAAAATACCGCAGCTTATAACCGTCTGCCGCAAACTGCTACAAATATGTATGAATTTGCAGAATGAATAGAGAAAAAGCCGAAGATCAAACAGTCAGTGCTGGCAGTGATCTGCTGTGGTAAATATGAGAAATGCCAGGAGTCAGAAGTTCAACACTAATTATTTATTACCAATACAAAATGGTCTCACTAAAAATAACTTAGTAAAATGTAGTTAAAAAAAACAATGTGTCCATATTCACCAGTCAATTGCAAACATATGATATAAAAGTAGCAAAAAGTGTTACTGCTGAAATAACTAATTGCAGTAAAAAAAAATGCACATATAACAGTCAATATAAAGTGCTGAGCTGGTAATGAAACTTCAGCAGCTAAGGAGTATGAATTGGTAGTGTAAAAGACAATGGCAATATAAATACCTTATCGTGTTTAAAATATATGGCAATAATCTCAGCGATCAAATGTAAATCATTCAATCAGGTGGTATGCCTCTTAAGCTGGCCATACACGCTACAATTATCGGGTGATCCACCCAATATCCATGGATGCCCTATAATTGTAACGTGTGCGCGGACGACTGAGGGTTAAATATTGCCCGGTCAGGCATGCCGAATTATCCAGCATGCTCATCCGATGCAATATTTAAGAGGTTAACTGTCGGCCACATCGGGCAGTGTATGCCCAGCCGCGGCCGACAGACAGACATTTACTGTGTTCCTTCCCATGGAAGGAACAGGAAAATATCTCCTCCCCCAGGGGCGGAGCGCAGATGTCGGGCTAATACACTGTGAGTAATCTCACAGTGTATGCCGTGGACATCTGCGGCTGACAGGCTACCAGATAAAATGTCTGTTGGTCTGACAGGCATTTTATCTAGCCGTGTATGGCCAGCTTTAGGAAACATCAGTATCCTGGAAGTAATAACTGAAACGTGGGTCAAGTCAAATTTGTAGCTGGAGAGTGAGGGGCCACATAATTGTGAACAGTTGGTATGGTAATTAGCAGTCCTTTTCCTAGATAGATGTTGTGAACTGATCCAATGGACACCACTGAACAAACAGCTTGTAAAGTCTGGTGAGAAGACTGATAATCAAGAAGTTTCCAGATGGTTAGCACTCATTAGAACACTGGATAAGGTACTGATCGCGGTCTTCCACAATGCTGTACAAAAGATTAAAGTTTTTAACTCCAAATGTGCTAGGACCGCAGAAGGTGTAACAACACTCCTGTCTGAAATCCACTCTCCGTCTGACTAGTTTTGGCACGTGATGTGACTTTTTGAAAATGTCATGTAATGTCATGGAAGGTTATTATTATTAATAAACATTATTTATAGGGTGCCATAAGTGGTCCACAGTGCAGTACAGAGGGCAAAACAATAAGACAGTGCAGGGTAAAACAGTACAGAACAATATAGTAGACAAGCAAAAAATAACAATACAACTCTCAACACAGCCACTGATGCAAGAGGTACAATGGAAATATTCAATGTAAGCTGAAATCTGTAGCTATTAGTGTGGGTGCAGATAATGGATCTAGGTCATCTGAAGAAACAAAAACAACAGAGGAGTGGAGTCCTGGGGCTGAGAACCCAAGAAAGAGGTGCAGAGTGTAGGCCATGTGCAAGAGAAATAGGTAATGAGAATAAGAGGGAGGAGGGCCCTGTTCATGGAGCTTGCAGTATAAGGGGAAGGGGGAGACAAATAGAAGACATATGGAATGGCAAGAAGCAGGAGTGAAAGAATTGGAGAGTGCAAGAGGGTGAATTAGAATATACGGTGACATGGTTAAGTTGTGGATGGATATGCTTTTATGAACAGGTGGGTTTTCAGCACCTGCTTGAAGAAATGCAGGCTAGGGGATAGTCTTGGATTCTGGAGCAATATATGTTAACCAGGGGAGAAAAAGCAGCAGTCATTGCCTGACTGGAGAGGGTGGGAGGGAGTGTGTAAGGAGATGAGGTTGGAGATGTAGGAAACTGTTGAGTTGGAGAGGGCCTTGTTTGTTGCAGTTAGGAGTTTGAAGAGAATTCTTTAGGGGAAGGGGAGCCAGTAAAGGGTTTGGTAGAGAGGGGGGGATATGTGGAGTGGTGGGAGAGGAAGATAAGTCTAGCTGCAGCATTGAGTACAGATTGGAAAGGAGCAATATTGGAGCATCAGAGTCCAGTGAGAAGCCGGTTACAGTAGTCGAGGCAGGCATCCTGGGAGAGGAAGGGTCTGATGCAAGCAATGTTGTGGAGCTGGAACCGACAGGATAGAGCAAGAGATTGAATATGGGAAGGGGAGATGAAAAGGAAGAGTCAAGAATGCCTCCCAGACAGAAGAAATAGTGGTATTGTTCACAGTGATAAATGGTTGAGAGAGGAGGAGACTGTAGGTGGAGGGAAGTCAATGAGTTCAGTTTTGGCTATATTGAGTTTGAGAAATCACACAGACTTCTAGGAGGAGGTGGCAGAGAGGTAACTGGATACCTGAGAGAGAAGGGAGAGGAGAGGTAGAGTTAAGTGTCATCAGCATAGAGGCAATACTGGAGGCCAAAGGAACTGATGAGTTCACCCAAAGAGAAAATGTACATATAAAAGAGTAGAGGGCCAAGGACAGAACCCTTGGGGATGCATACAGGAAGGATGGATGGAGGAGGTGGAACCAGAGGTAGAGATAGAGAATGAGAGGTCTGCAAGGTAGGAAGTGAACCATGAAAGGACGGTGTTAGAGAGGCCCATGATCTGAAGGCTGCACAGTAGGAGAGGGTGATCCATTGTGTCAAAAGCTGCAGAGAGGTCCACGAGGATAAGAAGAGAGAAGTGGCCCCTAGATTTGGCTAAAAGAAGATCATTGGTGACTTTGGCCAGGATTAATGATAGGGTTATCAGAAAGAGAGCAGATGAGATGATTGTAGACCGGCCACTTGAGTATTTTAGAGGCAAAAGGCAGAAGAGAAATGGGGAGTAATGACAGTAAGAAAGAGTCAAGGTTGTTTTTTTATTAGAATGGGTGAGACAAGAGTGAGTTTGAAAGATGAAGGGAAGATGCCAGTGAAGAGGGATGTACAGAAGAGGTGAGCAAGGTAGGAGAAAGCATTGGGGAAAGAAGGAAGCAAGAGGGGATGAGATCCAAGGGTGAGGTAGAGGGAGGAGAATATAAAATAAGGGATTGGACTTCATCTTATGTGGTGAGGCAGAGGGTAGGTGGCTAGATGGAGGGGAGAGTTGCAGAAAATTGATGAGAGGAGATGTTGTTACAGACAGTCTAAATTTTAGAGGTGAAATAGGAGGCAAAGTCAGTGGCAGTGAGGGAGGGTGGGAGGGGAGGATAGGGGAGGATGGGGGAGAGAAGTGTGCTGAATGTGGCAAAGAAGTGGCAGGGATTTGTAGGACTAAGAAGACATAAGAGACTTGAAGAAAGATTGCTTGGCAAAGGAGAGGGCAGACCAGTATGAAGAGAGAATAATCTTGAAGTGGAGGAAGTCTGCTAAGGAGCAAGAGTTCCTCCAGTGGTTTTCAATGGTGCATGTGGATTTTTGAAGGAACCAAGTAAATTTGGTGTGCCAAGGTTGGAGCTTGGAGCAGCAAAGTGGTTCAGAATAGGTGGGGTTAGCAGAGTCAAGAGCAAAGAATGAGGTTATAGAAGGAGACCTCTTAGTTGGGGCAAGCCAGGGTGGATAGAGAGGAGAGTATAAAGCAAAGAGGAGAGAATATTGGGGTCAAAAGCATCAAGGTTGTGTATTCTGACAGTAGATATGGGCATGAGGAGGGGTGCAGGAGATGAGAAGAGAGTGAAGGAGAAAATATGGTGGTCAGGGAGTGGGAAGGGAGAGATGGAGAAGTCAGTGAGAGTGCAGAGCTGGGAGAAGACAAGAGAGTGGCCAAGACAATGGGTGGAGGAGGAGATCCACTGAAAAAGGCCAAAAGAGGAGGATAAGGCAAGAAGTTTGGTGGACGTTGGATCAGTGGGGATGTTAAAGTCACCTAGGATGAGGGAGGGGAAGCAGAGGAGAGGCAGTGGAGAAGCCGGGCAGCAATCTTGTCAAGGAATATGAAAGTGGGGTTAGGGGGATGGTAGATGACTGAGACACTGAGATGGATGGGGTAAAAGAGAAGGATATAATGGACTTCAAGGGAGAAGAAGGAAAGGAAGGGCTCAGGGGGCTGACATGAAAGGTACAGCTGGGAGATAGGAGGATGACCATTCTGCTGCCTGGGCAGTGATCAGGTCTGATGAAGTGGGTGAAGGAAAGGTCCCCATAGAAGAGAGCAGCAGAGGATGCAGTGTCGTAGAAGAATTCCATGTTTCAGTGATAGCAAGAAGAGCACAGGAGAAAGGGAGAGGGGGAAGTGGTAATATATGGATGAGATTGGCAGGGTTGCTGGTCTATGGGGGTGGGCTGGGTCTTGGAGGGAGATGAGGGCAGAGGTTAACGATGGGTATTGGGTGAGAACAAGGACATTGTGACAGTAAATAATAGTGGAGAAAGTGATAAGTTGAAGGAAGCAAATACAGCAAAAAGTGATACAAGTTGAGCCCAGTCAATGTTGCTATTCAAGGGTAAGCTATTGAGAGAGTTGTAGTGTGTACAGTAGGTAGAGACAGAGCAGTTAACGAGGCAAATATGCAGGTCAAAGAGCAATGCAGGTAAGATTCTAAGTACAACTACAATAGTGTATTGTTAAGGGGAATATTCAGATGTTAAGGGTGTAGGAAGAAAATACTAATATAACCAATGTTAAATGTGCATAGAAGTGAGGGTGTGGTTTAAAAAAAAATGGCAATGCAGACAGGAATTTAAAAGGTATAATGGAAAAATGATATTGGTATGGAAATTATGTAGTCAAATGTTTTAAAACACAAAAATCAAGGTTACCGTATCCTTCTAAAGATAATTTATTTTATTATATTTAGATGAATAATAGCAGACTCCATGAGTTCACAGATATACTAAGAGTTTCTGCTGTAATAGCAAAACAATTTTAAGTATAGTGTAATTCATTTTGTATTTTTGTTTCATGCTATTCAGGTTGTGAAGCAACAAATATTCTCCAATTTTACAACCTGTTTCATATTAACCACTAATATGGAAAAGATATCATATGAAATTGATTTTCTCTTCCAACTTGGCTGATTTTGAATGCTCTAATCAATTAACTTCACAGAGCAATCTCGAGCCATGGTGCAGATAAGAGATCACCTCTTCAGCTGCTATATTGCATGAAAAATATGCTTTTTATGAAATCACTATTTTTTTTGTTAGTGGTAGTGTTGGGGTGATGAGGCTTCCTGCCCCTGGATCAAGGTATGAGAAACACTGCTCCTGTACTATTGATTTTCCAGCCGGCTGTGGAGATAAGCAAAACCCAGCACAAACTGTGACTAATTCAACTCAGCTCTCAGAGGTACATCCTCTTTGAGCTGCCTTTTTATCACTTCAAGAAAACTGCTGTTAGAAGCATTTGCCAAAAATGATTTAGCAGTAATCTATACATTTCATTGGTTAACAAGTACATAGGATGTGTCAGATGATCTTCACTTTGTCTTGTCTTCTTAAAGTCCAAACTTAGGGCCTGATTCAGAGCCGCTCATAAGCGGCCGCTCGTTCGCTCCGAGCGATGTTTGCCCAACTGCGCGTGCGTACGGATCGTTATATGCATGCGCGAACCAGTCAGTGCGGTCGAAATTCATGTGCTTGCAAAATAGCGAATGCCTGATAATTTGAGTGATAGGAGTAGGCGTATGTGGGTGGTAACGGGGGAAGGTGCTTGAAAACGGGGAGTGGAGATCCGAACGCAGGCGTGCTTAAAGGTCAAAACGGGCGTTTTATGGGTGCACATAATTAAAACAGCAGCGTCATTGACCATGTCACTGGGTTATTTTATAGCCAGAACTGCTCGCAAAATTGTGGTAGCAAAAACCAACCCCAAGAATAGCGAGCAGTTCATACCCTGGTCGATGTACTCGATTAATCTAATAATAGTGGACATGACGTAGGATGCGAGCGGCCAGGGAGTGAATTTTTTTAAAAAACGACCGCAAGTTTTGTTCGCTCGTTCAGACCTAGAGGCGTGAACAGACTGCAAAGAGCGAACGGTTGATTTGAATAGCCAGCCCTATTTTCTGGACGAGCGAGCGCTAATTACGTCTGGCTCTGAATCAGGCCCTTAGTATCCTATTTTGGGAGCTGTCAGCTGTTCCTCTCTATCAGCTGCTGGTTCGATCTCATGATTTTTGTGTGAAGGAAAATGGCTTTTTCTCATAAGTACTGATGAATCTTATGTTTTAAATAAACACTATAAATTATTATAGACCCTCACAGTAGTAAATTTTATAGTGCAATTGGCCAGTGTATCACTAAGCTGTATTGTGCATAAAATTACAACCATTGGTGCTAATCAGCCTTGATTAGTGTAACCTGTTTTATAGATTCAATGTAATAAAGAATACCAAAAAATATTTTTTTAGAAGTGATAATGCTCTGTCACATGATAAAGCAATTTAATATCTAATTTTCCACTTATGTAACAAAAGCCATTTTTTTAAAGCTAAGGGGGTACTGAGCCTCATTTTTTTTTTGGGTGGTTTGCAGACCCCAGATTCACTAAAGCCAAACCTCCATAAAACTGCCAGTTTAGAAGACACCACTAAACACATCACTATCCTGATTTTTTTACAAGTGGAGAATAGAATTGAAACCACCAAATGTATTAAGGGGATGCAGTGAAAATGCCCATGGAGGGGATTTTGGTGGTCAGAATGCCGGCGCCAGAATCCCAAAATTTTTCAGTATCCGGCGTTAGGGGATAGGGTTAGGCACTAGGGGGAGGGGTAGCATTAGGCACTCAGGGGGGAGGGTTAGGTTTAGGGTGCAGGGAGGGGGAGGTTAGGGTTAGGCATTAAGGGGAGAGGTTAGGGTCAGGCAGGGAGGGAGGGAGGGTTAGGGTAGGGAGAGGGGGAGGGTTAGGATACAGACCGACAAAGTGTTGATATTCTAACAGGATGCCGACATCAGGATTCTGACTGCCTGGATCCTGAACGCTGGCACCCTGTACCCATCCCTTATCAAGCAATAGTTTTGAAAATCACTGGAAATCTGCCTCCATAACCAGATTTAAAAAATGAGGCGAGATAACTAAAAAGTATGCTGCTTGAGTAATCTAGTCATTCAGAAGGAGAGAAATCACAATTGTTGAATGAGGAGGCAGATAACATTGATAATTCTCATATAATTCTCATATGGTGGAAATTTTATTTTATTAATATATTAGGTTGGGGCTAATTGTTTAATTTTATTGAGAGCAATAATATTTATTAATTATATTAAATTAGAAATATGAATTAATTTTTATTTTATGTTAAAAATGTTTATGAAATAGGTAACAGTACATGGTGCCCACATCATAAAAACATATTTTAACACTAATTAACAATTAGCAGTTTCAAACCCTGGCAAGCTCATTAAATTTATCCCAAGGTCTTAATGTACATCTCAGCATTATACATCTATATAATCTGCTAATATGTATTATTATTATTAACCAAAATTTCAAATGTGTTCATATAACTAGATATTGCCTATCTTTTTATGCCACATCTCTTAATGTAGCTGCATTTTATTTTATTTTAACTTTCACAGTAAATAAGTGGATGACAGTTTAGATTCCATAGGTCTATCTGTAGAAAAATACATACTTGGAAAACATAGATAATAACTCTATTCACTGGGTACAGTTTGACAGTGGCATTCCCATTTCTCAGAGATGCTGGACTAAAATTATAATTTTGTTATAGTATTTGTTTCAGGCAAGGAAGGTTTTTAGAATGTAAGCTCTTACGAGCAGGGCCCTCTACCCTCTTCTGCTTCTCTCCACTTTACTTACATTTACTTCTTACTACCCACTAGGGCACCTAATACTTGGTTGCTTATGCTCTACTGCTTATCTGGTGTTATGGTCGCTAAATGTAGCAATGTATATTTTCCATGTCCTTGTCCTGCATTGTATTGTATTGTATTGTACTGTAAGTCTTTGGTCACTTATTTGTTTATATACTTTGTAAGGCGCTGCGGAACACTTGTGGCACAATATAAATAAATAATAATAATAGTCATGAGACTCAGTAAATTAACTATGTTAATAAAATAAAACCATTGCATAAAATTAAAATAAACAATACATTCTATTTTTATTTTAAATGTGTCAAGCTTGCTCTGGTGCAACAACTCAAAATTATTCCACATTTGTATCTACAGTACAGTTAAACTGGTTCAGAGAAAACAAGTGGCTCATCATGTTACATTGCATGCTACTAAATAATAAATTATATATCTATTGACATACATTTTACTGAGTTCATCTAGAAAGAGTGAAATAATCTAGTTTTAACTGTAGCCCACCCAAGAAAGGTGATTATGTTTTAATGTGTTCTGAGGTACAATGTGGATACATCACAGAGAACAAAAAAGTGAAGAAACTAATTCAACTAAAACCAATAATATAAAGTTGTGTACTAACATGGTTTGTCTTTTAGCTGTGCTCATCTGATTCATTGTGTACCCAATATTGGAACTGGATTTTGGATTATGATTTTGTCTGGATTCTGATTATTTTATATGAACTTCAATGCATTTAAACATTGTCTGTTTTCTGACTTATGCTTTCTACTAATCAGTCTTCTATCTCTGCTAAACTATCTACTGACCCTGGCCTATTGCTACTATTCCATGGTGTTCTGAGGTCGCAAGACAGGTGAGCAACACTTAAAGATACATATACACTTTGGGCCTGATTCAGAGATGGTTAACACATATATCTAATGATTCGGTCTATGCGCATGCTTGATGCATGCGCATGATTGACATACTGCAGCATTTGGGGGACAGAGCGTGGGTGTGGCAGGCCACCATTCTCAGAAATGGAGACATGTCATCCCCGTTTCCCGGAAGGGAGGAGACCAGGGTCTGTGTTGATGGATGCAGAATGACATGATTGACATCCTGCGGCATTTTGGGGTGAGTCGAGGCATGACTGGTCACTGTTTCTGGAAATTGGGGCCTAATGCCCCTGTTTTCTGGGAGGGACAAGACCAGAGTCTGCACCAGCAGACAGAGATTTCTCTGACTGATTTCTAGACTGAGTTTAGCTAGTGAACCACTACCAGTACCACATAGACCATGGATTCACATTTCTATGGATTTTATTACTGATTTACCCAACTCCGATGTCTTTACTACTATCTGGGTCATTGTGGTCAGATTTTCTAAAGTAGCACATTTTATTCCTCTTTTTTATCTTCCATCAGCTCCAGTCCTTGCACAATTGTTCATCAAAGAGATTTTCCGATTGCATGGGTGTCCTGAGGATATCGTACCGGACAGAGATGTTCAATTTGTGGTCAAATTCTGTTGTTCACTGTGTCATAGTCTGTAAATTAAACTCAACTTCCCATCTGCATACCATCTGCAGTCCAATGGGCAAACCGAGAGAATCAGTAAGGATCTGGAGACCTTTCTTTGTATGTTCATTTCCTCTTCACAGGATGACTGGGTCCAATTACTACCTTGGGCTGAATTTGCACATAATCAACATTATTACGAATCTTCATCTTCCACTCCGTTCTATACAGTTTTTGATCTCCATCCCAGAGTTCTGCTGTTCACATCACTGACAGCTGATACAGTACCGGCCTCAGGGCAATTTATTAGAAACTTAGCTGACAATTGGCATCATGTGAGAGAGAGAGGCCTTGCTCAAATCTTTCAAATGTTACAAATTTCAAGCAGACAAGAAACACAGAATTATTCCCATCATGAAAGTTGGTGACAAAGTTTGCTATCCACCCTTAATCTTCATCTAAGAGTACCCACAATGAAATTAGCACCTCGATTCATCAGTCCATTTCCAATTATTCACGTTATCAATCCTGTTTCCTACAAACTGGGATTACCTGCAGACCTCAGACAACCAATCTCATTTAATGTTTCTCTGCTTAAACCCTTGGTTCTGAATCGATTTTATTCTCCAAGATCGTTGAGTGTCGTTTCAGGAAAAATACAGTGGTGCTTGAAAGTTTGTGAACCCTTCAGAATTTTCTATAATTCTGCTGAAATTTGGCCTAAAACTACCTCAGATTTTCACACGTCCTAAAAGTATATAAAGAAAACCAAATCAACAAATGAGACAAAACAAAATAGATGTGCTAATTTTTTTGTTTTAAGGACAATGATCCAATATCTACCAGTACTATACTATTCTGAGTTACATGGGTTACCCTTGTCACTAGAGTATATTCCTGGTCTTGATGGACTGCACAGGGTACTAGATGAGGGGTTGCCCATTGGACCTGGTTTGTTCAACCCAGTTCCAGTCCAGTATCCTTGCATATCACAAGTCTGTGGTTCCTACACACTCACAAGTGTACCTAGGTCCTGTTCATACCCATTAGCCAGAGTTTCATCAAGTCACCTTGTTTCCTATACACCTAAGGGTCCCAAGCCGGATCTACAAAATAACCAGACCATTACGCTCATCCAGTGAGACACGGGGTCTGAGAAAGCATGGTCCGTGGTTATGTAGCTGCCAATTATATTGCATGCAACTAATGTGCTTAAAAAGTAATTTATTCTTCCTATCCATGCTTACAGAATACTTTTCACAGAAAAACAAAAGTAACTACAGGCTTCCCTTAACATGTCAGGGGTGCCTAGTGAAGAAAAGATTATAGAAATAGATCAGGCTTACACATTTTTAATAGGGATGTCTACTTTTGAGAAAAGACAACCCAGTGCAAACAGGCCTTAATATATGAAAGTGATATAGTGCTCACTGTATGTATATAATGTGAAAGTAATATAATAAATACAATATGTGATGTTTACACATCATGAGATGTAGGCATATATCTACTAAAGTGAAAACTTTTAGTGCTCTGTGATCAGTCAAAATAAATTGCTTGTTTCTGTAGCCACACATATGGTGTAATGGTTAGCATTATGGCTTACTGCACTGAGGTATTGGGTTAGATTTCCACAATGGCCCTAACATTGTGGAGTTTGTATATTCTCCCCACGTTTGCGTGGGTTTCTTCCCATACTCCAAAAATATACTTGCATTTTAATCAGCTACTGACATAAAATTGTGTGTGTACATGCATTAGGGAATATAGATTGTAAGCTCCACTAGGACAAGGACATCTGTCTATTGGTCTGTGGGTAATAAGCTAAAAAGAAACTTAAGGAGATTTGCAACTAGGATCAAGATCACTGTGTACAGCTCATTTTCTAGTTAATGCCGTCAGGGTTGCCACAATAGATGAGAATGTCCTGAACATTCTATAATAATTGTCGAAATCTCTAGAGAGTCTTGAAGTTCTTAGGAGGGACCTAATCCAAAGATTGCTTGAGCCTTTTTAAAATCCATAATGAACTCTTGAGGATAGATCTTGTACCTCAAAAAGGTAACCTCATATTTCTCCAACTTAGCATGTTGGAGATTTTCCCACAGTTTCCATAATACTTCCTGCTTTTACCTGTATCCTTCCTTAAATCAGTAAGAAGTTTAAACTTCGAATAAACAAGGTCTTGGGATCAAAACCTGTGGAGTACATAAGTGCTGTTTATTGTAGAACTGTGTCAAAATGCTTCTAAAATGATATTTTGTCATAATTTAGTTTATGTGACTAATGTACTGTTATGAATAAATATCTTACCTTTTCTGTAAATATTATGAATTTTATTTCATATGGTTTTGGGTCACACTTATTATTTATTGATTTCTTTAGTTTTTGATTTTTATTGAATTGATTACTGATCATTTACAACGGTTTTCATTATTCCACACTTTTTGTCTTTTATACTTTGGATAGTGTCTCTTTCCTGTCACAGCAATTGGTAATCAATCATTAAAACTCTTTAATAGCCATTAGGGATATTTTTCTTTTTCATTAGATGATAGGAAGACTGTGGTCATAAAAAGATACACATGCTCTACAACAATTCTGAGAAATTCTGTGGCATTTAAACAATGCTTTAACCCTAGTGTTTGTGAGTGTAAATGTGGTAGGTAATATAGATAGTAAGCTCCACTGGGGCAGGGACTGATGTAAATAGCAATATATTCTCTGTAAAGCTCTGCAGAAAATGTATGTGCTATATAAATAATTGGTGATGAAGAAAATAATAAATAAGGTACCTAATATATGTCAAGAAAACATTGAAACACATAAGTATGCCACCACCATCAGCCTGAATATACAAGGCAGGATAGATACATGGATTTGTGTTGTTTATGACAAATACTTATTCAACCATCTGCAAGTTGCAGCAGAAAACAAGATTTGTCAGACCAGAAGATGTTTTTCTAATTATCACTGTCCAGTTTAAGTGACTGTCACATCCACTGTCATCAGTTTCCTGTTCTTAGCTGGCAGAAGTGACGCCCAAACTTCAAGGCTGGACATTCTATGTATTCAGTGATGCTTTTCTACATTCTCTGTTGTAACACATGGTTATTTGAGTTACTGGTGCCTTTCCGTTCAATTGATCAAATCTGGACATTCTCTTTTTACATTTCTCATATTACCAATGCATTTTTGCTCACAGAACTGTAGCTTAATGGATTTTTTTTTAGTTTGTCCACAATTCTCAGCAAACTCTAGAAACTAAAAAGTAGTTCCCACACACCAGATCCAGAACTTTATTCTATTAGTCACTAGTATTAATATATGCCAAACCAGTTAATCAAAAGTAGAATTCACTGAATATAGGGCCTGATTCAGACCCGGAAGCGTATGTTTTGCATAGACGGACCCTTTTTGAGAGCGAGCGGCCACAAATAGTGTCCGGGTCTGAATCAGGCCCATTGTCCTTATATTCTTTAATCACCTATTTGATGGTAAAAGCTCAAAGAGACTGGCATGAATGACTATTGTCAATTATAATTTTATTTGCTTTTACACAGTTCTTTTTTTATACATAGGGCAAAATTTACCAAGCAGCGGGTTCTAACCCCCTGCGGTTTGGTGGTGGTTTGACGGCGGGTTCTAAACCCCGCTGGTTTAGTGGCAGTTTCTAAAGGACACCAAAACCGCTGACTAGTAATTTTAGCCCTAGCCCTGTTCTGTTCTATTCTGAAATGTGTTTTGCCAGCGATTTTGCGGCAGTTTTGACCATAGTAAATCTGCGGATAGCAAAACTGATGCAAGACCACCACCAAACCGCCGGGGATTAGAACCCACTTCTTAGTTTAACTAGTCTATCAATAGACCTACTTTCTATCTGGAGCTATTTGCATACCACACCAAAATAGAATACGTAAGTGTACACTTAATAACACATACAGTATACAAAAATTTGTTAAATGTCACTGGGTAAGCTTGCAGCACATAGAAAGAAGAGGTGTTGCTGCGTCTTTCCTGCTACAGAAGAGATGTGTGAAGTCCAAGTGAGAGCTTCTGAAATTTTTTCTCCCAGGAACTTAAATTCCCTCACCCTCTACTTCTACATGAAAAAGTAGCAAAATTGGGGAAAATCTAGCAAAATTATGGAACTGGGCAGGCATCTTGCGCTACATGGTACAAAAAGGATAGGTGTATGAGGGAAATGCAGTCAGGAAGCCAACGGTCGAAATGCTGACCGCCGGCTTCCTGATTGTCTAATCCCAGCAGAGGTCTAATGACAGGTGTGGTAATCCCAACAACTGTCATTTTACCAATGCTGGGAGCCCGATGCCCGGCATACCGAACGTAAGCTGGGCGGGTTAGGCACCCCCACCCGGGAGGATTAGGGTTAGGCTAGGGGAATGAGGGTTAGGGTTAGGCACCCCCAGGTGGAGGTTAGGGTTAGGCACCCCCCGGGAGACTTAGATTTAGGCTACGAGGAAGGGGGGGTTAGGTTTAGGCACTTACAAGGGGGTTTTGGGTTAGGCACTTGAGGGGAGGTTAGGGTTAGGCACCCCTAAGGGAGGGTTAGGATTGGGGGGGATAAGGTTAATTATAGTAAAAATACTTACCTGTCGGGATCTTCAGTTGCCGGTCTTTTGGCGTCGGGATTTGAACCGGCGGTATTTCATACTGATCCTGTATGAGGAAACATCTGTATGGTTGTAATCTATCACGAGCGTGGCCCTCTTCCCTCTTGTGCTTTTTCTTCCCTCGCTTACACCATCATCTCCTCAACGGCACCAAACCTTTGGGTTTAGCTGTCCCGCTGTTGATTGATCCCGCTATGACTGCTGATGCAGCCATGCTTATAAATATTATCCTTATTCGCAAATGTTTTGTGCTGTAAAGGGGCCCATACATCTATGGTCCTGATTCCAATTTAACATGTCTGTCACCGATTCTGACCATTTTCAGATCAGACTTGGAGAATCGAGATTTTTCAACATGTATGAGCCCCATATATCACATTTATTTATTTATTTTTTCTGTGTGTTCATACTGTTCCTCTTGTAAGTAAGGCTATTCTGACCCTTTGTGGTGCTGTATAACTAAAGGTTAATAATAATATTAATAATATGTTGCAATACATTCAGGCAACTTTCAATGGATACAATGGATATAAGAGAGTGGGACTTCCTATTACCCCTTTGTGTATGCATTTTCAAGATATACGCTTAAATAAGCTTTATGCTCCCTTATCAATGTCAAACTGGTTGTTTGCTCCTGTTAAACTCATAATACTTTGAAATAAAATAGATCATATACAGATGCACCCAATTTAATTGTGCTGATCACACCACAAACGTGCACGCGCATCACGCTATGCTCCACGACACGCTATGGCACATCCCCGATCGTGGGAGTGAGTTTCCATTCAGTCCTATGGAGGTGCAAATGCGCGTCTCCGATAGCAGGAGTCCATCTCGCGCCACGCATTGCGCGATTTACTGCGCTATATGCAAGGATGTAGCTATAAGTAAGGATGTAGCTTGGCAAATCTGTATGGTGTAATGCAGTATGTTCAGATTAAATTACACTGCATGTGTATTAATGAATAATAAGAGAGTAAAGGTGCCCATCTACTAGCAGACATGAAAACGACTGCACAATTACTACATTGTAATAGTGCAGTCGTTTGTCAGTCTGTGATGAGCCTGCACTGAACAAGCAGTCATTCAGTGCATTGTTATCAATCATCTGCAAACATGCTGAACCTGACAATATTGTCAGGTTGTCCAGCATGTTTGCACGATGATAGATGTCTAAATAACCAGCGGGCACACGCTTCACTGGTCATTTTAGACATTTTTGCAAATGATTTGCAAACTATTTGCGAATGATTGAAAGATTGAATGATCGTTATTGTTAAATTGCTCAACTTAATCATCTAGTGGATGGGCACCTTAAATTTTTCATCAATTAAGGAATTGTGCTTAGGTGGGCATATCAACAGGGTCTTTATCCTTCCTAAACAATTTGAAAGTGGTAATCTACTCATTTTAATCTCTCAGTGCATACAATTCAAAGAAAAAAAGGCCCAATATAGTGCAGATTATTTTTTTTAAAAAGAGAAAAAACAACAACTTTTTATTCCATTAATACATAAACATATATAGATATAAAATAAGCAAAACTGTTATCAACACTTTGAATCAAAATTATTTTCAGAAAGGGAAAGGGCCCAGGTAAACATGATCTATCAAAAAGTCCTCTTGGTATGGAAATCATAATCACTAGGTCACTCCTCACTGAGGATGCATTTTGAATACTAAGGTCTTTATCAAGGCCAGATAGAGGAGTGCCTACCCCTCAGTCTTTTTATACTGAGATTGAAAATCCATTATTGGAAACTCTATTGCTATGCCTATAACATATTCAAGCTAAATAACAGATATAAACACAGGAACTTCATGCAGAAAATAACAAATAATGGCAGAAATAATGGTTAACCATGGCAATTCGAAAAATGGAAGCAGAACTCCGAGCCAAATAATCAATGTTCAAATCAAATTATGAACATGCTGCTGTCCTAATATCCATATCTGGAAAGACCTGTCTCCAGTAGAGTCCAAACAGGATACCTGTACAAATTAAAATAGACTCCAACCTAGTTGTCCAGACTTTCAGAAGTGATGTGATTGTTTATGGTCACCATCGTAATGCATCCTTGCCGGGGACATGACGTCTTCTTAGACCTCCATTCATTCTCTGGACTCCCAGTGGTGATACGATAGTTTACTGTTGCATGGTAATGTATCATTTCATAGTACAATAATTGGCTCTTCCCACATACCTTTATAGCTAATAGATACTCTCTGGACTATGGGCCTGATCCTGAGATGTTGGATGCAGTTGGGTGATCTATTTTTACTGCACATGCATTTAAGTTGCACTGCCCATGTGCCCTGATTGGGTCACAGCAGCAATTTCAGAGAGATGTATGCAGAAGTGTTACGAAAATGTATTGGGTGTTCCTGGGTGGTGACCACAAAATGGCTATTCAAACAAATGAAGATGGACCATCTTATGGTTGTGTAATAGGAGTGTTGCAGGCATATCGCTCAAGTAGTTGCGTACACAGAGACTGATTCAGAGCTCTATGCTATGATGGTGTTTTTTGCAAATTGGGCGATCTTTTGGCACTGAGCAGGTGTCTGAGTTGCATTGCACATGCATCATGGTACTGTAGTCACATGCTGTGAGTCTTTATTCACACTGTGATTGACAGGCAGGGATGTTTGGGGAGGCCATTCAGAGTGGCCATAGACTCGAAAAGTGCTATATACAAGATAGAGTGTTCTTGCAGATTATTTTATACAGGTTGAGTCTCCCATATCCAAAATGTTTGGGACCAGGGGTAATTTGGATATGGGAATATTCCGTATTTTGGAATATTTGCATACCATAATGAAATATTTTAGGATTGGGACCCAAATCTAAACACATAATGCATTTATGTTTTATATACACATTACACACACAGCCTGAATGTCATTTTATACAATATTTTCAATCATTTTGTGCATTAAACAAAGTTTGTGTACATTGAACCATCAAAAAGCAAAGGTTTCACTATCTAAGTCATGCTAAAAAATTCAGTATTTCGGAATATTTGGATATGGGAGACTCAACCTGTATTGGTAGGTCCTCTAGACTTTTCAAACTTCATTGGGGGGAGCATTTGAGAAATAATGTAAAACGACTGGAGACACATGCTTGTCCCCTTTTAAATCACATCATAAGTGTTCTGCTAAGGCAATAAAGAATTTTGAATGCCTTAAGCTTATAAAAGCACGATGGAGATTGAAAGATGTTGCTGCAGAAATAGCACAGACAGAAATGAAAATAATATTTCATTTGAAGACTTTAAAACCCAATGGTCTGAATAATGACTTTGAGCTTAAGTAGCTTCTCAAATTTTGATTAAACTCTGGTTAAACTCCGAGTGGTAATTTTATTATAAGAGGCACCTTCCTACAATTTTAACTGTATTGTGGCATGTTAATATACTTTATAATCTGGATGTATGCATTTGTTATATTGTAATCATGTTTTTAAATGTTCCTAATTAGAGATGATCAGTTTGGATTTTCTGATATTCGAAAACACCTGAACTTGGGGTTTCCAAGGAGAACCAAGTCCGGGCTCTGGTCTTCCCACCAAGTTTGGATCTCAAAATTAGGTAAAATGTCATTTGGATTGCAGAGTCTCTACGTACTGATCAGGCACCATTACACACAGGACAGTATATGGAGAGGATGTGAGCTGTAATTGTGCTTGAAATAGATATCATTATAGAGAGCTGTACTGTAGGCAGTGCCAGATTAAGGTCCACCTGGGCCTGGAGCTGAAATTTATGAAGGGCCTACTCAGTGCTGCCACAGGAGGTAGGACTAGCACAGTGGGTGGGTGACTACTGATGAGAGGGTGTGGTCTGTGCCACTGGGTGTGGCTAGCAACATGGAGGGCAAAGCTACCCGTCTAACTTTGACCGCAGGTGAGGGACGTGTCCTGTATTTGTCACTCTGGGGGCGAGTTTAGTGCTCCCCGAGTGGTTGGGTTCCCCCTAGGCTTTTCTACCCACCCTGCTTACATGCCTTCTATGCTACACCAACCAGCGGCATTTAGGAGTCCTTGCCAGTATCCAACACTGAAAGTTGCCGGAGAGTGGTCTGTGACATACCGACTGATCAGAGCATTACAAGCGGAAGTAGGCAGGTTTAGTGCTTAATGTTTATTGCAACGTGCATGACAGATTAGGTGTTTACAAAATCTTTTACATTCTACAACTGTACACACCTGTTGTGCCTAATATATACACTCAGGGCCGGCCCGACCATTACGCTGGAGCACATAGAGCACCACAGTGAGGAGGGCGCCACCATCCCACAGCCCGACATGTTAAACTTTCTGCTGCCTGGGAGAACTGTGCCTGCTGCACTGATACACACACACACTGATCTTAGGTTGTAGATGTTATTATGTGTGTGTAGCACGCTGATTCTATGCATGTACTATCCCGAAGACGGTGCTGAGAGCACCGAAACGTTATGGAATAGCATGAACAATTAATACAAATCCTCTGAGTGCCATCCATATTTGTGAATATATACTGTATATACATACCTACAGTGTATATATATATATATATATATTATATATATATATATATATATATAATATATATATATATATATGCTGCACTCGGCGTATAATACATTATTTGTATGCCGAGTGCCGCACATTTATCTATGCCTATGTGTTTACATCTGTAAGGGTGCGAGGGCACTGCTGCTGATTGAAACATTTGCAGATGGAGTGCCGGATCATTGCTAACTAATTATATATATATAGATATATATATAGCAACAGAACCAAAAAGTTTACCCTTCAGGATAAACCAAGGAACCAGCACACCACCATGTATGTATCAAACAAGCATATTTAATAGAAAAAACTTGATAAAACAGCCATCATCAAAAAATTTGTCATAAAGTACTCATCCATAACTGGAAGCTGCAGTTAGAGTATAAAGCGATGAGGATCAGCCATCCCAACGGGCCGTTTCGGCACATATAGCCTTTTTCAAGGGTCAGCCATAATAAAGTACTGCATAAAGAGGCTTGATATAGCATGAGAAATCAACACACATCGTACTCACCTGTCCATGTGCGCGCGATCGTCAAGCACCAACACCTGGAGACATCACCCACCGGGAACCAATGTGCACACCATTCTTTCCGGAGGACTCACTAAAGGTTCCGCCAACCCGGAAGTGATGCGACGCGAACGCCGTTTGTCAACATCCGGTCAGCCGGAACCCCGTGTTACCAACAACAGAAACAAGGTGAGTGTCCAGGCTCACTCAGGGGGGTGCCAACAGGTCGTCAAGACGACAGCACGTACACAAACAGACAACATATAACACAAAAAAAACGCATGAGGTATACGTTCCCAAAATCGAACCCATCTAAGGGGTGTGTATCATAACCAGAGGGTATAATTGTTACTAGCTAAATAAATGTATATTAATAAAGACATTAGCACATTATGAGCTATTCAGCCATTGAAACTAAATGACCAATCATTATAGCTAATTTAGATAAATATCATTCTGGCTTAACAAAAGATATCGATCAGATATATAAAGGGCTAAACATGCATACCTACACTACAGAAAAAAATAGATAAAATAAACATGAAACTAAGAGAATAATCATAAACAAAACATCAATAACATTGAGCCAATATCTAGTAGAGAGAATGCCATCAATAATATAGATTAAAGTTTCCAAAATATATGCTAACTTCATAATGCCCGAAAATTTGTACAAAGACGCCAAAAATTTTTCATAAAAGAAATATTATTAGTGTATGTGGGCAAAACAATGCGTATGCTGAAGGAAAGAATTGGGATGCACAGATGTTCTATAATAAAAGCCACTAATAATATTGATACTGGCACACCACCTGTGGCCAAGCATTTTTTTACTTGTGGACATATGGTCAAGAACTTCAGATTTATGCCAGTGGACCATATACCACCCTCACGAAGAGGGGGTGACAGACATCGCTTATTGTTACAACGCGAATGCGAATGGATTTATAAACTTAATGCAATGTCTCCAGCTGGCCTCAATGAGGAATTACTATTTACGCTGTTTATTTGAATTATTTCTTTTTTGATGTATCGTTGTATGTCTTTTATGAAAAATTTTTGGCATCTTTGTACAAATTTTCGGGCATTATGAAGTTAGCATATATTTTGGTAACTTTAATCTATATTATTGATGGCGTTCTCACTACTAGATATTGGCTCAATGTTATTGATGTTTTGTTTATGATTATTCTCTTAGTTTCATGTTTATTTTATCTATTTTTTTCTGTAGTGTAGGTATGCATGTTTAGCCCTTTATATATCTGATCGATATCTTTTGTTAAGCCAGAATGATATTTATCTAAATTAGCTATAATGATTGGTCATTTAGTTTCAATGGCTGAATAGCTCATAATGTGCTAATGTCTTTATTAATATACATTTATTTAGCTAGTAACAATTATACCCTCTGGTTATGATACACACCCCCTAGATGGGTTAGATTTTGGGAACGTATACCTCATGCATTTTTTTTGTGTTATATGTTGTCTGTTTGTGTACGTGCTGTCGTCTTGACGACCTGTTGGCTCCCCCTTGAGTGAGCCTGGACACTCCCTTGTTTCTGTTGTTGGTAACACGGGGTTCTGGCTGACTGGATGTTGACAAATGGCGTTCGCGTTGCGTCACTTCCGGGTTGGCGGAACCTTTAGTGAGTCCTCCGGAAACAATGGTGTGCACATTGGTTCCCGGTGGGTGATGTCTCCAGGTGTTGGTGCTTGACGATCGCGCGTGCATGGACAGGTGAGTACGATGTGTGTTGATTTCTCATGCTATATCAAGCCTCATTATGCAGTACTTTATTATGGCTGACCCTTGAAAAAGGCTATATGTGCCGAAACGGCCCGTTGGGATGGCTGATCCTCATCGCTTTATACTCTAACTGCAGCTTCCAGTTATGGATGAGTACTTTATGACAAATTTTTTGATGATGGCTGTTTTATCAAGTTTTTTCTATTAAATATGCTTGTTTGATACATACATGGTGGTGTGCTGGTTCCTTGGTTTATCCTGAATGGTAAACTTTTTGGTTATGTTGCTGGACTTATGATTATCTGGCACCCACAAATATATATTTAAAAGTGTGTGCGTTCTGAAACTTGGATGTACGTTTACCAAAAATCTTTTTTGGCTTACAGTTTGCACCACAATTTTTTATGGACTGTTTTTTTGTTAGTTTTGTGAAAACAATATTTTTTTTGTTTTGTTATACTTCATTGTATTTTTTTGACATATACTTGTGTTTGTAAACATGGAGTCAGATATAGGCGACATCACTGGTACTAAATGGTTTTTGGATAAAGACATTTCCAAAATTCTTTTTGTTGATACAGACCAATTGGCATTTGATGAGGATAGCCCCAATGACATTTATCAAGATTTATTTAAACTGAAAAAAAGATTGGTGGAGCTTGAACTCCATGGATTAACTCTTTCTCAGTATCATAAAGATAAATTAATACCTACGGGCTTTAGAATAAAAAATCAACCAACAATTGGTCGCAACAACAAGGAATTTTGTCGTCAATGGTGTTTAATCCTTAACCAGTGTAGTTTCGACCTAATGATATTGGTTATACAACAAGCCAATATGGATATTGAGAACATCAAAAAAGATATAACTATATGTGAAACTAATGGGACTGAGACATTATCAAAGGACACTAGTACAGATTGGTTGGCTAAATTAAGTGAGAATATCACTAATTTCAAAACAGATCTTTTGAGTTTAAAAAAAAATAAATACAGAAAAGTGAGGGATGACTATAAAGAACTACGGGTATATCCGTGGTTATTGAACCAAAGTTCGAGAAGAGTCTGGAGAGGTGGCCAGTATGACAGAAAAAGAGTTAATACAGCTTTTTCTGATTTGGATTCACATAATTCTATGAGTGATTCGGATCACTCTTCTTCTTCTAGAGGTCTTTTTTTAGGGGAAAGTGCTCATACCCGGAGCAAAAACAAATTACAAAGAGACCCACAAGGAGAGGGGGCATCAAGCACAAAAAGACTTCAAGAAAAATCAAAGAAGGGCAACAGGAGATAGTCATTTTTAATTTGTCTAATTATAGTTTAACAGAAGTTGAACACACTGTCTTATCAAAAGGATTATCATTTGTTCAGACCTATAGACAAACAGAGTTTAAATGGGAAACTGAATTTTATCAATTTCAGAGACAACTTAGGCTAAAAGATCATTTCAATAAATTATCTATGCATGATAGCGTCAGGACCAAGAACACCCCTTTTAGATCTAAAAGTACATTCGATCCTCCATCTAATAATGCCTTGATAGAAACATTCAGTAGACTGGTTAAAAAAGAAATTTTGCCCGTCATTAAATGTAAACAGAAACATTATCAAAATCTCGATAAAAATGAAATTGAGGCTATTACTTCATTAAAAAACAATTCTGATATCATCATTCGCCCTGCCGATAAGGGCGGGGGTGTGGTAATATTAGACAAAATGTACTATATTAATGAAGCATTAAGCCAATTGGCTGATACTTCTTGTTACAAGAAATTAGACTTTGATCCAACTAATATTTATAAACGTGAAATTGATGCTATCATCCAACTTGGCTTTAACAATAACTGGCTGGATGAACCTACGGTAAAGTTTCTGATTCAAGATCACCCAATTATCCCACTCTTTTATACATTACCAAAAATACTTAAATCTCCTGTGGCCCCTCCTGGTAGGCCCATAATCTCTTCGCAAGGCTCTCTTAGTCAATCCCTGTCACAATTCTGTGATTTTCATCTACAATCTGTTGTGCAAAAAACACCACATTATCTTAAAGATACTACAGATTTTTTGCTCAAACTAAAACAATTTGAGAATTTACCCAAAGACTGTTTACTGGTGTCCTTGGATGTGTCCAGTCTTTACACCAATATAGAACACAAGAAGGGCTTGGAGGTGGTGAGACGTGCGGTCACTAATAATACATGTTACAATGGTCCCCCGGTTGATTTTTTATTATTGTTAATGGAAGTTATTTTGCATAAAAATTATTTTTTATTTAACAATACTTTTTATTTACAACTTAAAGGGACAGCCATGGGGTCAAACATGGCCCCGGCTTACGCCAACTTATACATGTATATTTTTGCGATCACCCACATTACCGCTGATCCCATTTTTTCAAAATTTATTGCATGTTATTTTCGTTTCATTGATGATTTGTTTTTGATATGGACGGGTAACTCAGTGCAATTAGAATGCTTCATTGAAGGCCTTAATCAGAAGGAAACCTTGATCAAGTTCACACATAAATGGAGTTCCACCAGCATTGAATTTTTGGATGTTTTAGTTTCCATCACTGACAATAAATTGAAGACCTCATTGTTTAGGAAACCGACTGATAAAAACACGCTTCTGTGTGCCAACAGTTTTCATCCCCCTGCTCTCAAAAGGGGTCTCCCTTACTCACAACTGGATTACTTCCCATAATGAGGATCTTCCTATGGCACTTCAGGAAATGGGACACAAATTTATACAGAGAGGATATAATAGACGTGAAGTTAATGAAGCAATTGACAAATGCATGGCTCTCAAACGTGAGGACATGTTAACTACTAAACCGAAAAAAGAGGTGGTTGACAGGTTATTATTTCCCATGACTTACTCATTATCTTCTGGCTTCATCCGCAAAACTGTACTAAAGTATTGGCATATTTTACAGGCCGATCCAATTATTGGGAAAGATTGTATTCATCCCCCGTTGTTTTGCTATAGAAGAAGCCGTAATTTAAAAGAACGGCTTGTCTACTCTGATATTAGCCCAGGGGTCAGTGCTAATTCTAACTGGTTGTCCTTACAAATTGGGGCATACAAATGTGCCAAATATGTGAATTGTCATTATTTACTAACTGGAAACAAATTTTGCCATCCCATTATGGGCAGGACATTTCATTTGAAACATCGTATGACATGTGAAACCAAATATGTCATATATGTGATACTGTGCCCATGCAAGAAAGTGTATGTGGGCAAAACAATGCGTATGCTGAAGGAAAGAATTGGGATGCACAGATGTTCTATAAAAAAAGCCACTAATAATATTGATACTAGCACACCACCTGTGGCCAAGCATTTTTTTACTTGTGGACATATGGTCAAGGACTTCAGATTTATGCCAGTGGATCTCACGAAGAGGGGGTGACAGACATCGCTTATTGTTACAACGCGAATGCGAATGGATTTATAAACTTAATGCAATGTCTCCAGCTGGCCTCAATGAGGAATTACTATTTACGCTGTTTATTTGAATTATTTCTTTTTTGATGTATCGTTGTATGTCTTTTATGAAAAATTTTTGGCGTCTTTGTACAAATTTTCGGGCATTATGAAGTTAGCATATATTTTGGTAACTTTAATCTATATTATTGATGGCGTTCTCACTACTAGATATTGGCTCAATGTTATTGATGTTTTGTTTATGATTATTCTCTTAGTTTCATGTTTATTTTATCTATTTTTTTCTGTAGTGTAGGTATGCATGTTTAGCCCTTTATATATCTGATCGATATCTTTTGTTAAGCCAGAATGATATTTATCTAAATTAGCTATAATGATTGGTCATTTAGTTTCAATGGCTGAATAGCTCATAATGTGCTAATGTCTTTATTAATATACATTTATTTAGCTAGTAACAATTATACCCTCTGGTTATGATACACACCCCCTAGATGGGTTCGATTTTGGGAACGTATACCTCATGCGTTTTTTTTGTGTTATATGTTGTCTGTTTGTGTACGTGCTGTCGTCTTGACGACCTGTTGGCTCCCCCTTGAGTGAGCCTGGACACTCCCTTGTTTCTGTTGTTGGTAACACGGGGTTCTGGCTGACCGGATGTTGACAAACGGCGTTCGCGTTGCGTCACTTCCGGGTTGGCGGAACCTTTAGTGAGTCCTCCGGAAACAATGGTGTGCACATTGGTTCCCGGTGGGTGATGTCTCCAGGTGTTGGTGCTTGACGATCGCGCGCGCATGGACAGGTGAGTACGATGTGTGTTGATTTCTCATGCTATATCAAGCCTCATTATGCAGTACTTTATTATGGCTGACCCTTGAAAAAGGCCATATGTGCCGAAATGGCCCGTTGGGATGGCTGATCCTCATCGCTTTATACTCTAACTGCAGCTTCCAGTTATGGATGAGTACTTTATGACAAATTTTTTGATGATGGCTGTTTTATCAAGTTTTTTCTATTAAATATGCTTGTTTGATACATACATGGTGGTGTGCTGGTTCCTTGGTTTATCCTGAATGGTAAACTTTTTGGTTATGTTGCTGGACTTATGATTACCTGGCACCCACAAATATATATTTAAAAGTGTGTGCGTTCTGAAACTTGGATGTATATATATATATATATATATATATACACACACACACAGTATATATATATATATATATATATAATATATATTCATATACTGTATACATATATTCACATATACACTCACACATCTATGAATATACACATGCATATTTATTTTCAACTAACATATGTGATCAGCCAGCCACATTTTGCTGATCAGCAGCAGCCTCGCAGGACTGAGCCTCCCTGACAACTTTCTGGTGGATCAATTACTTACCCAGCCTTCATGGAGCTCAGTCTGAGTGGTTTCTTTGGAGAAGGGCAACTGCTTCTTCTCGGAGCGGACTGGCAAAGAGGCGGTATCTAAGTGATGTCATCCATTATGACGTCACTCTGCGCAGCGGAGATGGCGAGACACAGTGCGTAAGTGGCGCAGGGAGGACTACAGAAGCCTTCTTCCGCGCCTATTAATCTGTGTGTGTATTAAAAGCAGATGCTGGTGTTTGATGGTCGCGGCTTGCGGTGGGTGGTGGGGCCTCAGGAGGCTACTGTCAGGCTGCTGTAACAGGAAAAAAAAATCCTGTCTACAGCAGTGTAGCTGCATGCTGTGGGCGTATTTTGATTGGCGGCCTGGAGCAGCAGCTCCACCCGCCCCATTGTTAATCCGGCCCTGCTAACACTGAAACGTTGATTACATCCGATTGTCAATGCCTGCTATTGCACCGAGTGCCGCACTTACTCTACTACATGTTTTGCTTTTGTTGTGAGGGCACCGCCAATGTGTATGTATGTGTGAATATCTATCTATCTATCTATCTATATATATATAAAAAAAAATATATATATATATATCTACACACACATATGGAGCCGTATTCAATTTGAGCCGAGTTAAGTTAACACGGCCCGGATTTAACGCCGACTTCGCCTGTTTTGTAGGCGTTAAAGTATCGCACGCGTGCACGCTTTACCCCGTATTCAATTTGAAAGTATGTGTAAACGGCACCCGGTGATACTGTAACTAGCGGAAAGTACTGTCATTTTTGGGGAAATCAGCCTGTCACCCCCCAAATGATGATCTGACATGGGGGTTCAATATGGTACCCCCCGATTTGGCTCGCTGAAGGTATTTGGTGTTTTTAAATGGGATCTATAGCTGCTAAATAGCGTTATTCTATACCTGATGCTGAATAGTATTTAGGAGTATTTTTTCCAGAAAATAAGTTATCCCAGCAAATTTGAGGAACTTGAAAATGTGGGTCAGCATATTTAAAGTTGAAAAAGTTAACTTGAAAAAATTTAGAAAAATCCACCTGCCGCAAACACCTGCAATCAAAAAACCACCTTGGGCATACTTGGGGACCCCCCCAGAGGCAAGTTTGCTAGTTTTTAAGTTTGTACCCCAACATTTTTTTTTTTTGCCCCCTTTTTCAAAGTACATTTTTGGGGTGTCCTTAAGTTTTTTTTTTTTTACACAGATTACCTTTGGGGGACTGTCTGAAGGCTGCACGGGGGTTCCCGAAAGTTTGCACCCCAAAACCCCAATTCTGTACTTTTTTCGGCCTGCTATTCATAGGCGATACTTTACCGCCTATTACATTGCATTGAGGCGGAAAGTCTTTCAAATTTAAAACCAAAACAGGCGATAATGACGTCATCGGTGGTAACTTAACGCGGATCCAGCCTTAACGCTTCAAATTGAATACGGGCCTTAGTTTTATATATATATATAGTATAATATATACAGTGTGTATATATATATATATATATATACACACATATTACACATACACAGTTTATATATATACATATATATATATACACACACACACACACACACACACACAGTACATATATAGATATAAACAGTATATATAATGTATATATATATACACACACATACAGTTATATGTGTGTATATATACTATATATATATATATATATACATATATATATACACATACATACACACACACACGCACATAGCTTGTATGCATGGTCTTTTCTTTGCAATATACTTTGTACACACAATATATATATTTATAAACATATTTTTAAGGATATTTAATAATTTAATATTATGTATGGATATGTATATGATTGATATGCATACATATCAATACATATACAGTACACAGCAGCAGCATGGAATTGAGGACTGAAACCCAGCTCTGCTCACCTTTGGGGGACTAAACAGAACCCTGCAGATCAAGCTGCTGCTGCTGTCGTGCGTCTGAGACAGTTGCTGCCAGTGGTCGGTGCACGGCCGGGGGTGGGGTGTGGTCGGCCCACAGGCTGCTGCAGAGGGACGGTGCACAGCCTGGGATGGGCTACGTGTGGACGCGGTGCGGTGGTGGCGGCGGTGGGTGGGACCTATGTGACGTCACACGCAGTGACGTCACATGACGGGCAGGCTCCGCCGCTGCCTATTCGTTGCGCTTGGAGGGCTAGAGAAGCCCTCCATTGCGCTGCCTGCCCTTACAGTATTTTTGTTCCCTGGCATTCCGGTGTCACAGCCGCGAGGGGGGGGGGGTGTTATGCGTGGCCAGCGGGGGGGGCGTGGTCGGCCCTGAGGCTGCTGCAGAAGGAAATAAAATTTCCTTTATACAGCAGCAGACACGCATCAGAGGGCTGTGGGCCTATTCTGATTGTAGGCCTGGAGCTGGAGCTCCATCAGCCCCATTACTAATCCGGCCCTGACTGTAGGTAGATGGAGTGGGTGGAAAGGATGACTGCAGGCATCTTTTTCACTGTGTAATGTATTTGTTTGACAGACACACTAGCTAGCAGCAACTGCAATCCAGTGCAAACTGCAAACAGGCAGCATACTGCCACAGTGTGTTTGTTTATCAGATACTTGTAGCACCTGAACTCCAGTGCAAACAGGCTTTTGAGTGAACAGTGAACTTGCACCTATTTATTATTATTATTATTATCCTTTATTTATATGGCGCCACAAGTGTTCCGCAGCGCCTTACATAGTACATAGAACTAATAGGTGAACAAGAAACAAGTAACTTACAGTACATTACAGTGCAGGACAAGGACACAACTTTAATCACTATTTCAGCAATGTATTTAAGCACTCACAATAAGCTGCCGGGAGTTGGCAGTCACGTGTTAGGTGCCCTATGGGGAGTAGAGAGTAGAAGAAATTGTAAAGAGAAGCACATGAGGGAAGAGGTCCCTGCTCGTAAGAACTTACATTCTAAGGGGAGGGGCAGACAGACAGGCGTGACACAGAAGGGGAAGATAGGAAGGAAAGAGCATGAGGTGGGTTAGGATGAGTGCTGGAAGGCCTTGATGAAGTAGTGGGTCTTGAGAGCCCGTTTGAAGATTTGTAGAGAGGTGGAGAGTCTGATGGGAAGAGGGAGAGCATTCCAAAGGTAGGGAGCAGCACGGGCAAAATCTCGGATGCGGGAGTGGGAGGAAGTAATCAGTTGGCAAGAGAGGCGGCATGCATTAGTTGAGCGAAGTGGGCGGGCGGGAGTGTGAAGGGAGAGAAGGTCAGAAATGTATGCGGGAGAGGATTTGGTGAGGGCTTTGTAGGCGAATGTAAGAACCTTAAATTGGCATCTGAAGGGGAAGGGGAGCCAGTGTAGGGCTTGAAGGAGAGGGGAAGCAGATGTAGAACGTCTGGAGAGGAAGATGAGCCGAGCAGCAGCATTGAGAACAGATTGTAGTGGAGAGAGGTGAGAGACTGGGAGGCCAGCTAGGAGAAGGTTACAGTAGTCCAATCTGGATATGACCAGTGAGTGTATTTCCACAAGGATATCTATCTACACTGCAGTATATATTGTCACTTGTGTATGAAGGCAGAGACAGTGTGATTATTTTCAAGCTTAATTGTCCAAAAAACACTGCTTTGTCTGAGTGAGCTGAAGCCCAAAGAACTTAAAGACATATTTTCCTGTTTTTAAAAAAAAATCTCCAATCTTCTTTTATAATTCAAGACAGGGTTGGGGGGAAACTCCCGGTGGGCCCTACTGCCTGAGGGCCCACCTCCTTCTCTAGGGATCAGGTTTCAGATTGTGCACTTGAATTATACATTATATATATGTTACATTATACTGCAAAGGACCATAGTGTATTTTCTACAATGCGTTGCGGATATTTATCTGGTACATTATCATGCATGAACAAGCAGTATTTATATATAATTTTAAAGAGGCCCCAAACCGTGCACACTCTAATGGTTAGCCTCTGTGGAGGCCCGACACACCCCATCTGTGCTGGCAGGCCACACCCCAAAGTATGGGCCCCTATCACTGCATTTTCCCGGTGGGCCCTTTTTGCACCAGTACGAGACTGATTCAAGATGTGTGTGATTTTGGGAGGCAGCATATATAACCATACATTTGTAAAGGCATCTGTGCTATTGGGAGAGCCAAAGTAGAGATGGCACCTCCTCATCTGTTACAGCATTTTAAGTGAGAGAATGCAAATTATTTATCAAAATCTGGAAAATCATGTAAAATAATAACAAGCAGTCCAGCATCAGCCACCAGCAGCATGGATAGATCCCAGCACATGAAATCTCCACCACCAACACCTTCATAATCAACCTCCTAAGTAATGAGAGGAGATAGTCCTGCATCCAATTTGCAAACGCAAACTGACTCCTCTCCTATCCCGGATTCCCAAGAATCCTTGCATGCTAGGGCTACTGCTGATGGGGGTGAATCTCATCATTTAAGTGGACCAAGAAGACTAGTAGTTTCAAACAACAATTGACTGTAAAACAATCATTTGCAAGAGGATCCAAGTATGACAGCCACCATCCTGTGGCACAGTGGATCACTGAAGCCATGACAGCTATGGTAGCATTAGATCTGTGTCCAATATCCACCATCAATGCATCTGGTTTTCGACAGTTGAGGTCATGTGTCCATGCTACCAAATTCCATATCAATTCTGTTTTACCAGAACAGCAATTGCTCACCTGTAACAGAGCATAACAAAAAAGTTATTATTTGCTTAGAAAATGCAATTTTACCAACTATCCACTTAACTACAGATATGTGGACAAGCAGTACTAGTCAAACAAAAGATTACATAACTGTGACAGCACACTGGGTGAGTGTATCACCTTCAGCAGCAGTATCTAACACACAATGCCAGCTTATTTGTAGCCAGGCTATGCTCTGTTTCACTGGCTTCACTAAGAGGCATACCACTTTCAGGGGTGTATCTAGGGATCCAAGCGCCCCTGGCAATGTAATGGACTGGTGCCCCCACCCTATGCAATGCTCCAGTAGTAATCCCCCTGTGCTGCATTGCCCCCAGTAGTAGTCCCCACTATGCTACATTGCCCCCAGTAGTAGTCCCCCTATACAGTGCCCCCAGTAGTAGTCCCCATTATTAAGTGCCCCCAGTAATAGTCCCGCCTATGCTGCATTTCCCCCAGTAGTAGTCCCCCCTATACAGTGCCCCCATTAGTAGTCCCCCCTATACAGTGCCCCCAGTAGTAGTACCCCCTATGCTGCAATGCCCCAGTAGTAGTACCCCCTATGCTGCAATGCCCCCAGTAGTAGTCCCCCCAGTAGTAGTCCCCAGTAGTAGTCCCTATATACAGTGCCCATAGTAGTAGCCCCATATGCAGTGCCCCCAGTAGCAGCCCTCCCCTAAAGTGTCCCCATTAGTGTCCCCCTCTATACAATGCCCCCAGTAGTGGGCAACCCCCTCATAAAGTGCACCCGGTAGTGGCCACCCCCAATAATGTGCCCCCATCTCTGCTGTGCCAGGCTTACACACACACACACACACACACAGAAGAAACAAAAATGTACCTGATCCCCGATCCTGCCATGACTGCCACTGTCCGCTCCGAGTCCCAGCTCTTCTCTTGCACTATGGGAGAGACATCATGACATCTCTCCTATCACCTGCTGCAGGGGGAGCTGGAAGATGCAGCTCATGAGTGAGCTCCAGCCAGCTCCCTCCATGCCAGCTCCCTCCATATATATATATATATATATAAAATGTCCTTTTAGCAATCAATAATTATTTTTTATTTATTTCTGTGGAACTGTCAGTGTTGTTTGAAAGTGCAGCCAATCTCTTTTATTTATTTTAAGCCATTTGACCTCCACTGATTCCAGGGGTTCGAATGGAGGTTCCTGAGGTGCTTGGAGCACCACTGGCAAATCCCATGGAGCCACAGAAGGGACAAAGGGAGGTTGTATTCATAGGACACCCTGCATGAAGGTGTGAACATCCAGTATAGGAGCAATTCTGCACTGAAACCAGGCGGAGGCCTAGATCCAATCCAGCTTGAAGAAAGACAAGAGTTCTAGAAACCTTAAAGACCTGAGGGTCATAGCTTCTTGGAGCACACCATTAGAAATATGTATGCCATATTCTGTGGTAAATCCTGGCTGAGGCTGGTTTAAATGCGTTTAGCATGGTCTGGATCACAGAGCTGGAAAAACCCTTAGCCGTTACAGACAGACGGGCTAGGTCCGGATGTAGACATGGACCCTGAGGCAACAGGTCTACTCATAAAGGAAACTGAAGAGGAACATCTATGGAGAGCCTTTCAAGAAGATCGGAGTACCAGTGATGTCTGGGCCAGGCCGGAGCTATTAACATGACTGTGCCCCCCTCTTGTATGAACTTCCAAAGCACTCGAGGAAGCAGGGATATTGGAGGGAAGAGATATGCTAAATTGTTCCATTTCACCGACAATGCATCTATGAAGGCTGTGTCGGGGTCCTTTGTTCTGGCTCCATAAATTGGAAGTTTGTTGTTGTGTCTGGAGGCCATGAGCTCCACCTCCAGAAGACTCCATTTGTCCACTAGAAGCTGAAAGACTTCTGGATGTAGAGACCATTCTCCTGCATGCACGTCGTGATGGCTGAGGAAAACTGCCTCCCAATTGAGAATCCCCAGGATGAACTCTGTGGAGATGGCTGGAAGATTGCGTTCAGCTCAGGTGACAATGCGGAACACTTCTGACATTGCTGACTGACTTTGAGTGCCCACTTGGTGAATGAGTTAGGCAACAGCCATGGTGTTGTCAAACTGTACTTGTACTGGTCTGTTTTTCAGAATATTTTGAGCCAGTGTGAGAGCTCTGTAGATGGCTCGAAGTTCCAGGATGTTGATTGGCAACACTGCCTTGACTGGGGACCATTGGCCCTAGGAGAGGAGTGCAGGTCAATTACTGTGCCCCACCCTCGGAGGCTTGCATCCGTGGTGAGGCGCATTCCAGGATCCAAAAGAGACGACTCTGGTTCAAATGGAAAGTCTGTAGCCACCAGGCTAGGGACAGATGAACTTGGTTGCCCGATCCACCTGGAGAGGATCAGGTGTTGGAGGGGCTTGGAGTGAAACTGGGCAAACTCCACCATGTCGAAGGTGGACGCTATTGATCCCAAGGCCTGCATTGCAGAGTAAATTGACACTCTATGATTGTGAAGCAGTCTGCATAGTCTGTGCTGTAGTGCTGAAATCTTGACCGCCGTTAGGAAGATTCTCTGAACTTGAGAGTCCAGGATGGCTCCCAAATGTTCCATCCTTTGAGAGGTTGTCAGGGAAGACTTTTTCCAGTTGATAAGCCAACCGTGCATTTGTAGAAAGGCAATGGTTACCTGCAGATGGCTGTGAAGAGACTCTGGGGAGCATGCCAACAGCAATAGATCGTCTAAGTACGAAGAGAGGCCGCCATAACTGCCATGATCTTGGTAAAGACCGGCAGAGCCTGGAATTGGTAATGTTGCTGCAGTGTAGCAAATGGAGATCTTGTTGATGAGAAGGCACTATAGGTACATGTAGATAAGTGTCCTGAATGTCTAGGGATACCATAAAATCTCCAAGATCCATAGCTAGGATAATAGAATGGATGGTTTCCATACAAAACCTGGGCACCCTGATAAACTTGTTCAGAGACTTGAGGTTGAGGATAGGATGATGAGACCCATTGAGCTTCTCAACTAAGAAAAGGCAAGAATAATAGCCCTTGCCCCATTGTGAGGAGGGACCAGAATTATTACTCCTGAATTCAGTAAGGACTGAATGGCTTTTTGGAGCAGCAGGGCCTTGGTTGAGTCCAATGGAGGTGCTGTGCAAAATAACTGTTGGGGGTTTGCCTCAGGAAGGAGAAGGCAGATCCATGGGAGACCACTTCTCTTACCCAGGTATCTGACATGGTTTGATGCCAAACTTAGGTGAATTGAAGAAGTCAGCCTCCCATTCTGGGAGCCCCCATCGAGAAGCCCACCCTGTCAGGCTGCAGGCTTGTCCGCAGACTTGGCAGTGCTTTATCCCCTGGCTGATGTTAACCACTGGGTCCCTTAGCCTTTACAATATGCCTCTGCACCAGTATCATTATGCCCCGGTGGTCTAGTGGAGTAGTGGGTGAGCCAGTGTCCACATCAGCGCCTCCGGTCTGTCTCCTGAGACCGGAGGCAAGACTGCACTAAGACATGGGTCACCGCAAATGGGATTCCATCTTACCTGTCCCCTGGATTCCGGGCTGCAGTCTAGGGTCTGGGAGCCTGCTAGCTAGTCCCCCTCAGAGCACCGCCAGGAGTACCTACCACAGGCTTGGTGTCACGACACCGCGGAGGGGTGATGGGGTGGCAGCACAGATGTCTGGAGAACAGTCTGGTGCTGCTCGCCCATGTGGTAAAAAAATAAAAATTAAAGAAGTCATAAAATTAAAGCTTGGGCTGATAAATGCAGCCCTCTGTTATAATGGTGGTCCAGCTCCTGCCGGACACCAACAAAAATTCAAGTGCCCTCAGGCTGTGGGTGGGGCATAGGGGGATGGACCGGAGCATCCTGGGATTGAAAAGCTTTGCTGTTGGTGTCCGGTCCTCTAGGTCCCACCTACACCCCATTGTCTCCCTGTGAAGCCCTATAAACCCTAAAGAAGAAAATGGCAATATAGAATCCCTTCTACAAACTAGCTTTGGTGTACTTAAGCTGCCCGTCCTTCAGTGTGTACTCGGTGGGAGCATTTAGCACAGCCGGGAACCTTGTGACTGATCAGTGTAGGAGGCTACTTGTAGAAAAGCTGATGTTCATCAAAATGAATGACAAATTCTATGAAGAAGACCTTTGCCACTAATTACAGCCAAAAGGAGCTTGATTCAGAGTGCTGATAATGTCTTGCTCTGGTAGGAGTCCATTTTGACTTATTTTAGGGTACCTATATACAGTATGTGTGCTTATATATTAATGATTTTAAAAGGTATTTTTAAAGAATTATCTGTGCTATATTGTGTATATTTATCTTTTAATTTTATTCACTGTGAAAATGAAATGAGAATACAGTGTATTATCATTTTGAAATCATTGAGGAAGGATAAAGACCCTGTTGATAATATGCCGAACTACAGTAAGTGCATTTACCGTAAGTGCATATACAAAAGGGTCAAGAACCAACTGCCTTTTGTGATTAATGATTTTATTATTCATAGATACACACATGGTGTTATATATTCTAAATGTATTACACTATATGGGGCGATTTAGAGGTAGATGCAGTACCAGCCTCGACCTTTGTCACAGTAGCTACTGCGTCTTTATGCTACTGCTGTGGCTAGTTGGCATATTATTGGGATTCTCCCGATGTGTTTTTATTATCATTTCATGAACTATGAGTTTAAAAGTAGTAGACCACTATTTTGAAATTGATGAGGGAGAAAAAAGACCCTGCTGATATGTTTATTAAAGTACATTTCTTGTATGCTATACCTTATTGCCATTAGTATACACATGGTGAAAGTTGCCCTGAACATAGTAAACCATATATTTTTATTTTCATTTTTCATGTTACTGAAATTCAAGTTAAAGAAAGAACCATATATGGAATGGTGTAGGAACATTCTGAAATAACCAAAGAAGAATAAGGAACTTGGACTATATTCAGTGAATTCTACTTTCGATTAACTGGTTTGGCAATACCAAGAACTACCTTTTGGTATCTAAGGGGGAGATTTATCAAAGCTTGGAGAGAGATAAAGTGGAAAGACATAAAGTATCAACCAATCAGCTCATAAGTTTAATTTTACAGCCTGTGTTTAAAAAATGACAGTTAGAGCTGATTGGTTGGTACTTTCTCTCCATTTTATCTTTCTCCAAACATTGATAAAACTCCCCCCAAATTGTTATTGGAAGTGTGGTGATGCTTCTAAGGGATCACAACTGGCTGCATCAGTGCACACTGTTTGGCGATAAACTGTATATTATCTTAATAGAGACTGTTATGCATGAACATCTCAGGAGATTATCAGTTACTGAGACATTCAAACCACTCAGTATATCACCAACAATCATTCAATGGTCAAAGTTACTTACAATAGATCACTTTTATTCCCCATTCTGGTGTTTGGTCTGAACAACAACTGAATCTCTATTTTTTTATGACAAATGATAATGCTCATTAAAATCAGTAGCATTTTGTGCGTGACTTAATGTTCAACGTTTTTATTAAACTAGAACCTCTGTGACTCTCCACTGGTGTAAAAAATGGAGATGTTGACAGCTTAAAATAAACCAAAACAATAGGTGAAAAAGGTAATTTTACAGTTATGTAGAAAGACTGCTGACAGACTGTCTGGTGTCAGTAACAGTTCCCAGACATTTTCATGAGGTCCTGGATAATGTTATATTTGCCACATTACAAAGTATAAATTATAACCTTTTATTCACTTTTCTTTGCTACTGTGCAATTTTAGCAAATTATAACAAGACTTCTTCCAAAATGGAACAGACAGAAAGTATATAATGAAATAGATGCTGCACAGAGAGTTCCACATCAAAGCAGAAGACACAATGCAGATGAATTTCTCTTAGTTTTCCATCTGACAAATATATTGTTCTGCCTAACTATTCATTCATTATTGGCTACACATAACTGGAATGTGAAAGTGTTTTGCTTTGAGCAAAGATGTAAAAAGCCAACTGATCCAGTTACACATTACACAACAAAGGCTTTCTGTCTCTGCAAACATCTGAATATATTTTGGCAATACCCCTACTGTTAAAACACCAATTACCTTTAATTAGATGTATATTAGATCACATCACTCAGGAAACATATTTTCCTTAAAACATGATTTTAATGAGATACAGTTATGCAATGTATCAACATTATGAAAGAACAAAGTACACCTTATGCGCATAGATCAGGGTGCTGCTATTTCACAAAAAGGTTACCACCAACCCAATAAATATGCAAACAATATAAGAAGATGTGAAGCTGCCCTACCAAATTAGGAAAAAATCTGTACCAGTCCAGTGAGTCTATGATATAATTGTTTCATATACCAGTTCAGCGGATCCTTGTCAGATAACAATTCCAGATCCAAATCTGCTTTAGGACCCATTAATATTCCACAGCAATACTTCAGCCACTTTGATTTACTTGGGTCAATGGAACTCAAAGAAATCATAAATATATGCTTCTCATATTGTAAGACTGTACAATTTATTCCATGTTAAAAAATAATGTGAAAATATACTTTCATTTCATATAGTGATAATAAAAAATATAATGATAAAAATAGCTGCATACCAACTTGGGCCTTAACCAAGGCACTAAGACAGCATGTGAGCAAGAGTCCCAGGACAAATCATCTCTTTGCTGTAGATATCCCAAGAAAGATTAGCAGCTCCTGTACTCCACCGACGCGTTTCAACTCTTAAAAGTCTTTATCAATGTGTATTATACAGGTTGACCAATTTCCCTTATGTACCCCTAGTCTCTTCTTCATCATTTATGGTGAGTGGGGCTACACATTCTCATTATTACCTGATCAACATAAATTTGCACATATTATGTAAATAGGTTTTTCTCATGTATCCATTGCACTTATCTATAAAGTCTCTTTCTAAATGTTATAATAGACAAATACTCTACATCTTGTCCTGCCATGTGGCTAGCTAAGTGTATATTCCATCATGGACCACCAACCACTACCGGTCGTCTCCCTAACCAGTGAGGAAGCTATCAATCTATGTGTCTGAAATTATTCTGGAACTTCCAGATTTTGTGCCTACGGTTTTCAGAGTAGGAAGCCAACACCACCAAATGTTGCTCTTCCACACCGAAGCATTTGACCACCCACACAGAAACTCACAAAATGATCCGCGCTAAGTGCACTTGATCTGGGACATAAATAGTCTTCTAATGAATAATTCATTAGAAGACTATTTATGTCTCAAATCAAGTGCTCTTAGCGCCATTTTGTGAGTTTCTTTTTGGTAATTTATGGTTAGGGGAGATCCAGTTTCCCTGACATTATCGGCTGCTGGTAGTAACTTGTGCTAAGAGTGAGAAGAGATTATCTCTGAGTTAAAAGGGCCTTAAGGATTAGCGCCTATCTGTTGTGTTTTTCGACCACTCACACAACCTACCTGTCCTGAAGCCATCGGGGCATGTGTTCCAACACCATTTCCTGTGCGTAAAAAAATTAAACACATTTGTTTTCCACCTTGGAAACACAATAGGAATACAATCCATATTTGGGGTAATAAAATAGGGGAAGTGCAATGTGGGCAAGAGTTACAGAATACATCATATATAAACAACATATATAAAAAACATCCTATTTAAAAATATGGAATGAGTCTGATGATTAAAATACATTTGCCTATAAGCTTACAAATAAAGTGCATATGTGTCACAAGCTGCCGTGCTGTCAATGCTGTGCGGGATGAATGGCGGGCAAGCATTTGCTGAAGTCTCCTCCTTCCTTCTGTTAGGAGCTGTGGTTGCAGCATATGGTTTGCAGTTCCAGCCTTAGTTGCTCCTGAGGCACTGCAATAATTACTGCCTGTCTGTGTGCACACTAATTGATTCTCCTGTCTGCACATTAGTTTGTCTTTAGGGAGGTTTGCTCTGGTTGGGCCCTGTTTCTGTTAAATTCCAGCCAGCCCTTCACTCCATGCCAGTTATAGCATTTACTGTGTCTCCAGTGGTATCAAGTCTCCTGTGGATCTGTCGAAGTCTCAGAGTCCAGTCGTGTTGTGTTTTCCCACTACCGGTTGATCCATCTAGACGGCCCAGTCTGCATATCATCTGCTGTTGCCACTTGTGTCATCTTGGTGGCGCGGCATGTATTCCAGCTTCTAGGATACGCTACATAGTGTACCAGCACCAGTGTCAATTCGGCAACATAGGTCGCACTTCAGCGTCCAAAGTGCGCAAATCCCAGTTTCCAGGGTACGCTATTTAGTGTACCAGTGCCAGTATAAATCCGTAGATGTAGGCCGCACTTCAGCATCTGAAGTGCACAAATTCCAGCATCCAGGGTATGCTATTTAGTGTAGTAGCACCAGTGTCAACCCGGCGACATAGGCCGCACCTTAGTGTCCAGAGTGCGCAACCTGGCGCACCATCACTGGTGTCAATCCGGTGACATGGGCAACTCATTCTCGCCTTTGGGCACTTAACATCAGAGACTTCTCAGTCCTCAAAGCTGCCTCCACAGCCCAAAAGCTGCATCACATTCTCAGCCATCAGGCCACAACTAACAACAGCATTCCAGCCCTCAAAGCTTCCCCCACTGCCCAAAGGCTGCATCACATCTTCGGCCATCAGGCCACAACTAACCACAGCATCCCAGCCCTCAAAGCTGCCCCCACAGCCCAAAGGCTGCATCACATCTTCGGCCATCAAGCTACAACTACCTCAGCATTCCAGCCCTCAAAGCTGCCTCCACAGCCCAAGGCTGCATCAAATCCTTGGCCATCAGGCCACAACTAATCAAATCAATTCAGCCCTCAAGGCTGCTGCACAGCCGCATCCAGCCAAGATATACCAGCCCTCAAGGCTGTTGCAGGACTATTCCCTACTATCATGATCAAGCCTTAACATTATAACCTGTCACACAAGGGAATTTTTTCTTTTTTTTTTTGCATTTCTTCTGTGCCCATAGCTATGGAGCAGCCCCTTATTCCAGCTTTAGCAGCCCAGATTCAAGTGCTCTCACAAAAGATTCAGGAGCTCTCTTTACGTGTGGAGGACATTCAGGCTTTTGTCACATATGCGGTTTCTAAGGAGCCCAAAATGAATCTCCCTGATAGATTTGCTTGGGTTCGCACCCATTTCCTGAACTTTCGAGAGAGTTGTAAACTCTATTTACATCTCAGACCCTTATCCTCTGGATCTGAGATTCAGAGAGTGGGTTTAGTAATCTCACTCCTACAAGGAGATCCGCAGACATGGGCATTCAGTCTGCCTCCGGCACAGTCTGTGCTTCAATCCTTTGATGCTTTCTTCAAAGCCCTGGGAAATTTGTACGCAGATCCTGATATTAACACTCTGGTCAAATCTAACCTGCAGGCTCATTGACAGGGTACAAGACCCGCAAAAGATTATTCATCAGAGTTCCGGTGGTGGTTGATGGTTTCTGGATGAAATATCAATTTCGCCTTGGTCTCTCGGATGTCATTAAAGACATTTTGGTTCAGCATCCGCCACAGAAGTCCCTGGATGACTTGATTTTGTTAGCCATCTAGATTGACTGATGCCTCCGAGAACGCAAGAGGGAATGCAGTCTCTCGGTGCAGTCACCACTGTCATCCACAGGGCCGACAACTGACAAATTGAAGGAACTCATGCGGGTTTGAGGGCATCTGTTGAATTCCTGCCCTTACAGGCCAGTAAAAGGGCTGGTCTAGGTGTAGATGAGGAGTTACACTTAGGCCTAGCACCTATCTCCTCAAAAAATTCTATTGTGGTTCCTGCGGTGGTGCATCTGTCTCAATCCACCCATTCCATCTCAGCATTTGTGGATAGTGGAGCTGCTGGAAACTTTATGGATTTTTCATTCTTCCAATCTCTAGGTGTATCAGCAGTTTTGTTGTCTCAAGAAGTCCCTATCTGTGGCTTGGATGGTGGTTTGGTCACTGATAGCATCACTAAGTACAAAACACCACCTCTTCATCTCTTCATGGGGGTTATGCACTCCGAGATGATCTCCATCATGTTGCTTCAGTGTCCTCTGGCTCTCATCATCTTGGGTCTCCCATAGCTCTAGATTCACAATTCTGTCCTGGATTGGATTTCTGGAGATATCTTCAAGTGGAGTATAGCATGCCATGCCCATTGTATATCAATTCCTATCCTTCCCTCAAGTTCTGAATCTCTTCCTGGTCTACCAGCCCAATCCCATCAGTTCACTGATGTGTTTTCTAAATAAAAGGTGAATTCTCTACCACCTCATCGTCTATATGATTGTGCCATACATCTCTTACCAGGAGCCAGATTACCTAAGGGCTGCCTCTTTTCTCTTTCCATTCCTGAGAATAAGGCCATGGAGGAGTATATTGAGGATGCTTTAGCCAAAGGATTCATTCGCCCTTCTAAATCTCCAGTGGAAGCAGGCTTTTTCTTCATCCAGAAAAAGGATGGAACATTACACCCTTGTATAGACTACAGAGCACTGAACGAGATTACTATCAAAAACTCGTACCCTTTGCCCCTCATCTCCGTGCTTTTTGACCAGCTCCGGCAGGCCACCATCTTTTCAAAAATTGACCTTCGAGGAGCCTATAATTTGATCCAGATTAAAGCTGGAGATTAGTGGAAGACATCGTTCAGTACACATACGGGACATTATGAATATCTTGTTATGCCGTTCGGGTTGGCCAATGCCCAAGCAATGTTTCAGGATCTAATTAATGATGTCCTCTGAGAGTTCCTTGGCAAATTTGTGGTCATGTATCTAGATGACATTCTCATTTACTCTCAATCCATGCACCAGCATGTCCAACATGTCAGTCAGGTCTTACGTAGACTTAGAGAAAATCTCATGTTTGCCAAATTGGAAAAGTGTGAATTTCATGTGAAGCAAATATCTTTTCTTGGATATAATATCTCTTCCCGTGGCTTTTCCATGGATCCTGGGAAAGTGAAAGCAGTTATGGAGTGGGTTCAGCCTACCACGCTGAAAGGCATCCAGCGATTCCTGAGGTTTTCCAATTACTATCAGAGATTTATTGGCTCTTTTTCCACCTTTGTTGCCCCCATAGCGGAGTTAACCAAGAAAGGTGCGGACACTTCCAACTGGCCTTCCCAGGCTCTCCGAGTGTTCAAGCTTCTTAAACTTGCATTCACCAGCACTCCAGGCCTCAGACATCCGGATCCAAGGCAGCCTTTTGTTGTCGAAGTGGACACCTTGGAGATCAGAGCTGGAGCTATTCTCTCTCAGAAGGATCCGTTGGATGGCAAACTTCATCCATGTGCGTTCTTCTCATGCAAATTTTCCTCAACTGAATGTAACTACAATGTTGGTAACAGGAAGCTGCTTGCCATCAAGTTGGCTTTCGAGGATTGGAGACATTGGCTTGAGGGAGCCAAATACCAGATCTCAGTCCTTACTGACCACAAGAATTTTGCATACATCGAATCGGCCAAAAGACTCAACTCCAGGCAAGGGCGTTGGGCATTGTTTTTTTACCAGGTTTAACTTCCTCTTATCCTTTTGCCCTGGGTCTAGAAACATCAAAGCTGATG
The DNA here is from genome assembly GCA_031769625.1 of Taudactylus pleione. NCBI lineage: Eukaryota > Metazoa > Chordata > Amphibia > Anura > Myobatrachidae > Taudactylus > Taudactylus pleione. Next base: position 30,514,964 of record JAUIMM010000014.1, read on the forward strand.
CACTGTCCAGGAGTTTCACCCCAGTCCTGCAGGATACTGTGGAGAAAGAGTCCATCATTCACAGTTCCTGTATTCACGTGGCTCTGTCTCGGAACCTGGCTGAAGATTTATCTAGATTTCAAGCAGATGCTGCTCCCGGTAGGCCATCCAATCATTTGTTTGTCCCCGAGGATTTGAGGAAGGCCGTCTTGCAGGTCTTCCACGTGAAGCGAGCCGTTGGACATCCAGGCATCAATAAAACCACTGAATTAATTTCTCGTGCTGTTTGGTGGCCGTCCTTGTCATTGGATGTGTGGGACTTCGTTTTGGCATGTGACATTTGTGCTCGTAACAAAGCTTCTCGAACGTCGCCTTCAGGATTGATGCTTCCTCTTTCTACACCCAGGATGCCTTGGACACACATTGCAATGGACTTCATTGTGGATCTACCTTGTTCTGCCTGTTGCTCAGTTAATTGGACCATCGTTGACCACTTCAGCAAGATGGCACATTTTGTTCCCCTGCCCAAATTGCCATCTGCTAAAGAACTTTTTATTTTGTTCATGGAGCATGTTTTTTGTTTGCATGAACTTCCTAGTGATATCGTTTCTGACCATGGGACATAATTCATTGCTCTGGAAATGTTTCTGTGCTTCATTAGGTATCAGTCTCAGTCTGTCTTCAGGATATCACCCACAGTCCAATGGGCAGACAGAACATGCTAATCAAACCTTGGAACAATATCTACGTTGCTATGTCTCGAAGTGTCAGAAGGATTGGGTGTCCCATCTGCCCATGGCTGAATTTGCATTCAACAACTCCTGCCATTCAGCATCTTCAGTCTCTCCATTCTTTTGTGTGACTGGGCTACATTCTCGAGCCAATTCTTTTGACTTCAGTTTCTCCAATTCCTCTGATTCATAAACAGTTTCCAGACTTCGGGGAATTTGGGCCAAGGTACATCGTAATCTCCTCAAGGCCTCTCATAATTCTTAGAGCTTGGCAGATAGACACCAGAGACCCTGCACCTTCAGGAGGGGTGACTTGGTCTGGCTATCTACGAGGAATATCAAACTCCGGTAGCCTACTCACAAGTTGGGTCCTCAGTTCATTGGTCCATTCTGGATCATTTCCCAGGTTAACCCATTGACCTTCAAACTCCAATTGCCGAATTCATTGAGGATCAATAACACCTTTCATGCCTCTGTATTGAAGCCAGTGCATATATACATTTCGGACAGAGTTTCTTCCAGGCCTGTTCTGGTGGTGATCCATGGTCAACAAGAATCTGTGGTTGAGATGTTTCTTGTATATATACAATAAGAAAGAAACAAAACCCAGCCCTATTAAAATATAATTATAAATGGGATGTTTGTCCAAATAAAAAAAGTCTGAGTCATCATAATAATCACATAAATGAGCAGCAGAAAAACTTGATGTGTTTGTGGCAGCACAAATGTACACCTGGATACCAGTTGTATCTAAAAATGTAGAAAGTATAGAACTCTGAGCTAATATAGATTTTTCTCCAAGATGATCGATGTGAATGAAACACAGCAAACAAAAACTGTATTTCATATTTTTACTAATGTTATTTCAGTTGACCGGTCAATTTGAATAAACAATATACATAAAACAATCACAAAAATTAAGTCATTATAAAATTAATTAAACATAATATACCAATATATTAAAAAGGATCGCTGGAGGAGGTGGATCCAAAAAAGATGTTATTATATAGGCAATTGTTATCATCCAATTCGAAAACGTGGGTTATTCCTTAAAAATCCACACCTGCAATTATGTATTCTATGATCTCGCCAGGGATTAAAATAACTTGTGGGAGACAGTATCATGTGGGGTTCACTTACGAGTTAAGTTCACATCCAAATGTGAAAACGTACAGGTGTCAGAGGAGGCTGATGCACCCGGAGAGACAGGGGTAAAGACGCTACCTAGTGTACCAGTGCCAGTGTCAACTCAGCGACATAGGCCGCACTTCAGCGTCCAAAGTGCGCAAATCCCAGGGTACGCTATTTAGTGTACCAGCGCCAGTGTCAACCTGGGAACATAGACCACACTTCAGCGTCTGAAGTGCGCAAATTCCAGCATCTAGGGTATGCTATTTAGTGTACCAGTGCCAGTGTCATCCCAGTGACATAGGCCACACCATAGTGTCCAGAGTGCGCAACCCGACACACCGTCACCGGTGTCAACCCAGTGACATAGGCCACACCTTAGTGTCCAGAGTGCGCAACCCGACACACCGTCACCGGTGTCAACCCGGTGACATTGGCACTTAACATCAGAGACTTCTCAGTTCTCAAGGCTGCCTCCACAGCCCAAAGGCTGCATCACATCTTCGGCAATCAGGCTACAACTACCACAGCATTCCAGCCCTCAAGGCTACCTCCACAGCCAAAAAGACTGCATCACATCCTCAGCCATCAGGCCACAAGTAATCAAATCAATTCAGGCCTCAAGGCTGATGCACGGCCGCATCCAGCCAAGATATACCAGCCCTCATCTATGTTATGGAGTAACATAAATTACTGATACAATTTTATATGCCTTTTTGGAAATCCTCTGAGTGCCATCCTTATTTGTGAAGCTATATATATATGTATATATATATATATACATACACACATATATATTCCATAGCAAAAAACCTTATGGTTTTACATGTCCCATTAAGGCTTCTTACACATGATCTGAAATTTCACAAAACCCGCTGAATTTGTGCCACTCAAACTAAAAAAAGCAATGAAATTACAATCATTAAGTCTGATGCATTAATGGACGTGTTCCTTGCGCAATACAGATATGGTATGCCATCACACCCTGTGGTTAATTGCAGATTCAGCACTCTCACTGTGGGTGGTAGTGGCATTGGGCTCAGGGGACGGAAGCAGCTGTAAGTTGCGGCCTGAACCTAGGGGATAGCAGGCGTTAACTGCGGCTGGGACCCATGGGTGTTAGTGGCGGCGATGGTGCAGGCGGCAGGACCCGTGGGAGGTAGCAGCGGACTGATGCAAGCTTGGATCTGAACGATCCATGATACCTTTATTTAAATAAATACAGAAGCAGGGACGGGTCAGTGAGACCCGTCTGTGCTATTGTTTAATTAAAAAAAAACCTGTGTAAAAAAAATGGCTTGGCCCCCTCCCCACAAACAACAACCATCCCCAGGCTTTGGAAAGCCAGTACTGGTTGTGCTAAATACAGGTGACAAATGACTTAGAGGTTCCCCGAATGAAGCACAATCAGCACCAGGCTTTTCAGAAACAGTCCTGGTTGCCAAAATACGGGGGACAAATTATGTAGGGGTCCCCCATATTCAGCGCAACTGGGCTCTGAGCCAACCCTGGTTCTGGAAATACATGGGGGAAAAATGTGGCGGGTTCCCCTACATTTACAAGAGCCAGCACTGGACTCTTTCTAGTGGGGAGGTGATGCCGCAGCTAGGGGAGCCCTTTCACAGGGCCTCCCAGCCGAAGCATCACCCCTGACCGTTAGTCAGCCCAGGCCATGGATCCCTAGGGAGCTGGGGACCCCCAATAAAGGGGTCCCCCTCTCCTGGGCACCCCCAGGCCCCACTCCTAGCTGCAGCTAATGCCCACTAACCCCCAACCCCCTCTCCCCCGCATCCCATCAGCAGCAAATGCCAGCTTCCTTCCCCCCAGATCTGGCTCCCACAAAAGGCAGCCATCTTGCTGCACCCAAGTGAAGCCACAGTGAATACACCTGCTTAAGGCTCCTACTGAGGCTGCACAAGGAATTGAAACTTCCTATCTGTATAATGGCAGATTTGTGAGGTAATAGTTTAAAAACTGTAACTTTCTTAATTATCTGAACCCAAAAAGGCCCTATTCTGGAACAATAGCTACCTAATAAAACAAACCCCAAGTCTAAATTCATCCCCCAACCTGAGTTATGCCTTCACAAAAATCCCCCATAGTGAACAGCAGAAAAGTTGTTCTAATTGAGAATGTCAGAAAAAAGTGACAGTTGGAGCTTTCGATTACTCCCAAATCCTCATGTTTTTGCCCTGTAATTTTGCACGCAGCACCGAGCGACAGTTCTACCCATCCTTGCCAAATTTCAGCCAGGTACCTCCAATAGCTTTTGAGGTGTATCCCCCAAAACACCCTCCCATAGGAATTCTCTATGGAGATTTCTGTTTTTTTCTATTCAGCCTTAATATAAGGGCACGACCGTGCCCTTATAATAATCAAATGTCCTTACTGACTGACTGACTGACTGACTCACTGATTCACTGACTCATCAATGCCCAGCCCAAACCCCTGGACCAAGAAACATAAAAATCTTGTAGTATATTCCTTCCATGATGGAAATGTTAAATGTGTTACTACGGGGTGAGGGAGCAGAATGTGATGCTTCAGGGGTTAGTGGAGGTAATGTGTTATGACAGAGGTGAGGAAGGGGACTGTGTTACTACTGGGGTGAGCGGGGGTAATGTGTTGCTACAGAGGTGAGGGAGGAGAATGTGTTACTCCAGAGGTGAGGGAGGGGAATAAGTTACTACAGGTGTGAGTGAGGGTAATGTGTTACTACAGAAGTGAGGGAGTGGAATGTGTTAGTATACAGGTGAGGGAGTGTAATGTTTTACTATAGAAGTGATGCATTACTATAGAGGCTTTTTGTAAGGCAGTATATGCCTAAGGTATTAGCACATATGCTTTGTAAATTCTGTATTAGTGTAGTTACTGTGTGCTCTCTTTATATGGCTAATAGGTGGTCTATTAGAGTTTCCAGCATGTTTTTGAAGTACAGTAAGGTGTTTAAACCAGTGGCATAACTATCAATTTTGCTCCCCCATGCCAAAAAAGTTTCAGGCGCCACGCCCAACTCCGCCCCGCCCAAAGATCAAACACACCCAAAGATGACGTTTAAGGTGTGTGGTTACATGATACAGCAACATGCCTTACACATTATGACACACTAAGTAATGCCACTTATAACACAGTGTGCCACACCAGAATGCCCCTTACAACACATTATGCCACAGAGCAATGCCCCTTACACATGCCACATAATGACACATAATGACATACAATAAAGCCCTTAAAACAAATTTATGCCATGCCATGCTGTAATGCCCCTATTTCACATTATTCCACACTGTAAAACCACATACAACACATTATGCCACACAGTAATGCCCCTTACACATTATGCCACACAGTAATGCCCCTAATAGCACATTGTGCACACAGTAATGCCAAATACACATTATGCCAAACAGTAATGCCCATTACATCCTACCCTGACAGATCTACTTCACCAACCCTCCTCTCTGCTCCTGCCAGTCTGTCACCTCACCTCAAGACAGGTTGCACAGTTTTTATGTCCGTGTAGAACCAGATTATTAGGAACATAGTTTATAACCTGTAAACTGTGTATCAAGTTAGTGCCCCTTATACAGTGTCCCCTGTAGATGTGCCCCAAAATGCAATGCCCCCTATACTAGTGCCCCTTATGCAATGCCCCCTGTAATAGTGCCCCTTATGCACTGCCCCCTGTAGTAGTGCCCATTATGCAGGGCCCCCTGTAATTGTGCCCATTAAAGTAGTGCCCCCTGTAGTTGTGCCCATATGCAGGGTCCCTTCAAGTAGTGCCCCCTGTAGTTGTGCCCCTTCTAGTAGTGCCCCCTGTAGTTGTGCCCATTTTAGTAGTGCACCCTGTAGTTGTGCCCAGTAGTTTCCCCCTGTAGTTGCCCTCAGTAGGGAGCCCCCTGTAGTTGCCCCTTGTCGTTGCCCCCAGTAGTGAGCCCCCTGTGGTTGCCCCCAGTAGTGAGCCCCCTGTAGTTGCCCCCAGTAGTGAGCCCCCTGTAGTTGCCCCCTGTAGTGAGCCCCCAGTAGTGAGCCCCCAGTAGTGAGCACCTGTAGTTGCCCCGAGTAGTGAGCCCCTTTATAGTTGCACCTAGTTGATCCCAATAGTGAGCCCCCTGTAGTTGCCCCCAGTAGTTAGCCCCCTTTAGTTGCCCCCAGTAGTTAGCCCCCTGTAGTAGCACACAAACACACACAATAAAAAAAAAACACTTACCTTTATACCCGCTCTAGTGCTGCTGCCGTCCATACCCCTGCGTCCGATCCTCGGCACTATGGGAGTGACATCATGACTTCACTCCCATAGTGCTCTGTGGGACCCGGAAGACGGAGCTCACTCCTGAGCTCCGTCCCCGGCGTCCGCTCCTTGGCACTATGGGAGTGACATCATGATGTCACTCACATAGTGCACTGCGGGACCCGGAAGTAGGAGGGAGCTCCATCCTCCGGCTGCCACCGGGGGTTTCAGTAGGAGCCGGGCGCCCGGCAGATGGAAGGAGTCACGGGAGTTCCTCCACTGAGTGGCGTAACTACTGCTCCCATCGCCCCCAAGCTACCTAGCACCTCCAAGCCACCGCGGGGGCTGCGGGGGCAGTAGTTACGCCACTGGTTAAACTGTTTATATTCAGTATACAGCATTAGTAGCGTATATGCTATAAACAGTGTATTTGTGATCTATGGTCCATCTGTTTTGTTTTGCATTTTTTTATATTTACAGTATATGATGTACAACAACTAAATATCATTACTTTATATTCAATATAACGCATTCTCAAATATTTAAATTATTTAATATTATAGTATACAATAGTGTATGATGATTAGGGGACAAGTTCTTTAGTTTTGTATTTTTATACATATTTTGGCTTAGATCTCTAGGTGCTTTCTATCTATTAGTTAGCATACTACCATTTAGCAGCAGACTGTGGGCCTGCTTCAGACCCGCTCGCAAGCGCATAGCGCTCGCAAGCGGGTCGATGGTCGGGCAGTGCGCACGAGCGGCATGTGCACTGCGCATGCGCGAGCCCCAGAGCGAGTGAGAAATTCACTCGCTCAGAGGCTCGCTACAAACGGGGCGGCTGTCGATGTTGATCGACAGCTCGCCCCGTTTTGTAGGCGGGTCAGGGGGGGTGGCTTGCCAAACAGAGGCATTCCCGAAGGAACGCCTGTCATTTGGGGGCGTCCCTCGTGACATCACTCGTGATGTCAGTAGTGAGCTTCCTGCTCTATTAGAGCTGCATTGCGTGCAAGCAATGGTTGCTTAGCAACCATCACGTGACCCCAGACTTTGCTGTGGTTACGTTTAGAGCTGCCTGGGTGACACACGCGTGCATTCCAGTAAACAGGAAATGGGAGCCAGTGGAACGCACGCTGGCGGCCTCCATCAGACTCCCAGCATCGCGGGGACAGTATATTTACACCATGGGGATCGTTGTGCTTACATTAGGTATGGAGTGTCTCATTAATATAGATGCCATTAGTACAGGCACTTTTGTATATGTACATCTGGGTTAGTGACTGACTTTGGTGTTTACATGTAAACTCCCACCATAGGTGGGAGGGGTTAAGTAAATAGCTAAGTGGGTATATAAGGGGTGTCAGTTGTTTGTATTGTTATCTTGACAAAGGTCCACGTTTGGGACCGAAACGTTGATCCTGTTTATAAATATTTTCTACTGCTGGAATAAAGGAATTTTTGAAGACTGGTGAGCGCACCCCTTTTTTTCATGTCTATATATATATATATATATATATATATATATATATAATATATATATATATATATATAGCTTAGGTTTTAGAGGTTTGTGAAAACCATTTGTGTTCTTTTTATTGTATTTTACAATTATGTTTTCTGGTTGTTTATAGTAGAGTCTACAGTGGTAACAGAGGTGTCGTAGCCCAGAGTACCAGCTTTAGCTAGAATCACCTGTTGGATAAAACACACTAAAAAAGTAATTATTCATGCCATTTTTTTCACTGGGGATAAATAAAAAAACATATCCAGCAGCAATCTCTCTGGCATTAATGCCTCCTCAAACTTTTGATGGAGGGATGACAATCTGGGGATAAAGCAGAATGACATGAGCCAGGATAACCAGCTACAATACATCACTCATTATTTTTATTTTTGCATCACAGACCAACTGCACATTAAGATAATAGGCATGATTCCTTTGCAGTTACTCCCATTCCTTACCAGATCAACTAGTTGGATGGTTGGATGAAAGTTGATCTAGTGTGTGGCCAGCTTAAAACTTTATAGGAGTTTCATTATAGAAGTTTAGTCTAGTAAACACTTAGCAGCCATAGCCTGCTTTTCCAAAATAAAGAATATGACTCAGATTTTGTGGATTTTGAGTATTGTCTGAATCTTTAGCTATGTGATAACCTGAATAGTGAACTTCATGCACTAATTATGCCTAAAAGTAAAAATAAATTAACCTGCATGGTGTATAGGCATGCTAAAAATGCATTACAAAGTGCAGGTGAAAATGTAAAACGGCACCCATAGAAAGTGCATAGCATGCTGGGCTTTACACTGACAGTGGGTGGCATTTAAAATTATCGCCTGCAACCAGCCAGGAAGAAGCCGCTTACAAAAGCCGCTGCTTTATAAATAAAGCCCCAAGGGTCTAGTTAGATATGCACACAGCTATGATGATGTGAACAGTAATGGGTTGAGAAGAAAAATCAGAGACAAACCACGGATACAAACTACAGTGTCTATGAAACATTACACAGGTTTTCCTCAGACTGTGTAAGTGAACAATGGACCAGATTGGTGCATAGTATCCAAAGGGGACGGCTATCATGTTCCTCCTTTTAGTGTTAATCCAGTATTGTGGCTTTGGTTGTTGGGGTGAGAATATGTAAGACCAGGGGCGGATTGGCAGGTATTTTTGGCGGGAAGAATCCCGGTGGGCCGAATGTTTGCGGGGCCGCTTTTCTGTGAGTCCCCGCCCCCTTATTTACATCACCCGCCACCGCCGGGCTTTCACAGGCACCCGGCTGCCTGTCAGCTTTGTCTAGCCCCTGCCTTAGCTTAGCCTCTCTCTCGCGCGAGAAGAGAGGCCAGCGGCACCCTATTTAAACCCGCCCAACATACTGTCGGCGTCACACACCGTGGAAGATCCAAGAGAGGAGGCAGGTGGCGTGGACCCGCGACCAGCGGCGGGACATCAAGGGAGGGAGCCGGTAAGCTGCAGCGGAGGTGGGGGGGCCGTGCAGGCAATCTGTTAGCCTGATCATCTCCTCTCCACTCTTCCCTCCCCAGGCTGTGAAGTGTCAAGTTTAATTTCACAGCCTGGGGAGAGAGTGCAGAGCGGAGAGGAGACAATCTTTGTAGCTGCAGCAGGGGCGCGCAATGGGGCTGCGGGTGACAGCAGCATCAGCACCGGTGGATCCAAAGGGGGGGGGCGATAAGGGCGATCACCCCCCGGCCCCCTTGCACACAGGTCCAATTTCCAAAAGTCCCGCCCACCTATTGTGTGCTGCTGCCTGTCAGCTGCTACCTGGGGGCACTGTATAAAGGGGGCTGCTACCTGGGAGCACTGTATAGAGGGGGCTGCTATCTGGGGACACTGTATAAGGGGCTGCTACTTGGGGACACTGTATAAGGGGGCTGCTACTTGGGGACACTGTATAAGGGGGCTGCTACTTGGGGACACTGTAAAAGGGGGCTGCTACTTGGGGACACTGTATAAGGGGGCTGCTACTTGGGGACACTGTATAAGGGGGCTGCTACTTGGGGACACTGTATAAGGGGGCTGCTACCTGGGAGGGCAGGGGCTAGGATCATGTTATTCCCCTACTCTGCACGTGTGACGTCAGTGCTGTGCGTGCTTAAGAAGAGAGGCTGTCAGTGAGGAGTCTTCAACCACCATTAGGAGGAAGAGAAGATTCAGGTAAGTGAGGAAAACACACAGGGAGGGATGGGCTGAAATTATGGAGATCCACAGATGGCGAGCTGACACTAGAAACTAGAAACACACAGAGGGGAGGGCTGACGCTATAGACTAGAGACACACAGAGGTGGGGGGCCTGACATTATAGACTAGAGACACACAGGGGGGATGGGCTGGAGACACCAAGGCGATTGTGCAGGAGACACACAGAGGACAATAGGACTGCTGGTATTATTAGAAGAAAAGACTGAGGGACGGACAGTAATCTTCAGTAAGACAACAATTCAAATGAAACCATATCACTGATGCAAATGGTACCAAATTAACAAATGTATTTTATTAATATTAATTTGTTTGATAAGGGAAACTCACATTTGTCCTGCCCAAAAACTTGTTACTATGGGGCCTATTCATTATGTTAATTATCAGGGTCCGAACGGACCCGGATAATTAACATCCCATCTCTCTTCGAGCGCCAGAGCAATTCATCATTGCTCCGCCACGGAGACAGCTGATCCAAAAATCAGCTGTCTCCCCGAAGTGTTTCACTGCTCCTTTCGGAGCAGTGAGACAAGTGCACATGAGTGACCTACATGTCACGCATGCACACAAGAGCCCTGAAGTCCGGCAGAAGGAGCCAAACAGGGGGGGAGGGATCCAAAAGGACCCCTCTTCACAACCCGGACCTGTTTCCCTGCAGTCAAGCTCCGAAATTATTGCATTATTGCAAATTCTGTCGCCATACTATTGTATGGGGTCAGCGGGCCATTCCGCAAGAGGATGGCCTGATATCTCCTGCTGTACCTTCTTGATGAATGGCCAGATAAATTAAATTCTACAATTGCAGGTGAACAGGTTAATTTTCACTTGCTTTTGTAGAAATTAAGTGATGATGAATAGGCCCTTAAGTATTATCTAGTTGAACTACTGTTGCATGATGGTGACATTGGCTTTATTGCTACACAAACAGGTGGTTTCCAGACCATGTGATCTCCTGACTACCGACTTAAGACACGGCCTGTCCAGGATCAATTTCTTCAGAGGTTCCCCATTGCAGAGAAATCATATAGGTAAGAAAATGCTCATTCACATGCTGTGTTTATTCACTTGAAAGGGGGGCTGTGGGCATGCACATCAGCTCCTCGAGCGGTGAGTATGCCCCCAGTATGACGAAAATGGCAGGGAGTGGCTTGCGGGCATGGCATATCATGTGAGGCCACAGCCCTTTCCGTGAGGCCACACCCCTTTCCGTGAGGCCACGCCCATTTTTTGCGCGTGCCGATGGCGCGCGCACACGGGGCCTCTTTTTCAGATTTTTACAGTGCCACTTTCAATTCCCAATCCGCCCCTGTGTAAGACGCAGATTTAGTAATGAGCACATTGTGATCTCAAATTAATTTTTTGAACGCTTTGGAAGCCTGCTTGAATTATGTTGTATTCACATTTATAAATGCACTACACTCATTTCCTGCAAGACCATGGCAAGGGTTTTAAAATGGTGGTGAAAAGACATTCACCAAGGCAGCAACTACAGTCTGCTGAGCTTCAGTAATTACCTGTACTGAATAAATGTATCTAATTAAATAATTTTTCAAAAGTCCATTGTCTGCTGGTTATTTTTCTTTGTTTTATTTGTAAGCATTAGCTTTAGACCAGTTTGACCATTTAGAAAAAAACATGTTTTACAACATTCAAAAGTTTTTGTTTACAAATAGCTAAATGATCTTTTCCTGGTAAGTCTGAAGCAAGTTATACAGTGTCTTAGTATTGAGACTGTTATTAGCAGTTGATTAATGTCCACCAAGCTAGAACTATGGAACTCAAGCACAATATTAATTTCCTATATACATTTGCTTCTCTCTATAATGTCAAGAAATGATTAGCTGGTGTAATAGATCAATAGCTGATTAAAATACCTATACTATTAGGAGTTGGCCTCAAGCTGGTTGAGGAAAGAATACTGGACTCCAGGTGTAGAGAGACCAGTGGCCTAATTCTTGTTTGCATGAAATTGACGATGTTCAGGCAAGTGAGTGATTATCTGCAGACTGCGCATGCACAGCGATCGCACTGGGAATGTGTAAAGATGCTTTTGTGATCTAACTTTTTATTGTAGAGTGATTGACAGAAAAGGACCATTTGGGGGAGGTAATGGGGAGAGACAGCAAAATCGCAGGTGTGTCTTGGTTATTTTCGGGGTGTGTATCTGTTGTCAGCTGCGATCGTGAATGTAGGGAAACATATTGCCCACTGCCAGTCTGCGTAGACATAGAGCTAACCTAGTAGTCGATATTCCTTATTCTTGCGTATAGTCTGCGTATGTGTACTGAAGTACTCAGCTATTTTGTTGCTCATGGCGTGGCGTGCAGGCCTCTGAGTTGCGCAATGGACTTATGGCGAGGCGTGCAAGCCTCTGAGTCATGCCATGGACTTGTGGCATACCGTGGTATTCTTCAACGAAGGATACGCTACGGCATGTAATACAGCGCTTAACCGCTGGGTGGCGAGTGCTCCACTGTTGTAATTTGTACTGAATGCCTTGTACTGAATGCCATACTGTTAAACTTAAATTGGATGTATATCACATTCACAGCATTTGCATGTTCGCACAACCAATATTTTTAATGTCACATAATGTATATACAGTAAGATCTTATAACAGGATGCAAATCAGTGCACATACAGTATTGTACCATACATAACTGAACAGTAGAGAAATTGCCCGAGTTGTTATCACGGTATAACCGATACTGTAGATTAATGAGATACACGCACAGCTTTCACTGAGATGGGATGAATTACAGTATGACAATTTTTTTTATAATTAACACCAGCAGCGGGAGGAGTGCACAAGGATGAGGCCGCTCTGTGTGGTTCACTGTAGCTGGCGTGTGGGCTAGTGCTTAGGTGATCACTTTGGAAGAATTATGGTCCCGGGTTTGATCCCTGGAAAAGAATATTTTTTTATTTTTTGGCACTGTCTGCCCTTGATACTATAGTGAAACTACTGTACTGTAGTAGTGTTGTACTGTAATACTGTAGTGTTGTTGTTTAAAAGGCTGCTTAAAAGTAAGATATTACATACTGTGCGCTTAAATAGTGCAAAACTTTCGTCAATGTCTGCGCTATGGTGGCTGTCAGCTCTGAGGGGTTGCAATGGGATTTCTTGTGCATGCCCAGTGGAGGGGTTACAATGGGACCTGTAGCGCCAAGCCATGCACCATGTAGCACTATGCCATGGCGTATGGAAGATCATCACTGCGCATGCGCAATTGTCTGTATTACTACAGTACTGTACGGTATGCTGTTGAATTTTCTCCCTTGCGCCACTCTGCGCTGTCCAAGACTTGTACACAATAGTCATTTCATGACTTCAGAAACTGCTACAGTAGTGCGCTCTGTTTGAGAGGGAAGCCTCTAAATTACAAACTGACTATGCGTTTAAAACATGAATTTTGCACCACTCTCTACGCTGTCCTAGACTTGGACACAATAGTGATTTCAGTATTTATAAACTGACTGTGCGTTTAAAGCTCAAAATAACGCTACACCGCAAACTTGCGACAATGTAGATGCGGTGTTAGCCTTGCACACTATAGCGACGTCTCTTAAGCTGTAACTGAGAGTGGCCTCTGTCTCTGAGAGGGCTCTCTGTATTACAAACTGAATGTGCGCTTGAAGCGCAAAATAGCGTTACATCGCCAACTTGCAACAATGTCGATGCTGTTCCAACCTTGCACACTATAGTGATTTCTCATGTCCAGTAAGTACTGGGTAGTAGTGGGATCTGTATGAGAGAGAGCTCTCTGTACGGTATTACATGGTTGGCGCTATGGTGGCTGTCAGCCATTTCCGATGGATTAGAAATGGCTTCTCTGGCGAGCGCATGCCCAATAGGAAGGTTGCGATGGGATTTCTGGCGCATGCCCAGTGGGCCGAGACATACACAGTGCATCAGGTCCCTTCCCCCAAAGCAAGCAAGAGCCTCTCATTACCATAATAAAGGACGCTTTGTTAATCCATTTACTGTAAACAGTCAGCTCTGCCCTTGTGTCCTGAAAATGGCTACGAAAAGTGACCATCCCCCATCTTCTAGGACAACTACTGTAGTGTGCTGCTTTGAATGTTATACAATAGTGATTTCATGACTTCAGAAACTTTTCAATCCCGTGATGCCCACACTACTTTGCCGCTACGGTTATGACTACATCACAGTGCACCACAGACGCCTGCCGTAACAAGTGAATTAGTGTCGTTGTGCGCCATACGTTATGCATCGTGCAATGTATGACGTGCGTCACTGGCTTTTGAAAATGGCTGCGGTAAGGGCGAGAAGATTTTCGTCCGGCGAGCTCTTTGTCTTGGTGAAGTGGCGGGACGTAGCCTTTACCACCAACCAAGACAAAGTGCAAGCAGGGAAATATACAGACGCTACGGCCTGCGCCGCAACGTGAGGTCACTCCAGCACAGGTGGTCGGACCTGCTGAGGAGGGACAGGCCTCGCCTTGAGTGAATCAGGAGGCGTATAAGGCACAGTAAGTACAGTATTGCTGTATAAATACATGAATTACAGTATACTGTACAATAACAAATACAGTACAATGCACGACTCTGACATACTCTACATTACTGTACACTGCACTGTAGGGTGTTGGATACTACAGTATCTGATGATGACTGACAGTTGTTACCACACACTGACATGACTAGCAGACATTTGATTGACAGGCTGATTAAATCTACAGTACTGTACTGTACATGGACTAAAGGGCGACACACTGTTGCTCGACATGGCTTGTTTGTATAATTAACCTTCAGTAACAAAAGGCAAGTTGATTGATCCACCATTCTAATGCCTGTCGACCAAATCTATGTTAACCTACTGTACACACTATACCGTATATCTGTGCTGTGCCTGCCACCTTTAAGTCTGACAATATTACTGTACGTCACGGACAGATTCAGGGGTCTCCAATAAGCTCCCAACTGTCATCTCAGGCTGTGTTTGGAAAATGAAATTTGGGAGCTGATTGTCTGGTATCTTATCACTTCTCACTCTGGGCCCCATTTACAAACGAAGGGAAATAGTAATACTTACCCCGGTGAAAGGGCTCCCCTGGATGTGGCATCAGCCCCCCGCTAGAGTCCAGGGCTGGTTTGAAATGTAGGGGTACCCCTACGCAAAATTTTAGCCCCTATATTTCAAACCAGCCCTTAACCACCTGCCTGGTGCTGGTATCTAATTTACGGGGGTACCCTATTCATTTTGTACCCCGTAATTTTAGGGACCAGGACAGGCTGCCTAGTCCAGGGCTGGTTAGTGTTTTTTGGGGGGCCTCACATCATTTTTTAGAAAAAAAAAACAGCATCTTTCTGCAAAACCCGCTTGATCAGGAGGTGAGTGTTTAAAACTTCAATTTTCTGTCGAGTTTGCAGGAATCTCACCCGAGATTCTAATCTCGATTCTTGGTAAATTTGCGGACTGTATTTCTGACATGTTAAAAAGTAAAAAAATGTTTGCTGAAGACGAGGTAAAACTCTGGCGAGAAAACAGGTGCGAGAACCAAAAACCCGCCCGAGTTTGCCTTTAGTAAATTTGCGAGATGAAAAACATGCCTAAAAACAGACGAGAATGCAATCTCGACCAAACTCGAATCTTAGTAAATTTACCCCTTAGTATTTTTAAAGCTATGTTATGTTCTAACAATTACTCCAATAAAGAGACAGACTCTCTCATTTTTTATCTATAATCATTAAAATTGTTTTTAGACATGCATTATTTTGAATCAACTGGAAAGGGGTAAAACATATATTAAAATGCAATATCATAGACTGATGTCATAGTGCCAGGTTCTGACATTGGGGGCTGTGTATCAGAAATTATCTGGATTTACCAGTAATCATGTCACTGTATTTTATTGTCTGAATCAGGGACCAACTATGTTGTACATCTCTTGAAAACTGGTTACCGTATGTGCCTAATTATCACCTGGAGTCCCCCTCCTCACCCTTCCATCCTTGCCATTACAGAATTTATTTTGTGTACCCACTGAATGTCACAGTACCAAAATCCTATATCTTAAATTTGTGCCAAACTTTAAATTTAAGCCTAATCCAAACCAAAAACCTGTCTGTAAAGTTAGTGCATACCCTAAACCATAGATGAATTCCCAGTTTTACCATTAATTTACAAGGATATATAAACCCAAACACCTAATTTGTACCATTGAAAACATATAAATACATTTGTCTTGTACTACTGTCTTCAAGAAATGTAACATACTTTTGGGATTCAGTTTTAAAGTTTTTCATGGGTTTAATTGTCATGCAATAAAGTACAATCCTCAGCAAAGGATACAGAATCACATTGTAATATTTAAGTACCTGGACACATGGAAACATAAATGTCTCACTTCAATAATTAAACAAAATGTTAAAAGCCTGTTGTACAAAGTGGGAAAATAAATTAAAATATTGTAGTCTTTGATTCTATAGTAATGGACAGTTTCCTTCTTTGAAACATATTCCTAAAATGCAACATGTAACCTTTCTCAATGATTTTAATGGAGTCATTTGGAAAGGTACATTGGGGCTGCTAAATTGTTAACCTTTACCTCTATCACATATAACTTGCTGTACTGTATTTAGCAACTGTTTCAAAATGTTATTTGTTTTTTAATTCATATTTATTATTTTTTGCATAATAGGGGGGATGTAAAAAGTAAAAAAGAAAGGAGTTATTGGGTAGGCAATATAGGACCTCATTCAGAGTCGGTCAAAGCGGCCGCACGGTCGTACGCCACCGATGTTCACTATATTGCGCATGTGTAAAGTTCGCAAAGCGCGTGCGCAAACTAGCCGCTATGATCAGAAATTTCTCTCTCCTTGAACACAGCCAGGTCGGTAGTTTGAGTGACAGATTGAGGCATTTGTGGGTGGTAACAGGGGAAGGTGCTTGAAAACGGGGAGTGGAAATCCGAACGCAGGCGTGCCTAATTATACGAACGCCGTTTTATGGGAGTGCATACGGTTTATGGGAGTGCATAATTAACAAAGTAGCGTCATGGCACATGTGACATGGGAGGTTTTTACACTGACATGATCGTAGAGCTTAAGAGAGGGTATGGTCAACCTTAAGCTCTACGACCAGTTCCGATGGTTCCCGATGGTCTCGATTAATCCCTATATGCCCGGAGATGACGTGTAATCCATACGAGAAGGGGGCATATTTTTTTGTCTTCAGGCCGCTTCCTCCCCTTGGTCAGCAAGCTACCGATCCGAACTTAGGGACGCAACTTGCGAGGGAATCATTTGCATATCCGGCCCCTTTTCCCGTACGACCATGCGGCCGCTTTGACCGACTCTGAATGGGGTCCATAGTGTGGAAGGGACACAATAATCAAAAACAGACAAAAGAAGCATACTGTGTATATGGGTACACAACCTTTGATGCAAATACTAAATAATGGGTACACACTAGATGACCAGCAAATCTTGCCGATCGTTGGGGAGATTTAGCTTCGCCTCGGACCAAACAAGATTGGCGGTACAAACTAGAAGATTTCATGAACGGTCCTTCATTAATATGCACTGCACAGCATGTGATATCTTCAGATTAGCCTGCACATCAGGCAGATCTGAAGATGCAATGCACGACACACAAGAGCGGGCAATAGCTCGTACACACTAGAAGGTGTGGACGATTTGTCATTCCAATTCATCTAAAATTGTCAAATCGTCCAATTTATCGTCTAGTGTGTACCCAGCTTTACAAGGCACCAACAGGAAGAAAAATAAATAAATGGAAAAACACTTCACTATCCCTAGACCTAGGTAAAAATTAGTCTACTCTAAGGGCTTGATTCAATGGAACGCAAATTAAATAGCATCGGGAAGGAGCTCCCACAGCTATTCAATTCAGCGCGCTGTTAAGGATTTCTTCTTGTACCCCTCCAAGGGAGCGAGCAGAAATTCGACAAAAGTACAGGCGCGATGCTGTTTTCTGCCCTTAGCGCCATGGAAATATTGCATCACACCGGGCAGTTTAGTTGGAAAATGCCCATTCTCATGACTAAACACCATGTTTTAGGCATGAGGGGCGCGAGAATGGGCATTCTCCGACCTAACCGCACTGAATTGAATATCTCTGGGAGCTCCTTCCTGGTGCTATTTAATTTGCATTCAATTGAATCGAGCCCTAAGAGATCTACTGAAATAATTGCAAAAAACATATACTTAGGGATGCAATTATGGACCTCATTCAGAGTCGGTCGCTGCGGCCGCTCGGTCGTACGCCACTGATGTTCGCTAAACTGCACATGCGGAAAATTGGCAATGCACGTGCGCAAACTAGCTATTACGATCAGAAATTGCTCTCTCCTTGAACACAGCCAGGTCGTTAGTTTGAGTGACAAGATGAGGCGTTTGTGGGTGGTAACAGGGGAAGGTGCTTGTGAACGGGGGAGTGGAGATCCGAACGTAGGCGTGCCTGACTACGCAACGGCATTTTATGGGAGTGCATAATTAACTAAGTAGTGTCATGGCACATGTGACATGGGAGGTTTTTACACTGACTAGATCGTAGTGCTTAAGAGAGGGTATGGTCAACCTTAAGGTCTACGAGCAGCTCCGATGGTTCCTGATGGTCTCGATTAATCCTTACATGCCCGGAGATGACGTGTGATGTGAAAAAGAGGGGGGCGTATTTTTAGTCTTACGGCCGCATCCTCCCCTCGCTCGTCCAGCTAACGATCCCATCTTAAGCGCTTCATTTGCATTTCCGGCCCCTTTTACCTTACGACCGTGCGGCCGCAACGACCGACTCTGAATGAGGTCCTATATCCCTAGAGGAAATAAACATGTCAGCTATACCACATTATCAGGACAAAAGACAAAAAGGTAGATAATGGACAATTCAGCATCTTCATCCTACAATTATGATTAACTTTGGAACAACAACAACAACAATGAACAACATCTGATTGGCTTCTATGGGCAGGTTGGAGGCAGGAATACAAAATGTTTGTGATTTTGTACAGTTCAACACAATAAGTGCAGTTCTAAAAAAAACTATACAGTTGTAAACCCAACTACAGAGGTAATAATTCACTCAAATCAGGGCTTAGCACACACTCCTCTGACCCCTAGATGCTCAGCCTGTGATTGAGGCTGAGACAATAAAACACTACAGTGGGAATGGTATGAGGCTGGAATGCTGACTGTCTAAATGCCGACCGTCAGCATCCTGACTGTCTAATCCTGGCAAGTGTCTAATGACAGGTGTCGAAATCCCGATGCCTGTCATTAGACCTACGCCGGGAGCCCAACACCCGCTTACCGATCGAAGGTAAGCCAGGCACCGGGCGCGACACCCGGGTGGAGGGTTAGGTTAGGGGCTTCCGGGGGGGGGACTTAGGGTTAGGCCCCCAGGAGGTTAGGGTTAGGCTAGGGGAAGGAGGGGTTAGGGTTAGGCACTTGGGGGAGAGGTTAGGGTTAGGCACCCCTAAGGGAGGGTTAGGGGGGGGGATAGTTAGGTTAGTAAATAGAAAAAATACTCATAAATCATACTGTCTTCACAGGAATAACAGCCCCTGCTGCACTCTCATTATAGCTGCCAGGTCAGTATCTTTACACTGCCATTAATATATGGCAATATATAGTCAGGTCCATAAATATTGGGACATTGACAGAATTTTCATATTTTGGCCTCTATTCACCACCACAATGGCTTTGAAATGAAACAATCAAGATGTGCTTTAACTGCAGACTTTCAGTTTTAATTTGAGGGTAATTACATCTAAATCAGGTGAACGGTGTAGGAATTACAACAGTTTCTATATGTGCCTCCCACTTTTTAAGGGGCCAAAAGTAATGGGACAAACTAAACAATCCTAAATCTAACTTTCACTTTTTAATACTTGTTGCAAAACCTTTGCAGGCAATTACAGCCTGAAGTCTGGAATGCATAGACATCACCAGACATTGGGTTTCATCCCTGGTGATGCTCTGCCAGGCCTCTACTGCAAATGTCTTCAGTTCCTGCTTGTTCTTGGGGCATTTTCCCTTCAATTTTGTCTTCATCAAGTGAAATGCATGCTCAATCGGATTCAGGTCAGGGGATTGACTTGGCCATTGCATAACATTCCACTTTTTAGCCTTAGAAAACTCTTTGGTTGCTTTTGCAGTATGCTTCGGGTCATTGTCCATCTGCACTGTGAAGTGCCGTACAATGAGTTCTGAAGCATTTGACTGAATATGAGCATATAATATTGCCCGAAACACTTCAGAATTCACTCTGCTGCTTTTGTCAGCAGTCACATCATCAATAAATGCAAGGGGACCAGTTCCATTGGCAGCCATACATGCCCACGCCATGACACTACCACCACCATGCTTCCCTGATGAAGTGGTATGTTTTGGATCATGAGCAGTTCCTTACCTTCTCCACTCTGGTACAAGTTGATCTTTGTCTCATCTGTCCATAGGATGTTGTTCCAGAACTGTAATGGCTTTTTTAGATGTTGTTTGGCAAACTCTAATCTGGTCTTCCTGTTTTTGTGGCTCACCAATGGTTTACATCTTGTAGTAAACCCTCTATATTCACTCTTGTGAAGTCTTCTCTTGATTGTTGACTTTGACACATATACACCTACCTCCTGGAGAGTGTTCTTGATTTGGCCAACTGTTGTGAAGGGGTTTTTCTTCACCAGGGAAATAATTCTTCTGTCATCCACCACAGTTGTTTTCCGTGGTCTTCCGGGTCTTTTGGTGTTGCTGAGCTCTCCGGTGCATTCTTTCTTTTTAAGAATGTTCCAAACAGTTGATTTGGTCATACCTAATGTTTTTGCTATCTCTCTGATGGGTTTGTTATGATTTTTCAGCCTAATGATGGCTTGCTTTACTGATAGTGACAGCTCTTTGGATCTCATATTGAGAGTCAACAGCAACTGATTCCAAATGCAAATGTCACATCTAGAATCAACTCCAGACCTTTTACCTGCTTAATTGATAATGAAATAATGAGTGAATAGCCCACACCTGTCCATGTAATAGCTTTTGAGTTGATAGTCCCATTACTTTTGGCCCTTTAAAAAGTGGGAGGCACATATAGAAACCGTTGTAATTCCTACACCGTTAACCTGATTTGGATGTAATTACTCTCAAATTAAAACTGAAAGTCTGCAGTTAAAGCACGTCTTGTTTGTTTCATTTCAAAGCCATTGTGGTGGTGAATAGAGGCCAAAATATGAAAATTCTGTCAATGTCCCAATATTTATGGACCTGACTGTATGTATGTATATATATATATATATATATATATATATATATATATAAAATCCAATAAAGAAATTTGAGAGCACTCACCAGGACTTCTGCTTAAACATTGATTTTTATTACTCACATTGCAAATACAGACAAAGTCGACATTTCATACTGAGTGACCTTCCCAAGGACATATAGACCCAGACATAGGACAAGACAGCAGTATACCCCTCAGTGTAAACCACCCTCCTTAATTACCCTCAGGACTTGGTCTCATGGGATGAAACCGGAAGTGATGTGATCCACCTTTCACAAATGTAATCAGTTGGTCTATTTCCCTCTTAATTCTAGGGACTGGATTGTAGCCCACCTTCAAATACGTCAATGAATCTGTTAATTGCCTCATAATTTCCATGTCATACGCAGAAGCATCTTGGAGCACAATGGCTACACCCTTATCCGCCTTCCTAATAACAATAGAGTGTTTTTTTCTTTAAAAGTTTAGGGTGTTCCTTTCTTCCACCCCAAGATTGTCAAAGTGTCTCGTGTTCATCTTGTTAGCCTCCATAACCTCTCTACCAACCATTCTCAAAAATGTCTTCAGATTTGCATTTGACGACGGGGGATCAAATTTGCTTGCTTTTTAAAAAACTCCTTGGCCTGTGGACCTCCTTTAGTTTTGTTATCAAAAATTTCCCCACGTAGGTACAAAACTTAACCCTTTTGAGAGTAATTTGCTTTCGGCTTACACTGAGGGTACACTACTGTCTTGTCCTATGTCTTGGTCTCTATGTCCTGGGGAAGGTCACTCAGTATGACCGAACTGTTGATTTTGTTTGTATCTGCAATGTGAGTAAAAATGTAAACATTTAAGCAGTCCTGGTGAGTGCTCTCAAATTTCTTTATTGGATTATAAGTGCTGCCTCATTTCCGTATTGGGGGAGTACTAAGGTTGCACCCCAGGCTTTGGAAGCATTAAACTGTGAGTGCCACTCCTATCTCTGTAAAACATATATATATATATATATATATATATATATACCTAGAATAATTGAATATATGCTGTTTTGACGCAAAGGGTGGTCACACCAAGCATTGATTTTATTTAGATTTCTTTTCTATTCATTTACTATGCATTTAGTTAATTGACAAAAAAGAAACTATTAACACTTCTATTTTTTAAAGCATTCTTACTTTGCAGTATTTTTGCACAGTACTGAGTACAGTATGTTTGTGTGCATATATATATATATATATATATATATTCCATAGACAAAGAACAATACTGTTTTACATGTCCAATTAAGGCTTCTTAGACATGATCTGAAATTTCACAAAACCTATTGAATTTCTGCCACTCAAAACTTAAAAAAGCAATGAAATTCTGATCAATAAGGCTGACTCCTTAATGGAAGTGTTCGTTGGGCAATACAAATATTGTATGCCATCACATCCTGTGAATAACTGCAGATTCAGCACTCTCACAGAGTGATATTGCTGTCACTCACAAAAGGAGCTGCTAATTCACAAAATTGTATACTCATTAGAATACACAGATGCAGTCTAATCAACTGAGATCTGAGCAGAAGATACAGCTGCCTAGATGGGATAAGAGTGGTGTGAATGGGGCGAGGAGACAGAGCCGTGTGAATGGGTGAGACAGAAAGGCGTGTAGAGGGGGGCCCACCAGGGCTTCGGCGTCTTCTCCTGGCAGGCACCAACCCGCCAGGGTTTCGGTAACCTCACCTAGGGGGTGGCAGCCAGTTAGCTCTTTTGCATGGCTGCCACCTCCCGAGGGCTTCTGGTGTCCTCTTCACATTGCAGACGGCAGCCTGTATAAGCTCTTTTGCATGGCCGCCGCTCACTAAGACTTCCGGTGTCATCTTTCTTTGGGAGATCTTGACAGCTCCTTCTCCCATGCCAGACTGCCATGACACCACCTCGCGCTGGCTTATATAAGCCAGCCGAGAGGGTGGGGTGATGACATCACAAGATTTGATTGGCCTGCTGCGGCCATCTTTGAATTTCACCAACACCCACACAGACCATGGGTCCCACCGCTGCCGGGTCCCACAGCTTGCACCACTACCATGAAATACTCTTCAATGTAGTAGGCAGTGTTCACTTCGCAGGTGTATACAAATGGGATCAATGTTGTCTCCATTAGCGCATTATTGTTTTCCTAATGTGAACTGAAGCCTCAAATTTCCCTGTCCACTGTATTTTTTCTGGGAGAAACATCATCAGAACAAATTTTGATACTTATTTTTAAACAATACTAGAATTAACTGAATGCAATACAGGTTGAGTCTCCTATATCCAAAATGCTTGGGACCAGGGGTAGTTTGGATAACAGAATATTCCGTATTTTGGAATATTTGAATATCATAATGAAATATCTTGGGAATGGGACCCCAATAAACAGACAGAATGCATTTATGTGTTATATACACCTTATACACACAGCTGCAGGTCATTTTATACAATAGTTTCAATTATTTTGTGGCTCAAGCAAAGTTTGTGTACATACATAAAATTAATTTATGTTTCATATACACCTTATACACACAGCCTGAAGGTAATTTTATACAATATTTTTAATAATTTGTGCCTTAGACAAAGTTTGTGTACATTGAACCATCAATAATCAAAGGTTTCATTATCTCAGTCATGCCAAAATTATTCCGTATTTCGGAATATTCCGTATTTCGGAATATTTGGATATGGGAGACTCAACCTGTATTAGCATTCAAGGAAACACGTATTATCATTCATTTAATATTCTGATGAATAATGCACACACACATACAGAATGTGTATCATGTCCACCTACTAAGATACAGATGTTAGGATGCAGTTTAGTGAATTTTGAAAGCCACATTTTCTCTATTTGCTACTTACTTCTGAACAGTTGTATATGTCCTTCATATTATTAGTCAATTATGAACATGCTGACAAGATTGAGGTACAGCACTACAGTATTTATCAAAACTAGTAAAAATTAAAAACTACTGGTGTTGCCCAAAGCAACCAATTAGATGTTTTCTTTTACTTTTCTAGACTATACTTGACAGCTAAAATATGATTGCTGCTTTGGTCAACACCTTCACTATATCACTATTTGTCAATGCATGGAAAGCCAAGTCCCTGCCAATAGCAGAGACCTGGATCTTTTTGCTTTTAAATTAATCAAATTGATTCACTATGATGATTTATAATATTACTCAAATAATTTAATACACACTTTTATTTTATTAAATTTCAGAGAAAACAAATCTTAATGTACTGTATAATGTACCGTAGTGTAGTGCATCCTTAAATATTGTGATCTCCAAAGTATAAGACATATAATGAAACTAATTTATGTAAAAAAAAATACTGCCAAGATTCAGAAAGAAACCAGCCCAAATGAATTGGCAAATATTTTTCTAGTTATTGATATCTGTCTGCAATATAGTAAAAAAACAGACTTTTTCAAATTACTATAAACAAAATTTGCTAAAAATATAAGATCTCATTGAGATCCCAACTTGAAATTTGGTATCATTGATGAAAAAACACTAAGGTTCTAAAAACATTTTTATTTATTTTTAAATGTTTCAGCCTGTAATCTTTGAATTATTGGCTTCTTTAAACCAAGTTGTGTGATTATGTTCTGAATATTTTTTTTTTTAAATATCTTAATTATGGTCTGCGAAAACAAAGGTGTTGTTTGGATTTCTGACATTTGAAAATACTGAATGTGATAAAAAAAAATTAAGATTTGAAGTCAGATTGATGTCCTATTTAGTACAGAGTGCAATACAAATTGAGAAGCCTTAGATAAAAAATTTATTAAAAATTTGATCAGTTGATGTGTAATGGCCATTTGCTCCAACTGTGAATCAGTCTCATTCTATGCAAAAGTGTTTATGAAATCTAAAATATTACTCATTTGTGCCCTAAATGAATAATTTGAATGATGCAACATGTGGACTTTTTTTTTACATAGAATACCTTTCTCTATGTTTGAAGCTTGTCACACTGTATACTTTGAGAGTTTATACAGGTACAGTATTTTACTAGAAATGGCCTTTCCTATGCAAACATGTGCCCATCCACAAACACTGCCATGTTGCACTCTAAAATCATATACCTAAGAGTGAACCAAGGTGCACTTTGGCAAACAGAGATTTATAGTTTATCCAGAGCAGGGCCGCAACTAGGGGGGAGACTGGAGGTGCACGTGCACTGGGTACGCCGCTGCACCCGCTGACAGTGTCCTCCTGCCCGGCACCACAGGGGGCACCAAGCTGGACGCCCGCAGAGATTTTATTACCAGCGGGCAGGCGGTCCCTTCCCTACAGTGCCACGGTAGCCAGAGGCTGGAGTTCTCTCCTGAAGTCCAGCTTTCGGCTCTCCCCACGGGCACTATGGGAGAGACGTCATGATTTCTCTCCCATAGTTCCCAGGAGCAGCCGGGCGGACCGGATGGCGCTTAGACGTTGGAGCGGGGTTAAGGTAAGTATTGTTTTTTTTTGTGTAAGCGGCACTACAGGGGCATTACTATATGGGCACTACTACTGGGCCATTACCATATGGGCACTGCTACAGGGGTATTACTATATGGGCACTGCTACAGGGGCATTACTATATGGGCATTAGTATATGGGCACTACTACAGGGGCATTACTATATGGGCACTACTACAGGGGCATTACAATGGGGGCATTACTATATGGGCAGTACTACGGGGCATTACCTTAGGGGCACTGCTACAGGGGCATTACTATAGGGGCACTACTACAGGGGCATTACCTCAGAGGGCATTACTATAGGTGCACTGCTGCAGTGGGCATTACTATGGGGGTATTACCAGGGGAGGCGCCAAATTACTGTCTTGCCCCGGGTGACAAAAATCCTAATTTCGGCCATGTCTGCAGCTGCTTTTTTACTGAGCAACAGACATTTTGCACATAAATGACCCCCACTAACATGAATTAGCACTTACTTTACAGCAACAGCCAGGTCAATCTCACAGCTGGTGAAATGCTGTAAAAATAAACTGCTAATTGTGAATATTACAGTTCTGGAGGATAAAGGATGTTTTACAAAGATTTTAGGTTATTTACTAGATTATTTGGTGTCTAATTTATAATACAGTTCTATATTATATTAGTTATAAAATAAAAGGTCTATTAAAAGCACTTTGCAATCAAACTATAATTTGTCACTCCTTTGTAAACTTATTATAAGAAGAGTTGTCCATTTTATGATAACGTTTATATAGTATTTTTCTTCAGCTGATGAAACTCAAAAACAACTAATCTGTAGAAATGAAAAAGAAAAAGGGAAACTGTAGAGAAATAAATAAAATAACTCCTTTTATACCGTTAATTAAAAAGTAGAAAATAAGCTTTTTATGCTACTTCTGTACCTCACTATCACAAGTGTTTATTATTCATAGTTGGTTTACGGTGACACCTGTGAATAAAAATAAGCAATTAAACTCTCACCATGCAAGAGATATATTTACATC
Source organism: Taudactylus pleione (assembly GCA_031769625.1). Lineage (NCBI taxonomy): Eukaryota > Metazoa > Chordata > Amphibia > Anura > Myobatrachidae > Taudactylus > Taudactylus pleione. The sequence continues at coordinate 30,541,483 of JAUIMM010000014.1, forward strand.
TGTAGTTCCAGTTTATTTTAAACATGGAATAATTGTTTATAATTAACTTATGTAAACAATTCCCTACAGGTAATGTACACCTGGTACCTTAATTTTTGTGGATCTTGAAAGCTGTGTTGTTTAGACTTCATTGAAAGTCTTGAGAAAACAATTTTCTTTTAGCAAATAAAGAAAATAAGCATAATGCATAATAAAAACATAATTTAGCGTTTTAAAGTTGTTGTATTCCTCACTCCAAACAAAATCATTTCACTGGAGTTCTGGCACTGTCCTATGAATGCCATTCAGTCACTATTTTGTGCTGCAAGTCGCTTAAGAAAGAATTGCTTTCCAGTCTAATTGTGTGGTTCCAAAGCACAAAAAGTTATTTATGTAAAAAGGGGTAACACGATGTAAGTTTAACAATTAGAGTAAAAAGCAATAAAAGAATAAGTACAGCTGATACATACACCTGCACACTGGTCCCAGTATACAGTCATTTAATCCAGAAGTCTGCGGACGCAAAGAAGATGTCTGTACACTGGGGTCAGGACGCAAGCCTATATACCTTACAAGTTTCAGAGTTAATAAAGGGACAAATTGACAGGTTTTCTTGCTTCTTGTCAATCTGGTCATTGGTCAGTTCATACGGTGTCATCGGGGGTATGGATCAGTCCTCTGACGGTCACATTGTGTAGCTTCACGCCGAAGAACTGGTTAAAACTGTTTACATCACTGCATACAAGTAATACATTCTACTCAATAACTCCCTATCATCCATAACTAGTGGAAGCATGATGCGACTTCTTTGCTGATAGAAACGGATGTCTGCAAATAAACAGGGATTTAGTATGATACTAAACATGACATGTCCACTGTATTCTCAACCTTAGATCTCTTTTAAGTACATCTTACATCATAATTATTAGCTAACAATACCTTTAATAACTCTGGTTATTAACTATAATGTGTGGGAACCATTTTATGTGTGTGCCTATGTGTGTATGCATTCGCATATGTGCGTCTGTGGGTTGAAGTAGCATATGTGTGTCTGTGTGTATGTATGTGAATATGCATATGTGTGCATTGGATTGCACCAACGCAAAATAGAGTCCTAGTATCATGCCATCAGACTATAGACAACTTTATCGTCAGATAATAATTGTAAAGCGATCATACCCAATTATTTGACATTGAAAGTCCACCCTTTGATAGCAAACATAATGCTATCATATTCTATTCTTAATCTATTTAGTTAGACGTAATAAATTATTATTCAATGTTCTAAACGGTATGACACAACTTGGTAATTGAAACATCAATAGTGCATTTCAGGAAAGGGTAAAACAACCCTTATACACCATCTGCGGATCTATAGGGGACCATTGGTAGGATGTGAGACCTCATCTAACCTATAAAGGAAGTTTGGGGGAATTGAGACTACATTATCTATGATGTTTAATGGAACATTTACAATACATTTTATTATATCTGACTCAGCCTATTCACATTTCATTATCTGATGGTACATTCAATTTCAGGATTGTAATGCAGTTCTTTATCAACCTTAGTACCTACTACCACTACTCAGCACCATTATGATTTCATTTTCACTGTTTACCTTGGTGGTATGTTTTCCATACTTCAACACAGTAGGAACACATCTGACACATAAACCAATTACTAAAATGACAACAAGTATAAGAATAAGGAGCTTACCTACACTAGCAATCATCTCCTGTACCCACTCTCCCAGACTGGAGAACTATTTTACAGGATTTAACCATGAGAACCATTTCTCTAGCTTTAACTTAGTCTCATAAAAGGAAGTATTATGGTCCCTCTGAAATTCCCATTTTAGTTGTAGGATTTCATCCATTCTCTGGTCAATCACCTCTTTGGGGTCATTACTATTATTGGTGATATACGTGCAACACTTGACACCAAATTGGGTGGCCAAAGTCACACAATATCCACCAGTAATAGATGTCAGGTAGTTTAACACTAGCCTATGTTGTACCAATTCCTTTTTATAAGCCTGTAGCTCCTTACCCGTATACCTGAAAGTGTCATCATACATCTTGGTGATGTTGTCTATTAATTTAGCCAGGTCTTGGATATCTCTAAAATTTAAAGTTCCCAGAGTGATCCTGGTGGGATCTAATGCTACCAATATTTGGAAGCTAGTTGTTTCACTAATCAACTGTGTGGCTATATGTTCTTCGCCAGGTATCATATTTGTTTTGTCACAATGTTCATACTGTGTGTGTATGTATGGAGGTGGTGCGGTTTTATGGATACCAATCATTTCATCATGTGTAAAGATCATTACCTCTGGGACCAATTTTACCTATAAAATATAAACCCTTGGAACTTGGAGACAACCAAGAATAAGCCCTTCTTCCACAAACATAGTATACATTATCTGGGAGGACATAAGGTATATTATGATCCTGCACAATATCACATAAAGTTTTAACAAAACTACCTATGCCTATTCTCCTCATCTGCTCAAGACACGTTTCAGCCTGAATAACATTTTGACAATAACCCATAGGAACTTTTCCAATAGATACCACATTCAGCTTGTTCCTTTGTCCTCTGGTGTTCTTTGCTACTGGTGTGGCGAGCCATTGTCTGATCCAATAAGTCTGCTTCCCAATTCTCCAGTCTTTCTATGTATGAAATGTTTAGACACAGCAAAGACCGATCTATTGAGTATTGGTGGAGCTTTAAACTAGGGGACCTGGTGATGTTATACTTCCCGTCTATGGAACTCCCTCCTCGTTATTCAAGGACCTTAGAGAAATTTAATGGGAAGGGTACTAATCATACATTATGTTGTCCCTGAGGCACGTGAGTGCGCACCCAACATTCAGTATGGTTTAAGACCTTACCTACTAAGGAATGATAATCCTCTAAAGGATGTCCACCCAAATACAGATTACTATTGGACTGGCATCTATAGATGCATTTCTCATCAACTATGGATCCTCAGTACTCACAGATACAATATTCCTCAGACAATAGCCCCTCACACTGTCTCCAAGTTCCATGGCTAACAGATCTCTTAACAATCCCTGAACTGAGTTTGACCATATGTTGCCCTGATTGTTCTATCACTCTCTCCTCCAACTTTACTCTATAGACATCACTATTGGCCTCCCTCTCCATCATCTGTCCCCCGTCACAGGAATAAGACATCCTGAAACAAATAAAAATGAGAAGAACTCTGGAACAAGAAAGAGAAACAAATCGCCACTCCATTGCTGGGATAGTAGTCTGTACACGTCTCTGGCTCAGGTGTTTTGACTGCAGCCTCTAGTTCTCTTGGAACAGGTTCACAATTGACAGGTCCACGTTGTCTGTCTCGACTTCGCCTTGTACCTCCTTCAGGTGGTTGACCTTTCTGCAGCAAGTGGAATGGACCCAGTATCTCTTTCTGCTACCTTCAAAGATGTGGTACTTGTCATCAACACTTGGTAAGGACTTTCCCATTGGTCTGTCAAACAACCTGAGCGTAAGAAATTTCAGATTATAACATATTCTCCAGGTTCAACATCATTTCAGTTTGTTTCTGGCATACTAGGTAACAACATTTTCAGTTTCTGTTGCTATTGTTTCAATTGTCTACTCATTTTTAAAGGATATTGCACAGTATCCTCATTACTACACTTTAAATCATCCTTTGGACCTATAATCAAATGACTTTGCCTTCCAAACAGTATCTCAAAGGGGGACAGATTAAGAGGAGGTCTCGGAGTGGTTCTGATGCTATGGAGGATGAGCGGTAGGGCTTCTGGCGATCCTAATCCAGTTTTAGCCATGATCTTACTCAGTTTATTCTTAATAGTACTGTTTACCCTCTCCACCTTGGCACTGGCTTCCCGTCGGTAGGGGGTGTGAAGTCTACTATTTATTCCATAAATTTACACATGTTCTCGAAAACATCACCAGTGAAATGAGTACCCCTATCACTTTCTATGATTCTAGGGATACCATATCAGCATACAAACTCCTGAACAATCTTCTTAGCAGTAAAAACAGCAGTATAAGTGGCAGCTGGATATACCTCTACCCAATTAGAAAATACATCAGTACAAACTAATACATTCTTGAGATTCCTGCAAGGTGGTAATTGGATGAAGTAAATTTGTATTACCTGAAAAGGTCCATCTGTCGGAGGGATATGGGATGGCCCGGTTGGTATTGTCTTCCCGACATTTTTCCTCAAACAAGTCAGACAGGACATTGCCTTCTTTCCAGCTTGAGAAGAAAAGCCTAGTGCACACCAATATGCTCTGACCAACTTGCAAATACCGTCTTTTCCCAGGTGAGTCAGGCAATGTGCTGCCTCAGCCAGGCTTGGGTAGTATGCCCTGGGAGCAACAGGCCTACCTTGTCCATCTCTCCAGTCCAGAGGACTCCTGACCACATCCCTTCGATCTCCAGACCACCTTTTCCTGTAGGGAACACAAATCTTGCATTTCAATTAATTTCTGTGTGGCTATTGTCTGGAAGACCATCACTTTGTTAGTTGTTAGTTTACACATGACCCTGCTGCCCATTTGGCAGCTTCATCTGCTCTCTTATTGCCCATCGACACCGGGTCTTCTTCGCATGTGTGGGCTTTGCATTTGATGATGGCTACTGCCTTTGGTAACTGGATTGCTGTCAGAAGTCCTTTTATGTGTTGTGAATGTGCTACTGGTGTGCCTGCTGCTGTCATAAAGTTCCTAAGATGCCAAAGAGCCCCAAAATCATATACTACCCTGAAGGCGTACCTAGAGTCAGTGTATATGTTAGTTGATTTACCTTATGCCAACTCACAAGCTCTCCTTATTGCCACTAGTTCAGCAACCAGGGCAGAGTGAGGTGGACCAAGGGGTTCAGCCTCTATGACATCCACGTCATCTACAACATCATAACCTGTGCCTAATTCTCCTATGTCTGTCTGTCTATGGCAACTGTAAAACATCCGTGTAAAACATCAAATCTACATCTTCTAATGGTGTATCACGTATATCTGATCTTGCTGTAAAGGTCTGAATCAAATATTCCATGTGTATCAGTATACCTGCAAAAATCACCTCCAACCAGAAACTCACCTCCTTCCACCCTTTGTGCTTCTTGAGGCACATATGGTAAGTACGTTGCTGGATTTACCGTATTGCACCGTTTAATGGTAATATTTGCAGGTGCCATCAGAGCTAGTTCCCATCACGTGAACCTTGCTGAAGAGACATGTCTGGTTTGGGCAGAATTCAACAAAGCAGATACTGCATGAGGTGTATAGACAGTTGTATCATGCCCTAATACTACATCCTTGCTCTTATTTAACAGAAGAGCAGTTGCAGCTACACTTCTTAAACACATCAGGAGTGATCTTGCCACAGTGTCCAATTGTGGATGAAACTAAGTCCTGCAATGGTAATGCCAAAATAGAAAAATCTGGGATCCACATCCTGCAGTATCCACACATCCCCAAGAAGGTACGGATCTGCTGCTGGTTTTGCAGAAGTGTCATGCTCTCTATGGCCTGAATTCTGTCCATTGTCAAGTGTCTTAGCCCCTGGGTTAGACAGTGTCCCAAGTATTTGACCCTAGTCTGGCTTGGCTGTAATTTGTCCTTTGCAACCTTGTGCCCTGTTTGTGAAAGATGAAGCAACAGCAGTTTAGTATCATTTAAACATGACATAAATGAATCAGAGCACAACAATAAATCATCTACATATTGAATGAGGACAGACCCATTGCTTGGTTGAAAAGATTGCAAACAGTTGTGTAAGGCTTGGGAGGAAATACTGGAGCTATCTATGAAGTCCTGGGGCAATCATGTCCATGTATATTGTATCCCTCTGTAGGAGAATGCAAAAAGATATTGACAGTCAGGGTGAAGAGGAACAGAGAAGAAAGCAGAACATGAATCAATGACAGTGAAATGAGTAGCAGATGGTGGAATCTGCATGAGGATGACAGCTGGATTGGGCACTATGGGGAATTGGCTTTCAACAACTTTGTTAATTCCAATAAAGTCCGGTACTAGTCTGTAGACCTTCCCCCCAGTCTTCTTCACTGGAAAAATGGGACTATTGGCTGAACTTGCTGTACGAATTAAAATCCCTTGTTGCTCCACCTCAGGCTTTAATGGGTACTGAGGGATTTTTGGAGCCTGCCTACCACTCTTCAAGTTAACCATTACAGGAGCTACATTTGCCATCAATCCAGTGTTCTGTCCATCTTTGGTCCAGAGGGAACCAAGTATTTGCAATAACTTCTCTTTTACCTGAGATGGACTTTGTTCTAGAATGGCAGAGTGCAGCATTAACCTTTGTGGTGTATCAAATATATCCTGTACCTCATGCGCAACCTTCTCTGGCATATCTAGGAATATACCATCAGGGGTACAGTATATGACACATCCCATTTTACACAGCAAATCCCTTCCCAGCAGGTTAGTAGGAGCCGCTGCTGCCAGGAGAAAGGAAGGCTTGGTGTGCAGCGGCCCGATAGTAACCTTTGCATGTTTAGTTAAAGAGTAATGCTGCACTCTTTCTGATACTCCCATCGCTGATATGGTCTTGTTGGTAACCTTTAAATTAAATGGAGAATTTATCATGAATCTGGTCACCCCTGTATCTACAAGAAAAGTATGTTTAGTACCAGATATATCAACTGTCATTGTAGGTTCTTCCCTAGTATTCTCAGTTAACCTGACTAGCTGTAGACTACAGGTATGACCTGACCCCTAGCACTGACTATCATCCTCCAGCAGAGTGTTTGCTGTCACTATGTGAGCGGGTAACTGTTGGAAATTTCCTGAATCTTGTGAGTTCCCTCTCTGTGTGTATCTATGTGTTCCCTTCTTAGGTGACCCCCAATTTCTCAATTTACAATCCCTCCTTAGGTGTCCTTCTTGATTGCAATTATAACAACTTTGTGGTTTGTATGTAGGTAATCCCTCTAGAGCCTGAATGCTCACTGTCATTAACTTCTCACTCTGTGCCTCTTTCTTCCTGGAAAAGTTCTTATCATGTTGTATAGCAGATTCTCTAAGTGCATCTACAATAATTCCTCTTCAGTTAGGTAGAGAGGTTTGCACCCTGGTCTTTAGATTATCTTTGAGACCATCCATTAGTACCTCAACAGCTACTTCCCTGTGGTGTACATCATCTTTTATATCTGCTATCCCTCTGTACTGGGTTATCATTAGCAGCACTCTGGTGAAATACTGCTGCAGATTCACTATCTTTTTGTTTAATACTGAAGATTTTGCTCCAGTTCACTACCACTGGAAATTATATGGCCAACTGTGTGATTATTCGCTTTATATTTACACGGTTATCCTCATCCGTTAAGGATTCATCCTCCTCCAATATACAATCTGCAATAAACTTTTGTACATCAGTATGGGAAGGAAGACAGGCCCTTAACACCACTCATCAATCTTTATTAGTTGGCTAATAAGCTTTACATAAATCTTTCACAAATTTCTTTCATTTGGCTAACTCTTTCCTAGGATCTGGGAAGTCTGACATAATTGAATGCAATTCTGCTCTCGTCCATGGACAATGCATTGCTACATTCCTGATGAGAACTATACCATCTTTGTCCAGTTTCCCATTGGGAACTGTTATTGTATGGACAGGATGTATACCTACCACATCACTATGTTCAGGATTAATTTCTGGACTTACTGTTTCGGTACCAGGGATGTTCCCTCTTCTACTACGCTCTCCACTACTCTCACCAATTTCAGCCGCTGCCCCTGCTGATTGGATCGTTCCCTTACCTTGTCTCTGTGGAACATCTAGCATATGAACAGCATGGGCAATGGCTGAAATTACAGTGGGTTCATCATCTTCTACAACAACATTTTCCTTAAGGTGACTTAATACAGGATATAAGTTACTTGTTACGATTTTTTTATTTTTGGTATTTGCTGTACTTTCACCTGTGGCCGCATAGGGTGACGGAGGTGCACATGCGCTCTCTTCTTTATGCACGGTAACACTACCTTGCAGTGTGGGTACGCTACCTGGTGGCATGCTGCTTTGCGGCATGAGTACGCTGTTTCGTAGCGTGCTAGTTTGCCACGCGTGTACGCTACTTCGCGGCATGAACACGCTACCTTGCGGCATGTGCACGCTGCCTTGCGGTGTGAGTACGCTGCTTTGCAGCGTGTATACACCACCTTGCCACGTGTTCCCCTCATGCTGCCATAACTTTGAACAATCATTGTACTTTACTCTTTTATTTAGAGATTTGACTAAACATATGTTATCTCTAACAGTACTTAATACCTCCGTAATCAAAACTGCCAACTTTGGGAAATGGTTTCATACATCCTGTGGTCATCTTGACCCATATGTCGCAGTACGCCATAGTGTACACACCATACTCCACATACATTATATACCTTGCCAAACCAGTCAGCCCTTCCATAAGCAGCATCTCATCGACCATCCCTAGTGACCACTTAGCACCTATCTGGTACAACGCTTTCCCTCTTTTTACTAAGGACTTCAACCGGTGGACGAATCTTACAAGCTGCATCCACTCACTTCCTCCCACTGAGCACAGCCGACCGCTAAGCGTGAATGTTAGCGTACACAATGAGGAGCAGAATATAGCCTATGCAATTATTCTGAACTCCGGAAAAATTCACAAGCTTTGTCCGCCAGCTTCCTACCGTGTACCGTGTCTGCCTGGTAGAATTTAAGTATTCCATTAACATTTAACCTTGCCAGCGATTTCCTTCCACAAAACCCCAATTCACAATCACGGTTTACACCATGCAGTCCGATCGCATTGCCCAGAGAAAATAACTTATAACTGAACTTTGCGATTACTATTGGGGGCTGGACGAAAAACTCCTCCCTTTATACCTGCCGTGTATACTGGCCCAGTAGCAATTTGCCTCGTCAGACACCTACCCAGTTCCCTGTATCATTTCAACAGTAAAATTTCACATCACAAGCACCCGTTCACATTCATATCCACCATTATTTTCTGTGCAGAAAAATTGCTTTCCCAAGTGACAATAACTATTCTGAGGTCATAACAAGTGATCACGCTATAAATACAACAAGACTATCTATCAAAACAATTGCTTAAACATGTGGCAGCAGTACAGGGAAGATGCATACGCTATGTGCGAATCGCCTATTGCAGCGCTAAAATGACAATAAAAGAAACTGACTTTTCTCTCTGTCCCTAGATTCTTATCAGCGCTCCTTAAAGTACACAAAAACGGACATTCGGTTTCACAACATAAAGTGATAAACAGGCTTTGAACAGCTTGAGTTCTTACCCGTGTATGACGCATCCACTCTTTGTTGAGGAAACGAGATCAGTATGCTTTGCGTAATCTCCGGTAGCGTGATATCAGTCGCGAGCCCCCATCTATGAATGTCCACTGTATTCTCAACCTTAGATCTCTTTTAAGTACATCTTACATCATAATTATTAGCTAACAATACCTTTAATAACTCTGGTTATTAACTATAATGTGTGGGAACCATCTTATGTGTGTGCCTATGTGTGTATGCGTTCGCATATGTGCGTCTGTGGGTTGAAGTAGCATATGTGCATCTGTGTGTATGCACGTGAATGCACATATGTGCGCATCGGATTGCACCGACGCAAAGTAGCGACCTAGTATCATGCCATCAGACTATAGACAACTATATCGTCAGATAATAATTGTAAAGCGATCATACCCAATTATTTAACTTTGACAGTCCTTTAAGATTACATTAGCCAATTGAAAAAGAAGTGATTTATTTTAGACACTATCAGCACATTCACCTATTTTTCTAAAATACACCACACAAGTGGTAAACATATTTTAATGATAATGAGATGGACTATAAAGTTTAGGCAGGTGTGAAAAAATGCTGCAAAGTAAGAATACTTTAAAAAATAGAAGTGCTAATAGTTTATTTGACACTCGTTTACAACAATGTTACTTTACCAGTTTCCTACCCTCGCAAGCCGGCCAACCTATATAAGCTTCAGCTTACTCAGCTGGACGGCGGCCCGGCACCGTTCACCACTATGACCGATGGTCGCAATGGTGATCCCAGCCTGCGGCCTTGGTCGCAGAGCAGGGATCACAATTGCAGCAGGGGGTATCATACAGTTCCTGCTGCATTTGCATAATAGCAAGGACGGAATTGAAAAGCTGCCTGCATGCAGTTTTGCAATTCCGTCCGAAACTAAATCACCCCCTCTGTTTCTATTTATGAAGACAAAGGGGTATATTTACTAAGGTACGGGTTTTTAGAAGTGGAGATGTTGCCCATAGCAACCAATCAGATTCTACTTGAAATGTAACTAGCACCTTCTGGAAGATAATAGCTAAAATCTGATTGGTTGCTAACATCTCCACTTTTAAAAACCCACACTTTAATAAATATACCCCAAATATTCCTAGATTTGAAAAATGCATCATACCACCATGTTGTGATAGTATTAAAATTTTAAATAAATATAGATATGCTAAATCAATAGATTGGAAAGTAGTTAAAAAAATACTTAGGGGTTTATTTACTAAAGTGAGAGATTTTAGAAGAGGAGTTGTTGCCCATAGCAACCAATCAGATTCTAGCTATTATCTTCTAGAAGGTGCTAGTTAAATGTTAAGTAGAATCTGACTGGTTGCTATGGGCAACGGGCCTGATTCAGAGCTGGATGCTCTGACAGAGTGCTCGCTCTGAATCAGGGCCGGCCCTCTCTTTTTTTTAGAGCGGCCTCCTGGCCGCCCGCATAGCTGTGGGTGCCCACCCACAGCTATAGCGAGCGGCCAGGAAGATGGTTGCGATGGTCAAGACCATCGCGATCATCGGGCTTGCGATGAGACCCTTGTGGTAGGGTCTCATTGCCACAAGCCCTAGAGTGCTTTCGGCTCTACCAGAGCCGAAAGCACTCCCACTGACATCACTTGTGATGTCAGTGGGGCCGGCCCCAGACGGAAGGCGTTCCCATGGGAACGCCTCCGTCTGGCCAGCCACGCCCCCGGCCCATCCACCAAAGGGGGCGTGCTGTCACTCAACATCGACAGCACGCCCCCTTTGGTACGAGACCTGGAGCGACGGCTTGCCCATCGCTATCCGGGTCTCGTGCACCCGCACGACGGAGCCGGCTTCGTTGTGCGCATGCGCACTGGCCCACCATCGACCCGCTTGCGATCAGGCCATTTCTCCATTTCTAAAAGCTCTCACTTTAGGAAATATACCCCTTGGTGTGCAGATTTGTATGCATGTGTAATTATTTGACGTGTGTTTACATTTAGAAGCAATTACCAATCTTACACTACATTTCCAACATTTGCCTAACTTCTCAAAAAGCTGAAATCTTTTCCGTACAATGAAAATAAATTAACTGCTATCTGGTGAACTATATTTTCCCAGTCTATTCATGATCAATCAACACACGTTTTAATTTACTGAATGGACACATAGTATGACCTTTATCATATTCTCCTTTCTACTGAGAATACAGACTTATCTTTGTTAAATAGATGAATTTAGAAAAAAAACCTTTTGAACAACAGCAATCTGGTAATTAGATTAGGTCATTTGTCATCGTGATGACATGTCTGCTAGTTGTTACAAGCTTGAATCAGATTCTACTGAATGCCATCCTCTGTGGGAATAAAAATAACAGCTACTGTTATGTTCCTTTGTACAAACCAAAATCAAAAACTGATATTTATACATCAGTGTTTGTGATCACTGTGTGACATAACCTATTCAAACCAGAAGGCTGCAACCTCTTTATGACTACACACTTTTTCACATTTTGGCAATTTGACAATTTCATTGTGAATAATACCTCCATAGTATGCCCAAACATATCATGTAATTTTCACTAGAGGGATAGAGCTTTTTTGATAGCATTTAAGGGTCTCACGTGGGAGGAGATGTGCAGACGGGTTGGGTATGAATTCCCGGCGACTCAATAGCCGGGATGAAATGCCGATGCCGGAAGCCTGACATAGTAGAATTCAGGTGAAGCAGGTAAGTCCCCTAACCCTACCATTCTCCCCCCCCTAACATTCCCTTAGGGGTGCCTAACCATAAATCTCCAGGGGTGGTGCCTAACTCTAAGTCCCCCCCAGGGGGTGCCTAAACCTAACCCTCCTCCCTCGCACCCTAAATCTAACCCAGGAGGTGCCTAACCCTAACCTCTACCCAGTGGCGCCTAACCCTAACCCCCCTTCTCCTAGCCTAACCCTAACCCTTCCTGGGGGGTGTCTAACCCTAAGTCCCCCTGGGGGGTGCCTAACCCTAAGTCCCCCTGGGGGGTGCCTAAACCTAACCTCCCCCTGTCGCTAAGTGCTAAGGATGGCCAGACTTAGCTCAATCGGTCCTGCGTCCTTTGGCATTCTGGCGTCAGGATTAAGATAGGCGTTGGTATTTCGACGCCTATCTTAAGTCCTTGTTGGGCTTCTGCTGTTGGGATATAGACCGGCAGCATTTAGTTCGACGGTTTATAAACTTCATCCCGTTCAGAGTAGACATATGCATATTTACAATGTGTGCATGGTGTGATACACACAGTCCCCTGGATCCAAGAGGCCCCACTAGGGGCTGGCTGACAACTTTCAGCCTGGGGGGCAATTACAAGCAAGTGGCCCTGGCTTTTCTACCAGCATACTGTGAAGCATTACAGAACTTGGTGCTTGATAGGATAACGCCATCTCCAGATGGCATTACTATATAGTAGCCTATGGGCTATTATTTAGCAAATTCTCCAGGTCTGACAGCCGTGCATGTGCAGTGTGCGCTGAGGATCCGAACCAGGAAGCAGTGTGATAGCTTCCTGCTCTTCACCAGGACAGGCTCCTTTCTAAGCCTGTCTCCTAACAAGAGAATTTTAGTACATTTGTGTGATATTGTGAATTTACACATTGCAAATTTGGTCACAGAACATTTATCACATCCGCATTAAAAATGTGGATTGTTATAAATATTCCCCTTAGTAACAGAAAGTTGTGCTTACCTGCTATCCTTAGGTTCAGTTTTGTGGTGTTGAACACGATTGGTTGTCCATCCATCCACAACAATTCTGATCGCAGCCACCAGTCATGCAGTAAGGGGACAGAGGCACAAATGTAGGGAGGAGGCATAGGCACATTTGGGTATAGGGAGCAGAGGCACTGATGGGAAAGGACCACAGGCATATATGGGGAGGGGGCTGAAGCACAGATTTATCAAGCAGTGAGAGAGACTAGGAAAAAGGGGACAGTTGAAGAGACAGCAGGGGAAAAGCGGACAGTGGGAAAAACTGCAGTCGAGAAGGGGACTGTGGGCTCTATTTACTACAATTCGCATTGGTAATGCAGATTGTAGTGTGATATTACCGAGTGAATTCACATTGTGAATTCAGGTGATATCACAGGGATTTACTACAAATCCCTTGCAGGGACAGAGCTTGCAATAAAGCTCTGTCCCTACAAATCCTGTCCTCACACTAGTCACGGTCAGCATGCGCTTACCGACCGCCGCTGCTACCCCCCAGGCACTAAGCTTCACCCCCATTGCTAAGCCCGCCCCCTCACAATCACGGACCCCCCGCGACCCCCCCTGCATGATCCGGGCTCCGGTGATGTCCTCCATGTCCTCCGGTCAACTGACATCCCATACTGCACTGGGATCCTGTCAGGTGATGACCGGGCCACAGTGCAGTATGGGAGACCAGCTGACCGGAGGGAGGACATCACTGGAGCCCCGATCACTGGTCCATGGACTCAAGTAATTTTTTTTTTTTTTTACAATTTTTTTTTTTATAGTAAATCAGCATGTGGTCTGTTTAGACCACAGAGCTGATCACTGGGGCCGGATCCGGGCTCTGCTCTGCCTGTTAGAGCAGAGCAGGAGTCCGGTAACTGGGGGAGAACCTGGATAATGCCACCTCCAGGTGGCGTTATTATCACAGGGCTTTCCCTGGTAGTTTTTCACATTTTATTTTTAGTAACTTTGGCCAGATCACATTTCCCATTACAATTATGGGAAATATGATCTGATTACTAAAAATAAGTGATAATTAGGGCTTGGAGTAGAATTTTATGAATTCTGCTCCAATTGCCCTGTAGTAACTTTAGGTGATACTAAACACCATTTTTCACTTTATTTTAGTAAAAATAATGTTAATAAATAGAGCCCTGTGAGAGAGAGAGACTGCAGGGGAGAATGGGACTGTGAGAGAAGAATGGGACTGCAAGGGAGAAGGGGACTGTGAGAGAGACTGCAAGGGAGAAAGGGACAGTGGTAGAGGCAGCAGGGGAGAAGGAATCAGTGGGAGAGACAGCAGGGAAGAAGGAGACTGTGAGAGAGATGAAAAGGGAGAAAGGGACCTTTGGGAAACACTGTAAGGAGAAAGGGACATTGGGAGAGAAAGCAGGGGAGAAGGGGACAGTGGGAGAGACAGCAGGGGAAAATGAGACTGTGGGAGAGACAGCAGGGGAGAAGGGGACTGTGAGAGAGACTGCAGTGGTGAAAAAGGGGGACAGTGAAAGAGACTGCAGGGGAGAAGGGGACAGTGTGAGAGACTGCAGGGGTGAAGAAGGGGACAGTGTGAGAGACTGCAGAGGTGAAGAAGGGGACTTTGAGAGAAACTGCAGGGGTGAAGAAGGGGACTGTGAAAGAGGCTACAGGTAAAAAGAAGGGGATGGCCTGCCTCCCAGCCCAGCCCACTCCTGGGCCCCACACAGTACACCCTGCAAACAGAGTATGTTTACCTGGTGCTGGCAAGATAGTCTCTTGTCATCCATGGCACCATCTTTCCAGTGGCATATTCTGAAATATGGTGCTGGACAGTGAATGCAATGACTTTGGCACTGTGCTAGACCCTTTGCAATTTTGTTTGTATGCACCATCTTCCCGAACATCACTCAAAAGACTGCAGCGCAGAGGAGGATAACCCACTTGCTGGCATTAGGTAGGAAGTGGTGCGATGGGGGGCGCTGCTCAGAGAATGAGGTCTGCTGCACACGGGCACCCTCAAACATGTATATGCCCCTGTATACAGATGTGTCCTCATACACTTCTTTACATTATACAACGTGCTACCTGGCACAATTCCCTTAGTATGTACTTTTGTCTAAATGTGTACTTTTTTCTAAATCTTGCTACATTTTCATCAATTCTTTGTCTTAGTTCAGCATAGTGAACTAGGTACGTGGGATTAGTTTTTTTTGACACAAAGGAATTAGTACAAAATCATAGATTAAGTATAATGATGCATGACACAGTTCACTCATTTTGGACTTGTCTTTTTACCCTAGATTGTGTACTTTTCAATCCTTATGTTACTTTTTCCTCAATTTTGCATGAAGTTGATAATGCATGCCAGTGAAATGGGTTTCTTGTAAAAAGACAATATTCATTTTTTTCTTCCTACAGACTCCCAGGACCACAGTTCATCTTCTGGGAAAATAAAGTTAATTGATATTGATGTATAAAATCTATACATTGGTGACAAGGGGGTGGAGACAGGTGCTCTGACATATAGAGAGCCTAGAGATATATACTAGAATTAGAACACATGTGGAACCACCAGGTTTTGGAAAAAAATCGAGAGGGAGGAAGCTGGGTAGCCATGGTAGGAAAGAAAAAGAAGGAGATAAAGGAAATATTGAAGCCCAATTTGGCACAAACCCTGTAACATTTGAGCACACAAGAGGGTCATATCAAGAAGAAACAAATTTATTAAGTGCCATTTAGCTTAATTGTGCATTGGGGGTTAGATAAGGTTGTGATAAGAGTTACCAGAGCTCTGATCACCAAATAGTTGGCCAATACAGCTGTGTAATAATAAAGGCATATGTTATTTGTAATGGAAAAGGGTAGAAAGGGAGCCAAACAGAGGGTGAGGGAAGAGGGAAGGAGGAAATATGAAGGGGTAGGGAACAGGGAAAGAGGCAGTGGAAAAGATGGCGGGTAGGAGTGAGATGTCAGAGAGGATGTGAGAAGATTGGCCAGGAAAGTGGTGGGCGGGGGGAAGGAAACCTGAAAATGTTGGACCGAGAAACACAATTGATCAACATCTGAATAAATAGTGACACTAGATGTAAAGATAAGCAGAAAGATTATAAAGTAGACAGTAGGTTAAAACAAGCATACTAAGATTATGCCAAATATAAACATAAGCAAAAAGATAATTAGACAATGTAAAACTATGGATAAGTATATAAGTAAAAAATATTAATTACAACACAAAGTAAAATCTCAAACACTTAACACTAGTCTAGTTGGGGAAGGGAGTTGCAAACATAAATAAGCTTGGTGGAGATGGAGTATTGGAAAAAGAAGCATTAATCCAATGTGGTGAGTTGGTATATGGCAGTCTCAGGTGGGACAAAGTTTTGATCACAGCATTGACCCACTCATGACCATTCAAAAGGAGGATTAGGGTGCTCAGTTTTTGGAAAGCCGATGCATAGAGAGGAAGGGGGATGGTAAGGAAGCAGGTCCAGTGTACAGAAAAGTGCTTGACCTTGGTCCAGAGTTTTGATAAAGTGAGTTGAGTTAGCAGTGAACAGTTGAAATTGGAAAGGAAAGCCCCATCAGTATTTAATTTGATGTCTAATAATTTAAAATATGATATATCAAAAGATCAGGCGCAGCCAATAATTAAAGTGAAAATAACCCTTATCAGCTCTTATAATAATGAAAGGTGCTATCATGCTGAGATTTTAAAGTTACTGTATATAAACAGGAAAATAAGTTAGCAGATGCACTATGTTGTCATTGCTGTTCACATTTAAATGTATTTTGTAATTAAATATAATTTCAGAGGTAGTTAGCATATCCGTGGCAAATGATACGGGTCTGCCCACCAGCGTCAACGTCACCTTACTGAGCAGGTCCATAACACTCTGGGGTTCATATCTGGGATGCAGAGCACCCCAAAAGACAGCCCAGCCAAAGAACTCACCAGGGCATCACACGAAAAAACAGTGAAGTGTTATAAAGTAGGTGTGTAAAATTAGCTAATAAGTGTTGGAAATAGTAATAAAGGTAAAAAATATATGTGAAAAAATATATGAATAATAAACAAACATGAAAAGTGATATATAAAGTGACTATGGGCCTGATTCACACCCGCTCGCTAGATGCAGCCGCTCGCTCCCAGCGTATGGAAATTCAGCTAAGTGACATCAAGGCAGCCGCTCGCACTACAAGGCATAAGCATGCCCACAATGTCTTTGCGAGCGATCACTTTGTGTTTACAGATGCCCACCAGCCTGTCTTTAGCCACCCACTAGCGTACGTCATCTCCAGGAAGTATATACAACCATCGGTACATCGGGTTCCATCAGATATGACCGCAGCGCTTGAGGCTGACTGTACCCCACCGCAAGCACTGTGAGCACTTCAGTGTATTATTCAACCAGGTGACGTGTACTATGACGCTGCCTGTTAATTATGCACGCCCCAAAAATGGCATGAAAACACTCTGGCACGCCTGCGTCCACAACTCCAATCCCTCGTTACTACTGGCCTGCCCGTTACCACCCACAAACGGCCTCTCCTGTCACTTATTCCACTGGACTGTCTTTGCGAGCGAGCACATTCCGATCGCTCGTATTAGTTTGTGCACGCACACTGGGAACTACATGCATGCACACATTAGCGAACATCGTCTGCAACAAGTGAGCAGGTCTGAATCAGGCCCTATGTGTATTAAGTGGTGATGCCCTGAAGAGGTCCAGCCAGAACAGCTCAGAGGCCCCACTCTCAATGTTCACCCCACATAAATTAACACTATATAAATATAAATAGGATTTAAGCTGCATACACACAGTAAGATCTGCACCACCAACGACTTGAAAGTTATCTTTCAATGTTATCTTTCAAAGATATCCTTCAAAGATATCGTTCAAAGATATCTTTCAAAGATCTTTCAAATATATCTTTCAGGGAGTCATCCTCCCACATCTCTGAACAGGCAAAATTGACAATATCGTCCAAGTTGGCCTGCATGCATGGACGATGAAAGATATCATTATCATTCATGCGGGATCGCGCATCGTTGGTCGTTGGTCGATTATTCACTGCATTAAAAAAACAATATGAACGATTTATCGTTGAACTATATCGTTATCGTTCAGGAAAATTGTCCCGTGTGTATGCAGCATTACTTTGTATTATTCACAAGTACAAAGGAATACATACATCTGCACACACCTGAAATATCAGTTAAAAGGAATCCTGCTTTGATATTACAAGTCAATTGTGATCTTATTCAGGGGTGCTACCAAGGACAAGAGATGAACATCACAATAAGAATGCAAGAAAGGAAAGAGGTTATGTCCTATGAGTGGCACACATAGAGATTATCGTATTGGGTAAAATAAAAACGTAACATTTAATCGGTATGCTTTAAAAATGTCCTTTTATATTTAGGACAAAAGCCAGTGAAATAATGGTTAAAAAATAGAAAGAAAGTGATAAAGAATATAATAAAGAATGTGCAATAAAATTAAATTAACCCTGCTGTGTGTCTGTATTTTTTGGCTACGTGGCATATAAAGGGATATTAAGGTTAGACTCTAGGTTACATCGATAATGGAAAAGATAAATAGAAAGGATATATATTCTCCACTTATTGAAGATATTGCTATTAAATTTAGAGTTTATTAGGGTTCAGTGGATTAATTGATACTCCTCCTTGAACTGTATACTGTTGTTATATACACTTCAGGTTTTTAGATTATATGCAAGATCTCCTATCCTGTCTTTACCTCTGATGGTATATTTGTATGTAGCTTTTACAGTTCAAGATCAATATATAATTGTTATGCCTAAGATAGTGTGCGGTATTATTGTGGCTCACTACGTATATTGTGGAATTCCCATTACCATTATTAAACATTCCAGACCGGATGCACTGTTGCTGTAATATAGAAGCATAAAGATATAAAAGAGGGCTCATTAATATCAAAGGTCCCTCTCAGCAGGCTAATATCTTATTTAGTTTAAGTATTATCTTTGCAGCATCGCCTCAATCTGCATGTGCTTCCTGCAGTTGCTATTATCACAGTATTCAACAAGGAAACATTGTAGCAGT
Source organism: Taudactylus pleione (assembly GCA_031769625.1). Taxonomy (NCBI): domain Eukaryota; kingdom Metazoa; phylum Chordata; class Amphibia; order Anura; family Myobatrachidae; genus Taudactylus; species Taudactylus pleione. The sequence goes on from JAUIMM010000014.1 coordinate 30,560,542, forward strand.
TTGTAACATTCTAATGCAATCCCAGTCTGCACATTCGATTGTCTTGCAATGGTCCTTGCAACTAGGACCAATTCCCCATAGCTCATTAAAATTGTCACGTTTTCAGTTTATTATTACAACATATTAAATTAACAGACAAACAGCACAGGCATGCCAACGCGTGTTTCGCTGAAAGTAAGCTTTCTCAAGGCAAGCCGATTGCCTCCACAGCCCTAAACTATATTGATATTGAAGGACCAATGAAATCCCTTATCCCGGTCACGTGACAGGCTAGACCAATCAGGTACAGTCTCTCACTCTTATTGAAAGTATTGTACCATGAGATAATTTTATCCAATCACATCCATTGTATTGTCCTTCAGTGAATGCTCCGTATTGTAATCACTGGCTTCAGGGGAGTGTGTTCGCGTCTGCCAACCAGATCATGATCAGTCTCGTTGTTGGTGAACAATGATTGAGATGAATGTTTATTTATATATATATATTTATATATATATATATATATATATATATATAAATACTGGACATTGTGGCTTCAATAATAAATGTTGATATGTATGGTAAGTATCAGTATATGGTTTCATACATTACACATAATCTATTTAATGGTCATCTGTTCATATTGAAGGTAAAAATAAATTACCAGAACAGTAATTCATATATAGGAAATACTTTTAAGCAATGAATAAAGCGGATGTGTATTACACACAGTAGCACTTTACGTTATGGCTCAATGATAACCTATATGGTAAATATTAGTATATGGTTTAATATATTATACATAAAGAGTTAATTACCAAAATGGCAATCCATATATAGTTTTTTAAAAAGAGCTACATGATGGTAGAAAATAATTATAATAATTATACCCATTCATAGAGAATAGATAAACATGTCACTAATAAACTGTGAAGTGTCTCATTATTACTTAATATTGTAGAATCCTTTCTACAGATATTTATCAACATATTATAATTAAATCAGTTCAACAGTGTTGATATCTCAAAATAAATCAAATTATACTACCTATTTTTTGTATCATAAACAAATGTATGTAGCGTGTTTCTATATGATGGAAAAATAGTGAGAAATGTGATATGGTGATTAAGTGTTAAGACCATTAGTGAGACTAAAAGTAATGGAAAATACAGATAATATGTGATTTGTGTTAAATAGCTGTGACTATCAAGGCGTATATAAATAATGTTCCTTGGTTATAATAATTTAAGTGTAAGTCATATGATATTCTCAAAAATTAATGATAGTGACAAAAATTAATAATACCGTGATAGAAATAAGAATACAATTAAATAAAATTAGTCAGACAAAACTGAATTAAAATAATTAAAGAGCAATAAGTATAATATAAAAATAATATTCATAGTGACACTCTAGATAATATATGGGTAACTCCCATTAATATTGGGATATCCCTAAGTTATACCCAGATAATTAAACAGCTTCCATAACCCTAAGGGTAATCACTCCAACATACATTCATGTGATAGAAAAGGAAGAATTGATTGTAGTGTAGAGCTTTCTTGAAGATGACATCCCTACATCAGTATATGTGAATAAATTCAGTTAATATTTAAAGATTCCTAGGTTATATGGAGGTATAGAGTAGACGACTTCCATGACCCTAAAAATAAAAAATAATCACCTCCAACATAAATATATAATAGAATATATACAATATATACAATAATAAAATAAGACAATGTAAATTAAGATAGTTTAAGAAAAAATAAATACAATTTAAACATTAATTATAATAATAGTGTTTAGCAATATATGGATAAATACCATTATTGGGATATTCCTAAATTGTATTGAGGTATGGATCAAAGCTCTTCCACAACTCTAAAAGCATTCATCCCTACTGTAAGTTTGTGATGTGATATCAATAGTTAATATCAATAGATATTGTTTTGATGTAATTTTAGCATTACTTCAGGAGATTAGTTGGTTAGACATCCATTAAGGAATATTTACGGATCCAAATCAAACTTGAAGATCTGATGGTTTTATATCAATATTGGGTGTCAATAGATGTTATTACATATGATTAAGTTTTTACATCGGTTAAGAGGATTATTTAATGGGTCATCTATTGTTGGTCATTTAAAGATTCAAATTATTCTTGAGAATCTATGATGGCACAAGTCCATATTGGATTTCTCATATCTATAAATATGACCATGTCTTAATTCTAGACTTTTCACCCATATACATCTATACACACATACTATCCTCTAAACGTACAAATAGAAACAGTTGTCAATTAGAGAAAAGGAATGTAGCTATGATATTCATTAAGGCCTTTAGGATGTAGACTATCCATCAGAAAAATCATTTTTGTTTCTACTCTGAGAAGCTCTTCATCCTTCATCCAAATTTCCTCCACTTATCCCCATTTGAATATGTCTCATTTCAAAGACCTCAGAAAAAAAGAAAATTGCCCTCCAGCACACTGCAGATAAATCAAAAATACTTGAATCCTACATGATAATAGAAATTCAGAGGTATTGGTTTACATACATTTGCAAATATATGAATAAGCGCTGGGCCAACGTCAAGGCTCCTCTATACCAGCATCCCTAACATTAAGGGGTTCATGTCCGAGAAGCAAGGCACCCCAAAAAATTCCAGCAAAGGACCATCCCCAGGGCATCATACGAAAAGGGGAAAAAAGGTGATAGTGAAGTGTAAAAGGATAGCTGTGTAAAGATAAATCAATAAGTGTTAATGAAATGTAAAAGAATTAAAATGACATAAATAATATACAAACAAATAGAGAAGTGAAAAGATATTCTATGTGAATTAAGTGGTGATGCCATGAGAAAGGTCCAGCCAGAACAACCCCGGGGGCCCCACTCCCAAACGCTCACCCCAAAATAATTATTGCTACATAATAGTAGCACCCACTCTGGGTCATGTAATTACAAATTGATGTACTGCATAATAACAGTACATGTATGAGCTGAGAGCTAACTTACCTTGGAGGTACCCCAAAAAACCTCCACATGGCACTATAAGGATCAGCACCTCCTCCTAATGCTGACTCCCTTCATGCCTCCAAACTGCAAGCAAAAAATATGGTAGTTGCTCAATCAGCTTAATGATATGCTACAGGTGCTTGTAAAGGGTAGGGTTTACACTGAACACAGAAAAAAGAAAATTGCCCTCCAGCACACTGCAGATAAATCAAAAATACTTGAATCCTACATGATAATAAAAATTCAGAGGTATTGGTTTACATACATTTGCAAATATATGAATAAGCGCTGGGCCAACGTCAAGGCTCCTCTATAGCAGCGTCCCTAACATTAAGGGGTTCATGTCCGAGAAGCAAGGCACCCCAAAAAATTCCAGCCAAGGACCATCCCCAGGGCATCACACGAAAAGGGGAAAAAAGGTGATAGTGAAGTGTAAAAGGATAGCTGTGTAAAGATAAATCAATAAGTGTTAATGAAATGTAAAATAATTAAAATGACATAAATAATATACAAACAAATAGAGAAGTGAAAAGATATTCTATGTGAATTAAGTGGTGATGCCATGAGAAGGTTCCAGCCAGAACAACCCCGGGGGCCCCACTCCCAAAACGCTCACCCCAAAATAATTATTGCTACATAATAGTAGCACCCACTCTGGGTCATATAATTACAAATTGATGTACTGCATAATAACAGTACATGTATGAGCTGAGAGCTAACTTACCTTGGAGGTACCCCAAAAAACCTCCACATGGCACTATAAGGATCAGCACCTCCTGGTATAGAGGAGCCTTGACGTTGGCCCAGCGCTTATTCATATATTTGCAAATGTATGTAAACCAATACCTCTGAATTTCTATTATCATGTAGGATTCAAGTATTTTTTATTTATCTGCAGTGTGCTGGAGGGCAATTTTCTTTTTTCTGTGTTCAGTGTAAACCCCTGTAGCATATCATTAAGCTGATTGAGCAACTACCATATTTTTTGTTTTTCATTTCAAAGACCTGTAGAGTATTGGGATTACTATTGTGATATTTGTAAAAGTGCCTGGCTACTGATGTTAGGGTCTTAAAGTTTGCCAAATCTCTACTTGCATTTCTAATTGTTCCAACATGTTCCAAAATTCTTATCTTTAAAGGCCTTGAAGTTTTGCCTATATATATCTTGCCACAGGGACATTCCAGATTGTATATTGTACCTACTGTGTTGCATGTATTGTAATTCTGTATGGTCCATTTTTTATTATATTTGTCATAGAACCATTTCTTTGAGACCATATATTTACACGCCTTACATTGCCCACATCCGTAAGATATTTTTTTATTATACAGTGTTTTTTTATTGCCTCAAGGTGACTGTGGACTAGTCTATCTTTAATATTCCTCGATCTCTTCCAGCTGGTTTGAATTTTGGGAGGTAATATTGTAGCGAGGTCACTGTCTGTTTGCAGGACTGACCAGTGTTTCTGGAGAATATCATTGATTTTTTTTCCAATGTACATTGAAGGTCCCAATGTACCTGATTGTTTCTTCCTTATTGTGTTTAATTTTAGGTTTCAATAGTGACTCTCTTGAATAATCATCAGTCTCCCGTATTGCTTTCTTGATACATTGGTGGCTATACCCTCTATCTAAAAGTCTCTCACTCAGTTGTTTTTGTCTGATTTCAAATGATTCAGAGGTAGAGCAATTTCTTTTAGTGCAGAGTAATTCACCTTTTGGTATAGCTTTAATCATTGCGGGTAAGTGAGTGCAGAATGCTGTTCGTGGCTGTACTTTTTGTAAACATGTCTATTGTAATTTGACCCTCTTCTCCAATTTTAATTGTCAAGTCCAGAAAGTTAATTTCTTTATGACTCATGATGTATGATAATTAAGACATGGTCATATTTATAGATATGAGAAATCCAATATGGACTTGTGCCGTCATAGTTCCCAAGAATAATTTGAATCTTTAAATGACCAACAATAGATGACCCATTAAATAATCCTCTTAACCAATGTAAAAACTTAATCATATGTAATAACATCTATTGACACCCAATATTGATATAAAACCATCAGATCTTCAAGTTTGATTTGGATCCGTAAATACTGCTTAATGGATGTCTAACCAACTAATCTCCTGAAGTAATGCTAAAATTACATCAAAACAATATCTATTGATATTAAATATTAATATGCCATCACAAACTTACAGTAGGGATGAATGCTTCTAGAGTTAAGGAAGAGCTTTGATCCATACCTCAGTACAATTTAGGAATATCCCAATAATAACGGTATTTATCCATATATTGCTAAACAGTATTATTATAATTAATGTTTATATTGTATTTATTTTTTCTTAAACTATCTTAATTTACATTGTCTTATTTTATTATTGTATATATTGTATATACTCTATTATATATTTATGTTGGAGGTGATTATTTTTTATTTTTTATTTTTAGGGTCCCGGAAGTCCTCTGCTCTATACCTCAATGTAACCTAGGAATCTTTAAATATTAACTGAATTTATTCACATATACTGTTGTAAGGATGTTACCTTCAAGAAAGCTCTACACTACAATTAATTCTTCCTTTTCTATCACATGAATGTATGTTGGGGTGATTACCCTTAGGGTTATGGAAGCTGTTTAATTATTTGAGTATAACTTAGGGATATCCCAATATATTAATATTAATATATATGGGAGTTACCCATATATTATCTATAGACTGTCACTATGAATATTTTTTTTATATTATACTTATTCCTCTTTAATTATTTTAATTCAGTTTTGTCTGACATTTCACAGGGTCACTAATTTTATTTAATTGTATTCTTATTTCTCTCACTCATGGTATTATTAATTTTTGGCACTATTTTTTGAGAATATCACATGACTTACACTTGAATAATTATAATCAAGGAACATTATTTATATACTCCTTGATAGTCACAGCTATTTAACACATATATCATATTATCTCTATTGTCCATTACTTTTAGTCTCACTAATGGTCTTAACACTTAATCATCATATCACATTTCTCACTATTTTTCCATCATATAGACACACACTACATACATTTGTTTATGATACAAAAAATATGTAGTATAATTTGATTTAATTATAATAGGTTGATAAATATCTGTAGAAGGATTCTACAATATTAAGTAATAATGAGACCCTTCACAGTTTATTAGTGACATGTTTATCTATCCTCTATGAATGGGTATAATTATTATAATTATTTTCTACCATCATTTAGCTCTTTTTAAAAAACTATTTATATATGGATTGCCGTTTTGGTAATTAACTCTTTATGTATAATATATTAAACCATATACTGATACTTACCATATAGGTTATCATTGAGCCATAACGTAAAGTGCTACTGTGTGTAATACACATCCGCTTTTTTCATTGCTTAAAAGTATTTCCTATATATGAATTACTGTTCTGGTAATTTATTTTTACCTTCAATATGAACAGATGACCATTAAATAGATTATGTGTAATGTATGAAACCATATACTGATACTTACCATACATATCAACAGTTATTATTGAAGCAACGATATTCAGTATTTATATATATAATACACATTCACCTCAATCATCGTTTACTAACAACGAGACTGATCGCGATCTGGTTGGCAGACGCGAACACACTTCCCTGTAGCCAGTGATTTCAATACGGAGCATTCACTGAAAAACAATACAATGGTTGTGATTGGATAAAATTATTACATGGTACAATACTCTCAATAAGAATGAGAGACTGTGCCTGATTGGTCTAACCTGTCACGTGAGCAGGATACGGAATTTCATTGGTCCTTCAATATCAATATAGTTTATTGCTGTGGAGGCAATCGGCTTGCCTTGAGAAAACTTACTTTCAGTGAAACACGCGTTGGCATGCCTGTGCTGTTTGTCTGTTAATTTAATATGTTGTAATAATAACTGAAAACGGGACAATATTAATGAGCTATGGGGAAATGGTCCTAGTTACAAGGACTAGTTAGACAATCGAATGTGCAGACTGGGATTGCATTAGAATGTTACAAACTGCTACAATGTTTCCTTGTTGAATACTGTGATAATAGCAACTGCAGGAAGCACATGCAGATTGAGTCAATGCTGCAAAGACAATACTTAAACTAAATAAGATATTAGCCTGCTGAGAGGGACCTTTGATATTAATGAGCCCTTTTTTATATCTCTATATTTCTATATTACAGCAACAATGCATCCGGTCTGGAATGTTTAATAATGGTAATGGAAATGCAACAATATACGTAGTGAGCCACAATAATACCGCACACTATCTTAGGCATAACAATTATATATTGATCTCGGACTGTAAAAGCTATATACAAATATACCATCAGAGGTAAAGACAGGATAGGAGATGTTGTGTATAATCTAAAAACCTGAAGTGTATATAACAACAGTATACAGTCCAAGGAGGAGGATCAATTAATCCACTGAACCCTGATAAACGCTAACGTTAATAGCAATATCTTCAATAACTGGAGAATATATATCCTTTCTATTTATCTTTTCCATTATTGATGTAACCTAGAGTCTAACCTTAATATCCCTTTATATGCCACGTAGCCAAAAAAATACAGACACACAGCAGGGTTAATTTCATTTTATTGCACATTCTTTATTATATTTTTTTATCACTCTCTTTCTATTTTTTAACCATTATTTAGCTGGCTCTTGTCCTAAACATAAAATGACATTTTTAAAGCATACCGATTAAAGGGATGCAATCGGGAAACCGGCTGACGTGATCCCGACAGTTGGCTTTCCAACTGCTTTAACTCGGCGTGGGTTAAATAACAGGTGTCTATATCTAGATGCCTGTCATTTTCCCGACGCCGGGAGACAGGTGCCCGGCATCCCGATCATAGAGATGCCGGGCGCCATGAGCGGACAGCCGCAGGGGGGGAGGGTTAGGTTTAGATCACCCGGGGGGACTTAGGGTTAGGCACCCCCCCGGGGGACTTAAGGTTAGGCAATGGGGAAGGGGGGGTTAGGTTTAGGCACTTAGAGAGGGGATTAGGGTTCGGCACTTGGGGGGGAGGTTAGGGATAGGCACCCATAAGGAGGGTAAGGGTTAGGAGGGTTAGGTTAGGTTAGTTTTTACTTACGTCAGGATGTTCGGGATTTCCAGCACTGTCGGGCTGCTGCTGCCGGGATCTGTTCAGATGCCGGGCTGCCGCAAATAGAACCGCCGGGCTTGGCCGGCGGTATTTCATACCAATTCCCTATTAAATGTTACGTTTTTATTAATTCCAATATGATAATCTCTATGTGCGCCACTCATAGGACATAACATATTTCCTTTCTTGCATTTTTGTTTTTACTTTGTATTATGCCTGTTACCTGGTGCAGTCAAGTGCTAGGTCCCTGCTTAAAAACTTATCTGGGGAGGTGAAGGAGGAGTGCAAATCTAGACTGAAGCAATCTCAGGCTTCAGTTGAGTGTATAAATACACATAATATAGAGTATAGGGAGGGGCTCTAGGCTGCACACCCTAATAGTAATGAAAGGTGCTCTCATGCTGAGATTTTAAAGTTATATACACAGGAAAAGAAGTTTGCAGATGTACTATGCGATCACTAAAATGTATTTTGTGATTAAAAATAATATCAGATGTAGTTAGCATATCAGTGGCTAATGATACAGGCCTGCTCTCCAGCGTCAAGGTCACCTCATTGAGCAGGTCCCTAACACTCTGGGGTTCACATCTGGGATGCAGGGCACCCCAAAAGACAGCCCAGCCAAAGACCTCTTATAGTAATCATATGCAGCTCCCAATTAGCACACTGGAGTCTCAAACTAAATATAAAATTGGTATATGAATATATTACCAAGAGAGTGCTATAAAAAATAAAAATTTTAATTCATACTAAATATATATTAAAACATAGAAAAAAAATCATGGATTCCATACTATACTTTACGCTTCACTATCACCTTTCTTCCATTTTTCGTGTGATGCCCTGGGAGTGGTCCTTGGCTGGGTTCTTTTGGGCTGCTCTGCGCCTCGGACGTGAACCCCTTAATGTTAGGGACGCCGGTATAGAGGAGCCTTGACGCTGGCCCGGCGCTTAATCATATTTTTGCAAATGTATGCAACCAATACCTCTGAATTTCTATTATCATGTAGGATTCAAGTATTTTTGCTAATATTGCTGCAGTGTGCTTCTTTTTACTGTGGTTCAGTATAAACCCCACCCTTTACAAGCACCTGAGCAATATCATTAAGAAGATGTGAGCGACCACCATACTTTCTATTTGCAGTTCTGAGAGGCATGAAAGGAGCCAGCATTGGGAGGATGTGCTGGCCCGTATAGTGATATTTGGAGGTTTTTGGGGTACCTCCTAGGTGAGTCAGCTCTCAGCTTATACATGTGCTGTTATCATGCAGGTCATTAATTGTAATTATATGACCCAGAGTGTGTGCTACTATTTTGTAGCAATAATTATTTTGGGGTGAGTGTTTGGGCGTGGGGCCCCTGGAGTGGCTCTGGCTGGGCCTTTTTCAGGGCATCACCACTTAATTCACATAGATATTTTTTCATCACCTTTCCATTTGTTTGTTTATTATTTATGTAATTTTAATTCTTTCTTATTATATTAACACTTACTGATTATCTTGACACATCTATACTTTACACTTCACTATCACCTTTCTTCCAGTTTTCGTGTGATGTCCTGGGAGTGGTCCTTGGCTGGGTTCTTTTGGGCTGCTCTGTGCCTTGGACGTGAACCCCTTAATGTTAGGGATGCTGGTATAGAGGAGCCTTGATGCTGGCCCGGTGCTTAATCATATATTTGCAAATGTATGCAACCAATACCTCTGAATTTCTATTATCATGTAGGATTCAAGTATTTTTGCTAATATTGCTGCAGTGTGCTGGAGGGAATCTTCTTTTTTCTGTGGTTCAGTATAAACCCCACCCTTTACAAACACCTGAGCAATATCATTAAGCTGATGTAAGCAACCAGCATACTTTCTATTATTGATTCCTATTAGTCGCTATTTAGCGCTGCAAGTCGCTTAAGAAAGTATTGCTTTCCAGTTCAAGATTTAACAATTAGAATAAAAAGCAATGAAAATAGTAACAGCCGATACATATGCATACGCTACTGGTCCCAGTATGCAGTCCTTCAATCCTGAATCCTGCGGTCACCCAAAATGGAGAATGACTGAACACTGAGACCAGCACACAGCATATATATATGGTACAGGTTACAATGATAACAAAGGGACAAGTTGGCATATTTTCATTGGTTCTTGCATCTAGTCAATCTGGTCATTGGTCAGTTCATACGGTGTCATCAGAGGTATGGCTCAGTTTTTCAACAGCTTCTTTGTGTAGCTTCCTGCCAAATAACTAGTTAAAACTGGCTACAGACACTGCATACAAGTAATAGTATTCTAACCAATAAATCCCTATAATCCATTACTAGCGAATGCAAGATGTGAATCCTTCACCATTAGAAATGGATGTCTGCAAATAAACAGGGATTTAGTATGATACCAAACATGACATGTCCACTGTATTCTGAACATTAGAGCTCTTTTAAGTACATATTACATTATAAGTATTAGCTACCAAATACCTTTAATAACTCTGGTTATTAACTATAATGTGTGGGAACCATCTTATATGTATGCGTTCGCATATGTGCATCTGTGTGTTGAAATAGCAAATAGTATGTTACTATATACAGATGAGCGTCCATATGTAAGTATGTGTATACGCATATGAGCATCCGTATATATATATATATGTGCATTATATCAGTGTATTCATGTTGTGAATACGCAGTTTAGCGCATCAGATTGCACTGATGCAAAGTAGCATCCTAGTAATACATCATAAGACCATAGATAACTATATCGTCAGATAACAACTGTACAGCGATCATATCCAATTATTTGACTTTGACAGTCGTCCCTTTGATACCAAACATAAACTATCACATTCTATTCTTAACCTTTTTAGTCATGCATAATAAATTATTATCTAATGTTCTATACAGTATGACACAATTTGGTCATTGAACCATCAATAATGCACTTCAAGAAAGGGTAAAATAACCCTTATACGCACTCAGTGGATCTATAGGGGACCAGTGGATAGATGTGGGACCTCATCGAACCTTTAAAGGAAGTTTGGGGGAAATGAGACTACATTATCTAGGATGTTTAATGGAACATTTACAATATTTGATCATACATGACCAAGCCTATTCACATGTTATTATCTGATGGTACATTCAATTTCAGAATTGTAATGTAGTTCTTCATGAACCGTAGTACCTATACCACCACTCACCACCATTAGGATTTTCTTTTTACCTTGGTGGTACATTTCCCACTTTTCAATAAAGTAGGAACACACATCTGACACATAAACCAATTACTAAGATGACAACAAGTATAAGAATAAGCTTACCTACACTAGCATTCATCTCCTGTACCCACTCTCCCAGACTGGAGAACCATTTGACAGGGTTTAACCATGAGAACCATTCCTCTACCTTTACCTCAGTCTCATACAAGGAAGTATTATGGTCCTTCTGAAATTTCCACTTCAGTTGTAGGATTTCATCCATTCTCCAGTCAATCACCTCTTTGGGGTCATCAGTATTATTGGTGATGTACGTGCAACACTTGACACCAAATTGGGTGGCCAAAGTCAAACCATATCCACCAGTAACAGCTGTCATGTAGTTTAACACTAGCCTATGTTGTACCAATTCCTTTTTATAAGCCTGTAGCTCCTTACCAGTATACTTGAAAGTGTCATCATACATCTTGGTGATGTTGTCTATTAATTTAGTCAGGTCTTGAATGTATCTAAAATTTCAAGTTCCCTGAGTGATCCTGGTGGGATCTAATGCTACCAAAATTTGGAAACCAGTTGTTTCACTAATCAACTGCATGGCTATATGTTCTTCACCAGGGATCATATTTCTTTTGTCACGATGTTCATACTGTGTGTGTATGTATGGGGGTGGTGCGGTTTTATGGATACTAATCATTTCATCATGTGCAAGGGTCATGATTTCTGTTAGTACCCTTCCAAGATAACATAAACCTTCAGAGTTCGGAGAGAGCCACTTGTACACTTTCCTACCCCATATAAAATACACATCATCTGAGAGAATGTAAGGAACAGAATGCATCATTATCATTGAACACATTATTCTTACAAAGAATCCTGCTCCCATTTCCCCCATTTGACTGGTACACATTTCTGTTTGTATAATATTTGCACAGTACCCTAATGATACTCTGCCAACCATTACTGTATCATATCTACGTATGTACCTATACCAAAAGTGTCTCCTGTTTGCAATTATTCTGGGTACAAGTTCAGAATTGATAGGCTCATTATCAGCTCTGTGTGAAAAGGTCATTGTCTGATTGTTCCAGGTCACCTCCCAATTTCCTGGTTTTCTAAAATTTGTGATATTTAAGCATGTCAGGGATCTATCTACCTGGTACTGGTGGAGCTTAAGACTAGGGGGTCTAGTTATATTATATTTCTTGTCCACCGGTCTTTCCCCATGTAATTCAAGTACCTCTGCTAACTTTAATGGATATGAGCACACCCAACATTCAGTCTGGTTTAAGACCTCACCTACCAAGGAATGGTAATCCTCTACAGGATGCTCGCCCAAATACAGATTCATCTTGGACTGGCATTTTTGGATGCATTTCTCATCAACTATGGACCCACAGTACTCACAAATACAATATTTATCAGACAATAACCCCTCACACTGTCTCTGATTTACATGGCTAACAGATCTCTTAACAATTCCTAAACAGAGTTTGACCATAGGTTGCCCTGATTGTTTTATCACTCTCTCCTCCGACTCCACTCTATCGACATCACTATTGGCCTCCCTCTCCGTCATCTGTCCTCCGTCACAGAAATAAGACATCCTGATACAAATAAGCATGAGGAGAACCCTGGAAGGAGATAAAGAAACAAAAACAGATCGCCACACCATTGCTGGAATAGTAATCTGCACACGTTACCGGCTCAGGTGTTTTCACTGCAGTATCTAGTTCTCCCAGAACAAGCTCACAATTGACAGGTCCATGTTGTCTGTCTCGATTTCGCCTTGTACCCCCTTCGCGTGACTGACCTTTATCAACACCTGATAAGGACCTTCCCACCGGTCTGTCAAACAACCTGAGCATAAAAAAATTTCAGATCATAACATGTTCTCCAGGTTCAACATCATGACAGTTTGTTTCTGGCATATCAGGTGACAACATTTTCAATTTTTGTTGCTGTTGTTTCAACTGTCTACTCATTTTTATAAGATATCTCACAGTAACCTCATTATTACTCTTCAAATCATCCTGTGGACTTATAATCAAATTAGGTTGCCTTCCAAACAGTATCTCAAAGGTGGACAGATTAAGAGGAGATCTGGGAGTGGTTCTGATACTATGGAGGATGAGCAGTAAGACTTCTGGCCATCCTAATCCAGTTTCAGCCATGATCTTACTCAGTTTATTCTTAATAGTACCGTTCACTCTCTCCACCTTTGCACTGGCTTGCGGTCAGTAGGGGGTGTGAAGTCTACTATTGATTCCCATAAGCTTACACATGTTCTGGAAACATCACCAGTGAAATGAGTACCCCTATCACTTTCTATGATTCTAGGGATACCATACCTGCATACAAACTCCTGAACAAGCTTCTTAGCAGTAAAAACAGCAGTATTAGTGGCAGCTGGATATGCCTCTACCCAGTTAGAAAATATATCAGTACAAACTAATACATACTTGAGATTCCTGCAAGGTGGAAATTGGATGAAGTCAATTTGTATTACCTGAAAAGGACCGTCTGTCCGAGGGATAAGGGATGGCTCGGTTGGTATTGTCTTCCCAACATTTTTTCTCAAACAAGTCAGACAGGACATTGTTCTCTTTCCAGCTTGAGAAGAAAAACCTGGTGCACACCATTATGCTCTGACCAACTTGCACATATCTTCTTCTCCCAGGTGAGTTAGACCATGCGCTGCCTCAGCCAAGCTTGGGTAGTATGCCTTGGGAGCAACAAGCCTATAGTACCTTGTCCATCTCTCCAGAGTCCTGAGGACTCCTGACCACATCCCTTCAATCTCCAGACTGCCTTTTCCTGTAGGGAACACAAATCTTGCATTTCAATTAATTTCTGTGTGTGTATTGTCTGGAAGACATCGCATTGTTAGTTGGTATATTTATGTGCAACCCTGCTGCCCATTTGGTAGCTTCATCTGCTCTGTTATTGTCCATCGACACTGGGTCTTCCTCACATGTGTGGGCTTTGCATTTAATGACAGCTACTGCTTTTGGTAGCTGGATTGCTGTCAGAAGTCCTTTTATGTGCTGTGAATGTGCTACTGGTGGGCCTGCTGCTGTCATAAAGTTCCTAAGATGCCAAAGAGCCCCAAAATCATGTACTACCCCGAAGGTGTACCTAGAGTCAGTGTATATATTAGCTGATTTACCTTCTGCCAACTCACACGCTCTCCTTAATGCCACCAGTTCAGCCACCTGGGCTGAGTGAGGTGGACCAAGTGGTTCAGCTTCTACAACATCCTCGTCATTTACTACAGCATAACCTGTGCATAATTCTCCTGTGTCTGTCTGTCTATGAAAACTCCCATCTGTTTAAAATGTCAAATCTACATCTTCTAATGGTGTGTCACGTATGTCTGGTCTTGCAGTAAAGTTCTGATTCAAATATTCCATACAATCATGTGTATCAGTATACTTGCAAAACTCACCTTCAACCAGAAACTCACCTTCCTTCACCCTTTGTGCATCTCGAGGCACATATGGTAAGTACGTTGCTGGATTTAACGTATTGCACTGCTTAATGGTAATCTTTGCAGGTGCCATCAGGGCTAGTTCCCATTTTGTGAACCTTGCTGAAGAGACATGTCTGGTTTGGGCAGAATTTAACAAAGCAGATACTGCATGCGGTGCATAGACAGTTATATCATGCCCTAATACTACATCCTCGCTCTTATTTACCAGAAGAGCAGTTGCAGCTAAACTTCTTAAACACGTAGGGAGTGATCTTGCACAGTGTCCAATTGTGCACTGTAGTATGCTACAGCTCTACTAGCGTCACCCTGTTTCTGTGTGAGGACACCTGCTGCACAGCCATCAGCTTCCGAACAATATAACTCAAATGGTTTTTCATAATCTGGTATTCCCAAGGCAGGTGCTCTTGTCAGACTGTCCTTTTGTTTAATAGTGAAAATTTGAGCATTACCTAAATCTTTAACAAATTTCTGGCATTTGGCTAACTGTTTCCTAGGATCTAGGAAGTCTGACATTATTGAATGTAATTCTGCTCTCGTCCATGGACAATGCATTGCTACATTCCTTATGAGAACTATACCATCTTTGTCCGGTTTGGGAACTGCAATTGTATGGACAGGATGTACACCTACCACATCACTATGTTCAGGATTAATAATTGGAGTTATTGTTTCAGTACTATGGATGTTACCTCTCCTAGCATGGTCTCCACTAGTCTCACCATTTTCAGCTGCTGGCCCTGCTTGTTGGATCGCTGCCTTTCCTCTCTGTGGAGCATCTAATATATTAACAGCATGTGTAATGGCTGAGATTACAGTAGGTTCATTATCTTCTACAAAAACATTTTCCTTGAGGGGACTTAAAAAAGGATATAAGTTACTTAATACGATTTTTTTTTTTGTATCAACTGTACTTTCACCTGCGGCCGCTACCTTGCAGCGTGAGTATGCTACCTGGTGGCATGCTGCTATGAGTACGCTGCTTTCCGGCATGCTACTTTGCCATGTGTATAAGCTATTTTGCGGCGCGCCATTTTGCGGCATGCAATTTTACCATGTGGGGTGCAGCCACAGCTTTAAACAATCATTATATTTAACTCTTTTCTCCAAAGATTTGACTAAACATATGTTATCTCTAACATTACTCAGTACTTCTGAATCGAAACTGCCAACTTTGGGAAAGGGTTTCATACATTCTTTGGTCATCTTGACCCATATGTAGCAGCATTCTGTAGCATACGTGCCATACTTCACATTCATTATATACCTTGCTGATCCAATGCACAATCCACACCCAATTCACAATCACGGTTCACACAACCATGTGGTTCGATCACATTGCCCAGAGACACTAACCTATCAAAGGACTTTTGCGATTGCAATTGGAAGTTGACCGAGAAACAGCCTCCAGTTTCTCACCCAATTATACCTGCTATGTATACTGCTACGGCTGTCCTACCTGGCTCTTGGACACCTTGCTGGCTCTGTCTATTTTCAACAGTTCAAAAAGCAAAAACCTTCTGTCCGTTTTTCTTTTTCCTTTTCACATCAGAAGCATACGTTCACATTCATATACCTTTGTTTCTGCGCAGTAAAATGCTTTCCCTCCGTGACAATATCTATTCAAAGATTTTAACAAGCGATACAAGACTATCTATCAAAACGATTGCTTAAACATGTGGCAGTATTACAGGGAAGACGCATACGCTATTTGTGAATTTCCTATTGCAGTGCAAAAGTGACAATAAAAGAAACAGATTTGTCTCTTTTGTTCCTGGATTCTAATCAGCGCTCCTTAGATCCACACAAAAATGGATATTCAGTTTCACAACACAGAGTAATAAACAGGCTTTAAACATATTGCGTTCTTACCCGTGTATGACGCGTCCACCCTTTGGTGAGGAACCAAAATCCGTATGGTATGTGTGATTTCCGGTAGCGTGATGCCTTAGCTGTGAGCCCCCATCTATTGATTCCTATTAGTCGCTATTTAGCGCTGCAAGTCGCTTAAGAAAGAATTGTTATCCAGTCCAATCTTGTGGTTCCAAAGCACAAAAAGTTATTTATGTAAACAGGGAAAGATTTAACAATTAGAATAAAAAGCAATGAAAATAGTAACAGCCAATACATTCACATGCACTACTGGTCCCAGTATGCAGTCCTTCAATCCTGAATCCTGCGGTCACCCATAATGGAGAATAACTGAACACTGAGACCAGCACACAGCATATATATGGTAGAGGTTACAAGGAAAACAAAGGGACAAGTTGGCATGTTTTCATTGGTTCTTGCATCTGGTCAATCTGGTCATTGGTCAGTTCATATGTCATTAGAGGTATGGCTCAGTTTTTCAACAGCTTCTTTGCGTAGCTTCCCACCGAATAACTAGTTAAAACTGGCTACAGACACTGCATACAAGTAATAGTATTCTAACCAATAACTCCCTATAATCCATAACTAGCGAACGCAAGATGTGAATCCTTCGTCGATAGAAGCGGATGTCTGCAAATAAACAGGGATTTAGTATGATACCAAACATGACATGTCCACTGTATTCTGAACCTTAGAGCTCTTTTAAGTACATAGTTCATTATAATTATTAGCTACCAAATACCTTTAATAACTCTGGTTATTAACTATAATGTGTGGGAACCATCTTATATGTATGCGTTCGCATATGTGCATCTGTGTGTTGAAATAGCAAATAGTATGTGACTATATACAGATGAGCGTCCATGTGTAAGCATATGTATACGCATATGAGCGTCCGTGTATATATATATATATATATATATATATATGTGTGTGCGTTATGTGCATCAGCATATGTGTGTTGTGAATACGCAGTTTAGCGCATCGGATTGCACCGACACAAAGTAGCGTCCTAGTAATACATCATAAGACCATAGATGACTATATTGTCAGATAATAATTGTACAGCGATCATATCCAATTATTTGACTTTGACACTATGTTTCATTTGTGTCCAAGTCCATCCCTTAAAAATGCAATAAAAAGTGCTAGACTCTGTCATTATGTATCTTTTATTCAACTGTCATTCTGGGATGTAGTCTGTTATAGAGCTCCTGTGTCTTTCATCCCTACCATAATCATGATACCATGCCTTTGATTTTATTAATAACTAATCTCATTAATTATTGGGAATAATGCAATTTGCGGCTTATCAGCTATTCTAGTCACATTGAAATACGAACCCCGTGACAAAATGTACTTAAGAGGCATTTATTTATAGACAGAACATTTGCCTTGTACCTCGACAACCATAAACAAGGGATCTCAGCTGCAATGCTAAAGCATCCCAGCTAGAAATTCGTAAGAGCTACTTACGCAATTTCTTTGTTTGTTCTGGTTCTATACCGCCAAAGTATTACACTTCTATTGACCTCCACATTAAATATCCCACCATAATGTGTTAATCACTAAATAAATACCAATCTAGCATCCAATTCTCTATACTGCATTCTAAATATAGATAAACATTTCATTCATTTTTTCTCTGTTATCTAAACAAACAAACAGATGTAAGGTACTACAAACTTGTTTACTTTATAAAGATAACTATAACTACAAGATCATATATACAATGCATAAAATGTTTACATACAATAGAGAAAATACATTATAGTTTCAACATACATCTATATTGCTAAACTACTTCAGAGCGCGTTCACAGTTCAAATCTTATAATGTGAGGTAATTCTGTTACTAAATAAACGTTGCATATTTAATCCTCCTTGTGTATTTAAATTCAGGGATACGTGTGTGTGCGCGTGTGCGTGTGTGTGTGTATGTATATAAGTTGAAAGATAGAAATAATATATGTGTGTGTATTATCAGTATTGCTCTTTGTGGATGTGTGAATATATGTAAAGAGATAGAGAAAGGTAGAATGAGCATGCATGTGTGTGTATGAGCAGAGAGAGAGACCATGTGGTTGTGAGTGTGTGTGTATATAAGTGCTAACTTCCATGTACTTATGACAGGCCCGAGGTCTACTCATACACTGTAGGATGCAATATATCTGAAAGTAAACACCTAGGTAAATATATTGTTCTGTATGTGTGTGTGTGTGTATGCTGCACACATAAGGAATGAATGTGTATAGGCATATGGGTGAAGGGATATATATATAAGTGTAATGTGAGCTTGCACAGGCATGTGTGAACAGTCCATTGTAATGCAGTTAGGGCTTAGATTGTAGATGAATTACAGTGATAGCTATTTGTAGTGTCTAAATATATTGTATAGATTATATTGCAGGATGGTGAAAACAATATATGGATACTCAATATAGGCAGAACATATACAGAAAGATACATGAAAATGATAATTGCAATGTGTCCAAAGAAGCGTGCTGTAAGGAGAATCCGTGTACTGTATGTGGTGCAGTTGGTGTCCAAAAAAAGTGATCTGAGATTGCCTGTGATTTATATAGCTGCTCCCAGAATGCACTTGTGTAGGTGGTGGTCAGTGACCTTCCCACAATTACAGACAGCTGGAAAAATAGCTCACTGCTTTTCTCTGGACATGTGTACTTTCTGGCTGAGCTGGTTCTGTGCCACATCAGCATATAATGTATTAACTTGCTATCTAAGTGGCCATATTGGAAATGGCATCCTAGCTCCTTCACATAGTCAAAATACTGACGGCCAGGAAGCCGTCTGACCAGGGGCTGGCTGGCAACTTTTAGCCTGGGGGGCAAATGCATGCAGGCGGCCCTGGCAGAGGAGTAGCGTGTAGCCAGGGTGCCCGAAGAATGTGCATGCTATGGCGCCCCCCCCCTCAAGTGTTCCAGGGAGGAGACGGGTACATATGGGATTAATGTAAGGTGAAAATAAAGATTAGGGGCAGCCCCCTGTCGTAGTGCCCATATGCAGTGCCCCCGTGTGCCACAGGAGAGAACACCCTTATGCAGGCCTCCGGTAGTGCCCCCAGTAGTGATCCCCCCTATGCAGTGCCCCTTGTGCCCCCAGTAGTAAGCCCCTTATATAGTGCCCCCAGTAGTGATCCCCCCTATGCAGTGCCCCTTGTGCCCCCAGTAGTAAGCCCCTTATATAGTGCCCCAGTAGTGGTCCCCCCTGTGCAGTGCCCCTTGTGCCCCCAGTAGTAAGCCCCTTATACAGTGCCCCTAATAGTGGTACCCCTATGCAGTGCCCCTTATATAGTGCCCCAGTAGCAGTCCACCCCCCATGCAGTGCCCCATGCAGTGTAACCTTTATGCAATACCCCTTAAATAGTGGCCCCAGTTGTAGTCTCCCCCCTATGCAGCACCCCCAGTATTGCCCTTTATATAGAGCCCCCAGCAGTGGTCCCTCGATGCAGTGCCCCCAGTAGTAGTCCCCTCCCCCTATGTAGTGCCCCTAGTAGTAGTCCCCTCCCCCCTATGCAGTACCCCTAGTAGTAGTCCCCTCCCCCCTATGCAGTGCCCCTAGTAGTAGTCCCCTCCCCTTGTAGTGCCCCTAGTAGTAGTCCCCCCCTTGTAGTGCCCCCAGTAGTAGTAGCTCCCCCTTGTAGTGCCCCCAGTAGTAGTAGTCCCCCCCTTGTAGTGTCCTCAGTAGTAGCCCCCCCCTTGTAGTGACCCCAGTAGTAGTATCCCCCCCTTTGTAGTGCCCCTAGTAGTAGTCCCCCCTTTGTATTGCCCCCAGTAGTAGTCTCCCCCCTTTGTAGTGCCCCCAGTGGTAGTAGTCCCCCCCTTGTAGTGCCCCCAGTAGTAGTCCCCCCCTTGTAGTGTACCCAAAAGTAGTAGTCCCCAGTAGTAGTAGTCCCCCACCCCCCTTGTAGTGCCCCCAGTAGTAGTAGTAGTCCCCTTGTAGTGCCCCCAGTATTAGTAGTCCCCAGTAGTAGTAGTCCCCTCCCCCTTGTAGTGACCCCAGTAGTAGTAGTCCCCACTTGTAGTGCCCCCAGCAGTAGTATTCCCCTACTTGTAGTGCCCCCAGTAGTAGTAGTCCCCAGTAGTAGTAGGCCCCCATCCCCCTTGTAGTGCCCCCAGTAGTAGTAGTCCACCCCTTTGTAGTGCCCCCAGTAGTAGTAGCTCCCCCTTGTAGTGCCCCCAGTAGTAGTAGTCCCCCCCTTGTAATGCCCCCAGTAGTAGCCCCCTTGTAGTGACCCCAGTAGTAGTCCCCCCCTTTGTAGTGCCCCCAGTAGCAGTAGTCCCCCCCCTTTGTAGTGCCCCCAGTAGTAGTAGCCCCCCCTTTGTAGTGCCCCTAGTAGTAGTAGTCCCCCCCTTTGTAGTGCCCCCAGTAGCAGTCTCCCCCCTTCGTAGTGCCCCCAGTAGTAGTCCCCCCCTTGTAGTGCCCCCAGTAGTAGTCCCCCCCTTGTAGTGTACCCAAAAGTAGTAGTTCCCAGTAGTAGTAGTCCCCCACCCCCCTTGTAGTGCCCCCAGTAGTAGTAGTAGTCCCCTTGTAGTGCCCCCAGTATTAGTAGTCCCCAGTAGTAGTAGTCCCCTCCCCCTTGTAGTGCCCCCAGTAGTAGTAGTCCCCACTTGTAGTGCCCCCAGTAGTAGTAGTCCCCTACTTGTAGTGCCCCCAGTAGTAGTAGTCCCCAGTAGTAGTAGTAGTCCCCCATCCCCCTTGTAGTGCCCCCAGTAGTAGTAGTCTCCCCCTTTGTAGTGCCCCCAGTAGTGCCAGATCCCCCCCAGTAGACACACATAATATAAAAAACAAAAACAAAAAAACACTTACCTGAATCCCCGCTCCCGCCGTCGCCATCCGCTCCTCCGGGCCGCTCTGCATTATGGGAGAGACGTCATATGACATCATGACGCCTCTCCCATTGCCCGCTGCGGGAGCCGGAAGATGGAGCGGCTCTTGCAGTGGGCGCAGCAGCTAATGAGAGTCTGACAGACTCTCATTGGCTGCTGATCAAACACACAGCTGCCGGAGCCGGCGGCTGTGTGTTTGTCACTTGTGTAGCGCTGACCAAACTCCGTCCGGTCAGCGCTACACACGCGGTGCAGTCTGTGTCACAGTGACACAGACTGCACCGGCCCACAGCCCGCATGACGTTGCAGCCCGGGGGGCACATGGCTCCCTGCCCCCCGGCCCAGCCCGCCACTGCGTCTGACGAATTCCCAATGTCTAAATCCCGACCTGGGACTAAAGATAGATGTCTAAATCTCGACGTCTATCTTTAGCCCGATGAAGGAATCACACCAGACAGTTTCCCGAATGAAGGTAAGCCGGCTACTGTTAGCTCAGCCGCACGGGGGGTAGAAGTTAGGGTTAGGCACCACTGGGGTGAGGACAGGGTTAGACACCTCCGGGGGACTCTTAGAGTTGGCACCACTGGGGGGAGGTTAGGGTTAGGCACCCCTTTCGGGAGGGTTAGGCTTAGGGTGCAGGGAGGGGGGTCAGGCTTTGGCACCCTCGGGGGGAGACTTAGGGTTAGACACCACCCTGGGAGTTTTAGGGTTAGGCACCACCAAAGCAGTGTTAGGGGGGACAAGGGTAGGGTTAGCTGACTTACCTGCCCTGTCTTGATTCTTCTTGTTTGGGCTTCCGGCGTCGGTATTTCACCTGGCGGCTATTCCCTATGCCTACTCTGTGATTAATAATTTATCCAAAGTCCAAAATCTATAAGCAGATAGGTAGTTGGATGCCTCTGCTGGCTTCAACAGTGTGCTTCAACTGCACAGGGAAGTTTAGAGAACCTGTAGGACATTTACAACATGCAATCTAAGCTCTTATCTCTGATCCAGACTTAACCTGGTGAGGATTTTGAAAGAAAGCACTGTATACAATCAAACCTACTTTGTGTAAGCATAACAGCTTAATGGGTACACCCAGGTGAATACTGATATTTTAAGTCTGCTACTTTGGAAACAAGTTATAAGAGGTCTTTTTTCACCTTTCCAAGGATCAGAGTGAGTTGTGAGACAAACGGTGTTAACAATTCATCAGATGTACTACACTATGATACACTTTTCACATCAGCAAGCTGGGCAAACACTTATACAATCATTGCCCGTTCTTTCGATTTCGACCTGTTCATGTGATATCGCAAGAGTGTGTACACACTTTCGATTATGTCTTGTCAGAAGAAAACTGGTTAAATCATAATATTGCATCTTATGTGCAGTTTTATATTTGACCCTGCAAGATCGGACCAAAAGTGCCTTTGACAGTTTTCGACAGTGATTCTACAACAAACCAAGTCCCGTGGCTTGCTACAGTACATACTCTTGTGTAATTTGGCCAAGTGGTCCCCAATAATTAGGTATCCAACTCACTGCAAACAACAGCAGTGGATACAAAGCCACCAAGGCAATTTAACATTGCTCAAATGCAGAGACAGCTGATCACAAAATCAGCTGTTTCAGCAATTTCCTTCACTGCTGCTTCCCGCTGCAGTGAAAATTATCACTGCCGAGTCTGACTCGGGAGTGCTACTGCACATGCTTGAATGTCGTTTCACGCAAGCGTGACCTCCGGCGGAAGGAGCTGGAAACAACCTGGAACTTCTTCCCATTAGAAGGCGCTGTGATCCTGGAATAAACACAATCTGAAGGGTTTGGGTACGAGATGCCAGTGCTCGGGATCCCGGTGGTCCAAATCCAAATGCCAGCAGGGTTAGGATACCGACACCTGTTGGTAGGTATCCTAACCCTCCTCCTTAGTGCCTAACCCTTACTCGCCCCCTAGTGTCTAACCCTAAAACCGCTACTCACCTTTGGGATGTCAGCAGTCGGGATGCCGGTGCCGGAATTCTGACAGGTGTCGGGATTCTGGCACTCGTATTCTAAGTGCCAGCATCCCCTGTGCCAGTATATTGACTGTATCCCATCTGAAGATGGCATATGTTCCTGCAGTCAAACTTTAAAAATATATTATTTTTGGAGTTTCATGAATTATGGGGACAAGTGGCCACATTGGTGCTAAAAGGTAAGTAGGAGATATCTGCGATATCTCCTGCGTTACCTTTATAATGAATAGCCCTGACACTTAATTTACACAAAAGTAGGTAAAAATGTTAATTTACACCTGCTTTTGTAGAAATTAAGTGATGATAAAAAGCCCAAGAGTGTTTTGCATTTATGTACTGATCTTCTTGTAATTTTTCCTTTATCTCCACACATGCACTAGAATCTGGATTGATGCTTTTACCTGAAGATTTGTTCTTTCTTCCATGATTTTTGAGTTCTGCAAAGAAATGACAGTGCCAACTACAGATGTCATGATTATAAAAACATGACCGCTTTTGACAATGATTTCAAGAGGTTTCTTTACTCGCATTTTTTATATTTGCACAAATTCTCTTTTTGTTTTGCTACTCCTTGTGCTTGAGAGCAAACCATCTGTTTGAGTTTGATTTTTTCGATAGTTTTTTATTGAATTTTCCGGGAGACTTCTGATCAGTCACTGCATTATTATTTCTTTGCAGTAGATTGATCCTGGGGTAACACACAATCTTAAGCTTGCATATACAGTGTATTGACTATCAGCTCCATCTCACTGGATGACATGGCCTTTGCTCATTTCCTTTTTCTTGGGCAATTATGACCCTCCTCCATAGTAGGGATATGCAGGCTCAGATTGGTTAGAATTTTCCCACCAAGTTCAGATTTTTCCTGCCAAAAAACGGGTCTCAGAAAGAGGCAAACTGTAATCTTTCATGGACAAACATCATCTTCCATGGACTTTTGTCCAGGAATGATGATGTTTATCCATGAAAGATGACATTTTGCCTCTTTCTGAGACCCGTTTTTTGGCGGGAAAAATCCGAACTTGACGGAAAAATTCTAACCTATCCAAGCCTGCACATCCCTACTTCATAGTAAATTGCCACAAACTTGCAGCTTATTTTATGATTTTCTCCTCCTTTCCTTCCATGTCTGCATGCACCTCACCAGACAGCATGGCTCCTCGGCATCTTGTTGTTCAACATCTATGATGAGCATAGGCTGGGGGTGGGACTTCAGTTGGCATGAACCAATCAGTGGCCATTGACAGATGTTCACACAGAATCTTCATTCGATTCTTAACAGAGACATTTGTGTTCAGTTTTGTTTATACCCTCCTGTATTTTTTCCCTGCTAAAGTGAGTATATATGATTGTTATCACATATATATATATATATATATATACATATATACCTATATAAAGTCTTGATTATAAGTACATGCTTAATATACTGTATATAGTGCAAATTTCATTTTTTTCCCTCCAACTGCTCTATTATTTCTATAATGTATATCTATAAAAACATTTGTCGATCTTTGAATCTATTATTTTTATTTATAAGGCGCCACAAGCGTTCTGCAGCGCCGTACAAAGAGCAAAACAATACAGGGTAAAGCAGTCCAGTACAAATAACACTACAAATCTCGACACAGCCACAGATGCAATGTGTGCAATTGAAATGAACAGCATCAGCTGAAACCTGTAGCTGTCAGCGTGGGTGCAAATACAAAAGTTTGAGCGAAAAACAAAAAAGATGATCGGGGTCTAGGGTCAGAGATCCCAAAGGAGGATGTGTAGCAGGTGTGCAAGAGAAGTAGTTGATGAGAACGGGATTGGTATGAAATACCGCTGGACAAATCCCGACGGTGGAAGACCGGCAGCAGTGAAGTTCCCGACAGCTAAAATGGTAAGTATTTACTAACCCTACTCCCCCCCTAACCCTCCTTTAGGGGTGCCTAACCCTAAATTCCCCCCCTAGTGCCTAACCCTAACCCCCTATTCCCACAGCCTAAACCTAAGTTTCCCGGGTGGGGTGCCTAACCATAACTTCCTCCTGTGGGTGGCTAACCCTAACCTTCCCTTCTAACCCTCCCAGGGGGTGCCTGGCCCTAAGTCCCCCCGGGAGCCCCTAACCTAACCCTACCCCCCGCAGCTGTAAGCCCCCGCCTCCCGGATTACCTTCGTTCGGTATGGAAAGTAGAAGAATACTAGCGCACCAAGAATTTATTCAGGGGTTATGGGATGTAAGCGAGCAGCCGTATGGGATAACTGACTGAATCCCTAAATCGTAACAGAAAAAGAAGAGAATATACTGCGCTTCACTTGCATATGACAATAACTATGTATATTGTGTTGGTGGAATAATTTAACTAATATTATACCCACCTAAATAGGGTGACATGCAATAAGTATGCAAAATTGTGTAATATACCAATGTAAATGCTGTAATGTAAAAAGTCAATTTATTAAAAAAGGGCTGAACCATAAAAAGCAGAAAAACTGCACACGCATACAAATATATCGCCTACCAAAGTATCATGTATGGAATCAATGATAGCTCTGAAAATTGCATGGGATATATTTCAGCAAGAAGGGTCTTGTGAATATAGAATGACAAACTAAAGAATTGTTGAATAGAAGTTAAATAGAGTATTGCACTATAAGTGCACAGTCCCAAATGAGTCTGAGTGCTGTGTATCAGTCTTATGATTCTTAAAGCGGCGTCCCGCTATAGGAGATGAAGATAGTCTATTTATGGCATAAATTGTGGTGCCCGGGATGGTCTTCACAGGGATAGGAGTACGGTGGATTGGAGATGTGGCCTCCTGGTGAAGCGTGGTCCGCTCACAGTGTGAGTATCAGGCCGCCTCTGACCTCTGCCACCGGGGATGACGCTGTGTGTCAACGGGAGACAGCCCAGCACCACCGCTCGCTAGAGTAGCGCGTCGTGTGTCTCCTCCTGTACCGGGGACTTACCTGTCTCACCCTGGGAGGCACCGCTCCTTCCCCTGCCGGCTCTGTTCTTCCAGACGGCTAAGTTGATTGTAGTCCTACACGCGATGCAGTCACATGACCGATACCTGTCATGTGACTGTGATGATGAATCAGTCCGGATACTCTTGGTAAGCAAAAGTGCGTGCTGGTATGTCAGCCACGATAGACACAGCAGGTGAATGATGTGTGGGATGAACTCCAATGCGTTTCTGCCTGGATGGCCTTTATCAAGGAGTGATTGGTGTTGTTCCTGCTTGAGTTTAATAGTAGAGAGCCCTCTTTCTGATTGGTCATATCCACAAATGGGAGGGTCTTAAGGTCTTTGTATGTAATTAGGTTGCCATGGAATCATTATATGATCCCCTTGAACAGAGTCCCCTTGAACATGTTATGCATGTAGTTTATCAGATATGATGAATTAAGTATAATAAATATAATGATATTCTATTCTATCTGAGGTGATTTACAATGAATAAAGAAACATACAGCAACCCTATGTGACATATACAATGCCCTATAAAACTGTAAAGCTGGACAGAAATCCCACAAAACAAATATAAAAAATATATATCTCATATTGACATATGCCGATATTTACATAGATGTACCTCACATCATAATATCTGTGTAGCTAAACTGTGATATTGGTAGCTCACTACTTATATCAATGCACGTAAAAAACATATATGTAAAAATTACATACACATATTCTACTTGTGCTTCCATATATAGGTGGGCATTGAAATAATATAAATGTATTAAAGTGTAGATGGTAGAAACAAGTGATGTGGATGATAATATCGCATAAGCACCATGTATGATGTCTATTATTAGTGGGCAATCGAAGTCAAACATGGCGCCCCCAATAATAACCACTCACTGTAGTAGTACACAACTTTAGTTTCTTTTTTTACATATAATGGATTTAATTTCATTGTCAAGATTGTGTCCTCGAGGGGCAAATGTCTTGAGTTCGTATATCCATTCAAGTTCTCTGGTGTTGATCTTGTATTCAAAATCGCCACCTCTCCAATTGTGTGTCACCTTTTCTAGACCCAGAAATTTCAGTGATTTTGGGTCACTATCATGGTATTTTAGAAAATGATTAGATAGATTGTGTTCTTCCACCCCTCTTTTGATGTTCCTAATGTGCTCACTAATGCGGGTTTTCAGGGGTCTAATGGTCCTGCCTACGTACTGTTTATTGCAACTACATTCCAGCAGATAAATAACCCCTTTAGTACTGCATGTTATCATACTCTTAATTGGATATTCCTTACTTGTTGTGCATGACATAAATGTCATGCTGGGCTTCGTAGATCTATAACCGTAGTTGGTGCAGCCCAGGCAAGTACCACAGTGGTAAAAACCTTTGTTGTTTGTCTTGTCTTCGTTCGGTATGCCGGGCGTCAGGCTCCCAGCATAGGTATAATGACAGGCATCAGGATTTCGATGCCTGTCATTAGTACCCTGCTGGGATTTGGCGGTCGGCATTTTCGACCGTTGCCTTCCTGACTGCATCTCGATGAGAACAGAGGGGAGGAAGGCCCTGCTCATGGGTCTTACAGTCTGAAGGGTAGAGGGAGACACATGAAAGACATGAGTGAACTAGTGTAAGGGTAGTTAAGAGGTAGACTACATGGTGACACATCTATCTGTCTTTATGGGGCAGGTATTAAGGAATTTTCTGTCAAAAACTCAATATATTTCAACTTATATTGGGTGTATATACAGGGGCAGATTGGAAATTTAAAGTGGCCCTGGAAAAAAGTCTGAAAGAGGCCCTAAGTGTGCAGGCCGAAGGTGCGCCCCTGAAAAAGGGGACGTGGCCTCGTGGCAAGGGGTGTGACCTCATGTGAAATGCCCACAAGCCACTCCCCCATTTTTGTCACGCAGGGGGCACGGAGCTAATGGATATGCCCCCAGTTCCTCTCTGCAATGAATAAGCACAGCGAGCAAGTGAATGAGTATTTTCTTACCTATATGATTTCTCTGCAACGGGGAACCTCTGAAGAAATTGATTCTCCCTGGACAGGAAGTATTCACTATTCATGCAGGTGATCACATGGTCTGGAATCCACTTGTTTGTTTTGCAATAAAGCCAATGTCATCATCATGCAACAGAGGTTCAACCATAGAATACAGAGTAACAGAAGTTTTGGGGTAGGACAAAATGTGAGTTTCCCATAGCAAACAATTTTATATTAATAAAATATATTTGATCATTTGGTACCATTTCCATCAGTAATATGGTTTCATTAGAATTGTCTTACTGAAGATTACTGTCCCCCAGTCTTTTCTTCTAATAGTACCAGCAGTCCTACTGTCCTATTTGTGTGTTTCCAGTACCATTGCCTTGGTGCGTCTCCAGCCCTTCCCATGTGCCTCTCCAGCGCTATCCCCTGCAAGCAGCCTGTCAGGCTTTAAAAAAATGTCCTGCACGCTGCAGGACATTTTATTTTAAAGACTGACAGACTGACTGCAGCAGGTGGCTAGAGAGCTGGATTAAGACCCCATAGGGCCCAAGGCAAGACACAGATTCAGGGAACCCTATTAATGTGAAGAGAGGAAATACACAGGACAGTGTTGAAGCTAGGAAGCTAGGTTACCAGCACCAGTATACTGACAATATTAAAATGTGGCTGTAACTGTTTTAACGTTGCCAGTCACTACTAAACACTGTGCAAACCTGCACCACCGGGATTGCTACATATGAAAAGGGGGAGAAAATAAAAAATTTAAATAATGAAATAAAAAAACATAACAGGCATAGCCCCATCCTGCATTCCTAATGGGAGCTGCACTGCTGTATCCCTGCACAGACTGAAGGGGAGAAACTGGGCTGAGGGGCTGCTGACTTCTATGCCACTTTACCTAAGCAGCTGGCAGAATGTTCCCCATACTGTGCCGCACCAGCACCCCTGCACATGATGCAGCTGCACTCCTGCCCCTTAGGACCGCACCCTTACTGGCAGCAGCAGCTGTAAAGATAATGGTGGCAGCTGTCATGTGTCCTTGGCCCTCCCCCCACTGGGTCTTGCTGAACCTGCTGGCATCACGCAAACACAATATGTTTATGTAAACACAATGCAGGGGTGCCGGGATATGTACTGGGCCTGTGCTGCTGCTGAACTTAACTTACCTGCTGGTCCCGAAGCCTCTCCTCTTTTTACAATATCAGCGGGCCTCGGCACTACTAGTTGTGACAGGCAGGTGGCGGGCTGCATGTCAAGAAAGAAACTAAGCCTTGAGCAGGTGATGTGCTAAGGGTGGCAGGGCCATAGGTGACAAGCAGCCCCACACACCAATCGACCGACCAGGAATTTTCCCTCTGTCAGCAATTGCCAACCCGCCCATGTGTATATATGTAAATAGTTAAATAGTTGTAAGTATATATATGTAATCTGCTTAATACTGTATATATATATATATATATATATATATATATATATATATATATAAAAGGGGTGTGCACCGGCCACTTTTCGTGTTTTGTGTTTTGGTTTTGGATCTGGACCTTTCTTTCTGTTTTGGGTTCTGGGTTTTGTGTCTTGGATCTGTATTTTTTTTTTAAAAAGCATAAAAACAGCTAAAATCACAGAATTTGTGGGGTTTTCTGGTCCTATGCTATTATTAACCTCAATAACCTTAATTTCCACTCATTTCCAGTCTATTCTGAACACCTCACACCTCACAATAGTGTTTTTATGTCCAAAAGGTTGCACCGAGGTAGCTGGATGACTATGCTAAGAGATACGAGTGGGCGGCACAAACAGGTGGCCCATCTAGGAGTGACACTGCAGTGGCAGACAGGATGGTAGTTTGAAAAACTAGGCCCCAAACAGTACATAATGCAAAGAAAAAAAAGAGGTGCAAGATGGAATTGTCCTTGGGCCCTCCCACCCACCCTTATGTTGTATAAACAGGACATGCACACTTTAACAAACCAATCATTTCAGCGCCAGGATCTGCCACACGACTGTGTGATTGGTTCGTTTGGGCCCCCACAAAACAAGCTGCCAATTAATCTGTCCCTGCACAAACTGGCTCTACGGAGGCAAGATGTTGTCCTCATCCTCCTCATCCACCGATTCCTCACCCTCTTCAGTGTTGTGTTCATCCTCATCCTCACAGAGTATTAACTCGTCCCCGCTAGAATTCACCACCACAGGTCCCTCTGTACGTTCTGGAGGCTGGTCTTCCTTGAAGAGTTGATAATTCATTTTTATGAACATCATCTTCTCCACATTTTGTGGAAGCAACCTCCTACGCCTTTCGCTGACAAGGTTCCCGGCTGCACTAAACACTCTTTCGGAGTACACACTGGAGGGGGGGCAACTCAGGTAAAATAGAGCCAGTTTGTACAGGGGCCTCCAAATTGCCTCTTTTTCCTGCCAGTACAGGTATGGACTGTCTGACATGCCTACTTGGATGCTGTCACCGATGTAATCCTCCACCATTCTGTCAATGGTGACAGTATCATATGCAGTGACAGTAGACATGTCAGAAATTGTTGCCAGGTCCTTCAGTCCAGACCAGATGTCCAAACTTGGTCCTGCCTGCCCTGCATCACCGCCAGCGGGTTGCTTAGGATACCTAAGTTTTTTCCTGGCAGCCCCAGTTGCTGGAGAAAATGAAGAAGGAGCTGTTGAAGTGTCACGTTCCGCTTCAGCTGACAGTGTTTTCACCAGCAGGTCTTTGCACCTCTGCAGGCTTGTGTCAGCCGGAAAGAGAGACACCACATAGGCTTTAAACCTAGGATCGAGCACGGTGGCCAAAATGTAGTGGTCTGATTTCAACAGATTGACCACCCTGGAATCCTGGCAAAGCGAATGAAGGGCTTCATCCACAAGTCCCACATGCTGAGCGGAATCGCTCCGTCTTAGCTCCTCCTTCATTTTCTCCAGCTGCTTCTGCAAAAGCCTGATGAGGGGAATGACCTGACTCAAGCTGGCAGCGTCTGAACTGACTTCACGTGTGGCAAGTTCGAAGGGCTGGAGAACCTTGCACAACACGGAAATCATTCTCTGCTGCGCTTGAGGCAGGTGTATACCCCCTCCTTTGCCTATGTCATAGGTGGATGTATAGGCTTGAATGTACTTTTGCTGCTCCTCCATCCTCTGAAGCATAGAGAGGGTTGAGTTCCACCGCGTCACAACCTCTTGCTTCAGGTGATGGCGGCGCAGGTTCAAGAGTGTTTGCTGGTGTTCCAGTCTTCGGCAGCAGTCGCTGAATGGCGAAAGTGGACAGAAATTTTTTGGGCCACCCAAAGCGTCTCCTGCACGCCCCTGTCGCTTTTCAGAAAATTCTGCACCACCAAGTTTATTGTGTGAGCAAAACATGGGACGTGCTGGAATTTGCCCAGATGTAATGCCCGCACAATATTGGTGGCATTGTCAGATATCACAAATCCCCAGGAGAGTCTAACAGGGGTATTCAATATAAAAACGTAAACTTCGCCGTTTTGACAGGTGAAGTTTACGCCGCACATCGCAGTTTTAAATTGCGTTAAAGTAACGCGCGCGCCGTCGCTTATCCCCGTATTCAATTTGAAAAACTCGAAACGCCCAAAAATGCGGAAAGTAGCCAATGCCGCGAATCGGGAGGTAGAGACTTTTCGACGGGGACTTGTACGTCAGGTGGGATTTGCAAGGGGGTGGGTAACTGGGGGCTGGCCTGGCGCCCTTTCCCCAGGGACTATATAAGGCTGTGATTGGCTGTTGGTCAGCCACCATTTTGATCAGCCTGCAGTGTGGAGAGTGCAGTGTCCCTGATCAATTTGGCTTGCTGACAAGGGCACCTGTTGGTGAACGAAGTTGGCAAGAGAGACAGCAGCAGCAGTGGCCAGCAATCCAGGACCCAGAGGAGAGAAGACAGAGACTGGGAGCAGAGAAGCCAGCCCGTGGAGGAAGAGATCTGTCCTATTTCTGTTTGTTTTAGGTAAGTGCAATCTGTCCCTATACCCTATAGTGCATACTTTAGCCACACCTTGCCCCTTTGGTAAAATGTATTTAACTTTTAGACAATCGCCCCCTCTCCTCTCCCCCCCCCTCCAGCCTGCACCCAACCGCCCCTTCCCCCCCATGCGCTAGATGGCAGGGATCTTTAACCTATGGCCCTCCAGTTTTTGTAGGACTCCTGATCCCAGGATGTCCTGCCATAATGTTAGCATGGTGTTATGTTAAAAATGTTTGCAGGGCATGCTGTGATGTGTAGTTCTACAGTAGCTGGAGAGCCATAAGTGTTTTGTATTTTAAAGCCATGCACACTAACAGCACCCTGACCCTGGCACTGTTATACTAAACGTTAATAAATACTAACATGTTGCCTGTAAGTCCATCCAGACCCATTAACTGTAATATTTTATATTTAACAGCAGTGCCCTATTCACTTTTAAGCACATGTACACTTACATCAACTTTGATCCATGTACTGAAGCCATATTATTAAGCCTATAGTGCCTTGTCCCCTGTAAGTACATGCACTGCAATACCAAATTGTCACCTGCCCCATGCACTCATGCAGTGATGTACATCTATAAAATTGTAAAATTGTAAAATGTAAAATTGTGGGGTGCGTCTATGTTTTTATCTGGCACAGGCTACCAAAATGTAGAGGTATGGCTGTGTTTAACGTGGTATGTACCATAACTTTCTGGTGGCCTGTTGCATGAAAAAACATTGGTGCAAGGGGCATAATGCACAAAGGAAAATGGCCTCATGGGGAAGGGTCAAGGAAGAGATATGGGAGGCCAGGCGATGCAGAAGATTAAAAAAGTGGAAGCTATAACAGAGAATGATAATAATCAGAAATTTGACAGGCACAAACAGCACCCCCTTACCTGTGGTGCGCTGTCCCATGGCACTGGCCGCACTACCCTAGCTACAGCCCTGAGGGCAACAAACCGCAGTAAGTACATGAATGGCAGGGCCGCATTTAAAACCACAAAAAAAAAAATTTAGCCTAACTTAACTGTACATGATAACATTTGATACCATTGAAAACATTGGAGGGGTGTATTTTTATTTTTAGCCTCTATTTTTTAAATTCTTACATGTCTGTCCATAACTCACTGACTTATTATTTGTCAAATTTCGGTGTACACCCTTATAATTTTTTTTTTAGTTTTTTTTAGGTGTTAGGCAGAGAGCAACAGTTACAAATGTATTTGCTTATAATAACCTTGACCACTAAAAATAAATTAATAATTCTTTGTCATTTCAGGTACCAAAAAGAAGAAATGTCAAGGGAGAAGAGAGGCGGAATACCCCTCCCGTCCTCATCCTCTGAACAGACTCCGGACACCGGTGACGAGTGGCAGGCATCACAGGAAGATGGGTCAAGACAGAGGGAGAGTGGTACGGTGGGGACAACGACATCACAGGACCGTGGAGATCAGCCTTCGGAGGTAATTTTTGTTTTTTCACACATGGGTATTCAAAATGAAACGTAAACTTGGGTGTCGAAGTTTACGTTCCATTTAGGTTTTTATTTCTGGGATAAAGTATCGGGCACGCGCCCGCTGTATCCCAGTATTCAGATTTCAAAATCTAGGGAAAGGGGAAGGTGCGTTTTGGGATTTTGTTTAATATTTTCAAATTTTTTCCTTGTCAAAATGGTAGGTCCCCCCTACAGTTGTAATAACATGGGTGATCTCTATGGTTACCCCTATTTTAGCCTGCAATTGAAATGTGGGGATTTAATTAACCACAGCAGGTACATTTTTTGCCCCTGACATTGATGAAGTGTTGCGGAAGACCACTTTGTTTTTTTTTTCCCTTTTTGTAACTGCTCCCATCAAATTTGGGGGTACATGAAAATGGGTACTAGCATATTTTTATGTCCCTAAAGTACTTTATTAATAATTTTGCATCTATGCACCTTGTGCAAATAACCTATTCTACAATACACCTGCTGCATACTTGCAGAATAGCCGTGAACGGATTGCCCTATTTTTAAATTTTTTTTTTTGTTTCACCTCAATGGTGTTTTTTTTTTTTTAAGGGTGTTACAATTTTCTTTTTTTGGATACAATTCTTTTTACAATGTCAATCCCAGGGGTGCAGGCAATTTTTTTTAGCCTGCACCCCTAATCCCCAAATCTGCTCTATTTTTCCCAAATATTCAGTGGTGAGAAGTTTTCTCCTTTTTTTTTTCCTAGACTTCAAATGAATCTGCAAAAAGTCGTTTAATTTGAATACATTGTAAATCTAAAACCAGGGAAATTGATGTCATTGGTGCCTTAAAGCAAAAAGGGAGTTCTTGTTCAATGGTTAATTCCATATGGAACCATAACTCCTTTTTTCCCGGTAATATTGCACCTATGGCATCATAATCGCAGATTTGACTTTTACACTGTTTTCTATTTCACTTTTCACAGGTTAAAAAAGTCTTTGTATAAAAACGGGGATAACTTTTCACTGAATATTTTGTAAAAAAAAGTGCCGTTTAGGGGTGCAGGCGTTAAAAACAAATAGCCTGCACCCCTGAGAAATTAAATTTTAAATAGAACTGTGTCAATTAAAAATCAAATTTTGCAAATTAAGGACACCACAAAAATTGCTTTCCCCTTTGACCAAAAAAAAAAATAACCTGGAAAAAACTGTTTAAAAATTTGTAAATTGGCTCAGGGCTATTCTGCAAATATGCGGCAGGTGTATTCTAGAATAGATTAATAGCGGCAGGTGTACAGTTGCTGGATTTTTTTAAAAAGTATCTTTAAGACATAAAAATTTGCTAGTAACCATTTTCTGGTACCCCAAATGTGATGGGAGCACTCCAAACCAAAAAAATATATAACCTAAATTCTGTTTTGTATCACTTTTTTATAGTTGGGATTCAAAACACCTGCCACAGCTTTTTTCAATTCCCGATTTTCATTTGCAGGCTAAAAACGGGGGAATCCATACAGATCGGCCATGTTTCTACAGCTTTAGGGTTGGTGATACAATGTTTTAAAATAAAATATCATACTGTAATGCAAAATCAACTTTGCAGGTGGCCATTTTTGTAGGCTTCATATCGAATACGGGGATAAGCGGTGGCGCAACTTTATTTTGTTATCCTAGGTCAAAGCTCCAATATAAATTGTAAACTTCAAGAGCAAAGTTTACGTTTGACATTGAATACCGTAGGGTTATTTATTATGAAAAGGAAACTTCAATAGCAAAGTTTCCTTTTCATAATGAATAACCCTACGGTAATCAATCTGAAACGTAATCTTTGCTTTTGAAATTTACGATTCATATTGGAGCTTTGACCTAGGATAACAAAAAAAAGCTGTGCCACCGCTTATCCCCGTATTCAATATGAAAGCTACAAAAGCGGGAGCCTGTGAACTGAGAATTGCATGACATTATGATATATTATTTTCAAAAATTGTGCCACCAACCCGAAAGTTGTAGAAAATTTAGGGATCACTATGGATACCCCCCTTTTTAGCCTGCAAATGAAAGTCTGGGTTTGTAAAAAGCTGTGGCAGGTGTTTTGAATCCCAACTTTGAAAAAGTGATGGAAAAGAGCACTTAGGTTACATTTTTTTTATTTATTTTAAATTGCTCCCCTCAAATTTGGGGTACCAGAAAATGGTTACTAGCATATTTTTATGTCCCTAAGGTAATGTTTGTAAAAAACCTGCAACTGTACACCTGCCGCTATTAATTTATTTTAGAATACAGCTGCCGCATATGTGCTGAATATTCCTGAGCCTAATATCTTATTTTGAAACAGTTTTTTCCTTGTTTTTTTTGTAAAAAACAAAAGTTGCAAATAAATTTTGGGGTGTCCCTTTTTGTTGTATTTTTTGGATAGTCCTTTTTTAAAATGATCTTTCCAGGAGTGCATGCTTTTTTATTTAATCCTGTACCCCTAAACACCAAATCTGCACTCTTTTTTCCCCAACTATTCAGTGGTGATAAGTTATCACCGTTTTTTTTCAAATACTTTTTAAACCTGTGAAAAGCCTTTGAAATTGAATAGTGTTAAACCCAAAACATGTAAAAAAAAAAAAAAAATTCTATTAAATAAATATTTTTGCTCAATATAGATTTTTCCAATAGGAGCATCAACTCTGTTGTAGGGTTGTTTTGGCACCAATGTCCTCCTTTATGGAGGTTTTGGATGTATACTTTTTTTCTATTTTAAAAGTTTTTGCAGTATTAAAAAATATTTTGCAAAAAACGTAATTAATCTAGCACCAATGAATAGGTTGTTAAAACTAGTGCAGATTGGGTGTTTAGCGGTGGTGTTTTTATAAAAAAAGGGACACCACACCAAATTTTAGTAAACTTTGGTGAAAAAAAAAAAACTGTTTCAAAATAGGAAAATCCGTTCAAGGCTATTCTGCAAGTATGCAGCAGTTGTATTGTAGAATAGGCGTTTTGCGGCAGGTGCATAGAGACACAATTTTTATAAACTTACTTTAGGTACTAAAAAATGTTAGTACCCTTTTTCATGTACCCCAAATTTGATGGGAGCACGTACAAAAAGGCTAAATTAAAACCTAAAAGCTCTTCTGCAACACATCTTCAATGTTGGGAAACAAACACCTTCTGTGGCTATTTAAATCTCCAACTTGCTTTTGCAGGCTAAGGACCCTATTGAATTTGAAGGGTAAAGTCTGGATTTGGCCTACTTCCCTGGCAATGACATTCTGATTGCCTGATGTAGTTTCCAACTGTATTCAAATTGAAAGACTTTCAGCCTAGGCGTTAAGCCAATGCAATGTAATAGGCCCTAAAGTACATACCTATGAATGCTTGGCGTAAATAAAAGTAAGATTTTGGGTGCCACATTTATGGACACCCTTGCGCAGCCTTCAGACAGTCCCCCAATGGTAATCTGTGTCCATAAATAGTGTTAAAAATGTAAGGGCTGGCCAAAAAAAGTTTAAGAAAAAGGTGGTTGATATTTGAAACGTGGGCGAATATTGAAAACTGCATACTTGACTCTCGGGGGGTTCCGAAATTTGATGCAATTTTTTCTTTTTATTTTTTTCCCATGGTTTACACCATCAGTTTTTTACATGGTTTTTTTATCAACTAAATTGAGTGTTTAGAAAATTTGATGACCCCCATTTTCACAAAACCCAAACCTGATGGCCACAGTTAGTTTCCCCAAAAAATTTACTAAATGCCCTTGTGCTGCGCTTTATTTGTAACCTGCAAATAGTCACCTGTTGCGGATTTTAGAGACTCCTACTTCCTTCAGTATTTAAAAATGGGGGTACACATAATAATCACCGCTTGTCTACACATCTTTAGGGGGTTCCTTGTTTGTTTTTTTGGGGGGGTAAATTTATTTTTTATAAATTTTAGTAGAAAAATATTTTTGAATCAAAAAAGAATCCACCCCCCCCCAACCAAAAAAAAAACCCCAGGCTTGGCACACGGTGATGGTTTCTTAAAAAATGGGCAAAACAATGTGTAGTGTTCAACCGTTTTTTACGAAAGCACCAAAAGGATGCTGGGACTAGTGCTGCTTTTAAATATAAGGGGCAAAGAAGAGGTTGGGTTCTCCCCTATATTAAAGACTAGCACCAGACCCAATCGTACTGCCGTGTACTGACACAGGCCTGGAGACCCAATCAGCAGGGGTCTTGGTTCAAAACATGAGACCTCAAGTTGGTCACAGCAAGCCGGAGATCTTTGGGTAATAGGAGACTCCCCAAAAAAGGGTAGCCCCTTTCCCGAGCACAACTGGCTAGTGGTATGTGGAAATTCACATACCATCTATTAGTATGTGCCAACAGCTCCTCAAAGGCCACTTACAACAGTGCATGGAGCGTGCATGTCCCATTAGGTAATTAGTGGCCCCAAAGAGTGTAGTGCGCCGGCTGTTTGGCTGGTGCAAGTGACAGTTTCTTTGTTTTTGTTTTGTTTTTTTTTTGTTTTGTTTTTTAATGATATACTACTTTATTAAAAGTAGGGTAATGTTAGTTTGTAAGGATACTTTCTGACATCTCAGTTTTCAGATAATGTAATTTTTCTGGAATCACAAAGTAAATGCATGTTTATTTTATTAACAAAAAATTACTTGTGTAATTGTATTAAGAAAACATGTACATCACCACAATTTTAATCTTGTTTTTTTCTTTTTAGCGCCGGACAGAAGAGACAAGGAAGACTGGAGAAAAAACCATCAAAAGAAGAAAAGTCCGATTCAGTGAGGCAGAAAATAACACCCTTGTTGAAGGCGTGCACCGTAACTACGCGAAGATCTTCAGCGACCGAACTCAGCGAACCACTGGAAGGGCGAAGAAGGCAATCTGGGATGAGATTGCCTCCAGGGTAACAGCAACATCTGGCCATACATGTGATGGAGCCGTGTGCAAGAAGAGGTAAACTTAAATGTTTTTTTATTTGGAATTTATTCTCCGATTGTAGCATTTGACAAAATGTGATGTATACATAATCCTGGTCTTTGTATGATTCTAATGAAATATGTCTAATAATTTTCTTAACAATGTAAAAAAATTTTTTTTAAAGAATTCATTTTTTTGCTGATGCATGGGGCATTTTTTTGAGGTTACATTTTTAGGTCAAAAATGTTTTACAACCTTTTTTAAAAAAATTTATAGATATGGAGACTGCAAACACCAAACAAAGGAGAAGATGAAGAAGCAGAGACAGCACCAGAGAGGAACCAGCGGTGGACCAGAACTCACCATGCATTGGCTGCCATGGGAGGAAGAAATCCGGAAACAGATGAATCCGATAATGGTTTCTGGAGTTGGAGGCTTAATAGATAGCCGTGACTGTGTGACTCCTCATGTGGACGGTAATTTTACTGTTAATATTTTTAATGAATTACAGTATACATTTATAGTATTTTGAAGATTATTTCTACTCCAACAAAAATAGAAACAAGACCTCAAAGAAGACAAGAGAACGCAGAAGGTAGAACAGAAGACACAGGAGCAGGAACCACAGTTCGGAGGACAAGTAAGATTGCTCCAGATGTGCCCAGAGGGACCACAGTTGAAATAAATATTGTTTAATGCTTTTTTTTTTTTACGTTTTTTTTGCAAATGAAAATGTTTTGGGTTGTAATGTTAATTTTTACACTAAACTACAGGTCAAAAACCACCAAAGAAGATTTGGCGCACCTCAGCAGACAAGACCGCCAGGATCAGAGGACCAGAAGAAGAAAGAACAGACGTCAGCATCAGACAAACGGTGGAGCAAAGACCCCAAACTGACACAAGGATTGAGGGTAACATTTTAACATTATCACAAAAAAAGTTGATTACTTACTAATAGTGAGTTGTTTGTTTAGCTTTAGAAATTAATTTATTATTTTTTTAGTGGTTTTTTTTGTATGCATGAGCAAATGTATAATTATTTTTTAAAAATTTCTGATTTGCTCAAGGTTTAAGGTCTCCATGGAGGATCCTGCAAAGTTAATCATAAATCATATTTTTAATACTGATTTGTGTAGAATGTATATCTGTATTTTATTATATACCCTTACAACCCCTAGTTATGTTTAATTGTAACCCTACTTTAAATTAGAAGAGTCGACTTTGGAAGAAAATACAAGAGGACCTAGATTGGAAGATACCCCGGAAGATCGTGAACAACAACAAGAAGATTTGGGCATAGGTGTGCAAGACTCTTTGGAACTGTTGGGTAAGATGTTTTTGGGGTACAATGTATGTATTTGTAAAGTTTTGTTAATTTTATAACCAGTTGTTTTTTTTTATATTTTTTGGACATGTTTTTTTAAATATCATTATGCATATTATAAATTTTTTAATTATTCTTCTAAATAATTGTCTTTAAAAAAAAAAGTAAGTGCAAACTATTTTTTTGTAGAAAACGTTGGACCATCAACAAGTGGAGGACTTGCGTCAAATATTGGACCATACTTCAGGCCGGTCTACTGGAATCACAGGATGAAGAGGATATGGATATTGAACAAATTACGCCTTGAGACCAACAACAGTAGGTAAGTTCTAAACATATCTTGAAATGCTAAATTAGTTTTTTGTTTTTGTATTTTTTATTTTAATATGGGTCTTAAAAATTCAAGGCTATCGTTTTTATTGGGTTACAAAACAAGCATACAAAATACCTATGTTGGGGTCATTTTAATTTATTTTATTTTTTTTAAGTTACATTTGCCTTAAAAAATTGCACAGGATGGACTTTATTGTCAGCCGCTTGCGACCGCATAGCACTCTCAAGCGGTTCCAAAGATGGTCACTGAGCATGTCTAGCCTCCTGACTATGTGTGGAAGCAGTTTAGCTAATGGTTTTAAAACTTTCAGTGGGACTAACTGCAAGATGGCGGGCAGGTTTGCCTTTCAGTGTTCACCACCTGCTCTTAGGTCATCTAGGGGGGTGGCTGGTGTAATTTAGACTTTTCATATGAAAGTCCTGTTTTTTGGGTGTCCCTACTGACATCACCAGAGATGTCAGTAGTGAATTCCCAACTCTATTACAACAGGAAGTTCACTCGGGGTTGCGGGTGACAATTCCCTCCCACAAGGGTTTTTTTTTTTCCCAAAGACATTTTGATAGTGATAAACGTGACTATGGACAAGCAGGGCGCTAATGTTCAGGGATGTAACCGACATGTTACCGTATAAGGGCTCATGGCCATAGGCATATCAAATTGAGCCACCTTCACTTACAGTGACCGTTTGCATATTATTATTTTTTTATAAAAACAGTTATTTTTTTGTTGTTTAATTTTTAATGTTGTTGTAATGTATATTCTGTGCATTTTTTTATCAATTTATCTATTTTATTTTTTAATCCTAGTTCAACAATTTCAAGTAGTGGCTGAGGTTCAACAGACCCTTCCACCCACACAAGTCGACAAGATTGTGGAACTGGCTCAAGACATGGAAGATCGCCAGAACTGCTTCAGGGATGTCGTGGACCAAAGACTGGAACCGTTGGATGCAAGTATTCAAAGACTTTCGGAAGCTTATCAAGAGGATCAAAGACAGCGAAGACAGGAACATCTAGAAAGCCTGGAGCGATTTCGTGGAATTGAACATCAGCTGTCTGTCATGACCACCGCACTCAATAGGATGGCTGAAAATGCAGAATGCCAAGCGACATCACAAAGAGACATCGCCATGAGCAACAGCCTCATCGCCACATCACTTCAACAAATCACACAGAACATGATGATGTACCTTGGATCACACAGGACAACCTTTCATGGATCTCCTCATTCCTATGCCCATTCAACGCAACAGCCATGGCATGGTCAGGAGGCCCAGCAGTTTCAACCACCAGCATATTTTAACCAACGGGTAGCACTGGCACGGCCATCAAGACCACGTCGTCCACCAATGCCTGACCCACCAGGAGCTATTGTCAGAAGAACAGAACAGGAGGATGAAGGACCCTCATGAAGATATAACTTCCTAAAAAATATCAGGTTGTATCACTCTTTTTTTTTTTGGAATGTGTTATTTTAATTAACATGTTATTTCCTTCCATATCCCCCCCTCAAAACAGGTTAAGTAATGGGAGTTTTGGGCATTTCGAAAACATACATGGGATTGTATGTGAAGTGGGTAAATGATGACAGCTCCCAAAATATTGACTTATTTTCAAAATAGTCATAAACTTGCTTTCTGAGCCCACTTTTTTTTTTTTTTTTTATCCTATGATTGCATGTTAATTCTATTTGTTTGTATTTTTGTAAACAAATCATTTAAGTTTTTTTTTGTCTTTTTTTCCCCCAGGAGCCATATTATGTGAACCGTCTTGCAAGTACGTTATTTGGGGAGAACTTCAAGAAAACACCCATTTGAAATATTTATACATTGGTGAGTATTAATGTACATATTCATTATATGTTATGCTGGCCATACACTACCAGATAAAATGTCTGTCAGAACGACAGACATTTTATCTGGCCGGCTGCCAGTCGCAGAAGTCCCCGGCATATACTGTGAGATTTCTCTCACAGTGTATTTGGCAGACATCTGCGCTCCGCCCCCGGGGGAGGAGACATTTCCCTGTTCCTTTCGTAGGATGGAACACAGGAAATGTCAGTCTGTCGGCTGTGCTGGGCATACACTACCCGATGCGGCCGACAGTTTAACGGGAAATATCGCATCACAATCCAGCATGCCCGACCGTGCAATATTTAACCCTTGGTCGCCCCCCCACACGCTGCAATTATTGCGGCGATCCGCCGCTATCGGGCGGATCGTCCCGATAATTCTACCGTGTATGGGCAGCATTAGTCTTTCATCCAGATGTTTATTTGTAAAATGATGTTTTTAAAAGTTAATCATCTGATCTAATATGTGTTTTTTTTGTTTTGTTTTTAGAGATTACTAGCTGTTCAGAAAAAAAACAGACCCCAAAGAAAGAAAACATCTTCAAGAAAGTGTTTAGAAATAAAATTAATAAATATGATCTTTAAATGTCTCTTTAATTTTTTTCTTATTGCTCATTGATCAATCTTTTTAAAAATAAAAATCTTCTTTTTTTTCATTACTGTTTCTGTTTCATTTTATTCCAATAGATTTATAGAAGTAATTTATGGGTTTTTTAACTTATGAGATATTATATTTGGTTGCTGTAGTCTGTGGTTGATTTTGCTAGTTTTTATTTTTTTATTTTGAGGCACACATGGGTCATTTGTATGAGGCTTTATATGGGGGATGCGATGCTGGAAAATTTATCAATATTGGGAATGCAAAGCATTCCCGATATTGTCCCCAGCATCTAACGCCATCTCAAGATAGCATTAGCCGTTGTAGTCTATGGGTACATTCGGCATTTCAGCCGGGGGGGGGGATCTCCTAGATCCTTTTGTCGGCATTTGGGGGCCGCTCATGTGCAGACCGCAGGACTGCGCATGTGCTGCAGTCCCGCATGTATTCCGGACACATCTCAGGGATGGGCTCCTTTTGGAGCTGGTATCCCTTTAAGTGCAGGATAGTACATTCAGCCTGTATGTTCACATTTGGCAATGCGAACAAGGGTGGTACTGGATGCCCTGATCCCATTGCAAAATGAAATCATTATTAAATGATGTTTTTTTAGTCCAGTAACTATATTCAATTACCTGTATTTTGGTAATAACCAGAGTGTACATGGTGCTAATGTGTGTGTGTATAATATATATGCACACACACTCAGCTGTGTAAGAAACGTAATGTTCTTTAAGGCCTATTATTTGTTTTGTTTTGTTCGATAATAATGTATGTTTGATCTGTATTTTATTGATTCTCTTTAGAATAGTGGCGCCGCGTCACTTCCGGTTACTGGGAACATTGTTGTCTTCCCCGGAACTTGGTCGCGGTCACAGCATGGCGATGAGCAGCTGCTGTGTCCGGACTTTGTGTCTGTGGGGAGCGTGTTCCTTGTTTGCCA
Source organism: Taudactylus pleione (assembly GCA_031769625.1). Taxonomy (NCBI): domain Eukaryota; kingdom Metazoa; phylum Chordata; class Amphibia; order Anura; family Myobatrachidae; genus Taudactylus; species Taudactylus pleione. The sequence continues at coordinate 30,604,438 of JAUIMM010000014.1, forward strand.
GGTGACACGGTTATTTGGTGAGTCTCAGTGCTCATGTGTTTCCTATTTTGCTAATGATCTTTGGGTATATTTGCTGTTGGTTGGTAAGGGCATTTTACAGCAGTCCCCTGAGGAAGGAGGATCCGAAACAGCTGTTGGGGCTTCTGATTGTCGGGGGTTCAGAGCATGACTCCCCCTATGCATATCGATACCTGATGCTAAGTACCACTTTGTCTTACCAGTGTTATGTGATGGCTTTTCACCCTGCTATGGGATATTAAAATGTATTCTTTTTTCAAACGGGGTGCTGGCTGGATTCCACTTCCGTTTAGGTAGTGGTTAATACCTGTTACGATTTTTCTGCCTTGCACCCAAATGGCATTCTAACTGATGTTCTGTGTGCAGTTTATTTTCATTGATATATATATATATATATATATATATATATTCGCATCGGCTTGCCTCTGTGAGTAAACAACTAATAGCAAACGAATGAGGCGGCACTAGAGTAATATATCCATGTTTAATCGTATACGATTAAACATGGATATATCCCTCTAGTGCCGCCTCGTTCATTTGCTATATAGATAGATAGATAGATAGATAGATAGATAGATAGATAGATAGATAGATAGATAGATAGATAGATAGATAGATAGTGGGTGTGTGTATATATGAATATATATATCTATCTATATATATAGCAAATGAAGGAGCCGGCACTAGAGGACTTTATCCATGTTTAATCGTATACGATTCCGATTAAACATGGATATATCCCTCTAGTGCCGCCTCGTTCATTTGCTATATACATATATATATATATATATATATATATATACATATATGCACAGACCCACTAACAGTTTTGTAATATACCCCATTTTTTTAAAACAAAATTGGGTAAAGTGTAAATTTCGATTTAAAAATAATGTTAATATCCTGAGCATGCTTGCTAGTAACCTGTCATAGATACAGATATATAAATATATATATATATATATATATCTGTGTATGTGTATGTATATATATATATATATATATAATCACATGTTACAAACAAATACGCTAAGGGTTTTTACCATAATTTTTGGACCTTAAAAAAAACTATCCTTTCCTAATAGGCCTCAAATATTTATTTTCTTACAGAGCTGTTAGATAGTGTATGTGTATATATGTGTGTGTATATAAATATATATATATATATTTAGATATATTACTGTAAATACTTGCCACTAACACCTATATATTAGTAATTGGAGCTGACTTCCCATTATACAATAAACAGACAAGCAGCAAGAGCGGGTGCCACTCAAATCAGTGCCTGAAGTGTGCCGGTATGCAACGGATTAACATACCGCCACTTCCAGCTTTTTTTTTTTTCACATGTCAGTATTGCACAGCTGAGTGCCGAGGCGTGCCTTGAGTGCAGAGTGACACAGTTTCACTCAGGCATGCTCCGGAGCCCTGCGGTGACGGGCATCGCCCGCCACCCTGACAGCATATGTTAGTGGTCACTGCGGCCCAGTCTGGATACGTTTACCTTTGCCGTTATTCAAAAACTCTTACCATGTTACGGGGCCTGTAGCATACTGCTGCTGGCCTTTGTGTGTGTGTATCCTGCAGTGTTCCGTGGTCGACCTGTTTGAACATCTTCCCCTGCTGGACGGGTGTGCCTCACTGAACTACACAGCAAATCCCTCCAGAGTGTCGCCTGTGTTGCCTTTGCACCGATGCTGACAATGAGAGCTGGTCAATAAAGGTCCTCCGTTTAGACTGTTGGTGCCAATGGATGAGCCCTGGAGTTATTCCTGATGCAGCAGCCTCTAAGTATAGTATTTGCTGCCACCCACTGTCACCTGCACTGCTCCCTGCTGCCCTGCAAGTCCTGCACAATCTTCTGGATGGATACCTCTCCACTCCACACCATTACAGGCCTCAATCAAAGTCAGTCTCCTCCATAGGTCTGTATCAAATTAACTGCTGGCTAATACCACAATACACACTTGTGTAGAGTGTACCCTACCATCCCTTGTGTACCCTGCCACCCATGTCCCAGGCCTCCTCTGAGTCCCTCGCCACCCCTGTGTATCCCATGACTCCTGTGTGCCTTATTACCTCTGTCTACCACACTACATTTTCGTATCCATCAGTGGTGGCGTATGTATTTGTATATTTTCCTATCAGTGCCAATGTGTACATTTATTTTAGGCAAAGTCTGTAGGGGGAAATTCACTTCTTCAGGGTGTGTAAAGTACCAGGTGACCAAGAGAGCAATTCTAAATTTTTGTGACCCATTATTTTTGAAGCACACAGAAGCAAAATATGCATGACTAAACTTCTTTAAAGTAATTGTTTCTACACCCAAACTACCATTTTGCCAAAAAAAACCTCACACTTTCCTTTGCGCTACGTCAGGCTACTGCGTTGACAAATGTGTCTTCGAGAGCTAATGGGAGCCCGAAAGAGCAGCAATTGAATTGCTCCATCGGACAACCATTAGCATAGACGCCACCCCGAACAATTGAATTCACTCCGTTTGTGTTTTATTTGTGGTCATTTTAATTCCTATGGGTGCAAAGGGTAAGAGAAGGATGCTGACACCCCCATTTTGAGTAGCCACTCTCCACAAAACAGCCAAACACATTTTTGGCGTATGCCTTCCCGGCGCACATGCAGACTACCTCCATACCCTCACTTCATAATTCCCACTTTGACCACTGACTCAGTTGGTTAATGAAAAACCACATGGACACACCGTGAGTCTAGTCTAGACTCACGGTGTGTTCGTGTTTGTGTTCATTAAAGTGGCACCCACTACTGCTGCCTTTAAACATTGTTGGTGTATTCCACTGCAAAACATAATGGTTAAAAACACGTAGATAAATGCTAAAACATTCCATTATAGCAGTTATTCGACCTTTAAGTAAATATATACACACAATAACTGATAAATGTCAACCCTACAGATGTTTATTCATATAATAAAAGACAAACAAATTTTTCAAAAACAATCTTGAATGTTTATTTTCTCATAAGTTACACACAGTGGAAATTAAGCATAACTTGTAGTTTCGTATGTAAATTTCAAAACAATTGTTTGTTTTTTTGAAGAGAAAAAGTTTTTATTACTTTTTAAAATAACACCACTACAGTTTTGTCTTCATCCAATTCTTGTGATACAGTTGTTTAAGGTGGTCTAGGAAAAAACAAAAATAATTTTTTTTTGTAAATTCAACATTGTTAGCATGGTGAATAGGCAACAATTTTAAAAGCATTAATTCAAATTCACCTATGTATATTAAAATTACTATAAATGTAGTAAACAATATAATTTGTAAGCAAAATCAATTATTTTACATATCTTAAGTAGATGAAAACATAGACCACATTGTTTATGTTGATAAAAATACAATATCTATGCCATTTATCTGCATAGGTTTAAAAATGGTCAAAAAACAAACAAACCCACATTTAAATTAATATCCTCTTTATGCTGCTAAACTTTATTATACAATTAAACCTGACATACTGTTTTGGATGTCAAAAATTACAGCTTTGTGTACATGTAGACGGGCAGGAACTTAAGATGGAAGAAAACCTTAGAACACAAATTTCTAGATAAACCTACGTTTGCTGTGATAAAAATGGAAATATCCAATGTCTACAGTGGGTACCATTACGTTCATAAGCTGCAAACTACAGTGGCCAAAATGGTCATTACTTAGATCATATGTACATAATACTTACTCATTTATTAAAATGTAGTGAAACAATTTTCCATGTTTGCTACTAATATCAGCCGTACATGTTGTGCCTTGAGTAATCAATTAATATTTGGAAAATAAAATCGCCACTACTACCAACGGTCACGACAATATACTTCACATAAAAATTATTATATTTCTGTTTAACAAAAAAAAAATTGTATAACATTTCTCCAAAAAATAAAACCCAATGACAGCTATATTGCCTCGTGCACTATGTAAACACAAAAGTTTTGCAATAAAAATGTAACAAAAATACCTTTAGTTGCATCTAAGAAATCCTATTTTACAAAAGTCACAACCAGGCAGTGTCTCTTCCTTGAGGATGACACATGACATGGATTTGTTCTTGAAAGTAGTAAATTGATGGTCAATATGTTCACAAGGTATTTGTTCCATTCTGAGTGAAAAAATTAAAAAAATTTAAACCAAAAAATTATTAACACTGTAATAATAGTCTAAATGATCAAAATTACATTAATTGACAATACCTTCAATTTAACCCAAAAACAAAAGGAACATACAAATATTGAAGGTCCTCATTTACATACTGAGAGGAGAATTCATCATAGAAGCGATGTGGCATAGATATTTTTACGGTACTACACAAGAATGAGGATACTTACTGGCAATATTTGAAAAGGCAATTTTATAATTATAATAAGTAATCCAATTACTTTCTTTGTCCAAAGGGCGATGGCCACAAAAACAGCAAGCATTTAGGAAAAAAATCCCATAGGACATCAGGCAAAACTCCACCATAAGAAATGAAAAAACACATACATCAAATTAGAGTTTAAAATTGGACATTTACTAAAAACCAACAACTCCATGCCTCTATTTGACTTCAGCTCCCCAACATTAGTCTGCAGCGACTTACGTCCTATTAGCATCGAGCCAGGAAACATAGAAGCAGGGTGCAAGCTCTTATATGATTGGTGTAGCAAGAAATACTTACGGTATCAGAGTTAGTAAAGTGAATTTTCCAACTGCATAGGCTTAAACATACATTCACCAAATGCACCATTGCCAGCCATGAGATTCTTCAAAAGTTCTGAGTGTGACTTTCACAGGGTGGGTTTTCAGATGTGGTGTATTCTGGAATACATTTGAATAGGTAAAAAATAAAGGACAATGATTAAACAAAATTACAATTAAACATATCACAAATTGATTTACAACATCAGCCATCAAAAATATTTGACACTATAGCATACCTGCATAAGACTGCTGCGTCTTTGTTCTACTTAGCACCGAGCCTTGGAAACAACCGTGCAGGCTGAAGTCCTTCATTTTGGATGGTCAGACAAGAGGATGTCATGGAAGCCGAGTGGATACGGTTAGCTTGGGGGACTGCAGAGGCCTCAGGATACTTTCTCCCAACGCACACAAGGCAGCCAGGGCATTGTTGGACTCAGGTGCCATTCACTCTCCATGGGTAGGTCCTCGAACAACAGCACGATTAACTGAAATAGAAGAACATAGGAGTAGCAGGGAAAAACAAAACGCAACATAACAAAGGCTGAAACATTAAAAAAAAAAAAATTTTGCCCAAACTGAAAAAAAATATCCCTAATGAACAACACTGCAACGCACCATGTTGAAAGTGCTGCGTCTTTGTTCTACTTAGTACCGAGCCTTGGAAACAACCGTGCAGGCTGAAGTCCTTCATTTGGGATGGTCAGACAAGAGGGTGTCACGGAAGCCAAGTGGATACTGTTAGCTTGGGGGACTGCAGAGGCCTCTGGATACTTTCTCTCAATGCACTCAAGGCAGCCAGGGCATTGTTGGACTCAGGTGCCATTCACTCTCCATGGGTAGGTCCTTGAACGACAGCACGATTAACTGAAATAGAAGAACATAGGAGTAGCAGGGAAAAACAAAATGCAAAATAACAAAGGCTGATACATTTAAAAACCCAAAAAAATATATATATTTCCACAAACTGAAAAATTATACCAAATGAAAAACACTGCAACTCACCGTGTTGAAAGTGCTGCGTCTTTGTTCTACTTAGCACCGAGCCTTGGAAACAACCGTGCAGGCTGAAGTCCTTCATTTGGGATGGTCAGACAAGAAGATGTCACGGAAACCGAGTGGATAAGGTTAGCTTGGGGGACTGCAGAGGCCTCTGGATACTTTCTCCCAAAGCACTCAAGCCAGGCAGGCCATTGTTGGACTCAGGTGCCATTCACTCTCCATGGGTAGGTCCTCGAACGACAGCACGATTAACTGAAATAGAAGAACATAGGAGTAGCAGGGAAAAACAAAACGCAAAATAACAAAGGCTGATACATTAAAAAAAAAAAAAAAAACTTTTGCCCAAACTGAAAAAAAATATCCCTAATGAACAACACTGCAACTCACCATGTTGAAAGTGCTGCGTCTTTGTTCTACTTAGCACCGAGCCTTGGAAACAACCGTGCAGGCTGAAGTCCTTCATTTGGGATGGTCAGACAAGAGGATGTCACGGAAGCCAAGTGGATACGGTTAGCTTGGGGGACTGCAGAGGCCTCTGGATACTTTCTTCCAATGCACTTAAGCCAGGCAGGCCATTGTTGGACTCAGGTGCCATTCACTCTCCATGGGTAGGTCCTCGAACGACAGCACGATTAACTGAAATAGAAGAACATAGGAGTAGCAGGGAAAAACAAAACGCAAAATAACAAAGGCTGATACATTTAAAAACCAAAAAAAAAATTTCCACAAACTGAAAAATTATACCAAATGAAAACCACTGCAACTCACCATGTTGAAAGCGAGGCGTTTTTTTGCTACTTAGCACCGAGCCTTGGAAACAACCATGCAGGCTGAAGTCCTTCATTTGGGATGGTCAGACAAGAGGATGTCACGGAAGCCGAGGGGATACGGTTAGCTTGGGGGACTGCAGAGGCCTCTGGATACTTTCTCCCAATGCACTCAAGCCAGGCAGGCCATTGTTGGACTCAGGTGCCATGCACTCTCCATGGGTAGGTCCTCGAACGACAGCACGATTAACTGAAATAGATGAACATAGGAGTAGCAGGAAAAAAAAAAAGAATTTAAACAAAAACAATGCAACTCACCATGTTCAAAGTGCAGCGTCTTTGTTCTTCTTAGCAACGAGCCATGGAAACAAACGTACAGCATAAACACCCACATTTTGGAGGCATTCACAAGTAGTCATGGAAGCCGAGTGGATAAGGTTGCTTGGGGGACTGTAGAGGCCTCTGGATACTTTCTCCAAACGCACAAAAGACATCAACCAACCATCTCAAAATAATAACTTGAAACAGGAACAGAACTAGAAAAAAGAAAACATTTGTTAAATTTTAAAATACGACACATTGTACATGACATTTCATATTTTGTTAGTTTTTCAACATCAAAACGTACCTTAAAAAAAAAGAACTCCCACAACTGGCGGAAAAAAAACAAATCTTCCACATGAACAAAAAAAAGAGCGGCAACAAATCAAAACGAAAAAATCCCAAAGGACCATCAAGCTAAACAGCAAGCGAAACAAAATTAAAACAACAATATTAGTTTTTGAAATTAACCCATTTTGAGGCCTTGGCGCGAAAAGACTCCGTCATCCATACCTTCCGGTGGTGCTGAGGAAAGGTCAGCATCCTGGCAAACCTCAGGATCAATATGCACCGGAAAATGGTTTGCAACACAAATATTATGTAATATGCAACATGCATTAACAATGCTGCAAACCTTTTCCGGTGAATAAAGCAACACACTGCCACTACGGTCTAAGCACCGAAAGCGGCTTTTAAGTACGCAGCGTGGCCTGCCTTGGAACGAGCTGGCGTTTCTGAGATGCTGCTACTGATGACGCTGCTGTTGTTGCTGCGTAAGGTGATACATCTACCCAGTGGGCTGTCACAGTCATATAGTCCTTAGTCTGCCCTGTTCCACTTGTCCACATGTCCGTGGTTAAGTGGACATTGGGTACAACTGCATTTTTCAGGACACTGAGGACACTTTTTCTGACGTTTCTGTACAGTCTCGGTATCGCCTGCCTAGTGAAGTGGAATCTAGACAGGATTTGGAACCGGGGACACACTACCTCATCCTCATTTTGCTTCAGGATGACTGCTGTCGTACTTCATCCTCCTCGCTAAGGATTGTTGGAGGGTCAATTGTTTAGTAAAAGTAGTGGTGTTCCTATTTCCTCTCTGGGATGATGAACGACTCCCAGCAGCAGCAACAGCAGCAGCGGCAGCAGTAGGCGTAGCAATGCAGGATCCTCCGGAGGAATCCCGGATAGGAGAGTCAGTCATGCCAGTGACATGGCCTGCAGGACTACTTCCGATCCTGACTAAGGAGGAAATTGACGAGGAGGGAGTTGATGGTGTGGTTTGCAGGTGCTTGGATACAACAGGACAACGGGATTTAGGTGTCCCTGGACTGCTTATGGTCTTAGCCAAATTTTCTGAACTTGACAGTAACTTTTTATGAACGCGCTGCAGGTGCCATATAAGGGAGGATGTTCCTAGGTGGTTAACGTCCCTACCCCTACTTATTTCACCTTTACATATGGTACATATGGCAAGACAGTTGTTGTCTGGATTTGGATAGAAATATTGCCAGACCAAAGAGGTGGAATGTTTGGTCTTCTGCCCAGGCATGACCGTGATGGGCTGTTTCATCCCACGGACAACAACTGTCTCCCCCAGAGCCTGATTTAAACAAACCACATCACCATCAGAATTCTCCTCGCCAACTTCCTCCTCAGCGCCAGCTACACCAGTATCCTCATCCTGTTGTACTTCAACAGTGACATCTTCAATTTGCATATCAGCAAGTGGACTGTGGGTGCTCCTTTCAGCACTTGCAGGGGGCGTGCAAATGGTGGAAAGAGCCACCTCTTCCCGTCCAGTGCTGGGAAGGTCAGGTATTGCAACCACCACCACACTTGGACTCTCCTTGAGGATTTGTGATATCTTCTTAGAAAGCACAGTTCTTCGCTGTGCTTTTGCCAGCTTAACTCGTTTGATTTTTTTAGCGGGAGGAGGGCTTCCATCATCATGTGAAGCTGAACCACTAGTCATGAACATAGGGAAAGACCTTAGCTGTTCCTTGCCACTCCGTGTCGTAAATGGCATATTGGCAAGTTTACGTTTCTCTTCAGCTGATTTAAATGTCTTTTTCAAGGTCATTTTCCTGAACTTTGTCATTTGGGATTGTATGTGCCCTCTACTATGACATTGGGCATCGGCCTTGGCAGACGACGTTGATGGCATGTTATCATCTATGTCATGACTAGTGGCAGCAGCTTCAGCACTAGGAGGAAGTGGTTCTTGATCTTTCCCTATTTTATTTTTACCAGAGAAAGTTTGGTCCTCCATTTATGTTATATTGATATATATGTGCGGCTTAGGTGCACACAAACACAGAAAATAATTTTTTATTTTTGTTGGAGACTAGTGCACTTTGTGGGTTACACCACCCTTTAAGAAATGAGCCAGCCGGCTCTTTACTTATGGAACACAGGTGCACACTTGGCGCTGCTCCTTTGTTGATGTACGTGCAGCTACAGTGCACACAATTAAAAAAAAAAAATGCAAGGCAACCAGGAGCTTTGACATGCCACTGACTGCCTTGTTTGAGCGCTTCCGTGGTTGCAAGTCCGGCTCCATTTGATCATACAGTGCATAGATTAACGAGCTAGATAAGCGATAAATCCTTATCACTTCTACCTCGGGGAAACCGTCCAGCTCACGTCTAGTGCGAAACTGACGCAGGCGTGGAATTGACTCACGCACCAACTCACCCAATGGAGCTGCCTCCTGATCACCACCTTCGTCCATGGCCAGCCAAGACCCCACTGATGCACGGACCATGAACATCCAGATGGTGTCAGTATACTGCTCCATCTTTGTAGTTGGTGTAAAAAAAATGTACTTTTTGTAAGTAAAATATCTCAAGAAGTGTTGGAAAACGCTAAGTTGATACAGCTGGCGGCACAGATGCTGCTTCTCCCTGAATGTCCCTACCCAGGAGTGATTGACTTCCTGTCAGTGACAGGAAATACTCCAGAGGTAAAACCAGGAAGTGTGGTGAGGTAATATTAAAAACACTGATTTAAGAGTCCCAAAAACTCATTTTGTAAAAAAAAAAATACACCCATTACTGAAATCCCTCTACCACCTCAATACCACAGGTGAAAATCATCCCAAAATTTTTTTTCGATTTTTCCACCACCCTCCGATTGACGAAAAAAAACGTTAATAAGTCACTTAAAAACTCAGATACTTTTACGCATTTTTCATATTGAATATGGAAATGGCATTAAACAATTAACTTCAATAGGAGTTGTATCAGCCGCCGAAGAGTCATAGCGCCGAAAAGTTTATGCATTTTTTTTTGCGTAAACTCGAAATTGAATACGGTGTAAAAGACACATCTCCGAAAATGACGTAATTTCTGTGTTAACCTCGCAGAAATGGACTTATCGCTCCCATATTGAAAACCCCTATAAGTGGGGTAAGCCACTGGGCGATGATTTCCCTCAGTTTCTCTAAGAGGTTGTCGGCGGTGTGCCTCTTACTGAAACTGGTGATACACAGCGTGGCCTGCCTTGGAACGAGCTGGTGTTTCTGAGATGCTGCTACTGGTGACGCTGCTGTTGTTGCTGCGTAAGGTGATACATCTACCCAGTGGGCTGTCACAGTCATATAGTCCTTAGTCTGCCCTGTTCCACTTGTCCACATGTCCGTGGTTAAGTGGACATTGGGTACAACCGCATTTTTCAGGACACTGAGGACACTTTTTCTGACGTTTCTGTACAGTCTCGGTATCGCCTGCCTAGTGAAGTGGAATCTAGACAGGATTTGGAACCGGGGACACACTACCTCATCCTCGTTTTGCTTCAGGATGACTGCTGTCGTACTTTCATCCTCCTCGCTAAGGACTGTTGGAGGGTCAATTGTTTAGTAAAAGTAGTGGTGTTCCTACTTCCTCTCTGGGATGATAAACGACTCCCAGCAGCAGCAACAGCAGCAGCGGCAGCAGTAGGCGTAGCAATGCAGGATCCTCCGGAGGAATCCCGGATAGGAGAGTCAGTCATGCCAGTGACATGGCCTGCAGGACTACTTCCGATCCTGACTAAGGAGGAAATTGACGAGGAGGGAGTTGACGGTGTGGTTTGCAGGCGCTTGGATACAACAGGACAACGGGATTTAGGTGTCCCTGGACTGCTTACGGTCTAAGCCAAAGTTTCTGAACTTGACAGTAACATTTTATGAACGCGCTGCAGGTGCCATATAAGGGAGGATGTTCCTAGGTGGTTAACGTTCCTACCCCTACTTATTTCACCTTTACATATGGTACATATGGCAAGACAGTTGTTGTCCGGATTTGGATAGAAATATTGCCAGACCAAACAGGTGGAATGTTTGGTCTTCTGCCCAGGCATGACCCCACGGACAACAACTGTCTCCCCCAGAGCCTGATTTAAACAAACCACATCACCATCAGAATCCTCCTCGCCAACTTCCTCCTCAGCGCCAGCTACACCAGTATCCTCATCCTGTTGTACTTCAACAGTGACATCTTCAATTTGCATATCAGCAAGTGGACTGTGGGTGCTCCTTTCAGCACTTGCAGGGGGCGTGCAAATGGTGGAAAGAGCCACCTCTTCCCGTCCAGTGCTGGGAAGGTCAGGCATCGCAACCGCCACCACACTTGGACTCTCCTTGGGGATTTGTGATATCTTCTTAGAACGCACAGTTCTTCGCTGTGCTTTTGCCAGCTTATCTCGTTTGATTTTTTTAGCGGGAGGAGGGCTTCCATCATCATGTGAAGCTGAACCACTAGTCATGAACATAGGGAAAGAACTTAGCTGTTCCTTGCCACTCCGTGTCGTAAATGGCATATTGGCAAGTTTACTTCTCTCTTCAGATGATTTAAATGTTTTTTTTAAGGTCATTTTCCTGAACTTTGTCATTTGGGATTGTATGTGCCCTCTACTATGACATTGGGCATCGGCCTTGGCAGACGACGTTGATGGCATGTTATCATCTATGTCATGACTAGTGGCAGCAGCTTCAGCACTAGGAGGAAGTGGTTCTTGATCTTTCCCTATTTTATTTTTACCGGAGAAAATTTGGTCCTCCATTTATGTTATATTGATATATACGTGCGGCTAAGGCACACACAAACACAGAAAATTATTTTTTATTTTTGTTGGAGACTAGTGCACTTTGTGGGTTACACCACCCTTTAAGAAATGAGCCAGCCGGCTCTTTACTTATGGAACACAGGTGCATGCTTGGCACTGCTCCTTTGCTGATGCACGTGCAGCTACAGTGCACACAATTCACAAATACAGAAAAAAAAGAAGAATTTTTTATTTTTTGTGGAGCGCACTTTGAGCGCTACACCACCCTTTAACAGACAGAGGCACGCTTGGCACTGCTGCTTTGTGGATGCACGTACAGTGCAGACAATTCACAAACACAGAAGAAAATATTTTATTTTTGTTGGAGTGCACTTTGGGGGTTACACCACCCTTTAACAGACAGAAGCACGCTTGTCGCTGCTGCTTTGAGTATGCAGGTGCAGCTACAGCCCACACAATTCACAAAGACAGAAAAAAAAGGAGAATTTTAAATTTTTTGTGGAGCGCACTTTGAGGATTACACCACCCTTTAACGGACAAGCCAGCCGGCCCTTTACTTATGGGACACAGGCGCACGCTTGGTGCTGCTCCTTTGTTGATGCACGCGCAGCCACAGTGCACACAATTCACAAACACAGAAAATATTTTTTTATTTTGTTTGTAGTGCACTTTGAGGGTTACAGCACCCTTTAATGGTCAAGCCAGCTGGCCCTTTACCTATGACACAGGCGCACACTTGGCACTACTTTGTTGATGCACGTGTGGCTACTGCGCACACAATTCACAAAAAATATTTATTTTTTATTTTTTTTGGAGTGCACTTTGGGGGTTACAGCACCCTTTAACGGTCAAGCCAGCAGGTCCATTACCTATGACACAGGCGCATGCTTGGCGCTACTTTGTTGATGCACGTGCGGCTACTGTGCACACAATTCACAAATACAAAAAAATATTTTTTTTTATTTTTTTTGGAGTGCACTTTGGGGGTTACAGCACCCTTTAATGGACAAGCCAGCCAGCCCTTTACTTATGGGACACAGGCGCACGCTTGGCGCTGCTCCTTTGTTGATGCACGTGCAGCCACAGTGCACAAAATTCACAAAGACAGAAAATATTTTTTTATTTTGTTTGGAGTGCCCTTTGGGGGTTACAGCACCCTTTAATAGACAAGCCAGCCGGCCCTTTACTTATGACACAGGCGCACGCTTGGCACTACTTTGTTGATGCATGTGCGGCTACTGCGCACACAATTCACAAACACAGAAAATATTTTTTTATTTGGTTTGGAGTGTACTATGGGGGTTACAGCACCCTTTAACGGTCAAGCCAGCCGGCCCTTTACTTATGACACAGGCGCATGCTTGGCACTACTTTGTTGATGCACGTGCGGCTACTGCGCACACAATTCACAAACACAGAAAATATTTTTTTATTTGGTTTGGAGTGTACTTTGGGGGTTACAGCACCCTTTAACGGTCAAGCCAGCTGGCCCTTTACTTATGACACAGGCGCACTCTTGGCACTACTTTGTTGATGCACGTGCGGCCAATGCGCACACAATTCACAAACACAGAATAAATATATATTTTTTTGCACTTGGGGGGAGTACCCCTGATGTACAGAGCACCCCCTGGACAACACTACAGCACCCCTTTAGGACTGGGACACTGCACAGGACTTTGGAGTGGACACAGCCCCTATGGACAACTGACTGCACAACACAGTCCAGCCAGCCCCTATGGACTTTGGAGGAGTGGACACAGCCCCTATGGACAACAGCAGCACAGCACAACACAGCCAGCCCCTATGGACTTTGGAGGAGTGGACACAGCCCCTATGGACAACAGCAGCACAGCACAACACAGCCAGCCCCTATGGACTTTGGAGGAGTGGACACAGCCCCTATGGACAACAGCAGCACAGCACTACACTACACAGCCCAGCTAGCCCTAACTCCCACCCTCCCTCTTCACTGTCCACAGCCGAGTGAGAAAATGGCACCGAGGCGGGTACCTTATATAGAATCCAAAACCCACGAGACCCGGAAGGCGGGATGATGACGTTTTGCCTCAATTTCAGATCCGAGTCAGGCGGGAAAAGTCGAGCCTGACTCGGATCGGCCTCGGATCGGGAGGGCTCGGGGGATTTCGGATTTCAGAAATCCGAACCCGCTCACCCCTAATATATATATATATATATATATATATACAAAAAGCACTAATCCACGGCACTCACCATTCCTAGTTTTGGGGTGCAACATGGTATGTGACCACATTGTTTAAATAGAAATCACAGGGGCTCTGCACTCACCATAATAACTAATAATAATAATAATAAACATAATAAACAGTGGGGTTTTGGTTCACGAATTGATCAATGCATTTAAGCTTGCAGCCCATCGTCATGGGACCCCACTTTACTGCAAGTCCCTACTCTATTGCTCAGAATTATAACATGGACATAGCCATCACATTAATGTAAAACTCAGGGTATGCTATCAAGGTTTAAAGCTCACAGCAACTTTGCTTTTAAATGTGAGACAGTTACCAAGCACACCTGTTGCAAAGCACCTAGGAAAACAGCTGACACAAGTTAGATAACTAGTTAAGAGGGGTGCATGAGAAAATGTGATCACAAAAATGATTAATTATAAAAATTAATCATAATAAACAAAAAGCACTAATCCACGGCACTTAACTAGTTATCTAACTTGTGTCACTGTGATTTCTATTTAAACAATGTGGTCACATACTATGTTGCACCCCAAAACTAGGAATGGTGAGTGCCGTGGATTAGTGGTCCCGTGACGGGGTCCCGTGACGATGGGCTGCAAGCTTAAATGCATTGATCAATTCATGAACCAAAACCCCACTGTTTATTATGTTTATTATTATTATTAGTTATTATGGTGAGTGCAGAGCCCCTGTGATTTATATATATATATATATATATATATATAAATATTTCAAATGTTGTGAAACAGAAGCGCCATCTAGTGTTCCAAATCACATCCGAATCATGGCTCACACATGAATTACATTCTTTTCCAAAAAGGACTCCAAAGGAAAATATTTACGTGTGTAAATTCACACTCAACGAAAAACAAAAAAAGGAAATATATTAATAAACAATAAATTAATTTTGTACAATGATGAAACACCTTCACCTAATTATTTATATATATTTGTGCATATAAAGTGCACTAGTGCAATATCATATCAAAATATGAAGTGTAACATGCTTGTGCAAAAAAACTTCACAGCAAAAAGTAATAAAGTGCACAGTGCATGTGCAGTACATTTTTCTCAATAATACAATTCACTTCAAACCACAAATTAAAGTGCAAGTGCTCGTACCATCGGACTCAAAAATGTTTGTCCTTGACGTCCACAATATCACTTAGAACAATTTCATGGTGAAGCATATATAAAAGGAAATTGATGCCAATGAGTAGTGTAAAACATACATTTAATCAAAAAAAGCATCTGAAACATACATCTAAAAACAGGAAAATCAGCTTATACTTTATATTTTGATATGATATTGCACTAGTGCACTTTATATGCACAAATATAAATGAATAATTAGGTGAAGATCTTTCATCATTGCACAAAATTAATTTATTGTTTATTAATATATTTCCTTTTTTTGTTTTTCATTTTCATTGAGTGTGAATTTACACATGTAAATATTTTCCTTTGGAGACCTTTTTGGAAAAGAATGGAATTCATGTGTGAGCCATGATTCGGATGTGATTTGGAACTTATACATTAGATGGTGCTTCTGTTTCACAACATTTGAAATATTTTATTGTGGACTTATTGAACAACGGTCCTATTTTGGAGACATTGAGAGCTGCCACTCATAACTTAGAAGTGTTTTTCTTTTTTTTCTCTTTGTTATATTGAACATTGAAAGACTTTTTTGAAACTGACATTATTTATTCTAGCGCTGTTCACCACTATTTTTAAACATATATATACGTGTATAAATAGGTAAATTGCTCTCTCTCTCTCTCTCTCTCTCTCTATATATATATATATATATATATATATATACAGTATATGTATATATATATATATATATATATATATATATATTATACAGTCAGGTCCATAAATATTGGGACATTGACAGAATTTTCAGATTTTGGTCTCTATTCACCACCACAATGGTTTTGAAATGAAACAAACAAGATGTGCTTTAACTGCAGACTTTCAGATTTAATTTGAGGGTAAATACATCCAAATCGGATGAACGGTGTAGGAATTACAACGGTTTCTATATGTGCCTCCCACTTTTTAAGGGGCCCAAAGTAATGGGACTATCAACTCAAAAGCTATTTCATGGACAGGTGTGGGCTATTCCCTCGTTATTTCATATCAATTAAGCAGGTAAAAGGTCTGGAGTTGATTCTAGGTGTGACATTTGCATTTGGAATCAGTTGCTGTCAACTCTCAATATGAGATCCAAAGAGCTGTCACTATCAGTGAAGCAAGCCATCATTAGGCTGAAAAATCAAAACAAACCCATCAGAGAGATAGCAAAAACATTAGGTGTGGCCAAATCAACTGTTTGGAACATTCTTAAAAAGAAAGAACGCACCGGAGAGCTCAGCAACACCAAAAGACCCGGAAGACCACGGAAAACAACTGTGGTGGATGACAAAATAATTATTTCCCTGGTGAAGAAAAACCCCTTTCACAACAGTTGGCCAAATCAATAACACTCTCCAGGAGGTAGATGTATATGTGTCAAAGTCAACAATCAAGAGAAGACTTCACAAGAGTGAATATAGAGGGTTCACCACAAGATGCAAACCATTGGTGAGCCTCATAAACAGGAAGACCAGATTAGAGTTTGCCAAACAACATCTAAAAAAGCCATTACAGTTCTGGAACAACATCCTATTGACAGATGAGACAAAGATCAACTTGTACCAGAGTGATGGGAAGAGAAGAGAAGGAAAAGAACTGCTCATGATCCAAAACATACCACCTCATCAGTGAAGCATGGTGGTGGTAGTGTCATGGCGTGGGCATGTATGGCTGCCAATGGAACTGGTTCCCTTGTATTTATTGATGATGTGACTGCTGACAAAAGCAGCAGAATGAATTCTAAAGTGTTTCGGGCAATATTATATGCTCATATTCAGTCAAATGCTTCAGAACTCATTGGACGGCGCTTCACAGTGCAGATGGACAATGACCCGAAGCATACTGCAAAAGCAACCAAAGAGTTTTTTAAGGCTAAAAAGTGGAATGTTATGCAATGGCCAAGTCAATCCCCTGACCTGAATCCGATTGAGCATGCATTTCACTTGATGAAGACAAAACTGAAGGGAAAATGCCCCAAGAACAAGCAAGAACTGAAGCCATTTGCAGTAGAGGCCTGGCAGAGCATCACCAGGGATGAAACCCAGCGTCTGGTGATGTCTATGCGTTCCAGACTTCAGGCTGTAATTGCCTGCAAAGGATTTGCAACAAAGTATTAAAAAGTGAAAGTTAGATTTAGGATTGTTTAGTTTGTCCCATTACTTTTGGCCCCTTAAAAAGTGGGAGGCACATATACAAACCGTTGTAATTCCTACACAGTTCACCTGATTTGGATGTAAAAACCCTCAAATTAAATCTGAAAGTCTGCAGTTAAATCATATCTTGTTGGTTTCATTTCAAAGCCATTGTGGTGGTGAATATAGAACAAATTATGAAAATTCTGTCAATGTCCCAATATTTATGGACCTGACTGTATGTATATAAAACTAATATTATTAGCAGTGTATTTGGTGGGTTATTTTTTGCCCAGGCCTTCCTTTCGAATACCAAATCCAAAGAGTATTACAACAGACACTGGAGGAGCTTGTCATATTTTCTAGAGGCCAATGTTGACTGGGTGCGTGGGAAGATTGCCAACATGCGGAGTGTGTTTAAAAAGTATTTGAACAATATGGTGGTTTCTAAGACATTTGGGGGCAGGAGCGGCAGAGGTGTATGTACTCAAGCTATGAGCTGCTGTGAGCTGCTGAGATTTATGGTGGACCAAGAGCTTACATGGCTGTCCATCAGCAACTTAACGGTCAATGTGGATACCTCTAAATCTACATCAACTACTACAGAACTAGAGGAAAGTCCCTCAAGTGGCATTGTAAGTACACATGCAATCATAAGATATGTTTATTTTTTTCAAATGTAGATCAATACAAAATAAACAAAAATTAAAGTTAACACATACAAGTGTACATTATAACACATAACCAGTACATGAAATTAGATCATGTCATCCTGTCATAACACTGCTCCTACATCATTAAAATACCTTAAATATTCCTCCCTGTTAAATTTTGACATTACGCTGGAATTTATGCTTATATTTGTATCCAAAGGAATAAATCCTAATGCTTCCTCAACACAATTGGTATCCTTCATTGTAGAGACTGTACTTTGCGCTATATGCGCTTTATGGCATAAATAGTTGTACAGTACACAACAGGCCATAACCACTTTATCTATTTTATCCAGCCTAAAGTTAATGGCAGTATGGAAGATATGATAGTTATTGCTGAGGACCCACAGATATTTACTATCACTTGCCTAGCTCGAGACAATCTATAATTAAAAATCCTTGCCTCCCTAGTAAGTGTCTGATTTTAAAACATGAGTATACAGTTCAAAAGCCTCATCAGCAGCAAAAACAAAATTTAGGACATATGTATTTTGCTCTCATTCTGGCAAGTTGTGTCTGTTTCAATGCCCCACCATCTGACACTTCGCCATTTTTCCCAATGTCCACAAATATAAATTCATATTTGGCATTGACAATGGCCATTAGACCAATACTAAAGAATCCTTTGTAGTTGTAGAAAAGGATCCACTATTAGCTGGTGGCATGATACGTATATATGTTTCCAGTCTATGGCTCCTCCACAATTAGGGAAATTTAATTGGTCTTTGAAATCTCTGCCAATAGCCAGCCACTCTTCTACTATTAATAAACAGTGGAGGTCAGCGCTACACTTAATGAATGTCAAACCAAAAGGGAATCAAATGGTATATGTAACAATTCTATTTATTTACAGTACACATATAAGGGGTCACAGTGCCCCTGTAAGACAATGTAAGGAAAAATGGGTGACTGGGTGGAAAAGGGGATACTATTAAAAGTATATATGCCAATATTGATAGTAATTAAGTGCAGGCAAAGTCAAAAATGAGAAATGATAAAAATAGGTCTCTTGATATGATGTATCAATAATACACAGCAGTGTGTTGATGGCAGGGAGAATACGCGGGGTATATAAGTTGTTTCTGGTGGGGCGGCGTCCCATAACCCCCAGGTGCACAGACTTACCCTCGGCGTCCTTTGACGGTCACCTCCGGGTGACCGTGGTCCTCTTCTCCGTCCTCGTCACGGGTCCTGGTCTTCCGCTCAGCTATTCCTGACAGCGCGTAGTTGCAGTCGCGTGCTGTCTGGTATGCAAAGACCACACCGGTGTCCTGCGAGACTTCTGGGTAGCTGTGCTCTCGCGAGATGGCACAGTTCTCCGGGCTCAAACAGGTCTGACGCGGTGGCTCGACTCGGCGCCGCGAGGAGACTTAGGAGGTGAGATGCGGCAATGTAGGTAGTGGAGATGATAGGTCTGTAGTGTCTCCAACGCGTATCGGCTGTTAAGCCTTCCTCAGGGATTGGTCACTACTATTGTAGAAAACTGAAATGTAAAAAATATTAAATTTAATATCAATTGTCACAATTATTTAATATTTACTTTTTTCAGTCTTCTGTTTTTCAGGAGGGAAGGACCTTGGCTGCTATTGACAAATTTGTGGACACACCATCACCAGTCCTTTGTTCAACCCCCATTCCCGGTACCCAGCAACCCCCCCAAGCAGCCCCTATGTTCAACCCCACCCTGAACACCCAAAAAGCCTCACAGCAGCCTTAAGTACACCTGAGAAGAGGATGCAAAAACCTGTGTTAAGGAGGGGATCAGTGTGAGGTCATGGCTTCCCAGATACTAGTCTGTCAACAGGCTTATGGCCATGGACAAGCAGGACCATGTTGGAAATGCCTATGTGAAGAAGCTGCAAGACTTGGATAGTGAAACCCGGAGGATAATCAATTATGTATTTTAGTGGCCCAGCATACAGAAGCTTACCAGGCATACCAGGCTGATAGATTCCCCCATGGCCCAGCCAATGGAGTTAAGACCATTCTGCCCTGCCAAACTGCCCCCACCAACCACACACCTACCAATAAACTATCCCCAATATGGACACTATGATATGTCTTTATAGGCACCTTCTGTGCTTACACAACCTCCACTGCTAACAATTTATGCATTGCTCCTCCAGAACTTCAGCGATAGCCTCACAATTCTCAGATATGATCTCTCCCACTCTCCCAGGGTCTGAGATTATATAGCTGTGTTGTACCACAGATCAGCCAGTGTCCTTTCAGTATCCAGATCGTGTAGTGTAGCCACTAGTCTCTGTTCAGCAGAAATGGGCCTCCTGATAAAGGTGTTCTCCATTTCTATGAGTGGGGTGACCAGCTGCAGAAGCTCCTGGAAGGATAGTCATCCATACACAAGAAATTCCTGAAGTCATCAGGGTTGTTTTCACGAATATCTCCTGAACCAAAGGCATGTGGGAGAAGGTGTTAATCCTTGGTCCAGCAACTACTATTCTTGTTCCTCTCTTCCTTCATGATAGCTTGCAGTGTTGTCACCATAGCAGCAACAATACAAACATGAGCCTTCATCTTCTTAAACTCATAATGGGGAGTGAAACAAACAAATGTATTAAGCCCTCAAAACTCATGTAGAAAATGGCGCTGCGACTATCTAATTTCTCCTGTCCTCTTCTCAGAGGTTTGTTTTTATTCTGTAATCATGCCCCTTTCCAGGCCATTATGGTAATTCTTGGTACATCTGCTGTGAGTGTAGCCAGAAATCAGGAGAGTCTGTATTGTGGTACAATAATTTTCTTTGGATATTTTGGCAGTTGGGGATTGAAGGTCGCATGTATGATTGTATAGGTATGTATGCGACTAATGGCACTGTGGTCAGGACTTTCAATTGGGAGTGAAGTCGATCGAATCATCACATCTAAAGAGTAATTGTAGAGGTGTGTACCCAGCTTAAGAAAGTGAAGATTGTTTCAGTGATAAACTAAAAGCTTTTGAGATTTGTATTTTTTTATTCATTTTTATAGGGGCTGAATTATATTTGTACGCTGGAGCAATATTTTAGCAGATTGCTGATTTTTCTTCTGATCTGCTGATGAACAGAAACTACACTGCGCATATGCAGATCAGGTCATGCAATGTCACTTGCAGTGCCAAAAATGCTGCAGCATGATTGACATGCTGTTGTCATTTAAGTTATGGATACAGAGTGGTATGAGAGAGAAGTCTTTGAACTATGGGCCTGATTCAGCAGTGCACACAAGTGCACTGCTGATTGCAGATTCCCGATTATTGGGGATCCGCACATGCACAGGACCCATTTTGCCTGCGAGTGCATAAACCCAGGATCTGCTTACTCAGCTGGCCGGAGGCCCAGCACCATCCACCATCGCGACTATCAACCACCAATGGTCTCGAAGGTGATCCCAGCTTGCGACCTTCCACACAGTGTTGGGATCGCAAATGCAGCAGGGGGTGTGATACACCTCCTGCTGCATTTGCATTATTGCAATGATGTAATTGCTACCTGCGTGCAGATTTGCAATTGTGATCCTTGCTGAATCAGGCCCTATTAGTGTATAGAACCACATACCACAAATTTAGATCTGACTCCACCCCGTCCATCCTGAAAAAATTAGAAACTTTAACTGAAAACTTCAGCGCTTTGGGAGTCATAGCAATTAAGAAACAACAATTCTTGTTTAGTTAGGAACCTATGGTCCTGGTGTTATACACACTTCCAAAGGTCCAAAAGAATCCACTCCATCCTCCAGGGAGGCCTATAGCCTCTGGAGTGGATTTTGTAATTGCCAACTTTTTGGAATTTATTGATTTTTATTTGCAGCCACTTGTGTGTTCCAATAATCACATTTAATGGACACTAGGGATGTATTGAATCAATTATTATCTGTGCAATGGGAGGCTGATTTTTGGTTAATAACAGCTGCAATTATCGAATACCAAGTAGGTTTAAAAGCAGTCAACTCCTACTTATTCAATAGTTCTCTTAACAAAGAATTTTGTGATTTTTTAAATAGAAGGGGTCAAGTTTATTTCAACAAATAATTATTTTAAATTTAAAGATGATTTTTATCTCCAGAAGGTAGGCACCATGATGGGCACCAGGTTCGCTCCGAGTTATGCCAACTTATTTATAAGAAACAGACAAGGGGGCAAATTTACTAAAGTGATAGCAACCAATCAGATTCTAGCTATTATCTTCTAGAAGGTGCTAGTTAAATTTTAAGTAGAATCTGATTGGTTGCTATAGGCGACATCTCCACTTATAAAAACTATCACTTTAGTAAATTTACCCCTAAGTCTGGAATAACAATCCTTTTGGAGTGAACCTGGTTTCCTGGTGGAGATATATTGACAATGTTTTATTAATATGGCATGGAGATCACACTCTTTTAGATGAATTTTGTATATTTTTAAATAACAATCTTTTTAACATATCCCTAAGTTTTAAAATTAGTAACATTGAGTTAGACTTTTTAGATATCACAATTTACTGTGAGGACAGTAAGTTATGCATTAACAACATTTTGTTAGCCGATTCACTTAAAAGCATACATCGAGGGAAATAGTTGCCACCATAAAAACTGGTTACAGTTCATTCTCATTTAAAAGACTAAAATGAAATTGTATCAATAATTAGATGTATCAAGAACAAGCCAGGGAGTTGAGAGAATTTTCTCTCCTGTGGCTATGATCAGAGAATAGTTGATGAAACCATTACTGATGTGTACTCTATAGAAAGAAAAGATTTAGTGACAAAAAGAGTACGGAATAAAAGTGGTAAGGACGCTTACGAATGGGCTTTTATTACTAATTTTAATGCTCAGCACAGGTCTATTGAGAAGATTTTAACTAAACACTGGCCCATCTTACAGAAAGATCCGATAATTGGTAATGTTATCTTAATGAAACCCAAATGTATTAACAAGAGAGGGAATCAGTATGAGATGCCAGATGCACTGAATACTGACTGTGAAAGCCTGAATGCTGAATATCCTATCTAGGGCTGGTAAGTAGCCTAACCCTCCCCTCATCCCTCTAACCCTTTCCCTTCCCGCACCCTAAACCTAACCCTCCTGGGGGGTGCCTCACTCTAACCTCCCTCCCTGTAGTCTAACCCTCCCTGGGGGGTGCCGAACCCTAAATCCCCCCGGGGGTGCCTAATTCTAATCCCCCCCATCCCCAGCTAAGCACGCATACTTACCGCTGCCCAGATGTTCGGGTTTCCGGTGATCGGAATGCCAATGCCAGTATCCTTACATACATCAGGCTATCGGCGTTGGCATTATGCCAGGTGGCGAGATTCTGGCATCAATATCTCGACTGCCAGCATCCTGTTCGCCTGCAAATCAACTGCACCCCACAAGAGAGCACCTAATTTGGAATAAAAAGTTGGTCAGAAGTGCTTTGCCCCCCACTAAACTTATTTGTCTTATTACATCAAAAGGCTTCCCAGATGGTACATGTCAGGGTTGTAAGGAGGTAAGAAACCACAGTGGTAATTGGATGAACTTGAGATAAATGGAGTGGAGCATATAACTGTAGAGTTTATGACATGCAATGTGAAGAGTGTGGTATATATCATAGAGTGCACATGTAATTTGTTCTATGTTGGCAGAACTTCACATCCCTTGAAAGTTCGGTTAGGCGAAGATATAAGGAGCATAAAGAAAGGCTTAGAAAGCTATGCCTTGATGCACCATTTTAAAAACTATCATAATTGTTCTACCACACAGATAATACATTTTGCAGGGATCAAACTGGTTAAAGGAAAGTGGAGGCAAAAAGACCTGGCTACTAAACTTGCCAGAAGTGAAATGAAATATATATACGATTTTAAAACCTTACATCCTAATGGTCTTAACTCAGACCTTGAGTTAAAGTGGTTTTTATAATCTTCCTTTTTGTAATCATCATATTGAATGTTTCAGTTTTTTTTACAGATATGAAATTAATTCTCCATTTTTAAAATATTTTTCTTGTTACTAATTGTGTATTCTTCTTCATTATGCTGTTTTTTAATTTGTGTATTTTTACCTTTAGTTTAGTTTAAATATTATGTCCAGCCACCTTAAGCACTTTATTATGAATTTATGGAAACCTCTATAAGCCAAGGGGAAATCTTTGGGATGCCATAATGATTGGTTTTCATGGCAACATACTAAAAATGACTGGAGATGACACTGCCATAAGATGTTCATCGGTATATACACGGCACTGCCACAGAAAGATAGCAGTCACGTGATTGAACCCACATGATTGGGCCACACCGAATGGAGACTTTGTCTAACTTCCTTGTTTACTGTGGTTGCCAGGACAATCATGACACTATATGTCACTTGACATCTCCTAGTCAATGATAATAATACGGACTCAGTCATGGAGATGAGCAATGTTACTATGGATACTGTTAACAGCGATGCACACCACATTATTGGACCACTGCCCAGTGGACTAGTACATATTCATAAAAATAGAAGGATGATTTATACCACTAAGTACTATACAGAGGCACTGATTTCTTGTAATAATGTTTTATTTGTAATGTGTTCTGATTGACAGAATTGTACTATTTATAGCCGTTAGTGAGGAGACACACTCACTTATCTGCTCTGCCTTGAAAAAGACCCAAAGTATTGGGTGGAAATGCAGCGGCTTGTATATGGTGGCTTCCTGAGGGAAGATGGAGATTCCTGGCAGTGTAGGTGTCCAGCTATACCAGGGAGGTTCCTAGGCACTCCATGGGTCTTATGCATCATGCTTGCACAGAAGTGGTGACCAACCGTTCTGAAAGCACTGCTGGTAATTCTTTTTGGCTCTATCACACAGGAGCACCATATTGTTGTCTTTGTGCCTACTTCACATTAATTGTAATTGTTTTTTCTTGTTTGTCCTCTATTATTTTAAATATTACTACACTTTTGCCTTTATGCTTTCTTTGGAGGCATATGATTGCAGCACAGTGAAAAAAGAGGACAACGGGATATTGACTCACAACTATTCATATCTATGAACTGGTTTATTGAATTTCTGGAGAAAAGAGTCTGAAGAGATCTACCTTAATCATTATATTAGGGACGTATATTCATATATGTTTTATATTATTTATTGTGGCATTTCCATGCACCAGTGGATATCATTGCACTCAATTTTCTCATATTTAAAACTCTTCAGTGTCCGAATGGCCCAGGTAAGTCAGTTTGTTGATTTTGTATGGCCAGGACTCTACTGGAGAAGAGGACCCACATGCGCCTGGAAGTAGGTGTTTTTTATTTTTTTTAGGGATAATCATTGATTACTACTGGAGAAGGGGACAAATCACTGGGGACAAGGTATGTATGTGTGTGTTTTGTGTTTACTAAACTTAGTATACACACATACCATGTAAAGTATGTCATTTTTTTTATATATATATGTTTTTTACAGTGGTACCGGCCACCTGCTGGCACTTGTAATTCCAAGTGCCAAAGGGCAGGCATGCTGGCACCTTAGTTCCACTGTAAAAAAACAATAGTATACATTAAATATTATCACTATTATGCCTGCACCTACCAGCCACGGGTGCAAGGAAGAGTGCTGGGCTCCAGCCCAGGCCTGGGGTGCTCAGGAGCGGGGTCCCCACCTCCCCTGGGATCCCGGGCCTGGGACGACTCATTTGGGATGTTAATTGCTTGGCTGGGGTGACCTGGTGAAAGGGTCTCCTGGCTGTGGCATTACACTATGGCTAGTTTGAGTCAAGTGCTGGTTTTAAAAATACTGGGAACCCAACACTATTTTTTCCCTGTATTTTTAAAACCAGGACTGGCTCTCAGAGCCCAGTGCTGGTTCATAAAATAAGGAGGACGAGGAGCTGGTTATGCTTTTAGGAGGAACCCCATGCCATTTTTTTTTATTAATTTTAAACATTCTTAACAGAATACATAGATGCAGCCTGCACATATCTAACTGATGGAATGGGATTGAAATGCCGGCGGCTGTTAAGCATCAGGCCGAGAGGATGAAATCCTCACAATATGAGGTAAGTTCCCTAACCCTCCCTCACCCCCCAACCCTCCCTTAGGAGTGCCTAACCCTAAACTCCTGGGGTGGTGTCTAACCCTAAGTACCCCCTGGGGGTGCCTAAACCTAACCCCCCTCCCCTCCCCTAAACCTAACCCTCCCGGGGGGGTGCCTAAACCTAACCTCCCCCTATGGTGCCGAACCCCAACCCTCCCCCCTAGGGGTGCCTTACCCTAAGCTCCCCCCCAAACCTAATGCTAAGCCTGCTAGAGCACCTAACCCTAACGCTAAGGGCGCCCCAGACTTACCTTCATTTGGGCTGGCATCCTCAGCGTTCCGGCATCAGGCATTAACATAGGCATTGGTATTTCGATGCCTATGTTAAATCCCTTTCCGGGATTCCGCTGTCGAGATTGAGACCAGCGGCCGCATATAACTACATCCCTAACAGATATTTTGCAGTGAGGACTTGGATACAGTGTGACTGACAGACAGTGAGTTCTTGTGAAAGGCTAAATGGGGTGGTCAGGCAAACACAGATGTGTCGAGAATATTTTGGGGGCATGTCTCCAGCAAATGCAAATTTGTAAGCAGTAGTAAAGGTTTCGGCATCTTACTTGTGACAGACATTCTAAGCATAGGGTTGCACAAATAATCAATGCTACAACCGATTGTGCATCTTTGTTTGGAAATGGCAGATTTGAGACAGCACTAATAGGTGTCTCAGTACAAATTCCTACAACTGTGACATTTGCATATTTTCACACACCCGCTGTGTATGGATTCGCAACCACAATGGGATTTGCGTGTGCATCAGACTTAAGCCCAAAGTTACTTGCTTTTTTACTTTGCTCCCAACTCAGAATCAGCCCCTAAGTTATCTTTACTATGAGCATCTAAGCTTAAATGTTTATCAATTTGTACTATAAAAATGTATAGAAGAATCTGTGTAAGTGGGTGTAGTGTATATGATCTATTGTAGGTCCCATGTCTAGGATGTCAGCTATGGTGGGCCTGTGATAGGTATATAGAAGAACATATATGTACTGCATACAGTACATGTAGGAAACGACTACTTACAAAAATTATTATATAAAGGCAATAAAAACAAACATGGGCTTACTTCTTTCACTTATAACTTCTTACATCTGTAGAGACAGAACAGTGAAGGGAACGTGCGGCCAAGCATAGGCAGAGTACAGTAAGGCGTGTTCATGTAATTACAGCTGAAGAAGACCTGGGCACAGATGCACTGTAGATCTGTCAAGAAGCATATCTCTTGCAGGTGCTAGAGGTCTGGGTAATGAGATGCAATGATGATGCTGACAATCAGCAGTACCTATTAGCCACTTTTGATTGGTTAATTGCAGATTCAGCTTCGGGCTATGCTGCTCACAAACATCCTCCCCTTTCAAGAATGGTGATTCCTACAGACTTAGTGAATCCACCAGACCAATAGGTGGAACCTTAAGACCACTGCCTGCTGAGATGTCTGTAGGACCTAGAATATGGACTACTGCCCAAAAAGAGCCGAGGTTATGGCCTCATGTCTCCATGGATTTAATCACCAACCTCCCTGGTTCATAAGAAAACACCAGTTGAACTCCTTACTAAGTAAGCCCACTTCAGTGCTTTCATCAGCACTGTCCAAGCTCTTCACCAAGATGTATTTTGGGTTCACAAATTGTATTTGGAGAACATCTTAACCCAAGGATTCCAGCTCACAGTTGAGGTGCTGAGAATTACCAAAGAAGATATTGTGTAGTTAAGAACCTTGCTTGAGTCTCATTTGGGGAGCAGTAGTGCTCTTGTAAATTCAGGACTCCTCAAACCTTGTTTTGTACAAAATAAGTGAAGGACAATGTTACACAACCACACATTTCATTATTTAAAAAATTAGCTGATATGAGCTTTTCATTCAACAAGATGTACACGCACACATTATAAAATAAATGCAAATGTTTCAGGGAAAACATGTTGCACTGAGGAAGGGGCCATTGTTTTGCCAGAAATATTTGCCTGGGTGCAAATTACTAAAAAAAAAATTGTAGATGCAAAAGTTTTATAACCCTGCAGATTTGCAGACTCATACACATCTTGAAATGCTTCAGGATCTGCATGGGCAGCATATGTGTCTAGTTTGCAATAAGTCAGCATCATTAGATGTATTTGTGGCTGCATATAGCAGGTGTAAAAGATATGCCTCTAAAGAGGCATTATATTAGAGAAGTTAGGTTAAGTTTTGCAGACAACCGAACATATGCGAACTTGGGGTTTCCAAGGAAAAACAAGTATCGACTCGGGTCTTCCCACCAAGTTCGAATCTCAAAACTAGATAAAATATAATTTTCCCAACAATATCGGCTCTCGCATGTTTTGGATTGCATATAGGAGTCCCACCCTCGTAATCAGGTATCATTTCACACAGAAGAGTATATAGAGCGTGGTCTATAGTTGTGCTTTAAATAGATGCCATTAGGACACTATGAGTTGTAGTTAGATGGAGTGGGTGGGAGGGTATAACTGACTGCTGGCATATTTGTCACAGTAAAAAGACTTCCCCCAGCACTCAGAATTAAATCAGCAATAAGATTTGAAAAACTACATGGTGGTAGATAATTCAGAGATCTCAGTTGCATATATATTTGCAAAAATATGACTAAGCCTCCAGGCCACATCACGGCTTCTCTGATACTGGAGGTCCCAAATACTTGGTCAAAGTCTGGGGTGCAGAACCTCAAAAAGCTGGCAAAGCCCAGCCATTCCAGGAAAGCACACCAGTGAAAGACTAAAGTGTTAATAAGTATTAATAACAATAAAGCAAAAACTATGTGTTAATAGGTGATGCATAGGTGAAAGGTGTAATTAAAATGCTAAGAAAAAAAATAAAATAAATGTTGTCAGACACTAGCTGGCAGCACTGCAGTATGCATGCAAACAGGCTACTGTCACAGGTATTGTGTGTGTTTGTCAGACACTAGTGTGAACAGGCTCTTGTGTGTTTGTGAAAATGTAGGGAAGGGGGAGTGGGATACCGTAAGCACTGGTACCAGTAAGTATGGAAATCATGTATAATGGTAGAAATACTCCACAGATGACTGGTTAGTATTAGTGGTCATGTACCCAAAAAATAAACCAAAATGTGGAGGTGCGCCCAAAAGAGTAAATAATATAAAGGAAAAGAAGAGGAAGCAAGCACTCTCTTAGTTAGGGGCACTAGTTCTAATTAATTAATAAAATAAAATATAACTTTTAATGATAATGGTTAAAAAACATCCGAAAAATAAAAAATGGACAACATATAGATACAAGTACAGGTTGAGTCTCCCATATCCAAAATGCTTGGGACCAGGGGTATTTTGGATAATGGAATATTCCGTATTTTGGAATAATTGCATATCATAATGAAATATTTTGGGAATGGGACCCCAATATACACACAGAATGCATTTATGTGTTATATACAGCTTATACACACAGCCTGCAGCTCATTTTATACAATATTTTCAATAATTTTGTGGCTCAAGTTTGTGTACATACATGAAATAAATGTATGTTTCATTTACAACCTATACACACAGCCTGAAGGTAATTTTATACCATATTTTTAATAATTTGTGCCTTAGACAAAGTTTGTGTACATTGAACCATCAAAAATCAAAGGTTTTATTATCTCAGTCATGCTAAAAATATTCCGTATTTCGGAATATTCCGTATTTCGGAATATTTGGATATTGGAGACTCAACCTGTACAAACATATAGATACAAATACAGAAATAGGCCTAAAGTCGGTCAAGATAATAATTATGTCAGTGATCCACGTATGTATGATCTACATATATATGTATATACACACTGCTCAATAGATACGTAGAAATCAGTAGACCCACTGAATCATAACACTGGATACTTTTAACAATCAAGAACCATGGTGAAAATATATATCAATAATATTCATATAATTGTAAGGATATTGTCCTCGATATTATTAGGTGAACATATGCCAGCCGCCTACAAGCGCCCTCTGGATCATCCGTCTCATAAATATAATATAATGCACATTAACCCTAATCTAACAGGTGGTATATAATCTTATGTCCTGTGATATAGTCAGGGTAGGGGGTCCCTCTCCCGGGGTAGATGGACACCTCCTTACACACAGCAGCCAGGAAACAGCACACTAGTCAAGGGTTTTTGTGCAAGCAGGTTGGAACCAGTTTTTTTGTGCAATATACACAACAAAATAAACAAAACATAAAAATAAATCCTAGCCCGTCTGGGCACTAACTGGACAGGTTACTCCCTCTCTACAAGTGGCAGGGCCTACTGCCTTTCCACAAACACAAACACAGCACTTTCAAATATCACAGTGTCTCTGAACAAACCTCAGTGTCTGTTTCTCCCCACAGTTTGTGAGACACTGCACCAAAACCTACCACAGCTTATTTTAGCCACTTCCAGATGCAACTACTAATCAGCCTCCTCTCAGACTGAAAGGCCCAACACGTGGAATGGCCTGTGGATGGAGCCCTCCCTTCTCTTCTCACATCCACACCCCTAGGACCCATTATCCGACTTTTACCAAAAACCGACACTTCTGGTCTGTTTGGCGTAACAGACTTTTCCTGGGGTTTTTAAAACACATATGATAGGAATCTGGGACACACATATATGCCATCCCAGACTTCTCCAGTGCTTCTACTACCCCCCCTTTGTTTCGACCTGTGGGGCGGAACAACTGCAGCCCCCAAACAATGAACACGCAACAAAGCACCTGCATTGGCCAGCTGGCTGCCTGGCCTGTGTTCAACTGTACACTTAAAGTTCTGAAGTGCCAAGAACCACCTTGTTATTCTCCCATTTCTCACTTTGTTTCACTGACATTCATTTCAAAGGGGCATGGTCAGTGATCAGCCTGAACTTCCTTCCCATCAAGTAGTATCTGAGAGTTTCTAATGCCCACTTTATGGCCAATGCTTCTTTCTCGACAGTAGCATAGTTTCTCTCATGTACATTCAATTTCCTGCTTAAGCAACAAATAGGGTGTTCTTCACCTTATCTGATCTGGGAGAGGATCGCTCCTATGCCTACACCTGATGCATTAGTTTGCACAACAAACTCCCTGTCAAAATCAGGAGTCATCAGAACTGGTTGGGTACACAATGCAATTTTTAACCTCTGAAAAGCCTTCTCTGCTTCCGGACTCCATTTAACCATGACTTCCTGTATGTCTTTGGTAAGGTCAGTTAGTGGGGCTGCAATGGTGGCAAAATTGGGTATAAATCTCCTATAATATCCAGTAATCCCTAAGAAGGTTCTCACCTTCTTCTTATTCAGGGGTCGTGAAGTGATCGCAGTGAGCGTCAAAATTTGTGGGTCCCACGGACCCACCACTTTATAAAAAAGGGGTCCTACCTGACCATTTCTGGGTCCCATCATAATTTATGCTTTAGAGCTCCCCATATGCCTCAGACCTCCCCACGTGCCACCACACATCCCCACATGCCCCTAAAATGCAGATCTGATACCCCCAACAGCACCAGATATCACCACAAGCCTCTTAAATGCATGTTTTAATGCCTCCTTGGTCTTTCAGGTAATATGACTTTCCACCAGTGCAGTGCCCCCAGGAGAGGTCCCCCTGTGCAGTGCCCCCAGGAGAAGTCCCCCTGTGCAGTGCCCCCAGGAGAAGTCCCCCTGTGCAGTGCCCCCAGGAGAGGTCCTCCTGCGCAGTGCGCAGTTCAATGAAGGTATCTGCCCCCTAATAGGTGTGAGTGACCTGGGCATTAGGCCCAAGCCACTAAAAGGCAAATACGTGGGCCCTCTAGTGACCTGGGCCTAAAGCCCAAGTCACACACCTATTTGGGGGCATATACCTTCAATTGGGCCTAATGCCCCCTATATTGCCCGGGCCTTGTGCCCGCCTAGAAACCCACAGGCCTATTGCCTGAATTCATCCCACGGGCCTAGTGCCCGACAACCCTGGTGGTCTAGGAAGGAGTGAAAAAAGACCGGTGGCCCAAGGCCGCCTACCGGTAAGGTGGAAGAGGCTGCAGGGGGGAGCTTCATTAGCTCTTTTGCTTTCCTCCCCCGCAGTCCTCTTCTGACTTCAGCTTCAGTCTTCTGCCGCTGGCCCGTCCTGGCCAGTGGCACCGCCTCTTCCTTCTTGATCGCGCCGTCTTCTGGCCTCTTGCGCGGGTGCCGGAACTGTTGCCGCGCCGCGCTGCTCTTCTCTTTGGGAGGTCTTCACTCCTCCCCTCAGCCAATGGACTGATCATGTTCCCGCTCAGCAGCGTCTATTCAAGACGCCGCAAGTGGGCGGGGCAATGACGCGGCGAGCCGCGATTGGCTCATCGCATCTGCCTCCTATTGGCTACTGGACCGCGAGCCAAAGCTCGCGGCCAGTGCCAAACCACTGCCGCCGCTACTTGGCTTCCGGGCAGCGAGCTCCGCTCAGCTCGTGCCTGGAGCAAAGCTTCTCCCGCCGCCACTGGTGGAAGGGACCAGGCGGTCCCTTCCACCAGGTACCCGCCTCGGTGGCTTACCTGGCACTGGGAACAAACACTGTCCCAGCGCCAGGCACGGACGATGCTGGGAGGCACTTGATCCCAGCACGGCTTTCTACAGCAGCAGCCAATGAGAGTTTATCTGACTCTCATTGGCTGCTCTAACAGACAGCATTGTGGTCTGTGTTGCAGCCAGCTGTCAGGGCTTGGCCACAGCACAGCGCGTCCCCAGGGACTTTAAAAAAGTGGGTCCCCAGTGACCGATATGGGGTAAAATACGCGCTATAGCGCGTATTTGCGAACACTGGTCGTGGCAAGTTTTGTATTGCCTCAATTTTATTAAGCTGTGGCTTTATCAAAGCTCCGCCAATGGTGTATCCAAGATACTTTACTCCTCCCATCCCTAGGCAACACCCTTTTGGGTTGGCTATCAAACCTGCCCTATAGATGGAGCCCAACAGTGATTGCACTCTGGGCAAGTGAGACTGCCAATCAGGACTATGAATGACCACATCATCCAGATAAGCAGCAGCATATTGTCTATGGGGCCTTAGAATTCTATCCCTCATCCTTTGAAAGATAGCTTGTGCCCCATTTAACCCAAAGGGCAACATCTTGTATTGGAACCCTTATGGTACAGAAAAGGCTGTATTTTCTTTGGCATCCTCAGTTAACGGCACTTGCCAATACCCTTTGGTTAAATCTAGAGTGGTTAAATACCTGGCTGTTACTAGTTTTTCAATTAGTTCATCCACCCTAGGCACAGGGTAGGCATCGAACTTTGATACACTGTTCAACTTTTGGAAATCATTGCAGAAATGCACACTCCCATCAGGCTTTGAAATAAGCACAATGGGACTTGACCACTCACTATGCAATTCTTCAATTACACCCAATTCCAAAATTTTTTAAATTTCTGTAGATACTGATTCTCTTTGGGCCTCTGGTAACTTATAGGGCTTTAGGTTAATCTTAACCCCTGGGTCAGTGATTACGTCATATTTGATGACTGTGGTTTTGCCCGGTTTATCTGAAAACAAAACCCTATTTCTGCTAAGAATTCCTTAACCTCCTGCTGTTGAACTGCCGACAGGGTTTTAGCTACTGTCACTTCAGGAACCAAGGGCCCTGGGTTTACTGGAGGGGCTTGGACGGCTGACAGAGCTGCTCTATCCTTCCAAGGTTTTATAAGATTTACATGGTATATCGGTTCTAGCTTTCCTTTCCCAGGCTGGTAAACTTTATAATTATAGTGTAACTTTATAACTCATTATAGTGTAAAAGACCTACTTTATTTGTCACATCATTGGTGCAATAATCAAAGAGTTGATGTTTCGACTGCAGGAGCACGGTCTTTCTCAAGACACCACCAGTGAATAGAACAAGACAAACACATAACTCCCTCTACCACAGAGCCCCCTGATATATCATGAGCAATTAATCAAAAAGCTAGCTCCTCCCATGGATGCCCTCCGAGACCAGAAGAGACAGATCTACTGAAGAAACATACTGTACATAAATACTATATAGGGCCCATCAATACCTTTAAAAATGCCAATAAAAGTGCCATAATTTGATGATGTTACCACTAGTTACCACGATTGCATGCTGTGTGTTGACTTTGATTTGAACTTAGGTGCTTTTTCTTGTTGTCCGGGGGCGCTATATTGCATACCGGAAGTGCCACATAGCCGGGTGTAAAGAATGGTACCAAAACATCCTCCAAGAGCAACTTCTCCCAACCATCCAAGAACAGTTTAGTGACGAACAATGCCTTTTCCAGCATGATGGAGCACCTTGCCATAAGGCAAAATTGATAACTAAGTGGCTCGGGGAACAATACATCGAAATTGTGGGTCCTTGGCCAAGAAACTTCCCAGACCTTAATCCCATTGAGAACTTGTGGTCAATCCTCAAGAGGCAGATGGACAAACAAAATCCCACAAATTCTGACAAACTCTAAGCATTGATTAGGCAAGAATGGGTGGCCATCAGTCAGTATGTGGCCCAGAAGTAGATTGACAGCATGCCAGGGAGAAATGCAGAGGTCTTGAAAAAGAAGGGTCAACACTGCAAATATTGACTCTTTGCATAAACTTAATGTAGTTGTCAATAAAAGCCTTTGACACATGAAATGCTTGTAATTTTACTTCAGTATACCATAGTAACCTCTGCAAAAAGGTCTAAAAACACGGAAGCAGCAAACTTTGTGAAAACCAATACTTGTGTCATTCACAAAAATTTTGCCCATGGCTGTACACTAGAATGATAAGCCCTGGTGAGTGAACTTTGCTTATTGCAATTATTTGAATATATATAAACTACCGTTCAAAAGTTTGGGGTCACTTAGAAATTTCCTTATTTTTGAAAGAAAAGCACTGTTTTTTTCAATGAAGATAACATTAACTTAATAAGAAATACACTCTATACATTGTTAATGTGGTAAATGATTATACTAGCTGCAAATGTCTGTTTTTTAAAGGAATATCGACATAGGTGTATAGAGGCCCATTTCCAGCAACCATCACTCCAGTGTTCTAATGGTACATTGTGTTTTCTAAGCGTGTTAGAAGACTAATGGATGATTAGAAAACCCTTGAAAATCCTTGTGCAATTATGTTAGCACAGCTGAAAATGGGTTTGCTTGTTAGAGAAGCTATAAAACTGGCCTTCCTTTGAGATAGTTGAGTATCTGGAGCATCATATTTGTGGGTTTGATTATACTTTCCAAATAGCCAGAAAAAGAGAACTTTCAATGTTTAACTTGACAGTCTATTCTTGTTCTTAGAAATGAAGGCAATTTCATGCAAGAAATTGCCAAGAAACTGAACATTTCCTACAATGGTGTGTACTACTCCTAACAGCACAAACAGCCTCTAACCAGAGTAGAAAGACAAGTACATTAGAGTCTCTAGATTGAGAAATAGATGCCTCACAAGTCCTCAACTGGCAGCTTCATTAAATGGCACCCGCAAAATGCCAGTGTCAATGTCTACAGTGAAGAGGCGACTCTGGGATGCTGGCCTTCTAGGCAGAGTGGCAAAGAAAAAGCCATATCTGACAATAAAAGAAAAATATTAATATGTGCAAAAGAACACAGACATTGGACAGAGGAAGATTGGAAAAAAATGTTATGGACAGATGAATCGAGGTTTGAGGTGTTTGGATCACACAGAAGAACATTTGTGAGAGGCAGAACAACTAAAAAAATGCTGGAAGAGTGCCTGACGCCATCTGTCGAGCATGGTGGAGGTAATGTGATGGTCTGGGGCTGCTTTGGTGCTGGTAAAGTGGGAGATTTGTATAAGATAATCCTTCCTATCACTCCATTTTGCAATGCCATGCCATACCCTGTGGACAGTGCTTGATTGGAGCCAATTTCCTCCTCCAACAGGACAATGACCCAAAGCACACCTCCAAATTATGCAAGAACTATTTAGGGAAGAAGCAGGCAGCTGGCATTCTGTCTGTAATGGAGTGGCCAGTGCAGTCACCAGATCTCAACCCCATTGAGCTTTTGCGGGAGCAGCTTGACCATATGTACGCAAGAAGTGCCCATCAAGCCAATCCAACTTGTGGGAGGTGCTTCAGGAAGCATGGGGAGAAATTTCTTCAGATTACCTCAACAAATTGACATCTAGAATGCCAAAGGTCTGCAATGCTGTAATTGCTGCAAAAAGAGCATTCTTTGACGAAAGCAAAGTTTGAAGGACAAAATTATTATTTCAAATAAAAATCATTATTTCTAACCTTGCCAATGTCTTGACTATATGCTCTATTCATTTTGCAACTCATTTGATAAATAAAAGTCAGTTTTCATGTAAAACACGAAATTGTCTGGGTGACCCCAAACTTTTGAACGGTAGTGTATATATATATATATATATATATATATATATATATATATGAGAAATAAGTTAATACTGGCGCACAAATTTCAAATTCCTAGTGTATAGTGAATAGTCAAATATTGATTGATGATACGTTGTGTAGAACACTCCTGAATATAACAGGTGGCTGCAGTTTTTCCAAATAATCCATATGGCAATTGGAGAAGAAGGTGCTGAAAAATAATAATGAAAAACATGCGCCTAATAGTGTAAAATTTTAAAAACAAATGAATCGGTGCTCAAATGGATAAGTAGTGTGCGTACCAAAAAATAAACAATCAAGAGCTTATCTGATAGTCAGCCAGTACTGCAATGGTCAGGTAACTTGAACCGATAGCACTTTCCAGGATTCCACGGGATACACCTTTAGGATCACCTTAAATGTGGGCTTGTCATTTTTTGCCCATCAAAAAGAAAATATATAGTGCAGTATTGTATGCAACAAATAGAAACACCACTGAATGAAAATAAATCTGCGTACCACAATGTGCATAAAACAATGCATGAACGATGTCACTCCTCTGTGCTTCAGGTCAAACTCAACGCGTTTCGTCCCTCTGGACTTCCTCAGGGGTAATATCAGTGTCCTGGAGCACCCCTTTATATATCCTCTACCATGCTTCTAATCAAGATTTGTGCAAACTTGTTAATGCACGCCGTCTGCGCATGCGCACTTTATGGCGGCCATTTTGGTGATGTCATATCCGCGTCACCAGTATAACAATAGATAAGGGATAAAAGAATATGTTCCACACACGCCGCTTACCACAGCGGATGTGCGTGGCCCAAATGTAGAGTGGCAAATGAGGCTGGTGACCCTCCCAGACATGGGAGACAGCCTCACTCCGCTCCGCTCAAAACGGAAGTACGGGCTGGCACTTCCGGGCACCAGCGGTCTGCTGGAGGGCGGAAGCTGCAGGCACCCAGACCTGCGGCAGCCATTTTTGATGTTTTAAATGGCGTCGGCCATCTTGTGGATGGCTGCCATTAGTAATGGCTGTCGCAGCCATTTTGTGGATGGCAGCCGTCCACTGAATATGTAGCGGCCATCTTTTTAATAGTGGTAGTATTCAATATTGACTTCCAATTGGTCATCCACCATTTTGTGTGAGGGCAAAATTTACTACTATCAGGGCAGCCATCTTTTAGGTATCACAGAACAGCAAAACCAATTTAAATATGAGACATGAAGTAACCTCATCAATTTTGATAATAAAGAGGCATGCAATTATTATGTATATACGACATAAAATAAAGTGACAGCAGATGCTTAATAAATAATATTATGTAACTGATGAAATACAGGAGAATAATAAATAGTTACCAGATACTTAATAAATAATAATATATAATTGATAAAATACAGGAGAATAATACATAGTTACCATAACAACCAATATTAAATAAGATAAAGTGACTAAAATACATAAAAGAACCTAAAATCATTCTAAAAGTAATATTGATGAAAATAATAAAATACATAAAAGGGGCTAAAAGTATATATTACTGAGAATGTTACTAGTTAAGAAAAGGAGCAATTTCATAATTCTCATTTAGACCGCTCGGTGTGATAGTGTTAAGTTCAAATATCCAGAACATTTCTCTCTGGGAAAGTTTTATTGCCAGATCTCCTCCTCTTGGTCCTAAGTTCAGTAATTCAATTCCTTTAAAGGTAAGGAACCCAGGATTGGACACGTGATGTGTTCTAAAGTGTCTGGAAATGGAATGGCTTTCAACCTTGTTTTTAATATTCCTGACATGTTCTTGGATACGTAACTTTAAGTTCCTTTTGGTCTTACCCACATACTTAAGGCCACAAGTACATTCCAGCAGATAAATGACAGAACAGGTGTTACAATTCAAAAATTGTTTGATAGAAAATGTCTTAGACTCGTAATTTGAAAAAGTCTTTCTATTAGGATGGAGATATTTACACATTATACATATATATATATATATATATATATATATATATATATATTGTATATATATACAATTTTTTTTTAACTAGACAAATGTTTATGTTCACATGAATGATTTTCTGAGTTTCCTCTGATAGGTCCAAGTTATACCTGTCTGACAATATGCTTATAATAGCCTATTCCACGCTGTCACTGCATTCAGTAATACAAGTTACGTGACAGAAATAAAAACCAGCATTAATTATTATAGCATTGGATATGTGCCTGAATTCCAGTAGATTTTACACTCTGTGCACCCAAACAAGTTATACCCTTCAGCGCTGGTAATAAGTCACAAGGCATTAAGTTATTTGTATATATACAGCATTACTGCTATGTTGAAATGCCTGTACCAAATAAAAAATACATCAATTAATAACAGGTAGATGGTTCTTGATTTTAATTTGTTTTATAACCACTGAAGTGAAGCTGCAAAATCAAGCAACAAAGCTGTATTTCATATTATGAGAATCTGCATACATATTCTTGCAAATCTGTGAGTCATAAGCATACAAATCACTTAGGCTATTAGCTTCCGTCATGGTTTACAATAACTGCTAGCAGTTACAATACCATTTAAAGTAGCTGTGAATAAATGATTTCTTGTTTAATAATATTAAGGCAAATGTCATGTCCTTCATTGTGTTAAAACACACACATTTAAACTTTGTATCTAAATGGTTTATTGAGAAAGATCTAGCTTACCCCCTAGCAATATAATTCATAAGTAGGTACTAAAAATATTCCTTGTAGTACAATATATGTTCCCAAATTCACACAATATTTAAGGACTAGCTAGTACTGCCTATTGTTTTCTTGGCAAACATAGTGACCAGGGACGGATCCTACTTCAGTGTCCCTAGGGGTCTGTGGCCTCTTGGCATTTGTGCTGCACTCCGCCTTGCCAGTAAATGAAGAAGCTCTTGCTTGGGGAAGAGTGATCAGGTCCAGGGGTGGCGTTGCTGATTGGAGCGATCGCCCCCCCCCTAGCATCCTTGGCTCTCTGCTCTGGCTCTGGGGGTGGGACTCGGGAGTCAGTAACACTGCGCAGCGTCTCCATCCGAGTGAGTGCTGCTGCTGGCTGATGGGCCCGCCTCCGGCTCTGCTCCTCTTGCTCCGGGGACTAGTGCTGCTGCTGGCTGATGGGCCCGCCTCCGGCTCTGCTCCTCCTGCTCCGGGGACTAGTGCTGCTGCTGGCTGATGGGCCCGCCTCTGGCTCTGCTCCTCCTGCTCCGGGGACTAGTGCTGCTGCTGGCTGATGGGCCCGCCTCCGGCTCTGCTCCTCCTGCTCCGGGGACTAGTGCTGCTGCTGGCTGATGGGCCCGCCTCCGACTCTGCTCCTCCTGCTCCGGGGACTAGTGCTGCTGCTGGCTGATGGGCCCGGCTCCGACTCTGCTCCTCCTGCTGACCTGCTCCGGGGACTAGTGCTGCTGCTGGCTGATGGGCCCGCCTCCGGCTCTGCTCCTCCTGCTCCGGGGACTAGTGCTGCTGCTGGCTGATGGGCCCGCCTCTGGCTCTGCTCCTCCTGCTCCGGGGACTAGTGCTGCTGCTGGCTGATGGGCCCGCCTCTGGCTCTGCTCCTCCTGCTCCGGGGACTAGTGCTGCTGCTGGCTGATGGGCCCGCCTCCGTCTCTGCTCCTTCTGCTCCGGGGACTAGTGCTGCTGCTGGCTGATGGGCCCACCTCCGGCTCTGCTCCTCCCCCTCCTGCTCCTTTTTTTTCCATGGTACTGAGTGCTGCTCCTGGCTGGATCTTAATATTCTGTGCCCGGAGGCCAGCACCACGGGGGGAGGTGGTGCTGGCCTCCGGGCACAGTATCTTAAGATCCAGACCACTTTGTCTGCCCATCTGAATGTGCGTATGCGCTGGATCGCAATTCTGTGCATGCACACAAATAATCAAGCCATGACAAGAAGTTTAGGGGCTGCATCAGCTGCAGCCTCTAGAAGTCAGATTGGGCTGCTGTTATAGCAGGGGAGTGGCTTCCCATTGGAAGCTCTATCTGCTAAATGCAGTCCAGACTGTCAATCCCCGGGGGAGAAAATATCTCCACCTGGGACTGCCTATTTGACTGTGATTAACAGGGAGTGCTTCCAATAGGAAAACACCAACAGGCTGTCTCTGTGTTGGCGGCTTTTACTAGGCAAAATCCGACACTAATAGTGACATAAGCTCAGGGGTATACCTTTAGCCATCCCAGGGGACCTAGAGATAAGGGTGCCCAATGATGGGATCCACTATCAATTGCTGGCTCCCACTCGGCCTTTCTGAGCAGACATTAGGGGCAGTGCAGCCTTGTTTTGGTTTTCAGTTCCCTCAATATGTTTAGAACAGCATGGACTTGTAGAAGTATTGCCAGGCTATACCTCCCCAGATCCACAATTTTCCTACGGAGCATGTTATGTTACGTTCCTGCATATACTACAACAGGTTTCATGCAGGAAGAACAAAATGAGACAGATGCAGCAATAATCCTTGTTTGATGGCACTTTGCACCTTATTTGGTACAAGTACACTTAGACCTTTGCCAAATTGCAAGATAGTGGTATTTGCAGAGGAGCACAAGTTGGCAGCAGCATACAAGCATACTTGCCTACTGTAATATTCTGGTTTAGTTGTGGACCCGGGGGGGTGACAGGAGCAAACAAAGAAGCAGATTTAAATAAAAAGGTAGAATATTTAATGAGTGGCTTAGAAGACACGGGAATGGCAAAAGCAAAACTCCAGGTTTAGCACTAAAGTGCACTTGATTACTGTAGTGAGGATAATAGTAGAATGTCCAGATAGTGGCAGATAAGAACAGTCCAGGTATGCAGGTTAGTGAACTGAAATAAACACAGGCAGAGGTGATGAGTCCAGCTGGGAGTTAAATGGAGGCAGGGTGTAGGGTGTCAGCAGGCTCAGGCACTCAGGCAGGGGAAAAGGCAGTGGAGGATGTAGGGTAGTCCAGTGGGTTATTTGGAGCTGACAAGCAGGCTGGCAGATAGCGTATACACAGGAACAAGAGGTGAGCACACAGAAATCCCTCTCAGCTAGGCTGAGATACACGTTGCACTGGCAATGAAGGAAGGCTCTGCACCTTCCTAAATACCCTGTGCCGTGCTATGACTGGCTGGAGGGAACACATGACTCACCAGGATTGGGCAGTTGAATCACATGGTCAGAAGGCAAGATGGCGGCGCCCATGCCAAACGGAACAGAAAACACCGCCAGCCCTCACCAGCCACGAGTGACAATGTGCCCGCACAGAACCATGCGCAGCCAAAGCCCCTCGCCAAACACCAGCGCCACTGCCAGACAACCCCCGCCATAGTGACCTCACAGATAATACCCGCCGACCACCATGCCGAGAGACCCTGGCCGTGACAGTACCCCCCCCCTTTTTGGTTGGCCTCAGGACACTCACCAGGCTTCTCTGGATGGGCAGAATGGAACTTCCTGATGAGTGCAGGAGCATGTACATCTCGGGCATCGGTCCAACACTGCTCCTCCGGACCATAACCCCTCCAATCCAGCAGATATTGCAAACGACCTCTGTGAAGACGGGAATCAAGGACCTGGGAGACCTCAAACTCAACTCCTCTCTCCGTCTGGACAGAGGAGAGATCTAGATAGGGCATCCGCCTTTTGATTAAGTGACCCAGACCGGAAGGTCAGGGTGAACTGGAACCTGGCAAAAAATATTGCCCATCGGGCCAGACGAGGACTTACACATTGAAGGTTCTTGAAGAACAGAAGGTTTCTATGGTCAGTAAACACAGTGAAGGGAAATTTTGCTCCTTCCAGCAGATATCTCCATTCTTTTAATGCCATCTTCGCTGCCAGGAGTTCTTGTTCGCCAATGGCGTAATTTCTTTCGGCAGGCAAGAATTTCTTGGAAAAAAACCCACAGGGATGAACTCGATTGTCCTCATAATGCTGGGATTGGACTGCTCCCACAGCTTCTGATGACGCGTCCACTTCCACTAAAAAAGGCCTATCCAGATCTGGCTGTTGAAGGACTGGAGCAGAAATAAAGGCTTGTTTTAGGAGCTGAAAAGCAGACTCTGCCTCAGGTGACCATAGGGCAGGATTGGCACCTTTACGGGTCAAGGCTGAAATGGGAGCCAGTAATGATGAGAATCCCTTGATGTATAGTAGTTGGCGAACCCCAGTAATCTCTGGATGGCTTTCAAAGTCTGAGGTTGAGTCCAATCCAAAATTGCCTGTACCTTCTTGGGATCCATTTCCAGATTGGAACCAGAGATGACATAGCCAAGGAAAGGCACACTGGGTACACTGAAGACACATTTCTCCAACTTGCAGTAGAGGTGGTTCTTTCTCAGATGAGTTAAAACTTCCTTCACATGTTCGTGATGTTTCACTACAGAAGATGAAAAGATTAGTATATCATCCAGGTAGACAACAACTGAGACGTATAACAGGTCCCGAAAAATCTCATTAACAGAACTCTGAAAAACAGCAGGGGCATTACATAATCCAAAGGGCATCACCAAGTATTCGAAATGTCCATCCCTGTTATTAATGGCGGTCTTCCATTCATCGCCAGCATGAATATGGATGAGGTTATAAGCCCCTCTTAGATCTAACTTTGAAAGTATGATGGAACCTTTCACCCTATCGAACAACTCTGTAATCAGGGGAAGAGGGTATCGATTCTTTACTGTTATTTCATTAAGACCCCAGTAATATATACAAGGTCTCAGGCCAATGTCCTTCTTGCCAACGAAAAAGAACCCAGCTCCGGCAGGTGAGGTTGGAAGGACGAATAAAACCCTTTGCTAGGTTGTCCCGGATGTATTCGGACATGGCTTGAGTCTCAGACAAGGATAACGGATAGGTACGACCACGACAAGGTATCTTGTCAGGTATTAAATCGATTGGACAATCCTATTCCCTGTGAGGAGGTAAGACATTTGCTTGT
The DNA here is from genome assembly GCA_031769625.1 of Taudactylus pleione. Classification (NCBI taxonomy): domain Eukaryota; kingdom Metazoa; phylum Chordata; class Amphibia; order Anura; family Myobatrachidae; genus Taudactylus; species Taudactylus pleione. The sequence goes on from JAUIMM010000014.1 coordinate 30,647,780, forward strand.
TGCTCAGAAAACACATCAGCGAACATCTGGTATTCTTTAGGAATGGCTGAAGAAATTAATGGAGCTGTCTTTCTTATAGGTCGTATCTTGGGAAGACAGGATTTCTGACAGTCTGTACCCCACGAAAGAATCTGCATGGAACACCAATCTATCCTGGGATTATGCTGGCGTAACCAGGGTAGACCTAGGATAATTTCTTGAGAAGCCTCTGGTATCACTAGGAACTTTAAAGACTCGGAATGAAGTGCCCCAATTCGGACTAGTACTGGTTGAGTCTCCTTGGTGACTATTCCATTAGTTAGAGGACGTCCATCTACAGAGGTCAAGGAAATAGCATGATTGAGAGATGTACAAGGAATCTGTAGTTTGTCAATTAAGCTGGAAGTCATGAAATTTCCGGCTGCTCCAGAGTCAAGTAGAGCAGTAGCAAAGGCAGGTTTAGGTTTGAGATCCAAAGCTAAGGTAAGTTTGAAATCTTTAGTATTCGGGGACGGGCTCATAACTCCTAACTTGATGTCTCCAGGGTCAGTTAGGATTTGGCATTTCCCGGTTTACGGGGACAAGAGACCACCAGGTGACCTGACTCTCCGCAGTACAGATAGAGGTTTTTTTGTAATCTCTCTGACGTTCTTCTTTGGAGAGGTGGGTATGATTCACCTGCATTGGTTCTTCGTCTGTAGGGGAAGGAATAGGATGGGTAGGCAAGGAAGGGGTAAATGACCTTTGCCGGTCAGTTCTGTGCTTTTCAGCCTGATGTTCTCTGAAGTGCGGGTCAACATTATTACAAAGTGAAATCATATAATTTAGGTTGGTAGGAAGCTCACGGGTGACCAGGTCATCCTTTAATCGATCTGACAGGCCGTGCCAAAAGGCCATGCCAAAAGGCTGCGGTGAGGGTTTCCTTATTCCATTTGAGCTCTGATGCCAAGATTTGAAACTGCACGGCATATTGGCTGACAGGACGGATTCCTTGTCTCAGTGTCATGATGCTAGACGATGCTGATACAGTACGCCCAGGTTCATCAAAAATCCTCTTAAATGATGACACAAAGCTTGCGTAATTATCCAGCAGCGGGTCTGAACGCTCCCAGAGTGGTGAAGCCCAATCCAAGGCCTGGCCAGATAGCAAGGAGACGATGTAAGCCACTCTGGTTCTTGCAGTTAAAAAATTATCAGGCTGTAGAGTGAAGTGTATATCACACTGATTTAGGAATCCATGACAGAGTTTAGGATTGCCATCGAATTTGCTTGGCATAGGGAGATGTAAGATGAGATGACCTGCCTCCTGTATTCCCAGATGCTGAAGCGGATGTAGTTGCTGGTACTCCAGGGGTGTATAAGGAAGTTTGCAATTTATCCTGTCGCTTAGACATCTCTTGCAGAAATTGAGCCATTTGATGCTGCATAGTTTCCAGGTTTTCTAGACGACCAGAAATGCACTGGAATAAATCCACTCCAGACTCCTGATCCATAGCCGGATCCATGGGGCCAGTGCAAACTGTAATGTTCTGGATTAGTTGTGGACCCGGGGGGTGACAGGAGCAAACAAAGAAGCAGATTTAAATAAAAAGGTAGAATTTTTAATGAGTGGCTTAGAAGACATGGGAATGGCAAAAGAAAAGTCCAGGGTTAGCACTAAAGTGCACTTGATTACTGTAGTGAGGATAATGGTAGAATGTCCAGATAGTGGCAGATAAGAACAGTCCAGGTATGCAGGTTAGTGAACTGAAATAAACACAGGCAGAGGTGATGAGTCCAGCTGGGAGTGAAATGGAGGAAGGATGTAGGGTGAAGGAAGGCTCTGGACCTTCCTAAATACCCTGTGCCATGCTATGACTGGCTGGAGGGAACACATGACTCACCAGGATTGGGCAGTTGAATCACATGGTCAGAAGGCAAGATGGCTGCGCCCATGCCAAATGGAACGGAAACACCGCCAGGCCTCACCAGCCCAGAGTGACAATGTGCCCATACAGAACCACGCGCAGCCAAAGCCCCTCACCAAACACCAGCGCCACCGCCTAACACCCCCTGCCATAGTGACCTCACAGGTAATACCCGCCGACAACCATGCCGAGAGACCCTGGCCGTGACACCTACTTTTGAAAAAGCATTTCAGGGAGAGTGTTAAAGCAGCACCTTTGAGCATGGCGGTAAAGTGGACGTGTACTGCTACATCTGAGAGGCGGGCCATGAAATTGACTTAGATCCAAATGAAAACAAGCCCAAAAGCAGTTAGTAAGCAGAGGTGTATCTACCTATTGGCCAGGATGGCACTCGCCAGGGGCGCCTGCCTAGGGGGGGGCGCCATTCTGGCGGTGCCACCCACAGCCATGGGGTAGACATTCTTCCTATGAAAATAGGACTGCTGCTCCCTCCTTAAACAGCCTGTCCTCTGTCTGAGTGAGCCGAGCGAGGTCCCGCCCATTAAACCCTGCCGGGTCACCACCACACATACTCCTCCCCGTCTCTTGTCGGAGGAGCAGGGAGTCAGTCAGGGAAACCTGGGCATAACACAAATGGTGGCATAGTGAAAGGCTTCACCTCATCAGTGTCTCCTCCGGGTGATGTCACCTGCAGGGTCAGGTATGCTGTCGGCTGCCTGCCCGTCCGTAGATTTGTCAGAGTCAATCTATGGAAGGGGATCTAGCTGCTTCCGTAGATTCAATGAGAAGCTAGAGCTGAGTTCCGTGAAGGCGGCCTGAGAGGGACTCCTATTCATCGAGACCTCACTACTGGCATTGCACTGCCTTTGCCAAAGGCAAAAGGTATGGGTGCAGACTGGGTGACTAATTTTAGAAGGTCTAGCATATATATATATGTGTATGTGTATGTATATATATATATATACAGTCAGGTCCATAAATATTGGGACATTGACAGAATTTTCAGATTTTGGCCTCTATTCACCACCACAATGGTTTTGAAATGAAACAAACAAGATGTGCTTTAACTGCAGACTTTCAGATTTAATTTGAGGGTAATTACATCCAAATCGGGTGAACGGTGTAGGAATTACAACAGTTTCAATATGTGCCTCCCACTTTTTAAGGGGCCAAAAGTAATGGGACTATCAACTCAAAAGCTATTTCATGGACAGGTGTGGGCTATTCCCTCGTTATTTCATTATCAATTAAGCAGGTAAAAGGTCTGGAGTTGATTCTAGGTGTGACATTTGCATTTGGAATCAGTTGCTGTCGACTCTCAATATGAGATCCAAAGAGCTGTCACTATCAGTGAAGCAAGCCATCATTAGGCTGAAAAATCAGAACAAACCCATCAGAGAGATAGCAAAAACATTAGGTGTGGCCAAATCAACTGTTTGGAACATTCTTAAAAAGAAAGAACGCACCGGAGAGCTCAGCAACACCAAAAGACCCGAAGACCACGGAAAACAACTGTGGTGGATGACAAAATAATTATTTCCCTGGTGAAGAAAAACCCCTTCACAACAGTTGGCCAAATCAAGAACACTCTCCAGAGGGTAGATGTATATGTGACAAAGTCAACAATCAAGAGAAGACCTCACAAGAGTGAATATAGAGGGTTCACCACAAGATGCAAACCATTGGTGAGCCACAAAAACAGGAAGACCAGATTAGAGTTTGCCAAACAACATCTAAAAAAGCCATTACAATTCTGGAACAACATCCTATTGACAGATGAGACAAAGATCAACTTGTACCAGAGTGATGGGAAGAGAAGAGAAGGAAAGGAACTGCTCATGATCCAAAACATACCACCTCATCAGTGAAGCATGGTGGTGGCAGTGTCATGGCGTGGGCATGTATGGCTGCCAATGGAACTGGTTCCCTTGTATTTATTGATGATGTGACTGCTGACAAAAGCAGCAGAATGAATTCTGAAGTGTTTCGGGCAATATTATATGCTCATATTCAGTCAAATGCTTCAGAACTCATTGGACAGCGCTTCACAGTGCCGATGGACAATGACCCGAAGCATACTGCAAAAGCAACCAAAGAGTTTTTTAAGGCTAAAAAGTGGAATGTTATGCAATGGCCAAGTCAATCCCCTGACCTGAATCCGATTGAGCAGGCATTTCACTTGATGAAGACAAAACTGAAAGGAAAATGCCCCAAGAACAAGCAGGAACTGAAGACATTTGCAGTTGAGGCCTGGCCGAGCATCACCAGGGATGAAACCCAACGTCTGGTGATGTCTATGTGTTCCAGACTTCAGGCTGTGATTGCCTGCAAAGGTTTTGCAACAAAGTATTAAAAAGTGAAAGTTAGATTTAGGATTGTTTAGTTTGTCCCATTACTTTTGGCCCCTTAAAAAGTGGGAGGCACATATAGAAACCGTTGTAATTCCTACACCGTTCACCTCATTTGGATGTAATTACCCTCAAATTAAATCTGAAAGTCTGCAGTTAAAGCAGATCTTTTTTGTTTCATTTCAAAGCCATTGTGGTGGTGAATAGAGGCCAAAATATGAAAATTCTGTCAATGTCCCAATATTTATTGACCTGACTGTATATATAATGTATGTGGTACAGTATATAAGGGTGGCTGGCTTGGGAAACAGAAGGGGGATGGCTGGAGAAACAGAAGGAGGATGGCTGGGGAGACAGAAGGAGGATACTGGGGAGACAGAAGGAGGATGGCTGGGGAGACAGAAGGAGGATACTGGGGAGACAGAAGGAGGATGGCTGGGGAGACAGGAGGAGGATGGCTGGGAGACAGAAGGAGGATGGCTGGGGAGACAGAAGGAGGATGGCTGAGGAGACAGACGGAGGTGCTGGCTGATGAAACATGGGACTTGCTGGGGAGACATTATAGGCACTTATTTATTGTATAGTGTAATTTTTCAGAAACTATGGGGGGGCGCCAGTCCATTACATTGCTAGGGGCGCTCGGACCTCTAGATACTCCCTTGTTAGTAAGATATACTTTTTGATGAAAACACACTGATACTATTCAGGAAATACCTATGAACGCGGCGGTAAAGTGGACATGTACTTATACATCTGAGAGGTGTGCCATAAACCTTACTTACATCCAAATGTAAATGAGCCCCAAAGCCGTTAGTAATATCTACTTGTTGATGAAAACACACTGATACTTTTCAGAAAATGTATGTAGCCATAGGTATCATTGTGCCTTATTATAATGTATAACCAATGCAGGGAAATTATACTGATGATCCCTTTTGAATGTATATATCTGTGGATTTTTTTTATTTAACAGCTTCATAATGGGGGTAAGGTGCAATCAGGGAGATTGTTGGATTCTTCAGGGAGACATGGAGATGCCTGGGACCAGGGGTATTTTGGATATTGAATATTTCATATTTTGGAATATTTGCATGCTATAATGAAATATCATGGGTATCGGAACTAAATCTAAACACAGAAAGCATTTATGTTTCATATACACCTTATCAGGGGCGTCTTAAGAGAGGAGGGGGCCCGTGTGCATTCTCCGTGCAGTGCCCCCTCCTCTCTCCCTTACGGCCGGCAGCTGACTGATGCAGCTGGCAGGCCACCGCAGAAGCAGTAGACTCTGGGCACTAGACTGCCGGAAAAATGGCCGCGGTGGCCATTTTCCGGTGTTCTCTGCAGCGCTGACACCCGACGCAGGACCACGGAGAGGAGAGTTTTAAATTATATGGGTGCAGGGTGTGTGGTGCGGGGCACCCCTGGACCCGGGGACCCATGTGCCCCGCACACCCTGCACCCATTATAGATATGCCCCTGCACCTTATACACATAGCCTGCAGGTAATTTTATACATATTTTCAATAATTTTGTATCTCAAACAAAGTTTGTGTACATTGAACCATTTATAGCTCAGTTATACCAAAAGAATTCTGTATTTTGGAATATTCCGTATTTCGGAATATTTGGATATGGGAGACTCAACCTGTACTACTATTTCAGGGAGTCTCCCTGACAATGAGGGAGAGTTGGCAAGTACAGTATGATACAAGTGAAGTTAGTTTTGTTGAGCAGTGCAAACACTACAGCAAAAAAAATATTAGAGATATTACAGAATACTAAGAAGCTGATTACTGAAATTGGAATTTAAAATAAAGCAGACAGAAATATGACAGACAGAACAAAAACTATAAACAAGACTACGTTAACAGGAAGACAACACATCATACTCGCCTACTTTTGAAAAAGCATTTCAGGGAGATTGTGATAGCAGCACCTATGAGCACGGCGGTAAAGTGGACGTGTACTGCTACATCTGAAAGGCGTGTCCTAAAATTTACTTAGATCCAAATGAAAACAAGTCCAAAAGCAGTTAGTAACACCCACGCACGCAGGGGGGTTATCTGAGTACCTAGAAACTCCCCATGCTCGTTGCTCCATCGCCGCTGGCCTGGCGAGCTCCTGAACAATATTACTTTTTTTATTTGTAAAGAGACACTGCCTGGGCTGGCTGTAGGGGGAGCTGCAGCACGCAAGCCCCTCCCAGTCACTTCCCATAGGGGCACTGTGACCGGCAATGGGAGAGAGCGCCTGCCGCCAGGACACTGTCTACTACTCCAGCGCAGCGAGTCCTGAAGCCGCACGACGTAGGTGGGGGTGCCGGGGGGATAATATTTATTAAATTAAGCCAGATGACTACTGTATGTATATGCGGGGGAAAGGACGGCGGTGGGGCTGGGAGACAATCTTTATTAAATGATGCCAGAGGATGACTCACCACTGTATTTGCGGGGGAGGGGGGGAGGAAGGGGTGGATGGCCTAGAGGGGGGAGGATAATATTTAGGTGTCGGTGGGATACGGGGGGGAGGATAATCTTTATTAAATGATGCCAGTTGACTCACTGCAGTATGTATTTGGCCGGGGGGAGGACAATATTTATGAAATGATGCCAGATGACTGCTGTATGTATTTGGGAGAGGGGGGGGGGGTAGAGGATAATATATATGAAATGATGGATCACTGCTAATTGTATTTTGGCTCTGCATTTGTGTTTTTTAGGTGAGCGCTGCGGTGTGTGTGTGTCAGTGTGTGTGTATGAGTAGGTCTGTCAGTGTGTCTGTCAGTGTATCCATCTCTGTCAATGTGTGTTTGTGTGTATCTGTCTGTGTCAGTGTTGTGTAGTGTGCAGGCTAAGGGGGAGCGGGAACATGTCGGCATGTCAGTAATTATAGCGAAAGAAGTACTGGCATAGGAAAGGACAAAATGGCTGCTGTAAGATGTAAGTAGAGAAGATGAAATTCAGAGGTCAAAAGCTATATAAATGATGGCAAGTACGTAACCTAACACGATGGATAGAAACATACAGATGAAAAGGGTAAAAATCAATAATAACATAATGGAAGATATAGATAATAATTGTAGAAAATATATAAACAAAGGGGAACAAATCAATAAGTAGTTAATTAAAACTAGGTTGAGTGGTGTCAAGACTATGGTGTCAAAAGTACATTCAGACCTTTTTGGAACTTGGGTATTGTTAGAACATCAACATTACTCTCTATTACCCATTTGAAACAGAAAAACATATCCACAGGTTGCTTCACATACAGTAAATCGTGTCTGTCAGAGCAGCCTATAGCCACCAGATGCCTTGTTATTTATATTATTTATTGTTATTTATATTAAAACACTTGAAGTACACAATAAAGTGTATGTTGCAGGCTTATTCTGGTTAGATGTTTTTGTCATTGGGTCTGTAACCAATTATTTGGAAACCCCCCTTTCAGAATCCCACATTTGCCACTGAGTAAGATCTACTTGTTAATGAAAACACACTGATACTTTTCAGAAAATGTCTGTAGCCATAGGAATCATTGTGCCTTATAACCAATGCAGGAAATATATACTAATTATGCCATTTTAATGTGAATATCCATTTTTTTATATATAACATCTTCATAATGGGGGTAAGGTGCAATTAGGGAGGTTGCTAGACTCTTCAGGGAGATTGTTACTATTTGAGGGAGTCTCCCTGACAATGAGGGAGAGTTGGCAAGTACAGTATACAACACATGTCCGACAGGATAACATTAACAAACTAAGGGGGTGATTAAAGTGTTTTGGGTGCCTGTAGATCCTGTCTAAACTGACCGAGAGCTATTCAATTGTTCTGGGCACCCATGTAGAACAATAAGATCACCCGATTTTAAACAAAGTCCCAAATTCATTCACTGCTGAATATACAAACCTATGAACCTCCATAACCTAAGAATCCAATCAAGACAGAATAGAAAACACAGAAACTTGACTAACCTAGCACAAGAAAGCTATTTAAAAGGGGCAAAAGAAGCAAACAGAAGGCTCACTAATGTGAAGATAACCTTATTGAATAAAATCCTAAACAACCATAACCAAATACGAAACAACAAGGTCTCACCACGCAAAACATCTCAGTAGAGTCAAACCCACAGACAAGTACTGTATTAAGTATTTTTTAGACCTAAACAGCTAATACAACCTCCAGAAACATCCCAAAAGGAACTGTGGGTCTGATTAAGATGTGGGCGATAATGCATTAGCAGCTGCTGTGTGAAAATATGCTAATGCTACAGCCACCTAGAAATGTAAGGAGATGCCCACTGGCAGCCTAGCAGATCCAAGCAACTGTGTACCAATACGCAGCAGTGTTCGCAGATCCTTCGATGTTCAACCATCTGAGTAACCCTATGGTGTCACAGAATGGCAGAGAGAACTGGGGCACTCATTCAGAGCCGCTCGTAAGCGGTCGTACGCTCGTAGTCATCCGATGTTGTTAAACCACGCATGCGTCGGTGTAACAGTGCGCATGTGCGCACGGCTGATTGCGTTAATTTTTTCAGTCGTTCGTCGAATAACGAACAGGAAGTGACATGTCAGATGTGATTGACAGAACTGTCCGTTTTGGGGCGGTGACGGGGGTGGAGATGGGAAAACGCAGGCGTGTCGAGGCCTTTTTTGGGCATACATAAATTATCTGATGCGAACGGCCAATGTGAACGGAAAAAGTGTTACGTCACTGTCTGAGCCACTTTCCATTCAAACTGCTCGCTCAGCTTGTGGTCTGGTATTCTCTACTGCAATGACGATGGTCTCTTCGTTCTTCCCGTGGCTCATCGATGGTTTCCCGATTTATCAATTGAGGCCTCAAAAACAATCAGTTTTGAATTGTAAAAATGCTTGCAAGCTGTTTAGCAAATAGCCTTTTTTTAGTGGCAAAAAAACGTACGCAGGTGAACTACTCAGCTGTTAATTTCTGGGTTAGACAATCAATTAGCTTACAAATTTATTTTACATTTGCGTGTTTATGCCAAATATTTTTTTTATTTTGTTTTGGCCAACAATATTGTACGCAGGTTTGTTGTTTTTCTTCTTTTTTTAGGGGCCAAGAAAACAATCGTCCTTTTGTTTTTTGCTAAGTGTTAATTAAAAAACATAAATTGTTTTTAACCCTTGGTTTATTTTTCGCCAAAAAATGTTTAGATTTCCGTGGTATTGTTTGTAATGTTGTTTTTCGGGATTACCTTTTAACCATTTTTTTAATAAATTAACAATAGAATTGTGCAGATTTTCAACAGTATTTTTTATTTTTTTTGGTTTATTTCTCAACCAATTTTGTGGTAATAAAAAAAACTTGATAACGTAAAAACAAATAAAAAATGATTTTAAAAACACACAAACAAAATAAGTGGCACTTGAAATCCACAAACAAACACAATTAATAAAAAATTCACAAGAAAGGAGAGGGAGGTTTTGGGCATTAAGGAATATGGGGCAAACACTGAGAAGGATTGTGGGAAAATTAGCCAGTGCTGTCATCGCCTTTTGGCCCATTTGGCCGGGGTAGGGAGGGAGCCTGAACGGGTCCGGGATGTCCTTCTGCTGGCCTGGCCAGAGGCAGATGTTGTGGCCGCTGGACTACGCATAGGGCTAGGCACATTTAGAGGGATGGCTGTTGTTGTGCCAGAGGTGGAGGGTCCTGATATACCGGCAGGAAGGGAGGCCGGCTCCAACATGTGCTGGCGAACGAGCTGCTCCAGGGCATTTGCTATTCGCACATTGGCTCCAGTATTTTCCACCAGGGCCTTAGCAATGGTCACGTTGGCCGCAGCACTTTGCTCCAGGGCGTCCGCCACCCATAGCAGATTGGCGTCCATCCTCAGCAGAATCTCGGTCTGCTGATCCATTTTAATATTGAGATCACTGAGGAGGCCCACTGCCTGCGAGGGGGAATGTCCTGGACTGTCTGCCACAGGGTCCACAGCCAGATCTACTGCTTCCTCCCCTGCAGAGCTAGCAGAAATTCTGCGGCCAAAGCTCCCCTCTGGAGCAGACTCATCCGCCTGTGTCTCTGTGAGAAAAAAGAGAAAAGAGTAACATTATAATCTAGATATTGTCCCAAACACATTTCTGAGTTGTTAACATTACAACATTTACCTGGGGCAACATGAGGAGCCGCAAAGTCTGGCATGTCGGTATCCATGTTCAGCACGCCAAACACCTCCTCATCCTGCACACACCCCTGGGCCAGCTCCTCCAAATCTATGAGCTCCAGTGACACAGGGGTGGGACCCCCACCTGTCCCCCCTGCATGCCTAGCCCTATCAGCCAGTTTTTGCTTAAGACGATATTTGAAGTCGCTCCATCTGTGGGGTAAAAAGTTGGCATTATTCCTGCAGTATTTGTACCTGTAAACACTTTTTACTAAAATGTAGTTTTTACGTACCGGCGTTTGACCTCACGGGTTGAACGTTCACAATCACCCACCCTATTGACACCACTGGCTATGTCATTCCACATTTTCCATTTCTGGCTTGCACCCATATTCCTTGGTGTCTGTGGCAGGTTGTCATTGCACATTTGCACCAAAACCTCCATCTCCTTTCTTGTGAATTGTGGCTGCCTTTTTTTTTTTTGTTTAGTTGGCCTACCAGGCCCAGCAGCCTCTTCCATGGCATCCTCCACTCCTTTTTTGAAATAGATTTTAAAAATTATATTGTCAAACGTTAACCAAATTATTGTTAACCATAATCCTTTAGTCCCAAAAAGACAAATACTTTCCTGGCGCCTCTTGGCCAGTGCTTTGCTGCTCTGTAGCCATTTTTGACTTTCAGGTCTCACTACAGCAGACCGATTGGGGTTTTCAGTGACGTTTTTATACATGCGTCAGCATTATTCGGCCGCATCATTGATTGTGCGCTCCTATTGTCCGTCCTTAATTTGAGCGGGAAAAGAAAGACTATTTATGGCTTGGTGTGACTCGAGTCGAGGTGGCAGGTTATGAATGTTGGAGGTTTGGCGTAGGAGTTGTTTGTTGGCGGTTTGTGGAGTTTGAGGCGGTTTTTTCTAGTGTGCTCATTTTGTTTGTTTTCTTATTTATTTAATTTCCGTTCGCTTTTTTTTATTGTTTAGCTTTTTTTTTTGGAGTTTTTGAGTAAGTCTTTTTAAAAACTACCGTAAAAAAAAAGTAAATATTTTTCAAATGTGTGTATATTTTTTTTTGTTTTTTTTACAGTTATTTTGGCATTGCCCCCTTGACGTTTTTGGACTTTGGGTTGTTTGTCTGTTATTGGTAAGTGTTTTTAGTTTCATGAATTTACAATTTCGATGTGTTGGTCTTCGCATGTTTCGCTAAGTAATCTTGTTTTTTTTCTTGGACCAATCATGTCTTACCACTAAATATAGCGTACTCTTTTGCGAAATAATGTTTAAGTTGTTTTTAATTTAAAATGCGTACTATTTAGCGCTCTAATGTCTCCTTATTGAACTGTAAAAGTAGCGTACTATTTTGCGAACTAATGTGTCTTGTTTTACCTGTAAAAAATGCGTACTATTTAGCGCACTAATGTGTTTTTATTTTTTCAGTGTAAAATCATGTTTTACCACTAAATGTAGCGTGCGATTTTCCAAACTAATGTGTGCTCCCTTCACTTTTTTTGAACCCTAAAAAATGTGTTTTCAATCCAAGTTTTCACAAAAAAAACAAAAAATATTTTCTACTTTGGAAATGTAGGTTGTTCTACTCATGACAAGACCCCGGCCTGTAAGCATCTTTTTGATTTCTTAAAAGAGAGAAGTATATTTTTCTTTATACATTTGTCTTAAACAATAACTACCTGGCTTACCATTTCAGGTTGATGTCGGTCGTATTATATTGGCCATGGTTCCAGAACCCGACCAACCTCAACTTCGTCCCAGGTATAGGTCTCGTAGGCGTGCAAGGCCCCAGATATATAGAACATGTGTCACCCTTTTTGGAATGCCAGATGATGAGGTATTAAGATGATACCGTCTTCCTCCACAAATCATCCTAGACACTCTCTCATTAATAGAGAGTGATCTTGAACGGCAAATTGACAGTCCCACAGCAATACCACCACTTACGCAATTAATGTCGGTGTTACATTTCTGTGCCTCAGGATCCTTTCAAACCACGGTGGGAATAGTTGCCGGAATCTCCCAATCCTCCTTTCAAGGATCCTGAGGGCAGTGATGGAGGCCCTTTTCAAACACCTCCATCATTTTATTACAATGCCATTGGATATGGGTTCCCTTAGTGTGGCAAAGGCCAATTTTTACCAAATAGCTGGCTTCCCACACATCATAGGGGTTGTGGATGGCACTCACATACCACTTCAGCCTCCAGCAAGGCTGGAGGCTATTTTTAGGAACCGCAAACACTTTCATTCACTGAATGTAATGGTGGTATGTGATGCCTCTCTCCAGATCCTGTCCCTGAATGCCAAATTCCCCGGGAGTGCACATGATTCCTTCGTCATCCTGCAATCAGGGATTTAGCACAAATTAGACAACCTACAAGCTGGTGATGCATGGCTTCTGGGCAAGTTGACACCTGTTGCAACCACTGCAAAGCTTGTTACAAAATGGTCCTGATGGGTTTTTTTTTATTTTCCCAGGAGACAGTGGTTACCCTTGCACGCCCTGGCTGCTCACTCCTTATTTGGCTCCCACACCAGGGCCACAAAGTGAGTATAATTCCGCACTTACAGCCACCAGGCAGGTGGTGGAGTGCTGTATCGGCCTTTTAAAAGGCCGATTCAGATGCCTCCACCGCTCTGGTGGCGACCTCATGTATTTGCCGGATATGGTTTCTAAAATTGTGGTCCTGTGTGGGATATTTCACAACATCGCCATAAGGATGGCCCCCCCGAGGTTGGTCGGAGGTCAGTATGTGGGGGGGCCATACACGATGATGTGGTGGCCAGATATTTTAGGAAATTATTGTCAAAAAATTATTTAATTGACGCAATGTAGACATGTAAGATTTTAATGTCCAATTTTAAATGTTTTTTATTTTAATTTAATTTTGTCTTTTATTCCATAAAATGACCCGAAAAAACAATGCCTACTACCTGATCCAAAAAATTGTCTTCATGTTGCCACATTGGATATAACTTCTGGAACAATTATTTCTTCGCCACATTTGTGGATTCATGTTGGCCTGCTACTTCTTCAAACAGTTCTTGACTGTTGTTTTTTTTTTGGGTGTTGGTTGTTTTTTGGAGTGTGTTTTCACTGTGTGAATTGATTGTCACAATTCACTTTGTGTTTATTATTTGTGTGTATTAAATTTTTGGATTTCGTTAAAAAGACTTTTCCTTGGTAAATTACAAGCAAGTGTAACCTGGTCCAAAAAAGGCAAACTTTCTTAATGGCTAATCCTGTAATGTGTTAAATTGAAAAGTATTTTACCATGCTTTGTGGCTAAAAACAAACACCAAAGGTATTATGGTGAATCAGTATGTTTTATAATCTAGGCCTAAGCAGGTTTGCTTTAATATTTACATTACCCACCAAAAAAAAAAAAATCCTGGTAATTCGACAAACCTATTGGTATTGTTAGGTGTTTAATGTGCCAGCTTACATACTTGAGCTTTCTACAATCTAATTTACATTACTTAAAAAAACATGCTCCAATAATCTACTTATGTAAGGTTAAACAATCTAATATTTACAGACAAGGAATGAGACTTGAATAAATCAAAATATATTTTATTTTTAACCACATTTTTAGGGGGGAAAAAACAAAAAAATTAATGCCGCAGGACCGCCAACATGTGATCCAGGACCACAAGCATCCCGACAACATGGCCCCTCAACGTGTGCAAGCCTTCCTGCATTGCTTGCAAACGCCTCTGGTCCTCAGTGGGTTAAAAAAAAAGTGTGGATTACTAAACTGACACCTTAATTTATATGTTACCAAACAGCTTTAAATTCAGACTATACTTTAAAAAAGATATAAAATTTTAAAAAAAACAAAGTAACGGCAAACACAAAGATTGTATGAATACAAACTAGAAAAATTACACATAAAAGACAACCAAAAAAAGGGCGAAGTTTGCCAAAACACTACATTTGTTGGTACCGTAAACTAGAAAGACACAAGTATGAGTGTTTGGACATGTGTGATATGTGTAAGGGGAAAACATCCTAGACATTGTTTTGCAAAGATATATATCCAAAACATTAGAAATACTTAACAAATTGGAAATGCACAGGCAAAAGGACAACATCACCCAAAAACCAAAAAATGCCAAAGCAACCATAGTTTAAAAGGGAAACATACCGGTCATATTGATGCCTGGTCCTGTAGCCCCGACATCGTCCTCCTCTGAGGTGGGCCAGTGCTGGTCCGATGGAGGAGGGGATATTTGACTAGGTGTGGAGGGGGAGGAAAAGAGAGGGGTGGGTGGAGGGGAGGGTGATGAAAAGAGAGGGGGGGTGGAGGGGAGGGTGAATTTTGAGGGATGATAATATTAGGAGAGGGAGGGGCCTCACGGACTGGCCGGTCTGGGATGGAGGGGGAATTTGGGGAAGGTTGGGGAGAGGAGGATTGGGTGGGAGTGGGGGATAGGGGACGAGGCTGACGACGTTGTGGGTTTAGACGTCGTAGTCTGCGCTCAGCCCCTAAATGATTTTTTAGGTTTTTATTTACTTTTGGTTTTGTTAACAATTTACACACCCCAAAATTTAAAATGACAAAAAGAAAAAAAGGAAAACATGCACACGCAGGTATGTCCTAAATAAACAAACAGGGCTTGTCGGAAAACATGCACACACAGGTATGTCCTAAATAAAGAAACAGGGCTAGACGGAAAACATGCACACGCAGGTATGCTTACATTTAAAATGTAAAAAAAACACTTACTTTCGGTAATTTGCTGACGCAAATTGGCCAAAAGGCGTGGGGACCTGCAGTGGAGATCCGACCACCGCCTTTCAAGCTGGCCGATATTGCGGCGGAAGCCCAAATTCCGCAGCCGGCGCCGCACCTCCGCATAGGCGAGCCACTTGCAGAGGTTTGTGATGGGGGCCGGATGAGCAGTGATTCTCCGATCCATCACATCTGTGAGGACCAGGAGCTCTCTGCGTCTAAATGCTGCGGCTCTCATGATGGAAATGATTTTTTTAAGAAAAAACAGTTTTAATAAAGGTCCCTGAAAAAATTTGATTGGCTAATGTACTTTGAAAAATAACAGAATGCATTGTATTGGTTATTGTATGAGTCATGTGACCTACACCCTCAGAAATATAATGTGAATTATGATAGGCTTGATGTAGTGACATGCGTAAGCTAATTTAAATAATATTAATAAAGATTAAAAATCTGCATATAAACTAACGCAAAACAATAGTAGCATTCAAACAGACATAAATTTGAAAAACCATCCCCTTGGTACAAACGTACGTATTCTGCGGAAGGAATGACACACACGAACAATAATAAAGTTTATTGACATTGTTAAAAAACCGGATTGCAAAGATGTGAATACCAATTAAGCTAATGAATATATTGAGTGCTATAAATCAATTCAAGTATGTGGGCAGAATGAAAGAGCAGGCAATCAAAAACGGACAAGGCCACTTCCGGAATTGACTTGTGCGAGCGTTCCCTGCAACCAAAGAGGAGACGGACGGTTGCTATTTCGAACGTTCGCTAGCTAGAGGAGGTGTTGTGAGACTATGGGGCGGAAGATTAGCTGCGAGCGAACATACGAGCGAGCGCTTGAATTTACATTTTTTCGCTCGTACGCCGAACGAACGAACGGCCACTTGCGTCCGGCTCTGAATGAGGCCCTGAGACGCTGGCGCCATACGTTCTGTGGATGGGATTGCAAATGTAGGCAGATATACGCCCTGAAAATGGTCATGACCCACAATTTTACCACCATTCCATTACCTCCCACAAAACGGCTCCTGTCTGTCAATCACTTGTGAATAAATCTTCACTACAATTGTAGGCACATTTGTGGCTAAAATACATGCGCAGTCCACCGATAATCGCTTAACTGCAAGGTCATTGATATAGCGTTCACATCTGAATCAGGCCTCATGTCGTACTTGTCTACTTTCTAATTTTCCTCTCCGGCAGAAGCCCAGGGAGAAGATGTAGGTGGGCACCAATGGGAGTGGGGCCAGACTATCTGCATCATTAGGTTTCACCCCCTTGTGATAAAATGCAGTGAATCCCACATACTTAACTAGGGGCAGGCGGACCAAACGATGCGATTCTCACAGAATCATTTCATTAAGCCCCATTCCCTACTCGCAAACTGCCGAACTCGGGAAAATTCCCCTTATTCCGCCCACTTCACTTGGAAGTGTGTAGGATGTGGGAGAAGTGCCTACTCTTCCGGGGTGTGGGGAGTTACCCGGAAAATCAGGAGCTTCCGGAAGGCTCTGTGTGAGTAGGCAAGTATGCCCCATGTACGAACAGCCCACTAAAAACAAAGGCTCAAACAAGACCAGGGTCGCAAGAGGAAAATGCTGAGGAAAGAAACTTAGGAGCAAGGCTGAAAGTAAAGAGGTAAAACCAGAAGGAATATTTAAATTAAGTAACACTGCCAAAATCACTGATTTAGCTCCCCTAAAAAGGGACTGATATTTTCACAAAAAAACTTGCTAAATGGAATATTTACATTTATCGGATGCGACCAGTCGGAAATACCCAGTGGGAAGCTGCCAGTCCAGCAGTGGCACTCGGAATACAATCCCTACCTCATGCTGGCTGCAACTTCATCCCCACTGTAGCCTTGGCTCCACCCCCAGTGTCCAGATCACTACTGGCCACAGTGATCAGCCAGCTCTCAGTGTCACCCCCACCTATGCCCCTATCCTAGGCATCATCGCAGCAGTGATTTAATATCCTCAGTAGCGCCCATCCTTGCTACTGCTCTGGTTTATCTTGTAGGGCTGTGAAGTCCAGCAAGAGGAAGTTTCACAGTATACAATTATATATACTTTGTGTGTATACTTTAAAATCAATATAGATGGCGAAAGTAAATCATGAATTCTGTGTGGGGTTGGAGGGATAAACCCACAAAGGGAATAAAAAGGAGTTGTGATCACACCTAAGGGCTACCGAGTGGAGTCAGTCCAAGGAGGACTGAGGCAGAAAAGTGTGCATAGAGCCCAGTGTGCCTTGAGGCCATGTCCAGACCTGCAGTCAGGCAGTAAGGGCCAAAAATTTCTGACTGTGTGAAGTTGTGGCAGCCAAGCCAGGTCAGTGGGCCTTGAAGCTGTAAAGGCCAGAAGGCCAGTGTCCATACTTGCATGCAGGCAGGATGGACCGAAAGATACTTTCCTCATGCCAGGAGGTAGTGCCTATACCTGTAAGAGAAAGGAATAAAGACTGACACTGTATTATTGTCAGGACTGTGACTATTTCAGTACATAAAGATAGACTACTTTTGCCAATGTTCCATTGTGGTCGTTGGAGGAGCTATCCTGCCTGCTTGCATGCTTCTCATTTAGGGGATAGAGTGTTAAAGTGATCATCTGTTTCCAAGGAGTTGTCAGGTTGTGGGATTCCTAGATTGCTCATTATTTCAAACCTGATTCCATTTGGGTAACATGTTTTGATATTTCCTATGGATCTCAGTCCTCTAGTATAAAGCCTGTTACTGTGTCTCAGTGTCTGTGCAACGTTGCTTTCAGGTCTTTTCTTGGACTCCTGCCAGATCCCCGCTGTGCCTGTGGATTGCTGTGGACTTTGTTATATTCCAGATGAACTTCTGATGTCTGTCACCCGCTGCACTACAGGGCCCAGCATTCCTATTACCTAAGTATTGCTTGTTGCTCCATCACTGCAGTTTCACCATTTTGCTGCACTATTTACTTTGCTTGTTGTCATTCCATTCCTGTGGATATTGCACTCATCCTTGTTACAGTTGTCAACTGCACCATTACAGTGTCATCTCTGCATCATGGGGCTCAACCCCACTCCAAACCCTAGCCACATTACAGGGCCCAACCCTGCTACAATCTTCTCTGCATCACGGGGCTCAGCCCCGCTCCGAACCCTAGCCACACTACACAGCCAAACCCTGCTACAATCTTCTCTACATCACGGGGCTCAACCCCGCTACGATATTCTCCGCATCACGGGACTCAATCGCGCTACAATATTCTCAGCATCACTGGACTCAGGCCCTCATTCAGAGGCGGTCGGAGGATGCAAGCGGTCGCTCAGAAACTGGGTGGCCGCTTGCATCCTGACCGCCCGCCTCTGTTTCGGTTGTTAGGCTGTGGGTTTACACCCACAGCTCTAACGACCGCTCGGGTGATGGTCGCGGGGGTAGGGGTAGGGTCTCACTTGTCGTAAGCCCCGGAAAGCTTCTGGCTCTGTCAGAGCCGGAAGCTCTCCACTGACATCACTAGTGATGTCAGTGGGGCCTCCCCCAAACGGTAGGCGTTCCCATGGGAATGCCTCCGTTTGGGCTGCCACCCCCCGGCCCGCCTTCCAAACGGGGCGAGCTGTCAATCAACATCGACAGCTCGCCCCCTTTGGAAAGAGACCCGCTACGACCGGCGCTGTCGGTCGTAGCGGGTCTCACGCATGCGCACGAGGGAGCCGTCTCCCTCGTGCGCATGCGCACTGGCCAAACATCGAGGCGGCTGTGCGGTCGTAGACCGCACAGCCGCCTCTGAATGAGGTCCTTAATCCCGCTACAATATTCTCCGCATCACGGGGCTCAACCCCGCTACAATCCTCTTTGCATCATGGGGCTCAACCCTGCTCCGAACTCTAGCCACGCCGCAGGGCTCAACCCTGTAATGGAATCTCATCGCCTTACAGGGTTTAACCCTGCTCCGACTTCACTATCCCACAAGGCTCAAATTTGCTTCATCTCTCACTGCACTACAGGGCTCGGCCCTGTCACGGAACTATATTATTCTGCAGGGCCCGCTCTGCTCCGGATTTCCATTTGTACAGGGTTCTACCCTGGCAAAGGTCCTCAGTGTCATCCTGAGGTGTTGGCCTCATTCTGGACTCGGGGTTCCCTACAACGTTAGTCCTTATATGTTAAAGACTGCATATATATATTTGGGGATTCTTTCCTATACTTATTATTGCATATGTGAACCTCTGTGCTGTTTGAGACTTTATCTGAGACTTTGCTGATTATCATTCTTTTGTGAATAAATTCTATTTTACTTTTATCCTGTGCTACTGAGTTTTATGGAAAGGTCAATCCTAAAACCACTCCAGTTTATTGTGCCTAGTAGGCCTGCCTCCCTCCAGGAGTCTCAAGTGTCGGCAGCATGACAATTATGTTTGCAGACTAGCTTTCCATTACAGTTAGGATGCAAGAAGTAAGGTAGTGCCCTGCATGGGGACTAGGTCATTCATTATTTTGTTCCTGAATGCTGATGGTAAAGCTCATTTATTTCTATAAATGGTCACTTCGCTATTTCTTATGGTTGTCTATTTGTCACCTCCATTTTTTCCTCTTGTGTTCTTTTTGTGTTTATTTGGAATACCTTATCTCTTTAAGTATACATACATATAGTTATTTGATCACATGTAATGGTTTACTAATACTAGTAATAGTATATTGCATAACTTGTTTTTTTTTAGGATGTTCCAGAGGACATCCTATGTGGTAGGTTTTTGGATGACATTATTGTAAGTCTATTTAAGGTATTATTTATATTGATTGCATGTTATTTGTCTTTTTTCCAGAGCCACACATATATTGATTCATGTCTATATTGCTATTATTTACATTATTTTATCATTTAAAAAAAAAATCAACAATTTTTGAGACATTTTTGGAAATAAATATTAGTGGCTAAAAAAAATTTTTCATGCAAGACAGGAAAACAGGTCACCTCCATAAATCGAAATATAAGCAAACAAATGTAAGGAATAAGTCAACCTTTTACCCATGCTATCTAAAAGGCCCATATGTGAACAAATTTTAAAAGATGGTTGTAGAAGCTTTGCAAAATGGGATGAGTACGGAATGCCTGTACTCGGGATCCCATCGGTCAATCCCGACGACGACATCCAGAGAGGGTTAGGATACCGACACATGTCGGTTGGTATCCTAACCCTCCCCCTACCCCTCCCCGATGCCTAAACCTAACCTCCCCCTCCTCGGTGCGTAAACCTAAACCTCCCCCCTAGTGCCTAAAGCTGGCCACACACATAGCGATATTTTACCCGATCTGGCCGATTCCGACATATTGGAACGATAGATTGTGTAAAATATGGCCAAATCCTGAGTAAATCGTGAGTCCCCACTCACGATCACAATGCGATGCGCGTTCCCGCTGGTCGCACATCGCATCGTCACTTCTGCCATGCAGTAGTGCAGATCTGACAATCTAGGGCCTGATGCACTGTGAAAGTCTAACTGCAGGAGAGATCGTATGAAGATTGGACACCAAATCATGTGCAGATCGTGTGGAGAGCTGCCGGGGAGAGTTTCGAGGGAAATCGTACACATCTGTTGAATGTGAGCACATCGCTATGTCTGTGGCCAGCTTACACTAACCATTTATTCCAGGCATATTGAGCATTCCCTTACATTTTCCCAGAGGTGATTTTTAGGGAATGAGTCACATGAATTGAACCAGTTTTCCTTTGCAATGCTTATTGGGTTTTGTATTTTATATTTCCAATGTGTATACACATACAGCATTGAATAATTTTGTTCAGAATATTCACAATATTGCTTTTGTTCTGTATAAAGCATAAATCAAATGGGATTTGTATAAAAGAAAAAGTAGTAAAAATATTATGGCATTGATGCATACCTCTATGTCTATGTAAACTACAGTTCTAGTTGAAAGATGTTATCATATATTGCTCACTGGTATCATGCAAATACCACAGCCCCTACCCTAGAGAATACAAAAGCATTTGGAGATTGTTTACAACTACTTGTGTAATGTGACATAACGGAGACCTCCGGTCACACGTACACCCCCACCTCCCCTCTCAGTAGACATACTTAGTTTGGGCACATCAATGTATTTGTATCAGTAATACTTCAGTGTAAACTACACTTATAAAATGTAAAATACATGAGATATTTCAGATTGCATCCGCCTGACCAATATGGTCACTTTCTTTCCATTATGGATTATCAAACAGCTAAAAAGATGCCCTCAAGAAAGATGGCGATTACACACTCGAATTCCTTCCCCTATGTCCCTAATCAGATCCCCCAAAATCAGCAGTCATGGCGAAGCTCTGCATCGTAGCTGCGGTTCTTACGGTGTTTATTGCAGTTACCCAAACCGGGAGACTTGTGGGTGGGAAGACAGATGTGAATGTGAATGAGGACGGTGTGAAACGGGCGCTGAGGTTTGCTGAGAATGAGTACAACAAGCGCAGCAACGATATGTATGAGAGCCGGGTGACCAAGGTGGAGCGGGCACAGAGACAGGTGAGAGCAGAAACAACAAGCCCTGCATCGCCCATGATGCTGATGATAATAATAATAATATTGATGCTGCCCAGTCCCAGTTTCTAAAAACACGTTTAGAATGTCCTGTTACATTCCTTTAACTGTGTAACATCTATAGGGCCATTTCACACCCGGCCAGCAAAAAAACTGTAGCAATTTTAATAATGTATGAAAACAGATGGGTCCTTTTCCCACGGACACGCCACGGTCGCTGTGTTAGGGCTATTTCACATATGCCAGTTTTCACCGGACGGCAAAAATCCGGGCGTTTTTTTCATGTGGGTATTTTCCTTTTACACACCGTTTTTTGTGCCGTGTATGATGGTTTTGCCGTGTGTATGTTTTTTTTTTCCAATCTTTAACTTTAAAACCATGGACGGCAGCCGTCCATTTCAGTGGATATTCCTGGCTGTAACATGGTGTCCATGCCGTCTGAAAGGACCCATTTATTTACATTAATAAAAGTAGTAAGCGGCAATTTTTTCCGTATGGTGAAAACCGGTGTGTGTGAAATAGCCTATACAGCCGGGAATAGCCACTGACAAGGATGGCTGCCGTGGAGTTTCTCTGCCGTACCTGCAAGTCAGCGAATCACAGTTTGCAATCTTGCTTTTCACACACACATCGGCATTTCTGTGCTTGTACCCGCCCACAACTCCGCCTGCTGCTGCTGTGCATGCCTACTACTTTAAATAAAACAAACCACAGCATTAAAAACGACTTAAAGCCGTTGCATATGAAAGGCACTGTATGCCGGAAAAAAAATGTCCAGCTTGTGACGTTTTTTTTGCTAGCCAGTGAAAACCGGTGTGTGTGAAACAGTCCATAAGCAGCAAGGGCTATGCATTTCCTAGTATTGATTTTCAGACTCCCACTGCTATATTATGAAGCCCATTTAAAATAAAATAAATAAAAGAAAGTTTTATAAACAGATTTTTTTTTCTGAGTAGAATATTCCTCAGCTTGTAAATTGCTTAATTTAAAATGTTAATGACCTGTAATGGCTCTACTATTTTTACAAGATAGCAGCGCCGATAGCCTGGGCCATGTAGGAACGGTCAGATCGCCTGACCGGTCGGCCCGCTGTAGCTGTCGTTATCGACAGCTACAGCCTGGCGCTGCCCTATCCCCAAAGCAGGGGCTGCTACCGGCTCCAGACTGCACGCGGAGATCTCGCGATACTTGCGAGATTCTGCGCATGCTCAGTGGAGCTGGCCGGGACAGAGACACAGCACATCAGCACTAGGCTGATGCGCTGTGGTCTCTAGCAGGTAGCGCCGGAGGGGGGAGTTAACGCTCCCCCTCTCCGGCCGATGAGATGTTTTTACATCACATTGGTAGTGCATTCTGCTTCGCCTCGGTAAAGAGGGGAAGCGTTATTGCGGCACGTTAGGTGCCGCTATCATACATCTACCCCATTATCCTGTACTTGTTTGGAAGTATTATAGTTTGAAAAAACACAAACACTTTACTGTGTTAAAATAATTATACACACACACATATAATTACTGCTGTGATGATGCTTTCGAGAGGGGCCAGGGTGGGGGTGACACTAGGGCTACCCAATTACTGTAACCAGCAGTGATCTAGACACTGGGGCGGAGCCACAGCTACTAGGTGATGCTGGGCTGCCTGATTACTGTGGGGGTGGAGCACAAGGTGAGTAGTGTCTTTCAAGGGCCCGAACACTGTGGCCAGCAGTGATCAAGACAAATTGCATACGTAGGTGAGTACCTGGAAACCCTAACCCCCCCCCCCCCCCCCGGCCTCCAATCAATTGCCATGAAGGATATATATAATATTTTATTTATTTAATTTTTCATACTGAGGAGCAGCCGGATGTCAGACAACTGTGTCGCTGGCTGACTACACAGTGCCTGTCCAAATTGACATGCACCAGGTCCAGCCATCGCGGAGGAGAACAGAAAGGCAGAAGGAGCAGAGTAGCTCCTCCCACCCTGCTCCTTCTGCCTTTCTGTTCTCCATAAAGGACAAACTGCAAAAAAGCAGATAGTCTGAAGCAAGAGGTCAGTCATTGTACAAGGGCTGGGCTACATAGGGTTAATCTGCACAGGGAGGGGAGATTCTCACTTCCACCATCTGGGTCCCAGGGACATGAAGAAACACCAGTCAGCTGATGCAGTGACTGCACACTGGGAAGTCTTTTGTAGAGCTCCTCCCTGCTGCTGCCTGGCTGTGTCACAGAACGAGCTGCTATGCCTCTGGAAGCAGCAAATGTAAGTGAAATTTACAAGTTAGATGCTTGTAATTTAATTGTTCTAGTAGCTGCTCCTAATGCACAGGGGAGGCACAGTATGCACAGGCACTAGCAGGAATCCCCCATTCCTACACAATCAGACGCAGACCCCCTCCTCCCAGCCTGTCACCACATGCAGAGCAGCAACATATACCTGGAACCTTCTCCCAGCAGACTCAGGGCCTGATTCAGACCCGCTCGCAAGCAGGTCTATGGTGGCCCAGTACACATGCGCATGACGGAGTCGGCTCCGTCGTGCGCATGCGCGAGACCCGGATAGCGACGGGCAAACAGTCGCTCTGGGTCTCATAGCAAAGGGGGCCTGCAGTCGATGTTGAGTGACAGCACGCCCCCTTTGGTGGGCGGGCCGGGGGCATGGCTGCCCAGACGCCTACCATCTAGGGCTGGCCCCACTCTGGTAGAGCCGAAAGCACTCCTGGGCTTGCGGCAACGAGACCCTACCACAAGGGTCTCGTTGCAAGCCCGATGATCGGGATGGTCTTGACCATCGCGACCATCTTCTTGGCTGCTCGCTTTATCTGTGGGTGGTCACCCAGAGCTATGCGAGCGGCCAGGAGGCCGCTCTAAAAAAAACAGAAGGCCGGCCCTGATTCAGAGTGAGCGCTCTGTCAGAGCGTCCGGCTCTGAATCAGGCCCTCAGCCCCATACATGATGTGGAATTGACTCCAGTCCAAAATGTTCCCCATTCAGGTTTTCACTCTCCCACCCCCTGCTTGTGACCAGTGTCAGTCTGGCTGAGGTGTAATTGTCACCTATGTTACTAACTTACATGCAGCTAAAGGTGGAGACATGTCATAGCCTGCCCCAAAGTCTGTGTGTGTTCCCCCTACACCAGCTCCCTGACCCCTCCATAGCCGCCCAATGCTAATCTGCATCACTTCCCTGACACTTTCATAGACTCCACTACTTCTCTGCATCACTTCCCTGACTCCTTCATGCCCTCTACTACCTCTCTGCACTACCATCGTGACCCCTTCATGCCCACCACTATCTCTCTTCACTACCCCCTGTCCCTCCATGCCCACCACCATCTCTCTGTGTTATCTCCCTGACCCACCACTACTAAACTGCACCATCCCCTGTCCCCTCCATGCCCTCTACTACCTCGCTGTACTACCATCATGACCCCTTCATGCCCGACACTATCTCTCTTCTCTACCCCCCTGTCCCCTCCATGCCCACCACTACCTCTCTGCGTTAACTCCCTGACCCACCACTACTAAACTGCACCATCTCCTGCCCCCTTCATGCCCACCACTACCTCTCTGCATTATCTCCCTGACCCACCACTACTAAACTGCACCACCTCATCCCCTACATGCCCTCTACTACCTCTCTGCACTACCATCATGACCCCTTCATGCCCACCACTACCTCTCTGCGTTACTCCCCATGACCCCTCCATGCTTGCCTCTGCCTCTCTGCATTATCATCGACCCACCACCACATTTTATAAATGATGCTGTACTTGTTTGCCTGCGTTCATGTTATTAAGTGAAAGCGGTATCTGTTTGTGTATGTGTGTGTCTGTGTCAGTGTGTGTGGGTCTGTATTCGGTATTTGGAACCCCCCTTTTCAAAATCCTGCATTTGCCACTGGGGGGACTCCAAGATTGGCAGCTGCTGGAATGGGTGAAGCCCAGCCTGGCGGGGTCGCTTCTTATGCGACCACGCTAGGCAAGTGGTTAAATATGTAGTTCACAAAATATTTATCTTATATAAAGTTGTTTTAGACCTCCATAAACCAGAAAAAATCAAACCATTTATGCTGTCCATTACATAAAGGGGTTGATTATATTAGACCAGCCCTGTGAGACCGCATGAGTAAGTACGGCTATATGCTATACTTATGGTAGCTCCGGATTTGCTGATTTTTGTTTGACGCTCAGTTGAGCTATGTACAAAAATCCGCAAGTTTGGGGCGAGATGTGGTGGTATTGCCAATGTTTCCTTGCTGTTGCAACAGTAACTCGCTCCCTTGCGGCTAATTACCTCAAGCCCAAAGTGTTTGCAGTTGAATGTTACAGAAATTAAATGTCAAGATATATTCCCCGTTTTATTAATGTGAAGTTGTGTGTAAAACAGTACATTATTGGTTATGTAAATGGTTGGTATCCCGTCAGCTAGTCGACATTCAGAAGGTCCACAAGTTATTAATGTCGACATTCAGAATGTCGACATGTACAATAGGTTGATAACAAAACTGTCAACATACAATTAGGTCGCCATGGGTAAAATGTTGATTTTAGGGTTAAGGTTAGACTAAAGTAAGATAAAAAAAAAACATGTGAATTTCAGGTGTGTTGATATTCTGAATGTGTCAACTGTTTTCTTGTTGACCTAATGACCATGTCGACGTTCTGACTGTTGACATTAAGAACCTATTGACATTCTGAATGTTGACTAGTCATACCGCACTCAAATGGTCAACTATCACTGTTTATTTCTAATTTTATTCACCAAGGTGGTACCCGTTAGCCACTAGTGAATTCATGTTGGATAGGAGTTAGGTATACTTAAAAATTAGAGGTTCTCAACCTGCGGTACTTGAAAAAATGTCTGTAATAGAGGGACATCCAGGTAAGTGGACACTTAGGGCGGTATTCAATTGCTTTCGGTGCCCAGATCTCCCGTCTAAAGTGAAGGGAGATCGCGGGCCTCTATTCAATTGTTTCTGCTTTTCACGCTGATCACGCCCAAAGTGTTCGGGTTTAGCCGCTTAAATCGCCTTCCCCCCACCAAAGTGCTGGACGCGATCGTGAAAAGTGTCGTTTGGGCGCCAAACAGGTCACTTTTCGCCCATTTCAGCTCGCACACACTGGGGCTGCGAGCTGAAATGGAGCGCTGGTAGCTGATCGCGCCCAACAGGAGCAACAATTGAGTAGCTCTGTCGGGCGTGAAGGGGGCTCTAAGCAATTGAAATCCGCCCTTAGGGGTCAATCCTAATAGTTGCGGGTAGCGAGTTTGTTTCTTAAAACTCACGGACTTCGCACTAATGTGCGCTCCAGACAACTCCAATCTAATTAAAACTGCCTCCAATTAATCCAGTCCAATTAAAACTGCCTATTCACGGTACTTGCAGCGAAGGAGTGCAAATTAACTGCAAAATGAGATGAGAGAAGTGCATTACAAAGTGTGGGAGACCATCCTGGACACCCCAAAATTGATGATTTCCTTAGCAGGACCAAATAGAATGTAGTTTGTGGGCATTAGGAAGGTACTGTAGGTTTTTAAATGTTGTCGAATGGCTGATTTTTGCTTTTTTTTTTTAATGAAAAAAAAATTATGAAAAGCTAACTTTTTGTTTAATCTCAAACAAATTAAATGAAAAATTCAAAAAGTAGGAAAAAAAGTGATTTTAAAGTACTTTGAGGGCACCTTGAAAAATTGTAAAGAAAATGATAAAAAAAAAACAATTATTTTTCAATTAATAAAATATTAAATAAATTTGGGGTGCCTAAACTAACGAAAAAGTTGATTCGGGGGTAATTCGAGTACATTTTTTTAAAAATTATTTTCACGTAATTATTGGACTAATTAAGCTAATTTGAAACTTCCAATTGCCTAATTAGTCGTCATTAGGGGGTGTGCCCAAGGAGTTCAGCACAGTGGGCCTGATTCAGACCTGCTCACTAGATGCATTCGCTCGCTCCCAGCATATGCAAATCCTGCGCACGCCCAGCAAGCCAGGCGATTGCATGCAAGGCATTAGCACACCCACTATGTCTTGGCGAGCGATCACTTTGTGTATGCAGACGCCCACCAGCCATTCTTAAGACACCCACTTGTGGATGTCATCTCTAGGAAGTGCCTGAAATCATTGGTACATCAAGCACCATCGGATGCAATCGCAGCGCTGGAGGTTGACTATACCCTGCCGCAAGCACTGTGATCACTTCAGTGTGAAATCCCACCAAGTGTACTATGACGCTGCCTTTTAATTATGTACGCCTCTGAAATGGCTTTGTAACACTCAGGTACGCCTGCGTTCGCACCTCCACTCCCCCGTTTCTAGTGGACTGCCCCTGTCACCACCCACAAACGGCCTTTCCTGACACTCATTCAGATAGGCTGTCTATGCTGGGCGAGCAATCCTTCCTGATCTTTCACAGTGGTTCGCGCATTTTGATGCATACGCATGTGCAGATTGCAAATATCGGCCAGCTACGAGCGATCGCTTCCTAGCGAGCAGGTCTGAATCAGGTCCAGTGTCCTGACATTTTAGCCTTAAAATAAAGATTTTCCTTTCCATCTCTCACCCTCGGGGAATTTCGAATGGATAAATGCGAATTCAGTCTCACTGGTTCAGTGCGAGTTGCTAATTTTATTGTGCAAATTCGAAGAGAAAATAGCAACTCGCAATTCGCACCTAATAGGATTGACCCTTTAGAGAAAGCAGTGTTCTAAGGATCTCTAGCCCCATGCAACACATTCTCTATAGCTGGAACAGATGGCATAAATGAACTATAGTTTTATTGCCATGTTTATATTTTTCCTAAATTATATAATACAATTCATTTTATATGTGTGACGTTTCTTTTTTCTAGTTTATAGTACATTTATTCATTTTATATGTAGAGGTGCCTAAAAATATCTAATCACAATTAGACTACTTACAAATGTATTGCTTTGCAAATGTTGGGGGTACAACTAACGCAAATGGACTGCCAGGGGGTACTCGGGCGGAAACGTATTATTGATAACTACTATTCTATATTATAGAATTACTAACAGCAATAGGGGGGCATATTTATTAAAACTATTTTGAGAGAAATCCTATGACAACAGCAGTTTTCAGAAGATACCTGCAAAAGTTAGGTTTCCCCAGAATGTTTTAGTTTGCAAAACCAGCTCCCATAGGTTTAATGCTAAAATATCAAAAGTGCTTGGCCTTGATAGTTAACATTATATTTAGCCTATGGGCAATAGTTATGCAAAGTAGGAGAATGATTTCTCTCCAGTGTGTCTGCTTGCATGCACAGTAGCTCTGAACTCCAAGGTATAGTGACAAAATAACCATATCCGAGGCGTCTCTTGCCAGTGCGTTTATTGACTGTCCCGGTTGAAAGCCGAGGGTGTGTGTATGCAAAGAGGAGTTTACTCAAACCCCCTCTGCATGCAGTCACTCAGAAATTGCTGCTTCTTATTGGTCCGTCCTTCCTTCCCTTTCCTCTGCAGCTATTTTAGTGTTGAACGCCTTTGGAGGGTTACCAATTGTACAGCATTGTACTTGGAGAAAATTAGAGCTTTAAATAAATATTGTTTTATATTTCTCATTTGGGTTTATTCTTTCAATTTAGATTGTATCTGGGATTTTATACTCTATGGATTTGGAAATCGCTCGAACACAGTGTAGAAAGCCAACCACGGACATTAACAACTGTGCATTCCATACAGATCCCGCCACTGCTAAGGTATTATGCAATATAATATATTTATGTAGTAAATGTAAATAAATTTCAATGTACCTACTTTAAATTTAGATTTTTTTTCTTTTAAGTTTTTTTTTTCACAAGACAGTTAAGGGCTGATGCAGAGTCAGTTTTATGTATGCATCTTGCATGTTTTTGCACTGCACATGCTCTTAATACGAGTATACACAACTTAGGGCGATATGGAGTTGCTTCTGCACTTGCGGCATGGTGGACTTATAAGTATGACAGCAATGAAACCAAGCATACGGATGGGTGTGGTGAAGCCACAGAGATACATACAACTCAGCATATGCACAGCTATACACCTTTATTTCCATGTGTGCCGTGCAGGTGTAATTACATCAGATATGCTTTCAACTGTACATCAGCCCATAAGTTTTACTTATGCATACACAATATATGAACTATATTCTATTAAAAATGTCAATGTTAACCATTTTGTTTATTTCTTGTAGAGCACGTTGTGCCACTTCGAAGTGACCACTGTTCCTTGGAAGACCATTACTGAGCTGATTAAAATGGATTGTAATTAAGTTTGCTACTTAGCATATTAAATGTCTTTAGAATTTTAATAATGTTTTACAACATAGCAAACTATTAACTCTGCTATGTGCACATATTTTTAGTATAGACAATCTACTTGGATAATGCACAAAATAATCAAATGTATTCATACTAATAAATATATTCAGTATATTTCATTAAAAAAATATTTGTAGTGTGTTTCTTCATTGGACTGTTAGTGCATTTTCTGTGATGACACTTAAGGGTATAGCTACTAAAATGAGAGTTTTTAGAAGTGGAGATTTTGCCCAGAGCCACCAATCAGATTCTGTCTTTTAGAAGGTGCTAGTTAAATGGTAAGTAGAATCGAATTGGTGGCTATGGGCAACATCTCCACTCTCGCTTTAGTAAATATACCCCTTAGTCTTCATTCTAGCACCCAGCACCTAGCACCTGATAAAACCCTGCACGGGTGCTTCTAGAACACTAAGCTGATGTAGCAAACTGCTGAGATTCAGCAGTTTGTGTGCTAGAAGCACCAGAGCAGAGCGCAGCATCCCAGGCAGGAAAGAGGAATTGCACGGGTTTTATCAGGTGCAGGGTTCTAGGATGACAACGAACACTTATACAGCACAGAAAACTTGTTTGACTGTATTATGCTATAACATGGACCCTAAATAAACACATAATATATATCTCTTAATTTTATACATATTGTGATGTCTTAGCTTTTTTGGTTCTTTTGTATAGGTGTTTACTTTGAGCTTGTCTGAGCCTACATCATAATTTAAAAAGCACTTCTCTTCATTCTATGTTATTGTTTCTGACACATGGGTATATGAAAATCTTTTCAGAATGGGACTTCTCCCTGTCCCTTATGTCTGTGATATACAGTGATTTATTTTTTAAAGTTGAACCATTTTTTGCCAAGTGCATTTCTAACTCCAAAAATTTTATATTTGGTCCTGTTTGCTTTATTATACATGTATACTTACAAAACATTGTGTAAGTGTTGATGGTCTGTTAAAGGGTGTGTACATAAAAAAAAATACTCAAATAAAGGGGGCCTATCCATTAGACAACCTGAAAGACTGAACATCTAGCGTTCAGTCCTTCAGGTCGCCGGGTGCGGTGCCCTCACTGAACGGCGTTCACCAAACATCTTTCAGTGCAGGATCCCGACCTATCTGGGAACATGTGGAACCTGACGATCGTCGTCAGGTTGACCAGTATGCTCCGTAGATAGTCGGGGTCGGCAAGGACCCAGCGTGCACGCGCATCACTGGTCTTTGCCAGCTATCCATTACACGACTTTGTGAACAATGCGACCAAAACCTCCTGGTTTTGGTTGGATCGTTCAAAAAGTCGTTTAATGGATAGGCCCCTTTAATAAGGAAGTCGCAATAAAAATAATTTAGAAGACATTTAATACCAAAGTAAATACATACAATAAAACATGACCAGGTGTGTGGCACATCAGACTTCTCTGGAAATAAGTCTGTAAATAAGGAAACCGCATGTTAAACATTGATTATAGAATCCGGGCGAGTTAAATGATAGACATGTGATTGTTAATCAAAACCCCAGTCCAGCTGGTATGCCAACGTCGGGTTAGTAGTGGTTAGGCATGGAGGGGAAACACTCATTATAACTCATATTTCCTTCCACTATAGGTTTTTTTTTTTATATTTATTTTATTGTTCTTAAGGTAACCATAACAATAAATTATTGTCAAGAAGATCACACCATTATAACCACAGTTCCACAACAATAGCTTTCAGTCCATAATGGAACAACATCCAAGATAAAGAGTATTATAACAGATAATGATCCTTAGTAAAACTCCTTGGAGATAGTCCATCATAATCCACATAAATAAATACTTCTTTAAAATTGAAGAAAATAGATGAGCATGTGAAACATACAATAAAGAATTTTGTACAATATACAATACCGTAATCTTCACTCAATATTATACTAGACAGAAGGGGAAATAAAAAGGGTGGGGTTGAGCAACTAAGGGAAGGAATAGCGACCTATTCAAATTGTTAGACTATCTTTCTCAGTAATAGGGTTATATTATCATACAGCGAAGTTCAAGCATACATTTAAGGTTAGCTCCTGCAGTCAAAAGAAAAAAATATATATCACATGACACATCAATAGCAACATCGGTAAGGAGGTGGACATAGGGAGTGTCCTATTATGACAAGTCCATTAACTCTTGGTATAAGAACCAATCTGTAGATTTTAATATTTTAAATCTTTATGACTGCAAGGTGCTATCTAAGGTGTCTATATAAGGACCATATTTTCGGTAAAAAAAAAACTACACTGTTTTCAATCTCCGGGAGTGTGGTCTGTCTGTCATAATATAACAGTTTTAGAAGCATGTCAGTTACCTCTGATAACATTGGAGAAGAGCAGGAGGTCAGTGTTTTTAAATATTTTTTTCCCCACAGTAACTATCACCGTCAATATGGGCTGGAGTGTAGTACTGAGACTTGGGTGAATCAAAATTGGCATGTAGTAAAGCTAGATGATCTAATGACATATGGACCGAGAATGTGGTGTTAATGAACACCAGTAGTTTGCACCAAAATCATTTGACTTTACCACATCCCCAAAAATAATGTATGAATGTGACTGACGAATATTCCCACTTCAATTATCTGCCTTGTTCATCAGGTACGAAATGTATTTTCTGAGCCTGATATATTGGCTCTATGTACCACTCTGGAATGCACTTCCTGCAAAATGGAGGAACGAAGAATACTGGGGCCCTGATTCAGCTTCAGAGGGAAGCTTAGCTATTCAGTCTGTGCAGATATGGTAATGCAGCAGGAGTCATCACACCACCTGCTGCATTACATATCTGAGCTGCGTTGTCCAACGCAGCAGCAGATACTCTGCGGACCATTGGCCGGCTAAGGTGACCCATGGGGTCATGCAGCCGGCTATCACAGCTGCATGGAAGAGGCCAGGTAATCTCAGTCAGCTGATGCTTTTTCAGCATCTAATGACATGATTGCTCTAGGGTGAGATTTGGTGTCAGTTGGTGAGTAGCGTGTATTATGGATATCGCCTTGTGTATGTTTACCACAGAGCTTCTGCCCATGAGAAATCCTGTTTGATCGGGGTGTATTATAGCCGGTAGGACGCTTTAATCTTTCCGCTAGAATTTTAGTGAGTAGTTTGTAATCAATATTAAGAAGTGAAAATTGGCCTATAAGAGATTGGATTACTTAGTTCCCTCCCTGGTTCAGGGATGATTTTAAGGATCGCAGAATTCAAATATAATGGCATAAGATTCCGATTAAGTATGTAGTTAAATAAAGCGGTTAAAGTTGGGATAATGCTCGTAGAAAGAAGTTTGTAGAAATTAGCCATGAGGCCATCAGGGTCAGGTGCTTTGCCCAAACATCTGATGAAGGATCTCGCGGTCCTGCAATCAGATGGGAAACACAGATCCTCTTGTCGGAAATGCCGACCATCGATGTTTAGCGATTCATTGCAGGATCACTGAAATTTTACATGTTAAATTCACCGATTTGACAATCACGATACTTTTTGTGTCGTGATTGTCATATCTGTGAAATCCAACATGTTGGATTTCTGCAATCCTGCGATGCCAGGTTGCAGGATCGTGACAATCCATCGCAGATGGATGGGGGCCTTAACATTAAGGTAGAGATTGCTTTCTTAACTTCTAATTGGGTCATAGGGGTGACTAGGAAATCTTTCATTGGGTTTGCCAATTTAGGAAAGGGTGTAAACCTTCCCAGAAAGAAGAGATACTAGAGTCATGTCCCAAAGGTTGTGAATATAGGTTAGCATAATACTCATTCATCTCATCCGCTATCTGAGCACTAGAAGATGTATAGGTATTGTGTCGCAGATATTATCTTATATTATCTTAGCCATCAACAACAGCTGTGCGGTTCACAGCGTGTTGATGACTTCCCTCTCTTCCGGCAGCTGGAGCGCATGCAAGGTGAGCGGTGCGCTCCAGTTCATGGACCGGATGGCATTTTCAGCTGAGTGGCTTACAGCGTTGCCACGTGCAGGTCCTACTTCCTGCCTTTGGAACGCACGCCTGTATAGCAGTGCGTTCCTCTTTACACACGTGGTGGTTTGGTGGTGAGTTCCCCAGCAACCAGCAGTGTGTACAGGCCTCGTTCGGCATTTACTCTATTTGCCACAGGTGAGTGCGGTGTTATTGCCCTTGATTTGAGGGGGGGTGTGCCTTACTGATTTATAAATGCTTGTTTGTGGGCTATAGTCCTCAGTTGATGAGGTGCCCCATGATGAAGGTGCTTCTGAGCACCGAAACGGCCGTTGGGCTGTCCATTTACAAAGGCGGCTTACACTACATTTGGTGCCAGTGTGTTGTTCATACAGATCCTGATAAGTATACTCTGTTATGCACGATTATATGTGACTGAAAATCAATCCCTGGATACCAATGTTCAATTTTTTTCACATGCATCCTATATAAATTGACTTTTTTGATATCTCACCTGGTGTGCTGGTCTTCCCATTCGCGGATACCATTATATATATATATATATATATATATATATATATATATATATATATATATATATATATATACATGCAGTCAGGTCCATAAATATTGGGACATTGACAGAATTTTCAGATTTTGGCCTCTATTCACCACCACAATGGTTTTGAAATGAAACAAACAAGATGTGCTTTAACTGCAGACTTTCAGATTTAATTTGAGGGTAATTACATCCAAATCGGGTGAACGGTGTAGGAATTACAACAGTTTAAATATGTGCCTCCCTCTTTTTAAGGGGCCAAAAGTAATGGGACTATCAACTCAAAAGCTATTTCATGGACAGGTGTGGGCCATTCCCTCGTTATTTCATTATCAAGTAAGCAGGTAAAAGGTCTGGAGTTGATTCTAGGTGTGACATTTGCATTTGGAATCAGTTGCTATCAACTCTCAATATGAGATCCAAAGAGCTGTCACTATCAGTGAAGCAAGCCATCATTAGGCTGAAAAATCAAAACAAACCCATCAGAGATAGCAAAAACATTAGGTGTGGCCAAATCAACTGTTTGGAACATTCTTAAAAAGAAAGAACGCACCAGAGAGCTCAGCATCACCAAAATACCGGGAAGACCATGGAAAACAACTGTGGTGGATGACAAAAGAATTATTTCCCTGGTGAAGAAAAACCCCTTCACAACAGTTGGCCAAATCAAGAACACTCTCCAGGAGGTAGATGTATATGTGTCAAAGTCAACAATCAAGAGAAGACTTCACAAGGGTTAATATAGAGGGTTCACCACAAGATGCAAACCATTGGTGAGCCACAAAAACAGGAAGACCAGATTAGAGTTTGCCAAACAACATCTAAAAAAGCCATTACAGTTCTGGAACAACATCCTATTGACAGATGAGACAAAGATCAACTTGTACCAGAGTGATGGGAAGCGAAGGAAAGGAACTGCTCATGATCCAAAACATACCACCTCATCAGTGAAGCATGGTGGTGGTAGTGTCATGGCGTGGGCATGTATGGCTGTCAATGGAACTGGTTCCCTTGTATTTATTGATGACGTGACTGCTGACAAAAGCAGCAGAATGAATTCTGAAGTATTTTGGGCAATATTATATGCTCATATTCAGTCAAATGCTTCAGAACTCATTGGACAGCACTTCGCAGTGCAGGTGGGCAATGACCCGAAGCATACTGCAAAAGCAACCAAAAAGTTTTTTAAGGCTAAAAAGTGGAATGTTATGCAATGGCCAAGTCAATCCCCTGACCTGAATCCGACTGAGCATGCATTTCACTTGATGAAGACAAAACTGAAGGGAAAATGCCCCAAGAACAAGCAGGAACTGAAGACATTTGCAGTAGAGGCCTGGCAGAGCATCATCAGGGATGAAACCCAGCGTCTGGTGATGTCTATGCGTTCCAGACTTCAGGCTGTAATTGCCTGCAAAGGATTTGCAACAAAGTATTAAAAAGTGAAAGTTAGATTTAGGATTGTTTAGTTTGTCCCATTACTTTTGGCCCCTTAAAAAGTGGGAGGCACATATAGAAACCGTTGTAATTCCTACACTGTTCACCTGATTTGGATGTAATTACCCTCAAATTAAATCTGATAGTCTGCAGTTAAAGCACATCTTGTTTGTTTAATTTCAAAGCCATTGTGGTGGTGAATAGAGGACAAAATATGAAAATTCTGTCAATGTCCCAATATTTATGGACCTGACTGTATATGGGAATGGGTGCAATGAAATCTATAGCCCTGTCAATTTACCCTAGTTTTCATTGTAAGCAGTGCCGATAATATAACTAAAGCCCGCCCAGTTTTCAGGACACACTAAGCAGAGGAGTAAAAATACAGGGACACTGCACACAGAGGACACCCCCTTGATGAAGTATTGAGATTAGACGAAACGCGTTGGGACAGTTCAATCCTGCCTTCCTGGACCATCCTAAGAATAGGAGATAAGCTCAGTTATATTTTCTTGGCTACTTTAAATATTCTCCATTTTTTTATATCTTTTATTGCTGATTTATTACATTTATTTTAATTGCTTATGTGTATGTTGTCCTGTGCAAACCTTTATTGCACAGATATTTTATATTTATAATTGTTGAGATAAATAGTTTTTATATCTTAATAAAATTAAATATATGCATTCCCTACTTTGTGCTAATTACACTTTATATGCACTAAGAACACTTTGCATTGTTATTTTTAATCATTAACTGGATATATATAAAACCAGGTTCTATACATATTGCACTAACGTTTGCACATACTCGCTTTATTCTTGCACCTTAAATAATAGATCAAAACACATATATATGTCATAAGGCACTTTGCACTCTATCTGTCGCTCTATATTAAATCCACCCTATAACCACATTTTTCTGGGACAGGATCCGACTGGCACAATATTTTTAATTGAGCCGACACCCTTTTGTAATTAGAGTAGTGCAATAGAGATATCATTGAATAGTCTCTATCTTAAACACCTTCTCTCTTATTTATTTATTCTTGATTATATCATTGTCTGGAACCTCCCAGTAGTTTTATAATTGGTGCCGAATTTTAATTTATATATATATATATATATATATATACAGTCAGGTCCATAAATATTGGGACATTGACAGAATTTTCAGATTTTGGCCTCTATTCACCACCACAATGGTTTTGAAATGAAACAAACAAGATGTGCTTTAACTGCAGACTTTCAGATTTAATTTGAGGGTAATTACATTCAAATCGGGTGAACGGTGTAGGGATTACAACAGGTTCAATATGTGCCTCCCACTTTTTAAGGGGCCAAAAGTAATGGGACTATCAACTCAAAAGCTATTTCATGGACAGGTGTGAGCTATTCCCTCGTTATGTCATTATCAATTAAGCAGGTAAAAGGTCTGGAGTTGATTGTAAGTGTGACATTTGCATTTGGAATCAGTTGCTATCAACTCTCAATATGAGATCCAAAGAGCTGTCACTATCAGTGAAGCAAGCCATCATTAGGCTGAAAAATCAAAACAAACCCATCAGAGAGATAGCAAAAACATTAGGTGTGGCCAAATCAACTGTTTGGAACATTCTTAAAAAGAAAGAATGCGCCGGAGAGCTCAGCAACACCAAAAGACCCGGAAGACAACGGAAAACAACTGTGGTGGATGACAAAATAATTATTTCCCTTGTGAAGAAAAACCCCTTCACAACAGTTGGCCAAATCAAGAACACTCTCCAGGAGGTAGATGTATATGTGTCAAAGTCAACAATCGAGAGAAGACTTCACAAGAGTGAATATAGAGGGTTCACCACAAGATGCAAACCATTGGTGAGCCACAAAAACAGGAAGACCAGATTAGAGTTTGCCAAACAACATCTAAAAAAGCCATTACAGTTCTGGAACAATATCCTATGGACAGATGAGACAAAGATCAACTTGTACCAGAGTGATGGGAAGAGAAGGAAAGGAACTGCTCATGATCCAAAACATACCACCTCATCAGTGAAGCATGGTGGTGGTAGTGTCATGGCGTGGGCATGTATGGTTGCCAATGGAACTGGTTCCCTTGTATTTATTGATGATGTGACTGCTGACAAAAGCAGCAGAATGAATTCTGAAGTGTTTTGGGCAATATTATATGCGCATATTCAGTCAAATACTTCAGAACTCATTGGACGGCGCTTCACAGTGCAGATGGACAATGACCCAAAGCATACTGCATAAGCAACCAAGGAGTTTTTTAAGGCTAAAAAGTGGAATGTTATGCAATGGCCAAGTCAATCCCCTGACCTGAATCCGATTGAGCATGCATTTCACTTGATGAAGACAAAACTGAAGGGAAAATGCCCCAAGAATAAGCAGGAACTGAAGACATTTGCAGTTGAGGCCTGGTAGAGCATCACCAGGGATGAAACCCAGCGTCTGGTGATGTCTATGCGTTCCAGACTTCAGGCTGTAATTGCCTGCAAAGGATTTTCAACAAAGTATTAAAAAGTGAAAGTTAGATTTAGGATTGTTTAGTTTGTCCCATTACTTTTGGCCCCTTAAAAAGTGGGAGGCACATATAGAAACCGTTGTAATTCCTACACCGTTCACCTGATTTGGATGTAATTACCCTCAAATTAAATTTGAAAGTCTGCAGTTAAATCACATCTTGTTTGTTTAATTTCAAAGCCATTGTGGTGGTGAATAGAGGCCAAAATATTAAAATTCTGTCAATGTCCCAATATTTATGGACCTGACTGTATATATATATATATAGTCAGAAATGGATCCGGCACTCACAGTAGTAAAATCAATATGCCCAGTGCCCTCACATACACTCACGATTTGTAGATCCCTTTCAGGTGCATCAGGAATGTCCTGACGACAGTGTTGATTAAACAGACACTGAAACGTTGCAAACACATTTGGATAGTGTGTATTTATTTTGGCAAGTGCCGCACCTGGAAGGGATCTATCAATTCATAGTGACTGTTTGGTGATTACAATCCCATGTGCTTACAAGGAAGGTTTTCATTAGATGTCTTTTTTGGGGCAACACCCAAAGGTTGCACACTGCTTATGACACTAAGAGGGGAATTCAATATGAAACGTAAACTTCGCTGTCGAAGTTTACATTTCATATCAGAGCTTTTACCTGGGATAAAGTATCGGGCGCGCGCCCGCTTATCTCCGTTTTCAATATGAAACTAACGAAACAGGAGCCTGCGAAGTGGGATTTGTGTAAAGTTACGAAATTTTCCTTAAAAAAATTGTAGGACCCCCCTAAAGTTGTAAAAACATGGGGGATCACTATGGGTACCCCCGTTTTAGCTTGTAAATGAAAGTCGGGGATTTAAATAGCCGCAGCAGGTGTTTTTTTCCCGACATTGAAGAAGTGTTGTAGAAGAGCACCTGCCGCATACTTGCAGAATAGCCCTGAACCTATTTCCCTATTGTTAAACAATTTTTTCACATTTTTTTTTTCACCCCAATTTTGAAAATAATTTTTTGGGGTGTCCCTTTTTTTTTAAAACTTTTTTTGACACAGTTATTTTTTAAATGTCATTCCCAGGGGTGCAGGCTATTTTTTTTAAGCCTGCACCACTAAACCCCAAATCTGCTGTTTTTCACCACATATTCAGTGGTGAAAAGTTATCCCTGTTTTTTTTCAAAGACTTTTCGAACCTGCGAAAAGTCTTTGAAATTGAATACAGTGTAAAAATAAAACCTGCGATAATGACGTCATAGGTGCGATATTAACGCAAAAAACTGAGTTTTCGCTCCATATTGAATTCCCCTATAAGTCCTTAAAGGATTAATCAGCAGTGAAAAGTTTAAAGTCTTTTCTTAAAGGTGCAAAATCTGTATTCTGATTGTACCCCTGAGGCAGTCCTGTTTAAGGGACGAAATGTGTAGGGTTATTGGTGCCTTACCCATCTGTCCTACATCAGGTTTCCACCATCGAACTCACACCCTTTGGGGTGGTTGGTGGTTAACATCTACCTACAAAAGCATTGCCTATTCGACACCATTGTTTTTTATGTAAGATACTTTTGCTAAATACATTTTAACAATAAAAAACAAAAGATAAAAGATCATGTCAATTACTAATACCAGGCCATTTGGACATTTTTTGGATGACATTTTGGTGTGAGGGTATATTTACAGGACATTTCCACTCACCTTAATGGTTCTTTACATCATTTGAAGAAAAAACAAAGTGAATAACTGTTCTGGACTTCTTTGATTCACCTCCAATTGGAACAAGTATAAGGATTTTTCTTAAAGATACGGACTATTCTTGATTTTTTCTTATTTTTCTCATTTGTGGAATATTTTATAACTGATTGTTGAATAAGCGCCCTCAGGTCCATCCATTTATATATCTACTATATAAAAATGAAAATTTGTCCTTCTGTCTTTCTATACAAATCCACAGTTTACAAGCCAAGATCGTTAAATTTTACATACGAGCGTATTAAAACATGGCAGAGACAACAAAAAAAATGTGAAATCGAAATTAATTACTGTTAATTTTAATTAATTAAAAAACACAATTTTTGCATAGCATTCGCCCTCTACAGGTCAGGTCCAGAATTAGAAAAGGATTTGGCCCACAGTTTACAAGCCAAGATCTCTCATGGCTCTACACCTAAAACACCAAAGAAGAATAAAAGCATTGTCCTGTTTGGTTCATTGTTAGATGCATATTTGGACATCATTCTTCTTGGGCCATCTGCAAGGTCAATAATAAAAATATTAAAATATTTTTGTTTCATTTCATAATTTGATTTTATAACATGTATTTTCCTACATACTAAAGAATTATGGAATTTTATTCTGTAGCATATAATCTAAGTCTCTGAACATCATTTACTATGGCTCTCGCATGGAGTTTACAGTACCTTTTAAATGCTGTATGAATTTATTAGGGATGAGCGGGTTCAGTTCTCAGAGAACCGAACCCACCCGAATTTTGGGGATCTGGGGCGATCCGAGCCAAGCTCGGATCTCCCTGCCTGCCCCGGATCCCTCACCCGAGGCAAAACTTTGCGATGCCGCTGTCGAGTCGCGAGGTTTTGTATTGAGCGGGCTTAACGCTGATTTGCTGAGCGTTAAGCCCATTTAATATGCACACAGGAAGCAAAAGAAGATGGCGCCCACCATCCCTCAATGCCTGACACCGCCGGCACCCCCCACTACCGACACCGCCGGCACCTCCACTGGTAGCTTCACCCGCTGCCAACACCACCGCTGCCAACACTGCCGGCACCCCTGCAATGCTACCCCACATACTCAGGACACCCTTAGTGACCCCCACACTGCCGACACTCCCACACAGAGGACACCACCAGCACCCCTGCACTGCCGACACTGTCAGCAAACATGCACTGAGGAAACCGCTGGCACCCCCGCTCTGCCGACACCGCTGGCACCCTGCATTGAGAACACCCACGCAATGCCAACAGTCAACAAACCTGCACTGAGGACACCGCTGGCACCCCCGCACTGTCGACATCGCCGGCACCCTGCATTGAGAACACCCCTGCACTGCCGACACAGTCAGCAAACCTAAACTACTTCCAACTCATTCCTTTGTCAACCGATTAGATGAATTTTATACACTGTGGAGACCCTGAATGCCGGAAACAGCTGCACAAGGAACTGGAAGTAGTTGCTGTGCATTTCATAGTGCGATCCAGCAACCAGGAAGTACACAGTCATCCTGGTATCAGAGCAACAGAATGTCTTGGCCGTGTTTACACTGTACGTCCAACACGTACAGCCCAGGTGAGGCTGTTGCAGTCATTCAGATCAGTGGAGGCCAAGTCAGAGGGCCTTACCAGTGAGAAGCAGGCAGAACTGAGACTGTGTGAGATTGTGCACAGACTAGCTACCCTTAATAATTAGGGCTGAATAAGTAGGCTTTCCATACTACCCCATTAATCCAGGACACTCATGAATTACACAGGTTCTGTAATTCATGAGTATCCCAGGTTAAAGGGGTAATATGGTAAGCCTATGAATAAGTGAAGTGGTGCCATGAATGTGGGCTATGTTTTTTTTCTAATTTTCTGTTGCTGTATGCTGATTATTTTAAAGCATTATTTTGTTTGTTTTAACCTTTATATGCTGTATGTTGACCCTTATTTGAGCATCCAAATATTGTACCACTGACCATTTTACTAAGCAATATACCCTAGAACTTAATTTAACTGAGGAGGTGTTGCGTGACAAAAAGTCTGTTGTGAAGTGTTGTTTAAACAGAAAATTTGTCTGCATATGTGAAGATGAAAAAAGATGTCTACAAAGTTGTTGCTGCAACTAAAATCAAATGATTGTGAAGTGATGCGGCTACACACAGTCAGAGAAGGGGTTAATAGAGGAAAAACCTAGACAAGTGGATGTTGCAACACACCCGTCAATCCAACATTATTCCAGTGGTATGGTCGGATCATGCCGTGGTGACTTGAACATGGAACTGTTCCCACTCTAAAATCCCTCCTAGACAGTGGAGATTCCCAAATTATTTGCTGTCCTCCCCAGAAGCGGTTACAGCTCTATCTGATGCCCTGTCTAACTATCTGGTGACTAACTCACCCCTTGACACATCAATCTCAACATTTTTGTGAACTTTGAAAACTGTGCTAAGAGTTGTAGCTATCCAGACAGGATCTAGACTATGGAGACAATTCCTTAGCCATCAGGCTGCCCTGGAAGAACGCCTCCAACAAGTGAAGTCGTTGAATAGGACCCACCCCTCCCCCTTGCTTAAAAGGGAGTTGGTTTCTATTAGAAAATGTTTCTATTAGAAACCAACTTCATAAGTTGTTTTTGTCCCATATGCAATCCGCTTACACTAAACTGCAACAAAAGTTCTACACTCTGGGTAATAAATCAGGCAAATTTTTAGCTAGCAAACTCCACGCTCAACACCTTAGGAATAGAGTTAAACTTATACAGTCTCCAGATGGGCAAACTTTATTAAACCCTTCATATATTGCGAGGGAGTTTTCTCAAAATTATGAGATTATATCATTTGAAAGATGATACTTCGATCCCACAACTTACAGCTACCCTTATCTCTTCTTTTTTGAAAGACCTTAATCTCCCTAAATTGAAAGAGGAGGACTTCATTCAGAGGTGGTCGTTAGACGCAAGCGGTCGCACTGAATCAGGGCTGCCGCTTGCATCCTGAACGGCCACCTCCTTGTCGATCATTAAACTGTGGGTTACCACCCACAGCTTAACGACCGACCAGGTTGATGGTCGCAATGGTGATCACCATCGCGACCATCGGGGCTTACGACCAGACCCTAAGGTTGGGTCTGGGCACTCGTAAGCCCCAGGGAGCTTTCTGCTCTGATGGAGCAGGAAGCTCCCCACTGACATCATTGATGATCACTTCGTAAAGAAACGCCTCCATTTTGGAAACCACCCCCCCGGCCCGCCTACCAAATGGGGGAAGCTGTCAATCAACATCAACAGCCGCCCCTTTGGTAGTGAGCTCCGGAGCGTCAGAGTTTCTCTGTCGCTCCGGGGCTTGTGCATGCGCAGTGCAGCCACTGCAATTGCGCAGGCCTAACCATCGAGTTGGTTACGAGCGCATCAGCGCTCGCGACCGACTCTGAATAAGGTCCTTAGAATCCCTCAATTCTCCATGGTCTGTTGAGGAAATCTCGGGGGATAATTAGGTCTTTACACTCAGAGAAGGCTCCTGGTCCAGATGGATTCACCAACTCCATTTATAAGAAATTTACAACTGACCTTGCCCCCTAAACTAACAGTCTTTTTACATATGCTACTGAACACTGTTCCCTCCCCAGGGAAATGTTACAAGCTCAGATTATCACTATTCACAAGCAAAGGAAAGACCCCTCTTTGTGTCAAAGCTATAGGCCGATTGCCCTGCTTAATACAGATGTGATTTTTTTTTCCAAATTAATTACTAACAGATTGTCCCCATATTCAGTATCTCTCAACTAATCCATCCGGACCAGGCTGGTTTTGTACAGGGTAGACAGGCATCTGATAACATCTGTAGAGTTTTGACCTTGCCGAGCTACTTATCAGAGAAAAACATGAATCTATACTACTTTCCTTAGATGCCGAAAAGGCATTTGATCGTCTCACCTGGGATTTTCTCAATGCAGTTTTATCGAGAGTTGGCTTACAAGGTGAGATAGTGACCTCTATCTCTGCACTTTATAGCTGCCCTTCTGCTTCAGTACTGAGTAATGGCTTTACATCTCCAACTTTTGATATTTTGAATGGCACTAGTCAAGGGTGTCCCTTTTCTCCATTTATGTATGTTCTTGCTATTGAACCATTTGCTGCTACTATTCGTGACTTTTTATTTTTTCCTGGGATATGAGTAGGCACATCACCCCATAAACAGAGTCTGTTTGCAGATGATGTGATCCTGTTTGTCACTGACCCTATTTCTTCTCTTATTATTGAACAATATAGCGCAGTGTCCTTTTATAGGCTCAATACTACTAAAACTGAGGCCCTGCCATTCTGTTTGTCACTTAAAACCCTGACCTCTGAACTCATTATAAATATATTTGGAGGATAGACTCCATCTCTTATTTAGTTATACATATCTCTAATAATATGTCTAGTTTAGCAAAAATCTATTATAAGCCTCTTCTGCAAAATATTGATACCCTATTGAAGTGATGGATAGGCTTTGAAGTTTCATGGTTGGGTAGACTAGCTGCGTTTAAGAATCAATTCTACCAAAACTAATATATTTGTTTTGCACAATCCCTTATTTGGTCCCCCTCACATTTATTAGACAGATCTGCTCCCTAATTTTGTGCTATATCTGGAAAGGCAAA
The DNA here is from genome assembly GCA_031769625.1 of Taudactylus pleione. NCBI lineage: Eukaryota > Metazoa > Chordata > Amphibia > Anura > Myobatrachidae > Taudactylus > Taudactylus pleione. The sequence goes on from JAUIMM010000014.1 coordinate 30,692,507, forward strand.
ACTCCTAGGATTGCTTACAACCATTTGTCTAGAGCTTGAGGTTTGGGCGGGTTGGAGGTTCCCGATTTGTTAGCATATCAATATGCTTGTTTGGTGGCTCAGATTAGCAATTGGTCCTTACCCCCTGGCACTAAACCTTGGGTAGATCTAGAGAAGATGCTTTTCCCACATTTCCCTCTTTTGGAGCTGATATGGATCCCTAAACAACTCCGTCCTTTGATGCTAGATACTCCCCGGGCCATATATGATTCCTTAAAAACATGAGATCTCATGGTAGTATCTACCAGCTGACTCTCCCGATGCGCAACCATTCCCTATTTGCCCTTTCTCGTTTAATACCTGATCTTAATAGTCTCGATATGGCATACATGTGGCCTCACTACTATTGCTGATGTGGTAGATAATAGATCCATTATGTCTTTCTCTTCTCTGCAATCACAATACAATTTGTCTTCTGGGAAACTGTTTACATATCCTCATATTCATTATTGGATATCTAGTATGCTTAGAACCTTTACACCTCCCGTCACCCAATTTTCTGTCTAGATTATTAAAAGGCAATTCTAGAGGTTCTATAAGGTTATGGTACACCATATATCAAGATCATGAGGCTGTGGGTAAATCCTCCGCACAAATACAGTGGGAATCTGATCTATAAACTACATTCACACTTCAGCAATGGAAGTCAATTTATTTAACCGCTCATCATTTCTCTAGGTGCCATAACCATTTGGAAATGCAATTTAATTTGCTAAACAGGCTTTATTTTACACCAGTTAAGTTACATAAAATTTGGGATACACAGTCAAAATTTTTCTGGAGGAATTGTATGGAAGTTGGTGATATCTTTCACATATTTTGGAGCTGCCCTAAGATCCGACCATTAGTTTATAAAGCTTTACATCTACTTTTTCAGGAGTCCCCCTTCCCTGGCGTTATTTCATATTTACCCTTAAGATATGTCCAACCCTGATCGTTATGTTCTAGGCCACATATTTATTGCCACCAGGGCGGCTAAAGCGCAGAATTGGAAAAGTCCTTCTCCTCCGTCCCTCCACAAAATAATATGTAAAATTCATTATGCTTTTCTAATGGAAACGTTGGGGGTACCATACTCTCCTTCAGTCTCTTCCCCCTTGATCAAATGGTTTAGTTGGGATGAATTCACTACAGATGGTGAAGGCACATCTCTCGTTCTCGAAAATCCCTAAATTTCCTGGATTTCTAATACGGTTGTTTCTCCACAAATGCTATTGTGATTCTATTTTTGCTATTATCTGGATTTATGGTATGTAATTTATTTATTTGTTTTCTTTTTGTATTTATTTCATGTATCAAAGGAACTATTGTTATTGTTTCTGATTCCCTTCCCACCCTGCTTTTTTTCCTTTCTGTATCCCTACCCTCACGTGGTTTCTGGACTAAAATTGTAATAAAAAACTGTTGATGATAAAAAATAGAAGAAAAACCAAGTGTATTACTGCTCAAGAAAACAAGTGTTAATCTGCCTCATCAGAGTTGCGTATGGTGCACTTTAAAATACCAATGCAAAGGCAATCAAAAGGCACATTTACTGTGATGCAAGCTTATATCAATTGTTGTTGTTGTTGTTGTTGTAGTTCCATGCCTGCTGTGTCAAGTAAACTGGTTTGCTGTGTTGAGAATATGTTTTAAAACGAAGTGTAAAACAAAAAAAGCTGTTCCTGTCTAAACCCTCTGCAGGGCCGGATTAACTGGGGGGGGGGGCCACAAGGGCGGTCATCCCTGGGCCCCCACACGTAAAGGGCCCCCCACACCCATCGTGGTTAAAGTAGGCCGGAAGAGACTGAACCAGTTCTGTCTCCTCCAGCCCACCTTAGCCCGGTGCAGCAGGGAGTATCTATTTGCTGGACGCCCACTAAAATTTTGCAACCACCGGGCACCTGGCTCCCTCCCCACAGCAGCAACCGGAGCTGGAGGCTGGAGGTCACTCCTGAGCTCCGGCTCCCGCAGTGCACTATGGGAGAGGTGTCATGATGTCTCTCCCATAGTGCAGAGGAGCAGTTGAGCAAACTGGAGTTGGATCACAGTGGACGCAGGAGCGGGGCTTAAGGTAAGTATTAGTTTTTTGGGGTTTTTTTGTGGTTTACTACTGGGGGCAATACTCGGGGAACATTACTAGTGGGAGCAATACTCGGGGGACATTACTACTGGGTGTAATACTTGGATGACATTATTACTGGTGTATTGAGTACACACTTAGTAGTACCAGTTGCAATGCTGGCACAGGAGATTAACACTAAGAGATAGTACTTAAATAACGTACTGAGTACACACTCAATGGCTTCAGATGCAGAGCTGGTACTGGAGGAAAATATTAAGCGATGGTACTTGGAAGATGTACTAAGTACACCCAGTGTGGCTTCAGATGCAGCACTGACAAAGGAGAATGGTATCATGAGGTGGTACTTGAACGATGTACTAAGCCCACCCACCTTGGCTTCAGACGCAGCACTGACACAGGAGAATGGTAAAACTAGATGATACTTAAATGATGCACTTAGTACACATGCTAATGATTCAGCCGCAGAGCTAGCACAGGAGATGACTCTAACTGATTGTACTGAGAAGACTGAGTACACACACTTTGGTAACACTAGGAACAAGTCACTAGAAGGAATGGAGCTTTGAATCTGGAACACTGCAACAGCAAGTTTACACTGGAAGTAACGACGTTGTACAGACAACTTTCTGTTGTCCATGGCCTGGTTATATACCCTAAGGTAGCAGTCCAAAAAAACAGACTATCATGGCTGCGTCCATGGCAATAACCGCAGAAACCACATTACAGGGCGAGCACATGGATGTCCTAGCAGACCCCAGGTATTATCCTCAGCGAGTTACTTGCCACCACACCTGGCATCTGACCATTCTAGAGATATGGGGAAGCCAGCACTGAGGTGAGTAACTGCCATTCCTAGGCCGCAACTTGACACTGTGTCACCAATTGTAAAAAACAGTTTGGTTCCATGGGTGCAACCATATTGGATTCTCTCATGTGATTCTCTCAGTCCATCCGGATTTTAGCAGCTACGCTCACATGATTTGTTCAAGCAATAGACACCAGAAATGCCTTATTTAATCCATCTCCTGAGATCACCCATTGTCAGAACAACTCTCTTCTCCAGAGAATACTGTAGTTCCTTGGCTCCGAGCTTCAGTTGCATCCAGTGCTGTTCCTGTCATTTTGTATTCTCCAAAGTACCTGCTTCTCACCAAGAACAGTCCATTTTGCAGTGGTATGGTGTTCTGTCAACATTATTGTGGAGACCATCTTCTAGCACATTATACGGCTGTTGATGACTGGTTTTCCTGTTCTGGGAGTCTTGTAGCTGGGGCTAGCTCTGAGTCTCAGAGGGTTAATTACCAGTTCTATAGGTCAGGGTTGGGTTCTAAGTCTGTACACCTGTTACAGTCAACAGTTCTAAGTTCCCCACTTCTGGTCTCAATTCTGAGTTCTTGATTCCAGTCCTAGTTTTATTCTGCTTTTAGTTTCCATTGTCTGTATCTTTCTGAGTTCCCAGTAGTTGGTTCAAGCTCCATGTACCTGGATTGAGGTCTCGGGGTTGAGTTCTATATGAACAGTTCCAGTTCCCTATAGCTGAGATTTACGGTTTACTGTTCCGAGATTCCTTCCCATCTGATAGTGCTACTCTGGGTTGGGACAGTCTATGCAGCTATTAGTCAGAACGTCACTAATGAGCAGAGGTCTCAACAAGGCTCCCAGGTTCAGCTACACCTTGGGTCTAGCCTTAGACCCAAGAGTCCCAATGTGGATTAGAAAAAACAGATTTGTGACAAGGCCAACTTGCTTTAACTTATTTTTTTTGTTATGGATGTAGTCACCATTCCACAATCCAAGTCCTTTGAGGAGCATTAGAGAAAGTCTGAGGGTGTGAAAAAAGAACCTAGCTCTAGCACAGTAGACTTGGTATGAGAAGCTACTGCCAAGGACATGCACAGCAACTCTCTCCCGTCAATTATACTGCATTTTGTGGCTGTAACTCTAGTACAATCATATACTACTGCTATTGTCATGATATGAGCAGCTGGCCTGAAGGAGGGATTTCAGCCAACTGGAACCCCACCCCATGTTTGTGTGTGGGGGATGGGTTCTGAAATTCCCACTGCATTTGCCTTAGGGCTATACTTGCCGACTTATTGGAGGCAGCCAGGTCAGAACTGCAGGGGAGGAGGGCTGGGCATGGAGGAGGTGAGGGGGTGCATCAAAGGTGTGAGGGTCTGGGACTGTGACAACTCAATCAACCCTCATAGCCTTGTCCCCTATTCTGCAATGCTGTGAAGTGGAGGGCAGGGCCATAATGATTTGATTCAACATGAATTGCATCATCGGCGCCTGTGCCCCCAACTCGGGAAGCCGGGTGGCCTTAGCCTCCATGAGACTTGCCCACCTTTTGGGGAACCTTTCTGCTGTTCAGCAAGGGTAGGCAAGTAGGATGGAGGCTTGCCATATCATCCCTTTAATTCGTACATGGGAATTATGCAGGTTCTGTAGCTGACTAAAACCAGATGAAATGGAAAGTTGAAGTCAACCAGCCACAGAATCTGCCTACCCTCCAACATGACCCCCTCCACCAGGTACAAAATGCTCTGCTGCTGGACTTCCCTTTTAATATATGATTGCAGTCATCTGTGTTAAACTAGGTCATTAATGAGAAAGGTGTATCAACACAGGTGGCAGCAATCATAAATTAGGTGGGAAGTTCAGGAGCAGACCATTTTGTACCTGGTGGAATGGGTCATGTTGGAGGGCCTGAATCTGCGTAATTCATGTGTGTCACTAATTAAAGGGATGATATGGCAAACCTACAAATATGTATCGTCATGAGGCTCTTTGTGATATTTCTTGATTCATTATTCGAGAGTATAAGATAATGACATTTCCAGTGTCTACAGTAAGAATAAACAAAAAAAAGAAAAGTATTGTCTCTTTGTTGGCGCACTGTAGAGAATAAAATATTACTTTTATTGTATATATTTAAAATGTTATCCATATCTCGCCTCTTCAGTGAAATACTGTATTAAGAGTAATGTATTGAGTATGCAAATATCATAACACTGTTATGAAATAAGATAAAGATTGAAAGGTAAAAAAAGTTTTCGGTTGGTGTCGCCTTTTATTTATGTGCTATGTCACCAAAATGTGTGGGCTATATATTGAATAATTGGTATTAGTTACAAACCCCAAATGCCCATGTTTACAATACGTATTTCATCACAATACATGCTGTTTGGAAAACTCACTCACAAATATTATATGTCACAATGCAAATGGTCAGAAAGTGAATGTACGGGTATGGATTAATTCAGATCAATAACCCACTTTACTAATATATTGTGTGGTTTTTCCACATATTATTGGGCATCTACACCCTATTGTATATTTTCCCACACAAATATAATGGATGTGCAATATGAAAAGCAATATATAAGGATGGTATATATCAGATATATCAGTATATATCAGATTGCATTAAACACCACTGGTTGTAAGGATCTGTATTCCACCAGCTGAGATATAATGTATAACCTTACTGTGTCATGAAACCAATTCCACAGCAAGATTTTTATATTTTACACATGCCCAATTTCTGTGATTGCATAAGTATTCAAATGGTTAATTGCACAATGAGTCATGTAGCTAAGTTATTAGCATTTAATTCTCTGACAGAAACCACATTCAAGTAGAGGGTGTGTATTGCTTATTGATAATATCCTCAGTACCTTATTCTGTTACATACCCTGTAATTAAGTTGCAATGTTTGTGAGTTTCAGACATATGGTTGAATTAGTTACTAAGTTTCAAATCACGCTGTTCCACACACTGGGGGAAATGTAATATAGCGGCACTTATAGTGCTGCTATATCTCTTCCTGCATCGTTGCCTCTTTACCGAGGCAAAGCAGGAAGCACTAACAATGAGATGTATATTACCATCTCATCGGCCGGAGTGGGGAAGTGATAACTCCCCGCTCCGGCGATCCCTGCTAGAGCACATAGCACATCAGCCTAGTGCCGATGCGCTGTGTCTCAGTCCCGTCCGGCTCCACTGAGCAGGCAGTATCGCGAGAACCCGCTTGCGGCCATGGAGCCAGCAGCCACCACAGCAGGGACAGCGCTGGCCCTGCTGTGGGGATAGGGCATCGCCAAGCTGCAGCTGTCGATATCAATAGCTGCAGCTGGCGGAACGGTCAGGCGAACTGACCATTCATACATTTCCCAAGCTATTGCCACTGCCATCTTGTAGATAGCAGCACCAATAATTACTTCTCGAAATGCTGAGGATATAACTCGTGGGGACTGTGGTTACCGCAACCCCTGTCCCTGCGAGTTTCTGGTAGTACATTGCTGGAAAATTTTTGTTAAAAATTAAAATATCCTCGCCAAGTTTTATCATTAATTACAGCAACAGTACCGTGATTGTTAATACATAGACCCTTTAATGTGTTCCTGCTGGAGTTTAGGCTCTCTCCATAGCCACTGTAATATCAGCTCACATCGGGATTCTTATGTGAATCACCAGCAGTGTCAGCGGTAGCTCTAAATCCCTCACTGGTCCTTGACTTCCTGTTCTCTCCCTTATCCCTTCATATCTTTACACAGAGGTGACATACATAGCTTTATTTAGGTCATAACACAAATATCTGAAGGCGCACTAACTGCTGCCCGCCGATGTATGTTTCACTTATATGTGCTGGTTGCCTTGATAAATTCACTAATTTGACACTCCGCTACCTGGGACAGTGTCCGGACATTGCACGCTCTTAATCTGCATGCTAACCTTTGCCGATCCTTCCGGGATTTGCACCAGGTGAGCAGCTCTATTGGTCATAGCTATTTTAATACCTATAATATCATCACTATCTGTGGACCGCTGCGGCAGTAAAATAGCAGGCTATCCTGATATACTGGATTGTGGAGACATTAGAGATATACGTTACAGCTACATGTTGCACACGCTGAAACTTTTACTATGGAGCAGCAACTTGTCATTTAAATGATCTCTAATGGAGTCCATTATAAGGACTTGCAACGTGTTGATACTTTTTGTTTAAACAAGGAGCTACAAATTGATACATATGCTACTAAGTAACTAATGAACATTATTTGAATACCAGCCTATTATAGAGTCAATGTGCAGTTCATATCCATAGAAGCAACCAATGGAGCTAATATCTTACTGACAAGTGTAGACAGATATTCCTCCTAGCAATAGAAACTCATGGATTTGTTATGTATGATCACCATTTGCAGAACATTGAATTTAATATGTGATGTGTAAAGTGATCATTTTTATCAGAAAGGTTTAATCTATAAAACATTCTTATATTATTTATCATATTAGTGTATTGTTTGTGTCCTTTGTGTCCGGTATAGGCTCTAGGTGCCTCCCTTCTTCAAATATTTATTCTTAAACCTGAAGTGATTGCATCACTTTCAAATTCAAATTGATTGTGCAGACACACATTTGCACTACATATTTATATCCCTATTGAAATCTGAATGATAAACATGCTCTGTATAATAGCTACAGTGTATAAGGATATTCCTATTGAAAATTGCTTGCTAAACCTACTCCCTGCAATAGATACAGCATGCTGAAACAGTGTGAGGAACAGCGTGATATGAAACAAAGTAACTACAGTAATTCAACCATATAGCAGCCCATAAACGGTACTTTTTTTGCATGATGTGGATGATTTTGATCGATTGTAATGATCAATTGTGCACATTTTGTATTGTTTCTGTCCATTTACAATGCCTTTGCGCGTCCGGCAAAACCGTAAGATTGCGATCTATCGTGTACAATGTGACATACAGTACATCGTATGCTGTTTTGCTGGTTCTACAATACGATGTACGAGGTGTTATTAAATTCCTAGCCACTCCCCTTCTGCATTTTGAGAGACAACGTTTCATGCCACTGTGCCACCAATGTGTATCCCCCTGGCCCTGCAATGTTTATACCACTGTGCCACCAATGTGTATCCCCCTGGCCCTGCAATGTTTATGCCACTGTGCCACAAATGTGTATCCCCCCTGGGTCTGCAATGTTTATACCACTGTGCCACGAATGTGTATCCCCCTGGCCCTGCAATGTTTATGCCACTGTGCTACCAATGTGTATCCCCCTGGGCCTGCAATGTTTATACCACTGTGCCACCAATGTGTATCCCCTCCTGGGCCTGCAATGTTTATATCACTGTGCCACCAATGTGTATCCCCCCCTGGGCCTGCAATGTTTATACCACTGTGCCACCAATGTGTATCCTCTCCTGGGCCTGCAATGTTTATACCACTGTGCCGCCTATGTGTATCTCACCTGGCCCGGCAATCTATATACCACTGTGCCACCAATGTGTATCCCCCCAGGGTCTGGAATGTTTATACCACTGTGCCACCAATGTGTATCCCCCTGGGCCTGCAGTGTTTATACCACTGTGCCACCAATGTGTATCCTCCTGGCCCTGCAATGTTTAAACCACTGTGCCACCAAAGTGTATCCCCCCATGGGTCTGGAATGTTTATACCACTGTGCCACCAATGTGTATCCCCCCTGGGTCTGGAATGTTTATTCCACTGTGCCACCAATGTGTATCCCCCCTTGGCCTGCAGTGTTTATACCACTGTGCCACCAATGTGTATCCCCCCCTGGGCCTGCAGTGTTTATACCACTGTGCCACCAATGTGTATCCCCCCCTGGGCGTGCAGTGTTTATACCACTGTGCCACCAATGTGTATCCCCCTGGCCCTGAAATGTTTAAACCACTGTGCCACCAATGTGTATCCCCCCTGGGTCTGGAATGTTTATTCCACTGTGCCACCAATGTGTATCCCCCCAGGGCCTGCAGTGTTTATACCACTGTGCCACCACTGTGTATCCCCCTGGCTCTACAATGTTTAAACCACTGTGCCACCAATGTGTATCCCCCCATGGGTCTGGAATGTTTATACCACTGTGCCACCAATGTGTATCCCCCCTGGGTCTGGAATGTTTATTCCACTGTGCCACCAATGTGTATCCCCCCTGGGCCTGCAGTGTTTATACCACTGTGCCACCAATGTGTATCCCCCCCTGGGCCTGCAGTGTTTATACCACTGTGCCAACAATGTGTATTCCCCCTGGGTCTGGAATGTTTATACCACTGTGCCACCAATGTGTTTCCCTCCTGGGTCTGTATTGTTTATACCAATGTGCCACCAATGTGTATCCCCCCTGGGTCTGCAATGTTTATATCACTGTGCCACCAATGTGTATCCCCTCCTGGGCCTGCAATGTTTATACCACTGTGCCACCAATGTGTATCCCCCCTGGCCCTGCTATGTTTATACCACTGTGCCACCAATGTGTTTACCCCAACCTGGGCCTGCAATGTTTATCAGATCATTGGTGCAGATTTATGTTGTCATGATTCTAGGGAAATTGGCCTCCTGTGATGGCAGTGAAACCAGCAGCACAAACTGAGGAGTTCTTAGACATGTTTTCCTCATAGGACGGCACAGAGCTGGAGGAACTGGTAACTGAGACAATAGGTGAAGGCAGTCCGTATAGAAACTATAACTTGATACGAGATGATGAGAACAGAGTTGCAGAACTTTAATGGTGACAAATGATTGGCGCCCTAAATATATATTATTTATGTTTTTTTTATATTGTTATCATAGCACATGAATAAAAGGTGACTCATTTTTTAACTTTCAATCTTTAATTTCTTAACAATATTGGGATTTTTGCATACTCAATACATTGCTCTTAATATTTCATTGGAGAGGCAAGATACAAATAACATTTTAAATATATCTAATAAAAGTAATATTTTATTTCCAGTGCGCCAACAAAGAGACAATACTTTTCTTCTTTTTGTTTGTTTTAGGTGTAATATTTAAGATGACATTTATGGTTAGTGGTAGTTTTTTTATTACATCACATACTTCACATTGCCCACCTTTTTGTGAGTACTTGTGGATGTGCATTAATGTAATACAATGATGCCAGTCCATTTGGAATTAGCATTATTGTTACTTCATTAGACATTTTTTGCTACATGAGAGCTTTTAAAGTATTATTTATTCACATGCAGTTTCATATTTGTGAAGAATTTGAGCTACTTTGTGGTTTGAGTTTGTATACCATTTTTCATATGGATATAAATATCATAGATTGCGTGTTGCATATTTCTTATTGTTTGAGTCAGCATTTTTATTTATTATTTATTATTTTGTTTCATCATTTCATTTTTATTTTTTTTATTTTCACATTGTTTATTTTTCATTTTGGTTAGTGTTTGCCAATCCTGATAGGTGGTTTATAAGCTTTTTTACAAGTATTTTATTTGTGGATTTATTGATATATGTTGCCTAATGACATCCTTATGTATCTACCTATGTTTTGACACATTCCATGATGTAATTGTGTATATTGGTTACTTGGATACAGTCATCACCAGAGCTTTCAATATGTCGCCTGTAGTCACGTTTGACCAGAAGAGACTTCCTGAGCATGATCATCACACACCTGGGGTGAGGTATATACTCTCTTTGCATTTGCTGTTTATGAGCACCATGAAGAAAATGTATTCCTTGCACTGAAATATTGGTTATTTGGAGCCATCGTATTTTGTCGTATTTCATAACTGAGTGACGTACTTGTACTATATTCATTCAGACTCACCTGCTGATTCATGGAGGGCATCTTTAACTATAGCTAATTAGGAAAATTTATATATATATATATATATATATATATATATATAGATGGTCTGTAGTCTGGCACTCACACCTTTTTTATGTATTGTTATAGTAAATGCTGGGCTGATCCTTAGGGTTCCCGCTAACCTATGGGTAACCCAATAATAATCAAATATAACTCCACGGGTTGCAGAGATTAAGGCACTCTCCAGACTTGTTGTTTCAAAATAATTCATAAGCTTTATTAGCATGCGTAGAAATAGTTGCCAACGTTTCGGTCCACATTAGCACCTTTATCAAGGCATAGTACAATAGAAGATACTTATAGCTGTAATATAGAAACAAAAACTAAAATTAGAAGAAAGGGTCACAGAAACTACAGATATGCCTCCCAGGCCCTTAATCTGGTTGCTAATGCTTCGGTCCACATCGGTCCACATTGCAATAATTTGTTAATTCTCAGATAAATGATCTTGGTCTGCCACCTTTGGCTCAAGCTTGCATACCAAGATCAATAATCTGAGAATCAGTGTAGGGACTGGCCAGATGGGAATGACCGTGAAGTGGTGGCCAGCTTAACAAATTATTGCAATATTTTGGAACCAACATTCCCTGTATTTAAAAGAGTTGCAATTTGAAAACCAAGTGAGTGCCGAGTTTGTATGATATTTTTTATGTAGATGGTGTGGTCACATACCAAGGGCATCCCAGATGGTTGAGTGCCGTGGATTAAGCCTGTTGTTTATTTAAATATTGTGGTCACACTTGATAGGGCACCCTGTTTTTCAATTTTTTTTTCTTTTTCCAGGTGCTTATTAACTGATATCCCTGGGTGTGGTCCTGTCACTTTAAGCCAGGACCCATATTCATGTTTAAAATGTATTCAGGCTTGAGCCAAAGGTGGCAGACCAAGATCATTTATCTGAGAATCAGTGTAGGGACTGGCCATATGGGAATGACCGTGAAGTGGTGGCCAGCTTAACAAATTATTGCAATATTTTAGAACCAACATTCCCTGTATTTAAAAGAGTTGCAGTTTGAAAACCAGGTGAGTGCCGAGTTTGTATGATATTTTATATATATATATATGTATATATATATTTATATATATATATATTTTTTATTTCTCTACATTTCAGGGGACACAGCCCCTTTTGTCAGAAGATTGCATGCACAATCACAGATTTAAAAAGCCTCCACACGCAGGTAACACACCTGCAGTGAGTGAGTGATTAGACAGGTACACAGGAAGGGAGCTGAAATAGCTTCAAATGTTAACAATACAAAAAATAATACAAAATAACAAGGTACATACAAACAACACTCAGATAAACCATTTAATGACAAAATACATAATTTTAATAAATTACAAGAAGCAATGAAATCCATAGCTGTCATTTAGACCTCTTGGTGAAAAAGTGTCTAGAAAATGTATCCACTTTGCATCTAATTGAGGGTGGTATGTGATCAATTATTTTATAACGTATAGAGGACAAACTATGCCTGCCTGAGCAACAGCCTGCTCAATAGTGCTGAAGAGGATGGCAGCACATATCGCTGAACAGTGCAATGCCATCCTCTCCTAAAACTGGCGCTCAGTTTTACATATATAATGCTTGACACAAGGACATGATATCATATAGACAATGTGAGTGGAGTGCATTATAAGGATGGCAAAAAGTGTTGCCAGTCAGCATTTAACCACAAGTAGTGCACTCCAAACATTTATAGCAACCTGGATTACTACCTAAAAAATGTCGAGGACGACTGGAATTCAAATCAGTGATGTCAAATTTCATTGCCAAATCCCCTAGATTTTTCCCTCATTGAAAACTGGGTAATAAGCGACTATTGTTCATTAGGGGAAGGTCACAATCGCATTTCACAATGGGCCACAATTTATGTGTGTTATGTACTAATCTCGAACTTTTAGAATTAAGGCCCGTATTCAATTAGATACGAAAAACTGTAATCCGTGAAAAAGTTTTGGCGATTGCCGCTATTCGCATGGTCGGAACTTATCTCCAAATTCAATTCCAGTTGGATTTCGCATACGCGGAAAGTCAATGCAATGTAATAGGCAAAAAAGTTTCTCCAAAGAATAGCAGGTGAAAAAGAAATACAAAATCTTAATTTTGGGGTGCAAATGTGGGGAAACGACCCAGAACCCATGGGACAGCCCCCCAAAGGCCAATTGTGAAGAAAAACATAAGAACACCCCAAAAAAGTACTTTCATTTTGGGGGTGAAAAAGTAGAAAGTGGGGGGACAGGCATAAAAACTAGCTAAATAGATTTCTTGATGGTCTGCAAGGATGGGTCAGGTGTTTTTAGAATTGCAGGTGCATGTAGCAGGTGCGTTTTTCACTTTAGAGACTTCAAAATATGCTAGCACCCATTTTCAGGTACCCCAAATTTGACTGGACTACTTTTTTTCACCATAAAATACTGCTTAATGCCATTCTTCACCACTTTTACAAAGACGCTTAAAACAAGGATTTTAAACAACTTCAGTACCCCAAACAGTTTTATTAGGCTATTGGTACACATCTACATTGATCCCCAATGCTAGTGCATCTTTTTGGGGGGTACACACTGATTACCCCATTTCTGACAGTACTTTCCGCCTGTTCTGCATTCGCAGCTTTCCTTTTTTGCGTGTTTAGTAATTGAATAGGGCGAAAAGCGGGGAAGTGCACAAAAAGTTTTTGCGTCTGAAACTGGCGATGTAGGCGAACAGTTGGACAGACAATACCTATCTGAATTTTTGCAGCTAATTGAATACGGACCTTTACTTGTTAACCCACACCACCACCATAATATCAGTAAGCTTAGGACCGGGCAGAAACAAAGCATCACAAGGCTGATATAATGCATTGGCTCTTGCTATTTCTAGATCCTTATGTTTATAGCCTCTATCTAGAAATGTATTAAACATGATGTCAAGCTGCTGTAAAGTATCATCCATATAACTACAAATATGGCATATTCTGATAAATTCTGAATATGGCAAATGTCTTGTAGAAGCAGGGTGATGGCTATTATATCTAAGCATAGTCTTCCTGTCTGTAGGTTTAACAAATAGAGAGGTTTCAAGGTTACCATTCTTAAGCGTTTTACAGACATCCAGAAAATTTACTGTAGTGGGATGTACATTATATGCTACTTTGGCAGCACAGTCAGTGGCGCTTGTGGTGATCCAACAAATCTGTAAATAATTTTTCCCCACTAGTCCAGATGATAAATAAATCAACTATATTTCTTCTATAAAAGAAGACATGCTGGGCAATATCCTAATCAGAGAAAAACAGTTCTTTTTCAACAAAATGCATAAAGGTATTAGCATACGACGGGGCCACAGTGGCCAAAATCGCACAGCCAGTTAGCTGTAAAAATAACTGTTTGTCGAAAAAAAAATAATTCCTGGTAAGGACCAATTTAGGCAGATCAATAAATATAAATACATGGACCAGTATACGAAGGGTTATTTTCAAGCAACAGTTGTATGGCTTTTAAATCATCATCATGGGGGATACATGTATATAAATTAACAACATGCAATAAAGATGCCTGGCGCTAGCAGAGTCTCATTGGAACTGTCGCGCTGTGAGGAGCTCTTTTGCATGACTGCAGCAAAGATTTATAAGGACAATTATGTATTTATACACAGTACTCCCAGTAAAAATCCGCCACTGCACTTCTGTCACGACCAGGGTTTCTCGGCATGCCGGCCAGCAGGTAATACCTGTGAGGATGCTATGACGAGGAGCGTCTGGCGGTGGCGCTGGTGTCTGGTGGGGTGCATTAGCTGCACGTAGTCCTGTGCGGGCATACTGTCACTCTGGTCTGGTTAGGCCTGGTGGTGTTTCTGTTCCGTTCTGGCATGGCGGCCGCCATCTTGTCTCCGGACATGTGACCTAGTTGCCCTATCCTGGTGTGTCACATGCTCTCTCTAGCCTGTCACAGTGCGGCACTGGGTATTTAAGGGAGTGCAGAGCTTCCTTTCATTGCCAGTGCAACGTGTTTCTCAGCGAGAGCTGAGAGAGAGTTCCTGTGCTTGTTCACCTGCCTGTTGGCATCATTACCTAGCCTGCTTCACCCTGCCTGTTCCAGCCCGCTGGATTCTCCTGCCTCCTCCATTACCTCTCCCTTGCCTGAGTACCTGTGTCAGCTGTTACCCTGCACCTTGCCTCTACTTGCATTCCTCTGGACATTATTTTCTTCAGCCTGCACTTTCATTTCAGTCTCACAAAACCTGGAATACTGGACTGCCTTCTGTTATCACTACTTGGACTTCTTCCCATTGCCTCACTACGGTTCCCAAGTGCACTTTAGTGCTATACCTGGACTTTTGTTTTGCCACATTCATGTCTGTTAAGCCACTCATTAAAAACTCCACATTTATTTTTAAAGCTGCTTCAGTGTCTGCTCCTATTACCACCCCGGGCCCACAATAAAACCAGAACCTCACAACTTCCACCCCTAGTAAACTCCAGTCTAGGCACTCAGCACTTGGCCCGCACCCAATGAGTATGAGGCAGGGAGCAAGGGACAAATATGGTTAAGGAGTGGCTTCCAATTGGAGTGATGGATTATGAGACCGGTGGCCACGATGCCGCCGGTCTCAATACCGACAGCTGACTGCCAACAAGGGACTTAAGATAGGCATCAAAATATTGATGCCTATCTTAATCCTGATGCTGGAATGCCGAAGGATGCCAGCCGAAATGAGGTAAGTCTAGGGCGCCCTTAGTGTTAGTCACCGGGTGGTGGTTAGGTTTTGGGGGGGAGGTTATGGTTAGACACCCCTAGGGGGGAGGGTTAGGATTAGGCATCACTGGGGGGGGTTAGGGTTAGGCACAAAGGGGGGGTTAGGTTTAGGCACTAACAAAGAGGATTAGGGTGTAGGGTGGAGAGAGTTAGGCTACAAGAAGGGAGGCTTAGAGGGGGAATGGGGGAGGGTAAGTATATTTACCCAAACCCTGTCAGGATACCAACCATCGGGAAGCCACTGTCAGTATTCTGAAAGGAGGCATCTCGACAGCAGGCGTTACATATCCATTCCCAAATGGAAGCTCTTCCAGCTCAACATTTCACATCATCTCCCTCTGTAGGACTGCCAGCCCAGAATGTGATATAGGGATGGCCATTATCAATTGTACCATTGGTGGCTAACCTTTATGGTATGAATGCAGGTGTGCCAGTTGCAAAGGCGTACTTAAATTATCCACTGCGGTGCCCTGCGCAGCCTGATAGCGTGTGTGGATATTAGCAATTAGATAGCATGCGTGGATGTTAACAATTTCTCAAAATTCTACACACAATAACCCATAATGACAATGTGCAAAAAGTTTTTTTGAGATTTTTGCAAATGTAATGAAAAAAAACTAAGAAATCAAATGTACATAAGTATTCACAGCCTTTTCTCAATACTTTGTTGATGCACCTTTGGCAGCAATTACAGCCTCAAGTCATTTTGAATATGATGCCACAAGCTTGGCACACCTATCTTTGGCCAGTTTTGCCCATTCCTCTTTGCACCACCTCTCAAGCTCCATCAGGTTGGATGGGAAGCCTCAGTGCACAGGCATTATCAGATCTCTCCAGAGATGTTCAATCGGATTCAAGTCTGGGCTCTGGCTGGACCACTCAAGGACATTCACAGAGTTGTCCTGAAGCCACTCCTTTGATATCTTGGCTGTGTGCTTAGGGTCATTGTCCTGTTGAAAGATGGAGCAGATTTTCATCCAGGATGTCTCTGTACATTGCTGCATTCATCTTTTCCTCTATCCTGACTATTATCCCAGTTGCTGCTGCTGAAAGACATCACCACAGAATGATGCTGCCACCACCATGCTTCACTGTAGGGATGGTATTGGCCTGGTGATGAGCGATGCCTGGTTTCCTCCAAACATAATGCCTGGCATTCACGCCAAAGAGTTCAATCTTTGTCTCATCAGACCAGATAATTTTATTTCTCATGGTCTGAGAGTCCTTCAAATGCATTTTGGCAAACTCTAGATGGGCCATGTTCTTTTTACTAAGGAGTGGTTTCCGTCTGTCCACTCCACCATTCAGACCTAAATGGTGGATTGCTGAAGAGATAGTTCTGGAAGGTTCTTCTCGCTCCACAGAGGAATGTTGTAGCTCTAACAGAGTGACCATCGGGTTCTTGGTCATCTCCCTGACTAAGCCCTTCTCCCCCGATCACTCAGTTTAGACGGCCGGCCAACTCTAGGAAGAGTCCTGGTGGTTTTGAACTACATCCATTTATGGATGATGGAGGCCACTGTGCTCATTGGGACCTTCAAAGCAGCTGATATTTTTCTGTACCCTTCCCCAGATTTGTACCTTCAGACAATCCTGTCTCGTGGTCTACAGACAATTCCTTGGACTTCATGCTTGGTTTGTGCTCTGACATGCACTGTCACATATGGGACCTTATATAGGCAGGTATATGCCTTTCAAAATCATGTCCAATCAACTGAATTTACAACAGGTGGACTCCAATTAAGCTGTAGGAACATCTCAAGGATGATCAGTGGAAACAGGATGTACCTGGGCTCAATTTTGAGCTTCATGGCAAAGGCTGTGAATACTTATGTACATGTGATTTCCTATTTTTTTTTTTTATTAAATTTGCTAATCTCAAAAAAACTTTTTACATGTTGAAATGATGGGGTATTGTGTGTAGAATTTTGAGGACAAAAATGAATTAATTCCATTTTGGAATAAAGCTGTAACATAACAAAATGTGAAAAAAAGTGAAGAGCTGTCAATACTTTCCGGATGCACTGTATATGTATAAATAAGAGATGTTTGATTACTAACCTTTAGAAGTCTGCAGGAACCCCTTAGAGTGAGGTGTAGTCGAATACCACCAAGATCCTGAAAAATAAAAAGGAAATAATATTGTTGTGGTTTCATAAAAAAGTGTTTTGTGAACAAATTGTATTGTTGTAAAGTAATTGTACTTTATAATCCTTGTACTATCTGACTTATTGTGGAATAAATCTTTAAAAAGCATATTGTATAACTGGCTACTCTACAAACCTTTCCTAATGCAATCTAACTGGGTGTGTTAAAATAAAATTTGGCGTCCACAAACAGGACCTCGGATCCAAAAGATTTTACAGTCTGAACACATTGAAGCAACGGCGGCACAGGGAGACAGCCCTAGTCATGGAACCTCCTCCATGGCGACCACTTCGTCAATAATCAATCCTAGTCAAGGAACCTCTGCAATGGCAACAGCTTCACCAATACCTATCCCTTACTACTTTGGGGCCCCCTGGTTAAAAACTTATTCAGGTGATGCTCGTACTTCTGGTACCAGTATGCTGAAGGAATTCAAATATAAATTGCATTCAATGGTCAGGTTATCTTTAGGAGATGCTCAAAAAGTGGAGATTCTTATTGGACAATTGAAGTGTCCAGCTTTGAGGGAGTTGATAGCATGGCCAGAAAGACAATGAAGGATGGTAGAGGATATCTTTGAAAAATTGGCATCTATCTTTGACTTAAAAGATGATTTTATGCGAGAAAGCAACAGCCACACGAGATGTTAAGGGACTTTGCATTGGGCTTACAAGAATCCTGGCAGACTATACAAAATTTAGATCCTAGGGAAATACATCAGGAAGATGAGACATTAATTAAAGAGGGAGCCATAGGAGAGGGGATTTGTGCCAAACTACGTATGTGGAAATTCCAAAACCCTGATAGTTCATTTTTGGAATTCAAAGAAACCGTTATGAAGATTCTGGGGTTAAATCACAGTGTTGAGGATGAGAGTCCCCCTCTGGTGGAGGATGCAGAAAGTATGATGTTACAGAGAAGTAATTACATAGTGGGCACGAATTAGCAATATCAAAAGAACCAATAAGCCAACATGCTCAGATTCCCTCTCGCCCTGATTCAATGAATGAGCAAATTGAAGAACTGGCGCAAACTCTTTCTGAGGTATGTCGGGACTTGAAAGAGCTCAGACAAGGACAGGGACAAGTCCCCAGCCAACATAGAGAGTGGTGCTCTGATCACGAACAGAGAAGTCAACCCCAATGGGATGTTCCCAGGAGAATGGGAAGATGGGCGAATTATCATTTTGATAGTCAGGGAAGACCCATTTGTCGACGCTGTAAAAAAATTAGACATGAAGCTAGAGACTGATCATAAGGAGGAACATCTTCAATAGGTCCATCTTCGCCAGACTGGTGGTCTCAATATGTGGGGCAATGTCCTACAATAATAGTCCAGATAAATGATGTGGTGAACCTTGCACTTTTGGATACTGGTTCAAAAGTAACTACAATTCAAATAACTGAGTTTCTGCAACACTGGGAAGAACAAGAAATTGCCTTATCCCCCACTAACTGGTTGAACTTTGTAGCCAGTAATGGTCAACCTATCTTGTGTTGAGGGTATTTGGAGGCAACCCTAGAAATAGGAACAACTCAATTTCCAAAACAAGGCTACCTGGTGGCGACAGACCGAAATGACTACGTACCTCCTGTTATTATAGGCATGAATGTGCTTCAAAATTGCCCTGATGAAATCATTGACACTTTGAAAGTAAAGCTGCAAGAGACTATACCTGCAGAACAAAGGATGATCCAGCAGATTATACGACTCATCCGGGGACATAAGAAGTTCGTAAACGCTCATGGAGAAGTGGGCTGAGCACGAATCGCTGATAATACACCAGTTGTTTTGGACTCAAATTCTGTAAATATCATCTGATGTAAGAGAAGAATTGGGCCAGGTGGACAGAGCTATGAGGCCATGATCGAGTCCTGTGATGAAAATGGATGAAGCCCGTTTGTCTTGGCTCGAACGTTAGTCAAAGTGGAACAAGGAAAATTGCCTATTCAGATCTTAAATCCCCATGATTACCCGTTACGGCTGTATCACAATTGTCCAGTAGCAAAGATCATACAAGTTAATTTCCAAAGTTTGGTGGCAGAAAAGGTGAATGTAAGCCAGCCAGCAGGTTACAATGGAAGAAGAAGTGAATGAGATACCCGAAAAACACTCTTGGTGGGAGGAAATTCAAATCGGAGGTTGGGAAACCTCGGGGAGGAGAAGAAGAGAGCCTTGCAGGTGGTTCAACAGAATGGAGACGCATTCAGTAAGCATCTGCCTGACTTTGAAAGAGCAGAGGACATCTTTCACTACATTCCCACTAAAAACCATCTTCCAATTAAAGAAAGACATCAACCCCTGCCCCTGGTTTTATATTAGCCAGTAAAGAGTATGATTGAAGAAATGAAGGAGGCTGGAGTTGTCCGGTAAAGTTATAGTCCCTGGGCTGCCCCTCTCATAATTGTGCAAAAGAAGAATGGGAGTCTAAGATTCTGTGTGGATTACAGAAAGTTAAATGCAGTCACTCATAAAGACGCCTATCCACTAGAATGCCTTTCGGACTATGCAACGCCCCCGCAACATTTCAGAGAGTCATAGAACACTGCTTGGGTCACCGGAACTATGATATGGTTCTATTATATTTAGATGATGTAATAATTTTTTCCCAGAACTATGAAGACCACTTATGACACCTAGAGGATGTATTCCAGCAATTGATCAAATACGGGTTGAAATTAAAACCATCCAAGTGTCATCTCCTGATACTGGTAGTCCAGTATCTGGGATATATAGTCAGCTCAAAAGGGGTTCGACCAGATCCTGGGAAAATTCGTGTGGTTCAAGACTGGCCTGTTCCCAAGACCGTAAAAGTTTTCAAGGATTTGTTGGCTACTATCACAGATTTAAGATTAATTTTACCTAGCTTGCCACACCATTGAAGTGCCCGTTACTTTTGAAGAATTCTTCATAAATTCTTGTCTTGCCATACCTTTGCATGAACTTCTTTGTGGAACTTGTGGCATGGAGAGATGTAGAAATACCCCTGTCGTCTGGACAGAAAGACACTGAGACTCTTTTAGAGCATTAAAACCTTATTGATCGAGGCCCCTCTGCTATCATATCCTGATTATGAAAAACCTTTTCATGTGTATACTGATGCCAGTCATCATGGACTGGAGGCTGTTCTCTCTCAGATGCAAGATGGACAGGAACGAGTTATCGCCTATGCTAGTAGAGGTCTAAAAGAACGGGATGGCGAAAACTATAGTGCCTTTCGACTGGAACTACTTGTGGTAGTTTGGGCAGTAACTGAGATGTCTAAGAACTATTTGGCTGCTACTCCCTTCATCATCTACACACATAATAATCCCCTGGCTCATTTACCAATGGCCCATCTTGGTGCCATGGAGCAGAGGTGGATTTCCCGTCTAGCTAATTTTAACTATAACATCTCCTACCATAGTGGCAAGACCAATGGAAACACAGATGCCCTTTCACTGTTACCTATCACTGATGTGGATGAAGATTAAAAGGATTACACTGAAGAGATTGAACTTCCTAAATTCTGACCCACATCGATAAAAGGATCATTTATTTTGATGCTGCTGAACCTCCTTCAGATCATCATCATGAGCAAGGATTGCAAGAAATTAAGGACTATGCCAACCTGCCAGGGCTTCGGCATCTTCGCCAGGGGGCCTTCAACCTGCCAGGGCTTCAGCATCTTTGCCTAGTGGGCAGCAGCCTGTGTCAGCTTTTTTTCTTGGCCGCCGCCCACTAGGACTTCTGGCATCTTTGCATGGCGGGCACCAACCCACCAGGGCTTTGGCATCTTCACGTGGTGGGCGCAAACCTACCAGGGCTTCAGTGTCTTCACCTTGTTGGTGGCAGCCTGTGTCAGCTTTTTTTCTTGGCTGCCACCAACTAGGACTTCTGGCATCTTTGCCTGGTGGGCGCCAACCCACCAGGACTTCGGCATCTTTCCCTAGTGGGTGGCAGCTTGTGTCAGCTCTTTTTCTTGGCCACTGCCAACTAGGACTTCTGGCATCTTCGCCTGGTGGGCGACAACATGCAAGGGCTTTGGCATCTTCATCTGCAGGCGCCAACCCGCCAGGGCTTTGGCGTCTTCACCTAGTGGGCATCAGCCTGTGTCAGCTCTTTTTCATGGCTGCCACCCTCTAGGACTTATGGCGTCTTTGCCTGGTGGGTGCTAACCCACCAGGGCTTCGTTGTCTTCACCTGGCAGGTGCCAACCTACCAGGGCTTCTGCCATCTTTGCCTGGGGGTAGCAGCCAATTAGCTATTTTGCACAGCTGCCAACTCCCCAGGGCTCCTGTTGTCCTCTTCACCTAGTGAGCGACAGCCTGTGTCAGCTCTTTTGCATGGCTGACGCCACTAGGACTTCCAGTGTCTACTTTCTTCAGGAGCTCTTCTCTGCTACCTCCCAGCCATCTGACTGCCATGAAGCCTCCTTGCACTGGCTTGTATAAGCTAGCCAAGGGGGATGGAGGATGCTGTCTTGAGCCGTGATTGGCTCGCAGTGGCCATCTTTGAATTTTTGAAAATGGTGCTGCTGCCATACTCAGCAGAATGGCTGGCATGGACAGCTTACAACTGATTCCATTGCTGGGTTGGTCCACCGATAAAGCCCGCAAAAGGCAGCCATCTTGGTACAGCCAAGTGAAGCCACAGTGAGTACTCCTACTGGAGGCTCCTACTGAGGCTGCGCAAGAAATTGGAACTTCCTATCTGTATAATGGTGGATTTGTGAGGTAATAGCTTAAAAACTGTAACTTTCTCAATTACCTGAACCCCAAAAGGCCCTATTTTGCAACAATAGCTACCTATTGAAAAAAAAACAAGTCTAAATTCGCCCCCTACCCTGAGTTATGCCTTCTCAAAAATCCCCCATAGAGAACAGCAGAAAAGTGGTCCTAAGTGAGAATGTCAGAAAAAAAGTCACAGTTGGAGCTTTAGATTACTCCCAAATCCTCATTGTTCATGTTTTTGGCATGCAGCACTGAGCAACAGTTCTACCCATCCATGCTAAATTTCAGCTTCGTACCTCCTACAGCTTTTGAGGTGTAAGCCCTTAAACACCATGCCCCCCCTTCAGAATTCTCTATGGTGATTTCCATTCCTTTCTATTCAGCCTTATAATATAAATATATATATATATGTATATATATATATATGTATATATATATATATTTTGTCAAAGCTGAATAATTGGCTGAGACAAGTACAGTTAAAAAGCCATTATACGGTTGTGTGGTAGTCGCATTATTGTGTATGCGACTGGTCGCACAATAGCGTATATGTACTTCCGGTTGTGCTGCCACGTGTTTGAACAAAGCCATTGAGGTTTACATTTTTTTTCTATTACCAATATCTGGGTTAACGTGTATTTTTCTGCGCAGGAAAAAAGTGTGCAACAGTGAATATTTGTTGAACCAAGTTAATGGTATCACATGATCCTTAAGGGCTAGGTGCAAGGGTTAGTCTCGCGGCTCGGTAAGCAGCTTTATACACAGTAGCAGGTGTACATGTTGTCTTTGTTGTAGAGAGGTGCGTGAGAGTAGCCGACATATAAACTCTCATAGGTGTGGAAGTTGCCTTACTAAATCTTATCCGGGTGTGGAAGTTGCCTTTTTTAAATCTTATCCAGGTGTGGAAGTTGCCTTACTAAATCTTATCCAGGTGTGTGGGCGCCGCCAACTTAAATCATCCACAGGTAAGTGAAAGTGTCTTGATTGTCTTTCACTGGTTTAAATCTTTATTGAAAAGCGTAGGAGTTGTCTCAGAATGGAAGCCACGCAAACAATAGAGATGTTAGGCAATGATGTGCTGCTAATGGAGGCGCCGATCAGATCAGCCCGTCGTATCATGCATACCAAGTACTGTACTTATGCAATAAGGTATTGTGATTTATGGTTTAATATGACGAGGAAGAGTGTTAGACTGTTTCCCAGAATTGGTAGTTTTGATAAAAATGTGTTAGACAATGTCCGGGATCAGATCAGTTTGATGCGCTCCCGAGAGAAAAAGTTAAATATTTTGAATGTTTAAAACTGTGGCAGCATGAAGGGGATGCATGGCTTAACAATGTGCAAACGACGCAAACTAGCGTCGTGAGCACATTGCCAGAAAATACATCCGCGACGCTGAATTGCAATACGGGCGAGCTACAAAATGGCGTGCACATGCGGCAAGGTAGCATTGTGGAGAGTATTGCTAGCAGTTCACGCTCACCTCCCCCACCTTATGTGGATGGAGGTGCAAGTACAGTTACCAAAAATACCCATAAAAATGTAACAAGCAACTTGTACCCTCTCTTAAGCAACTATAAAGAAAATGTTCATGATGCAGATGATGAGCCTATTGTAGTGTCTGCCATTTCCCATGCTGTGCAGATGATAGATGCTGCATCACCACAATCACGAGTGGTGCCGCCATCTCCATCGGTAACAGCAAGGGAAGTGTTAATGCCCTCTGCACCCGTAGAGGAAGTTGTTCATACCATACGTAGCAGCAGCAGACTAAACCCCCAGCCAGGTAAGCAGGTCAAAGGTAGCAGCGCTACCGGTCTGCATCCCATTCAGACAATAACTGTTCCAAATGGAAATGCAGACGCGAACGGTATAGTGCCCACGAGGGAAGTAGTAATGCATTGTCCTTGGTCAAGAGCAGAACTAAATTCCATCATAAATGATTTCCCCGATCCCAAAAAGGAACTAGCCAAATGTCAAAGATTTTTGAGAAATTTGGATAGTTCACATGAGCCCACTAATAAAGATTGGCATGTGGTGTTAAGGGCCTGTCTGCCACGCAATACCGACGTGACAAAATTTATCACAGATTGTGTATTGGATGGTGACGATCGCTTAATAGACCAAGTAAACCAAGGTAACATTTCCCGCATTGTAACTCAATTGGGTATATATTTTCCAGTAGTAGTTAACTGGAACAAAATTTTCTCCATTAAGCAGAAAGAGAGTGAGACTGCAGAAGACTATTGCGATCGGGCTCAGTAGGCTATCACCCAGTACACTGGGATAGAGGATATTAAAGATAGCACTCACCATCGGGGGATGATAGTCACAGTACTTGTGGATGGACTGAAAGAGAGATTAAAAACTCGGGTTCAGACCTCACAGCCTGGCAGGTGGGGACTCACAATAGATACCCTCATAGAAACCGCAATTTAACATGATGAAAACATCTCCAAAAAGAGAGAAGCCCAGAGCGAAAAACTAATGGCTGTCAGTATACAAGCTCTGGAAGGAATGACGGTAACATCACAGCCAACAGACACACTTGCACTTGCACACACACTCACTTCTGAACAAGTATGTGCTCTCACTAACCCCACTCAACAACAAACACAACTCTATCCCACTAACCCGATGCAACCACAGGTCCCAGGCTATCCACCAACTTCTTATCCCCCACAATACCCTTACCCTCCCTATCCTTACCAATATCCACCACCTTTACCCTCTGCGCAAACCTCACAACACCACATGTCTTCACCCAAAACACGAACATGTTTTAACTGTAAACAAACAGGACACTTAAGTAGAAACTGTACAGTAAAAGGAGTAGGGATCCCACATCAGGGAAGACCTATATATCCCTATAAGGGATATGCACAGAGGCCAGCAAATGTTCAGCAGGCAGGCCTGCTGAACATTCGAGAGTGATAGGGCTACCCATTTCACAGGTGATGTTTTTCAAAATATGTGTAAGCTGATGGGTATTAATAGTCGACTTCACACCCCCTACCAACCGCAAGCAAGTGCAAAGGTAGAGAGGATGAACGGGACTATTAAAAATAAGCTAAGTAAAATCATGACTGAGACTGGACTAGGATGGCCAGAAGCGTTACCTTTGGTCCTACATAGCATAAGGACCACTCCTAGACCTCCTCTGAATCTGTCCCCATTTGAAATATTGTTCGGTAGACAACCTCATTTGATTATAAGTCCACAGGAAGATCTAAAGGATAGCAACGAGGTAACTGTGAAGTATCTTATATCAATGAGTAGGCAGTTAAAGCAACAGCAGCAGAAACTGAAATTGTTGTCTAATGATATGCCTGAAACGAACTGTCATGATGTTGAACCAGGAGAATATGTAGTGATCAGAAATTTCTTGCGTTCAGGTTGTTTGACTGATCAGTGGGAAGGTCCGTACCAGGTGCTACTGACAAGTACTACATCTTTGAAGGTGGCTGAGAGAGATACCTTCGTCCATTCCACTCACTGCAAAAAGGTCAATCAACCGGTGGAGAAACAAGTCGGAGACAAAGCTGATAGCGTGGACCTGTCGCTCGCGAGCTTGTTCCGGGAGGATTGAAAAGGTCGTAGTAAGATACCTGAACTGAGAGAAATTTGCAGGTCTTGTTGTGACAATGGACAGGCCTGCTGTGTTCATTTTCATATTCTCTTTTAGAGTGTTCATCATCCTGGTCAGTCCGGGGATATCCAGTGTCTGTGATGTGGGATCGATTGAGGAAATGGGAGCTGATGGCAGTGCTGATGAAGTGGAATCAGGAGGAGTGCAATGACAAACAGGGGAGTGTCTGACCAATCTTAGTACTGTTATTGTTAAGAGAGCTGTCATTCCGGATACTCGGGGAAGGTGTGGAGGTTTATCGTCTGAAGATTCCTGTATTTGTGAGCTTTGTGGGTCCCTAGTTGATGAGAACTGTATCCAACGGTGCCAACCTAAATATAATCCGTACTGGGGTGGGTATCCTCTAGAGGATTAACATAGCCTGGTAGGCAAAGTGTTAAATTAAACTGATTGCTGGGTGTGTTCACATGTGCCACAGGGACAGCATAACGTAGGGTTGGTGCCATTTCTGCTGAATATCATGGAAATTTTAGAATTGCAAAAAGGGAAAACATTGGATGGAAAATTCCTCTCATCCAAACCACCTCATTTCAAACTCCATCAATTCCAAGCAGATAGATCACTTTTGAGTCTAAACATAACCAACCCCAATAAACACGGGAGTTGGGAAGTGACGGGGAATAATCAGACGATGACCTTCTCACAAAGAGCTGATAATGAGCCCATAAACCATGATCTGCTGCGCTCCATTAAGTCTGGTGGGAAACATTTTAGGTATCGGTATACATTGAGTTCCACCAAAGAAATTATTGGTAATGTGCCAAATGGTTATTGTGCTAAAATAATACAGCCAGAAACTTGCATGTACCAAATGGAAGAACCAGAAATAGGATTGTTTGCAAGGGAAATGTGCTTAATGATAATGATGCATACCATTCCTTATGTTCTCCCTTATAATGTATATTTCATCTGTGGAAGAAAAGCGTATAAATGGCTCTCACCGAGTTCCGAAGGTTTATGTTACCAGGGAAGAGTAGTCCTAGAAGTTATGACCCTCACACATGTTGAAATGCTGGGTATACATAAAAACACACCTTCACCATATCTTCACACACAATATGAACACAGAGGCAAAAGAAATATGGTACCTGGTGATATACATGAAGCCACTCGGTTAATCAGTGAGACAACTGGCTTTCAAGTTCTGGTCGCATTGGACCCCACCAGGATCCCTCGGGGTACATTAAATTTTAGATATATCCAGGAACTTGCTAAATTAATAGATAATATCACCGAGATGTACGATGACACATTCAGGTATACAGGGAGAGAATTGCAAAGCGTACAAGAAAGAACTGGTGCAACACAGGCTAGTGTTGAATTATTTAACTGCTGTTACTGGAGGGTAATGCGTAACATTGGCCACCCAATTTGGAGTAAAATGTTGCATTTATGTCACCATTGATACCAGCGACCCTAAGGAGGTGATAGACCGGAAGATGGATGAAATTCTGCAGCTAAAGTGGGAATTTCGCAAAAAACATAACGCTTCAGTGGCTGAAATAGGGGAGAAGTTAGAAGGATGGGTTTCATGGCTGAACCCAGTGAAATGGTTCTCAGGTCTAGGGGAATGGGTCCAGGAAGTGATCACCAGCGTAGGCAAATTCTTAATCCTTATACTCATTGTCATCATAATAATTGGCATATGCGTCCAGTGTGTTCCTATTGTGTTGAAGTGTGGAAAATGTAAAAACAGAGTGAAACGAAAGAATGAAACTATGATGGTGGTCAGTAATGACAATATGTATACTGAGGTAAATATAGAACTGCATTACAACCCTGAACTAGGAAATACAATCGTTTGATGTATTATATTTAGACATGCATAGAATGTATTATTGAAATGTTATTTATAGAACACCTCAGATAATGTAAAGTCTCAACTCCCCTTCAAGACTGCTATTATAAGACTGGTGCATTCCCACACCTTTCACATGATCTTCCAAGATCCGCAGTGTGCGTATAATAGTAGTTTTATGTCCCCACCCAGAGACACATTATTGATGGATTAAGAACCACCTTGTGCCATCCCATAATAACACCAAATAATATGTCAATGTAAGCCTAAATTAAATTCTAATAGCAGATTGTGATAGCATGTTGTTTGCTATCAAAGGGTGGACTGTCGAAGCTGAATAATTGGCTGAGACAAGTTCAGTTTAAAATTTAATCGCGGAGATGCCATCTTGCGACTGGCCGCAAGACGCCATCTTGAAAATGAGATCGCAAGACGCCATTTTGCGAATGGCCGCCTAAACGCCATTTTAGATAAACTCACATTTTAGTACATGTGGCGATGATACTATTAGCACCATGCGATTGCATTTTTCACCATTTCTCATACACACATTAATACGCACAATTGCGCTGTTAACTAGTCACATATTAGCGAATGCATAGGACTTTGTATGAAACCGCTGTTTTGTTAGCTTTATGCGCACGCATCTGCCCCAAGTTAACTAGCATCCTTATATCAAACCCTCAATACCCACACATTACATATTCACACATAAGGTTTAATAAGCTTTAAAGTGTATGATTTAAGTTGGTTAAGTTAGTTTAAATGCTGAGAAATAAAGATATTTGATAACTAAGGTATTATACATGCTAAACAAGTCGTGTTTGGTCTTGTACTGATGCGTACTCTTTTTACAGTATTCCGGTGTTATCGGTGGGGAGGTCGCATCATGCAAACTCGAGTTATGGATCGCAGAGCCTACAAGCAACAAAATGTATATTTCATGAACAACTGTTAGAATGTTGCAGGGGGCGTGAAGAGGAAGATCCCCAGCTGTTATAGGCAGGGAGAGTCTATTTGAACCAGCCTATTAAATGTGCTGTAACAGATGCTTCTCCCTTCAGAACCAATGACATCAGCAACAAACTTCCCTATTGTCCTGTTTATTCTGGGGGGGGTATAAATATGTGTGCATGAACGCTGGTCCTCTGTCTTCGTGCTGAACGCTGTATGACTAGGGGTCTCTTGCTGATGCCTATCTCCGGGTCCGGAAGCGCCTGCGTATGTATACTGTACTTGGGTCTGTATAATTTTCCTTTTGCGCCTAAATTGTGTCTAGATCAATTGCGTGTAACTGTCTGAACTTTTACCTGAATAACACTTGTGCTTTGGAACCACAGATTCCACGTCTAAGTCTTTATTTATGGTATGACTGCGTACGCAAATTAACGTCATCCTTAGAAGGTATAGGCAGGATATTAGAAGGTATAGGCAGGACATTAGAAGGTATAGGAAGGTGTGTATAGAGGTTCTGATCCAGTATCGTTAATATATATATATATATATATATATATATATATAAAACAGGTACGGTAAAATAAAGAGGCACCCACCAGAGCATTTCCAAGAGGCAAAGTCGATCTATTAGTTTACATGTGTTAGTCGACGTTTCGGTCAAACTTGACCTTTATCAAGACCACCAGCGCAGCACAACATGTGTATGAAAAGACAGCATATGTCCAGAGAATAGCATCACCAATCTCCTTACCTGTATCCCCTTAAGTAGCCAGCACCCACGCGTGTCACATCGCCGAACACCGCTAAACCAGAAATGAGGTGCATTCCACCATTTGGAATGCACCTCATTATCCGAATGAAGTGGATAAACTTCCGGTCACATGTAACCAGATAAATGGGTCTTATCATCATGGCAACAACCAGGACAACATTACATGCATCTCCAACAGACGTCAGCCTCAAAATCACCACATCAACCGATCATGTGATGTGAGGCACACTAAAATCTAGAGCGTGTAAGGCATCAAATAGTTATCAAAATCAGCCATAATGATCATTAATAATTCAATCCGCTCAAATACTGAGCAAGGAAAGAATATAATATATATGGAATGCAAATTACAAAGTACCATAGTATATTGACAACAAGGGGGCACAAGGCAAAACAAGTGGTGCAGGAGCCCAAGATTTATAAACAATCAGTGTCATTAAAAGTCTGCAACACTTCTATAATAACCCACACCATTAATGAGCTATTTTCATAATGTTAAAATTATTTTTTGTAGTGTTTTGTTCATTTTTTAACCTTATATAAAAAAGAGGGTAATTAAAATATTGACATCCTCAAATAACCACCTCCAAAACACCCTATCTAGCTGAAAGTATCAAAATCCTAAACATCCAATAATTAATCAAACCAGACAAAGAACAAAAAGGAAAAAAAAACTTAATTATGGTACCAAGGTAGGTAATTCAACTCAAAAAAATATTAAGGGGATTAAACTCATTCAAACCCCTAGGGGCCACTGTATCCAAGCGGTATATTAATTTGGCCTCCAATTTACGTAGACTTAGTTCACGGTTCCCTCTTCTCAAGGGTTTAGGCACCCAATCGATGATATGGCATTTTAACGATGCCACTTGGTGGCCTGTGTGCACAAAATGTGTTGCCACCGGTTTATACAAGCTACCGGAGGCAATTGCCTGTCTTATGGAACAACGATGATTGGCCAGTAATTTGCGGAAAACACGTGTGGTCAGGCCCACATAAGCCAGGCTGCAAGGACACACAAGCAGATATGATCAAATAGGCAGTGAAGATTATATCTCAACTTAATTGGTCTTCCACTATGAGGATGCGGAAATGTGGGACCTGTTAGTAGAGATCTACAACTCATGCAATTAGCGCATTTAAACCACCCAGGTTTCGTAGTCTGAAGCCAGGTCTTGACAGATGTAGAAGGGCGATTTGTTGGACGCATCAAGATCTCTTTCAAGTTGCGCCCACTGAGAAAAGCCATCAGTGGTGAATCCAGGTTCTACGGAGCAATACTGAGGAGGACTTAGCTGAGACTCAGATTATGGAGATGAAGCAGAGATTTGCACAAAGCGGTTACTCCAGTAATGTTATTGAGAGCTGCCTCACCAGAGCACGCCGAAGATTGACCAGCACAAAGGAGACCACAGGCAATGCCAGGATGACCTCTGTTAGCCAGTTTGACTATATGTCAAAGGCGGTACGGAATTCGGTGAGAAAAAATTAGCATGTGGTGGCATCTGACCCGATATTCAAAGGGAAGATGAATGATTCACCACTGATGGCTTTTTGCTGTTGGCGCAACTTGAAAGAGATTTTGATGCGTCCAATAAATCGCCCTACTACATCTGACAAGATCTGGCTTCAGACTATGAAACCTGGGTGCTTTAAATGCGCTAATTGCATGAGTTGTAGATCTCTACTAACAGGTCCCACATTTCTGCATCCTCATAGCAGAAGACCGATTAAGTTGAGATATAAACTTCACTGCCTATTGGATCATGTAATATATCTGCTTGTGTGTCCTTGTGGCCTGTCTTATGTGGGCCTGATCACATGTGTTTTCCGCTAAAGAATGGCCAATCATCGTTGTACCATCAGACAGGCCATTGCCTCCGGTAGCTCAGATAAACTGGTGGCAAGCAATTTTGTGCAAGCAGGCCACCAAGTGGCATTGTTAAAATGCCTAAACCCTTGAGAGGAGGGAACTTTGAACTAAGTCTACGTAAATTGGAGGCCAAATGGATATACCGCTTGGATACAGTGGCCCCTAGGCGTTTGAACAAGTTTAATCCCCTTAATATTTTTTTGAGATTAATTGCCTGCCTTGGTGTCATAATTAAGTTTTTTTTCCTTTTTGTTCTTTGTCTGGTTTGATTAATTATTGGATAAGTTTAGGCTTTTGATACTTTCAGCTAGATAGGGTGTTTTGGAGG
The DNA here is from genome assembly GCA_031769625.1 of Taudactylus pleione. Taxonomy (NCBI): domain Eukaryota; kingdom Metazoa; phylum Chordata; class Amphibia; order Anura; family Myobatrachidae; genus Taudactylus; species Taudactylus pleione. Next base: position 30,724,261 of record JAUIMM010000014.1, read on the forward strand.
TGGTTATTTGAGGATGTCAATATTTTAATTACCCTTTTTTTATATAAGGTTAAAAAATAAACAAAACACTACAAAAAATAATTTTAACATTATGAAAATAGCTCATTAATGGTGTGGGTTATTATAGAAGTGCTGCAGATTTTTAATGACACTGATTGTTTATAAATCTTGGGCTCCTGCACCACTTGTTTTGCCTTGTGCCCCCTTTATGTCACTATACTATGGTACTTTGTAATTTGCATTCCATATATATTATATTCTTTCCTTGCTCAGTATTTGAGCGGATTGAATTATTAATGATCATTATGGCTGATTTTGATAACTATTTGATGCCTTACACGCTCTAGATTTTAGTGTGCCTCACATCACATGATCGGTTGATGTGGTGATGTTGAGGCTGACGTCTGTTGGAGACGCATATCATGTTGTCCTGGTAGTTGCCATGATGATAAGACCCATTTACCTGGTTACATGTGACCGGAAGCTTATCCACTTCCGGCCTACGGATCCCTGTGTTCTAGATGGTGGAATGCACCTCATTTCCGGTTTAGCGGTGTTCGGCGATGTGACACGCGGGGTGCTGGCTACTTAAGGGGATGCAGGCAAGGAGATTGGTGATGCTATTCTCTGGACATATGCTGTTTTTTCATACACAAGTTATGCTGCTGGAGGTCTTGATAAAGGTCAAGTTTGACTGAATCATCGACTGACACATGTAAACTATTAAATTGACTTTGCCTGTTGGAAATGCTCTGGTAAGTGCCCCTTTATTCTACCTGTTTATACTATTCTGGACCAGACCTCTGCTCCAGGGGGAGCACCCCAATAATGTTGCCTGTGATGTGGATGTGAGTGCGGACACTCTCCGGGATATATATATATCAGAGATGTGCGCCGACCCCTGTGTTTTGGTTTTGGCTCTGGATATCCCCTGGTTTTGGATCTGGATTGGTTTTGCCTAAACCTCACCTCCGTTTTTTGTTTTGGATTTGGATTTATTCTTAAAAAAATCATAAAATCAGCTAAAATCACATAAAATGGGCCTGTTTTTGTACCTACAGTATTATTAACCTCAATAACATTTAATTCCACTTGGTTCCAGTAAATTTTGACCACCTCACAGCTCACAATATTTATTTTTTCTTCTAGTTAAGGGCCAAAAGATTGCATCCAGTTAGCTGGCTCAAAACTGAGTGATAAATAGAGTTGAGGACTGTGCACAGATGATGGTTGGGGTACCCTTGAGGAATGAAGAATTGATAGTTGATTGTTGGCGCAGCCACTGGCTAAAGTAAGAAGAGTTGATGCTTGATAATTGGTGCAGCCACTGGCTGAACTAAGAATTGATAGTTGGTACAGCCACTGGTTGAAGTAAAAAGAGTTGATACTTGATAATTGGTGCAGCCACTGGCTGAAGAAAGAAGAGTTGATACTTGATTATTGGTGCAGCCATTGGCTGAAGATTTGATAGTTAATTGTTGATACAGCCTCCGGGCTGAGTAGTAGTGGAATACAGAGCTATGATTAGGAAGGAACCAGTCCTGCAACAGTGTTGAGGGCTAGAACTATTGGCAAGTTGTGGCCGGTACAGTCTTGAGGGCTGGTGAGGAGTGAAAACAGATGGCATTTGGGCCGTGAAGCAGAATGCGGCCTTTGGGCGATGTAGCAGCCTTGAGGGCTGAGAACCTTTGGCTGAATGTCAATGCTGACTTGTGCCGCCAATTTGACACAACAAGCAGCAGTTGGTTCAGAATTTTATTTAAAAAAATTAAAGGGGCATGCAGGAGATGCTGTCTGTGTCCATTACAATTTCTGGACATTCGTAAACCATAACATTAAATATGTCAGGCAGCAATGTCCCAAACAGCACATACTGGCAAGGAAAAAGGTGCAAGATCGAATTGTCCTTGGGCCCTTCAAACCACCCTTATGTTTTTGTTGTATATATGAAACAGGACATTCACAGTTTAACAAACCAATCACCAGCAACAGGGACTGTCACTTGTGGGTGAAATTATTGGTTTGTTAGGACCCCCCCCAAAAAAAGTTGTCAATGCGCAGTGGACATTGGTGGCAATGATCCCATATACAAACTGGCTTTACAACATAGGTAAGATCAGATGTCATCATCGTCTTCGTCATCCCTATCAGTGTGTGCATCCTCCTCTTCTTCACCCAATATTAGTTTGTCACTGCTGGAATCCACCATTACTGTATTTTTTTTTACCTAATTGCTGGTAAACGTCTTCCTCCCCAAATGAATTTGGAATTCATTTTAATGAGCATCATTTTTTCCACATTTTGGGGAAGTAACCTTTTATGCCTATCCCTGTCAAGGTTCCCGGCTGCTCTGAAAACTCTTTTAGAGTACAAACTGGACGGTGGGCAATTTAAGTACAGCAAAACCAGTTTGTGTAAGGGACTCCAAATTGCCTCTGTTTCCTGCCAGTAGTGAAACAGACTAAGTGACATGCCTATTTGGATGCTATCCCTAAAATAATCATCCACCATTCTCTGAATGGTAACCGTATGAGACAAAGTAACGGTAGACATGTCACTCATTGCAGGCAGTTCTTTCAGACCGAACCAGATGTCATTAGGTTTTGCTGACTGATCTGCATCACCACCAGCAGTGGGTCTCTTAGGAAAATGTAATTTTTTCCAGGCAGCTGCAGAAATTGAAGGAGGAGATACTGCCGTGTCACGTGCCGGTTGAGCTGACAATTTTTTTTCACAAACAGCTCTTTGCATCTTTTCAGATTTTTGTCCATCGGAAAGAAAGACACAAGGTATGACAAACAAAGGATTAAATATGGTCACAAAAATATAGTGATCTGATCTGACAATCCTTGGATCCTGTCAAAGTGAATGAAGGGCTTGATCTACAAGTCTGACATACTTAGTGGAATCACTCCATTTCAGCTCCTCCTTCAGTTTCTCCAGCTGCTTTTGCAAAAGTCTGATTAGGGGAATGACCTGACTCAAGCTGGCAGTGTCTGAACTAACTTCACATGCGGCAAGTTCAAAGGGTTTGAGAACCTTGTACAACATGGAAAGTATTCTCCGTTGTGCATTCCCGCTCCTTTCGCTATTGTCATAGGCCATAGTGTAGCCTTCGATGGCCTTTTTCTGCTCCTCCATCCGCTGAAGCATATAGAGGGTAGAATTCCACCTAGTTACTACCTCTTGCTTCAGCTGGTGGCAGGGCAAATCCAACAGTTCTTGCTGGTGCTGCAATCTTTGACATGCAGTTGCTGAATGTTTAAAATGTCCAGAAATCTTTTGGGCTACCGAGAGCATCTCCTGCATGCCCCAGTCATTTTTAAAAAATGTTGCACCACCAAATTCATTGTGTGAGCAAAACATGGAATGTGTTTCAATTCGCCCACATGTAATGCTCACACAATATTGCTGGCATTGTCAGAAATCACAAATCCTGAGGAGAGTCCAAGTGGGATAAGCCATTTTGCAATAATTTCACTGAGGTTCTCAGCAGTATGCCTCTTAGTGAAACCGGTGATACACAGAGTAGCCTGCAACTGAATGAGCTGACATTTGTTGGATGATGCTGCTGTATGCACTCTTGGAGGCAATACACCTACCCAGTGGGCTGTCATAGTCATGTAATCTTTAGTTTGGCCTGTCCCACTTATCCACATATCTGTGGTTAAGTGGACAGTGGGCACGACGGCATTTTGGAAGACATTAATAAGGTTTTTTTTAATGTCCTTGTACAGATTTGGAATTTCTATTCTAGAGAAGTGGAATCTAGAAGGGACATGGTAGAGTGGACACAGGACCTCCATTAACTTTCTAAAATCCACTGCATTAATGGCGAATACTGGACACACATCTAATACCAGCATAGCTGTTATAGCGTCAGTAATCCACTGTGCAACTGAGTGTTTGCTGTCATAATTGCTCACAAATGCAAAAGATTGTATGACAGTTAATTGTTTGAACTATCAAATAATCCTGGTACCCTTCTGGGATTAAGATCCACTGACAGCAACAGCAGCAGCAGGCGTAGCACTCAATGATCCTTCTGAGGAACAATGGATAGGAGAGGAGTCAGTCCTTATGAAATTGGATGCAGGAATACTTCCGATCACGAATGAGGATGTTGATGATGATGCAGGTGTTGGTGGTGGCACTTGGATCCAGATAGAAGGGAGCAGCTAGGTGACACTGGACTAATTGTTGTTCGTATTTTGTCCCCAAAGTTTCAGAATTTGAAATACCCTTTCCAATTTGATGAATGCGCTGCAAGTGATGTAACAGGGATGAGGTTCCTAGATGGTTATGGTCCTGACCTCTACTCACTGTTACATGACAATGGTTACAAATGGCTTGGCAAAGGTTGTCTGGATTTGGGTTGAAATAATTCCAAACAATGGAAGTGGATTTTTTGGTCTTTTGCCCAGGCATGGCAACAATGGGATTTTTCCCACCATGGGCAACAACTGTTGCCTGATTTACAGTTTTACAGTTTTTACACAAACATCCTCAGCAGCAACATCCTCATCCTCATCATCAACATTCTCATCATCTTTGTTGTTATCGCCAACTATGTAAATATCCTCCTCATCCTCCTGGTGCAATTCCACAGATGCATCCTCGATGTCACAGCCAGGGTATGTCAGCATGGCGCTAGGCGGGTGTTACCTGTGAGGTCGTTGTGGCGCGGGCTGTATGGTGGTGGAGCTGGTGTCTGGCGGGGGGCTTTGGCACGAGCATTGTTGTGCGGGCCTGTTGTCACTCTGCGCTGGTAGGGCCTGGCGGCGTCTCCGTTCCGTTTGGCATGGGCGCCGCCATTTTTCTTTCTGGACATGTGATGTGGCTGGCCAATCCTGGTGAGTCCCATGTTCCCTCCGGCCAATAACAGCACGGCATGGGGTATTTAGGAAGGGTCAGTGCCTTCCTTATTTGCCAGTGCAACGGGTATCTCAGCCTAGCTGAGAGGGAGTTCTCTGTGCTTATCCTGTTCCTGTGTAATTCGCTGTCTGCCAGTCTGCCTGTCAGCTCCTAGTTTCCACTGGACTACCCAGCTTCCTCCACCATCCTTGCCCATACCCGAGTGCCTGAGCCTGCTGACATCCTGCTCAATTGCCTTAGTTCACTACCTGCATACCTGGCTATTATTTTCCTGCATTACTACCTGCATACCTGGTTGATTATTCCAGTCTCACTACCTGCACACCTGGACAGTTCTAATTGTTTTTACTTGGACATTAACCAATTACTCCCACCACAGAACTCTAGTGCATGTTTATATATACCTGGACTTTTATTTACTGCCATATTTTATGTCTGCTCAAGCACATATTAAAAAACCTAGTTTTTTATTCAAACCCGCTTCTGTGATCGCTCCTGCTACCACCCCGGGTCCACAAACAACCCAGAACATAACACTCGATTTTTACGTCAGCATGTTGACTTGTTCTGCTCATCCCCACATTGAACACAAATGATGGAAGGAGGATCATCTTCAGGTATAGTATTAGAATGGTCAGGCTCACACATGGCAACCGCAGACACACTTGGACTCTCCTCAGGGATTTGTGATTTTTCGGAGCACACAGTTGGTTCTGGTATCTTACTCATCTTAACAATTTTATTTTGTACCTTTCCTACAAGCAGAAGGGCTTAAATCATCATTGGAACCACCTGTCATAAGCCAAGGCCTTATCCTTTCCTTGCCACTTCATGTAGTGAATGGCATATTGCCAATTTTTTTTTCTCTAAAGCTAACTTAGCTTTAGATTTTTTTTTCAATACAGGGTAAAAGTAAATTTTTGTACATGGCCTAACTTAAGCCTTGGTGCATCGGCCTTCATAGATGATGTTGACGGTCTTACATCATCATCATGACTGCTGCCGGCAGCTACAAGACTAGTATGTGGATCCTCCTCTCCTGTCATGTCTCTGTCCTCCACACTCACTGCAGTCTTACAGCAGTGTCACCAAGCAATTATAGTGCACTGGGGGTAAAGAGCACCCCGGAAAGAGGCAGCAGCCCCTTGATAAATGATACAAGCAGCACAGCACCCCTGTGCACCTACGTTGCTGATAAGTGTGGCTAACAAGCACACACAAAAATAGTTTTTATTTTTTTCACACTGGGGGTGAAGCACACCCCTGAAAGAGGCAGCAGCCCCTTGATTAATGACACAGGCAGTACAGCACTCCTGCGCACCTACGTTGCTGATAAGTGTGGCTAACATGCACACACAAAAAATAGTTTTTATTTTTTTCACACTGGGAGGGGGAAACACACGTGAAAGAGCAGCAGCCCCTTGATAAATGACACAGGCAGCATAGCACTCCTGCACACCTACGTTGCTGATATGTGTGGCTAACATTTACACACAAAAAATAGTTTTTATCTTTTTCACACTAAGAAGGACACCCCTGAATGAGGTAGCAGCCTCTTGATAAATGACACAGACAGCACCCCTCCCTGTGCACCTATGTTGCTGATAAGTGCCTGATTCAGACCCGGACGCTATTTGCGGCCGCTCACTGGCAAAAAGGGGCCGGCTATTTAAATCATGCGCTCGCACTGCGTTGCGTAAAGCCGCCCACTAAGTATTAGTGAGCGGCCGCACTATGCGCTCGCACCTGTATAAAGACGTCCCTTTGCCACTCGCAATACACGTCACCTCTGGCAGTTGAAGGATTAATCGGAATATCAAGAGCCATCGGAGCTTCTCGCAACACTTGTGGTAGCCTTTTGCCACCACAACATGGCGAGCAGTTCAGGCTAAAATACAACCCAGTCACGTGTGTAATGACGCTACTTTGCCAATTATGCACACCCATTAAACTCCTTTATGACGGTTGGGCATGCCTGCGTTCGCACATCCACACCCCCATTTACAAGCACCTTTCCCTGTTACCACCCACAAATGGCACATTCTGTCACTCAAAATAGTGGCCCATCTGTGGGCTACGGGCGAGCACTTTCCAATAGCATTGACCAGTTTGCGCACGTGCACTGTGGCTAATACGCATGCGCAGTTTGCAGAAAATCTCACATTGCGTGCGGCCGCTGCTTTGTGACTGGGTCTGAATCAGACCCACAGTCAGCAACAGCCAACAGCACAGCACAGCCCCCTTCTTCCTCTTCACTCTCCACAGTGGGAATGAAAATTGGTGCGATCGCGGGACCTTTTATACAATCGAAAACCCATGAGAGTCCGACAGTGGGATGATGATGTTTTGCCTCATTTTGAGATACGAATCAGGTGGAAAAACCGGAGCCAGCTTGGATCTGTCTCGGATTCCCTAAGTTTGGGTGGGTTTGGATCTCTGGAATCCAAACACGCTCATCTCTAATACGTATATATATATATATATATATAATATATCCACGAATGCGGCACACTCCTTCCCATACAGTTCAAAACGCCGCGGTGCCTGCTAGCATATGTATGTACAGATCCAAAAGGCGGCACTCAATGGGCTTTCAATAAGGACATTACTACAACTCCTTTTGCAACGTTTCGGGCTTTATTGCCCTTCGTCAGGCTGCATACACATCAATACAGACTTTGTGTAAAAAACTCACCTTAAATACCTGCTGTTCCTCTTCGGTCTGCTCCAGGTCCCGCTGGCCACCCGCCGTCCCGCGTGCAGTACTTCCGGTAAGAGCCGGAAACACCTCAGCACATCAGTGACGCGGCTGTCACCATGGAAACCCGGGACCTGCCGAGAGAGACAACATAACATACACCACGTGAAAATAAACAAAAACATATGAATACACTAACAAACACAGATATACAATTAAAAACGGAGATCAGTGCTTAAACTATCAAAAAGCGGCATACTTTGGAATATAACACATAGTCATTCGTAAATGCATTATCAATAAACTAAGAGACTTATGATTACTTCACTTGTAGAAATAGAAATCATCTACACCCGAAGAACAACAGAAGGCATAGAAAAGGGTCTCTAGCAAAAAATATTATAGTTTAACTGTTCATTCAGACCCTTGGGTCTGACAGTATCCAGATAATGGATCCATTTGGCTTCCATCATCAACAATTTTTTATTTCTATCCCCCCTCCTTCCATCTTCCGGAACATGATCTATTATCATATATTTTAAGCTAGACAAATTGTGCTTGGCCTCCACAAAGTGACGAGCCACTGGTTGTTCCGTCCCCTTGCCATTAATGGCAGATCTGATCGCTGATCTGTGTAGGGCCATGCGTTCTTTAAATGAACGCACGGTTTTCCCTACATAGCAGAGTCCACAGGGGCATTTGATTAAATACACAACAAACATGCTTGTACAGGACAGGCGATGCCTTATTTCAAATCTTTGTCCCGAATAAGGGTGATGAAAGAATTTGCCCGTCAACAAGTAACCACATGTCGTACACCCTAGGCATTTGTAACATCCATTGGTTGGTCTACATGCCACCTGTGGGGACTTATTAAGATGTGTAATATCCGAGCGAACCACCCAATCTTTAATATTCCTACCCCTTTCCTACCTCCGTTTTTAATTGTATATCTGTGTTTGTTAGGGTATTCATATGTTTTTGTTTATTTTCACGTGGTGTATGTTATGTTGTCTCTCTCGGCAGGCCCCGGGTTTCCATGGTGACAGCCGCGTCACTGATGTGCTGAGGTGTTTCCGGCTCTTACCGGAAGTAATGCACGCGGGACGGCGGGTGGCCAGCGGGACCTGGAGCAGACCGAAGAGGAACAGCAGGTATTTAAGGTGAGTTTTTTACACAAAGTCTGTATTGATGTGTATGCAGCCTGACGAAGGGCAATAAAGCCCGAAACGTTGCAAAAGGAGTTGTAGTAATGTCCTTATTGAAAGCCCGTTGAGTGCCGCCTTTTGGATCTGTACATACATATGCTAGCAGGCACCGCGGCGTTTTGAACTGTATGGGAAGGAGTGTGCCGCATTCGTGGATATATTATGTAGAGGTGACAAGTGATTGTACACCTTAATGGTTGGCACCCCCTGACTTCAAGCCTTTATATGCCTGCACTCATATTGTGTGGTTAATACCTCACACCAGAAGTAGTATTTGCTGCTCATTTTAAGTTGTGGACTGAAGGGCAGGAGCTGTATTAAGTTTTTTGCTCTTACCTGAAAACTAAGATATTATTTGCAGATATCACTGAATCTTCTGTGTTTGAGGAGAAGTTACCTCAACATTTTTACTGATACGGTTTATAGTGCCTTTTGAATTGAGTGGAACATACTGGAGTTTACATTATGGATGAAGCCAGTGGTTTCTCATGGACAGAAGTCCCTATTGGAGAGACGCTTAGCTTCTCTGAAAGTGAAATGGAGTCCGTGTTATTCAAGGAGAGACTGTTAGATACTATGGGGGAAATTACATCTGAAGAAATCATGAAAAATTTGTTGAAATATAAGAAAAAAGAAGTTGACTATTTGTTGCATGGCATCACTCTATCAGAGTATTTGAGAGAGAAAAAAATTCCTAGGGGATTTCGGGTCCGGAATACCCCTACTATAGGACGTTTGAATAAAGAATTTGTAAGAAAATGGATAGAGATTCTTAACAAATGCTCTCTAGATTTGATGACACTGGTAGTGGAGGAGTCAGCTAGGGAATTGACTTTTTTTTAGAATATATGAATAAGAACAAGTCTCAACTACAGGGAGACCGAGGCAAGTGTGAACTGGATAAACTACAACAGCAGGTGGAGACCTACAAAAAGGAATTAATATCTTTTAAAAAGCAGAAATTTGAAGTAGTGAATAAAGATTATGAGGAGAGGAGAGTTTATCGCTGGCTGTCAGGAGGCACAGAAGTGAAAACACGTTATATACAACAAAGGCACTTCCGTGGCCATAGGGGTATGATGGACAATCAATCATCAAGTGAATTACCCTCAACATCAGGGGATGAGGCCTCAAGTAGTCACAAGGTTCCATATCAAAGACCCCCTTTAGGGGTGAAGACCCGTGCAGGACGCGGAAGGGAAGGCAACACAAGAGAAGAGGAGGACAAAGGTGCCGCAAAAGGAACCAGAGGCAAAGGAAGGAGGAGATGAGTTTGATATACAACTTGTCCAGCAGAGAGCTAACTGAAGTAGAAATTGGTGTGTTAAATAAAGGTCTGGGGTATGTGCCAACAAATAAATTGAATTCACTAAATTGGAAAATAGACCACCAATTTCTAAACAGACAGTTAAAGCTCAGGGGTTATTTTGATAATAAAAGTTCCAGTACACAATATGCAAAAAAGGAACCATTCAAAAGTAGATCCCAGTTTGAACCCCCTATAAATAACATGGCCATAAATAGTTTCATTAAGGCACTGGATGTAAATATAACGGAAAAATTGAAAGAAAAAACTCCCCAGAGGAACAACTTAACGAAAGAGGAATGGGGTGCTTTAAAAAGCCTTAGCAACTATAAGGATATTGTTGTGAGACCAGCGGATAAGGGGGGAGGGATAGTGGTGCTCGATGTGGACAAATATAGTCAGGAGATATACAACCAATTAGCTAATATATCAGTATATGAGAAATTAAGAAAGGATCCGACTGATATGTTTAAAACGGAGGTTGATAATTTGCTTATGGCAGCTGTAAATGGGGGTACCATTACGGAAGAAACTTGTAAGTTTCTAACTATTGATTATCCAAGGGTACCTCTTTTGTATACGCTTCCTAAGATCCACAAGAGCCTTACCCATCCACCAGGACGTCCGATAGTGTCAGCCAGAGACTCGCTATACAGCAATATCTCACTATATTTGGATCACTTTCTGCAACCCTGTGTACAGGCGGGTGATACCTACCTAACTGACCTGCTTACATGTCTTATGGATATGAGTGAAGTACCGGATAATACATGGCTATGTACCCTGGATATTTCAAGCCTCTATACAAATATACCCCATATTGGAGGTTTGGAGGTGGTGGAAAATTTGATTACCAACAATACCCTATATCAGGGTCCACGCATAGATTTTTTTCTGACTTTATTGGATATGACATTGAGGAGGAATTACTTTTACTTTGATGGCCATTATTACTTGCAAAAAAGTGTATGTGCCATGGGGTCGCACGTGGCACCGACATATGCGAATGCATACATGGCAAAAGTAGAAAAGGATTTCTTCTTCAATCGTGATGTGCGGGATAGAATCTTATTCTACAAGCGCTACATTGACGACGTGATTCTTTTTTGGAGAGGTGATTGTAACGATCTTAAAGATGTTATTGAAATAATAAATGAACTTGACCACCCGATCAAATTCACATACGAAATGAGTTTAGATCAAATAAACTTTCTGGATGTCACTATTATGGTGAACAATAACCTAATATCCACTAAGCTGTATTCAAAGCCAACAGATAGGAATACATTGCTGAGAGCAGATAGTTTCCACCCGGCTACAACTATTAATAGCCTACCATATTCCCAATTATTAAGGGTCAAAAGAGTGACAAGTGACCCCTCCATGCTGGAAGAGGAGATGGACTTAATGGTAGAGAAGTTTAGAGCAAGAGGATACTCTGAAAATTTATTGCGGACAGCACGAAATAAAGTGGAGTGCGTATCAAGGGAAGATACGCTGAAACATAAGGACAGAGACCAGATGGATAATGTTCTGAATTGGGTGCACACCTATAGTACAGTACAAAGTGACATTAATAAGGCTAGTAGAGATTTATGGCCGATAATTCTGAATGATAGAGACTTAGTATCTCTTAAAAAAACAAGGATCAGACCATGCTATAAAAGGGGTAGGAATATTAAAGATTGGGTGGTTCGCTCGGATATTACACATCTTAATAAGTCCCCTCAGGTGGCATGTAGACCAACCAATGGATGTTACAAATGCCTAGGGTGTACGACATGTGGTTACTTGTTGACGGGCAAATTCTTTCATCACCCTTATTCGGGACAAAGATTTGAAATAAGGCATCGCCTGTCCTGTACAAGCATGTTTGTTGTGTATTTAATCAAATGCCCCTGTGGACTCTGCTATGTAGGGAAAACCGTGCGTTCATTTAAAGAACGCATGGCCCTACACAGATCAGCGATCAGATCTGCCATTAATGGCAAGGGGACGGAACAACCAGTGGCTCGTCACTTTGTGGAGGCCAAGCACAATTTGTCTAGCTTAAAATATATGATAATAGATCATGTTCCGGAAGATGGAAGGAGGGGGGATAGAAATAAAAAATTGTTGATGATGGAAGCCAAATGGATCCATTATCTGGATACTGTCAGACCCAAGGGTCTGAATGAACAGTTAAACTATAATATTTTTTGCTAGAGACCCTTTTCTATGCCTTCTGTTGTTCTTCGGGTGTAGATGATTTCTATTTCTACAAGTGAAGTAATCATAAGTCTCTTAGTTTATTGATAATGCATTTACGAATGACTATGTGTTATATTCCAAAGTATGCCGCTTTTTGATAGTTTAAGCACTGATCTCCGTTTTTAATTGTATATCTGTGTTTGTTAGTGTATTCATATGTTTTTGTTTATTTTCACGTGGTGTATGTTATGTTGTCTCTCTCGGCAGGCCCCGGGTTTCCATGGTGACAGCCGCGTCACTGATGTGCTGAGGTGTTTCCGGCTCTTACCGGAAGTACTGCACGCGGGACGGCGGGTGGCCAGCGGGACCTGGAGCAGACCGAAGAGGAACAGCAGGTATTTAAGGTGAGTTTTTTACACAAAGTCTGTATTGATGTGTATGCAGCCTGACGAAGGGCAATAAAGCCCGAAACGTTGCAAAAGGAGTTATAGTAATGTCCTTATTGAAAGCCCGTTGAGTGGCGCCTTTTGGATCTGTATATATATATATATATATATAATATATATATAGTCTACATACATATATACAAACACACACACATAAATATACCCACAGTAAAAACAGCAGAGGCTCTAGGGCAGCGGTGGACAACCTGTGGCTCTTGAGCCACATGTGGCTCTTCCATTATTCTGATGTGGCTCCCCTGACTGACACAGACTGCATCCACTGATCAGCGTGTAGCTGATCATAGGAAGCGTGTCCTTTGTTGTAGCAGTTTGCTCCACTCCCGAGGCATGTACAGTATGGGCGACCTTATGATGTCACACCACAAACAGGAGAAGGTGCTCAACTTGACAACCTGCAGCCACAAGGAGGACAAGGTCGCAGATGCCAGAGTCTACCTATGAGACTCATACAGTCCACAGCAAGGTAAGAGCTGTGGGGTTTTTATTTGTTATTTTAATTTTATTTGTGACATGTGGGGCCGGGGAGAGAGAGAGTGGGGGGGAGGCTGAAGTGGCACATGAGGGTCTGCTGATGCGACACATGTAGGGCACTGGAGTGACACATGGAGGGCTGGATTGTATTATGTGAATTGTTTTTTTTGTCAATGTATTTTTTGTGGATGTGTCTAGTTCAGTGTATTATTTATGGATCTGGCTTGTTTCAGTATATTTTATGTAGATCTGTTTTTTTTATATTTTCTGTATTGCTCAGGCTTTTTCTTTCCGTTTAACAGTTACCGCTACTGTGATTGTATGCATGTGCTATTACATGCTCCTACAAATGTCATACCAGGGGTTTGGCCTGGCTGGCACTAGGCCACACCCCATTTTTTGCATGCACACCTTTGGCACACGCTCTTGGCTCTTTGACATACCAACAGATATTTTTGGGCTCTTTGCCTTTTACTGGTTGGCCACTCCTGCTCTAGGCAGTACTCACTCACTGAGTGTGAGTGACCACCAGGCAGGCTAGGAGGGAAGCATTACTTTGGAGCCTGTTGACGGCCATGGCGCCACCCGCTGCAGGGACTCCTCTCCAAAGCTGGTTGCAGGGTTCCAGGCTGGCCAACCCCAGCTTTGTTCTTCATGCACTGCTATGTGACGTGACGTCAGGACATCACGTTGCCTGGCAGACCCGCACAATTAGAAAACAATGTAGCCATGTACGCGGCTCGTCCGGACTCCCTTGTAGGTTGTAATAGAATGGCGTGGTACAGGCAGCTGTGTCACATTGATACAGTCTGACTGTCATCTGCGCCTAGCTGAGCTGCATGTCGCTGGCCGCGGCCAGGTCAGGGTGCCCTCCTCTATGCGGCACCCTACTCAGCTGCGTAATCAGCGTATGTGTAGAACTGGCCCTGATGCAATTATCAGTAACATCGAGTACCATCTGACCCATACACAGCACTTGTGGTTGACCATACCCAACGGCAAGCACTTCGATCGCTGCAGTGTGCAACACAGCCAGGTGACGTGTACCACCACACCCCTGTTTTCATTGACTTTCCCCAGTCACCACCCATAAACAGCTTGCCTGTCAGTCATTCTAGCCAGCAGTCTATGTTCAATGTGCAATCATTTCCTGGTTGCAGTGACTGGTTCGCACACACGCACTACGTCTTTTACTCATGCGCAGATGGCGAAAATGGGCTAGCTGCATGCGAACGCAGCCTAGTGAGTGGGTTTGAATCTGGCCCTGAGTTTGAGAACCTGTGGCTTAAGGTGATTATCTTAATGTGGTGTACCATGTGCAACTAGCAGTAACTAGGCCAGAGGTTCTCAAACATGACATACATGCCTAGCCTGCTGGAATTCACTGGAGGCTCCCAATTTTTTGGATGACCCCCCACACCCATGGATGGGTAGGCACTTCTCCCGCATTCTGCCCACTTCCTATACTGTATTATAAGGGCACTATCGTGCCCTTATATTAAGGCTGCATCTAAAAAACGGCAATTCTCCCATAGAAAATTCCAGGGTGGGGGGGGTGCATGGTGTTGAAGGGGGTACACCTCAAAAGCTATTGGAGGTACCAAGCTGAAATTTGGCATGGATGGATAGAACTGTCGCTAGGTGTTGCATGCCAAATTTCAGAGCATAAACATAAAAAATGAGGATTTGGGAGTAATCTAAATTTCCAACTGTCACTTTTTTCTGACATTATCAATTAGGACCACTTTTCGGCTGTTCTCTATGGGGGGTTTTGGGGAAGGCATAACTCAGAGTAGGGGGTGAATTTAAACTTGGGGTTTGTTTTATTAGGTTGCTATTGTGCCAGGGTACGTGCTTTTGGGGTTCAGGTAAATTAGAAAGTTAACAGTTTTTAAACTATTACCTCAAGAATGCACCATTGAATAGATAGCAAATTTAAACTTTTTGCGCAGCCTCAACCCTTCAGGAGCACAAAGATGGCCATCATTTCCAGGCTTTAGCGGTGGTGGGCTTGGTTGGAAGGAAGCTGGTGTTAGCTGCAGTGGGATCCGGGGGAAAGGCGCAGGATTGTAGTGGGCATTAGCTGTGGCCAGGACCCCGACACGGTAGCAGACCTTAGTGGTGGCAGTGTGGGCAGCAGTGCGGGCGGTGGTGGGGTAGGACCTGGGGAAGGTAGCAGCACACAGATAGAGGCTCAGATCTGGAAGATCTGTGATACCTGCTTCTGAGTTAAAAAACAAATGGTGTGGCCCCGCCCTCCAAAAACAACCAGCACCGGGCTTTGGAGACCCAGTACTGGTTGTGCTAAATACAGGGGACAAATGACATAGGGGTCCCACGTATTAAGCACAACCAGCACCAGGCTTTTCAGAACCAGTCCTGGTTGCCAAAATACGGGGGACAAATGACATAGGGGTCCCCCATATTCAGCACAACCAGCACTGGGCTCTGAGCTGGCCCTGACTCTGGAAATACAGGGGGAAAAATGTGTAGGGTCCCCTTTATTTACCAGAACTAGCACTGGACTCTAACTAGTGGGGGGTGATGCCACAGCCAGGGGAGCCCTTTCACCGGGCCCATCAGCTGAAGCATCACCCCTGACCACTAGTCAGCCAAGGCTGGGGATCCCTTTGGAGTTGTGGACCCCCCCAATAAAAGGGTCCCCCTCTCCAGGGCACACCAGGCCCAGGCTGATAGCCCGGGGCTATGCCCGGCACCCTTGGAGTGGTGGGTGCCGGGTTGATTGTGTAAAGTGTGGTGCAAGTAAAGAGTTAAAATATTGGCTTTTGCTGTGGAACTACAGTTCCCAGCAAGCCTCCACAAGTATCAGCATGCGGGGCATTACAGGCCTGTTTGTACCTGTAGTTCCACAGCAGAAAAAAGAGTTTAAAGGCCGCCGCCCTCCAGGTGAAGATGCTGTAGAAGTCCTGGGGAAGCGGCAGCCATGTAAAAGAGCTTAAAGGCTGCCACTCCCAGATGAAGGTGTGGCAAAATAAAATACTTGAAAAAACTGTGGGCCTGATTCAGAGCAGGACGCTATTTGCGAACGGTCATTCAGAAAAAGGGGCCGGCTATTTAAATTGAGCGCTCGCTCTTTGCGGTCTGTTGACGCCTCTATGTCTGAGCGAGCGAACTATTTTGTAAAGACGCCCCCTGGCCGTTCGCATCATATGTCATCTCCGCTATTTATTAGAATAATCGAGTACATCGAAAGGCGTCTGAACTGCTTGCAGTGCTTGTGGTAGGTTTTACTTCCCGCAATCACTGCGAGCAGTTCAGGCTAAAAGACAACCAAGTGACGTGATCGATGACACTCCCTTACTAATTATGCACTCCCATTAAACACCCGTTTTGACCGTTTGGCATGCCTGCGTTCGGATCTCCACTCCCTGTTTTCAAGCACCTTCCCGTTACCACCCACAAACGCCTCATTCTGTCACTCAAATTAGCAGGCCCTCGCTGTTTTACAAGCGCACGATTTCCGACCGCAATGACTGGTTGGCGCATGTGCATTACGACCCATACGCATGCGCAGATGTGCGAACATCTCTGGGAGCGAACGAGTGGCCGCTTATGAGCGGCTCTGAATCAGGCCCTGTGTCTTTTTTTTTTATTTTAATATTTCTTTTGCAGGGGTACTGTAGGCACCAGCAGGCCCTTAATGGCCCGCCTGCTGGTACTTGTGGTTCTCCAAGTGCCAATATGCGGGGATGCCTGCTGGTACCTGTAGTACAATAAAAAATATAGTGGTCGCTCACATCAGCTGAATGATATTGCACAGGTGCTTGTAAAGGGGGGGTTTACTCTGAACCACAGAAAAAAAGGGTATTCTGTCCAGCACACTGCAACAATATCAGCAAAAATACTTGAACCCTACATGATAATAGAAATTCAGAGGTATTAGTTACATACATTTGCAAATATATGATTACGCACCGGGCCAGCATCAAGGCTCCTCTATACTGGCATACCTAACATTCAGGGGTTCTCGTCTGTGGCGCAGGGCACCCCAAAAGAATCCAGCTAAGGACCATCCCCAGGGCATCACACTAAAAAAGTAAAGAAGGTGATAGTAAAGTGTAAAGTATATATGTGTAAAGATAATCCTTAAGTGTTAATATAATAAGAGAATTAAAATTACATGAATAATAAACAAACAAATAAAAAGGTGATGAAAAAGTATCTGTGTGAGTTAAGTGGTGATGCCCTGAAAAGGCCCAGCCAGAGCAACCCCGGGGGCCCCATGCCCAAACGCTCACCGCAAGATAATTAATGCTACCTAATAGTAGCACCCACTCTGGGTCATATCATTACATATTAACGTACTGCATAATAACAGCACATATATAAATATATAAGCAGAGAGCTGACTCACCTAGGAGATACCCCAGAAACCTCCAAATGGCACTATATGGACCAGCACATCCTCCCAATTCTGGCTCCCTTCATGCCTCTCAGAACTGCAATAAAAAAATATAGTGGTCCCTCACATCAGCTTAATGATATTGCACAGGTGCTTGTAAAGGGCAGGGTTTACTCTGAACCTGTAGTACTACTGCAAAAGACAATATTTATATTTTCATATGAACCACACAACACAATCAACCCAGCACCCACTGCCCAGGGGTGCTGGGGATAGCCCTGGGCTATCAGCCTGAGCCTGGGGTGCCCAGGAGAGGGTACTTCTTTATTGGGGTCCCCAGCTCCCCAAGGATCCCCGGCCTGAGCTGACTAGTGGTCAGGGGTGATGCTTCAGCTGGGTGGCCTGGTGAAAGGGCTCCCCTGGCTGTGCCATCACCCCCTATTAGAAAGAGTCCAGTGCTGGTTCTGGTAAATACAGGGGGACCCTATGAATTTTCCCCCTTGTATTTCCAGAACCAGGACCGGCTCAGAGCCCGGTGCTAGTTGCGCTGAATACGGGGGACCCCTATGTCATTTGTCCCCCGGATTTTGGCAAGCAGTTCTAGTTCTGACTAGCCCGGTGCTGGTTGTGCTTAAGTACAGGGGACCCCTACATCATTTTTCCCCTGTATTTAAACTCAACCAGGACTGGCTGTTAAAAGCCCGCTGCTGGTTGTGCTTTGGGAAGGCACACCTTTTTTTTTCCACATTCAATTTTTAACATAGATGCGTAGATGGATCTCACTGCTGCGTTCGTGCATCTGTGACTTATTGATTTTATTTTCTCAGGTGCATGCACACTACCAGTCGCCCGCTGATGCCCCCTCTGCACTGCACTGCTGCCACTGCTCTGCACCACTGCTGCTGGTGCTACCCCACATGCTTACAGCCGTCTAGTGTTCCATTTTGTTGCCCTTCTCACCTGCAGGTGGACCAGTTTGCTCATCCAAAGCCTTATAGTTAATACATTTTAAAAAAGCTATGAAATTCCATAGACAAAAAACCTTATGGTTCCACATGTCCCATTAAGGCTGCTTAGACATGATCTGAAAATTCACAAAACCAATTAATTTCTGCCACTCAAACTCCAAATTGCAATGAAATTAGTTAGGCTCCAAGAAGGTTGGGTTTGGAGCAGTGAGTCTAAGTATACTTACCCGACCCCTGTTGAGATACCAACCATCGGGATTCTGCTGTCGGTATTCTGACAGCAGGCATCCCGACAGCCGGCATTACATATTGAAACCTATAAATATATTGTGTGTAAATATATACTTGTTTTTTTTTTAAATATAACAATTTTTTTTTCAAAGTTGTCCCAAAAATAGTTTTTTTTTTAAATTATCACCTCATATAAATAGTAGCTAATTAAACTTGATTTTACATTTTTGTTAAAAAAGATATTGACTCATGTCTATATTGCTATTTTTTACATTATTTGATAATAAAAACAAAAAATTAAAATTTTGGATAAAAAAAGGTTTTTATGTTATACCACTTTTATACCAAAATTCCGGGTCTGACCCGGAGATTGGAACAGGGTTCCAATCCGGATCAGACCCAGAATTTCCCCGACGCTGACCCAGGATATTCCCGAGTCAGCGCCATTCACACCGGAGTCGGGTCTGCAGAGACCCAGCTTTTCCGGCACTGAAGAGGACGCTTGAGATGATGTAATCTCCAAGCACCACTGAAGCCAACTAATCGGTAGGCAAGCGGCACGATCCAACTTGCAGGTTTTAACACGGGAATAACCCTTGAAATCCTGCAGTGTAAACGGCGAGATCCGTGCTCGCTTGTCTGCCGATTGGCTGGCTTCAGTGGCGCTTGGAGATGACGTCATCTCCAAGCGTCCTCTTCAATGCTGGAAAAGCCGGGTCTCTGCAGACCCGACTCCGGTGTAAATTACGCAGACTCGGGAATATACTGGGTCAGCGCCGGGGAAATTCCAGATCTGATCCGGATTGGAACCCTGTTCCAATCTCCGTGTCAGACCCAGAATTTTGGTATAAAAGTGGTATATCATAAAAACCTCTTTTTATCCATGATCCAGGTCACCCTCACTCGGATTGCGCCGTTTACACTGCAGGGTTTCATGGGTTATTCCCGTGTTAAATCCTGCAAGTTACCTGGGTTGGGTTGCCAGGTCACTCGACCCGGTAATCCAAACCTTTCCCCTTTTACACCAAGGAGCTACCCGGGTTAACCCTTCAATAACCCAGGTTTTAGCTCAGGTGTAAAAGGGGTATAAGACAGGAAAACAGGTCACCAAAAGACATCCATGAAACAAAATAGAAGCAAACAAATGTAAAGAACAAATCCACCTTTTATCCAAGCTACCTAAAAAATTGTGAATTTAATGGTTTAAATAAATTAAAAACGGATATGTTGTTCACAATATATACTATATAAAACAGAATTGCACTTCACTTTGTTTCTCTTTCTCCCTTTGTAATTCAAGTGGAGAACTGATTGTGCTAATGCACTAAACATATTTATAACTGGCAGACAGTATTAACAAATTCCCTTTGAGTAGGAGAATCTGGATATAGGCAACAATTGTTGCAATAAAATTATACAATCTATCTGTCAATTTCAGCCCTGTTGCAATAGTAACAAGATAAATATACAGGTGGATATAGTTTGCATAATAACACTAGTGGGCACAATACTGTGGATTGAAATTAATAGGGAAGTATAGACCTTATTTGTTTCTAATATTATACATATGGTGTTTAGATAACAACTGACACTGTAAAAATGTTCTGAAAGGTCTTTATGAATAGAGATATACCATACTCAGAGATTTAATTAACCTTACAATATATAATAAAGATAACATATAGCAGTGGTAATTTGATAATTTTTAATTCACTTTATTCATTGATATCATTCACAACACTACTATTTATATTCCTGTTTAGGAATATTTCTATTGTTTTTATATTTTGCCGAATTGGTGTCCCTTGTATAAAAGTTTTAATATAATACTAATAAAGATCTGTTATTTTAGTCATTGAATTATCATAATAATGTGTGGAATAGTTGGGTGATAATGAGTGCACCATATGAAAATACTCTATCCTTTTTTTCTTTTTGTTTATGAATATAAGTTATATGTAGAGGGATTGGTGGCACCACCTTAGTACAGGAATATGCAACACTTATTATTGTTGTGTGAATACTAACTACAATTTTCTATATATTTACATATTCCTGGAAGTAGGACAACTAAAACATAAATAACATTTGTTATAATATATGGTAATAGAGCTCCTAGAATATTCCACACTCTCTGGTGCAGGATCGAATTTGTCTGAATTCACAAGATAATTGTATTGTGTAAGTGTATGCCCAGCATTATGAATATACACCAATTTCAGAATTATATCCCACACAGGATTTCAATATAAATTGATGTGATAACAAGCAGGTTAAAAATAACCACAAATCAAATAATAGAAGCTGGAGGTGCTCCCAGGAATCGAATATCAATTACTCAAGAATAATTTGTAATTAGCCAAGCTAATACAAAGCAAGAAATTCCTACGTGGGGCACACCTAGGTATTTCTTGCTTTGAATTAGTTTTGCTAATTACAAATAATTCTTGAGTAATGATGCACCTTCTGGGTGACCTGAAAAATGTGAACTGTGTGGGGCCCTAAGCAGTGGCATAACTTGGGTATATGGAGCCCAGGGCAAATTTAATACAGTACCCCCAGTATGCAAAGTCCTCAGAGTGAGATTGCTGTCACTTACAAAATGGTGGAGCTGCTAATTCACAGAATTGTGTGCTCATTGGAATACACACATGTATAATAGCGTTAGCGTTAGGCTTTTGTGAGGGAGGTTAGGGTTAGGCACCCTTAGGGGGGAGGGTTAGAGTCAAGCACCACTGAGGAGAGGGGGGGTAAGGTTTAGGCACTAAGGGTGGAGGGTTAGGTTTAGGTACCAAGGAGGGGGACTTACGTTCAGGAGCTAACAGGGAGAGTTAGGGTTAGGGCAAGGGGTGTGGCGGGTTAGGGTTAGGCTACAAGAAGGTTGGGTTTGTGGCAGGGAGTCTAAGTATACTTACCCGACCCCTGTTAGGATACCAACCATCGAGATCCCGCTGTTGGTATTCTGACAGCAGGCGTCCCGACAGCCGGCATTACATATCAAAACCTATAAATATATTGTGTGTAAATATATACTAGCTAAGTTCTGGGGGGGGTTTAAATATAAAAAATTTTATTTCAAAGTCCACAAAATATTTTTTTCCAATTATCACCTCATATAAATAGTAGCTATTTAAATTTGATTTTACATTTTTGTTAAAAAAGATATTGACTCATGTCATATATTGCTATTATTTACATTATTTGATAATAAAAACAAAAATGTTAAATTTTGGGGACATTTTTGTAAAAAAATATTAGCCATTTGAAAATGGAGCCCCCCACCCCCTAAGTGCACAGACCAAAGGCGTGCAAGGTGAAAAATGGGCGTGGTCATAAGGGGCATGGCCACTTAAAAATGGGGGTGTCAACATGACACACACCCCTCTCGCATCACTCTGAACATTCCTTTCCATTCCATATGCACCTTAATGCAGTGCACCCAGTAGTGGTCCCCCTTATGCAGGCCCCCAGTAGTGCCCCTAAAACAGTACCCCCAGTATGCAATGTCCCCAGTAGTGATCCCTCTTATGCAGGCTCTCAGCAGTGCCCCTTATACAGTACCCCCAGTAGAGGTCCCCCTTATGTAGTCCCCCAGTAGTGATTCCCCTTATGCAATGCCCCATGTAGTGATCCACCCTATGCAGTGCCCCAGTAGTGGTCCCCCTTATGCAGGTCCCCAGTAGTGCCCCTTATATAGTGCCCCCAATAGTGGTCTCTCTTATGCATGTGAGTTGTGATCCCCCTTATGCAGTGCCCCATGTAGTGGTCCCCCCTATGCAGTGCCCCCAGTAGTGCCCCTTATGCAGTGCCACCAGTAGTGGTCCCCCTTATGCAGGCACCCAGTAAAGATCCCCCCTATCCAGTGCCACTTATGCAGGACCCCAGTAGTGATCCCCCCTATCCAGTGCCCCTTATACAGTGCCCCCTGTAATGGTCCTCCCTATTCAGTGCCCCCAATAGTCCCCCCCATGCAGTGCCCACAGTAGTAGCCCCTTCCCCAGTAGTGCCCCCAGTAGTGGGTCCTCCCCGATGCAGTACCCCAGTAGTAGTCCCCTCCCCAGTAGTGCCCCCAGTAGTGGTCCCCCCGATGCAGTGCCCCAGTAGTAGCACCCTTCCCAGTAGTGCCCCCAGTAGTGTTCCCCCTCCGATGCAGTAACCCCAATAGACAATACACGAGTTTAAAAAAAAATACCACTTACCTTAATCCCCGCTCTGTCTCCTGCTATCGCTGCCGTCCGCACCACCATAGTCCTTCCGGGCTTAAACGCTCTGCATTATGGAAGAGACGTCATGACGTCTCTCCAATTACCCACTGCAGGAGCCGGAAATGGAGCTCATGAGTGAGCTCCAGCCCGGCTCTTGCAGTGGGCGCAGCAGCCATTGAGAGTCTGTCTGACTCTCATTGGCTACTGATTAACACAAACAGCCGCCGGGCTGCTGGCTGGTTAACACACACATTGCTGCCGCACTGGCAGCGATTTGTGTGTAAATACACCAGCCGGAGCCCGCCTCCAGCCTCCGACTGGCGCTATTGGGTTAGCGCTCAGGGTGAGGGAAGAGGCTCGGCTGTGTGAGCAGGACCGGTGCTGGGTGCAGGGAAGCCTAGCGCCGGTCCTGAGTAATTGTGTAGCGCTGACCACACTCACTGCAGTCAGAGCTACACTAGCTATCTAAGGCAGGCCGGTACCATGGTCAGCGGAACCCCCCAGTGCCATTGGTCCCACGGTACCCAGGGTACATGCCCTGCTCGCCCTGCCCTAGTTACGCCACTGGTCCTAAGGACTGAGTTTGTGAACCACTGATCTAGTGGTTAGAGATAACCACAAAGAGTCCAATCTGGATGCAACCTGGAATATATTTCACTGTGCATCAGCCCGAATGTGTGTATCATTAAGTGTTTCCCCTGCACTACTAGGCTCAATGTCGTTAACAATATAATTCAGTGATGGCACCCTCCCTCATCTCCGTTCTTGCACAACCTGATGATATAGTCAGCTTGCCCTGCAAGTATGGGCAATGAAAGACATTGGCCCTCATTCAGAACCACTCGCAAAAAGTTTTTGTTTTAAAAAACAGCCTCCTGGCCGCTCGCTAAGCTGTTGGTTACCACCCACAGCTTTAGCAAGTGACCATGTAATGGTTGTGATGGTCAAGACCATCGCGACCATCAGGGCTTGCGACGAGACCCTTATGGTAGGGTCTCGTCTACCGCAAGCCCCAGGTAGCTTCCTGCTCTAACAGAGCAGGAAGCTCCCTACTGACATCACTGGTGATGTCAGTAGGGCCGCCTACAAACGTCAGGCGTTCCATCAGGAACACCTCCGTTTGTACGGCCACCACCCCACCCCGTCTACAAAACGGGGTGAGCTGTTGATCAACATCGACAGCCGCCCCGTTTGTAGCGAGCCCCGGAGTGAGTGAATTTGTCACTCGCTCTGGGGCTTGCGCAAACGCACTGCGAGAGCTGCGCAGGCCCTCACCATCGACCCGCTTGCGAGCGCTTACCTATTTTAAGCCCAACCCTAGAATACAAAACCATTTGATCGTTTACAACTGCTGTCACATGACATAACTGAAACCTCCAGTCACATGTACACCCCCACTAGGGATGGGACATCGAAAGAAAACATTGGAAGTACCAATGTTTTTAACATTAGATACAAAACATTGTTTGGTCCTAAACACTGGTTCTGGAACATTGATGTTATCCGATGTTTACCGATGTTTCTTTTTCTTACTTAAATATAATACACCTAATAAACTTCTGAAATTATACTTATGTTTATTTAATGGAGGCTTACAGTATATACAGTCCAGCGGTTCAAAAATACAGCGGCACTCAGAGGATTTAAAAAATGTTAAACTCCTTTAGAAGATCTATAAAGACCTGGTACATCTCACGCAACATACTACAAGCAGCCCCCCTAAAACATTGGCATTAAATGGGGTATTTGTGCTGCTGGGGCAGCATCTAGCACCATGGCCATGTCAGTGGTTGCCAAGTGACAGCGTACTTGCCACAGCTGGTGCTGCTTGGAGACTGTGTGACGACATTTTTGAGCACCTTGTTGTCCGTGCCTTGTGGTCTCAGCGGTCCCTCACTGGGTTGGTATCTTCTCTATTTAGAGCGGGGTAAGTAGCAACTATTTTTGGCTGCAGGTTACATTATACTTGTGTGTGTATATATATATATATCTACAGTATACATAAGTACATATACTGCACACACAGTGACCGTCTGTCACTCACTGCTCAATTATCAATAGCTGCTAATTGGCTGACAGAATGTTTTTCACTGTTTTTACTTTGTTACTTGATTAGTTGGTCTTTTGATTAGTTGGTCAGTTACCTGGTAGCAGGGCCAGATTAAGGCTTGTGGGGGCCCCGGGGCAACTAAATTTCCATTGCTTTATGCAGCGACTATTATGTCCCTTAAGCTGGGTACACATTTAACGATGTGTACCCAGCCCATCTACCATGCAGTGGGACCTGATGGGGATCCCTGCATCGGTAAGTGACTCTGTGGTGGCTGGCTACACCCTCTTTGGAGACTGGCCACACCCCTTAAGCATGGGCCTCTGCCCCTGCATTCCCCAGGTGGGCCCTTTATGCCCCAGTCCGACACTGTTGGCAGGACCCGATTGGGTTGCCGTAATCAATAAGTATATACACACTTACTGATGTCGGCCATGATGAACGACGGCAGAGGGGAACAGGGCCATGCTGCATTCGACAGGTGGTGGTGGAAACATTGGATCCTCACCATTGCAGGGTTAAACATCAAACATTGGAACCATCTGACCAATGTTTCCAATGAAATATTAAATGACTCCCATCCCTAACCCCCACCTTCCTCTTCCCCTTCCCATTCCCCTCCCTCCTCAGTAGACACACTTAAGACCCCCATACATCAGCAATTGATTGCAGCAATCGTGCAATTTGCAATCGATTGTGTATAAAAATCTTTCCATTTTTCAATCGATTGTGGCAATTCTGCAATCTGCAATCAATTGAAAAAAGGAAAGATTTTTATACACAATCGATTGCAAATTGCACGATTGCTGCAATCAATTGCTGATGTATGGGGGCCTTTAGTTTGGGCATATCAATGTATTTGTATCATACTTGCCAACTCTCCCTGATTGTCAGAGAGACTTCCTGAAATAGCAGCAATCTCCCTAACTCGCTGAAGAGTCTAGCAATCTCCCAGATTGCACCTTACCCCCATTACGAAGCTGCTATATACAAAAAAACCAGAGCTATATACATTCAAATTAGTTCATTAGTATAATTTCCCTGCATTGGTTATAAGGCACAATGATACCTATGGCTACTTGTGTTTTCTGAAAAGTATCAGTGTGTTCTCATCACCCAGTAGATCTTACTAACAGCTTTGGGGCTCATTTACATTTGAATGTAAATCAATTTTATGACACGCCTCTCAGATGTAGACGTATATGCCCACTTTAACACGCGCTCAAAGGTGTTCATTTCACAGACTCCCTGAAATGCTTTTTCAAAAGTAGGCAAGTATGATTTGCATCAGTAATACTTCAGTGTAAACTACATTTATAAAATACATGAGATATTTCAAATTGCATCCTCCTAGCCAATGTTATAATTTTCTTTTAAATATGGATTATCAAACAGCTAAAAAGATGCCCACAAGAAAGATGGCGATTACACACTCCAAATATTCCCTTATCTCCCTATGCATGCAATGTGATCATAGTTGCCGTCCGCTGTTTTGGGCTTGTTTTTTATGTTATCTTCTGCTACTGTGGGGTGTGAACAATAGAGCAGACGCCCTGCAGTAAAACGTCAGGTCGGAGTTGTGACTTGCGATTGGTTGACAAGTGAGTGTATATAGTGTCAAGAGCAGGACTTGGAGAACCAGAAGAAATCCATACAGCAGCAGCACCTGAGATTACACTGAGCAGCCAGATACCACTAAGGTAAGCACGTTACATATCTGTTTCACCCCCCTACCCCGATTTATTATCTGTCTCTCTGTATATCTCTCTGTACTATCTGTCTCTCTGTATATCTCTCTGTACTATCTGTCTCTCTGTATTATCTGTCTCTTTGTATATCTCTCTGTACTATCCGTCTCTCTTTATATCTCTCTGTACTATCTGTCTCTCTGTATATCTCTCTTTACTATCTGTCTCTCTGTATATCTCTCTGTGCTAACTGTCTCTCTGTATATCTCTGTACTGTCTGTCTCTCTGTATATCTCTCTGTACTATCTGTCTCTCTGTATATCTCTGTACTATCTGTCTCTCTGTATATCTCTCTGTACTACAGGTTGAGTCTCGTATATCCAAATATTCCGAAATACGGAATATTTTTAGCACGACTGAGATAGTGAAACCTTTGGTTTTTGATGGTTTAATGTACACAAACTTTGTTTACGGCACAAAATTATTAAACATAAAGTGTAAAATGACCTATAGGCTATGTGTATAAGGCCTATATGAAATATAAATTAATTTCATGTATGTACACAAACTTTGTTTGAGCCACAAAATTATTGAAAATATTGTATAAAATTACCTTCTGGCTGTGTGTATAAGGTGTATATAACACATAAATGCATTCTGTGATTAGATTTGGGCCCTATTCTAAAGATTTTTTCAATATGGTATGCAAATATTCCAAAATACGGAATATTCCAATATTCAAAATACCCTTGGTCCCAAGCATTTTGGATATGGGAGACTCAATCTGTATCTGTCTCTCTGTATTATCTATCTCTCTGTATATCTCGCTGTACTATCATCTCTCTGTATATCTCTCTGTATTATCCATCTCTCTGTATATCTCTCTGTATTATCTGTCTCTTTGTATATCTCTCTGTACTATAATCTCTGTGCATATCTCTGTATTATCTGTCTCTCTGTATATCTCTCTGTACTATCTGTCTCTCTGTATAGCTCTCTGTATTATCTGTCTCTCTGTATATCTATCTACCATCTGTCTCTCTGTATATCTCTCTGTACTATCTCGGCCTGATTCAGACCTGTTCGTGAGCGCTATGCGCTCGCAAGTGGGTCGATGGTGGCCCAGTGCACATGCGCACGACGGAGCCGGCTCTGTCTCTCTGTATATCTCTCTGTATCATCTGTCTCTCTGTATGTCTCTCTGTATTATCTGTCTTTCTGTATATCTCTCTATACTATCTATCTCTCTGTATATCTCTGTACTATCTGTCTCTCTGTATTATCTGTCTTTCTGTATATCTCTGTATTATCTGTCTCTCTGAAATATCTCTGCATTATCTGTCTCTCTGTACTATCTGTCTCTCTGTATATCTCTGTATTATCTGTCTCTCTGTACTATCTGTCTCTCTGTATATCTCTGTATTATCTGTCTCTCTGAAATATCTCTGTAGTATCTGTCTCTCTGTATATCTCTCTGTACTATGTCTCTCTCTGTATATCTCAGTATTATCTGTTTCTCTGTATATCTCTCTGTACTATGTCTCTCTGTATATCTCTGTATTATCTGTTTCTCTTTATATCTCTGTATTATCTGTCTCTCTGTATATCTCTCTGTACTATCTGTCGCTCTGTATATCTCTCTGTACTATCTGTCGCTCTGTATATCTCTCTGTATTATCTGTCTCTCTGTATATCTCTGTATTATCTGTTTCTCTGTACTATCTGTCTCTCTGTATATCTCTCTGTACTATCTGTCGCTCTGTATATCTCTCTGTATTATCTGTCTCTCTGTATATCTCTGTATTATCTGTCTCTGTATTATCTGTCTCTCTGTATATCTCTGTATTATCTGTCTCTGTATTATCTGTTTCTCTGTATATCTCTCTGTACTATGTCTCTCTGTATATCTCTGTATTATCTGTTTCTCTGTATATCTCTGTATTATCTGTCTCTCTGTATATCTCTCTGTATTATCTGTCTCTCTGTATATCTCTGTATTATCTGTCTCTCTGCATATCTCTCTGTACTATATGTCTCTCTGTATATCTCTCTGTATTATCCATCTCTCTGTATAGCTCTCTGTATTATATGTCTCTTTGTATATCTCTCTGTACTATCATCTCTGTGCATATCTCTGTATTATCTGTCTCTCTGTATATCTCTCTGTACTATCTGTCTCTCTGTATAGCTCTCTGTATTATCTGTCTCTCTGTATATCTATCTACCATCTGTCTCTCTGTATATCTCTCTGTACTATCTCCGCCTGATTCAGACCTGTTCGCGAGCGCTATGCGCTCGCAAGTGGGTCGATGGTGGCCCAGTGCACATGCGCACGACGGAGCCGGATCTGTCTCTCTGTATATCTATCTTACATCTGTCTCTCTGTATATCTATCTACCATCTGTCTCTCTGTATATCTCTCTGTACTATCTCGGCCTGATTCAGACCTGTTCGCGAGCGCTATGCGCTCGCAAGTGGGTCGATGGTGGCCCAGTGCACATGCGCACGATGGAGCCGGATCTGTCTCTCTGTATAGCTCTCTGTATTATCTGTCTCTCTGTATATCTATCTACCATCTGTCTCTCTGTATATCTCTCTGTACTATCTTGGCCTGATTCAGACCTGTTCGTGAGTGCTATGCGCTCGCAAGTGGGTCGATGGTGGCCCAGTGCACATGCGCACGACGGAGCCGGCTCTGTCTCTCTGTATATCTCTCTGTATCATCTGTCTCTCTGTATGTCTCTCTGTATTATCTGGCTTTCTGTATATCTCTCTATACTATCTATCTCTCTGTATATCTCTGTACAATCTGTCTCTCTGTATGTCTCTCTGTATTATCTGTCTTTCTCTATATCTCTGTATTATCTGTCTCTCTGAAATATCTCTGTATTATCTGTCTCTCTGTACTATCTGTCTCTCTGTATATCTCTGTATTATCTGTCTCTCTGTACTATCTGTCTCTCTGTATATCTCTGTATTATCTGTCTCTCTGAAATATCTCTGTAGTATCTGTCTCTCTGTACTATCTGTTTCTCTGTATATCTCTCTGTACTATGTCTCTCTGTATATCTCTGTATTATCTGTTTCTCTGTATATCTCTGTATTATCTGTTTCTCTCATACATGCCTACCCTCCCGGTTTTCGCGGGAGGCTCCCGATTTTTCGGGTAACCCCCCGCACCCCCGGAAGGGTAGGCATTTCTCCCGCATTCTGCCCACTTCCTAGTGAAGTGGGCAGAATTAGGAGACTACCCACGGCAATCGCGGGTCTCCGTGAAGGGGGCGGGGCTTAAGATGTGATTCTGCATGAATCACAACATTTGGCCCTGCCCCCTATGTAAATTGTGCCCAATCACGGCAATTTTACCGCTAGGGGGCGGGGCTTAATGACGCGAATCGTCAAGCCCCTCCCCGTCAGCCCCCTGCTGCTTCTCTTACCCGGGCTTCTCCCGGGAAGAGAATATAAAAGGTAGGCAACCCTGGTTTCTCTGTATATCTCTGTATTATCTGGCTTTCTGTATATCTCTCTGTACTATCTGTCTCTCTGTATATCTCTCTGTACTATCTGTCTCTCTGTATATCTCTCTGTATTATCTGTCTCTCTGTATATCTCTGTATTATCTGTTTCTCTGTATATCTCTCTGTATTATCTGTTTCTCTGTATATCTCTCTGTACTATGTCTCTCTGTATATCTCTGTATTATCTGTTTCTCTGTATATCTCTGAATTATCTGTATCTGTCTCTTTGTATATCTCTGAATTATCTGTATCTGTCTCTTTGTATGGGGCCTATTCATCAACACTAAATTAGGGGTGTGCACCGGCCACTTTTCGTGTTTTGTGTTTTGGTTTTGGATCTGGATCTTTCTTCGTGTTTTGGATCTGGATTGGTTTTGCCAAAACCACCCTTCCGTGTTTTGGGTTCTGGGTTTTGTGTTTTGGATCTGTATTTTTTTGAAAAAAAGCATAAAAACAGCTAAAATCACAGAATTTGTAGGTTTTTCTGCTCCTATGCTATTATTAACCTCAATAACCTTAATTTCCACTCATTTCCAGTCTATTCTGAACACCTCACACCTCACAATAGTGTTTTTATGTCCAAAAGGTTGCACCGAGGTAGCTGGATGACTATGCTAAGCGACACGAGTGGGCGGCACAAACACGTGACCCATCTAGGAGTGACACTGCAGTGGCAGGCAGGATGGCAGTTAGAAAAACTAGGCCCCAAACTGTACATAATGCAAAGAAAAAAAGAGGTGCAAGATGGAATTGTCCTTGGGCCCTCCCACCCACCCTTATGTTGTATAAACAGGACATGCACACTTTAACAAATCAATCATTTCAGCGCCAGGGTCTGCCACACAACTGTGGCTGAAATGATTGGTTCGTTTGGGCCCCCACAAAACAAGCTGGCAATTAATGTGTCCCTGCACAAACTGGCTCTACGGAGGCAAGATGTCATCCTCATCCTCCTCATCCACCGATTCCTCACCCTCTTCAGTGTGTACATCCTCATCCTCACAAAGTATTAACTCGTCCCCACTTGAATCCACCACCACAGGTCCCTCTGTACCTTCTGGAGGCTGGTCTCCCTGGAAGAGCTGATAATTCATTTTGATGAACATCATCTTCTCCACATTCTGTGGAAGCAACCTCCTACGCCTTTCGCTGACAAGGTTCCCGGCTGCACTAAACACTCTTTCGGAGTACACACTGGAGGGGGGGCAACTCAGGTAAAATAGAGCCAGTTTGTACAGGGGCCTCCAAATTGCCTCTTTTTCCTGCCAGTACAGGTATGGACTGTCTGACATGCCTACTTGGATGCTGTCACCGATGTAATCCTCCACCATTCTGTCAATGGTGACAGTATCATATGCAGTGACAGTAGACATGTCAGAAATTGTTGCCAGGTCCTTCAGTCCGGACCAGATGTCCAAACTTGGTCCTGCCTGCCCTGCATCACCGCCAGCGGGTTGCTTAGGATACCTAAGTTTTTTCCTGGCAGCCCCAGTTGCGGGAGAAAATGAAGAAGGAGCCGTTGACGTATCACGTTCCGCTTCAGCTGACAGTGTGTTCACCAGCAGGTCTTTGCACCTCTGCAGGCTTGTGTCGGCCGGAAAGAGAGACACCACATAGGCTTTAAACCTAGGATCGAGCACGGTGGCCAAAATGTAGTGGTCTGATTTCAACAGATTGACCACCCTGGAATCCTGGCAAAGCGAATGAAGGGCTTCATCCACAAGTCCCACATGCCGAGCGGAATCGCTCCGTCTTAGCTCCTCCTTCACTTTCTCCAGCTGCTTCTGCAAAAGCCTGATGAGGGGAATGACCTGACTCAAGCTGGCAGTGTCTGAACTGACTTCACGTGTGGCAAGTTCGAAGGGCTGAAGAACCTTGCACAACACGGAAATCATTCTCCACTGCGCTTGAGTCAGGTGCATACCCCCTCCTTTGCCTATGTCATAGGTGGATGTATAGGCTTGTATGGCCTTTTGCTGCTCCTCCATCCTCTGAAGCATATAGAGGGTTGAGTTCCACCGCGTCACAACCTCTTGCTTCAGGTGATGGCGGGGCAGGTTCAAGAGTGTTTGCTGGCGCTCCAGTCTTCGGCACGCAGTCGCTGAATGGCGAAAGTGGCCAGAAATTTTTCGGGCCACCCAAAGCGTCTCCTGCACGCCCCTGTCGCTTTTCAGAAAATTCTGCACCACCAAGTTTATTGTGTGAGCAAAACATGGGACGTGCTGGAATTTGCCCAGATGTAATGCCCGCACAATATTGGTGGCGTTGTCAGAT
Source organism: Taudactylus pleione (assembly GCA_031769625.1). NCBI lineage: Eukaryota > Metazoa > Chordata > Amphibia > Anura > Myobatrachidae > Taudactylus > Taudactylus pleione. The sequence continues at coordinate 30,756,773 of JAUIMM010000014.1, forward strand.
ATCACAAATCCCCAGGAGAGTCTAAGTGGGGTAAGCCACTGGGCGATGATTTCCCTCAGTTTCTCTAAGAGGTTGTCGGCGGTGTGCCTCTTACTGAAACCGGTGATACACAGCGTAGCCTGCCTTGTAACGAGCTGGCGTTTCTGAGATGCTGCTACTGGTGACGCTGCTGCTGTTGCTGCGTAAGGTGATACATCTACCCAGTGGGCTGTCACAGTCATATAGTCCTTAGTCTGCCCTGTTCCACTTGTCCACATGTCCGTGGTTAAGTGGACATTGTGTACAACGGCATTTTTCAGGACACTGAGGACACTTTTTCTGACGTTTCTGTACAGTCTCGGTATCGCCTGCCTAGTGAAGTGGAATCTAGACGGGATTTGGAACCGGGGACACACTACCTCCATCAATTGTCTAAATCCCACTGCACTAATGGCGGATACCGGACGCACGTCTAACACCAACATAGCAGTCAAGGCCTCAGTTATACGTTTTGCTTCAGGATGACTGCTGTCGTACTTCATCCTCCTCGCTAAGGACTGTTGGAGGGTCAATTGTTTAGTAAAAGTAGTGGTGTTCCTACTTCCTCTCTGGGATGATGAACGACTCCCAGCAGCAGCAGCAACAGCAGCAGCGGCAGCAGTAGGCGTAGCAATGCAGGATCCTCCGGAGGAATCCCGGATAGGAGAGTCAGTCATGCCAGTGATATGGCCTGCAGGACTACTTCCGATCCTGACTAAGGAGGAAATTGACGAGGAGGGAGTTGACGGTGTGGTTTGCAGGCGCTTGGATACAACAGGACAACGGGATTTAGGTGTCCCTGGACTGCTTACGGTCTGAGCCAAAGTTTCTGAACTTGACAGTAACTTTTTATGAACGCGCTGCAGGTGCCGTATAAGGGAGGATGTTCCTAGGTGGTTGACGTCCCTACCCCTACTTATTTCACCTTTACATATGGTACATATGGCAAGACAGTTGTTGTCCGGATTTGGATAGAAATATTGCCAGACCAAAGAGGTGGAATGTTTGGTCTTCTGCCCAGGCATGACCGTGATGGGCTTTTTCATCCCACGGACAACAACTGTCTCCCCCGGAGCCTGATTTAAACAAACCACATCACCATCAGAATCCTCCTCGCCAACTTCCTCCTCAGCGCCAGCTACACCAGTATCCTCATCCTGTTGTACTTCAACAGTGACATCTTCAATTTGCATATCAGCAAGTGGACTGTGGGTGCTCCTTTCAGCACTTGCAGGGGGCGTGCAAATGGTGGAAAGAGCCACCTCTTCCCGTCCAGTGCTGGGAAGGTCAGGCATCGCAACCACCACCACACTTGGACTCTCTTTGGGGATTTGTGATATCTTCTTAGAAAGCACAGTTCTTCGCTGTGCTTTTGCCAGCTTAACTCTTTTGATTTTTTTAGTGGGAGGAGTGCTTCCATCGTCATGTGAAGCTGAACCACTAGTCATGAACATACTAGGGATCGACCTTAGCCGTTCCTTGCCACTCCGTGTCGTAAATGGCATATTGGCAAGTTTACGTTTCTCTTCAGCTGATTTAAATGTCTTTTTCAAGGTCATTTTCCTGAACTTTGCCATTTGGGATTGTATGTGCCCTCTACTATGACATTGGGCATCGGCCTTGGCAGACGACGTTGATGGCATGTTATCGTCTATGTCATGACTAGTGGCAGCAGCTTCAGCACTAGGAGGAAGTGGTTCTTGATCTTTCTCTATTTTATTTTTATCGGAGAAAGTTTGGTCCTCCATTTATGTTATATCGATTTGATATATACGTGCGGCTAAACACAGAAAATAAATTTTTTTTTGGTTCGGACTGGAGTGTACTTTGTGGGTTACAGCACCCTTTAACGGTCAAGCCAGCCGGCCCTTTACTTATGACACAGGCGCACTCTTGGCACTACTTTGTTGATGCACGTGCGGCTACTGCGCACACAATTCACAAACACAGAAAATAATTTTTTTTTTGGTTTGGACTGGAGTGTACTTTCAGGGGTTACAGCACCCTTAACGGTCAAGCCAGCCGGCCCTTTACTTATGACACAGGCGCACGCTTGACACTACTTTGTTGATGCACGTGCGGCTACTGCGCACACAATTCACAAACACAGAAAATAATTTTTTTTTGGTTTGGACTGGAGTGTACTTTCAGGGGTTACAGCACCCTTTAACGGTCAAGCCAGCCGGCCCTTTACTTATGACACAGGCGCACGCTTGGCACTACTTTGTTGATGCACGTGCGGCTACTGCGCACACAATTCACAAACACAGAAAATAATTTTTTTTTGGTTTGGACTGGAGTGTACTTTCGGGGGTTACAGCACCCTTTAACGGTCAAGCCAGCCGGCCCTTTACTTATGACACAGGCGCACTCTTGGCACTACTTTGTTGATGCACGTGCGGCTACTGCGCACACAATTCACAAACACAGAAAATAATTTTTTTTTAGGTTTGGACTGGAGTGTACTTTCGGGGGTTACAGCACCCTTAACGGTCAAGCCAGCCGGCCCTTTACTTATGACACAGGCGCACGCTTGGCACTACTTTGTTGATGCACGTGCGGCTACTGCGCACACAATTCACAAACACAGAAAATTATTTTTTTTTGGTTTGGACTGGAGTGTACTTTCGGGGGTTACAGCACCCTTTAACGGTCAAGCCAGCCGGCCCTTTACTTATGACACAGGCGCACGCTTGGCACTACTTTGTTGATGCACGTGCGGCTACTGCGCACACAATTCACAAACACAGAAAATAATTTTTTTTTAGGTTTGGACTGGAGTGTACTTTCGGGGGTTACAGCACCCTTAACGGTCAAGCCAGCCGGCCCTTTACTTATGACACAGGCGCACGCTTGGCACTACTTTGTTGATGCACGTGCGGCTACTGCGCACACAATTCACAAACACAGAAAATAATTTTTTTTTTGGTTTGGACTGGAGTGTACTTTCAGGGGTTACAGCACCCTTAACGGTCAAGCCAGCCGGCCCTTTACTTATGACACAGGCGCACGCTTGACACTACTTTGTTGATGCACGTGCGGCTACTGCGCACACAATTCACAAACACAGAAAATAATTTTTTTTTGGTTTGGACTGGAGTGTACTTTCGGGGGTTACAGCACCCTTTAACGGTCAAGCCAGCCGGCCCTTTACTTATGACACAGGGGCACTCTTGGCACTACTTTGTTGATGCACGTGCGGCTACTGCGCACACAATTCACAAACACAGAAAATAATTTTTTTTTAGGTTTGGACTGGAGTGTACTTTCGGGGGTTACAGCACCCTTAACGGTCAAGCCAGCCGGCCCTTTACTTATGACACAGGCGCACGCTTGGCACTACTTTGTTGATGCACGTGCGGCTACTGCGCACACAATTCACAAACACAGAAAATAATTTTTTTTTGGTTTGGACTGGAGTGTACTTTCGGGGGTTACAGCACCCTTTAACGGTCAAGCCAGCCGGCCCTTTACTTATGACACAGGCGCACGCTTGGCACTACTTTGTTGATGCACGTGCGGCTACTGCGCACACAATTCACAAACACAGAAAATAATTTTTTTTTAGGTTTGGACTGGAGTGTACTTTCGGGGGTTACAGCACCCTTAACGGTCAAGCCAGCCGGCCCTTTACTTATGACACAGGCGCACGCTTGGCACTACTTTGTTGATGCACGTGCGGCTACTGCGCACACAATTCACAAACACAGAAAATATATTATTTTTTTAGCACTTGGGGGGAGCACCCCTGATGGACAGAGCACCCCCTGGACAACACTACAGCACCCCTTTAGGACTGGGACACTGCACAGGACTTTGGAGTGGACACAGCCCCTATGGAGAACTGACTGCACAACACAGTCCAGCCAGCCCCTATGGACTTTGAAGTAGTGGACACAGCCCCTATTAACAACAGCAGCACAGCACAACACAGCCAGCCCCTATGGACTTTGAAGTAGTGGACAACAGCAGCACTACACTACACTACACTACACAGCACTAACTCCCACCCTCCCTCTTCACTGTCCACAGCCGAGTGAGAAAATGGCGCCGACGCGGGTACCTTATATAGGATCCAAAACCCGCGAGACTCGGAAGGCGGGATGATGACGTTTTGCCTCGATGTCAGATCCGAGTCAGGCGGGAAAAGTCGAGCCTGACTCGGATCGGACTCGGATCGGGGGGGCTCGGGGGGGTTCGGATTTCAGAAATCCGAACCCGCTCACCCCTACACTAAATTAACGTTTTTAAGGACATTTTCCTTAAATAACGTTATTTTAGTATTCATGAAGCCACTTAGCATAGGAGAGATCACTGATATCTCCTTGCTAAGTCCCCCTGCGTTAACTTCCACACTCCCCATACATTAGTATGGGGATGTGGAAATTATGGTATTCACCAAATTCCGAATATATTATGAATTTTCGGAATTTGATGGAGGTGCTATCCGCCACTGTGAGGTGGTGAATAGCAGATGACACTTACCTGCTTCCAGCTGGACAGGTCCCCCGGCATCTTCCTCCGGCGGTCTGGTGCGTCCTCTGGCTCCGGAGGCTGGTCTGACATGTGTTCTCCCAGCATAACACAATAAAGATTACAGAAAAAAAACACTTTTTTTTTTTTTTCTAATCTGTACTGTGGTTTGCTGGGAGAACATGTGACAGACCAGCAGGACGGAGCCGGAGGCTGCTGCGCGGACAGGTAAGTGCTGAAGGGGGGGGAGGTGAGCGGGGGGGGGCAGATGAGCGGAGGGGGAAACACAAACTTACCGCATGTGTAGGCAGTGCTGCGCATGCACTGGGTTAACGAATTTAACAGCGCATGCACAGCACTGTTTCCAGCTGCGGTAAGTTAGTGTAGACAGGGATAACTATCTATTTCCTGAAAAGCTGTCATCGCAAAAATGACAGCTTTTCTGAATAGATAGGTATGGAGAGGAGGAATGATGAATTCCTCGGGTAATTAGGTAGAACTCCATGCGGGTTCGAAACCTAATTACCTCCAGGGAAAGTTTAGTAATGATGAATAGGCCCCTATATCTCTGTACTATCTGTCTCTCTGTACATCTCTGTACTATCTGTTTCTCTGTATATCTCTATACTATCTGTCCCTCTGTAATATCTATCTCTCTAAATATGTAGTTGTATAGTTTTAAACAATCATAGGACGGGATGTACTAAAGTGAAAAATGCAGTAAAACACCCCAAAATTTAGTTTTCTGTGGTTTTACCGCATTTCCCATATGTACTTAGGACTGGCATTACCCAATAGAAGCCTATATGCTGCTTATTGGGAGGCCCTCTGATCCCTCCCATTTCCCCCTGCTACGCGTACATCAATCTGCGCATGCGCAGAAGGACTCCAGAGGAACTTCTGGGTATTAAACCCAGAAGTCCCACTAGCCAAGGCACTCTTAGTGTGAGAGCTATCCTTTGCGATTTAAATCAAATTTCTAAGTACATATTGAGATAATTAACCCTGGTATGTACCCGATAAGAGGCGGGATGTACTGCATTGCGGATGAGATGCATAGTACATCCAGCCAATAGAAATGGCAATTCTCATACTGATTCTATAGTACAGTTATTTTGTTTTGAGGTCTCCTGTATTCTAAAGGTATTGATATTTTTGTTACATTGATTTGGCCTCTTTATTTAATAGATTTTGTACTGATAAATATCAATTAAAAAAAATAAAAGGTAGATTTTATAAATCTTTATATTTATTTTTCTTAAATAAACAATAAACTAAAGTTTGTGGTTTTCATTAGGTTTGGGCTTTTGGGGGTTTTTTCCGGTTTGGGTTGTGCTTGCTTTGGGCAAGTTTTTTACTCATTGTTTGTTTTCCATTTCAGAGTTGGCAACACTGAATGTGATTGTGTAATGGAGCATACACACGGTCAGATTTGTCAGATTTGTCAGATGAACGACTGAACGATTTGAACGATTTTACCAAAGTTTTGAACGATTTGAACGATTGAACGATTTTTAAATCGTTATCGTTCATATCTGAAGGAAAAATCTGATCGTGTGTATGCACCATCATCCTCCAAAATCAGCAGTCATGGCGAACTTCTGCAACGTAGCTGCGGTGCTTGCAGTATTTATAACAGTTTCCCAAGCCCAGGGAATTTGGATTGTGAGACAAGATGTGGATGAGAATGTTAAAGGCGTGAAACAGGCGCTGAGGTATGCTGAGAATGAGTACAACAAGCGCAGTAACGATATGTTTATGAGCCGGATGGCCAAGCTGCAGCGAGCACAGAGACAGGTGAGACAGAAACAACACGCCCTGCATCGCCCATGATGCCATCATGCTGATAATAACAATATTGCTGCTGTGCTGCCCGGCCCCAGCTTCTTAAAACACTTTAGAATGTCCTGTTGTACCCAGGCCTGCCAAGAGCCGTGGCGGGCCCCGATAATAGGGGACGTGGCCTAATAGCGGGAGGTGTGGCCACGCCCCCTTGCCGAGAGGGAAAAAAATAAAAAAAGATTTGCGTCGCTACGCGCTGGGGAGGGGGGCGCTCAGAGACCCCTCAGCCCAGCGCAAAGCCAGGGAGGGCGCGATCAGTGTGATCGCTCCCCCGCACAGGCATAGGAGACTGCTGTGGCTGCTGCTCAGCAGCCACGAGCAGTCTCCAACTGCAGCTGCTGTGAGGGGGGGGCGGCGGCACTGGACCCCCGCCGGGCCTGGGTAATCTGTTCCCGCTCCCCCCCCCTCTCGGTGCCCCTGGTTGTACCCCTTTAACATCTATAAGCAGCAGCAATCAGTGTAGGATGCTATGCATTTGCTAGCACTGACTTTCAGACTCCCCTGCTATTATTATTAAGCCTATTTAAAAAAACAAAACAAAAACATAGGCCCTGATTCAGAGACGGACGCTCTGACCAGAGCTCTCGCTCTGAATCAGGGCCCACCTCCATTAATATGGAGCATCCTCCTGGACGCTCGTATAGCTGTGGGTCACCACCCACAGCATATACGAGAGTGCAGGATGATGGTCGCGATGGTCTTGACCATCGCGACCATCGAAACTGCGAGCAACAGCCTGCGGTTGAGTTTTTCAACCGCAAGGCCAGGAGTGATATTGGCTCTATCAGAGCCAAAATCACTCCCACTGACATCACTAGTGATGTCAGTGGGGCCAGCTTCAGACGGTAGGCGTTCCCTTGGGAACGCCTCCGTCTGGCAGGCACGCCCACCAAAGGGGGCGTGCTGTCAGTCAACATCGACAGCACGCCCCCTTTGATGAGACACTCCATGCGAAGGAAAGTCCTTTGCTCGGCGCGTCTCGCGCATGCACACGACGGAGCTCCCTCCGTCGTGCGCATGCGCGGACCATCGACCTACTTGCGAGCGGACAGCCGCTCGCGAGTGGGTCTGAATGAGGGCCATAGTTTTATATACAGATTTTTTTTTCCCTTGTAAATTGCTTACATTAAAATGGCTTTATTATTTTTATGGATATTTCTGTTTGGCATATTAGGCATATTCAATTTGGTGCGAGGATAGCAAAAATCCTGCACCTGCGAGTTTTTTCCTGCAGGTGCAGGATTTTTGCTATTCAATTAGGTGCAGGTTTTTTAGATTTGAGCGCAAGGAGGTTTTTTTACTGTCTCCTCCACAACATGTCTGAAAAATCAGCGGGACTTGCTCTGAGACTAGGGCGACACTCACTCTGAGGTCTAATTAAGCAATTGGAAGTTTCCAATTAGCTTACTTAGGCCCTGATTCAGAGGCGCACGCTATTTGCATGCGCTTGCTCTGAATCAGGGCATCCCTATTTTTTTTTTTTGACCGGCCTCCAGGCCACTCGCACAGCCGTGGGTGACCACCTGCAGCGTGTGCGTGCGGTCTGGCGATGGTCACGATTATCGCGACCATCAGGCTTGCGACGAGACCCTTGTGGTAGGGTCTCATCCACCGCAAGCCCCAGTGAACTTCCTGCTCTAATAGAGCAGGAACTTCACTACTGACATCACGTGTGATGTCAGTAGGGCCGCCCACAAATGGCAGGCGTTCCTTCGGGAATGCCTCCATTTGTGCAGCCACCCCCCCTCCCCGCCTACAAAACGCGGCGAGCTGTCGATCAACATTGACAGCCGCCCCGTCTTGTAGTGAGCCACGGAGCGAGTGATTTCTCACTCGCTCTGGGGCTCGCACACGCGCAGTGCACACACCGCGCATGTGCCGAGCGTGCACATTGCCCGACCATCGACCCGCTTGCGAGTGCTATGCGCTCTCGACCGGGTCTGAGTCAGGCCCTTAGTCCTTAATTACTGACCTTCCAAAGTGGTGTCATTGTCTTCCAGTGTCAGGAGCCGGGTCTTCTGCAGCAACGGTGAGTATGTAGTGTGTGTGTGTGACCCCCCTGTGTGCAACCCCCCCTCCTGTAAATGAACTACATCTCCCAGCACCCCTGGAGCCTTACAGCAGCTCCCTCCCCAGTGACAAGATGGAGGGGAGGCCACCTGGACCCGCAGAGTCAACCAGAGATTCGGGCAGGTAAGTGTAATTTTTTTTTCCATGAGGGCGTGGGTTTTATTTTATTAAATACTGCGGGTGTTGGGAGGGTGTATATCCACGGTAATCCAAAATTGGGTACAAGGTTTTTTACCTCACTAAACTTCACGCCCAATTGAATATGCACCTTAATGTCTGTAATCCTGTACTTGTTTGGAACTTTAAAACAGTGCATTGATCTCAATTGGGCCAATAACCCTTTAATTCAATTGTCAGTAAGAAACACTTGTACATATGTAAACATTTCTGAAAGACTCCTTCTGGGAATCTGACACTGCATACATAATATGATAGGAGGATATTTAAAAATATATATATATTATATTTTGAAAAAAACAAAAACTTAACTGTGTTATAATCACACACTACACACACATAGATACAAATATTCCATAGACAAAAAATCTTACGGTTTCACATGTCCCATTTAGGCTTCTTAGACATGATCTGAAATTTCACAAAACCTATTGAATTTCTCACACTCAAACTTAAAAAGCAATAAAATTCCGATCATTAAGGCTGATGCCTTAAAGATCGTGTTCCTTGCATAATACAGATATGGCATGCCATCACACCCTGTGGTTAACTGCAGATAAAACACTCTCATAGAGGGCCTGATTCAGCAAGAAATGTAAGTGAGAGTAGGCACAGATCCGGCCGATGTTGCATCTCCACGGATGCATCGCAATGCGCCTGCGCAAACCAGTCACTGCGTCCTGCTAAAAGTTTGCATGGCACATGCAGAGAGGACGGAGACCCCTCCGATGTTGATTGACAGGAAGTGCCATTTGTGGATGGATACAGGGAGTGGTCGGCCGAACGCAGGCATGCCAGTGCGTATGCACCTCATTACAGGGGCGTGCATAAATTAGCCATTGAGATGCCGGACACAGCCTGGCATCCCTCTGCATGCATGAAGTCTCTCAACTCCTGCGGCAGGGTCAGGTGTACCTTTAGTCTGCGTGTGGATCCAATGTTACTCGATGTTCCCGATTTTTTTTTCTCTCAGCCTTGCACATCAGTATGGATGTTAGCGGAGGGTAAAGGGGGCGGCATTATGTAGTGCTGGGCATCTGCATCCTTATACTGCAGATGCCGTGCGTATGCATTGATTAGCATATAGAAGCAGCGGCCAAGTGCGTGCGCTCTCTCACTTGCATTCATTGCTGAATCAGGCCCAGAGTGAGATTGCTGTCACTTACAAAATGGTGGAGCTGCTAATTCATAGAATTGTGTGCTCATTGGAATACACACATGCAGTCTATGCAACTGAGGTCTGAGCAGTTATGTGGCAGACACATCCCACTCGGTGCCTACAATCTTCCCATTCAGTCACCCAACATCCTTCTCACGCAATACATCCATCTTATTAAAATATACATTCAGCTCCCTAATTGCTAAAACTATCATACTCTGTCTATGCATTTACACTTACTTCCCCTATATGCCTCCATGCTGCTATATATTTCCCAATCCCTACTGCTGTGTGGTCTCCCAACTGTGCTAGTCTGCATGCCTTCATCTGCACAAATATTTCTGTCCCCATCTGCCCCGCCCTCTATTCCTGCATCCGTGCCACTCTGTTTCCTTCCATCTGCACCACTGCCTTCCCCCAGCCATGCCACTCTGTCTTCCTCTCATCCATGCTACTCTTTCTTCCCTCCCCAACCGTGCCACTCTCTTTCCCCTCCCACCCGCACCACTCTGTCTTCCCACCCATCTGCTACAATCTGTCTTCTCCAATCCCTACTGCTGTGTGTTCTCCCATTGTGCTAGTCTGTATTCCTCATTCACCCCAATCTGTCTTTGCCCATCTGCGCTGCTGTCTTCCCACGTCCATGCCACTTTGTACCCCCCATTCACGTCACTCTGTCTCCCCCATCTGCACCATTGTTTTCCACCCATCTGCATCATTTTGGTGCCATCTGTACTGCTTAATCTTCTCCCCTCTCCACGCCTTTCTGTCTGCCCCATCCACACTGCTCTGTCTCCTCCCTCCATCCAACCTACTCTTATCCCATCTGCGCAGCTCTATGTTCTGCTCAGACCTCATAGACTGCATATGTGTATTCCAATGAGCACACAATTCTGCGAATTAGCAGCTCCACCATTTTGCAAGTGACAGCAATCTCACTCAGTGAGAGTGCTGAATCTGCAGTTAACCACATTGTGTCATGGGATACCATATCTGTATTGTGCAAGGAACAAATCCATTTGATGATCGGAAATTTCATAGCTTTTGTTAAGTTTGAATGGCAGAAATTCAATAGGTTTTGTGAAATTTCATATCATGTCTAAGAATTCTTAATGTAGGGGAAAAGGGCAACAAAATCGTACATTAGCAAAGGTGGAGGAAGGCCGGAGTGGGCTGCAATAGTGCTGGGCAGCAGGGGGGTGGAGCAGTTTTAGCTGTGTGGCAGTGCACAGGGGCATCAGCGGGCAACAGAAGGGCTCACTGGCACTGGGTATTATCCATAACCAGCACCAAGCTCTTTCTAGCGGGGGGATAATGTCACAGCAAGAGGAACCCCTTCCACCAGGTCCCCCGGCCGAAGCATAAATTATGACCGCTAGTCAGCCCAGATGGGGGATCCCTGGGGAGAAATGGACCCCCAAAAAAGGGTCCCAGGCATGGGCTGATAGCCCGGGGCTATCCCCGGGACCCCTGGGTGTTGGATACCAGGTTGATTGTGTAAAGTGTCCCCCTCCCCCTAAACCATAACCAGCCCCGGGTTCTTCACTGCTGGTCCTAGTTGTGAAAACACAAGGGACAAATGACACAGGGGTCCCCTGTATTTAACACAACCAGCGCCGGGATAATCGGAACCAGTCCTGGTTGTAAAAATACAGGGGACAAACGACGTAGGGGTCCCCCGTATTTAGCACAACCAGCACTGGGCTCTGAGCCAGTCCTGGTTCTGGAAATACAGGGGGAAAAAATGCATAGGGTCCCCCTGTATTATCAAGAAACAAGAGACTGGACTTTTTCTAGTGGGCAGCTAATGCCACAGTCAGGGGAGCCCTTTCATCAGGTCCCTCAGCCGAAGCATCAACCCTGACTGCTAGTCAGCCAAGGCTGGGGATCCCTGGGGAGCTAGGGACCCCCAATAAAGGTAGCCCTATCTCCAGGGCACCCCAGGCTGAGGCTGATAGCCTTGGTCTATTTCCAGCACCCTTGGTCGGTGGGTGCCGGGTTGATTGTGTAATGTGGATTTGAAAGAATATTGTATTTTGCAGGTAAACTAGGTCCCAGCAAGGCTCCCCCACATGCTGATACTTGGAGAACCACAAGTTATAGCAAGCGGGGCATTTAGGGCCCCCTGGTACCTGTAGTACACCTGTAAAATAAATATTAAAATAAACAGATAACGATTTTTTTTAAAAAAATGTATTTAGTCTGCACCTTCACTTGGGGGGCAATGGCCTTTAAGCTCTTTCTTGTGGCTGCCACCACCCCAGGACCTCATTGTGTTTGGGCGCCAACCCACCAGGGCTTCACAGTCTTCACCTGGCAGGCACCAACCCACTACGGCTTCAGCATCTTTGCCTGGCGGACAAAAACTTGCCAGGGCTTCAGCGTCTTCGTTTGTGGGGTGGCAGCCTTTAAGCTTTTTCGTGGCCGCCGCCATCCCAGGACATCATCGTCTTCGCCTGGCGGGCGTCAACCCGCCAGGGCTTCAGAGTCTTTGCCTGGGGGCGGCAGCCTTTAATCTCTTTTTTGTGGCTGCCACCTCTCCAGGACTTTGTCCTCTTCACCTGGCTGGTGGCCAAATAGCTCTGTTGCTGCAACCTACCTAGGTCTTCTGGTTTCTTCTTCACCTAGTGGGCAGCAGCCTGTTTAAGCTCTTTTTTTATGGCCGCCATCCACTAGGATTTCCGGCGTCTTCTTTCTTCGTGAGCTCTTAACTGCTCCCTTTCCGCCATCATACTGCCATGCCATGCACTGGCTTATATAAGCCAGCCGAGGGGGTTGAACGATGACGTCACGAGCCATAATTGGCTCGGCGGCCATCTTTAAATGTCAAAAAAGGAGCTGAGGTGCCATTTTTGAAATGGGCTCCTCTGCTGAACTCGGTAGAATGGCTGGCAGAGACTGGATCCTTTTGGATCCAGGCTCACCACCAACACCCGCACAGACATCGGGTCCCACTGCCCGCACGACCACTGCAGCTGCTGTAGCCTGCACTGATGTTGCCCGCTCCACCACTGCCGGGTCCTCAGTAAGTAACTAACGCACTGCTGCTAGGTCCCTGCCACCGCTTCCGCCCTCTGCCATTGCCAGGCTGCCCCACCACTAATGCCCACAAAAGGCAGCCATCCTGTTGCAATCAGGTGAAGCCACCACAGCACACCCCCTGCTGGAAGGCTTCTACTGAGGCTGCGCAACAAGTTGAACTCCCTATCTCTATAATGGGGCATTTGTGAGGTAATAGGTTTAAAAACTACCTGAACCCCAAAAGGCCCTACACTGGAACAAGAGCTACCTAATAAAACAAACCCCAAATCTAAATTCACATCCTACCCTGCCTTCCCAAAAATCCCCCATATACTACAGCACAAAAGTGATTCTAACTAAGAGTGTCAGAGAAAACTGACAGTTGGAACTTTAGATTACTCCCAAATCCTCATTATTAATTTTTTTGCTTTGCAGCACCAGGCAAAAGTTTTACCTGTCCATGCCAAATTTCAGCTCAGTACCTCCTCTAGCTTTTGAGGTGTAGTCCTTTAAATACTACTCCTACCCCCCTCTACAGAATTCTCTATGGAGAATTCCGTTTTTGTCGAGTCAGTCTTAATAAAAGGCCCTTGTCATGATTACTGCTGCGATGATGCCTGGGAGAGGGGTCAGGGTAGGGGTGATCTGGTCACTAGGGGAAGACCCGCTGCTGATGCGACCATATCAGGAAAAGGCCAACCTGGTGTGGTCACTTTTGATGCATACATAGTTGTTTTAGCCTGAGTAAGTATGGCTACATGTCATAAATATAAAATATTTCCAGGATCAGACCCTTTCTCACCCTTAATGCTACTAAAACCCTCATCCACTCACTGGTCATATCCAGATTGGACTACTCCTCCTATTTGGCCTTCCTGACTCCCACCTCTCTCCACTCCAATCTGTTCTCAATGCTGCTGCTCTGCTCATCTTCCTCTCCAAACATTCTACATCTGCCTCCCCTCGCCTTCAAGCTCTCCACTGGCTCCCCTTAAGAACCCAATTCAAGGATCTTTCACTTACAAGGCACTCACCCAATCCGATCCCATACGCATCTCTGAACTCATCTTCCTTCACACTCCCACCCGTCCACTTTGCTCAACAAATGCATGCAGCCTCTCTTGCCAACTGATTACTTCCTTCCACTCCCACCTTCAAGATGCTGCTCCATACCTCTGGAACTGTATCCCCTCTCCCTATCAGACTTTCCACCTCTCTACAAATCTTCAAACGGGCTCTCAAGACCCACTGCTTCATCAAGGCCTTCCAGCTCTCCCGCAACTATGAGAGCTGATTGAAAAGTAATGAGGCTGCCTGTGTTTTTCTGTCCCATAGATAGACAAGGCAATGCTGTGCAGGTTATTGTGAAGCTTATACATCGATATGTCTGAACCTGTGGTTGGACTGCTGTAATCGTCTTTGTTTGGTCACAGCGAATGGCAGATCTTCGTACGTTTCGTTCATGGCAGATGAGGATGACATATCTGTGAGATTATGTCAGATATGTGATTGAATTTTGTGTTAACCTTGTAAAAATTGGAAATTAATTTTACGCTAAGCATGCGGTGGAAAAACAATTAGCCGTGCTGCAGTATTTCGGTGGTGAAAGCACTTCAAAGAGGGTAATACACAAGTGATTGACGCAGCACATTCAGGGAAACCATACACTGCAATTACAGGAGTCAACATTGCCAAAGCTGTGGAGATGTTCCAAAATGAGCCTCACAATAACCAACATAGCGTTGCCACGTTTATCTATGGGACAGAAAAACAGAGGCAGTTTCATTACTTTTCAATCAGCCCTTGTACATGCTATTTCCTCCCTGTCTATCTCATTTGTGTCATGCCTGTTTGTGTGCTTCTCCCCTTTAGAATGTAGCAGGGTCATCTTCCCTCACGTGCTTCTCTTTACTTAAACTTTCTTCTACTGTGCTCCTTACTCCCCACAACTGTACTCCTTACTTCCCACAAGAGCACCAACAGATGTGTCCTCATACATCTAGCCTCTTTGCACATTAAACAGCCCTTCTAGTCGCACCATTCCGTGGCATGACTCTGTATCGCTGAGCATCTTTTCATGCGACTTTTTACCTTCAAATGTGTCTTTTCTTCATCAGGCTCCATAGGGATCCACAGGGATACCTTGGAGATAATTTGGTTGGAGTGATACAGGCACCAAACAGTTAAAGCTTTCAGCTTCAAGGATGCCTCTGGTCCTCCTCCACATATACCCTGCCCCTGGCCACAGGCATTCAGTTGTTTGTATGGTGCGGCAGGATTCAGGTGCACCTTTGTAACAGGGGACTTCTCAGGCAGTCCCAAACTTTTATTTTATGTTTTATCTTTATTTTCTATGTTTTCAGTTAGCAGTGCTGAGCGTCTGTATTAAGACGCATGCACTGTGACTCTGTCTACCTTTGCTGGGCTGCAACACCAGTAACTTCTCTGGTGATTTTGGCAGGTCACGACAGAGCTTGCTAGCAGCGATGCTGGGGCCCAGACTGCAACCGGACGCACGGAGATGTCAGGTATGGCGATTCCTCACTTACGGGGAATCGGGTGCATCAGTCCGTACTTCCGGCGAAGGAGACGACTCAGAAGCCGCTGCAGTGAGGGCCTGGAGTGTTTGCATCCTCAGTAGACCACTGGGGCCTAATAGTCTGATGCCGGGGATCGGCAGCAGATGCTTCTGCTGCCATGAGGCCAGTGTACCAGGCTGGTTTATGCAGCTTTTGGGAGGTAGGCTCTCCCCCTGCAGCTCCTCCCCCGACCCAGATGCAGTTCCTTCAAAGGTTTTAGCATATCTGGGTCACTCCTCCTACCCACCTCGAGTATATGAGATGCTCACAGTCCACTATTGGTGCTCTGTGGTAGCTGCTGGTCTCAGGAGGTTTTGGGTCAGTCTCCCTGTATATTATTGGCCAAAGGTTGCAGTGAGCTGACTGGTTACTAATCGACAGAGCAGTGGCCCAGCGGCACAGAAACCACAGTTTAAAGCACATCTATGAAACATTGCAACACAGCAGTGGCAGAAATGAAAGGTAGTGCAAGATAAAATTGTCCTTGGGCCCTCCCATCCACCCTTATGTTGGATATTAAAAAGGACATGCACACTTTTACAAACCAAGTGCTCCAGCGACAGGGACTGAAGTGCTTGGTTTATTTGGGCCCCCACAAAACAAACTACCAATCAGCTTAAGGCAACAGCTCTACAGTGGCAAGATATCATCGTCATTGCCATCCTCACCCTCATCAGTATGTAAATCATCCTCACACAATATTAATTCATCCCCGCTGTAATCCACCATTACAGAAGACTTCGTATTGTCACATAATTGCTGGGTCTTCCTCATAGAATTTCCAGTTCATTTTGATAAGCATCATCTTTTCCATATTTTGAGGAAGTAGCCTCCTATGCCATTCGCTCACAAGGTTCCCAGCTGTGCTGAAAACTCTCTCTGAGTACACACTGGAGGGAGAGCAGCTTAAGTAATACAAAGACAGTTGATACAAGGGCCTCCAAATTGCCTTTTTCTTCTTCCAGTACTGGAAGGGACTCTGGGGGTCATTCAAAGTCGGTCGCAAGCGATGCGCACTCGCAACCGAATCGATGTTGCCCCACTGGGCATGTGTACAACGGAGCCGGCTCCGTTGTGTGCATGCGCGAGCCCCGGCTAGCGATGGACGCTCCGTCGCTAGGGGTCTCGCAGCAGACAGGGCGAGCTGTCGATGGTGAGTGACAGCTTGCCCCGTTTGGGAGGTGGGCAGGGGGCGTGCCTGCCCAAACGGAGGCATTCCCGCCGGAATGCATGCCATTTGGGGGCGGCCCCACTGACATCATTGCTGATGTCAGTGGGGAGCTTCCTGCTCAATCAGAGCAGGAAGCTCCCTGGGGCTTACGAGTGCCCAGACCCAACCTTAGGGTCTGGTCATAAGCCCTGATGGTTGCGATGGTCTTGACCATTGCGACCATCACCCATGTCAATCGCTAGAGCTGTGGGTGTTAACCCACAGCTTAGCGATCGACAAGGAGGCTGTCGTTCAGTATGCAAGCGGCCGCCCTGATTTAGTGCGACCGCTTGCAACTAACAACCGCCTCTGAATGAGGTCCTCTGTGACATGTCTATTTTTATGGTGTCATGAAGATAATCCTCCACCATTCTTTGTATGGTGATCATATCAGATGGAGTTATGGTAGAGGTGTCACTACTGTTGGGCAATTCTTTTAGACTCGACCAGATGTCAAAATGTTGGGTTGACTTATCTGCATCACCACTGGGTCTTTTGGGAAAGCCGATTTTTTTTCTGGCTGCTGCTGAAGAAATTGAAGGAGATGTCGTAGTGCTTGTGACACTTGCCAACTTGCTCACCAGTTGCTCTTTGCATCTTTTAAGATCTAGATCAGCTGGAAAGAAAGACATAGCATACGACTTAAACCTATAATCAAGCACGGTTGCTAAAATGTATGATCAGAATTCAAGATCATGGCCACCCGTGGATCCTGGCAAAGCGAATACAGGACTTGATCTACAAGTCATACTTTGCAGATTCGCTTTGTTTAATCTCCTCCATCAATTTCTCCAGCTGATTTTCTAAAAGCCTAATTACGGGAATCACCTGACTCAAGCTAGAAGTGTCAGCACTCCCTTCACATGTGACTACTTCAAATGGTTTGAACATCTTGCAAAGACAGAAAGTACTCTCCACTATGTTGGGCTAAGGTACATTCCCCCTCCTCTCCCAATGTCATGGCTTGTTGTATAGCTATGGATGGCTTTTTGCTGTTCCTCAATCCGCTAAAGCATATAAAGG
The DNA here is from genome assembly GCA_031769625.1 of Taudactylus pleione. NCBI lineage: Eukaryota > Metazoa > Chordata > Amphibia > Anura > Myobatrachidae > Taudactylus > Taudactylus pleione. The sequence continues at coordinate 30,774,345 of JAUIMM010000014.1, forward strand.
GTGGTGTTCCACCTTGTTACCACCTCTTGCTTCAGTTGATGGCAGTGCAAATTAAACTATTCTTGCAGGTGCTGCAATCTCCTGCATGCTGTTGCTGAATGCCGAAAATGTCCCGAAATTTTTCGGGCCACAGACAGCATCTCCTGCACACCCCTGTCATTTTTTTTAAAAAACCCCGCACCACTAAGTTGATTGTGTGAGCAAACCAGGGGATGTGTTGAAATTCACCCAGCTGTAAAGCTTTCACATTATTTGTGGCGTTGTCAGAAATCACAAATTCTGAGGAGAGTCCAAGTGGGGTAAGCCATGTCTCTATGACATCTCTTAGTTTTTCTAAGAGGTTGTCAGTGGTATACCTCTTATTGAATCCGGTGATACACAGAGTCGCCTGCCCTGAATGAGCTGGCATTGTTTGTTACATACTGCTTCTGCTGAAGGTCATTCACTCACCCAGTAGGCTGTCACAGTCATATAATCTTTAGTTTGCCCACTACTGCTTGTCCACATATCTGCGGTTAAGTGGACAGTTGTTACAATGGCATTTTGTAGGGCAATAATTAGGTTCTTTTTAACATCCTGGTACAGCTGAGGAATGGCTTTTTGGGTAAAATTAAACTGAGATAGAATTTGGTACCAGGGACACAGGACCTCAATTAACTGTGTAAAACCCACTGCATTAATTGTGGATATTGGATGCAGATCTAATACTAGCATAGCCATCAAGGCATCAGTGATCCGCTGTGCAACTGGGTGAGAGCTGTCATACTTGCTTCCCCTTGCAAAGGATTGTTTAACAGTTATTTGTTTTGTTAAACTACTACTCTTTGTCTTCTTGGCACACTTCTGGGATGAAGATTCACCCCCAGAAGCAGCAGGCTTAGCACTCAAAGATTCTTGTGAGGAGTCCTGGAAAGGGGATGAGTCACCTAGTAAATTGGATGCTGGACTACCTCTGATCATTACTGAGGATATTAAGGATGAAGGTGTAGGCGGTTGAGATTGCAGATGCTGGGATATAGTAGAGAGAAGGGAGCTAGCTGATGCTGGACTGCTTGTTATTTTTTTAGCACCAGTTTCTGATGTTATAGAATGCTTGTCATGAGCTCGCTGCAGATGACGCAATCGCTTGGAGGTTCCTTGATGCTGCATAACGTCCCTACATCTACTTACTGTGGTTCCACAACAGCTACATATGGCTTGATAAATGTTGTCAGGATTTGGGTAAAAAAATATTTTAGACATAAGAGATGGATTTATTGGTCCTATGCCCAGGCATGACAATGGCCTTGTTCTTATCATGGCCAAGAGCTGCTTCCACCGATGCTTCTGCTCTACACTCAATTGGTTGTCATGATCCATATTGATGAAAACACACAGAGGGCTACTGCCCAATTAGTCACGGTGCATTTATACACAGTGGGCTCATGCTCAAGAAGTCACAGTGCTTGTATATATAGAGGGCTAAGGACCAAACAGTCATTGAGCTTGTATACACAGAGGGCTTATGCCCAAGAAGTCACAGTATATATAGAGGGCTAAGGCCCACAAAGTCACGGTGCTTGTATCCACAGAGGGCTAAGGCCCACAAAGTCACAGTGCTTGTATACACAGAGGGCTAAGGCCCACAGAGTCACTGTGCTTTTAATTTATTTTATATAGAGATTCTTGTGAGGAGTCCTGGAAAAGGGATGAGTCACCTAGTAAATTGGATGCTGGACTACCTCTGATCATTACTGAGGAGGATATTGAGGATGAAGGTGTTGGCGATGGAGATTGCAGAAGCTGGGATCTAGTAGAGAGAAGGGAGCTAGCTGATGGTGGACTGCTTGTTATTTTTTTAGCACCAGTTTCTGATGTTATAAAATGCTTGTCATGAGCTCGCTGCAGATGACATAATAGCGTGGAGGTTCCTTGATGCTGCTTAACGTCCCTACCTCTACTTACTGTGGTTCCACAACAGATATATATGGCTTGATAAATGTTGTCAGGATTTGGGTAAAAATAATTTTAGACATAAGAGGTGGATTTGTTGGTCCTATGCCAAGGCATGACAAGGGCCTTGTTCTTATCATGGAGAAGAGCTGCTTCCACCAGTGCCTGACTTACACAAACAACATCCTCATCCTCAATATCCTCATTAGTACCAGCGTCAGCTACAGAAATATCTCCCTTATCCTCTTGCAATTCCACGTTGGCATCCTCAATTTCTATGTCATCAGCAATACTCATGAGGCTCATCCCCACAAATACAGAGGGAGCAGAAACTGTGGAAGATGGCTCCTCTGAAAGGGCAGGCTCACACATAGCACTCATTTAAACACTTAGACTCTCCTCAGCAATTTCTGACATTTGTGTCTCTGAACACACAGTTTGATCTACTGCGTTAGTGGTTTTCAGTTTTTTTACACTAACAGGTCTTTCATTGTCATCATGAGAGGCAGAAGATGCCTAACTGACAGGTGCAGAACCACCACTAAGAAATAAAGGCCAAGGCCTGAGCCTTTCTTTGCCACTGCGTGTGGTGAATGGTATATTGCCAATTTTCTGTTTTTCTGCACTAACCTTTATAGATTTTTTTGTGTTTACCCGTGTGAAATATCTATTTTTTTTTAATTTTAGATACACTATTTTTTTAAAGCCTTTATGCCCTTGAGCATCAGCTTTAGATGGTAGTGAATGACTAGTGCTTGTATACACATATACAGATATACATATATATACATATAATAATGTGATATATGTCACCATGACTGACTCCAGCAGCTGCACTGCTAGCATTTTCTTGCCGATTCTGCTCTACACTCAATTGGTTGTCATGATCCCTATCGATGAAAACACACAGAGAGCTACTGCCCAATTAGTCACAATGCTTTTCTACACAGTGGGCTTATGCCCAAGAAGTCAGTGCTTGTATATAGAGGGCTAAGGACCAAACAGTCATTGAGCTTGTATACACAGAGGGCTTATGCCCAAGATGTCACAGTATATATAGAGGGCTAAGGCCCACAAAGTCTTGGTGCTTGTATACACAGAGGGCTAAGGCCCACATAGTTATGTTGCTTGTATACACAGAGGGCTAAGGCCCACGGAGTCACAGTGCTTTTAATGTATTTTATACAGAGGGCTAAGGCCCACAGAGTCACGAGCTTGTATACACAGAGGGTTATGTCAAAGAAGTCATAGTGCTTGTATATATAGAGGGCTAAGGCCCAAGCAGTCACGGAGCTTGTATACACAGAGGCCTTATGCCCAAGAAGTCACAGTGCTTGTATATATAGAGGGCTAAGGCCCAAGCAGTCACAGAGCTTGTATACACAGAGGGCTAAGGCCCACGGAGTCACAGTGCTTTTAATGTATTTTATACAGAGGGCTAAGGCCCACAGAGTCACGAGCTTGTATACACAGAGGGCTTATGCCCAAGAAGTCACAGTGCTTGTATATATAGAGGGCTAAAGCCCAAGCAATCACGGAGCTTGTATACACAGAGGGCTTATGCCCAAGAAGTCACAGTGCTTGTATATATAGAGGGCTAAGGCCCACAAAGTCATGGTGTTTGTATACACAGATGGCTAAGGCCCACGGAGTCACGGTGCTTGTATACACAGAGGGCTAAGGCCCACAAAGTCATGGTGCTTGTATACACAGAGAACTAAGGCCCACAAAGTCACGGTGCTTTTAATTTAATTTATACAGAGGGCTAAGGCCCACGGAGTCACGGTGCTTGTATACACAGAGGGCTAAGGCCCACGGAGTCATGGTGCTTGCATACACAGTGGGGTACAGCACCAAAAAATATATATATTTTTTCATTTTAAACTTTTAACTTTCTTTTTTTTTAAACTTTTTTTTTCACCCAGCCACTTGTGAGTCTCGACACTTTGCATTGCTCTGCTATACTGATTATACATCAGCATGCAGTCAGTATGCCCCCTTACACAGTCACTTTTGCCAGCACAGCCACTTGTGAGTCTTTGGACACAGCACTTGATCAGCAGAGTATAGCACAGCATATATCAGCATGCAGTCAGTGTGCCCCCTTACACAGTCACTTTTGCCAGCACAGCCACTTGTCCCACTCAGCCAGCCAGTGATCAGCAGAACATTGCGCAGCATACATCAGTGTGCAGCGTGCAGTGCCCCCTATCCAGCCACTTGTCCCACTCAGCCAGCCAGTAGCAGAGCAGTGCGCAGTCCAGAGCGTGCAGGAGAAATGGCGCTGAGTCGTGGGACTCGGCGCCTTATGTAGTGGCAAACTCTCGCTTCTTGTGATAGTTCGGTACTCTCGCGAGGATCCGACGTCAGGATGCTGACGTTTGGCCTCGCAGTGGGGATCCGAGTCAGCAGGAACTCCCAAGCCTCGGCTCGGGTGGACTCGGATCCCCTATGTTCGGAGTGGTTCAGATTCCACAGCATCCGAACCACTCATCCTTAGTTGGTACCCGGTCAGCTACTGGACTTTCAGAAGGTCCACAGGATATTAATGCTGACAGTCAGAATGACATGGACATGGACAATAGGTCGATAACCAATATGTTGACATATAATTAAGTTTAAATGGGTAAAATGTTGATGCATTCAGAATGTCAACATTTAACATGTTGACCCCAGAATGTCAACATATGTTTTTTGTTGATTTTTATGGTTAAGGTTAGGTTTTATGGTTAGGCTAAAAGCAAAAAACCATATGTTGACATTCAGGTGTGTCAACATTCTAAATATAACTTTTTTTTTCTTGTCGACCTAATGACCATGTCAAAATTCTGACTGTCAACATTTAGAACCTGTAGTCGTTCTTAATGTTGACTAGTCATACCACACTGGTCTATTTACTAAGCCTTGGATGGAGAAAAGTACCAGCCAATCAGCTACTAACTGCCATGTCACAGGCTGTGTTTGAAGAACAGTTAGGAGCTGGTTGGCTGGTACTCTATATCCGTCCACTTTATCTCCATTCAAGGCTTAGTAAATAGACCCCTTAAATGGTCAACTGTTTATTTTCTGTTTTATTCACCAAGGTGGTACCCGTTGGCCAGCGAATTCATGGTGGATAGGAGTTAGGTATACTAAAAGATAAAAGATTCTCAACCTGGGGTACTTGAAAAAATGTTCTGTAATGGCGGGACATCCAGGTAATTGGATATCTAGACAAAGCAGTGTTCTAGGGATCGCCAGCCCCATGCAACACATTAAGCTCCTGATAAGAAAATTAAAAAGCCTAGCCTATGGGTGTAACAGCAGGCATACGTGGACTATAGTTTTATTGCCATTTTTATATATTTCATAAACTAATAATGTGATATATATATAAATATATATCACACCCACATACAAATCATTCTATCGATTAATGTTTTGATACCTGTATTTGTGTATTGGACATATGTATCTTTAAATAAAAGAATATATATTTAAAAAAATAATTCTATCGGTCGGATTCAATAAGCCGCGAAAATCCGCGTTTTGGCAAAAAGTTTTCGCACATGCAATTCTCCATAGACAAAAACGGATGGCTCACCCACTTGCGCAGAGATGCCGGTAGCGATCACAGATATCGGTCCACCACGACTCTCTCCATGATCTGTGGTCCTGTCAGCATCTCGGGCTGTAGCCATTTTGTGGTTAGATGGACAAGGTCATGCATCTGTGAATGTGGAGGCTTTTCCATTTGGAACTCCCAGCGATGGACTCGTTGGGCCCAAAACAAATGAGGTGACTCCCAAGCGAGTTAGGATCTCCCTTTTCAGCTTTGCATAGTCCTTGGCATCAGCCAGGCACAAATCATAGTAGGCCTTTTGTGGTTCTCCAGACAGGAAGGGTATCACAAGACTTGTCCACTGTTCCTTGGGACAACTCTCCCTTTCTGTGGTTCTCTCAAAGGTCATAAGATACGCCTTCATGTCATCACTTGGGGTCATCTTCTGCAAAAAATGACTGGCGCGTATGGAGTGGGTGTGGTTTGGAGGGTCAGTGGAAGCATCTCCAGTCCGGGCTATTAGGTGTTGTACCACCTCTTTTATGGCCTGGCTATTCTCCGCCAAGGCCTGTCTGGTTTCCTCGATTGTAACTTGTTGTTGCCTCTGTGCTGCCTCCTAGGCCAATAACTGCACCTGGGTGGATTCCTACAGGGCTCTGGTAGCTTCTTGCTGAGTGGACATAGCCTGAACCAAGGCCTTTACAACGTCCTCCATGTTGTCCTTAGGGGTAGGCTAGAAGCAGAACCTGGCCTCTCGGAGCATCTGCTAATACCACCTTCATGGATTCCACAATTTCGTGCCTGTCCCTTTTTCCTTGCTGCAGCTTCAGTGTGTGCATGCCTGCATTCTCCACCAGTTGTGATAATGTTGGGATAGGGAATCCCTCTCCTCGGGTAGATGGACACCACCTTACATACAGCAGCCAGGAAATAGCACTCCAGTTGTGGATTTTCGTACAAGCTGGTTGGCACCAGTTTTTATTGTGCAATATCAATAATCAAAGAAACAAAACATAAAGTAAGTGCCGACTGGGCACTAACTAGACAGTAAGTTCCCTCACTAACATAGCACTAAATAAATCCCTGTCCACGGTACCTTTTGGTTTGTAGCCAACAGTGTCTCAGAGCTAACCTGTGGGCCTGCTCTCCCAGGTATGAGACACTCAGCCCTAACTAAACCCAACATAAATCAGCCATTTCCAGGTGCAAGCCCTAATGAGCCTGCTACCAGGCTGAAAAGCCCCAACACCTGGAGTGGCCTGTGGATGGAGCCCTCCCTCTCCTCACATCCACACCCCCAGGAGTCATTCTGGCTTTTTACAGAAGCCGACATTTCTAGTCTGCTTTATCCAACAGACTTCTCCTGGAGGTTTTAAAAGACATAAGACAGGAATCTGGGACAGATATAGAAGCCATTCCACACTTCTCCAGTGCTTCTATCACAATATATATATATATATTACACACACATACTAAACACACACACATACATACAGAGCTATGTGCTGGGATATTTAACACCATAAGTTTTTGTTTAGTCAAACTTACCAAGCTCACTTAGTGGGCGGAATAATGAGTCGAGCAGTGTATGTCTCCTGCGGTTCCCACATCCAGGGGGAAGAAGAGTTGGAGGCGGCTGCTTGCTACACCATAGGGGGGCAGGTGGTCGGAGCCAAGGGAGGCACCTTGGCTACACTGTGGGGGAAAGGTGGCCGATGCTGCATGAGGATGTCTTGCTGTACTGTGGAGGGGGTGGCAGCAGAAGGCTGCGTGCTATACTGAGGGGGGAGCGGCAGCTTGCTATACTGCAGAGGGGGTGGCGGAAGGGAAGGCTGCTTGCTATACTGAAGGGAGTGGCCGCCTTCTATACTGCGATGTTGAGTGACAGCTCGCCCCGTTTGCTGGGCGGGCCAGGGGCGTGCCCGACCAAACAGAGGCGTTCCAGTCAGAACGCTTGCCGTTTGGGGGAGACCCCACTGACATCATTGATGATGTCAGTGGGGAACTTCCTGCTCAAACAAATCAGGAAGTTCCCTGGGGCTTACGAGAGCCCAGACCCAACCTTAGGGTCTGGTCGTAAGCTCTTATGGTCGCGATGGTGATGACCATCGCGACCATCACCCTGGTCGGTCGCTAGAGCTGTGGGTGGTAACCCACAGCCTAGCGATCGACCAGAAGGCGGCACTTAAAAATGTAAGTGGCCGCCCTCATTCAGAGCGATCGCTTGCAGCAAGCGATCGACTCTGAATGAGGTCCTTAGAGCGGTAGGGGGCCTGGTCATGGGCCCCTTGAAACCTGATGGGCCCTAGGCGGGCACCTAGGATGCATAATGGTAAATCCGGCCCTGGGTACAACTAATGCAAATGGACTGCCAGGGGGTACTCGGGCGGAAATTTATTATTGAGAACCACTATTCTGTATTATAGAGTTACTAACAGCACTAGGAGGAATTTTTATTAAAACTATTTTGTGAGAAATCCTCTGAAAACAGCAGTTTTCAGAGGATACCTGCAAAAGTTAGGTTTCCCCAGAATGTGCTCCCATAGGTTTCATGCTAAAATAGCAAAAGGCTTGGCCTTGATAGTTAACATCATATTTAGCCTATGGGCTATAGTTGTGCAAAGTTTTGAGGATCTCTCTCCAGTGTGTCTGCTTACATGCACAGTAGCTCTGACTGGTCAAAACCCGGATATAAAATCACTTTATTTTAACACATTGGAACCCGTGTCCCTGCATGTGTTGTTAATACATTCCTCTGATTCATAACTTCTTATTGCTGCTATAAGTAATTTTGATTATTGGTGTTAAGATACAGACCTCAATAAATATGATCGTAAATGCCAATTTGTGACATATTAAAATGGAAATCCAAGGTATAGTGAAAAAATAACCATATCAAAAGGTGTCTCTTGCCAGTCCTTTTTCTGACTGCCCCGGTTGAAAGCCGAGGGTGCGTGTAAATGCAAAGAGGAGTTTGCTCAAACACCCTCTGCATGCAGTCACTTAGAAATTGCTGCTTCTCATTGGTCCGTCCTTCCCTCCCCTCTGCAGCTATTTTAGTTCTGAATGCCTTTGGAGGGTTACCAGTTGTACAGCCCTGTACTTGGAGAAAATGACAGGTTTATTTATTTATTACCAGTTATTGTATATAGCGCACACATATTCCGCCTCGCTTTACAGAGAATATTGGGCCATTCACATCAGTCTCTGCCCCACTGGAGCTTACAATCTATATTCCCTACCACATGCTCGCACACTTACACACTAGCGTTAATTTTGTTGGGACCCAATTAACATACCAGTATATTTTTGGAGTGTGGGAGGAAACTGGAGTACCCGGAGGAAACCCACGCAAGCACAGGGAGAATATACAAACTCCACACAGGTAGGGTCGTGGTGGGAATCGAACCCATGACCTCAGTGCTGTGAGGCAGTAATGCTAACCATTACACCGTTAAGTAAATTTTGTTTTATATTTCTCATTTGGTTTTTCTTCTTTCAAATAAGATTATTACTTCTGGGATTATATACTTTATGGATGTGGAATTTGCTCGAACACAGTGTAGAAAGCCAACCAAGGACGTTAGCAACTGCGCATTCCATACAGATGCTAAGGTACAGTATAATGCAATATAATATATTTATGTATTAAATGTAAATACATGCCACTTTACCTACTTTATATTTAGATTTAAAGAAAAATGTTTTTCAGAAGACAGTTAAGGGCTGATGCAAAGTTGAACGCAAGTCAGTTTTACGTATGTATCTTGCATTTTTTTGCACTGCACATGCTCTGGATACGAGTATACACAACTTAGGGTGATATGGAGTTGCATCTGCATGTCATGTCTGAGGATTGGAGTTGGTTGGAACAGACGTGGGAGACTGAAGTGGAGCATAGGGAGGCGTGGGTAAATCTGGAAGGCTTGCACCAGGACATCCTCATGCAATGAGGAACGATAGGAGGCAGTGGAACTGCAGGAGGTGATGAGCCCAAAGGTGAGGACAGTAGAGATCAACTTTATTAGACAACAGGTTGGAATTAGAACAGGAGCTAATACTGAATGAATGAGCTTAATCAGATAGGAACCGATGATGCTGACTTTAAGAACTTGATGGATGTGAATCCGATGTTGAATTGATGAACTTAATTGGCTGGGACAGATGGTTGGAGATATCGGCTGGGACCGATGGAGTAGTTATTAACAAGTCTCAGGGCCTGATTTAGCAGGAAACACAGTTACTTATATGCACGCAATCGGCCATTTAATTTGCACTGCGCATGCGTACTCATCGCAGTGCGTGAACCAGATGGTGCGATCGGGACTGCGATCGCAGAGACTAAGCAGATCCATTGTATAGAGTGATAGACTCTATATGTGGGTGGTGACAGGGGAGTTGTCGGGTAAACACAGGTGTGCCAGTGCATTTCAACACCGTCGCATGAGTGTGCATAAATTTGCCACTGCGATACCATACACAGCCTGAGGCCTCATATTGTGCGCAGAGGTAAGCAATTCTTGAGTGAGGTCTGCACTGCCTTAACTGTGCGTTTGGGTCAGATGTTCTTGATTTTACCGATTGTTTAGCTATGTTGTCAAAGTATACGGATGTGAGTAAGGGGAAGTGGGCTTCTTTATGTTAGGCTGCGATCGCAATGCGAATGCAAACATTTACATATGACCACTGATATTGGCAACTGCGTTGCGTGTGTATAAGCAGAATAGCGTTCCATGCTGCAGGCAATCAGTGGATAACCCAGACTGGATCACAGATGGAATGGAGACTTGCAACCAGGCTTGGAACTGGAATCACATGGACTAGTACCGTTCAGATACAGAGTACCTGGGAGCTCAGCACAGAGCTGTAACTTCAGCAGGAGCTACGTTGTACTGGCAATGGAGGCCAGTAAGGAAGTGGAATTTATAAGGGTAGAACCCCAGGGATTGGATGATGTGATCAGCTGTTCTAGAAACAGCACTCTGAGTGGAGGAAGAGAGTCAGGTGACTGAATCAAACATGGCTGCGCCCATACTGTGAGTTGTGGAGGGAACTCAGGTGTGCAGCCTGAGTGCTAGCATGCTAAGTAAACACACAGAGCACAAAGCCAGGACTGTGTGAACAGACCCCATAGCCACCTGGATGCGATGTGCAGTGTAGGCGGACATCTGCATAATCCGGGAGTGATGTGAAGTCACAGCGCAAGCGGACCTCAGCGCACGCTGGATCAACACCGCAGGGGAGAATATGGGAAAAATTAGTCAGGATCGTGACACTGCACTAGCGCAGTGTGGGGAATAATTGGTGGTAATCCACATACGCAAGTAAAGTGAGTACATGCCCATAGGATTTCTGGCTATGCATAGTTGTGTCTGCATGTTATGAAGCCTGTTTTCAGATGTGTCTTTGGCGGCAAAGAGAGAGTTGGTATTAGTGTGCAATTATAAGTATGGCAGCAATGAAACCAAGCATACGGATGGGAGTGGTGAAGTTACATACAACTCAGCATATGCACAGCTATACACCTTTATTTCCATGTGTGCCGTGCAGGTGTAATTACATCAGATATGTTTTCAACTGTGCATCAGGCCATAAGTTTTTTACTGATGCATACACAATGAAAGATATTCTAAGAAAAATGTCAATGCTAACCATTTTCTTTATCTCTTCTCTTATAGAAAGCATTGTGCCACTTCGAAGTGACCTATTCTACTTGGAAGGACTTCACTTTGGTGGAGAAAATGAATTGTAATTAAGTTTCCTACTTGGCATATTACAGGTCTTAATTTTTTAATGTTTTACAACAGAGTAAACTATTAGCTCTGCTATGTGTGTATAATTCTAATATAGACAATCTACTGTACTTGGTAATGCACAAAATAATCAAATATATTCATACTGACAATAAAATATATTCAGTATATTTAAAAAAAAATATTTGTAGTGTGTTTCTTCTTTGGACTTTAAGTGCAGTTTCTGTCTATGATACACTTATACAGCACTGAAAACTAATTTGACTGTAATATGCTATAACATGGACCCTAAATAAACACAATATACCTTTTTAAGTTCATACATATTGCGATGTCTTAGCTTTTTTGGTTCTTTCGGATGGACGTTTACTTTGAGCTTGTCTATGGCTATTTATAAGCCTACTTCATAATTTAAAAAGCACTTCTCTTCATGCTATGTTATTGTGTTTGACACATGGGTATATGAAAATGTTTTCAGAGTGGGACTTCTCACTGTCCCTTATGTCCGTGATATACAGCAATTTAGTTTTTAAAATTCAACCATTTTTTGCGCGGTGCATTTCTAACTCCAACAATTAGATATTTGGTCCTGTTAGCTTTAATGTACATTTATATTGATACTATACAAAACATTGTGTAAGAGCAAAGAAGTTCTGGTAAAGGGTGAGTAGTAACAAAAAATGCTGAAATGGCAAGAAAGTCGCAAAAAAAATAATTTAGAAGACAATTTAAAACCAAAGTAAATACATGCAATAAAACATGACCAGGTGTGAGGCACATCAGACTTCTCCGGAAATAAGTTTGTAAAGAAGGAAACAGCATGTTAAACTTTGATTATAGAATCCGGGTTTGTTAAATGATAGACATGTGAATGATAATCAAACCCCAATCCTGTTAGTATGCCAAAGACAGGAGATATTAGTAGTGGTTAGGCATGGAGGGGAAAAACTCCTTATAACTAATTTGTCCATTCACGGTTTGGGTATAGGATCCTGGAAGTCGGGATGCCGGTGGTCACAATACAGACAGTGGCATCCTTCCTTGCAGTTCGGTATGCTAACCCTAACCCCCCCCTCCTGCAGCATAACTCTAAACTGCCCCTCCCCACTTCCCCGCAGCCTAACCATCCCCCTAGTGCCTAGTCCTAAATTTAAAATTGTAGTAATCCTGCGCACTGAGCTATGTTACAGTATGATGGCCAGCTGCTATCAACCAGATAGGCACCCCCACAGCCTACTGTGCAAGTGGTCTTGTTGTTAGTGGACGTTATAACGTCTCTAGGTGCTTTAGTCCATATATTGCAAATATGAGTCTAAGGGGTAAATTTACAAAGAATCGAGTCTGGTAGAGTTTGTTTTTTTTTCAACTCAATTTGCTTGATCTAAACTCAGGTGATTTGAAGTTCCTGAGACTCGCAAATTTACAAAGAAGGGAGTTTAGCTGAGAGTGAGATGGCCGATGGTGAAGCAGAACGAGATTTCTCTGCCGAGTAGCAGGTTTTGCAGGAGATGACTCACCCGAGATTGCAGTGTCTTCTCTCTGCAAAACTCTCCCGAGCAAGCAGCCTGCACATATCAGTTAGATATGTGTAAGCTGCTTGTGTTGTACCTGTAAAACAAAGGGTTATAAGTGTTAAAAAAAATGATATAGGGCCCCCCCCTAAAGCTTAACCAGCCCCAGGCTTGCCAGCCTGTCCTGGTTTCTAAGATTACAGGGAACAAAATGTGTAGGGTTCCCCCGTAATTTAGAAACCAACACCAGGCTGCAGGGCCAGTCCTGATTTTAAATATGGGGGAAAAAAAAAAAATTGCGTAGGGTCCCCCCTATATTTAAAACCAGCACCAGACCCAAAACGGCTGGGCTGTAATGACACAGCCCGGAGACCCTTTCACCAGGGCTCCGGGTCCAAAGCATTAGCAGCCCAAGCCAGGGATCTCAGGAGAGGTGGGGACCCCCCAAAAAAGGGGTCCCCTCTCTCCCTTAACCCCAGGCTTGGTCTGAAGCCCGGGGCTCTTCCCCACACCCCTGGAGTTGTTTTCAAAATGCCATGGATTACCGCGGAGACCAGCGCCAGATGGATTAAAGTGATGATGTTCTGTACATGGTATTTCAATAAAAAAATATTAACTTTACTATAGCTTGATTGGCATAAAATACAAAAAATGGCATACACAAAATGCTGAGGATACAAATAAATGCAATACTAATTAGATACTGATAAGTCAAGTGGATCAAAGATATCAACAATCGTTATTCAAATAATTTGTCTCTGAGTCTGTATCAAACTTGTGGGTAATTTGACTACCAAACTCAATAGTTTGCTGTGTTGGAGTGTCATGCAGTGAAGTCTGACAAGTTGGAGGCACTGGAGAAAATCTAAAACAGGCTGCGTCATCCCACTTGTCTGTTTACAAATGTTAATACATTGAGCAAGTAGGAGAGGAGGAATCAGCTGTTGTTCTGGCACCAAGTTAGGGAGAGAGAAAAAAAAAACGTTTTAAAAACCTTTAGGATAGATGCCCGGGGTTGTCTTCCTGGGAAAGGGGAGCTGGAGTACTAGGACAGTGATGAGGGTCTCCTGGCTTACCGTCTTCCCTTCAGACGGGACACCCAGTGGTGTATCTGTTGCCAGACGCACGCCGGGACCCGTACTCGGAAGGGGCTGGTCAGTGCCTTGGGAGGGGATGTTCCAGCTAGGGCTCAATTGAACTTTGCTGTGCTCCAGATGTCCGCTCCCCTTTCCTGCCGGCTAGTCTTCAGATTCTTTTCTTCTTCGATCCCTGTTGCTTCCAGGTTGCTTCCATCACTTGACCATGGCTGAATTGCGGTGCGAGTTTGGCTGTAGAATAAAGTTGTTCCAGTGCTTTTTCCAACTTTGAGAGTTGTGTGTTGTGGTTCCCCAACGCACTTTGGCCGTAAATGGCCTTCTTCTTGGAGGTAGTGTGAATAGTCTTTGTACGGGAGCTCTGTATAAGCTTGTGGGGTGGGTCTCAATTATGCAAATTCGTCCTACAGGCTATACTGATTGGCTGATGTTTGTTGCAGAAATTACTGGTCATCTCACATGTCAATCATGGTGCTTAATAGAGATTTTTGGTCATCTCACATGTCAATCATGGTGACCAACGTTGATTGCATTCCTCAGGTAGAGCAGAACGTAGAATTAAATATCTATATTACGTTAGGGTTATTGCAGTATTCCTAACATTGCTTATATGTCGTCAATCTGGGGTCATGATGAAAAGATATACTTTGACTTGAGGAACGATGTGATCACACTTTAGTGTGGGAGTGTAAGTGGTATTTGAACATAGTATTTGTATATGCGTTCCAGTTATTTATCTATACCTAAAGAACGATGATGTTGGAACTGACTATGTTAATCTTATGTTGGATTATATACCTTTATATCCATATAGGGATTTTGGTCATGGGGAATCTGTGGTTTGCATTATGATCATCTAAAATCTAGTACAGTTGAGTTGGTAAAAACTGTAAATTGTAAAGAAAACTAATGATACATTAAGAGAAACTATTGGTACATTTTCGCTGATACCTTTGTATGTGACGCATACATATTGGTAGTTGATGTTCAGTCGCCTATACCTTTGTGATTGGGAGGGTGTATGTCCCATCTCATCTCTTGTCTGAGGTTTGACTTATGTATGGTTCAAGGATAAATTATACATACAAAATCACCAGCATCGCGATAAGTACGAGATTCACCTCAAGCTACACCAATCTTTATATGAGTTGGTGGGAGGACCATCATATCTGGGGCAACCCGGAACTTGGGGCAAATCTCATACTCTGGAGAAGGTATATAGATGATATACTAATTATCTGGCATGGCAACAAATCACAACTGCTCACTTTCCTAGAATCAATCAACAAAAATCAGTCATCTCACATTTACTGCTAATTACAGTCAGAAACAGGTAGAATTCCTAGATCTTAACATCTACATAGATAACAACATACATACTAAAACATTCAAAAAACAAGTAGACGTAAATAGTTTTATCCTATCAAACAGCTGGCATCACCCAAGCTGTCTTACATTCATACCCAAGAGCCAGTTCATCAGATTAAGGCGGAACTGCTAGAATTTAGATGATTATATTATACAAGGGGAAGAACTAACCACACAGTTCTTAAAAAAGATTTATGATAAAATCATGGTCGAACAAGCCTGTAGAGAAGCAGCACTAACAGATAGAGATAATCTTCTTACTTATAAAGACAATAGAAATACAGAGAAAGACACAAAAATACTATGCATAACAACTTTTTCCAAACAATACAAGAACATACAACATATAGTAAAGAAACATTGGCCAATACTACTAAAAGATGAGATTTTGGCAGACCATCTCCCCAGGTTTCCAGACACAGGGCCAAATGTAATAGGGTGAGAGTTTAGAAAATGTGAGAGTTTAGCAGTAAACTCTCACATTGGTTAAGTTTTATCTTCAAAATGGGAAAACATCTGAATGAGATTTTAAATCGTGAGAGTTTTTTAAGTCTGAAAAACATGCAAGTTCACTCTGTTACTTTGTTTTTGGACTCTATTACATTGGCAAAGTTTAGAAAGTGTCAAACTCTCACTTTTCTAAACTCTCCCCCTATTACATTTGGCCCATAGTGTTTAGAAAAGCCCCAGATCTCAAAAACAAGTTGATACATAACCATATCCCACACAAATACAAACCACGATCGACAACAGTGGACCAAATAACGGTGTCTTCTACTGTGGGGCATGCTCTGGGTGCTCAAACATATGAAGACCAGGAACAAAACAATCAACACCTTTAAATCCAACCATACAGGCACTACATACAAAATAAAAAATAGATTGACCTGTAACAGTAAAGGAGTGGTATATCTACATGAGTGCAGTTGTCACAAACAGTATGTAGGACGCACGATAAGAACACTCAAAGTACGTATAGTGAACATATATAAAACATCAAAAAAGGCCTAGAGGAACACAATTTATCCAAACACTTTAAAGATGCCAACAACAGTAACCCAGAATCACTACAATTTATAGGGATACCAGAGATTAAACACAATTGGAGGGGTGGTAACTTTTTGAATAAGATTAATAAATCAGAACTAAGATAGATGTACGAGCTCAAAACCTTTATACCCCATGATCTCAACAAAGACAATGAAGTGAAATCAATCATATGCAAATAAATTCCTTCATCATCACCGACACTGAAGTCCCATGTCTTTTAAACAATCAATTACAATTGCAACATATATTATGAATGATAAACTATTTATTGCTCAAACCTCAGACAAGAGATGAGATGGGACATACACACTCCCAATAACAAAGGTATAGGTGACTGAACATCAACTACCAACGGTTAATATTTCATCACCATAATTACTCACTTTTACTGATCCAATACAGTATATAGTACGTATGCGACTAATACAGAGGTATCAACGAAAATGTACCAATAGTTTCTCTTAATGTATCATTAGTTTACTTACAATATACAGTGTTTACCAACTCACAACTGTACTAGATTTGAGATGATCATAATGCAAACCACAGATTCCCCACGACCAAAATCCCTATATGGATATAATGGTATATAATCCAACATAAGATTAACATAGTCAGTTCCAACATCATCGTTCTTTAGGTGAATTATAGATACATAACTGGAACGCACATACAAATACTATGTTCAAATACCACTTACACTCCCACACCAAAGTGTGATCACATCGTTCCTCAAGTCAAAGTATATCTTTTCATCATGACCCCAGATTGACAACATATAAGCAATGTTAGGAATACTGCAATAACTATAATGTAATATAGTTATTTAATTCTACATTCTGCTGTACTTGAGAAATGCAATCAACGTTGGTCACCATGATTGACATGTGAGATGACCAGTAATCTCTATTGAGCACCATGATTGACATGTGAGAAGACCAGTAATCTCTGCAACAAATATCAGCCAATCAGTATAGCCCGTAGGACAAATTTTGCATAATTGAGATCCACCCCACAAACTTATACAGAGCTCCCGTACAAAGACTATTCACACTACCTCCAAGAAGAAGGCCATTTACGGCCGAAACGCATTGGGAAACCACAACACACAACTCTCAAAGTTGGAAGAAGCACTGGAACAACTTTATTCTACAGCCAAACTCGCACCGCAAGTCAGCCATGATTAAGTGACGAAAGCAACCTGGAAGCAACAGGGATCGAAGCAGAAAAGACTCTGAAGACTAGCTGGCTGGAAAGAGGAGCGGATGTCTGGAGCACAGCAAAGAGGTCAGTCTCCTTAGAGAGGGGGTGCCCGGTCACAGGTTCAATTGAGCCCTAGCTGGAACATCCCCTCCCCAGGCACTGACCAGCCCCCTCCGAGTACAGGTCCTGGCAACAGATACACCACCAGGCGTCCCGTCCAAAGGGAAGACTGTAAGCCAGGAGACCCTCGTCACTGTCCTAGTACCCCAGCTCCCCTTTCCCAGGAAGACAACCCCGGGCATCTATCCTAAAGGTTTTTAAGTTTTTTTTTCTCTCTCCCTCCCTCACTTGGTCCCGGAACAACAGCTGATTCCTCCTCTCCTCCTTGCTCCATTTATTAACATTTGTAAACAGACAAGTGGGATGCCGCAGCCTGTTTTAGATTTTCTCCATTGCCTCCAACCTGTCAGACTTCATTGCCTGACACTCCAACACAGCAAACTATTGAGCTTGGTAGTTTAATTACACACAAGTTTGATACAGACTCAGACAAATTATTTGAATAAAGATTGTTGATATCTTTGATCCACTCGACTTATCAGTATCTAATTAGTATTGCATTTATTTGTATCCTCAGCATTTTGTATATGCCATTTTTTTGTTTTTTATGCCAATCAAGCTATAGTAAAGTTAATTTTTTTTATTCAAATACCACATACAGAACTTCATCACTTTAATCCATCTGGGCATGTGTAAACATTTAGACTCATCTTTGCAATATATGGACTAGCGCACCTAGAGATGTTATAACATCCACTAACAACAAGGCCACTTGCACAGTAGGCTGAGCGCTACACCTTGTTTATTCAAACTTGTATATATAGTCCTAAGTTTAACTCTCCCGCTAACCTTAATACTTACTGATGGGATTCCTATGCCGGGATTCCAACTGCTGTCAGGGTTCCAGTGCTGGTATTCTGAGAGTTGGCATCCCGAACGCAGGGATGTTAAATACATTCCCCTTCCACTATTGTTTAGGTAAGGACAAGTAGAGTAGTTTTGATGTATTATTGGTAATGCCAGTGCAGTCTTGTGCTCAGCACTTAGAAAGGCTAAAACAGTTTTCTGTACTAGCCCAGCACAATTCAGAAAATGGCTCCTCTGGGAAACACACCTGTGATGATAACTTGAAAATAGTATCTGAGATCTAAACCCTATGTACTCCATTGCAGAGTGCAGTTGAGTTTGTGCCTCGGTAATCTATGGGCTCAGACTATCAGTGTAAGCACCGCTATGTTAAGATGAGGTGTTATGGGTTGCAGATAATCCAATATTATGTTGGTGGTGGTTACCTTTTAGAAGAAGAATATATTTTTGGAAGAAAAAAAATGGATACTCTCCATGTGGTTGGAGGGGGGCTTGTTGGGATTGTTAGTGTAAAGTGGTTTAGCCTTCACAAGAATTCATCATCCAATTAAAAAAACTTTCAAGGCCCCACACACAAAACGATATTATGCACGACGCATGACAGATCGTGTATAATATGTACACATTGTGAGTGTCCACTCACAATAACAATGCATGTACATCATCCTGTCAGATCTTTCCTGCTGCAGGAAAGATCTCTCGGTATCGTCCATGGTCCAATGGCATATCCTTCAGTGTGTATGCACCGAACGATATGTCGTTCAGATCTGCATGCGCGAATCAGGGAGATCCGTGATGCATGCATAACGGCACTGCTGCCCGCACAGATCAGTGTGATCCATTCGGCAAGAACCTGCGATAAAAGACACATATGCATTGACAGTTCAGTAAGATCCGTCCCTACATCTGTGTAAAAAAAAAAAATGAATGAATGAATGGGTTAAATTAAAAAAAAAAAAAAAGAACCATAACCAGCACCAAATTTATTCTAGGGTGGGGTGGGGGGGGGGGGGGGTATGGGGGAGGGGGGGATTAGTAATGTCACAGCCTGGTGAACCCTTTTCTCCGGTCTCCCAGCCAAAGCATTACCCCTTATTTTTTTACACACTGATGCATGCATCACAGATCGCCCTGATCATTGCATGCATCTGTCTGCTATCGTGCATGAGCTTTTGCTGCACATCGTGTCCTGGAGTGCGGGGGACAGTTCAAGGGAAATTGCTCATGATGTCGTTGAGCACATTGGGCCTGATTCAGAGCCACTCGTAAGCGACAGCTCGTTCGCTCCGAGCGATGTTTGCCCAACTGCGCATGCGTATGGATCGTTATACGCATGCGCGAACCAGTCAGTGCGGCCGAAATTCATGTGCTCGCAAAATAGCGAATGCCTGCTAATTTGAGTGACAGAATGAGGCGTATGTGGGTGGTAACAGGGGAAGGGGCTTGAAAACGGGGAGTAGAAATCCGATCGCAGGCGTGCTTAAAGGTCAAAACGGGCGTTTTAAGGGAGTGCATAATTAATCCAGCAGCGTCATTGACCACGTCACTTGTTTTTTTTAACTCAGAACTGCTCGCAAAATAGTGGTTGAAAAAACCAACCACAAGAATAGCGAGCAGTTCATACGCTGGTCGATGTACTCGATTAATCTAATAAATAGCGGACATGACGTCTGGTGCGAGCGGCCAGGGGGCGTATTTTTCAAATTTACGTTCGCATGTTTTGCTCGCTCGTTCAGACTTCGAGGCGTGAACAGACCGCAAAGTGCGAACAGTTCATTTGAATAGCCACCCCTTTTTAGAAAACGAACGACCGCAAATAGCGAGCGGCTCTGAATGAGGGCCATTGTTCCATGTGTAGGCATCTTTAGAAGAATGTATAATAACATGCATATAGAACAAGACCGTGCACTATCAACATGGTACATTTGTTGTTAAACCAGTAGTTTTTTAGGATTCATCTAAAACACAGGTGTCTATTTTTCCAGTGTTTCAGTATGGAAAAATAAGATTGTAGGTGTTGTACAATTTTAGTTTTATGGAACCTCCACAATGAATAAGATTTGTGATGAGATCTCTCCAGAATATGTTAAGCTTTGTACACACTAGACGGTATTATGCACAATTTGGCCGATTCCAACACATTGGAATAGAAAATTGTGTAAATTGTGTAGTGCACACAAATGGTAACAATGCCGCTGCACATACTCAAGGGTTGTTTGTAGCTTCCTAAGATCTTACCTTCATGCAGTAAGATATGGCAATCTCGTACACGATTTGTGACATATCATTCAGTGTTTATGCCTGAACGATATTTCGTTCTGACCCAATGCCGACGTCACTTGACACAGATGCATGCACGGATCAGTGAAATCCGTGCATGCATCTGACAAAAATAATGCTTGAAACGTTTAGAAAAAAAGAAAAAGACGTGGTTCTCTCCCCCCTCAAAGCACAACCAGCCCCGGACGTTTTAGAGCCAGTCCTGGTTGTCAAAATACAGGGGACAAAAGACGTAGTGGTCCCCTTTATTTAGCACAACCAGGACTGGGCTCAGCGAGCCGGTTCTGGTTGGAAATACAGAGGATCAAAAGAGTAGGGGTCCCCTGTAATTCCATAACCAGCATCTGACTCTTTTTAGCGGGGGCGTGGGGTGGTATTGCCACAGCCAGGGGAACCCTTTCACCGGGTCCCCTGGTCAGAGCATTACCCCTGACCCCTAGTCATCCCAGGCCAGGGAACCCTGGAGAGACGGGGACCCCCAATAAGGCTATCCCAGCACCCCTGGGCTGTGGGTGCCGGGTTGATAGGTTAATAATGTGGTGTAAAAATAGATATAAAAACATTGTCTTTTGCTGGAGAACTACAGGTTCCAGCAAGCTCCCTCACATGTTGGTACTTGGATAATCACAAGTAACAGCCTGCGGGGCATTACGGGCCTGCTGGTATCTGTAGTTCACCTGCAAAAAAAATGTTAAAATAAAGACAAGACACACACACTGTGAAAGTTTTATTAACACACACATGCACACTCACAATCACACATACTCACCTAGTATCCCTGTAGCCAATCACGTCCCCTTCTCCATGTAGAAATCCACGGATACAAAAGAAGAAGAAAAATAATTATCTTTGTTGGCGCACTTTAAAGACTAATAAAATGTAAGTTTAATTAAATCGATTAACTACTGTCTATACTGCAATGGCCCCTACATCCACAACAGCGCACTGGTGAAACCTGGTAAGACTGTTCTGTGGGAAAAAGGTATTAGGCGGTTAAGAGAACTTAAAAATGAAGAGACTGTGGGTGCTCTGTGCAAAGATAGGCCAGTGGGGCCAGAAAGGTCTCAACTGTCTAAAAGACTTGACAGTTATATGATTAAATGTTTTAGCTATTGTCAGGTAGCAGCCTAGGATTGGCCATTACTCACCCTATCACTGGCTTCCCCTAACTTCTCGAGCGGTCAAACATCAGGTGCAGTGGCGAGTGATGAGCTGAGGATTATGCCTAGGGACCACTTGGACATCCATGAGCTGCTCCATGTCTTGGTTGCTGCGGTTGCCATCATGGACACAGCCATGACAGTCTTCATCACTTGACTGACCCTTTACCCAATGGTAGCGTGGTGGTTGTCAGCTGATGCTGTCCTCCACCTTAGGGTATATAACAAGGCTCCGGAAAGCAGGAAGTTGCCTGTATAACGTTGATACTTCTGGTGTATGCTTGCTGTTTCTACATTCCAGGTTCCGTGCTCCTCTCGTCAGAGCTATTCTCTAATGTTCAACCGCAGTGTGTGTATTAAGTACCATCTTCAAGTACCACCTCGTGTTACCATCCTCCTGTGAGTACTGCGTCTAAACCACAGTGTGTGTACTCAGGGCCTGATTCAGACCCGCTCGCGAGCGTTATGAGCTCGCAAGCGGGTCGATGGTGGCCCAGTGCGCATGCGCACGATGGAGCTGGCTCCATCATGCGCATGCGCGAGACCCGGATAGCGACGGACAATCCGTCGCTACAGGTCTCGTACCAAAGGGGGCGTGCTGTCAATGTTGAGTGACAGCACGCCCCCTTTGGTGGGCGGGCCGGGGGCATGGCTGCCCAGACTAAGGCGTTCCCATGGGAATGCCCACCGTCTGGGGCCAGCCCCACTGACATCACAAGTGATATCAGTGGGAGAGCTTTTTGGCCCTGTTAGAGCCGAAAGCTCTCTGGGGCTTGTGGCAACGAGACCCTGCCACAAGGGTCTCGTCGCAAGCCCGATGGTCGCGATGGTCTTGACCATCGTGACCATCATCATGGCCGCTCGCTATAGCTGTGGGTGGTCACCAACAGCTATGCGAGCGGCCAGGAGGCCGTTCGAAAAAACCAGAAGGCCGGCCCTGATTCAGAGCTAGCGCTCTGTCAGAGCATCCGGCTCTGAATCAGGCCCTCAGTACCATCATCAAGTACCACCACATGTTACCATCTTGTCACGATCCGCAGCTGGGAATTCCTCTGAGGAGGACAGAGAGCCGGGGGGTTAGGATGGGTAGGAGGCAGCAAGGTGAGTGACAGTGCTAGTGTCCTCAATAAAAGGTTAGTCCCAGGTGTTGGCTAGCCCTAGCCAGAGGTGCAGAGTCTAACCCACTCTGTGGTCTTCACCAGTGACCCCTCCAATTGGGAAATGGGTTTCGCCGCAGCGAGTGAGCAGGTCGCGGCCCTCCGCCTAGGTACCTGGGAGAGACGAGGAGACTAGAAAATGTCACTGCAATAATGGATGAAGTGATGTACTGATATGAATTTGTTACACTGTAGATAGTTTCAGGATACAGTAGCTGTGCAAGGAATGTAGATGTTGGTGAATGAACTTGTTACACTGGAGAGGTTCAGGATACAAGTAGCTGTGCAAGGGACACAAACACTGGTGAATGAACATGTTACTAAAAATGGGTTCAGGATAGAAGTAGCTGTGCAGGGATCTTAGCAGAAGAGGTGAGAGTTAGGGGTAAATTTACTAAAGTGAGAGTTTTCAGAAGTGAGTTTTAGAGGAGATATTGCCCATAGCAACCAATCAGATTCTACTTAACATTTAACTAGCACCTTCTAGAAGATAATAGCTAGAATCTGATTGGTTGCTATGGGCAACATCTCTTCTAAAGCTCACTTCTAAAAACTCTTCTTTAGTAAATTTACCCATTAGCCGTTGCTAATCAGCTTAACAGCTTAGACAAGTAACACAAGAACTCAGCTGAACTGCAATACAGCAATCAAGAAGGAACTTGACACAGTGGTAATCAGTTTAGCAGCTGAAACATGTAACCCAGGGAATAGCATTGAGAGCTGTACTGCACGCTGGAACTCAGAGAGAGCTGCTACATATAACGCCGGTTAGTAACTTGACAAACTATAGATCCAGTCACAGAATATAAAAACTACAGGGAAAACTGAGACAGGGAAAGCTACTGGATCTAGTGCTGGGGAATAGTACAGGAGGAGACTCAGGGAACTAGGTAAATGAGAGAGCTGAATAAACACAGGAGTATAAACTGAGGCAAGACTTGAAGTAAAACAAAATAAGCCACTAGAAATCCAGACGTAGATATGCTCAGGAAGGCACCGGAGACGCCAGCTGGCTCGAATGTTATTTAAGAGGCAGATGCAGACTAGCTGTGGGATAAGCTGAAAAGTAACCTAGACCCTGGAACAAATACTGGCATCTTAGTCACAGGGCAATCTAAGTTGAACAGCCACTTCCTATTCCTGGAGTCAGACTAAATACCCCTGGGCAGCTGGTCATTGCATCAGAGGATTAGCTGAGTGACCACAGGGCTACCATTGGGAGAGATTAGTCAGGTGATATGGCCCAACATGGCTGCGCCCATGCCCACTACAACGGGAACCAGGACACACACACAGAAGCCCTAGCAGACCCCGGGGAGAATACTCAGTCAACAATCACCTACACTCCCAGCGACCTATGCCCAAGGACGCCGGCGCAGTGGTGAGTAGCAGCCGATCCAGGCCACATCCTAACATCTTCCTGTGACAGTGCTGTGTCTAAAACCACAGTGTGTGTACTCAGTACCATCTCATGTTACATTCTTCCTGTGACAAATACTGTGTCTAAAACCAGTGTTTGTATACTCAGTACCATCATCAAGTACCATCTCGTGATACCATCTTCTTGTGATTGTACCAAGTGACACAAAGGGGTGAGGATGTGGTAGAACAGCTTGTGGTTCCCCAGACATATACGAGAACTGTGTTGGACCTAGCGCATGGTCACATAATCGCAGGACACCTATGGGCTGAAAAGACCACTGAGAGGGTTTTGCAGTAGTTCTTATTTCCCGGGGTGTATAAAGATGTATCTAAATTTTGTTCTTTCTGCCCTGAGTGCCAGTATCATGCTCCTAGACCACATTTCAAGAGTCTCCTAGTGCCCATGCCTGTTATAGAGGTCCCCTTTGAACAGATAGCCATGGATTTGTTTGGGCCCTTGTTAAAGTCTGCTTGGGGACATCAATATATACTTGTAATATTGGATTATGCTACTCAATATCCTGAGGCAGTTTGCGTAATATGTCAACCAAGGGCATAGCTAGAGAGCTGGTGCATGTTTTTAGCAGGGTGGAAACACCAAAAGAAATTTTAACAGATCAAGGTACCCCCTTTATGTCTAGAATTATGAAGGAGTTATGCAAATTGTTTAAAGTTACTCACTTGAGAACTTCAGTTTACCTACTCAAACAGATGGGTTGGTAGAGAAATTCAACAAAACCTTAAAAAGTATGCTAAAAAAAGGTTGTTGACAAGGATGGGAAAAAAACTGGGATTACTTGTTGCCATATTTAATGATGTCCATTAGTGTTACGATTTACCTGGTACATAGGCCGAGTAAAGCTTTACAGAGGCACAGGGTGATTGGACCCAATAAAGGTTTAATGAGCATAGAGTAACACAGGCATAAAAGAACAAATAGAACACATGCAGTAAAACATAAAAGGTAGGATCCCAACAATTCAAGGAGTGTTAGTTAGCAACAGAGTGCATGAAACAAAAGGTCCTCAAAATAGAAACTAATTTGATGTGGCACGGGGTGAGCCGGTAGAAATGGCGATTGCGCCAGTGAAGACGTAGGAACTTGAGGGTCAATTGGTGTGGCACAGGCAGAGTCACGGCTAGTGAGCCATTGTGAAGTGGCGATTGCGCAGTGAGGACATAGGACCTTGAGGGTCAATTGGTGAGGCACAGGCCAAGTTGCGGCTAGTGAGCCGAATGAAGTAGCGATTGCGCCAGTGAAGACGTAGGACCTTGAGGGTCAATTGATGCGGCATGAGCCGATTCGCGGCTAGTGAGCCAAAGTGAAGTGGCGATTGTGCCAGTGAAGACATAGGACCTTGTGGGTCAATTGATGCGTTCACTAAGCATATGCAGAATGTGTACAAATGAAATGAGAGTAATAGCTGCAGCAGTAAAATGGGGTACAAACTTACAAAGTGAGTTTAGACTTGGTGAAGATACTGCTGGTATAAATATACATGCAGGATGTGCACAGATGAAATGAAATCAGCAACTGCAGCAGTAAGGTGGGATTTCAAACTTGCAACGTGAGTTGAGACTTAGTGAAGGTTCAGCTGGTATAATTAAACAAGCAGGTTTAGTAATAGTGTGTTATACTCACACACAAAACGTATGATGGATGTGTATAGCTGAATGAGAACAGCAGCAGCACGGTGTAGATCAGGCTCCAGAGGCCTTTCCAGGTAGCTAGCATGCCAGAATAATTCCACAGAGCCGGTAACTGAGGAAGCAGCACGCTGGAACCACAGAGTCACAACGCAGTCAGCTGGGATGTGGGAGGATTGAGCTATAGCCGGCAGGGTGGTGAGAGTCCAAAGCTTAGAAATAGGATCAACAACAAATCATGTGGAAGGGAAGTCCGGAAGCTACCTGGAATGCCTGGATCTTCTGAGGACCGGAGTAGAACCCACACAATTAGAGAAGTACCTCAGTCTTCCACAGGATTCTCTCCTTTTGATCTGTTGTATGGGAGACATCCCAGAGGGTTGCTAGATGTTTCTAAGGAGACATGGGAAGGACAGCCCAAACCCTATAAAAGTGTATTTGGACATGTGTCATAGATGCAAGATAGGATTGCGGCCGTGGTGCCCATTGTCAAAGAACTCTGTTAGAGCCGAAATCTCTCTGGGGCTTGCGGCCACGAGACCCTACCACAAGGGTCTCGTCGCAAGCCCGATGGTCGCGATGGTCTTGACCATCGCGACAATCATCATGGCCGCACAAAAAAAACCAAAACGCCCTGATTCAGAGCGAGCGCTCTTTCAGAGCGTCTGGCACTGAATCAGGGCCAGAGTGCTTATTTTGATACCCACAGTGGAAAGCAAGTTTTTGGCTAAATGGCAAGATCCATATGAGATCAGGGAGAAAGAGAATGAGGTTAATTATAAAGTACTGTATACCAACCATGCAAGAGGAAGCCTGAAAAAATTGACCATCTTAACCTAAGAAAACCCTGGAAGGATAGATTAGTCCTGTCAGCCGAATCTAGCCCGCCAGTAGCTTCAGTCCCTTTTGATTCCAGAAGTAAAAGTGTGCGAAACCCTGTCAGCTGCTCAAAAGAACGAGGCTAAGGAGTTCCTTATTAGGAACAGAGATTTGTTTTCAGCACTGCCCGGCAGGGCTGCCATCAGAAATGGTGGGGCCCGGAACTGACAAATTAGGCAGGGCCCCCCTCCCCCACGATATGGGGCAGAAGTGGGCGGAGCTGTGGATGTGGGTGGAGCTACTTTGGGGGTGAGAGACAGGGAGGGCTGGACCTATTGGGGCACAGATTAATCGTTCGTCAATTCTGTTATATTATTTGCTGTGCTGACATTTTTATTTGCATGTTTTTAATTTAATATATCTAAGCACAAGATGTATTGTGTGTGTATATATATATATATATATATAATCACACACATAAATATGTAGGTAAGTGCTGTTACATTACTTGCTGTGCTGACACCTACATGCTAGTTACGGCTCTGTTTGTGTGTGTATATATATATATAATGTATGTATGGGCATGGGGCCCCAGCAACTTTTCAACGTGCAACGGATAGAATTTTAAAACCCCACAGACAGTATGCAGCGGCCTATCTGGATGATGTGGTAATCCACAGTCCAGACTGGTAATCTCAGTACGAGTACAGGCAGTGCTGAACTCAACACCAAGAAATGTTGCCTAGCAATGGAAGAGGTTCAATACTTGGGGTTTACCATAGGAAGAGGCATGTTTAAGCCCCAGTTAAACAAAGTTGAAGCTATACAAAACTGTCCCAGTTCCGAAAACAAAAAAGTTAGAGCCTTTTAGGGATCACTGTGTATTACAGACGGTTTATCCCAAATTTTTCCACCACAGCAGTGCCACTAACAGATCTCACAAAAGGGAAAAAGTCTAATGTGGTGAAAAGGGGCCCTGAGGCTGAAAAAGCGTTTCAGGCATTGAAAGTGACTTTGTGTACACAACCAGTGTTGATAACACCAGACTTTTCTAAAGAGTATGTAGTTCAGATGGATGCCTCAGAGGTAGGGTTAGGAGCAGTGTTGTCCTAAAGCAGTGATAGGGAGGAGCACCTCAATGTTTATCTGAACAGAAAACAGAAAGTGACCATGAAAAAAGGTACACTATTGTTGACAAAGAGGCGTTAGACAACTTGAGGTATTACCTCTTGGGCAGATGGTTTAAGCTCATAACAGATCATGCCCCATTAAAATGGATGGCAGTAAAGAAAGGCCAAAATGCCAGGGTAACAAGTTAGCATTGTAGGAATTTACATTCACTGTGGAACATAGGCCTGGGTCCCAACTATCTGATGCATTGTCCTACATATTTTGTTTACAAGTGTTTCGCCCCAGGTCAAAACAGGGAAGGGGGATGTGTGAAAAGGTCACTGGCATAGTGGTGAAAGGCCGGTACATTTCTCCTATGTTCCTAACCTATGTGTTCTAAAAACCCCAGGAAAATGTCTGTGTTGATGTTAACAGCTTTGTGGGCTTTTTGACAAAGCTGGAAGATGAGAGAGAGGGCGGGCTCCATCCATTAGGCCCAGTACGGGTTTTGGAGCTTTTGGCCTCACAGGAGGTTAATTAGGAACTGCAGCTGTGTATGTGTGTTTTAAGGCTGTCAGGCTGATCATTTGGGAGTGACTGCCTCATTTCTCTGTGAGAGAAACAGGTTGCTGAAACCAGGTGAACTATGCCTGCTAAAATCTTTCTGTACTTTGTTTTATTAGTGAGCTAGGATTACTTCTGTGTTTAATTAGTGCCAGACGGCAAGGTTTTTATTTTTGTTTATTTTGTTTGCTGCGTAATAAAACTGGCTAAGGCCAGTTGCACCAGACCAATGGACTTTGTGTGATTTCTCAGCTGCTGCAGTGCCATCTACCCCAGGTGATGGTACCAGTTCCCCGACCCTGTTATAATATATAAGGGCACATTTGCACTTATACTAAGGCTGAATTGAAAAAAACTGAATTCCTGAGGGGGGTCATGGTGTTTAAGGGGCTACACCTCAAAGCTATTGCCGGTACAGAGCTGAAATTAAGCATGGACAGGTAGAACTGACATTCGGTGCTGCATGCCAAATTTCAGGGCAAAAAAAAAATGAGGATTTGGGAGTAGTCTAAAGTTTTTCATGACACTCTTAATTAGGACCACTTTTCTGATGTTCTCAAAGTGGGATTTTTAGGAAGGCATAACTCGGGGTAGAGTGCGAATTTAGACTTGGGGTTTGTATTATCAAGTAGCTCTTGTTCCAGGGTAGGTGCTTTTGGGGTACAGGTATTACCTCACAAATGCCCCATTATATAGATAGGGAGCTTCATCTTGTTGCGCAGCCTCAGTACATGCCTCCAGCAGAGGGTGTACTCACTGTGGCTTCACCTGGGTGCACCAAGATGACTGTCCTTCAGCAGCGCTAGCACGCGGCAATGGTAGCAGGCGTAGCAGTGGCGGGGACCCTGTGACGGTGTGTGAGTTAGCCAGGCGAGGACCCGGCGGCGGTGCGGCCATCAGAGTCGGTGTTGATTTCACCGGTGCGGGTATCAGCGGCATGACACAACGGCAGCGGGGGTAACAGGTGGCGGTACGGGCATCGGCAGCGGGCCTGGATCTGAGAGGATCCAGTTCCTGCCAGCCATTCGGCAGAGTTTGGCAGCGGAGCCCATTTTTGAAATTTGAAGATGGCTGCCGCGAGCCAATCATGGCTCGCGATGTCTTCGCAGAGTTCGGCAGTGCTACTGATTTAAAAAATGGTGCCTTTAGGGCCAATTTTTAAATAAAGATGGCCACCGCAAGCCAATCACACCAATCCCCCTGGATGCCTAATTGGAACGAAGAGGACCAGCAGAGGCTAGTCTGATTACCATTTAAGTGTAAACATTGTTATTTTTGCCTATCCTGGAAAATATATCCGCTGACTAAACAGGTCTGTTTATGAATGATGTATTTACATTAATTGATGCAGAAATCAGCTAATTCACAAGATTAAGGCAAATATTAGTAAGTCATTGTTTATCATCGCAATATGTGACAATAAGAAATTATACTTTACAGGGCTAAAATGTGAAGACTCTTAAGTAGAGCCCCTAGGACTTACAGAACAAAAACAGATAACTGTGTAAGATCAATGTAGAATATATTGGGGCTGATTCTGAGTGGATTGGCGGCCGCCTATCTGCGCCTTTATGCAAATGCGACTAAAAAGTCCTTCCCTGGTGTACATCCGTGCATATGAATGTGCAAGCACTGAAACACCCACAGTCAGCGTCGCACAATCAAAACTTGCACCTGCCCTGAGTATGGCGCCCTATCGATTGGATTAAGGTCAGGACTTTGACTTGGCCATTCCAAAACCTTAAATTTATATTTCTTTAACCATTCTTTAGTTGAATGACTTGTGTGCTTTAGGTCATTGTCTTGCTGCATGATCCCATGTTCTCTTGAGATGTAGCTCATGGACAGATGTCCTGACATTTTCCTTTAGAATATTCTGGCATAATACAGAATTCATAGTCCCATCAATGATGGCAAGTCGTCCTGGGCCAGATGCAGCAAAACAGGCCAAAACCATGGTACCACCACCACCACCATTTTCACAGATGGTATGAGGTTTTTATGCTGGAATGCAGTGTTCTCCTTTCTCCAAACATAATACTTCTCCTTTAAACCAAAAAGCTCTATTTTAGACTAATCTGTCCACAAAACTTTATTCCAATAGTCTTCTGGCTTGTCCAGGTGATCTTTAGCAAATTGCAGACATGCAGCAATGTACTTTTTGGAGAGGAGTGGCTTTCTCCTTGCAATCTTGCCATGCACACCCTTGTTGTTTAGCGTTCTCCTGATGGTGGACTCATAAACATTAACATTAGCTAATGTAAAAAAGGCCTTCAGTTGTTTCGAAGTTTCCTTGGGTTCCTTTGTGACCTTGCAAACTATTAGACACCATACTCTTGGCGTGATCTTTGTTGATCGACCATCCCTGGGGAGGGTAATAATGGTCTGGAATTTTATCCACTTGTAAACAATATGTCTGACTGTTGGTTTTTGGAGTCCAAACTCTTTAGAGATGGTTTTGTAACCTTTTCCAGCCTGATGAGCATCAACAACTCTTCTTCTGAGGTCCTCAGAAATCTCCTTTGTTCGTAACATGATACATTTCCACAAACATGTGTTGTGAACTACAGACTTTGATAGATCCCTGTTCTTTTACAAAGACAGGTTGTCTACTCACACCTGATTGTCATCCCATAGATTGAAAAAACCTGACTAATTTCACCTTCAAAATATCTGCCAAGTCTAAAGCAGTGTTCTCCCCAGAAGTGGGGGCTTTTGCAATGATAAAATGTTTTATATCCGGACCTTATAAGGATTTAAACTTGGGGCACTCTCCCCGGCCCCAATACGCTGCATCCCCGTACAGCCTACTGCCAGGCATTCCCTCCAGCCCAGTGGTCAATGTGGGAATTTTATAGTGGGGGAATGGAAAATGTAAGGTCATAATTATGCATGCGTTGGAAAAAGGGGTATGACCACTCAGATGGGGTATGTCCTTAAGACGCGCTACCTTTTCATCAGTGCAGTGTACCACACCGTAGTACCCCTTATACACATTATGCCATGCAGTAGTAGTGCCTCTTATACATTATGCCACACAGTAATGCCCCTTACACATTATCCCACACCCAGTAACTTACACATAATGCATATTGAATTCCCCCCATATGATTCGTATAAATAAAACCACAGGAATAAAGGCCATGACAGGAATAAACACACACACGCACACACACACACACACACACACACGCCCCCATTGGAATACATACAAACATAGGTCCCCACTGGAAAACACACACACAAACCCCCAGGCACCCTGGATGTATTACTCACCAGATGCATCTGTAAACAGTCAGTAGAGCTACATAGATGTGTTTCAGGTAGGAAGGCTGTCTGCTAAGATGGTGTCTGTGGGTGGCAGAGGGTAGTGTTGAGGAAGTCACAGAAGGAGTAGAGATGACCATCAATAATCCGCAACCCCCAGGGAGCCAGAAGCAGCAGCAGTCAAGTGAGGAGCAAGGAAGGATAGGCACATAGGGAGATGTGGTTGCGAGCAGGGACCGGAGTTCCACCTAGTGGCAACCCACACTCCGGTGGGAGCCAGGATCAGCAGCTGTCAAGTAAGGAGGGGGAAAGCAGGGACTGCAGTTCTGACCATCTGTAATCTGCCATCCCGAGGGAGCCAGGAGCAGTATCAGCAGTCATTTGAGGGGGAGGAGAGGCACAGAGAGTGTGGACAAGGAGGTGAGTCTGGAGACCAGATCGGTGACAGGAAAGTCATCCAGCAGCAAACCAAGAGCAGCAGCAGTTCAGGGCCATCCAGCCTCCAGCACTGAGAGCAACAGAACTTTCGGTGGGGTTCAGTATACAGGCGAGCAGCGCTGCAAGGCATTTGTGAGTCACACATGCAGTGTTAAAGCCACTCCACATTGTACAGTCGCTCACTGTACAGACACAGCAAATCCCTGGTCAACAAAGACACGTTTGAGGGTGACCGGGCAACAGGGGACACGGGGCATTGCTGCGGGGGGAAGTGCCGGGCGATAGCCTGTTTCTGCCGGGGGATGGGCCCGCAAATAACAGCCTGGGGAGAAGACTGCTAAAGGTTCACATACTTTTGCCACTCACAGATATGTGATATTGGTTCATTTTCCTAATAAAAAAAAAAAATGAGCATGTCTAATTTTTTTGTCTCATTTGTTTGATTTGGTTCTCTTTATCTAATTTAGGACTTGTGTGACAATCTGAGGTAGTTTTAGGCCAAATTTCAGCAGAAACATAGAAAATTCTAAAGGGTTCACAAACTTTCAAGCATCACTGTACATCCATTTGTGCAGTGCAAAAGCCAGAGCAGCCTACACATCCTAATCATGTTCAATCACATCACTGTAACTAATATCTGAATAAACAGATACCAAAGACACATGACCATTGATTGTGAGAAAATATTGTCCTCTATCCATTAATGGCAGAAAACATTGCTAATCATCTTCAACTGATGCTTGTGTTCCCTACTGAAAACTAAGCTGACTGCCAGCAGGAGGTACTGTAGGAGGCTATTTTTTACAGCCCACAGCCTGATAGAGGAGGAGGAGGGGGAAGTGGCAGCCTGACTCTAAGCCAGAACCTATCAGACACTGAAGCAAGACTTCCACGGCAGGACCTGCCAAGCTAACATTTGTCTTGTTAGCAAATGGTGGCACTCGTCTGGTGGCATCAAGGCTCCCACCATCCTGGCGAGCCTTGATGCCACCAGACGAGTGCTTCCTTTGGTGGCATCAAGGCTCGCCAGGATGGTGGAAAGTCCTCTTAGTCAAAGCGGGACAGTAGGCTGGTTGCCGTGTATTTTTTTTTAAAACATTGGTATAAAACCATCAATGGTGCGAAACGGTCAGCCTGTCAATGGATTCAAAACCTTCAGACAGTGGCTTAAAAAAACCACACCATTGATGGCCAGGCTGGACTAAGCTATCTTAACCAACAATCTCTCTCTCAACACCAATACATCACAGGATTTAGGAAATATTTCTACTATAATGCATGATGGTAGCATTACAGAACTGTAAATAAAGATCAAATTCACTGTATCATGCAGAAAAGAGATATCTATACCTCACTCCCTTGCTTGATTTTAGGGATGGACATTAAAATGTTGCTGGAGGTTCACTTCGTGTATGAGAGATTATGCACTTAAATCTCACCCATTAATAACTAGCGTCCTTATATCAAACCCCAAATACCCACACACTACATATTCGCACATAAGGTTCCATAAGCATCAAAATGTATGATTCAAGTTGGTTAAGTTAGTTTAAATGCTAAGAAATAGAGGTTTTTGATATCTAAGGTATTATATATGATAAGCAAGGTATGTTTGATCTCGTTCTGATGCCTACGCTTTTTACAGAATCCCGGTGTTATCGGTGGAGAGATCGCATCATGCAAACTCAAGTTATGGATCGCAGAACTTATAAGCAACAAAAATGTTTTAGTTGATGGAATGTTACAGTAGGCGTTACCAGAAAGACCACGGCTGTTAGAGGCAGGAAAAGTCTATTTGAAACAACCTGTTAAATGTGTCATTACATATGCTCCTCCTCTGGGAACCAATGAGATCAGCAGGAAGATTCCCCTTTGTCCTGTTTCAGTCTGGGGGGGGGAATAAATACATGTGTCCAAACACTGGTTTGGTAGTTCATGCTGAATTTTGGGTGAGCTGAGGATATCTAGCGAGAAGTCTATCTCTGGATCCAGAGGCGCAGCGTATGTATAACCGTACTTGGTCTGTATTATTTCCTTTTACGCCTAAATTATGTATGTATAGATTGCGTGTAACTGACTGTACTTTTACCTGAATAATACTTGTGCATTGGAACCACAAGATTCCACTCCTGTCTTTATTTGCGGTCATACTGCGTACGCAATTAGCGTTGTCTTAGAGGTTTTTAGGCAGGGTTTTGTCTTAGAGGTTCTAGGCAGGTGAATCTTAGAGGTTTATAGGAAGGAATATATTAAAAGGTTTATTTACGATTTAACAATGTGTTGTGTATTTCTGTGTTCTACAAATACACTAGAATGATATGCGTGAAAAAAGTATGCGTGAAGAATCTGTTTATTGAGTATAAAACTCAGACCTATATCACACTACGGGCCTGATTCAGAGCTGCTTGCTCTGAATCTGGGTGTTTTTTTTTTTTTTTTTTGTCTCCAGACGCTCGCAAAGCTGTGGGTGCCCACCCACAACTTGTGCGAGCCGACTGGAGACCGCCGCGATTATCGTGACCATCGAGTTTTCGACGAGACCCAGGGATAGGGTCTAGCCTACGCAGCCCCAATAAGGTAACACCGCGACCACCTGATCCGACCAGCAGGCCCCCGCCGAGAGTTGATGTCCAATGGTATAGCCAGACCAAGCAACGCCGTTGGCTGCACCTCAAACAAGGGGCGCCAGCACAGCCTGAAGTTCAACAGGACCACACTAAAGGACATCACAGAACCGTAAGTTGAGGTAACAGTGTTGTCGCTGAATCAACAACCTCCCCCCCCTTATATATATTTTTTTCTGGACTATTTTTACCCCTTATGGTACGCAGCCCTCTAAACTCAGTACTGTATAAAGATGGTAACCAATAAGTAGGGCGGGACGCCGCTCTCTTATAATAATGAGACCTGGCAACACATCACTAAGGAAGTTGTATACCCTTACATGTGGCTATTAGTCAAGAACTCAAAGGCAGACAGACTTATACCCCACCTTGATTAATATGTTATGTTTTATATATGCAAATGTACTACAATTATAACTGTTATTAATACTGTGCAACATTAATAACTCTGCTATCCCTGTATGTAATTAATAACCTAGAAGCCCTGTCATACATTGTTTACCATATATGATTGTTTAAACAACTGTACATATAGGGAGGTATTCAATTTTAGTGAAAAGTCTGGGCTGGACTTTTAGCTCCACAGCGGAGGTTTTGACAGGGATAAAGTATCAGGCGTGTGCCCCTTATCCCCGTATTCAATTTCCATGGATGCAAAAATGGGACCCAGCAAAACTGGAAGCGGTGAAAAAATGTGGCAATTTTCAGGAAATCATCCTTGGACCCCCCCCTAAAGATGTCCAGACATGGGGGATCACTATGGGTAAGGAAGTCGGGTTTTAAAATAGCCGCGGCAGGTGCATAAATGCGGCTTTGAAGAAGGTGATGCAGAAAAGCATTTGCCAATTTTTTGAGGGAAAAATAACTATGCCCATCACATTTATGTGGGGTACTTGAAAATGGCTGCAAGCATATTTTTAAGTCCCTAAAATGATTTTTAAAAATTCTTCAAAAATGCACCTACCGCTATCACCCAAATTCAAGAAAACACCTGCCGCATACTTTGGACCCCTCTGGATTTAATTTAGCTATTTTAGAAGTGTGTTCCCTATTTTTTTTTTTAACCCCAAAATGTTAATTTTTTTTGGGGTGTCCCGATTTTTCTTCTAACACATTAATTTTTGGGGACATTCCCAGGGGTGCAGGCTATTTTTTTTTTTTTAAGCCTGCGCCCCTAAACCCCAATTCTGCACTTTTTTCGCCACCTATTCTGTGGTGAAAAGTTATCCCCATTTTTTTACAAAGATTTTTCGCACCAGCGAAAAGTCTTTGTAAATGAATGCGGGGATAATTAAAATAGGCGAAAATTACGTCATCGGCATTGTGGTTCGCATTGTGCGCATGCATCACAGTGCGCGTGTGCGAACCACTCCAAAAGATCGGGAAGCGATTGCTCGCCCACCATAGACAGCCCAGCTGCATGAGTGACAGGGGAAACAGTTTATGGGTGGTAACAGGGGCAGGCCACTAGAAACGGGGGAGTAGAGGTGCGAACGCAGGCGTGTCTGCGCGTCTTAACGGCATTTCAGAGGCGTGCATAATAAACTGGCAGCGTCTTAGTACACGTCACCTGGCAGGGTAAAGTCAACCGCAAGCGCTGTGATCACTTCCAATGGTACCTGATGTACCGATGGTTGCATACACTTCCTGGAGATGACGTTGCAAGTGGGCATCTTAAGACAGGCTGGTGGGCGTCTGCATACACAAAGGGAGCGCACGCCAAGACATAATGGGCGTGCTTATGCCTTGCAGTCGCCTGCCTTCCTGGGTGTGTTCCGAATTTGCATACCTGAGAACGAGCAAACGCTTCTTAGAGTCCGGGTCTGAATCAGGCCCTCTGTGTGAAGCGGTTTATGACCTAGAAACAGATTGCTGGAACACTCTCCATATTCGCCTGTGACTTGCAAATTTTACTTTATGGAAAATAATGATCAGTTATTGAGGTAAAGGAGAAAATGATGGAGCTGGTGAGACTGCTGACATATATTGATGCTACAGCACAGCTTTGACCAATGGAATATAAGAATGCAGAGGTGTGTGGATGCAGAAGGGAAGTTCACAGAAGGGGAATGGAATAAAAATTTACTTAATATAAGTAACCATAAATTATAGCATCAGTCTTGTTATTTAATAGCCACAGGTCGTATGTCAGACAATCGCAATGTTGACAATCATCATGTCAACATAGACATAATGTCGACATTGAACATGTTGGCATGTTCATAATGTCGGCAAAGACCATGTCGACATTCAGCATGTCAATGCTGGTGTAATTGTTAGGGAACGGGTATATCTCTAGAGGATTAGTCCCAGGACAGCCTTGAGTGCTGGAACACTTGGCTAGTTGTGGCCATTATTGCCTTGAGGGCTGGTAAGCCTTGGTGAGAAGCAGCCTCTGGGCTGTGTAACAAAATGCGGCCTTTGGCCGTGTAGCAGCCTTGAGGGCTGGTATGCCTTGGCTAGATGTAGTCTGTGTGCCATAGGACAAGATGAGGCCTTTGGGCCGTGCAGCAGATGTACCGCTGGGTTGACACAGGCGTTAGTATGCTGGATTGCGTTCTTAGGACGCTGGGTTGTGACCTGTGCGCCGGGTTGACACAAGCAGCTGATGCTGGAGTGGGCCTGTGCCACTGGGTTGACATAGGCAGCTGATGCTGGAGTGCGGCCTGTGCCGCCTGGATAACACAAACGGCAGAGGACTGGTATGCGGACCGTGCCGCCTAGATGACACAAACGGCAGGTAGATGGTATGCGAACCGTGCCGCCTAGATGACACATTAGTTCCACCAGGATAGCGAAAAAATTATATAGAAGAAAGATTGGCAAAGGCCGAGATGAAATCTATTTTTGATTTAGGGACATTAGAACCCGAAGGACTTAGGCCCAGATTCAGAGCCGGAAGCTCTGAAAGAGCGCTCACTCTGAATCAGGGTTTTTTGTTTTATTTTTGTGCGGCCTCCTGGCCGCTCGCATTCTCGTGGCCGCAAGCCCCAGAGAGATTTCGGCTAATGCGAGCGGCCAGGATGATGGTCGCGATGGTCAAGACCATCGCGACCATCGGGCTTGCGACGAGACCCTTGTGGTAGGGTCTCGTGGCCGCAAGCCCCAGAGCTGAAAGCTCTCCCATTGACAGAGCCGAAAGCTCTCCCATTGACATCACTTGTGATGTCAGTGGTGCCGCCCCCAGACAGTGGGCGTTCCCATGGGAACGCCTCCGTCTGGGCAGACACACACCCCCGGCCCGCCCACCAAAGGGGGTGTGCTGTCACTCAAGATCGACAGCACGCCTCCTTTGGTGCGAGACGCGGAGCGACTGATTGCCCGTCACTATCGGGTCTCGCGGAAGCGCTCTGGGCCACCATCGACCCTGTTGCGAGCGGTCAGCGCTTGCGACCGGGTCTGAATCAGGTCCTTAGGCCCTGATTCAGAGCCGGACGCTAAGAGCACTCGCCCTGAATCAGGGTTTTTTATTTGTTTTTTGTGCGGCCTCCTGGCCGCTCGCATAGCTGTGGGTCTCGTGGCCGCAAGCCCCAGAGAGATTTCGGCTCTAACAGAGATGGAATCTCTCCACTGCCGCTCCCAAACGGCAGGCGTTCACATGGGAATGCCTCCGTTTGGGCAGCCACCCCCCCTGGCCCGCCCACTCAACATCGACAGCTCTCCCCCTTTGGTGCGAGACCCGGAGCGACGGATTGCCCGTCGCTAGCCAGGTCTCACGCATGCACACGAAGGAGCCAGCTCCGTCGTGCGCATGCTCTGTGGGCCACCATCGTCCTTTCATCAGGTTTTACACTTCTAACAATGTAATAAGATTGTTTGTAATGTTATTTACTTTTTAGTCAGTTTTTCCACCCATTAGGTTTAGTCTCCACCCCCACCAATCAGACAGCTCCTTAAGGTATATAAGACAGAACTAGGGGGATTTATATATGGCTTGACAAAGACCTTTTATGGTCGAAACATGTTGGCTTTTGGAGACCTAATACATGAACTGATTTATGTGACCACTTGGTCTTTCCTTTATATCTGGACTTATTTGGAAACAAAAAGTCTGGTATGTTTTTATTTGGATGACATTGAAATGAAACATATTTTGGAATACAAAGTCCTTTCACGTTTTTGACGTTGATTCCATATGGTTAAAAGAAACCTTGATGGGAGGAAAATGCCTATGTCTACTGTGAGTATGGTATGCTGATTAGAGACCTTTACATTGATTAATCCACCTATAGCTAAAGTGAGTGGGGTACGTCCCCTCAAATATTCTCTTTTCACAGTGCATGGTGACCCACACCTTTCCAGACACATGAGATCCCACCCATAAGGGTACAGCCTTTGGTGTTTTCCCTTTTTTTCTATCTTAGGCCCTCATTCAGAGCCGTACGCTCTGAGCAGAGCGCACGCTCTGAATGAGGGCCGTCCTCCATAACTATGGAGCGTCCCCCTGGACGCTCGTATAGCTGTGGGTCACCACCCACAGCCTATACGAGCGTGCAGTTTGATGGCCGCGATGGTCTTGACCATCGCGATCATCGAAACTGCGAGCCGGAGCCTGCGGTTGAGGTTTTCAACCGCAAGGACCGGAGTGATTTTGGCTCTATCAGAGCCAAAATCACTCCCACTGACATCACTAGTGATGTCAGTGGGCCGGCTTCTGACGGTAGGCGTTCCCTTGGGAATGCCCCCGTCAGGGAGGCACGCCCCCGGCACGCTCACCAAAGGGGGCGTGCTGTCAATCAACATCGACAGCACGCCCCCTTTAATCAGACACAACGAGCGAAGGACTTTCCTTCACTCGTCGCGTCTGGCGCATGCGCACGACGGAGCTCCCGCCGTCATGCGCATGCGCAGTGCACAACATCGACCCACTTGCGAGCGGACAGCCGCTTGCGAGTGGGTCTGAATCAGGGCCTTAGTTTGGTGATGTAAAATAAAAATATATTCTTTGTCTCAAACGGTACAACACACATTTTTTTCTTATCTTTTTCTCTTTTCCATATACCCAAGCACTGGGAGAACATAAATATGCCTCTAAATATTAGAAGCAATAAGGAATGTAGATGACTCATCATCATTTTCGACTCTGAAAGTTGAGTCCCATATTCCATTGAACATATATATTATTCTAAGAAGCTCCTTCATCTGAGCTTCACATCTTATTTACTGTGTCCATTAGTGGGGTGGTGGTGACACCCAGGTGCTCGTGGAAGAGGGCAGCATCTAAGTGCGCAGAGGTTCAGGCCATTTTTGCTTTTGGCAGTATAACAAGATAGGCAGGAGAACTGGGTACTCAACTGGATAACAGGAGACAATGCCAGAACCGGAAACATGTAAAACGATATCACCGGCATCGAAGCAACGTTTGCACCAGAAGGAAATAGCCGCAGGAACCAATCCAGAACAGGGATGATGGACAGCAGATGGGAGGAGTTCAGCAAACTGTTCCCTAGCGTTCGCATGAGCGGCTTGTGACAGTAATGTCAACATTGTTAGAATGTCAACATGCTGTTTTTGTTCTTATACTAACCCTAACCGTCCTGGAAATTTCCAATGTTGACATTCTGTCAAGAGTCAACATTTTGCAGGTGTCTATATTTTAACAATGTTGACATCACCAAGGTCGACATTCTACTGTCAACACTGTGAATATCGCATTGGTGATTGGCGACATCATGACTGCATACCAATTTACCTGGGAAAGATAAACCTATTTTGTGGCAATTGGCTTATAGAGGAGCATTTCCAAATGCTTGATTTTAGAACGAATATGGCTAACTAATGAAGAGTGCATAATTAACAACATGTAACCTTCGTCATACAAAGTCCGTTGCATGTCATACTTCAGACATATACAGGGCCTGCAATTATATGTAATTCGAGGCAGCAGTCAGGCCTGCAACACATCGGGGTCTTATCCCCACATATGTCCACCAGTGCCATCTCACGGCCGTCCGTGCACCCCCTGGTCATCTGCGGCAACGCTGAGCACTGTGTCACAAATTGTAAAAAAACAGTCAGGCTCCATGGGTGGGGCCATATTGTATTCTCCCATGGGATTCTCTCAGTTCAACTGGATTGCAGCAGCTGCGTTTACATGATCTTTTCAAGCAACAGACACCAGGGGGTATATTTACTAAAGTGAGTTTTTAGAAGTAGAGATGTTGCCCATAGCAACCAATCCGATTAAGCTATTATCTTCTAGAAGGTGCTAGATAAATGCTAAGTAGAATCTGATTGGTTGCTATGGGCAACATCTCCACTTCTAAAAACTCTCACTTTAGTAAATATACCCCCAGGAGTGCCCCATTTAAATCCTGAGATCAGCCCACTGCCAGAACAACTTTCTCTCCTGATAGTTCCTTGGCTCCGGACTTCATTTGCATCCAGTGCTGTTCCTGTCATTCTGAAATCTCCAAAGTACATGCTATCACCAAGAACTCTCCATTCCGCAGTAGCCTGGTGTTGTGCCATTATCATCAGCCTTACTGTGGAGTCAATCTGCTAGCACACTATACGGCTGTTGGTGACAGGTTTCCCTGTTCTGGGAGTCTAGTAGCTGGGGCTAGCTTTGAGTCTAAGGGGGTTAATTTCCAGTTCTGTGGGTCAGGATTGGGTTCTAGGTCTGTGCATCTGTTGCAGTCAGTTGTCCTGAGCTCCCCACTTCTGGTCTCATTTCTGAGTTGATTCCAGTCCTAGCTTTACTCTGTTCTGAATTTCCGTGATCTGTATATTTCTGAGTTCCCAGTAGTCAGACTCCATATGTACCTGGGTTTAGTTCTCCATGAACGGTTCCAATTACCTGTAGCTGTGGATTCCAGTTCTACGGTTCAGGCACAGACCCAGGTGTAAGGATTCCTTCTTATCTGCTAGCGTTACTCTCTGGGTTGGGGCATCCTACGTGGCTATTACTCGTCACTTTACTAATGAGCAGAGGTCTCGTCAAGGCCTGGCAATTTCAGTTACACTCCTGCCTCAGCTAGGCCCAATGGTCCCGATACGTATCAGCGATAAATGAGTTGTGGTAAAACTTACATTTGTTAACTCTTTCTTCCTTAGGGTCCACAGGAAGACATTGGGGTGTAGGTGGGACCTGGAGGACCGGTCACCAACAGCAAAGCTTTTCAATGCCAGGATGCTCTGGTCCTGCCCCCTATACCCCGCCCACAGCTTGAGAGCACTTCAGTTTTGTTAACAAGCCCAAGACAGGAGCAGGACAGAACAAAGACTTGTACACTGAAGAATCACACTCTCACACAGAGATGGAAACAAGTGACCAAGAGAAGAAACCCAAAGAAGCCAGGTGCATCAGGGTAGGTGCTCTGTGGACCCTTTAGACTTTGAAGAAAGAGTTAACAAAAGGTAAGTTTTACCAAAACTCTAATTTTCTTCTTCAGGGCTCCACAGGGAGACATTGGGGATGTCCCAAAGCAGTGTTTCAAGGGCGGGAACACTCCTGCGCTGATAGAAGAACCCACTCCCGAAGGAAGCATCCTGAGAGGCAAATGTATCAAAGGCATAAAACCAAAGAAAGGTGTGGACAGAAAACCAGGTTGCCGCCTCGCATAGCTGTTCAGCTGAGGCACCACATCGGGCTGCCCACGAGGGACCCACATAGCGAGTAGAATGAGCTGAGACTGTAGTCGGCACAGGAAGGTCCGTCTGCGTGTAAGCCTGTGAGATAGTCATGCGAATCCATCTGGCCAGAGTCTGTTTGCTAGCTGGCCATCCCTTCTTGTGGAATCCATATAGGCCAAAGAGGGAGTCTGATTTCCTGATGGAAGTAGTATGATCCACGTAGATCTTAGAGTACGGACCACATCCAAAGATGCCTCACCTGCCAAGAGGTCTGGTGAATTAAAGACCTGAACCACAATTTCTGCATTCAGGTGGAAGCAAGAAACCACCTTTGGAAGGAAGACTGGGCTATCCTGATGAAATATCAAAAAGGGGGAGCAGTGTGAAAGCACCCCTAAATCCGATACCCTACGGGCAGATGTTATAGCCAGAAGAAACAAGAGTCTTCGCAGTGAGCCATTTGATATCCACCAATTTCGGAGGTTCCTGAAGTGCTTTAAGCACAACTGACACATCGCATGGAGCCACAGGAGGGACAAATGGAGGTTGCATCCGTAAAACACCTTACATGAAGGTA
Source organism: Taudactylus pleione (assembly GCA_031769625.1). Classification (NCBI taxonomy): domain Eukaryota; kingdom Metazoa; phylum Chordata; class Amphibia; order Anura; family Myobatrachidae; genus Taudactylus; species Taudactylus pleione. The sequence continues at coordinate 30,817,364 of JAUIMM010000014.1, forward strand.
TGGACATCTGGCATAGAAGCAATCTTGCACTGAAACCAGACAAAGCTGAAACTTGCACTTTGAGAGATGCTATGCGGAGGCCTAGATTCAGTCAGCCTGCAGAAAGGCAAGAATTCGGGAAACTTTAAAGACCTGAGGGTCATAGTTTCATGGAGCACACCCTTGGAAATATGAATGCCAAATTCTGTGGTAAATCCTGGCTGAGGCTGGTTTATGTGTTCTCAGCATGGTCTGGACCAAAGGGCTGGAGAATCCCTTAGCCGTTAGGAGGAATGTCTCAAGAGCCAAGCCATTAAAGACAGACGGGCTAGGTCCGGATGTAGACATGGACCCTGAGACAACCGATCTACTCATAGAGGAAGTTGAAGAGGAAAGTCTATAAAGAGTCTTAAAAGATCAGAGTACCAATGTCGTCTGGACCATGCCGGAGCTATTAACAGGACTGTGCCTCCCTCCTGTCTAAATTTCCGAAGCACTCGAGGAAGCAGGGGTATTGGAGGGAAGAGATATGCCAACTGGAAGGTCCATGTCACAGACAAGGCATCTATAAAGGCCGCGTCGGGGTCCTTTTTTCTTGCTCCATAAACTGGAAGTTTGTTGTTGTGTCTTGATGCCATGAAATCCACTTCAGGAAGACCCCATTTGTCCACGGAAGCTGAAAGACTTCTGGGTGTATATACCATTCTCCAGCATGCACATTGTGATGACTGAGGGAATACACTTCCCAATTGAGAATCCCTGGGATGAACACTGCGGAGATGGCTGGGAGCTTGCGTTCAGCCCATGTGAGAATGCGGCACACTGCTGTCATTGCTGATTGACTTCAAGTGCCCCTTCGATGACTGAGGTAGGCCACAGCCGTGGCATTGTCGGACTGTACTTGTACTGGCCTATTTTTCAAAATATTCTGAGCCAGAGTAGATGGTATTCTGTAGATGGCTCGAAGTACCAGGATGTTGATTGGCAACATTGCCTCGACTGGGGACCATTGGCCCTGGAAGGAGTGCTAGATGGGTACTGTGACCTACCCTCAGAGGCTTGCGTCCGTGGTGAGGAGAGCCCAGTCCAGGATCCAAAAGGGATAACCCTGGTCTGTAGCCACCAGGCTAGGGACAAACGAGCATCTGGAAGGAGGCTCATCTTCTGGGATTTGAGCAGATGGTGTAGTCAGTTCCACCTGGAGAGAATCAGGTGTTGTAGGGGCCTGGAGAGAAAATGGCTCCACCATATCGAAGCTGGTCACCATTGATCCCAAGGCCTGCTTTGCAGAGTGAATCGACACTCTGCGATTGTGAAGCAGTCTGCATAGTCTCTACTGTAGTGCTGAAATCTTGTCTGCCAGCAGGGAGATTCTCTGATCTCGAGAGTCCAGGAGGGCTCCCAAATGTACCATCCTTTGAAAGTGTGTCAGGGAAGACTTTTTTACAGTTGATCAGCCAATCATGCATTTGTAGAAAGGTAATGGTTACCTGCAGATGACGTTGAATTGTCTCTGGGGAACTTGCCAACAGCAAAAGATCGTCCAAGTATGGGAGCAGTCTGATCCCTTGACGATGAAGAGAGGCCACCATAACTGCCATGATCTTGGTAAAGACCCAAGGGGCCACTGAGTCGCCAAACGGCAGAGCCAGAAATTAACAATGTTCCTATAGTATAGCAAACCGGAGATATTGTTGATGATAAGGTGCTATAGGTACATGGATGTAAGCGTCCTTAATGTCCAGGGATACCATAAAATCTCCAGGCTCCATAGCTAGGTTAATAGGAGAGTTTCCATATGAAGCTTGGGCACCCTGATAAACTTATTCAGAGATCTGAGATTGAGGATAGGCCGATGAGACCCATTGGGCTTCTGAACTAAAAAAGGGTAGTATAATAGCCCTTGCACCGTTGTGATGAGGGGACCCAAAGTATTACTCTGGATTCAGTAAGGACTGAATGGCTTTGTGGAGCAGCATGGCCTTGGTTGAGTCAGATGGAGGTCCTGTGCAAAAGAACTGTTGGGTGTGTCGCCTCAGGAAGGAGAGGGCGTATCCGTGGGAGACCACTTCTCTTACCCAGGTATCTGACATGGTTTGATGCCAAACCTGGGCGAATTGAAGAAGTCAGGCTGCAGACTTGTCCACAGACTTGGCAGGTGCACGTCTAGTAGCCCAGGTCGGTTTTGCCCTTAGGCTTGGAGGCCTTTACTGATGTCTGGTGCCGTGGAAAGGATTGGCCTTTGGCTTTACCTTGAGGGCGAAAGGATGAAATCCTAGATTTTGTATTATAGGTAGAGGGGAGGAATGCCGTCTTGGAAGCTGCCAAAGTAGTCACAATTTTATCTAGCTCTGGACCAAATAGGATGTCCCCCAAATAAGGGAGAGACTCCAGAGCCCGTTTTGAGTCTTAATCTGCATTCAAGGAACGGAACCAAACGATACAAGCCACTACCGAAGTGAAAGATATCCTGGAGGCCAAGAGAGCCGTATCCATAGCTGCCTCACCTAAGTAGGAGGCTGCATCCCTAATGTGAGATACATAGGAGAGTTGCTCCCTTAAAGCATCAGGGGGAAGTGTTTATTCTAGAGCCTCTGCCCAACTCTCAATGGTTTTTGCCACCCAGGCCGTAGACCTGGCACGACGAGTAATAGCTCAAGTAAGAGATTAAATAGATTTATGACAAGCTTCTATACATCTATCTATAGTCACCTTCAAGGAGATAGCAGTATGAATGGGTAACGTGGTATTTTTAACCAAATGAGTTACATGAGAATCCACTACTGGGGAAACTTCCCATTTATTGCAATCAAAAGCTGGAAGTACCGACAGTAGGTGGCATGCCGACGCTGGAATCCCAACAGCCGGGATGCCAAACATAAGTATAGCGGGCTGGTTAGTACTTAAGCTGGCCACAACTCTAAAGATTATCTGTCCAACCAGCCAACTAGTTGATTGGTTGGAATGAAAATCTGGTAACGTATGGGAGTAAATGATGATTAGCAATTTGCTCCTAAATGCCAGAAAACAGATGATAATGATCGTTCAGACAAGTTTGTTAAATGTTTGATCTAAACAATTTGTTCAAATAAGTTTTTGTCCATTTTCCGGCATTTGGGAGCAAATTGCTGATTGTCATTTGCTTTCATACCAAGGGGAGGATGGTTAGTGATGGCAGGGACAGGCTGGCCATCGGGCACTTCTGACATATGCCAGAAGGACCAGCTCGAGGAGGGGGGAAGGAAGTGTCCCCCACCCTCCACCCCCGGAATCATTATGATCTCACGGAGAAGGAAGGAGTGGACGCATGGATGGGCTGGTGGCGGCTGTGCTGGGAAGACACAGGGGCGTGCCGCTAGGCCAGCTGCCGTGACTCGCGGCATGCCCCGTTGAGTTAACCACGTACCCCTTCGCATACGAGTGCAGGGTGGACTGCCAGGGCTGATATACAGCCCCTGTCCGTCCCCGAGTGAAAGGCTGTAGGAACAGAGGGTTAGAAAGGGGGAGTTACTATACTTACCCCACTGGCGTCACAAGGGGGGTGCGGGCCGCACCAGGGTGTCACCAGTCATGGGGTGACACCAAAGTGCCGTCTCCCCGAGTGACAGGAGCCGGCTCCTGACACAGTGAGGGAGCCGGCACTTCACACAGGCTGGTCCCCGGGGGCAATTTGTCATATTAATTATACAGGCTCTGTAATTGATCAAAACAAGGTGAAATGGAGAGTTGACGTCAACCAGCCACATAATCTGTATAATTCATGGGTCACCCGAATTAAAGGGATGATAAGGCAGGCCTACATACATGTGTCATCTGGAGGCTCTGTGATAGTTCTTGATTCATTCATTATTCGTGAGTGTAAGATAACGAATTATCTAGTGTCTACAGTAAGAATGTCAGTGATGCAGTATATGAGAAATACAGCACTTCTGCCATATTACTATTAATAGTCACTGTACTGGTTTTCAACCGCCTTATCCTCTGCCCACAGCCTCCACGCAGCTGCTGCTGAATGAATATACGAGCTTCCTTTCCCAGGAGCCAGGACTCGTCGTCGTGACACCTCCTGCTCGCCGTAACCAGAGAGATGACGTGGGTGTGACTGGCGGACATTGGCAGCTCACCCCACAAGACATGTCTGCCGATTGGGAGGAGATACGGCGGCTGGCGGCCGACTTCCAGCGGGCCCAGCTTAGTGACACTGTGCAGAGGTAACCCGGGAATGCATGGCTTAGTGATCGGACTGTGGGAGCTACATCCTGCTGCACATGTCCGTATGTTATATAGGCGCTCAGCTGGGCGAGTGGCTGTCCGGCCGTGTTGCTGCATGCCAGGGAGGGACTTTTAGTTCCACAACAGTTATGGGGACAGACTATTATGCACTTTGCGGTCACTAATCCATTCCCCAGCACAGCCTGCAAGTCCCTCCTAATATACTGTGACAGTGACATACTGCATGTATGAGTAATAAGTGTTACATAAACCTCTTTACCACTAATGAATAGAGCAGAGGTAATAGGAAGGTACCTGAGCAACAGCAGCTGCTGTGCTTCTTCCGCTGTCTGCACTGGCTGCTTCCTGGCACTATTCACCTGTCCTGTGGCTGCTAGTACGGTTAGGTCTAGACCACAGGTTCTCAAACTCGGTCCTCAGGACCCCAAACAGTGCATGTTTTGCAGGTCTCCTCACAGATTCACTAGTGAAATAATTAGCTGCACCTGTGGCTCTTTTAAAAGGGTGTCAGTAATGACTGCACCTGTGTACCTGCTGGGTGACCTGTGTGGGGTCCTGAGGACCGAGTTTAAGAACCACTGGTCTAGACTATACAAGGCTGATGGACCTGTGACGTCACACCCACGTGACCCGGCCTGAAAGGGGGAGGGGCGGGGATGCTAACGGGGGATCAAAAGTGTCCCCTCGCGGACTCACTATGCTCGCCACGCTTCGGGCACGGTGGCTCGCTGCGCTCGCCACAAATATTTATTCCCCCCTCTGTGCCCTAGTGGATGGTAGCGCAGGAGCGTTCCAGCCTCCTGCAGCGGTCACGTGGTGGATACGTCACAGAGGTCCTTTAGCCACATAGGAAATAGCAGCAACCCTGCTTGGGTTACTGCTACTCTTCTACTGTCACATACACAGTGCCTTTATGCAGGACGAGCAAGAGAAAATGGAGGATCAGGGACATGATTCTAGCCCTCCAGCTGTTGAACTACAAATCCCATCATGCCTTGCAACAGTTTTAGTATGGAAACAGCAAAACTGTGGCAGGACATGCTGGAATATGTAGTTCAACAGCTGGGGGGGTGCTTATTGCCCACTCTTATTCTACAGGGAAGGGAGAGAAAGCAGATGTTGCTGTAACAGGGAAAATGTATTACTAAGGACAGATGATAATGACTGATAGACCTGACCTGAGATAAGTGGTCCAGCAGATGGGATTTAAGAACGAGAGAGAAGAGTTTAGGGTCTACTTGAAAGGCAAAATGAAAAGGGGCACAAAAATGTTCCTGCTTTTCACATTGCATTTATGTCTTTATATTACAAGTTGAGACAGCCCTTGCAGTAAAGGGCTGTCTTCACAAGGAGATGCTAAACATATTTTGCTTTTCTGAAAGATAACAGCATAGTCTGATCAGCATTGGTGTCGCCAGCCATGTTTTCACGGCACCCCTAAGACAAAAGTTTGTTATTGAGAAATTCAGAAAAAGAAGTAGTAAAGTGAAGTAAATAGTGTTTACCTGTCATCCTTAGGGTCAGTTATGTGCTGGTGGTGGACAGGTTTGCACTTATGTTTGTCCATGTATTTACATTACATTGACCATAAATAATTTGATTTGGTGCTGGACCACAAACCTGGTGTCATGGAGCACAGTTTGGGAGCCATTGGGCTAGAGTGCCCTTTCTAGTTGAACACTAGATGATGATCATGTGAAGTGCAGCTATACAGCTCTTTGACATGATATGATAGAAAAATGACATGATAGCCAGTGGGCATGTGACATTTTTTTCCCTGTGGCGTTAATTTTCCTATATTGTTAAGCAGTAATTATTGAGAAACTTTCAAGAACCCATCATATTCATTTCCAAATAACAGAGAATCTTTAAAAGATTGTCTGTAAAAACAAGTAAGAGCATCAACAAACATTACAGGACTCCACATTACATTGCTACATCTGGACGGAATCGGTATGTAATCCCGGTGGACGGGATGCCGGCGGTCAGAAGACCGATCACGGCATCCCGGTGTCTAAAATACCGACAGGTGCCAGTAAGCATACTAAGCCTCCCCCTTCCACACACCGCTCCCCCCCCCTCCCTCAAACCCACCCAGGGTGGTTCCTAACCATAAACTCCCCTGTCCGTACCATAAAACTAACCCGGAGGTGTGCCTAACCCTAAACTCCCCCCAGTGGTGCCTAACCATAACCCCCCCTCCCTGTAGCCTAAAGCGGCCCATGCACTGTGCAATTTTTTTTATTTTTTTGCATGATATGGCTGATTTAGATCAATCGTATCGACCAATCGTGTGTGGTATTTGTACGATGACTGTGCGTCCCCGCCGTCGTAAATCTACATCGTCGAAATCTTACGGTTTTTCCATATCGTGTACGATGTGATGAACATCGTATGCTGTTTGTCAAATCGTACACGATACAGATGCATGTAGCACAAACCAGGGTAATCCATGATACTTACATCTGTGTGATTGACACAGAGCACGGACGCGTCAGTGAGACCTGTCTGTGCTGCTGCAGTAAAAAAAAACAAAAAAAACCTGTGTAAAAGAATCAAAACGTCGTGCTTAGCCCCCCCCCCCCCAAAAGAGCAACCAGCCCCGGGCTTTTAGTGACCCAGTGCTGGGTGTGCTTCAATACAGGGGACAAACGATGTGGGGGTACCCTGTACTTAAGCACAACCAGCACTGGACTAGTCAGAACCAGTCCTGGTTGCCAAAATATGGGGGACAAACGATGTAGTGGGTCCCCCGTACTTTGCGCAACCAGTGCTGGGCTCTGGTCCTGGTTCTAGAAATGCAGGGGGGAAAATGAGTAGGGTCCCCCTGTATTATCCAGAACCAGCATGAGACTTTTTCTAGCGGCGGGCTAATGCCACAGCCGTCGGGCCCCCCAGCTGAAGCATTAACCCTGACCGCTAGTCAGCTCAGGCTGGGGAGCTGGGGACCTCCCCAATAAAGGGGCCCCCCTCTCCAGGGCACCCCTGGCCTAGGCTGATAGCCCGGCACCCCTGGGCGGTGGGTGCCGGGTTGATTATGTAGTGTAGTGCATTTCAAATAGTTAAAAATATTTGTCTTTTGCTGTGGAACTGCAGGTCCCAGCAAGCCTCCCCTGCATGCTGGTACTTGGAGAACCACAAGTACCAGCATTCGGGGCATTACGGGCCTGCTGGTACCTGTAGTCCACTGCAAAATCAATATTTAAAATAAACACAGGACACACACTGTACACAGTATAAGTTTATTAAACAAAAAATATCCATACTCACCTTCTCCTTATGCGTGGATCGGTCCTCTTCTGTCCAAAGTAGGCATCCAGGGACTTGGCAAAATAAAAAAACGGAAAGCACGGACCCACGTACTTAAGTACCGTCCTATAAGAAGTCTACTTCCCAAATGAGAGCTTAGCGGCAGGATTTCACCATGTAAAAATCACGTTTACTAACACTTAAAAAAACAAATATGTTAGTAAATGCATGATTTAGCCCCAGAAACACAACACTGATATAGATCTATTTAGATTGATTAAAATAGTAAAACATCGATTGAAATGAACCTTTAGTAAATTTGCAGCTGGATCTAAAGGAAGCATTTGCTTCAATGTAAATAGATATACAGGTTGAGTCACCCATATCCAAATATTCCAAAATACGGAATATTCCGAAATACGGAATCATTTTGGCATGACTGAGAAAATGAAACCTTTTGATTTTTGATTGTTCAATGTACACAAACTTTGTCTAAGGCACAAATTATTAAAAATAATGTATGAAATTACCTTCAGGCTGTGTGTATAAGGTGTATATGAAACATAAATGAATTTAATTTTTGTACACAAACTTTGCTTGAGCCACAAAATTATTGAAAATATTGTATACAATTACCTGCAGGCTGTGTGTATAAGGTGTATATAACACATAAATGCATTCTGTGAGTATATTGGGGTCCTTATTCCCAGGATATCTCATTATGGTATGCAATTATTCCAAAATACGGAATATTCCGTTATCCAAAATACCCCTGGTCCCAAGCATTTTGGATATGGGAGACTCAACCTGTATTAATTTTCATCTGTGGAATTTAGGTTTGGAATAATGGATGCTTTAGACCAGTGATTCCCAACCTCGGTCCTCAAGGCACACTAAAGCGGGGTATCCACTAGACGATAAAGTTGAACGATAGTGATAAAATCGTTCGATAATCGTTCAAACATCGTTTGCAAATCGTGCAGTAATTGTTTCTAACGATGTACGATGCGCGCTCCCGCTGGTCGTTTGATCGTCTCCTCCATCGACTGAATATGCAGGTCAGTTTCACTTGATTGCTTACAAATCGTTTACACATCGTTTAAACATTATTTACACATCGTTCACGCTGAACGATCAAACGATGAACCACTGTCTGCCCACTATAGCTGAAAGCTCTCAATCACAGATTAAAACAACATAGTTTATTGTTAGATCGTTTGGAAATCTTTTGCAAATCTTTTGCAAATTGTTCAGAGTGGAAGATCATATTTCAAGGGAAACTTCAAGGGAAAATCGTTAAGAGGTTGGACAGGGATAAAATCGTCTAGTGGATGCCCCCCATTACAGTCCTGGTTTTGGTGATATCCATGCTAAAGCACAGATGGTTTAATCAAAATATCTGAGGTACTAATTAAGCTGCCTGTGCTCAAGTATGGCTTAAAACTTGGACTGTTAGTGTGCCTTGAGGACCGTGGTTGGGAACCCCTGCTTTAGACAATAACTCAACAGGGGCATCCACCCTAAATAGTTTCTCCCATTTATCCATACCCCCTTAGACAGAGGTAAAGAGATTCAGTTATCTGTGAGTAACCTGAAACTTGCATTCAGGTTAGGTCCATGCACTTCTGGCAAAGAATCCAATTGTAGGATTAAAGGAAAAGAAGGCAACTATTTCCTCCTCCTCCTTCTCTCATACACTGAAGTGTCAAAAAGTAATGGGATAACAGCATACAAAGGTAGTGGTAGGTGGCAACACCGTTCTGTGATATCTTGGAAATGCCCAGATCTCCATCAGTTGTAATCTGACATCTCGTGACTCCGTTTGAACACTGGCTAGGCTACTCATGGCAAGTGAATTATTAGAATTCAAACAGAGCATGATAGCGGGCGCCTTACGTACGGGACATTCCATTTCCAAAGTTGTGCGGACATTCAAAAATCCTCGATCTACAGTGTCGTGTGTACTGGGAATACCTCATGAAATGCATTACCACCCACTGTGGACAGTGCAGTTGCCGAACATGGGTGTTAAGGATTGTGACCAGGTATGGCCAGAATTGTCTGTGGTAATAGACAAGCAGCAATGGCTCATGTAACATCCACATGCAGGAGGTACCAGTCGCATATTTAGCGTTCCCGCTAGGCTGTTTTAGCGGGGCGCGGCGCCCTGCCCTTCTTCTGGAGGGCAAAAAGCACCCTGCCCGGCATGTCCGTAAGCGCCGGGTACACCCCCAAGTATGACGAAAAGGGGACGCGTCTTATAGACACGCCCCCTTTTCATGACCACGCCCCCTTTTCTGGCGCACAAGGTTGCCCTCTCTAGCCCCTGCGCCCTGCCTGCCGCCGGAGCTAGAGTGAACACTACATATTCAGCAGGTCAGTGCAGCGTTTTGGCTTCCATGGGATATGGGATTAGAAGACCCACTAGAGTGCCCCTGTTACCACTATGACATGGAACACAGCACCTCAACTGGGCTTGTGATGTCTGTAATTGGACCTTGGAAGACTAACTACATGTGACATGTTTCAGTTGTTTCGGGCTGATGTTAGAGTTCGGGTGTGGCACAGACCCCATGAGGCTATGGACCCCAGTTGTCAACAATGCATCATGCAGACTGGCGTTGATTCTGTAATGGTGTAAGGTGTGTTTTCGTGGCATGCGTTTGGTCTGGTGGTCCACCTGAGCACGTCATTAACTGGTAACTGCTATGATGCATTGTTGGATGACCATTTGCTGCCCTTCATAGACTTCATGCCTCCCCCCTACAATGATGGGATATTCCAGCAGGATAATGCTACTGCATCATGTCATTGGTCCCAAGTTGTCCAGAATTGGTTCGAGGAGTATCCTGGAGAGTTTCAACGAATGGTGTGGCCACTATGTTTGCTAAACATGAACCCAATAGAGCATTTATGGGATGTTGTGGAGATGTCCATTCACACCCAAGATCGTGCACCTACAAATATCAACGAGCTGTGGGAAGCTATCCAGAAGCCATGGGTCAACATCGGTCTTCCGTCCACTTGTGGAATCAATGCCACATCGAGTTGTACCACTTCACTGGGCTAAATGGTGTACTACATGAAATTAGGCATCTATCCCATGACTTTTGGCACTTTAGTGTACAGTATATTGTCAGGACAGCTCATACCAAGTAATCATTCTAATACTGTCAAAGCACAAGGCATCATTAATGTGGCACTGTGGAACTTTTTAAAAATGACCGGGTCCCGCAGGACGCGCTGCAGCTGTCAGTCAATAAGTCCTTAAAGTCTCCCCAACCAATCACAGCTAGCAGTTTTCTCGTCCAATCGACGCCCGAGCCCTGCCGACCACCTCCCTCTGCCTCCTACCCCTCCTCCGGCGGCTGCTAAGGACTGCTGCCAACTATGGCGGGGGACTGCCTGTATGATCCGGGCTGCATTGTAATCGGCCCTGCAGTGTCTGGTCACGCAGGGCCAATTCAAAGGCTGTTCCGGTGTGGCCGCACCTGGGCATTTGATTTGTGATGACCCCCTAACCGCCGGCAACTGCTCCGGGGTCCAGGGCAGGTGACACTGTTAGTGTGCCACTGGCCAACCTACTCAGCCTCCACTCTGCTCAACCCCCTTCCCACCCTGGCAGCCGCAAGGAGATTATTGCAGGCTGAAGCTTGTGATTGTTGGTACTGCTGCCTCTCTCCAGTAAGCCGGCTCCCTGAGGGGACTGTCTGTTTGATTCGCGCCTGCATTATAATTGGCTCAGCATTGTCTGGTCACACAGGGCAGCCGCTACTGAACCTTGACTTGTGCTGGACCCCAGCCGTCAACAACAGCACGGGGGTCAAGGGCAGGTGACCCTGTCAGTGCACCACTGTCCTGCCCACTTTACCTCCATCTGCCCTGCAGCTTCAAGTTCCTCTGTCTCGCTGCTGGCATTTACGCCCCTCCTCCCATTATGTGATGACTCACAGGCTACAGACTTTTCAGCATGACGGCCTCTCCCCACAGTCCATGGGACATCACTCAAAAGTAAGCAGCTAACCCTCCCTTGCCCCCCAGTACTGCCCCAGCTGCAATATATCCTTACAACTCCCTGCACCCAGTACTGCATGCCGCTAACCCCCTCCTTGCCCCCAGTACTGCCATAGCTGCTATCTACTCTTACCCCCTTCCCTAACCCCAGTACTGCCTGCCCTTAACTCCCCTCTTTTCCCCCCAGAGCTGTCCCATCTGCTGCCTGATCTCATCCCCTATAATATGTGATGGGACCCAGAAACCATGGAGTAGGACCCCAATTTCTTAAAGTGAGGGCTCCCTGGGACCCACAAATTTTTACGCTCAGCGAGATCACTGCTTGATTGTCTGGATCTCGTTTGTTTTTATATCTGAATAGACATGATTTGCCAAATACGCTATTGCCAATCCTCTTTTGATGTTGATGTCGTCACTATAGCACATTATTTGTAATAAATGGGAACTTAACACTTCCTTCCCCTGCTGAGCTAGATCAACTATCAAATTGGTTTAGCTTCCTCTCCCTTTAATTATTAGGCTACTCAGGGTCTGAAAATGGTCTCTCAATTCACTGAGTAATTGACACGGTGTCCTTCAACTCTTTCCCAACTTCAGTTATGTTTAACTTCTTGGCCATCTGTAATCTCTTCATTATACAATTACAGCATTATGTATCTAAAGTATTCTCTTTTTTTTCCTCACATTTGGATTGAGTAACCAATTAGACACTGCATTTTTGTCATCTGGGAAGTGGCAAAGCCATTTATCTTTTTTATAACAGAGTTTTTGAAGCCTCCTTTTATTACTCTGAGCTGTAGCGAGAAAATGTATCCTATTACAAATGTTTAAGGACAAAAGGACTGGATGGAGACGTCTATACATAAGGAACTAAACATTGGTGGTTTCTTCTCTTTATGAGAAGTCTGTATTGATATCTTGCGTTTTGAATATTAAGCCGTAAGTCAAATAATTTTCAATTTATGTTATGGTATGAAACTAGGATTGTTTTACTATAAGCCCTCTCTATTTCCCTAAACTGAGTAGTGAGTCGCATGTAGTCTCTCCCTATCCTCTCTTGCTGTTACACCCTTTCCCCCTTCCCCTGTTCAATTTCTTGATTACCTTCTTTATATTGCTGTTCATGGAACTGGGTTTCATTATCCTTCACCTTTTTACATTGTCTCAACTTTACCACTCATTGTCTCCTGTAATTGTTATTACTCCACTTACAGACTCCACTTACAGATTCTCTGGGGGCAATTAATGGGCACCCAATGTTGCAATTCTATTGTTTGCGGGCGCCCATTTATTATTGCACTTGTTGCACCCAATTAGACAAAGTCTAAAGTCCTCAATAGGGCACCCAAACGGTACATTTAGCATGTTTCTGTATGCCTCCTCAGGAGGTGGCAAGCAGAAATGGAGGTGCCGGTAGCTGTTCATATCTGAACGGAGCAACAATTGAATTGCTTCGTGGGGCGACCGGTACTGACAGCCGCCAATGCTAACAATTGAATCGTCCCATCTGAGGGCCTGATTCAGAGCCGGACGCTCTGACCAGAGCGCTCGCTCTGTATCAGGGCCCTCCTACCTGAAAATGGAGCGGCCTCTTGGACGCTCGCATAGCTGTGGGTGACCACCCACAGTTATAGCGAGCGTCCATGATGATGGTCGAGACCATCGCGACCATCGGGCTTGCGACGGAGACCCTGCGGTAGGGTCTCGCTGCCGCAAGCCCTGGACTGATTTTGGCTCTATCAGAGCCAAAATTACTCCCACTGACATCACTACTGATGTCAGTGGGGCCGGTTTCAGACGGTAGGCGTTCCCATGGGAACGCCTCCGTCTGGCAGCAACGCCCCCGGCACGCCCACCAAAGGGGGCATGTTGTCAATCAACATCAACGGCACGCCCCCTTTGGTGCGAGACCCGGAGCGACGGCTACCCCGTCGCTAGCCGGGTCTCGCGCCCGTCGTGCGCATGCGCAGTAGGGGACCATCGACCCGCTTGCGAGCGTCCTGCGCTCGCGACCGGGTCTGAATCAGGCCCTGAGTCCCTTTAAGCATAATATATGTATGTTTTGCTTCTTTGCCAAACAAAATATTGTCATTGTGCTGTATAGCTTGCTTAAAGTAGCGTGTGAAGGGAATTTACTATCCTCATTCCATCTTGGATTTTCACACTAGGCTTCTGTGTGATCTAAATGAAAAGCTCAGCCTGTGCTCTTTCCACAGGCAGGGCTCTTCCAGTCCATACAAACTTTTTAGACCCTTTGATCCTAGACCTCCTTTTAGAATCTCTTTCCCTGATTCAGAACCGGTCGCTCTGACAGAGCGCTCGCTCTGAATCAGGGCCGGTCTTTTTTTTTTTAGAATGGCCTCCTGGCCACTCGCATAGCTGTGGGTGACCACCCACAGCTATAGCGAGCGGCCAGGAAGATGGTCGCGATGGTCAAGACCATCGCGACCATCATGCTTGCGACGAGACCCTTGTGGTAGGGTCTCTTGGCCACAAGCCCCAGAGAGCTTTCGGCTCAAACAGAGCCGAAAACTCTCCCACTGACATCACTTGTGATGTCAGCGGGGCTGTCCCCAGACGGTAGGCGTTCTCATGGGAACGCCTCCGTCTGGGCAGGCACCCCCCCCGGCCCGCCCACCAAAGGGGGCGTGCTGTCACTCAACATCGACAGCACGCCCCCTTTGGTACGAGACCCGGAGCGACGGATTGCCCGTCGCTATCCGGGTCTCATGCATGCGCACGGCGGAGCCGGCTCCGTCGTGCGCATGCACTCTAGGCCACCATCGACCTGGTTGCGAGCGCTCAACGCTTGCGACCGGGTCTGAATCTGGCCCTCTGTTCAAACACTTCTGGGATGCTTTAATGGAAGGTGGACTTTTGGTTGCATTCATATCTCAGTTTGTGGCCCTCTAATAATTTTCAACCACACTTTGTTTCACCAGGACAAAACATTATTATTACTATTATTATTATTATTATTATTATCATTTATTTATATGGCGCCACAATTGTTCCGCAGCACCTTACAAAGTACAAATTGTAGACAAGTGACTTACAGAATACAATACAATACAGGACATGGATAATATATATTGCTACATATATATAGCGATCATATCACCCAGATAAGCAACAGAGCATAAGCAACCAAGTGTTAGGTGCCCTAGTGGTGAGTAAGAAGTAAATGACACTATAGTAAGGAGAAGCACAAGAGGGTAGAGGGCCCTGCTCGTGAGAGCTTACATTCTGGTGGGGGAAGACAAACTGGGTTGACACAGATGGGGTAGATGGGGACGAAGGAGCATGTAGCAAGGAGTTAGAATGATAGCTGGAAGGCTTTGATGAAGTAGTGGGTCTTGAGAGCCTGTTTGAAGCATCGCAAACAGGTGGAGAGTCTGACAACATATTTTGCTCCTCACTTGTCTGAAGTTATTTCACAGTTTTACCTTAACAGAGATATTTTCATCCAATCCCATCTCATCCTTGAAAGACAGTACTGCTCTCTCTGCCTCAGGTACATTTTGTTAAGGGGCATACACACTAGACAATGTGTGTTGTGAAAGATTTCCTTTGAACTTTCCATAGTGCAGGACAAACAATAAGATAACGTTAACGATATTGTATAGTGACGTCATTCTGCCACATCCCTGAGCAGGCACTTTCTGACGATATCGTCAGCTTGGCCTCCATGTTTGCACGACCCGTGGGAGCGCGCATCATTGGTCGTTCGGACAATACACACTAGACGATATGAACGGTATATCGATAAACGATATTGCTATCAATCATATTGTTCACTTTAATCGTCTAGTGTGTACGCGGCATTAGACTGATTTACTGTTTATTTCAGAGGGATCACTTAAGGCTTGGGTATCATGAAAGGTACATACACACACAACGATTTTGTTACTAACGATTTTATGAACGATTTTCTGTCAGATTTTTTAAAGTGTAATGAATGATTTTTTTTTTTGAACTACAAACGATTTTTGCATATTCCCTTAATGAAAATCGTTGAGTTGGTCAGTCTGACTGAACTACAAACGTGAACGCGCATGAACTATAATCGTTCATCGTTTTAACTTAGAAAGTGAACGATTTTGTCAATGATGAACGATAATCGATATTGTTTATTGATAATCGTTCAAAAAATCGTTGCGTGTGTATATGCAGTTTTACAGGTAGAATTGCCCATCAGATCCGTGTGCACTCCATAAGAGAGTAATTTTTGCCACCTGGCTTCCATGACACAGGTTTGTAGTGATATGGACATCCATGCCACATTTACCAAATTCTACCAGGTTTAAGTGAATGCCTCCACGGTTGACAGTTTCGACCATTAGGTTTTTTTGCGGTGGTAGCTTGGGCTGGTTGCATATTGCAGGGAAATGTGCTTTTACTCTATCCCCACTCCACTGTCTTCATTGTAAAATTATTTTTTTCTTTTGCGTTGAGGGAGGGGCGGACAGATACCACCAGTTTGTTACCAATTCTCTACTGTGACCATCTGTTTTTGTTGACCCCTTTTAGTTCTGTAGGTTTCCAGGTTACATATTTTTTTTTTTGTTCTCAGTGGCTTCTATTGTTTTTCTACCAAACTTGTTTGACATGTTTGATTCCAGGGATTATGGTCTGTGAGGAAGTGTCAAATCCTCCTCATGTGAGGACCTATGCTCTATGGTGATGTGTCTCCAATAAATTGGACAAAATGTTTTTTTATATTTTTTATTTTTTTATTTTTGAAAAAGCTTTGCCCACACATTCTGCAATTTTTTTGTACCTCTAGGTTATCTGAGCGTAACTGCATTGAGATTGTTGCCAAACTCATTGCTGAGAAGCAATTGGATGTAGTGCACACTCTTGATGGTAAAGAATATGTCACACCATCCCAAATATCTAAAGAGATCAGAGATGAGCTTCAAGTTAGAGGTGGTAAGATCAACTTTTTCTTTTTATTTTTTTAAGGGAGCTGTATTCATAATTGCTCTTACTATTTGCACATGCAGTGTTTGTTTGACTTATTTTTTCTCTTTTATAGGGAGAGTGAACATAGTGGAATTACAACAGGTAAGAAAATTTTACATAAATACACGTTTAGCATTGCTGCAGCTGATATCCTGACTGGTTTCAGTATTGACTTTAAATAGAAAAAATATTAAGCGCTAGTAATAGTAATTTAATTTCTAATTATTTAATAGTCTGTATGCAGACAAATTTGGCAATTGCCAATAATACCATACTGTAACTACTAAAAACCTAGAACAAGGAATGAATGTTAAACATCACTATAATAATTTGATTCACATTTATTCCTTGCTCTATGTTTTTAATAGTCTCAAATTTGTTTTGTACAAAACTGTTTTTATTGGCAATTGCCATATTTTTCTAAATGCAAACTGTTAAATAACTAGAAATTAAATTGTATTAACATAGCTTACTTTTTTTTTTTCTGGTTATCTTTATTAGGGATGAGCAATAATCCCTCTGTAGTGAGCAGCAGTTGACAATTACTGGAGTCGTTTACTTATTTATTTATATAAAGATTCATTTAGCACATGGTATTTTCAATGGTATGTAGACAGGAAGCCGACAGTCGAAATGCCGACCGTCGGCTTCCCGAATGTGTAATTCCGACGGGACTAATGATTGGCGGCAAAATCCCGATGCCTATCATTATCCCTACCACAGGAGCCCGACGCCCGGCATACCGAACGAAGGTATGCCGGGCGGCGCGTCGGACAGCCGCAAGGGAGGGAGGAATAGGTTAGGGGCTACCGGGGCGGACTTAGGGTTAGGCACTCCCCCGGAAGGGTTAGAGGGCCTTAGAGTTAGGCACCCCCGGGGAGAGGTGAGGGTTAGGCACCCCTAAGGGAGGGTTAGGGGGCGGAAAGGGTTAGTTATACTTACCTTAATTACCTGTCGAGATCTTCACGGCGTCGGGATTTGAAATCATTCATACCGATCCCTTTTGAATTGGTTTAATTTTCTGCTGCAGTGAATAAACTGTTTTTAAATTAGGTTTGTTTATTCAGTATAACATTTTTTAAATTAATGGAAGGTGCAGAGTTTATTGCAGTCAAAAAGGTATCATTGCTAAGTACCAAGTGGGGAATATTTTTATTATTTGCATTTATCTGTAGTAACATTTTTCACTGCAGTGAACCCTGCTTCATTATGACATTAAATTTGCGTCCATAAAAAATGCCTATTGCTGCTTTCCAAAGTCAGTCTGCTCAAATATATTTCTAATAAGGTATAGACGTGGGGCCTGATTAGGTGTCACATACAGGTCTGAATTTGTCCCCATTCTGAATGCAAATAGATTGAAAACAGAATGTTAATGCGGCTAGTCACAAGTCCTAATCCGTACTCCTCTTTGCGTTCGCACTGACCCATTTTATCATTATCATTGGCACTTACACCTGATCCATCTGAATTTGCTATCCAGAATGCATATGCACGACTCTACACACCGACAAAACAGTTCTCTTGTGTCTGTTTTCATTGTTGCCACTTGGAAACGCCTTTTTAGCAGCCAGAGAGAAGCAGCTGAGATGCATGTGGCTTTGAATTGTGGTACGTTCCCAAAGATACATAAGCAGTTTGAGAAGCATGTGCAACATGTGAAAAGTCGCTGGATGCAGCTGCACAAAAAGTTGCTTGCTACTCAGAATCAGGCCATTAATGTTTTTTATTATGTTTTCTTCTTGACAGGTTGTAAACGTTGACCTGACTCATATTGAAAGCAGAGCCAATGACCTTATTAAATTAGATAAAAATATCCAACTGGTGCTTGGACAGCTTGTGGACAAGTAAGTAAACACTTGCTTTACCAGATCCAGTATTGGGCAGCATGATTGGTGTATAGGTTAGCATTACTGTAACAGTACTGAGGTCTTTGGTTTGATTCCCAACACAGCCCTAACTGTGTGAAGTGTGCTTGTGTTGGTTTACTCCGGGTACTCAGGTTTCCTTCCATAATCAAAATATAAACTCGTAGGTTAATTGGCCCAGAGCAAAAATGAACCTTGGTGTGTATGTGTGTGAATGTGGTAGGGAATATAGATTGTAAATTCCACTGGGACAAGGACTGACCTGTTTTAATTGTGCGTGAGGGACCGATGTTACTTTATGTTCCAGATGTATATGCAGGACTGCAAGGTATTACGGATGTAAGATAGCGTTAGTGGGAGGTAGTGGGCGTCTCTATGCTGGCTGTGCGACGGCATTGTGATGGCATTCATTAGCATGTTTTTGTAGCAGAACTGCATTCCTAATCGGAGCTGCGATCGCAATAGCAATCTGTAGTGAATCAGGCCCTAAATCTTTTCGTATTGACTTCAGGAGGAAAAATTACTAATGTCATCTACAAGGCAATCTTAGACCTCGGTTCAGGGTCCGTAGGGGGTCCACAGGGTGACCTTGGGGTATTGGAGGATGGGAGTCATCCGGGCACCACGCAGTTGATTTTTTACTTCCTAGGATGCACTGGGTCCCTCTCCTATACCCCGGGCCAGAGGCACCTCAGTTTCGTTGGGTGCCTGCCCGGAGTCGGGTCACTGAACATGGTCGGGCTGTTCCAGCCCCTGAAGATCTTCATTCTTCGTTTTTTCTGAGCAGGCAACACTGACAATCCAGTGGACGTCCGTGCTGCCGCTCCGTCACCCTGCCGACGCCGGTACTGATCCGGGGATCTCGGCGGGCTTCCGGGGTCTTAGGTAGCAGGGACCCAGGAGGATCCTTGGAGTGTGGACGGACGCTTCAGGTATTCAGGTAAGCAGTGGGTCTCCGCGGTGGGGACCCGCTGAGAGACAGTCCTTTTTTTCCCCAAGGCTGGGGACTTCCCTGGGGACTGCAGCATGTGGAGCCAGGCACTGAGCCCTGCGCATCCACTTGACCCCCAGGGACAATGGGGCTGGAGTTTACGGAATGCTCCAGCATCCCGGCGGTTGAACGCTGGCCAGGGGAGGCAGCCTGTCTAACAGCCGGCTCCTCCCCACTGCACAGCGCACCTTTCCACTGCGGTCTGGCTAGGCTGTGGCAGTCCTCTGGATTCGCCCCCTCAGCATTCTCCGGCGACCATTTTCTCCTGGCTGAGTCGCAGATCACAGCAGACGGTGTGGAGCCCAGGTTCCCCTACATACCTCTCCTCCTGGAAGTGGTCAGTTTATGTAGCACTATATCCTAACAGACACTAAGGCCCTCATTCAGAGGCGGTCGCAAGAAGCGACCGCTCGCTCTGAATGAGGGAGGCCACTTGTGATTTTAAGTGCGGCCTCCTGGTCGCTAGCTAAGCTGTGGGTTACCACCCACAGCTTTAGCGACCGACCAGGGTGATGGTCGGAATGGTCAAGACCATCGCAACCTTCGGGGCCTGCGATGAGACCCTAAGGTTGGGTCTCGGCACCCGCAAGCCCCAGGGAGCTTCCTGCTCTAATCGAGCAGGAAGCTCCCCAGTGACATCACTGCTGATGTCAGTGCCGCTGCCCACAAAACGGCAGGCGTTCCTTAAGGAACGCCTCCGTTTGTGAAACCACCCCCTGCCATGCCTACAAAACGGGGCGCCGTTTTGTAGTGAGCTCCGGAGCGAGAGAAATTCTCTCTCGCTCCGGGGATTGCGCACGCGCAATGCGGCCGCTGCACGTGCGCAAAGCATAAACATCGACCCAGTTGCGGGCGCTCACCGCTTGCGACCGGGTCTGAATGAGGATCTAAGTCTGGGTAGTTGATTAAGTAGTGCCATTAAGTGCAGGTGTTATTATTCTGCATTGTATGTGACTGTATGCTAGCGCTGTCTGCCTGAGTTTCACTTTCTGAACTGTCAGCCATTTTACTTTCCCTGTGCCTGTTGTTTTCCTCTCTGAGCCCTAACACAGGTATTGTCAGGGTGCAACCTCACAGTCTGTTATATTCTTTGTGGGGGTCCCATTCAGTTTATTGGTATCCTCCTTCACCATCTCTGTCAGTGAGAGTGATCTGCCTAAGTTGGCTCCCGTCCAGCTGTCATGTAAAAAATGTATAGCGGAATTGGGGATGGGAGACATGGTCCTTGAGGGATTTTGTTCGAGGTGTTATGCTCCCCCAGGTCCCTCTACGGTCACTGCAACTCCGCACGAGCCCCCTTGGGCGTGCTTTGCACAAGCACTAATGGCCATTGTGAGATGTTTAGCTGTCCCTCTTGTGTTTTCCCCGCTAGGGTTCACACAGCAGCATCTTATGCCCTCTCAGAGCCTGCTTCAAGCGGCTGTACCCATGCAGGTGCTATCCCCCAGTGGGTTAATAAGATTCCCTCTGCGTTACAGAATGTGGCTGAGGGGCGACAGGGGGAGGCACTCAATGGAAGACCGCCTAAAAGACTTTTGCCGTTGTCTTAATCTATGCTGTAGGATGACGATGATGTGTCATCTGATGATGGGGTGCTCCCGTATGAATCTGACTCCTAATCCCCTACACGTGAGGTAGAGTCGAAGTCAAAAATTTATATTCCGGGTTTGATACAGGCTGTCCGTGCGGCCTTGGTCATAGAGGAGGACGAACCTCCAGCACCAGTCCAGACATGCCCTTTTCAAACCGGTAAAGGTGGCCGCTGCCATATTTCCTTTGTCTGACCAGCTGGTGGACCATCTGGAGGTGGCATGGAAAACACTTGGAAAGCGGTACCAGCCGCAGAGGTGTCTGGCCTATGCTTATCAATTTGCTGAGAACTATTTTTCAAAATGGGAAGCTTCACCGGCGGTAGATTCCCACGTCATGCTCCTGGTTAAAAGCGCGACTCTCCCTATGCCTTTCATGTCGTCCCTGAAGGATACTACAGATAGGAAGGTGGAGGTTTGCCTGAAGTCTATTTATTCCCTTTCAAGTGCCGCGTGCAGACCAGCCATGGCTATCTGCTGGGTGGCTCGGGCTATGGAATGTTTGGCAAACACCCTGGAATGGTCCTTGTCTTCGGATGCGACCAGGGAGCAGTTGAATCTTGTGGGCAACCCTATATTAACGAGGCTGCCTTAGATGTCAGCTTATTAAATGCCAGGATTTCCACGGCGGCCATTGCGGCTCGCCGCTCCCTGTGGCTTCACTCTTGGAGGGCAGATGCGGACTCCAAGAAGGGCTTGGAGTGTTTACCCTATAATGGTAAGGTCCTGTTAGCCCCTGATTTGGACACAATTGTGGATACATTAGCAGCCGCTAAGTCCGCTTGTCTGCCTTCTGCTCCTGCTCCGTCGGGGTCTCAGACTTCGTCCTTTCGGACCTATCGAACCCCAGGTAAGCTTAGAACCCAGTCCTTTCCTAGGCCGTCAACCACCAAGCCTGGAGTGCGAGACGTCCAGCTGCCAAGCCTGATGACAAGCCCTCAGCCTTACGGGGCAGACCTCCCCCTGGGGCCGACTTCTTCAATACACCCAGCGATGGTGTCAGACTACTACAGACACCTGAGTAAGGGAAGTGGTGTCTTGAGGGTACGCCCTCTCCTTCCGCAGACAGCTTCCCCATCAGTTCTTCACAGGCCTCCTGTCAAACAAGGACAAGGCCTTGGCTATTCAAGAGGCAGTACAATCCATGCTTCAGGCAGGGGTCATTGTACCGGTCCCGTTGTCCCAGAGGGGAACGGGTTATTATTCCAGACTTTTTCTGGTTCAAAAACCGAACTGATCCCACCGTCCTATCCTCGATCTCAAGTCCCTGAACAAATTCCTCCGGGTACCTCTGTTCAGGATGGAAACTCTTCGTTCCATCATACTGGCTATGGAACCTGGGGATTTTATGGTGTGTCTGGATAGTCAGGATGCATACCTGCATATTCCGATTGCTTCGGCTCACCAGCGTTTTCTCAGGTTTGCTGTGTCACAACAATATTTCCAGTTTCAGGAATGCCGTTTGGCGCCTCTACTGCACCTCGATTGTTTAGAAAAATTATGGCGGTAATGGCAGCCCATCTGCGGCTGTAAGGGGTCAGCCTGTTACTTTACCTGGATGACCTCTTACTGTTAGCATGGTCTCCAGAGGTACTTCACCACCACCAACTACAGCTGACAATATCTGTACTACAGATGCACGGGCAGTTGTTCAATTGGAAGAAGTCCTCCCTGATCCCGTCTCAAAGGATGCTCCATCTGCTAGCTCTGTTGGACTCACAACAGCAGTGTATTTTTCTGACCACAAACAAAATCACTTTGCAGTCGAGAGTGCACAGATGCCTACGCAGTCGCCGAGTGTCCATACACTCAGCCATGCAGTTACTGGATTCCATGGTGCCGACATTCGACATGGTGGAATATGCCCAGTTTCAATCCCAGCCTCTGTAAAAATTGATCCTCTCCTGGTGGGACGGATTACCCCATTGGATAAAGACACAAACAATGGTACTCTCTCCGGAGGTAAATCTATCTCTGTCTTGGTGTCTGCAGTCGGTCCACCTCATCAAGGGGCGCCCCTTTTGAATTCCGGACTGGGCCCTTCTGACAACGGATGCCAGTCTTCGGGGTTGGGGCTCAGTGATGAGTCCACACTCCTTTCAAGGATGATGGACAGCAGAACAGTCAGCTCTACCAATCAGCATATTGGAACTTCGGGCAGTCTTCAGGGCCCTACAACAAGCCAGACTCCTACTTCACGGAAAGTCTGTGCAAGTTCAGTCAGACAACGCCATGACCATGGCTTACATCAACCATCAAGGAGGAACTCTAAGTCCGGCGGCAATGTCAGAGGTGTCACACATCTTGACATGGGCAAAAGGCCATCTACCAGCCATATCGGCAGTGTTCATTCCAGGAGTTCTCAATTGGGAAGTGGACTTCCTCAGCAGTCACGACGTACATCCCGGGGAATGGTCTCTTCACCAAGAGGTGTTTCAGCCCCTAGTGGACAAGTGGGGCCTTCCGGATGTGGACCTCATGGCCTCCCGATATATTCACAAACTGCCAGTGTACGGGTCCAGGTCAAGAGAAGCCAAGACTCTCTTGATAGACGCTCTGACAGTCAAGTGGACTTTCCAGTTTGCGTACCTGTTTCCTCCATTCTCCCTTCTTCCTTGAGTACTTCGGAAGTTCAAACAAGAAGGAGGCACTGTCCTGCTGGTGGCTCCAGTGTGGCCCAGACGTCACTGGTACTCAGACCTTTGACACTCTGTTGCTGTTGCCTCTGCATCCGGACCTGTTGCCTCATGGTCCTTACCTTTACCCGAACCTGGGTCGTCTGTCTTTGACGACGTGGCTCTTGAGACATCCCTCCTAAGGTCCAAGAGTTTTTCCGGCTCTGTGGTTAACACCATGATCAGAGCACGGAAACCTGCCTCTGCCAGGATTTACCACAGGGTGTGGCATACCTACTTTGAATGGTGTCTTCCCAGAGGTTAAGACTCCCAAGTGTTTAGGGTATCTAGAGTTTTGGCTTTCCTGCAGGCGTGTTTGGATCTTGGTCTCCGCCTTGCTTCACTGAAGGTGCATGTCTCTGCCCTTTCAGTGTGGTTCCAGCAAAGGATTGCTCCTCTTCTGATATCCACACTTTCCTTCGAGGGGTCCTTCGAATTCAGCCTTGGGATTTGGCTTTTGTCCTTGGCGCCCTCCATTTGAACCCCTGGACTCAGTGGATCTCAAATGGCTTACTGCTTAGACAGGATTTTCTTCTGGCTATTGCTTCTGCCAGAAGAGTGTCTAATTTGGGGGCGCTCTCTTGTCGTTCCCCATTTCTGTTTTTTCACCAGGAGAGGGCGGTGCTTCTGACTCGCCCTTGTTTCCTTCCTAAGGTGGTCTCTAGTTTTCACATTAATAAGGAAATTATTGTGCCGGCCTTTAATTCCCCAGACCTCTCGGCAGGTGAGGCCTCATTGGATGTGCTACGTGCTCTCAGGATTTATGTGGACCGTATCAGTTCCCTTCGGAAGTCAAACTCCTTGTTTGTACTCTATGGTTTCCACAAGAAGGGATGGCCAGCCAATAAACAAACTTTGGCTAGGTGGTTTGAGTGGCGATTTCTGAGGCTTACATTCATGAGGGCCTTCCAGTGCTGCCCTCTGTTACTGCTCATTCTATTCGGTCTGTGGGTCCTTCGTGGGCAGCTCGCCGTGGTGCCTCGGCTGTTCAGCTTTGTAAGGCGGCCACGTGGTCTTCTGTCCAGACCTTTCTGAGGTATTATGCATTTGATACCTTTAGCTCTCAGGATGCATCCTTCGGGCAGCAGATTGTCCTCTCTGCACAGGAGCGTCCCCACCCTTGAGGGTACTGCTTTGGGACATCCCCAAGGTCACTCTGTGGACCCCCTATGGACCCTGAAGTAGAAAATTAGAGATATATTAAGAACTTACCTTTTATCTCTCTTTCTACAAAATCCATAGGGTCCACAGAGCACCCACCCTGTCGCACCTGTGCTTCAGTTGGGCTTCGCTCTGGTCACCGGTTTTCTGTCTCCTTCTGTGTGAGAATGTGATTCTTGTGTGTTCCAGACTTTCTTCTCTCTTTTATCCTCCTCCGGCCTTTTGGCTTGCTACAAAACTGAGGTGCCTCTGGCCCAGGGGGTGGGGTATAGGAGTGGGACCCAGTGCGTCCTGGGAAGAAAAATGAACTGCGTGGTGCCCGGATTACTCCCATCATCACCTATACCCCAAGGTCACCCCGTGGACCCTACGGACTTCGTAGAAAGAGAGATAACAAAGGTAAGTTCTTACCATATCTCTCCTTATCGCCGTAATTTCAAAATTGCACCTGTGCGAAGGTGGGTCGTTATTGTTATATAAATGGATGTTAATATGTAAGTAAATGTTAATTTAAAAAAATTGGTAAAATATGGTATTTAAAACAATTGTCTATATGGTTTACCTCATCCCACTTTTCAAATGCCATCTGTGTTACTGTCTCTCCAACTCTAGCTATGCATATTATACAAGACTAAATATTACCTGAAGCAACTACCAACCTTGGTGAGAGACGTGTGTTTTTGCAAAGGATTGTGCATGTCATAGTGTACTGCCTCAATAATTATACTGTGATGATATTGCAGGCTGCCCTTTCTTAACACACATCACTTCATTTTAAAAACATACAAAGACATAAAACTATTTCTGTGCTCTCAATAATAGAATAGAATAAAAACAAAAACAATGGTCTACACCAGTGGTTCTCAAACTTGGTCCTCAGGACCCCACACAGTTCACATTTTCCAGGTCACCCAGCAGGTGCACAGGTGTGTTCATTACTCACTGACACATTTTAGAAGATTCGCAGGTGGAGCTAATTATATCACTTGTGATTCTGTAAGGAGATCTGGAAAACATGCACAGTTTGGGTCCTTAGGACCGAGTTTGAGAATCTGTGGTCTACTATTTTGGCAGTTATTAGACGACTTATATAGTTGACACAGACTTTCCTTCCACAGTTATAAATTTTTATCTTTGTATGATGTCCCTCCCCTCTGATTAGTCACCTGTTTGAAGCAAGACACTCCCTATATTGGTGATCTAGGAATACAGGGCATGATTCTGATATGTACGTAAACCAGATGGTTTACGTACATAACTGATGTTTGGGGGCCTGTGCATATGCGCAAACTGGGTTCGGCGTTGCCGCTTGCAGTCCCCCTTAGCTTCAGGATGATTGAGATAATGCAGCGTTTGGGGAGTGAAACAGGGGCGCCGACCAGGACCTTTGTACAAAACATCAGAATTTGGCCCACAGTACTTGGTGTACAGCAGTATGGAAAATGTTACTGCTGTATAAATAAATACCAGTATTTATTACAGGAAGGATGAAAGCAGGGTTGGCTGGTTTAAACCAAATGTGTGTTTTTATTTTTTTAATTATTATTTTGTGACTACAGACACGGTGCTCTGACTTCTTTGAAAAAAAAAAAAAAAAGCCTATTATAAGGGAACGCCTCTGGTATTATTCAACATTCTTGTTACTTGTGTGCATTTACTAATTTAGTTCAGCTCACTCAAATGAAGACCACAACAGAGAAATAGAGAGGGTGAACCAGATTAGAGACGTATTAAATCTGCCTAGCATCAGCTAAGACTCCACAGACTCCTTCCCTAACAATCCCATAGGACAGGAGAAAACCACAACTAAAATTCTCACTCTTAAAGGATAAACAACTCCAACAAATTAAAGAGGCAATATATAGAAAAACATCTCCTTGTTTAATCTCCTGATTTATTTCAATTTAATTCCTTCAATTCTACTGAGATGAGTGGTAGGAGGAAGGACATAGGGCTAAATGTAATAGCTTGCGAACGCGATTTTCACCCACTGCGGGGATTTATGCAAATCTCCCTGTATTTTTAAAGTGACAATCATTTTAAAGGCTAAACCTGCCTGGTTTATCTCTTTTGTTGAGATAAAAAAACATAATTATTTTGGTTTGTTTAATGTTAGAAACCATTAAAACATGGTTGATCAAGGCTCCTAATTCATAGCAATGTTTCACAGTATTGTGTTAATGTAATAAGCGGTATTCAGTTTTTTTAATTTAAACATTATTGCAATAAAAACTGGTTTAAACTTTAAACCAAAAAAAATATGTGTTTTTTAATAACCTGTCTTTTTTTATTTATTTTTTATTTATTTATTTTTTAACCCTGGATGAAAGAAAAAAAATATTAAGCCAATGAACATTTGTCCCAAAATTGAAATTGGTTTTGAATGTTAAGTAATATTTTTAATAACTGTAGTTTGCCTTTGTTATTGACTAATAATCGGAACAGTCCTTATAACCTGATTCTAAGGCTTGAAACTTAGATTTAAATGTCAAGATTATAAACCTATATTTCTTGTTTTGTTTTTTTTAGCAACTATCTGGACCAGATAGCAGAGGAGGTTAATGATAAATTGCAGGAGGCTGGTCAAGTGACTATATCAGAATTGTGCAAGACTTACGACCTTCCAGGAGACTTCCTGACAGAGGTGATAAAGGACTGGCCACAGTCATATTTCGGAAGCTCTGTATTTCTTTGATTCTTATACTTCTGCATTAGAGCATAAATCGGTTACACCTCACAGTTCACATTTTCTAGAATATAGTTTTCATGGTTAACATAAGCCAATTCTTATCCACTTCCATTACAGGTCCCTTTTACACTTAACTGTGAAAACTGATAAAAACATTAAAGTATTACATTAGTTACACCATAAGTAACTTTTTAAGTCTGAATGAGTTCATCTATTTAGATAGAATCACCAGAATGAAGAATTGCAACTGCACTTCCCCTGTGGAGCAGATGTCAACCATCCACTCTTGTTTGTATTCTATGTGAATGGATCATATGTTGTTATATCTGTCCTATATGAAGCACAGCAGTAATATCAGGAATGGGGTAATATTGCTCAATTTGGGGTCTATGTACTAAGCCTTGGAAAGAGAGAAAGTACAACCAATCAGCTCCTAGCTGTCATTTTTCAAACACAACCTGTAATGTGACAGTTTGGAGCTGATTGTTTGGTACTTTATCTCCATCCACTTTATCTCTCTGCAAGGCTTAGTACATAGACGCTCATCCAACCAAATGCAGTTCAGCAATAGCTGGAATGTCAAATGCACTTATATATATTTTTCATTCTTTTCTTTTTTTACCACAGTCACTGACACTGAGACTTGGAAATATTATTCAAGGGAAGATTGATCAAAACAACAGGGGTGTGATATATACTGAGACATTTGTGGCTCGCCACAGGGCGCGAATCCGTGGCCTTTTCACAGCAATCACAAGGTTAGAAAATTGAATACATTTAGACATAAATATGTTGTACTTGACCAATATACACATTGATTTTATAACTGTTTCATAATTACTGTGCACATGACAGCAATATTGTTTTGACAGTTAAATATTTGTATTGTTTTAAACTTTTAGTAGATATAGTGCAATGATCATTTTAAATTGAATATACGGTATTATAAATGTTCGATCCTTTCTTTTGAAAGTATGTCAATGAGTTTGGAGCCTGACTGGCTCAGTGCTCTATACCGTATTGAATGATACTAGAAAATGTATTTGGTAGTGAATATGCAGATTATTATTATTGTTATTTGCCAAGTGAGGAATAAAGTTCAGTGTCTTTCCAACTAACCTTTTATTTGCTATAAATAAATTCTAGTATATATATTAATTGCTACATTTTCATTATTTAATGTGCAATTTAAATTTTTCCACACTGTGAAATCTACAGAGGGCAAGACCACGCAGGGCAAAACAGTTCAGTACAAACAGCACTGCAAATCTCAAAACAGCCACTGATGCAATGTGTGCAATTGAAATATACAGTGTCAGCTGAAACCTGTAGCTGTTACCGTGGGTGCAAAAGACAAGTCTAGTTCATCTGAAAATGCAAACGCAGATGATTGGAGTCCGGGGGCAGAGAGCCCAAGGAGGGTGTGTAGCAGGTGTGCAAGAGAAGTAGGTAATGAGAACAGGAGGGAGGAAGGCCCTTCTCATGTTGTTTCCAGTCTAAAGGGAAGGGGGAGACAAACAAAAGACATAAGGAGTGAGTCATTGTAATGGGAACTAAGGGCAGAAAGCAGGAGTGAGACAATTGGAGAGCGCAAAGGGTTCAGTTAGACCTGGCTAGGTGGTGGACAGATATGCTTTTTATGAACAGGTTGGTTTTCAGCGCCCGCTTGAAGCAATGCAGGCTGGGGGATAGTCTGATGGAACAAGGGAGATTGTGCCAATGAAGTCAGGGCAGCTCGGGAGAAATCTTGAATTCTGGAGTGAAATGTGGTAACCAGAGGGGAGGAAAGGCGGCGTTCAATGGCCGGCTGTAAAGGGCGGGAGAGAGTGTGTAAGGAGATGTAGGCAGCTGTGGAGTTGGAATGAGCCTTGTATGTCATAGTTAGGAGTTGGAAAAGGATTTTGTGGAGGAAGGAGAGCCAGTGAAGGACTTTCTAGGGAGGGGATGCAGACATGGAGTGGCAGGAGAGGGAAGATAAGTCTACCTACAACGTTAAGTACAGATTAGAGAGGAGCAAGATGGGTAGCAGGGGAGTCCAGTGAGGAGAAGGTTGCAGTAGTTAAGGCGAGAGAGTGAGTGGACAACGTTTTGGTGGCATCCCGGGAGAGGAAGGTTCTGAAGCGAGCTTGTGGAGCTGGATACGACTGGATAGGGCAAAAGATTTAATGTAGGGTGTGAAGGCGAGGGAAGAGTCAAGAGTGACTCCCAGGCAGCGAAGTTGGGGAACAGAGGAGATAGTGGTGTTGTTTACAGTGATTGAGTGATCTGGAGGGGAAGAGAATCCCGTTGGATCTGTGGCCGCTGTGGTAACTATGCAAGACTGATCGTTGATCTCTGTGAATTAAACACTTCATCATCTAAATGTGACTTCTGGTCATTGTTTGGTTTTTTCATTGCTGATATCGAACTGCAGGGGTGCTCCTGTAGAAACACAGGAGCACAGCGTCCATGCATGTGTTCATCCAGACATAATCCAAAGAGCAGGGCACTCACCAGGCTTGTTGATAATAATGAAAGGTAAGTTATAAATCTATATCAAAACATCTTGAGGGAAACGTTTTGAACCCCTTAGGAATCTTAATCATGACAGATGAGAATATCCCAAAAGTTCTACAGCAACTACACCCATCCCCAGACCAACTATATATACACCACTGTTAAGTGGGATTAGCAATCAGCTGTGGAACAGGAAATGAGCCCACTTAAGGGTCTATGGCCCTCATTCAGACCCACTCACGAGCGGCTGTCCGCTCGCAAGTGGGTCGAGGGTCCCCAGGGGGAGCTCCGTCGTGCGCATGCGCGAGACCCGACGAGCGAAGGACTTTCCTTCGCTCGGAGTGACTCATCAAAGGGGGCGTGCTGTCGATGGTGACTGACAGCACGCCCCCTTTGGTGGGCGTGCCTGCCAGACGGAGGCGTTCCCAAGGGAACGCCTACCGTCTGAAGCCGGCCCCACTGACATCACTAGTGAACGCCTTGGGAACGCCTCCGTCTGGCAGGCACGCCCCCGGCACGCCCACCAAAGGGGGCGTGCTGTCAATCAACATCGACAGCACGCCCCCTTTGATCAGACACTACGAGCGAAGGAAAGTCCTTTGCTCGTCGCGCCTTGCGCATGCGCACGACGGAGCTCCCTCCGTCGTGCGCATGCGCAGTGCAGACCATCGACCCACTTGCGAGCGGACAGCCGCTCGCGAGTGGGTCTGAATCAGGGCCTATGTACGAAGCCTTGGATGTTGATAAAGTATCAACAAATCAGCTCCTGTCGTTTTACAGGCTGTGTTGAAAAATGACAGGAGCTGTGGTTGGTCTGTTCATCACCTTGCAGAATATATTTATTATTTGGAATATAATAAAGGGCAGAATGGACCCATATGTGCACCAGAGGTCAAGCATATGAGGATTTATATATATATATATATATATATATATATATATATCAAACCAAATCTTTCAAAAGTAATTTGCATGTCGTCTTGAGAACAGGATAGAGAAGTCCCATTACTGGACTTCCAAGGTGCATCTTAATTTACATTGTATACTTGGGAGCTTGTACATCTTATTGACACAGTTGGAAACATTTACCACCCCTGACATAATTAGGATAAGAAAGACTTTTAATAAAACTCATTTCTACTTCAGGGTCCATAGGGGGTCTACAGGGTTGACCTTGCGGTATAGCTGGATCTGGATCCACGGGCACCACGCAGTTAAAGCTTTAGCTGCTCCCAGGATGCTCTTGGGTCCATCCTCCTCTATACCCTGCCCACGAGCCACAGGCACCTCAGTTTGAGTTGGTGCCCAGCCCCCAAAGCTTTTTAATTTAAAAAAAAAAACCTGTCAGTTTTTAGTTTTAACAGGGGCTCTTCAGTGTGGCAGCGAAGGGCTGTCTGTACAGACGCCCACGCTGCCGCTCTTACTCACCGCTGGCGCCGCAACGCCAGTATCGCACTGGGGATCGTGGCGGGAGGCCAGAGTCCGTACTAGCCGGACTCTGAGGACCTCCCTGGACTGCTGCCGGAGTCGCCGGGGAGAAGGTAAGCCGCGAGTCACCGATTAGCGGCGGCACGTGGGTCTTACTATTAATGCAGTCCTTTGCCCCCGGTTCTACGGGACAGACCGGGGGCTGCTAGCGGTGGCGGCGGGCTCCCCCCCCCATCGGAGGAATACCCACCAGGGTTATTTAGCGGCAAGCGGGATGCCGGCAGCCCGGGGGGTTAATAGCTAGCCAGGGGAGGAAGCCTTCCCTGTTTAGCGGCTCCTCCCCTCAGCTCAGCGCGCCTTTCAGCACGTAGTCTGGCGTAGCTGAGCTGCAGTTACTCGGCCACTCCTCCTCTGAGGTCTCTGGGGGCCATTTCTCTGTGGCAGCGCAGATCTCTCACTGAGCACGCGGACCGGTCCCCCTGTGTACCTCTCCCCCGATCAAGGACAGTATACACAGCACTATAGCCCTCCCAGACACTGAATCTGGGAGGTTGATTGTAGTGGAAAGGTGCAGTGAGTATATCTTCTCTGCATGGTATGTGACTTTTGCTAGTGCTTATTTCTACTTACTGTCAACTTATACCTGTGTACCTCTCCCCCGATCAAGGACAGTGTACACAGCACTATAGCCCTCCCAGACACTGAATCTGGGAGGTTGATTGTAGTGGAAAGGTGCAGTGAGTATATCTTCTCTGCATGGTATGTGACTTTTGCTAGTGCTTATTTCTACTTACTGTCAACTTATACCTATCCCTTTACTTCTCCTGCAAGCCCTACAGGTGTGTGGGGGAGGGGAGTTTCTACAGACCTCACCTATATAAATCACGTATTTGTGAGGTCCGTCACATACAGTTGTGTGCTACACAGTACCATATTGTGGGCTGTTGTTCAGCACACTGGTGAGTGCGCTTGATTCTGCTCTGTTGCCAGATATATTTATTTATATAATATATTTCCTCATGTCGGAGATTGAGCACTCCGTGGCTCCGGTGTTGGTCTCCTGCAGACGCTGTTCTGCAGGAGTGGATAGGGAGGATTTGTCACAGGATGGCCTGTGTAGACGGTGCCAGGTGGTTCCTGGCCCATCAAAACCTCCTATGACGCAGGAAACACCATGGGCGATGTTTTCTCAGGTGCTGGTGTCTATTGCGGACCGTCTGTCGGTCCCGACTGCTGTCCCTACTAGGGTGTTGCCCCAGCCGGCCATCCCCCATTCCCCGGGTGTCCCGCAATTATTGCGGAGCCCCCCCGGGTCTCAGTCTGTTGGTCCTTATGCGGGGTCACCTGTGTATATACAGGCTTCCCCTGTGACGCAGCAGTCTGTGGTGCCCTTCCAGGCCCCTGTGGCGGCTCCTCCACCCTGGGCGGATGTGCTCTCCAACTCAGTACAAAATTTGGCGGCCGCGTCTTCGGCTTTTCAGTCAATATTGCAGAATGACATGCCTTCAAGGGCGTCAAAACGCACACTAATGGCGCAAGCGGCGCATTTATCGGACTCCGAGGGGTCCTCCAGATGATGGGGAGGTTCATGATGACACTGACTCGGAGACATCGGTCCAGGAGGTAGATACCAAGTCGTCTATTAATGTGCGAGCACTGGTTAGGGCGGTGCGAGCCATTCTCCTAATAGAGGATGAGGCACTAGCTCCTAAGTCGAAGTATCCTAGTTTAAAAAAAACGAAGGTGGCTTCTGCGGTGTTTCCCCTGTCTGATCAGTTGACGGATCATATGGCGGTGGCTTGGCAGGCGCCCAGTAAGAGATTCCTGCCACAGAAGCGGTTGGCTTCTAATTATCCTTTTCCTGAGGCACATTGTAAAAAATGGGAAACTCCACCGGCGGTGGATTCCCATGTCACCCGTTTAATAAGGAGCTCTACTTTGCCATTACTGTCTATATCCTCGCTGAAGGATCCCACGGACAGAAAAGTTGAGACTTGCTTAAAGTCCATTTACTCCCTCTCAGGGGCAGTGACCCGACCGTCCATGGCCATCTCCTGGGTGGCCAAGGCCATTGAGGGTTGGGCCAATGCATTAAAGGATACCTTTCCGCACGATGCTCCGGATGTCCAGAGGGCGTTGTTAGGACAGATGAGAGACGCTGCTTCCTACATTGGAGAAGCCTCTTTGGATGCTAGACTACTGACCTCTCGAGTATCAGCTGCAACTGCGGGACGGGGTACTATTCTACTCTGTTTCTGGTACAGAAGCCCAATGGTTCTCATTGCCCTATCCTGAATTTGAAGTCTCTGAACAAATACATCAGAGTTCCCAAGTTCAGGATGGAAACGTTACGTTCCATCATTCTGGCGATGGAACCCGGGGATTACATGGTCTCCCTGGATATCCAGGACGCCTATCTCCACGTGCCCATAGCACCGGCACACCAGCGGTATCTGAGGTTTGCTATCCTGCAATATCACTACCAGTTTCGGGCGTTGCCTTTTGGCCTTTCCATGGCTCCGAGGGTGTTCACCAAGGTGATGGCAATTATGGCCGCCCACCTTCGGGGCCAGGATATACGGCTGCAGCCATATCTGGACGATCTTCTTCTGCTGGTGAGCTCCCCGGAGATACTTCTTCGACATCTCCACCTGACCATTGCTTGTCTTCAGGCACACGGGTGGTTGATAAATTGGAAAAAGTCATCTCTGATCCCATCACAACGGATGGTTCATTTGGGAGCCCTTCTGGATTCTCGTCAGCAAAGGATTTTCCTGACTCCGGAAGAGGTGCCCTCCCTACAACTGCGGATAAACAGTTGCCTGAGCAGTGCCAGGGTATCGGTCCTCTCGGCCATGAGATTCCTAGGGTCTATGGTGTCGGCATTCGACATGGTGGAATTTGCCCAGTTCCATTTCAGGCCCCTGCAGGGGCAGATTCTATCGGAATGGAATGGGTTACCTCACCTGGTCTTGTCCTCGGAAGTGCGCCAGTCTCTAGCTTGGTGGCTTCAGCCAGCTCATCTCATCGAGGGTCGCCCCTTGTGGATCCCGGACTGGGTTCTGCTCACAACAGATGCCAGTCTCCGGGGTTGGGGGGCAGTGACCGGCTCGTTGTCTCTTCATGGCCATTGGTCTGCGGAGGAAGCAGTTCTTCCCATAAACGTGCTGGAACTGCGGGACGTGTTCCAGCTGTCGTAGTTCAGGTGCAATCCGACAACGCCACCACGGTGGCGTACATCAACCACCAGGGAGGAACTCGCAGTCGAGCTGTGATGTCGGAGGTGTCTCAGATCCTGGCTTGGGCGAGTGCCACCTTCCAGCAATCTCGGCAGTCTTCATCCCGGGAATCCTGAATTGGGAGGCAGACTTCCTCAGCCGTCACAACGTGCATCCCGGGGAATGTTCGCTTCACCCAGAGGTGTTTCAACTTCTCGTGGACAAATGGGGACTGCCGGAGTTGGACCTGATGGCCTCCCGTCACAATTACAAGTTACCCGTGTATGGCTCAAGGACAAGGGACAGGTGTCTATATCTAAAGCCTGGTGGACGCACTGTCAGTGAAATGGACATTTCACCTAGCGTACCTGTTCCCTCCGATCTCCCTGCTGCCTCTGGTACTAAGAAAAATCAAACAGGACGGGGGCACTTTTCTGCTGGTGGCTCCAGCGTGGCCCAGACGTCCTTGGCACTCCGATCTCAGGAGCTTGTCCGTAGATTCCCCGTTCCTTCTGCCTCAGCGTCGGGACCTGCTGTTTCAGGGGCCTTGCATTTACCCAGATCTGGTTCGGCTGTCTTTGACGGCGTGGCTCTTGAGACAGCAGTCTTAAGGTCCCAGGGCTTTTCAAGCTCTGTCATCAGTACCATGCTGAGGGCGCGTAAACCTGCCTCTGCACGGATTTACCACATAGTGTGGCACACTTACTTTCAGTTGTGTGAGTCCAGAAACTTTGATCCTCAGGTGTTCAGGGTTTCTAGGATTTTGGCATTTCTGCAGTCAGGTCTTGACCTGGGCTTAAGTATGCTTCCCTGAAGCTTCATGTATCTGCTCTGTCGGTGTGGTTTCAACGTAGAATCGCTACACTGCCTGACGTTCACACCTTCTTCCAGGGTTTTCTTAGAATCCAGCCTCCCTTTATGCCTCCAGTGGCTCCGTGGGACTTGGCGGTGGTTCTTCGGGTCCTGCAGGGACCTCCTTTTGAACCTCTTGAGTCGGTTGACCTCAAGTGGTTAACACTTAAGACTGTGTTTCTCCTGGCAATTGCTTCGGCCAGGAGGGTATCCGAGTTGGGGGCACTTTCCTGTAGTCCCCCCTTCTTAATGTATTACCAGGACAGAGCGGTGCTTCGCAGTCGTCCTGAGTTTTTGCCTAAAGTTGTCTCTTAAGTTCCACATCGATCAGGAACTTGTGGTGCCTGCTTTTCAGTCACCTGATCTTACAGCTGGTGAGGCTTCGTTGGACGTTGTCCGTGCTCTCAGAGTTTATGTGGATTGGACTGCTTCTGTAAGAAGGTCCGATTCTTTGTTTGTCCTCTTTGGTTTTCATAAGAGGGGTTGGCCTGCCAACAAACAAACTGTTGCCCTTTGGCTTTGTTCTGTTATTCGTGAGGCTTATGTACAGGACGGTTTACCTGTTCCAGCCTGTGTTAAGGCTCATTCCACTCGGTCTGTGGGTCCTTCTTGGGCTGCTAGATGTGGTGCCTCTGCGGTTCAGCTGTACAAGGCAGCCACTTGGTCTTCCATTCAGACGTTTTTTGAGGTTTTATGCGTTTGACACCTTTGCCTCTCAGGATGCATCCTTTGGGCGCAGGATTCTCCTTTCTGCACAGGAGCATCCCCGCTCTTAGTTGAACTGCTTTGGGACATCCCCAAGGTCAACCCTGTGGACCCCCTATGGACCCTGAAGTAGAAAACAAGAGATATGGTAAGAACTTACCTTTTGTTATCTCTGTTTCTACGAAGTCCATAGGGTCCACAGGGCGCCCGCCCTGACGCACCTGGCTTCAAAAGGGCTGTGTTGCTGGTCACCGGTTTTCCGTCTCCCATTTCTGTGAGTATGGTTTCTTGTGTGTTCCAGTCTTCGTTCTCTCTGTTTAGTCTCCTCCTCCGGCCTTGCCTGCTTACCAACTGAGGTTCCTGTGGCTCGGGGGCGGGGTATAGAGGAGGATGGACCCAAGAGCATCCTGGGAGCAGCTAAAGCTTTAATTGCGTGGTGCCCGTGGATCCAGATCCAGCTATACCACAAGGTCAACCCTGTGGACCCTATGGACTTCATAGAAACAGAGATAACAAAGGTAAGTTCTTACCATATCTCTTGTTTTACTGCATATGTTCAGTCGGATACATCTCAAGATGTGTCCAGCTCTACAACATATGCACCAGGTGTACATCCGGAATCGGTGAAATACTGCCAGCCGCATGGCCGGCGGTTCGATTCCCGGCAGCGGCAGCCCAACATATGGACAGATCCCGGCAGCGCTGGAAATCCTCATCGTCCTCAGGTAAGTATATACTAACCTAACCCCTATAACCCTCCTTAGGGGTGCCTAATCCCACCTGTAAGTGCCTAACCCCCCCCCTTCCCCGCTGCCTAAACCTAAGTCCCCTGGGGGGGTGCCTAACCCTAAGTCCCTCCCGGGGGTGCCTAACCCTAACCATCCCTCCCCCTAGCCTAACCCTCCCGGGGGGGTGTCTAACCCTAAGTCCCCCCCGGGAGCCCTAAACCTAACCCCACCCCCGCGGCTGTCTGCTCGCGGCGCCCGGGATTCCTTCGATCGGGATGCCGGACGCCTGTCTCCCGGTGTCGTGAAAATGACAGGCGTTTAGATATAGACACCTGTCATTTAACCCACGACGGGATAAAGCAGTCGGGAAGCCGGCTGTCGGCATCACGTCAGCCGGTTTCCCGATTGCATCCCATACATCCACATTACCAAGTGTGTAAACTGTATACTGTGGCCCCACAATAGTGTAGAGAGAAGCTCAAGATATAATGAAGTGTCCTATAAATGAGAGAAAACTATTTCTGGTCAGTGTTGTTAATAAATGCAAAATATCCCATTTACCATATAAAGTATAAGTAAATACAAACATATGTTGTGAATCTAGACATGTTGCCCATCCAACCTGTCTAGACTGGAACAGTATTACAGAGAGGAATGCACAAAAATTGTAGTGTCCACTTTTGCAAAGCAGGTAGAGACTCTTAACAAATAGGTGTAATTGCAACTAAATGTGCTTCTACATAGTATTAAAACAAGTGGCTGAACACTTTACAGCCATTTTATCAACATTTGTAAACCGAAACAATAGTAATCTTATTTATTCTATTTGTTTTAGACCCACACCAGTAATTAATTTGATTTCTCAACATGGGTTTCCAGAGCATCTTCTATACTGTAAGTATGTATACTCACAACGTTGTGTTTATGCCATCTGTCATTAATTTACACAAGTGGTAGTTGTTTTGATTCAGATCATCCTGACAAAGTTTTGAAAACTTTCACTTGTTCTTGAAAGTCATATACAGTCTGTTTTATGTATTAACGATGGATGTGTTATGGGAAATCTTGCACACTACAGATGTAGCAGTTTTCAACAGTCATCTAAGCTAATAATTAAAGGAGAATAACATAATACATTTTACATTTGTATGCAGTGTGTTTCAGGCTGCTCCGTCAATTAAGAATTACTATTTAGACATTCTTTAAAAAGTGCTTGTTGCTTTCATCCTTTTTTGCAGCTCTGTTGGAGGAGCTTGTTAACTGTGGACGTTTAAAGGGCACAGTGGTCGGCGGGAGACAGGATAAGGCTGTGTTTATTCCTGACATCTATGCCAGGACACAAAGCAATTGGATAGATGCCTTTTTCAAGCAAAACGGTTACCTAGGTAACGCTCTTTTCCCTCTATGTATAAGAAACAAGGAGGTCTTTGTGAATCTTGTTTTGAGCTACATTAAAGTAATTTAGAGAATGCACCTTCTGGCAGGAAAAGCCAACTTTTCACTTTGTCCATCTAGACCTGCAAACTTGCTTCTTTGTTATTTTGTATATTATTAAACATTTTGGAGTATTATCTGTACATGGTGAAAATAAAAATGTAGAATATAGTTAGATTGCAGCAGAGAAACAGGAAGTTTGCTTGTTACGAAACCCTTATTCAATCATGATGAGAACAATCAGTGATCCCTACCATGAGGTTTCTAAATCAATTGTAATACACTCACATTCTAATTAACCAGTAACACTTTGAAATGCACAAATAAAAAAAAGATCCATCCTGACATCTACTATGAGAGCCGATATTGCACATGTCTAAAATAACAATGTACTGCTTTTTGGGTGGAGAAATTGACAAACTACAGTAACACATATTGCTGGAATCACTCCTCTGAGGTTCACATCCTCTGTAGGTGTCTCCTAAGAAATTACCCCAGTAAATTAGGGTCCAGTTTAAAGTAGGCCTCTAATAGAGCCTTATGTTCGCCCTTACCCCTATTACCCTAATCATGTTGCTTTGGCAAATATAGTTTAAATCCCAGCACCACTCATAATCACACTGGGAACATTGTGTCGGCTGCCCAAAGCAGAACAGTGGTAGAGACAGGTAGTGATATTACTCTGCACCCACTGCTACATTATTCCTCCTTTGTTGGCTCCCAGTTTCTTCAGGCACCCTCACTGCATAGCAGTTAGTAATGCTAGAGGAGGATCCACCACCGGATTTGTAAAGGGCAGCAATGGGTGTAAGGGCTAGTATGTAAATTTTTCCACACAAAAGGTTCAGTTCTTGTTTAGATTACTATTGCAACTCAGATAAAGCTATGTGATATGTTTACTAGTGATATGTCTGTGCTGCATAATCAAAAAGAAAATGTCCTAGTTTTTCTTTTTTCTTTTTATGAATTTTTAGTAAAATATGCAGACAATTTGTGCGCAAAGATCCTTTTGTTTTAAAACATTTTCATTTGAGTATGCTAACTGCCAGCACTAGTGGAGGTGAATAGTGCCTCATAACAGGCACAGTTTCTTCAAGGGCACCATTTTTTCTCTTGGTGGAAAATATAGATGATCAAAACACATCTATAGAAGCACTTTGTCTTGAAGGGACTGCAACATCAAATGTGTGCTTTTATTGTGTTGTGTGTAGGAAAGTACATGTGAAAATATTGTTTGGTTTGTCTTAGTATAAACTCTCTTTACAGGAGAGTGAGTTTGCATACAGAAACAGGCAACTATAAATGCTCCACACTCCCAATCTTCTCTTTTAAGCAAATTCCTGATAAGAGCGTAATGCTGGGTACACACTGGCAGATATATTAAGCGATCAATACTGGCAGATATATTGGGCGATCAATTGATCGGCGGATATATCGTGTGTGGCTGTAGGCCATTGTGTACCAGCGGTTTGTCTGTGAATGACGTTGTTCACAGACATATCGCGATGGCTGTGCTACACAGCCGATGGCAGATATAGTGCATCCTGCAATGTATTCACATCGCTTCACTTTTATTCCATAATGGAATAAATTCATTTTTGTCCTCAAAATTCTACACACAATACCCCATAATGACAATGTGTAAAAAGTTTTTTTTGAGATTTTTGCTCATTTAATAATAATAAAAAAAAAAAAAAAAACAAGAAATCACATGTACATAAGTATTCACAGCCTTTACTCAATACTTTGTTGATACACCTTTGGCAGCAATTACAGCCTCAAGTATTTTTGAATATGATGCCACAACTATCTTTGGGCAGTTTTGCCCATTCCTCCTTGCAGCACCTCTCAAGCTCCATCAGGTTGGTGGGAAGCGTCGGTGCACAGCCATTTTCAGATCTCTCCAGAGATGTTCAATCGGATTCAAGTCTGGGCTCTGGCGGGGCCACTCAAGGACATTCACAGAGTTGTCCTGAAGCCACTCCTTAGATATCTTGGCTGTGTGCTTAGGGTCGTTGTCCTGCGAGAAAGATGAACCGTCGCCCCAGTCTGAGGTCAAGAGCACTCTGGAGCAGGTTTTCATCCAGGATGTCTCTGTACATTGCTGTATTCATATTTCCCCCTATGCTGACTAGTCTCCCAGTTCCTGCCGTTGAAAAATATCCCCACAGCATGATGCTGTCACCACCATGCTTCACTGTAGGGATGGTATTGGCCTGGTGATGAGCGGTGCCTGGTTTCCTCCAAACATAACGCCTGGCATTCACGCCAAAGAGTTCAATCTTTGTCTCATCAGACCAGAGAATTTTGTTTCTCATGGTCTGAGAGTCCTTCAGGCGCATTTTGGCAAACTCCAGGCAGGCTGCCATGTGCTTTTTACTAAGGAGTGGCTTCCTTCTGGCCACTCTACCATACAGGCTTGATTGGTGGATTGCTGCAGAGATGGTTGTCCTTCTGGAAGGTTCTCCTCTCTTCACAAAAGAATGCTGTATCTCTGACAGAGTGACCATTGGGTTCTTGGTCACCTCCCTGACTAGGGCCCTTATCCCCCGATCACTCAGTTTAGACGGCCGGCCAACCCAAGGAAGAGTCCTGGTGGTTCCAAACTTTTCCATTTACATATGATGGAGGCCACTGTGCTCATTGGGACCTTCAAAGCAGCAGATATTTTTCTGTACCCTACCCCAGATTTGTGCCTCGAGACAATCCTGTTTCGGAGGTCTACAAACAATTCCTTGGACTTCATGCTTGGTTTGTGCTCTGACATGCACTGTCAAGTGTGGGACCATATATAGACAGGTGTATGCCTTTCAAAAT
Source organism: Taudactylus pleione (assembly GCA_031769625.1). Classification (NCBI taxonomy): domain Eukaryota; kingdom Metazoa; phylum Chordata; class Amphibia; order Anura; family Myobatrachidae; genus Taudactylus; species Taudactylus pleione. Next base: position 30,858,455 of record JAUIMM010000014.1, read on the forward strand.
CATGTCCAATCAACTGAATTTACCATAGGTGGTCTGCAATTAAGCTGTAGGAACATCTCAAGGATGATCAGTGGAAACAGGATGCACCTGAGCTCAATTTTGAGCTTCATGGCAAAGGCTGTGAATACTCATGTACATGTGATTTTCTTAGTTTTACTTTTTTTTTTAATTAAATTTGCAAAAATTAAAAAAAAAAACTTTTTACACGTTGTAATTATGGGGTATTGTGTGTAGAATGTTGAGGACAAAAATGAATTTTTCCATTTTGGAATAAGGCTGTAACATAACAAAATATGTGAAGCGTTGTGAATACTTTCCGGATGCACTGTATATCTGCTAATCGTGCTGTGTGTACGGGTGGTCAGCCAACCGTCTGTACACTTGCAGCAGAGGCAGAAGGGAGGGGGGGCGCGACGCGACGCGACTCCTAGCCAGTGGGACCCACGGCCAGATGACAGATCATGGTTGTTCAGTGTGTATGAACAACCATCATCTGCATATATATCTGCAGACCAGTCGATCTTCAGATATATCTGTTATGTGTGTAGTGTACCCAGGTTAAGATACTTCTATCTTCAGTGTGAGTGGAAGAGTATAGCAGAAAGGTTTGGGCAATATATTTTACCAAAAATAGGAAAAACAAGATCAAAGGTGATACTATGAATTGGCTGTTTGAATTGCTATATATACAGATGTCATCATAGAACTAGCCTCAATAAGCCATGTGGCGCGATTGAGTCACCATATCCCATGTGACTCTGCTAGCACATGGCATCTTTTTTACCCGAAAATGCGTCTAAATCACAATGTTTTGTGACTTGTACACACCAGGAGACCATGCTGATTAATGTGATATGCAACACTTGTATATCTGTGTGTGACAACGGAACTTGGCATGGAAAAAAACTGCGGCCACTGCATCGTAGCATTTCTAATAAAGATTCAGACTCATTCGCCACAGATATACAAGTGTCGCATATCACATTAATCAGCATAGTATCCTGGTGCATCCTAGTTGCATTACATGGTGACTAAGATGCATTCTCGGTTGAAAAAGAGGCGAAAAAGACACCCGGCGCTTAAAGAGTCTCATGAGACCTGGCGCACCAAGAAGGGCTGCTTGGCACGACTGCTGTGAAGACACATCTGTAGCTGATGCTGTCACATAATGCTAACACTACAATTGCTGTGACATCTACAGACTTTACAAGTCCTTTAAATTGTATGCTAGAGGACCTGTATCTGCCCTCTATATCACATCTGATTTTATGTATGATTTGTTTGTACGGACTGCCCAACATTGTGGTGCAAATTCAAATAAAATGGTATTGAACCTAAGCGCATTTAGACTTGCTTACACTTGCATGTGTCAGGAAAATGAAGATCCAACCAAGTATAACTGTGGTGTGTTACAAATCAGTGATCATGTTGATGGAAAATGCATAGCATATTGTTTTGTAATCTGAAAGGAGACCCAAAAGTAATGGTCTTTAATATTCAGGAGAAACCTAGAAATACGTGTGTATATCAGAACAGCAGTTATTCACATCCTCCAAATACATTTTTTAAGGTGCGTACAAACTGTATGATTAAAATGGCCGATATGAACGATAGCAATATCGTTCATATCGTCCATTTTTTTGGGTGGCAAACTACCCGCGATGCGTGGGCACGCATGGTCGATAACTATATCGGCCATCGCCCGTGCATGCAGGCCAATCTGGTCGATATCGAACAGGTTACGATAGGGACCCGCGATCGTTGATCGCAAGTTGTTGGTGGGTGCATGGTGTGCTAGATCCATATCGATCATCCAGCACACCCGGGAGATCGTACAACGATATTGTTATCATTGTCGATCGTCCCGTGTGCATGCATCATTACAGTTTGTTTTCAATAGTCTATTTAAAAAAACGATATGTAAATATAAATATTATTTTGTGTGTGTTTGCCAGAGTTCGATTCTTTGTCTAGGCTCGGGATCCCAGACCCTATTGGTTATATCCGGAAAAGATACAAGGCTTCCCAGTTGGTCTATTTGAAGTCAATATGTGTTGGTCAAAGTATTATGGATCAAGTGGAAGCTTCGGCTGAGGAAGCAATAAGCTCGGGATCATGGCTGGACATTGTGGTATGTGGCACTGTCTTATGGTTTTGCCTTGCAAATGATTGCCCCTGTAAAAATAGGGGCAGACTCAACGGCATCTTACATAAGCCTCACAGTCTTTTGATTAGGGTGCACCAACAGAATAAAAAAAATAAACATTTTATGTTTTATAATACATGATAAACTGCATTGTCTTTCTTTATTTCATTGCCAGTAGAATATATTTTGCCTCTCATTTTAGCTGTTATATCCATGTTCAGAAAGATCTAGCCAGCCATTCAAGAGTTAGCAGATGAAGATTTGCTACTCTGACCCTGAAATGGACCAGACAATTTAAAACTTGTATTTCACCAATTTTGGATCACAGTTTGGATCCACTTTCCAATTCCTCTGTTGTCCCATTCCATACGTAGTCTGTTCAGCTCATTGCAAGTTTTTTTTTAATGCTTTTTGCATTTGAAAATCATCAGTCCAGTTTGATTGCTACTTAATGGAACTTGTTAGATGTAACTGCATCTGTCACTTGGTTACAACATTGTTGCTGTCTAGCAATGATTTTCATATTTTATAGAAATCAAGTCTTACAAAAATAAATGTTTCATTTTAAAACAAATATGTAGAAATACACTTTGTATTCCAGTTCACTTTGTCTTCCAACTATGCTCCATTGGACAAATTAAATGTGAATTTCAGCATTTTATGTTCCTTAAGTCTGATCTTGCCTGTTTTATACAAATACTTATGGATGCTGTTTAAATACTACCGTTTTCTCAGTAATAATTTGTGTAGTAAAGGAAAAAATAACTGTTAGATATGTGTGGTCTGAAACCCCTATTTCCTATTTGATTGTAAAACTTTATTTAATATTTACATCTGTTACAAAGGGACATTGGAAGCAGCACACATATAATTTTTATTTTTATTAAATCCTAGCCTTTGTTACCAAGTTGTTTTTCTATGGAAGATGCTTCAATCTTACTCCAGCAAGTGATGAGAACATTGAACAAAACATCATCTGCTCGAATCTTTGGAGACACTATTGTTGTCAGCGAGAAGTTTATTAATGAATGCCTCGATAAATTTAACGATCTCATGCAGCACAAAGCTGAAAGGGTATGTATCCATTTTATGTATGTAGAATTTGTCACTTTGGAAACACCAATATATTTCCTTGAAATCCAATACAAATTTCAGTGTCACATCATCCGATTAGTAATGGATCTTTTTCTGTAATTACTACAACATGTGCAATGTGATTTACCAGGAAATGAAGAAAAGCCCGGTATTTCTAGTAACAGAAGACGATCTCAAGCAAGCAGCACTACTGGAAACCGCAGCCATCGGCAAAAAAGACAAGAAGGAGGACAGGCGGAAGAAAGCTGCAGGTTAAATTCAATAGCTAAATTCCACATTTCTTTACTTCAGTGTTTATTTAGATGTATCATTATTTTGACCTGGTAGTCTGCAGCACACAACCGCATTATAGCTATAGATACTACTTAAATGATGTGAGGTCTATCATGGCAGACACCCAATATGTCATATTTCGGAATAAAAAAGAGTGTCGAGATTCTTCAGAAGTCCATCATGTTCTTTGCTTTGAAGAGTACATATTGAGGAGTGTAGGCTGTGTTGATCTGAAATAATCTGGAGGCTAAAGAAAAACTGCACAAATTGGATGCAAATGTAGAACTCATCATCTAGTTTGGTTGAAACAGGAAAATGAATCTCCAGGAGGTTGGAATAATTTCAGCATGATGAGACTGGTTCAATCAGGGCTGCAATTAAAATAAGTAGTTCTGACATGGGGACCTTAACTTTTAATGGTGAGCTTAAAATAGAGCATCTCATATTTGTTATACTTTATACGCCTAGCGTGTCAGAATGAAATGACTATAAAGTATGTTCCCTAAGCGTATAATCAGTTTGAGAAGTCCATACATTTTCTTCAGTGTATCCCAGTTATAGATGGTTGTGACATGGCTGGAGAGAAATGGACAGCAGAATCAAAAGTGTAGACTTCAAATTGCAGAGATCTGATTAACATGTGACATCTAGGAAGCGTGTGGCTGTGCGCAGTTTATTATTTGTCTGTGTGCCCTTTCACTGCCACATGTTGTTTAGGGCACATTTGTAACTACCAGGCCATTTTAAATATTTGTCCATACAGTTGGTTATGCTTTTGGCAGGACATTTTCTTTTATAGACTATCTAAACACCGTTGGCTTATCTAAACCAATTTCACCAGCTGGCATAAATTACTGTCATAAGCAAAGGCATGCTCACACACACAAGATACATAGATATCATTTGTATGACAATCACAACGTGGTGCAGATTGTGACATTTTCAGCAGTTATTTCATGTTTCATCGCATTTATTTTCTAGAAGTACTACACATAGTTCAAAAGAAGCCCATAGGCTTTACGTTTGCATAAATTGTTAGTTGCATTTTATGTTTATTATCGGCTCAGGATTACTCCTGAAAAGCTCCTGAGGTTACTACTGCTTTCACTTGTATTTTGATCACTAGCGACGAAAACAATGTACAGAAAAACTAAGCATTCTTGTGTATTGATAAAAAATGTATTATACTCCCTACATTTACCGATTTATCCCTGATTGTCACGATTGAATATTTAATTTAAAAAACATAATTTCACATGAATGTTTTCATCTAGCACTATGCAATAGGTATAACTCCATTAACCATAAAAGCAGAGCACACACTGAGTAGTGACTTGGAAGGGGGGCACTAAAGGTGAAAAATACCATACAGGTGCTTCAGACAAATGTTCTTCAATTAATGCAGGCAAGGCATTACAGGCACAAGCCAACACACAAATCTTTATTGGAAGCATTTTCTAAAATGTTGGTCATGCATGCTGTAATTTTGTCCAGCAGAGGGCAGTGGAAGCATTAGAGGAGGTTATGGAAACGCCAGAGAGATAAAAATAAAAAAAGCGAAGAAGAAATCAAGAAAGGACGAAGATAGCGATGACGAGTTACAAAGTGCAAACGCAAGTAACTAAGCTTATCATATAGAACATTACATATAATGTTTTGCTATTAATATATCAGGACAGATTATTAGAAGCCATCCCCTGCACAGGGGATACACTAAGACATTATTTACTTTTCATTAATTATATTGTTTTCTCATGGTCTAGCGCTGTTTGCTTATGATTATTGATTTATGTTTTATTTTTTTGACAGTTTAATCAACTACTCTTCTCCTTATATACATTTCTATCCGATTCAGTCACTCCGTAATAATAGTAACCAATGCATCTGGTAACTAAGCATAATATATTATTTTAAAAGTGTAACTATTTTAGTGTAATGCATGCATTTAAACTATCACTAATAAAATATATAATCATGGTGTCACTACATTTTACAAATGTAGAACTTCCTGGCAGGATGCACTTTTTCCCATGATTAATCTAGAATATATAAAACACTGTACCTCCCAATGAGTGTAATAAAATTGATATATAGTGGTTATAGTGTGGCGATGTTTGATACCATAATGTATTTTTCCTGCTGTTTAACTACGATTCTTTATCAGATAAGCCAAAGGAAGGAGAGGTCCCATTTATGTCCCTGGAAGAAATTCAAGATGTTTTAAGAAAACATGTTCCAGATTCTCCAGATGAGCTGATCATTGAGCTGTCTGAAAATTTAATAAGGTTGGTTAATCAAATGTGATTATCATGACAGATGTGTGTGTGCTCTTTATAAATGCCTTTTCATTTAGCTGAACATGAAACATTGCAGAATGCATGGCTCAATAGCTATGGAAATAAGCTTTTTTTTATTCAGTGGTCTTTTTGTGTTGTATAATTTTCTGAGAAGACTATTGCTCAGTGGATTACTGAGGCAATCTCCCAGACCTGTGTGGGGACAAGTTTTCCGGTTCCAGAAAGTTTTTGAAGGCTCGTTCTACTAGGCCTGTGGCAGCTTCAGGGACAGCTAACCATGGGGCCTCTGTTAATAAACAGCTCTGCAGAGCAGCAACCTTTTCATCTGTGCATACATTCACAAAAGGCATGCTAGCTTCAGGCGGAAGCAGCTCCGCACTGCGTACCTCGGAAGATTTCAAATCGGGATATTTTTACTCACCGTAAAATACCTTTCTCCGATTCCATGGGGAACACTGGACGCCCTCCCTCCCACTTATTGTTTGTGGTGTCACTCTCCTCTGACGGCTGTATGGCCATTCAGGGTTTAGAGAAGGAACCTGAGTTTGTGTCAAACTTGAAAGTTCCAAGGTACCTCTCTCTCTGTAACCACAGCGTTTTCAGTGTCACAGACGCTGGGGTTAATGTTGGAGATTCTGGGATTAGTGTCGGAAGACAGTGGATTTAGTGTCAAAGACGCTTTGGTTAATCTGTGAAAGGACTTACAGTGATATGATGATGGGTGTTACGTAATGGATATGTTAGGGCAGTGGTTCCCAAACGTTTTTGAATTGCAGCACCCTAGAGCATCAGCATTGTTTTCACTGCACCCGTAAGTCAAAAGTATGTTATTGAGAAATTCAGAAAAAAATGTAGTGAAATAAATTGTACTTACCTGTCATCCTTAGGTTTGGTTATATAGTGGTGGACAGGTTTGTGCTTCTGTTTGTGCATATATTTACATTACATTGACAGTAAAGAATTAGATTTGGTCCTGGACCACCAACCTGAGGCACCCCTGCAAGTGTCCCAAGGCACCCACCCGGGGTGCCAGGGCGCACAGTTTGGAAACCACTGTCTTAGGGGATGATGTATAACAGGAGTGTTTGGTGGAATTACAGGTGAGTTTGATACTGTAAGTCTGAGGAAAAATAAGTTACAGTGATGTATGTTTATATATAGACAGAACACTGCAACTAATTTCCACTCATGCATCTTATACAGTGTCTAGGGATTTGGGCTGAAGGGATGCCTAGCACTTCTAAACATCTAGACATGCCCCCTGCACACAGACCACTCCTCCATTGTTGCATATGAGTCATTCTTATTTTGAGAGTACAAATGTCACTTGTATCACTTGACTCATCCCGTGATGGAATGTGTACCAACTAGTGTTCTACTATGTTTTCTATAACGTTATAAAATCTGTTATGTTGTTATTATAGGATTGACAGTGGTTCAGTAGTCGACAAAAAAGTTTATCGGGATATGAAAGTGAAACACCAGCGCTGAATTGGACTATCAGCCCACTGTCTAACAGATGAAGACACACACTCTCTAATGGGGGGTATCCACTTAGCGATATACAAACGAGAGCACGATTGCGACATTGCAATCGTGCTGTCGTTTGTATAGCTAATGATGTGCCTAGACGGAACGTTTACTCGTTCAGTCCCGGCACATCCCTCATCCCCGCACATGCAGAATCTGACGAGATCGTCCGGTTGACCTGCATGTACGGGCGATGTCTGATGTCGGAAGCGACCCGCGGGCACGCGCATCGCGGGTCGCTTCCGCCCAAAACATGCCCGATGCATGCGCGATTTGCAAGCGATTGCAAGATAACAACATCGTTATTGTGCAATCGCTTGTTTAAATCGCTAAGTGGATACCCCCCATAAGGCTCATGATACACATGACAGTATGCATGTAATACATTTCCTACAGCCGTGTTCCAGCTACCTCCTCACAAAACAAAAGTGTTATTCATTCTTACTAGTGTTTATAGATGACTTTCAAATGGTTGAAATTCTGAATGTATGTGGAAATGGAACAAGTAGTGTTCCAAGTATTTGAACCGTATAATGCAGACTCCCTTAGAATAATGATCTTTAAAGTCACAATCCTTTAAAATGCATAATTCAAGCCCATGGCTTTGTGCCTTAAATTCATAATGCCTACCTCCCACACTATAACGAACCAATATCAAATATTTCAAACTGTAAAACATCTACACTGGAACTGTAGTATCGACAGGTTATTATGGAAGACGTTTATATTGTTTCGTTAACTTCTCAATTTAATCTATAAATTATTGAGCTGATGTAAAGGTAAATTCATTTAGGTACATTTTAGACATGTCTATAAGTTTTGCATTTATACTGTTTAAAATATTTAAAGTTGTATATGTATCTCACCTTGTTGCATCTAATGTGACTAGAACTGCCAGTATGAAGCCGCAAAACTCTACAGCAGATCAGTATAAAGCTCCAAACCAAAGTGTTGCTATATACATCTACATACAAGATGACAAAAGGAGCACTGGCTTTTCTGGTAGAGGTGTTAATGGTTTCACTAAGCGATATATCATTTAAAATCTTTAATTTTTATTAGCTTAAGTTTCTTCATTTATGTTTTGCAGACCTCTAACAAAAAGTTACCAAGAGGTGGTGCGGTCGGTTTTCATGTCCTCAACTTCATCTTCATCGGGAGCCAGCAGAAAACAAACTATGAAGGACTTCCAAGAGGAACTCTCCAGTCTTTATAACAATATTCGATTGTTTGAAAAAGGAATCAAACTTTTCACAGGTCTGTGACTTTGTCTGTAACAGCACAATGCTTCTTGATTGTCTTATCATATTTGTATGATTGTATTCCATACATTAGTAGTTCCCAAACTTTCTTAAATTCAGGCACCCTACAGTATCAGCAATTTTTTCAGATCACCCCTAGGTCAAAAGTTTCTTATTGAGCAATTCCGAAAAAATATTAAAGTAAAGTAAATTGTGCTTACCTGTCATCCTTACGGCCGCTTATATGGTGGTGGACAGGCTTGTGCTTCTGTTTGTCCATATATTTTATGATTGGCAACCTTCAATACCGGTTTTGCCTATCAAATTGACTATAACAAATTGACCATAAATCATTATTTGATTTTGTCCTGAACCACAAACCCATGGCACCCCTGCAAGTTCCCCACGGCACCCAGTTTGAGAACGGCTGCCATACATAAAGATTGGGTCAGCCACTGCAGTATTTTACTTTTTTTCACCAGTCAACTGCATCTATAAGTTTCTAATGTAGGATATTTGTTTAAAATGTAGCAGTAACAACAAGCAAATCCTATAAATGCAGAGGATGGTGAACCAGAATCACCCACATACACAGAACCCAATACTAGGTTACAGGTAGAAGACGGGCACTAACCGTTTACTTATAATTAAGACCTACATCCTGAAAGAGGTACTAAGACAAATTGCAAGGGAACTACATAATGCTTCATAAGAATGTCAGATTAAAGGCAACATTACCAGACTCACCTCTCTGACATATAACCAGTCAGCAAATATAAGGTCTTTTCTGGCTTTGTTTTCTGTTTCTGATACAAATGGAACATATTCCTGTGGGCATACAGAAAAAATAACAATACCCAGATCTTCGGACGTGTATCTGACATACCTAATGATGAAATGCCCAGATGAAGGTCTGTGTGTAGCAGAAACTAAACAACCTCTCAGCAGAGGCATGAATACACACCACTTTACTGTGACACTCAAACACACACCTCTACTCCCACTTGGAAAATATTTTTAGTGCCTTGATCAGTGTACACTAACATTGCAGTTTTGGAAATGGAAATTCAGGACTGGAAATGTAAAAAATATATAAATAAAAAATATCCAGCAATGGAAAATTCAAAACCATGATTTATGGCTTATTATTCAACTTAAATCTGAACTGACAATACCCTTTTCACTACTTTAACAATTTCATTAACAACATTAAAGCACCTTGTGTTAGACAAATATATAAAGGGTTAAATCAACAACTATAATTAAGCTGCAAAAATAGTAATTATACACATTACAATACAGTGTACTCCCCAATTCTAATCCTTTTCAGGTCAGTGATGTTTACTGTTTACGTGTGTAAATGCAGAACTACAACTTTCTTATGAGTCGTTCTATTCAATGAAACACTGTACAGGGCATGAATACCGCATTGAATGTACAAATGTTTATGTGCTTTTAGGGCATTCAGCTGGGCTCCAAGAGAGATGGAAAAAAGCACTTGCATTCCTATTGAAAGGAGTTTTCCTTAATGCATGAAAAGTACATCAAAATGTGTGTGAGCATTTGCAGAATAGGACTTCAATCATCGAGTTGAATGGAGCCCAGCAAGTACTTTTGTCCACCTCTCTTACAATGTTTCACCTTTGTTGCATATACAGTCACATGTATACAAAGCGGTCTGTATAAAACAATGAATACTTACAGATGTATCCACATACATCTATGCTCCGTGCACTACAAGTCGTGTTACATATAACGTGTGAGCGCCTTGCAACTCGGTAGTGCCAAGCATCTATTTGTGCTACTTTTTCCCTAGAAATGTGTCTTATTTGCAAAGTAATGTAAATAGGACAAACAAGCAGCTTATGCTGATTAAAATGATATGCAGCATGCCTATATTCTGCATGTGACTGCGGTTATATCTGCATGCAAAATATTATGTTAGTGTCAGCGGCGGTGACACTATAACGTAGCATTTTTCATGCAGATACAGACGCCGTCACACACAGAATATAGGCTTTGCAAATAGGTCGCATTTTAAGGGAAAATGTTGCACGAAAAGACACACTGTGCCACAGAGTCGCGCCTAGGCATTGCGCGACCAGAAGGGCTGTTTAACAGTCAAGGAGACTAGATAGATGTGGACACATCTGTAATATGTTTTTTTTTTTTTTATATATATATAATTTCACATTATGATGCAAGACCATAGTTCAATCTTAGTTTATTTCACCTTTAAGTGATTGTTGTATAACTGGTCTTGTTTATTATACAGATGAAACACAAAGCAACCTTGCCAAGCATCTGCTGAAGACCGTATGCACAGATATTACCAATCTCATCTTCAATTTCTTGGCTGGTGATATAATGATGGCTGTGGAAGATTATGCTACTATTACTAGTGAGGTACTGTATCAACAGCTTCATTTTACTTGTCTTTGGTAATTACCTAAGTGCCTGAATCAGCAGCAATCGCAAATGCAACTAGTACGCTGATCGAGCAATTGTTAGCCATTGCGCATGCGTATAAACCGCACTGTGCGTACACTGCGATCGCACCGTGATTGCATATGCGCAGAGGAATCCATCGCAGAGTGAGCGACAGGCTGTGAGTGTTTGGGGGGTGGTGACGGGAGTGGTAGGAAAAACGCAGGCGTGCCTGTCTGTTTGAACGCCCTTGCTTGGGTGCGCATAAATTATCCACTGCGATTGAGCTTGAGAGCCGACTACGTCCATAGAGACTTGCAGTGTCTGCGGCACGTCAGACCTGGTGTAAATGCTGTGTGAGTGGTCAATGTGCGTCGATGGTATCGATGTTTACACAGAAGAGCGACAGTGGGCAGATGTGAGAAAGCAGCAGTGGGCGTCTTTATGTCGGTGGTGCTTTTGCGTTAGCATTATTTCGCAGCTGCGTTCAGTGCGAATTCGCAGTAGCAATCGCTGCTGAATTGGACCCTAAATCTTGCTATGTTTTACACAAATGTTATTTTGTGAAGTATTAAAAACTTAGTTGTTCGCATCTGTTTGGTTAAATTACACTATGTAGACAAAAGTGATTGGATACTGACAGCAAATAGATCAATGAGATTTTATTGACGTCAGTACTTTGTAGGTCCACCACGTACAGGGATTACTGCAGACACCCTTCTTGACAAACTGTCCACAAGTTCCTGGACAACAGAAAACACACCGTTTTGCCATTTTGCCTTAAGTACAGTGACCAACTGTGACACTGAAGGTCGAGTCGGCCTAAAATACACACGTTGCTCATTGTTTGTCCCAGAGCTTCTAAATGGGGTTAAGATCTGAGCTGGCCAGTCCATCCAGGTTACCGAATTTTCTGTATACCAATCCGGCGTCACCCTGGAAACATGACTGGTGGCATGGTCATCCTGGTAAAAACATTTGTTGTTTCCGTAGAACTGCAAGTGCATGGGCCTCCCTACAAAGTGTTCTTGTTGAAACCGCCACATTAGTGGCCATTTGGAACTCGTGTGCATGGTATGCATTTAGCTTGCGCTGGGGTCTCCAATCACTTTTGTGTACTGACAGGCTGCCATAAATTTACTATGGGTCGGTGACACTATAACTCTTAGGCAAGGTTTTGTACATATTTAGATACAAGTTTGGATAGACCCCTTCCAAATTTGAATCTGTCTGCACATGTTAAATCTGCCCCACCTGCAGTGCAGCATGGTGTTACCAAGATGCATAGTTACTTGCAGTTTAACTCCCCCTCAAATTACTTCCCAGATATGGGGCCCGTGAAAGCCAAATGTGGCTTTCAGTGGATAGGTTTCAGACTTCGAAGCGTCCAACCGCATCTAGTGTCCTTTGCCTCCAGGGGTCAGCTTTCAGGCAAGATTCCTTAGAATCCTACCAGCTGTACTAGAACCCTGCTCAGAGCTACTGTGGGGCCTCCTAATGCTGCCTTTACCCTCTCCCAGCACTTGAGAGCAGGCTTGATAATTCCTCACTGCCATTTTCTGTTGGTACCATTCTGAACCAATAGGTATGGGGGATACTCTGGCACCACACTGCTGTGTTTGCTGTTAATTGGTGCACAATACAGTCAGAGGTGCACCAATCCACACTGCACCACCAGGGCAAGTTTAACTACTATCTTTATTACTGCTTTTCTTTTTGTAAAACATCTGAGAATGGGTTGGATACGATATCCCTGTGGTGACCATCCACGAGGTTGACCATACAGGCAGCGGAATTCTGATAGTCAAAATACAGACGAAATTTAGTGAGCATTCTAACACTAACCCACCTCTTTGGCAGCCTAACCATACCTACAACAGAGGTTCCCAAGCGCGGTCCTCAAGGCACCCCAGCAGTTCAGGTTTTAGAGATAACCATGGTTGAGCCGGGGTAGTTAAACCAAATTGACTGAGGTACTAATTAAATCACCTGTGCTCAACCATGGATATCTCTAAAACTAGAACTGTTGGGAATCCTCGAGGACTGCATTTGGGAACCTCTGCCCTACAATGAAATACGGAATGACTATCATCTCAAAACATCACATGGGCATGTTTTATATACCTCGGTGTACTTCAGACTTAGAACAAAATAGTGTTTAATGATATAGTTGGGAAAAATGCCATTTTGGTGTAAATGTTTGAAGTTTGGTAATGACTTTTATTGTGTGCAGTGTACTGGTTTGGAAAGACTTTATTGAACATATAAAATTGCTGGGTTGGTTGGAAAAAAATGGTGTATACTTGTATTCGCTTACTTAATACTAAAGCATATTCTGATTTGTATGCATTACTTTAAAGTCTAATTTCAATTCTTTAAAAATAAAAATTAATATAAAACTTAAGTTCCTGACACATTTATATATGTCCCACTCAAATCTGGTTTCATAACGGATAACCAGTTTTGCAATGAAGTGTAATTATGGGCCACCACATTATTATGCAGCATCAGTCTCCTGACATAATTACATATCAAGGTTCCAGTATCATCATAATTGCTGATGAGATTGTATACCATAAATAAGCCAATAGCCTTTGCTGCAACATTCTCTGCAAATCTGGTTCTCAGTGGGAAAGGACAAAGGTGATCTGAGGTCTCATAGAGAATGCAATTTATATATGTATATTCACTGTAGACATGAACAAGTTGTTGCACTACAAGATATCCTTATTTTGCAGGTTAGAAAAAAAATGTTAAGTAAATTCCAGGAGGAAGCCAAAGGCCCTTTGACCAAGCTGAACAGTTTGTTGTCTGGAAAGGTGAGAGTGTGATTTTAGAAACCTATCTTTTTTCGTTCTTTTTTTTAAATTAAATGTTCTAAAAAAATGTGCATGTGTATAGATCAAACAATCAGAACTGAATGGGATAGAAGATAAAGGGAGTTGGAATTTTTGTACTTTCTATAATCACATTGTGGTGGTTCTGCTGTAGTTGCACAATGGTTGCGGCTGTAGAGCGCTGTTTGTATGTGATTTATATCATTGTCGTGTGAAGATACTGGGGTCCTCAGATGTCCTCAGACATAGGAGTGATGCGATAGAGAGCATAGACTACGATATTGTTAGGTAATAGCTGTAGTTCAAGGTACCCCTGTGTTAAGACATAGGCCCTCATTCAGAGCCGCTCGCTATTTGCGGTCGTTCGTTCTAAAACAAGGGGTGGCTATTCAAATGAACCGTTCGCTAATTGCGGTCTGTTCACGCCTCGAAGTCTGAACGAGCGAGCAAAACTTGAGGTTGTAATTTTCAAAAATATGCCCCCTTGCCGCTCGCACCATACGTCATGTCCGCTATTTATTACATTAATCGAGTACATCGAACAGCGTATGAACTGCTCGCTATTCTTGTGGCTGGTTTTTTCAACCGCTATTTTGCGAGCAGTTCTGAGTAAAAAAAAAACAAGTGACGTGGTCAATGACGCTGCTGTATTAATTATGCACTCCCTTAAAACGCCCGTTTTGACCTTTAAGCACGCCTGCGTTCGAATTCCACACCCCCGTTTTCAAGCACCTTCCCCTGTTACCACCCACATACGCCTCCTTCTGTCACTCAAAATCGCAGGCATTCTCTATATAGCGAACAAACTATTTTCGGCCGCACTGACTGGTTCGCGCATGCGTATTAAAATCCGTACGCATGCGCAGATGTGCGAACATCGGTCAGAACGAACGTGCGGCCGCTTACGAGCGGCTCTGAATCAGGGCCATAGTTTTTAATATTTATCTCATAGATTGTAGGCACAAAAAGTTTATTGGACGAAGGCCAATGGACAGCACACATGCCAGGGCTAATGAGGGAGGGTACCAGGTATTGTGAAATAGAACACGAGAATAGGGGATGGTATTAGGTAAAAATTGTTAACTTAGATCAACATGCATGCTAAAGGCAAACTGGTATGATAGCAAGTATATATTAGCATATCCAGGGAAATGGGCAGGGTAGTTGGGTAACCTCACTGGTCAAAATGACAAGCAATGTCCTGGAGAGGCGGCAAACTGCGCTAGACAAACTCCAAAGGGAAGTATAAAGCTGAGCCCAGGGATCAACACATGTTCGGTACATTAACCACTTAACTGACGAATTCTTTTTCCAAAAACCGCTCCAAAATTGTCGGTTTCTTTTATGATTGAATTAGGTCACGAACATAATTTTAAACTTATCCATCACTATTTTATTTGGAAAAAATATTTTTAAAACACAGTATAACATAAAAATAGCAATTTTTATGTTATACTGTAGTGATGGCCACTACGTTAGAAGCCATCAATTGTTTTGCGATTGGGCGAGGAGATCTGTGTAGACCACAACTGCCGAGGTTTCCTAAACATCGATTGAGGGTTTACCATCGATGGTGCAACATTGATGGCCACCAGCAATGGAAAAGCACTTGTTTTCAGCCAGACCATCGATGGTTTGTAAACCATCGATGGTCGGTTACCATCCCTAATCAGAGGCTCTGCGATACACATCGATATATAACTGCTGCTTACACACACATATATATAAAAACACGTGTATATACACACACATATATATATATATATATATATATATATATATATATATATGCATATATATATATATATATATATATATATATGCATATATATATATATATGCATATATATATACACATGTGTGTGTGTATATATAATATATATACAAACACACGTGTGTGTGTGTGTATATATATATATATGTGTGTGTGTGTGTGTGTATGTATGTGTGTGTGTATATATATATATGTATGTGTGTGTGTATATATATATATATATATATGTGTGTATATGCGGCTCTGGAACAGTAATCGGTAAGATCACTGTGTAGCAGCAGCGGCGGCTCTGGTAGCCGACGCCGCTGCTATGTCTCTGGGCCGCTAGCGGGACACCCATCCGCTGCGGCTCCGGAATACAGTCACAGTGATTAGTGAGATCACTGTGTAGGAGCAGCATCAGCGGCTGATAGCCGCGGCTGTTGCCATGTCCCCTGCCTCCCCAAGTGCCCCGATCACTGCTGGCCACAGTGATCGGGCAATATATATATATATAGAAGCTATGTCAGGTGACTGCCTTACCTTTAAAAGCCATTAGCTGGCAGGTGAGCTTTAAACCAGGTAACATTTTTTCAGTCTAAACTATGGGATAGCAGCTACCAGGTTTCCATCAGTGTGACGGATAGTGTAGGACCTGCAGAAAGTGGGGTCCCGTGATGTGGGCTGCGGGCTTAAATGCATTCATCAATCCATGAACCAAATCCCCATTATTTACTTATTTATACATCATTGTGGGTGTTTAAACATGGTGAGTGCTGGGTTTTCTGTTTTTATTTAATTAAGCAATGTGGTCACAGGCCACTTGCACCCCAGTCCTGGGAATGGCGAGTGCAGGTCTGCACCCCAAATCTAGGAGTGGCGAGTGCAGTGGATTTCTGACTTTTTATATATATATAACATACGACCATGTCAGGGAAAGCCCACTCTGGTATGGTCGTATCTGATACGACCGTGCCAGGCAAGTGGTTAAAGATAGTCTGGCAAGAATACAAACACTAGGGAGCTCATTTAGACCTGCTTGCAAGACGCAATCGCTTGCTGGCAAAAAGGGGCCGGATATTTAATTTAAGCGCTTGCACTGCGTCGCGTAAGGACGCCCACTATGTTTGAGCGAGCTACGGGAAAGTGTGCTCGCAACTGTCTGAAGACGCCCCCTTGCCACTCGCAACACACGTCATCTCCGGGAAATGAAGGATTAATCGGGACCATAGTGAGCCATCGGAGCTGCTCGCAGCCCTTTGGGTTGCCTTAGTCTGCCACAAGCACATGCAGGTGACGTGTACAATGACGCTACTTTGCTAATTATGCACGCCCTTTAAACAGCGTTTTGGTAGCCAGACACGCCTGCGTTCGTACATCCACTCCCCCGTTCACAAGCACCTTCCCCTGTTACCACCCACAAACTGCACTACTCAAAGTAGTGACCTGATAATGGCTTATGAGCTACCAAAATCAGATTGCAACGAATGGCTTGCGCACGCGCACTGCGAATTATACGCATGCGCAGATGAGCGAAAATCGCTGAGAGCGAGCGATTTGCGCCTTAGCGAGCGGGTCTGAATCAGGTCCTAGGTCACTACACCTATAACAGGCAAAGTATGAATGAAGGAGTCTTTGAAAAGTAGAGACAGAGTGCCACTTAGGAAAACTTGTTGGTTATCATATGACTGTATTAGGAATTAACATCTAAAGAGAATTTACACAGCATCTGTGGCGGTGAGTGGTCAGGGTCACTATTCCAAAATACCCACCAATTGTGAGCGTACCAGTGGCCTGATTCAGAGATGTACGCAATTCCGATATTTGCGCAGTTGATCGATTATTGGTCGACAGCGCATGCGTCATGGTTGCACTGCTCAAGAGCCAAGGTACCTTTGAGGATTACCACAAAGTCATTGACAGTCAGGAATCCGTTTTGGGAGTGGTGCCAAAAAAACGCATGTGTGTCTCCGCTGTTTTTGGGACGTATCCTAGCCCGCGTTTGTGATCCCATATGCAGATAGAGTGGTTCCAACGTCTCGGGTTATGCTGCCATTCTGCGTGACCATAGGGCTACTGAGATGGCCGAATGACAGTGGCTGCATTGCTTGGATCTACAGTTGCCAGTGGACGGCTCAATACATTTCCAGCCAGCTACAGCATGATGTATTTTCACATAGCAGCTGCGAATGCATTAACGTACATCCCTGAATCAGGCCCTAAGCTTGTAAAGGGGGATTAAAGAGATGATACTTTGCACCCCTTATGACAGTGAGGTCCCTTTTTGGCTGGCCGGCCTATAATACAAAGGACTATGCAAAAGTTTTAGGTAGGTGTGGAAAAAATGCTGCAAAGTAGGAATGCTTTCAAATATAGAAGTGTTAAATGCAAAGTGCATGAACAGAAGATAAAATAAATCACACATCTTGAAACCCCATTCTGCTAGAAATCTGTGCCTGGGAGAGACCTTGCTGATGCAGTATAACTACCTTGTGTCTTGTTGCTGTGCTCAGTCTTGCCATGGTTATGACCTGTGACATGAAACGTTCTTTCACAACCTCACCTCTGTAGCAGAGTTTGGCTGTTCCTCACCCAGTTTTAAGCCTCCTACACAGCTGTTTCAGTTAATGACTCTGTTTCAACCTTGAAATTGATGATCTGTATCACCTGTTTGGTATGATTGGTTAATCATACACCTGACTATAATCCTACAAAATCCCTGATGTTGTGCAAGTGTACCTAGAAGAATTGATGCTGTTTTGAAGGCAAAGGGTAGTTAGATTTCTCTTCTGTTAATTCACTTTGTATTTTGTTAATTGATAAAAATAAACTATTAACACTTCTATTTTTGAAAGCTTTCTTACTCTGCAGCATTTTATCCATACAGGTCTAAAACTTTTGCACAGTATTGTTTATGTATTTGCTGAAAAAGTTTATGTCCATATAGTTTGTTGCACACAATGTTATAACATAGAACACTGTATGTTGGAGGATGTCCTATGTCAGCACATGCAACATTTTAAAATAAACAAGAGTCAAACTCATTTTATAGTACTAAATTATGCCAAATTTATATTAAAGTAAACCTGAATACTTTCCCTATAAAAAAGTTTGTGCTCATTTAAAAGAGCCATAATAACACTTGCTTAAAAATGTAACTAAATAGAACTTATGACACTAAAAAAACCTTTTGCAGTTATGCCATTTCTCTCAATGTTGTCAAAGAGACCCCACAGGCATAAAAGTGTGTCCGATGCTTCAAATCTGTGGCATGATGCTGCAGGAGGCATAGCCATGGTCACGTCTCTGAAACATTTTTACCTTTCCCCTCTAATCTCTGGAACCCTGTCTCTTAACCAAACAACTTACTGGTAACACATTGAGCTATATTATCTCTACTACACTCTCCATCACTCAACTTTTGTGTATTTCTCATTATAATACTATATTTACTTGCAATTAGTTTGCTTTCAGGAAGTTACATATATCATTTGTTTGTGTTCTGTCTCAGAGTATAGAAGAATTTCTATCTGGCCTGGATTCAGCAGCAGATCATTGTGACCTCTTAGTGAAGAAAGGAGATAAGAAGAAAGAAAGGTACATTATTATATAATTCTGTATTCTACACAGGTAGCTGGGCCTTTTATGAGCACTGATGTATGCACTGTGAAGTTTCTCTGTAGCTTTGCGCCCTAAATTAGTACAGTTGGTGTGATGCTGCAGTGATTAGATCGAGATTTAAATAGCACCTGTATAGCAGATACCACGTATCAAGTAGAGGTTTGTTTTGTTTTGTTTTTATAAATATGAGTGGATTATTAATGGGAAAATCATAGTCGTAAAGAAGTAAAACCAAAAGTTTATGGTAGTGTTAGGTATGTTATTGTAAAGCATTAACCACTTAACTGACAATTTTTTTTTCCACCAAAAACGCACAAAGATTTTTATTTTTTTTAATTTAATAAAGTTTACAAAGTATTTGTAAAAATATATTTAAATATTTTATTTTTAAAAAATATAGTGGAGGTGTTATCTGTAGCCTCTAATGAGATTCTAGCTGTCATTTATCTAGTACTCTATATTCTGACAAATGACAGCTAGAATTTGAGTGTTTGGGAGGGGCAACACTACCACTTGTGCTCATTGGAAGGTTGTGTGTTTTTTACAGTTTAAAGCAGTAATATTCCCTCTAGTCCCCACTGACAAATTTACAAATAAAGCGCAGAATGGTGACTAGAACTTCAAGATTGTATGTCTGGCATTTGCACCAATGCAAAATGTTCTATTTAGTAGACAAATACTATTTGTGCCGCAGTTTGTCTCATCTTTAGGTGGGAATAAATTATATATTGGCATATTGCTTATTTATTAGTGCGATATACATCACCCTTTTATAAAGACATGTTTCATTTATATTCTGAAAAACACCTTGTGATTCCCTATTAATCTATTATCCTTGACATTCCCGCTTACAGTGTTATACTCTTGATAATGTACCAGCACTTCTTGTCACACCAGTTGATGTCCATACAAACTGCAAAGCAATCTGACTATGCTCTATTAAGGTGTGAAATGCATGGAATGATTACAATTAATGTAAGGGTGCTCTGTTTTTGGTTTTTCAGACAAGTTTTGTTCCAGCACAGACAAGCCCTTATCGAGCAACTTAAAGTCACAGAAGATGCGGCTCTTGTTCTACATCTGACTTCCGTCTTGCTGTTCCAGTTAACTACACATTGCATGCTACATGCACCAGGAAGATGTGTCCCACATATTATTGCATTCCTAAGCACAAAGCTCCCTGAGGTAAGGTGATGAGTAAGACACAGCACAGTAATATATCTGTACATATACACAGGTTGTAGTTTATTTATGCTGTGCTGGGTCACCTCAGTCTGCCCGCTGTCTGCACCATCCCGCCCCCATCTCTGTCCTGTCCCGCCCCTCCTTCCCACGGCTGCATTCTTACCAGTTCCTAGAGGCTCCTCCCTCTCCGGCTAGGCTAGAGTCTGTTTCATCACTCGCTGTGGTGGGAGATGGGACACACTTTAGGAGATTATTTATATAGATTTTTGTTGTTGTAGGGGGGAGGGTTAGGCGCCACCAGGGGGAGGTTAGGGTTAGGCACCCCCCCAGGGAGGTTTAGGGTGCAGTGCGGGGAGGGGGGGTTAGGTTTAGGCACCTCCGGGGGTACTTAGGGTTAGGCACCACCCTGGCAATTTGGTGTTAGGCACCCCTAAGGGAGGGTTAGGGGGGCGGAGAGGGCAGGGTTAGGTAACTTACCTGATGCTGTCGGGATTTCATCCTCTCTGACTGACGCTGTCGGGATTTGAACCTCCGGCATTTCAATCCTATTCCCTAAAATACAGGTAACCAATATAGGGACTAGCACAGCTGCATTGAAAATAGACTGTAGGGGTGAAAGTCTGTTATGGAGAAGACCAGTAAGGAGGCTATTACAATAATCAATGTGGGAGATGAGGAGTGCATAATTTGGAGGTTTGGCAGTGTCTTGTGTAAAGTCTGGGTGGTGTATTCTGGATGTTTCTTTTAGATTTATTTAGCAGGATCTGGAAACAGATTGAACATAGGGAACAAAAGGCAGTTCAGGGTAAAGGATGACCTCTGGACAGCAAGCTTGTGGGATAGGGTTGATTGTCGAGTTATCAACAGTGATAGTTACCAGGTTGGTAAGTACTATTGACAGTACTATTAATTCTGTTTTGATCAAGGTTTGGGGTTAATTGGCTACTGACTAAATTGACCCTTATGTACAGATGTCTCCTCATACACCTAGCCTCAATGCACCACGTGCCGCACAAGAAGCCTGGCATCAGTGAACTATATCGAGCGGTGTAGTATAGTTTGTGTCGTTTGTGCTGAAATGCGCGTCTTATGCCGGGTACACACTAGACGATATCGTCCACATCTGCCAGTGTGTACCCGCTATTTTGCTGATGTGCGTCTCGCAGGTCATCGGTGACATCGCAGGTCTAACGGGCAATACCATGCTGCATGGCCCCCGCCGTTCCTCCTGGCATCGATAAGTGTGTATGCAGTTGTCGATGCCGGGTCCCGCCGTACGAAACATAGTGCTGGGTTACACATTGTTTAGTGTGTACCCAGCTTAAGTTTCAATGCGACAAAACCACTTCACGGGACTGCACTGATTAATTTGATATGCGACACTTCTTTATCTGTGTGCAACTATGTCTGAATCTGCATAACGGAACTTGGCTTGGAATAAGCTACAATCGCTGCATCGTAGCACTTCGTATCCAGATTCAGGCTCAGTTGCACACAGATATACGAGTGTCCCACGGGGCCTGGTACGATTAAAGGGCAGTTTGGCGCATCTGCAGCAATAGTGTATGAGAACACCTCTGTATGTACAATATGTGTCTGACAGGGAACTGATAAGCTGGACAGGGACTGATGTAAGTAAATAAGCATTTTCTGATTGTACAGTTCTATATAATATGTTGCTGCTATCTAAATAATTTATAATATTACTGAAGTATCCGTCATTAATGACTGACTAAAAGAGATGGAGTTAATGGCTAGAGATATTTTATAATATTTATTATTAATTTTACTTATTTTGTATTTTATCAGTTGTATCTATAACCATAACACGGCAACTGACTTACAATTTTGGTTTTGAAAAAAATTCCTGGATGCATTAACCACATTTACAAAAGTAATGTGGTTAATGCAGTGTTTGTAAATAATCTAAAAGCATGGCAATGTTATTTGCAAAATGAACAGTATTTGTGAATGTCATCTTTAACTACTTAACCGACAATTTTTTTAACCAAAAACTGCTCAGAAATTGTCGGTTTCTTTTTTTTTTTTTATTTAATACAATTTTAAATGCATTTTTAAAAATATATTTAAATATAGTATTACAAAAAGAATACCTTGGGGTAATAGACTCCCCTGGCAGAGCCCTCACCCTTACCCCCATGACAATGGGCCCCACTATTTAGTGCCACCCCTTCCCCATGTGTCACTATACATTAATTTTCATTTTTTCTTAATACACCACCCCCTCAAGCCAAAAAATGTTTAATGGGGCATAACGCCCTCCCCCCCATTACCCCCTCACCCATGGCATATCCCTGCCTTATTGCAGAGCTGCAGCTGATCTCTTCACACGCAGAGAAGATCAGTTTACTTGTGCTCGGAGGGGAACTATTTTAGTATAGGCGCATGTGCCCCGGAGTGCCATTCGCACTGCACTTTGTGGCGAATCTGTGACCGCCGACATCACTCCATGGGGGCCTGAGCAGGAGGAGGAAACCCATTCTGCACGTGTGCAGGACGGATTTCCTCTATTACAGACGTGGGATCGGGAGAAGTAGCACAAACGCATGAGATGCAACATGGTCAGGTAACACACTCCTGGCTGTAGTCGCATCTCATGCGTTAGTGCTAGGCAAGGGGTTAAGGTCATTTTTAGACTAATTTACACTGTTTGTGTAAGTAGGAAAATAATGAAATCGACAAATTTTTTACCTACATTATGAATGAATTGTATTGCTTTTTACAACACATTTATTATGCCCTTGTTTTGATCATCTGTATATTGTAAATTGAAGTTCTGTACCATATAAATTGTCTAAAACATTCAAACTTATCTGATGTCAGTACCAACAATTTATATCCATGATGTACTGTATGCAAATCTGTGGAAAACCTAATAATCAGAAAACCATTAAGTAAGAAAATGTCAGTATTTATTTTAACAACTGACAGGTGCAACAAAAACAAATATAAAGTCAAAATGATTCACAAAACAAATTCTTCTCTACGTTAGTAACAAAGGATATACAAACTACAGACCTAATGGTAAAAAAAAAAATTTGCCCATGAACATAGTCACCATAAATTCACAAATTAATTCTAAAGCATGTCAGAAACATGCTATTTATATTATTTATTAACTTTTATTTGGATAGAGACAGGGTATATTCCATTGAGATTTACAATTTGAACAACATAGTAATAAAGTGAGACTGGATATAATTCTTTAGATGATATTTAGATCACCATTAAAAAATGAGTGAAATGGGATAATTGTTTTTATGAACACACACAAGCTGGTTACACACTAAATCGACGGGTCGGCCATTCAGCTGACCTGTCTGACGATTGGTAAGTGTATACACACTTACCAATTCGTCTGCCCGATGTGCCGGGCTTGACAGTTTAAATGGGCGGGCATTTAAATCTCCCGCCAAGTTGAGCTGTCAATCACCGCCACGTTCGCAGCATATGTACGGGTGATCAGCGGTTCACCCATACACACCAGCAGATGACAGATATATCTTCCATCTGCTGTGCTTCACAGCAGATCGGATATGTCTGTGAACGACGTCATTGCCAGGCATATCCACTGCACACACCCGGCGATGCACTATAGATGAAACGGGCGACATATCAATCAGTGTTTACCCAGCTATACTTAAGTACCTTTTTCATGCATTTAAAAGAAATATATATATATATATATATATATATATATATATATATATATAGTTAAGAAAATTCCGCCATATAACTGCCCAGCCTTCTATGGGGTGTATACATGAATTAGTGAAAAGCCCTTTTTAACTGAAACGGGGCTTTTCACTGCTGCTTTCTATTGATGAAGCGGGTTACCGTGGAGAAGTTCATGACTTCTCCAGCTACGCCCTCGCTCCATGTCTGGATTGCTTCCTTATACCAGTAGTACAGTAGTATGGGGATAGCGATTCATGGAAGAACAGAAAACTCAGCTTTCCGTTCCTCTGCTGCGTACAGATTCGCCATCTCAGGATGGTGTAATCTGTACTGTGAAATGAAAAGAGCAGGGAAGTTGAATACTTCCCTACTCTTTGGCAGTCATTTGACGCTTGCTCCGTCCCATTTAGCCCAGTGTCCTTTGCAGCAGGTGTGACGTGACCGTCTGATCTCAGACGCCGGTACATGCACAGTGGGAAGAGGACATATCTGACTCCCGATATGTCTGTCTTCGCGCTGCTTCGCGGGATTGCCATTTACCGGAGGACGTAGCCGGACAAGTAAGTTTACATGATTGGCTACAAAGCAGTACTATATATGGCATAATATCTAGTGATATGTTTTGGTAGCCAGTTCATGTTTTAACATACATAGGCCTCTCTGTCTTAAATGCTTTGGGAATTATTTTAATTAGCGTTTAGTGTGGGCTGAATCTCCTGTAATGTAAAACTCGTGACTTTACAGACAGTGTATTGAACGGGATGTAGTTTCGTGCCCTGCCATCAGAATGCCAACAGTCACTATAACGACAGCGGCATCCCGACGGTCACAATCCTGACAAATTCCGACGGTTAGGATTAGGCATTAGGGGGAGGGTTAGGCTGTGGTCAGGACGGTTAAGGTTAGGCTGTAGGAGGGGTGGGTTAGGGTAAGGGTTAAGATTTGGGTTAAAATCCATCGGGATCCCGTACCTAACTGTATTAAAAGCTGGATGATCTCACAGGCTGTTTGTCAGTAGAACACACAATATGCCCCTGTAATCGTTAAGGCTCATTAATACGAAAATGTACTTGCCCAAAAATTGGCTAATTGCAGACATGTAAATATAGACGCTATACAGTAAATGTAAATGTTTTCCTATGCTGTTTAGTTATCTGTTTCATGTGCATTTGTGAGGAAGTGATATTGCACATTATTGTAAAGCATTTTGTTTTCGTTGTTTTTCTTCAGGATCAGCATAGCTTGTTGGCCAACTACCAAAGCCTAGTGGTTAAACAGTTAATAGGTCACACAAAGCAGAAGGAAGATGATATAGACATGACTGGAGATCTAGCAGATGACCCTGAGAAGGCGTCAGATAGCATTAGGAAAGAACTTCAAGAGCTGTCCGCTACAATCAAAAATCTTGTTCTCCGACCCAGAAAATCCTCTGCATCTGAAGAGTAGCTAAAGACATAGCTGAAATATTGATTTCCGCCACCCTCATTTCACTAAGCATAAAATTAATGGTAAACCTAATTTAAAATGTGCAGCATGTTTTTGGGGAAATATACCCAATTTTGTAAAATTCGGTAGGGCTTAGTTTTTGCTTTACTTTTCAATAAATGTTTAGGAATATACAGTGTATGTGCAAAGGTTATTGTGCACAGAGGGTAATATTTAATTGCCTATATGTTTTACTGTAAGTGGAAGCTGATGTTTTGATTGGTCTGCCAATGTAAAATGACACATGGTCCATAAGCTCAATATTGCCTCTAGTGGTCACACTATAATCACAGATTGAAAAATATTTGCTTGCATTTACTAAGCATCATTTTGTCATCTAAGTATCTCTAAGAGATGTCCCCTATGTTTATTCCCAAAAAGGAATATAATAAATAAAATTGTATTTAAATATTATTCTTTAGAAAATTACTGTTTGGTCATAAAAAATTTTCACTTCTTCTGTACTGTTTTCTCCCTTGTTTTTTTTAATTCTTTCCAGCTGAATAAATCTAATTTGTATGGCTATTTTAATGACTGTACATGTTTTAATTTGCCAGAAAGTGGAATTAAGAAATAGGACTAAGGGCTCTATTTATTATCATTATTTTTACTAAAATAAAGTGAAAAAGTGTGTTTTCACATTTTTTCAGTATCACCTAAAGTTACTAAAGGGCAATTGGAGTAGAATTCGTAAAATTCTACTCCAACCCCTAATTATCACTTATTTTTAGTAATCAGATCGCATTTCCCATAATTGTAATGGGAAATGCGATCTGCCTGGTAGTTACTAAAAATAAATTGTGAACATAATACCGCGGGAAGCCTTGTGATGATGGCGTTATCCAGGGTCTCCCCCGGTTACCGGACTCCTGCTCCGCTCTAACATGCAGAGCCCGTAGCCGGTCCCTGTGATCAGATGTGTGGTCTAAACAGACCACACGCTGATCTCTGCTTAAAAATAAATAAATTTAAAAATAACTTATGTGACTTCATTGCTTCGAGAGCACACATTTATACAGTAATTGTCTGTAAAGCTTCTGCAGGACTGTAACTTAGATTTTATACAGACAACTGACTTAATTTTTTTCAGTTTTTAGCATTATCTTACATGCATTATTGAACATGATGTTCCCTGCTGCCTTAGGGCAAGCGATAAACCTCAAAACAGATGACAAAGAGAGATTTGCAATAACGGTTTACTGCAGTACACCCTTCCCTAAGCCCTAACATGCAAGAACAGTGTAGTTGTAGTGTACATCTGCGCAGAAAATTCATCATCTATTCCAATTAAAGACATAACTTTACTATATTTTTCATTGATTTAAATGGAATGTTCCACCCAGAATAACATCTATCGAGAGGAGAAAGAAGAATTGGATTCACATCGACGTCTAAAAGGTTGCCATTCTCACAATGCTGACGGAAGGCACTGGGGGAGGGGTTAGGCATAGGGAGACAGTACACGTCTGTGCCGGAACTGCTGGTCACATGACGGCCGTGACCCGGAAGATGACACTGGAGACGCCACTGCAGCCGGGACTAGGTGAGTGACCACCAGTAATGTTAGGTCGACATTCTATAATGTCGACATGTCATTCTTGTAGACATGATGAATGTTGCCATGGTCAGCATGTCGACATTTCAACTATGTCAACATTCTCATGTTGCCTCGAATATCGACATGGAAAGTGTCAACCTCATACCACACACACACGCACAGATAAGGATTTTCTCAATAGCTGAGAAACATTTAAGCTTGTGTGGTTAATTTATATATCAATATTTAATACATTTATTTATTTGTACCCCCTTCAGTATGGTACAAATGTGTCCACCTACACCTACTCTGTGTCACGACCAGTGTTTCGCAGCGTGGAGGTTTGCGGTCCTTCTGGCAAGGGAGCTGGCACGTGGAGACAGGCAGTGAGTATGCGCAGGGGTCTGCCAGCGTTGGGCCATCCTGGCAAGGGTAAGTCTAGTAGTGTCTCAGCACCACAGGTACATGGGCGTATCCATCTTGCCTCAGGTCATGTGACATAGTGGGCTATCCTGATGCGTCAGGTGATCTCTCCAGCCACTCACGCTCTGCTGCTTGGGTACTTAAGGGGGTTTAGAGCTCCCTGCAGTTGCCAGTGCAACGTGTTTCAGAATCAGCTATGAGAGAGTTCTCTGCGCTCCTGAACCAGACTTAGCTCCGGTGTTGCCTCAGCTCCTTGCCAGTCCCTGGCTCCCTGCAAACCTGCACCACTCTACCCTGCCTTGCTCCCTGCTGTGGATCAAGTCCTCCTTCTACCTACCCACTCCTCCCTGAACCTGAAGTTCCCAAACCTACCCATTCCTTCCTGAACCTGTAGTTCCCAATTACCTACTCCAGCCTGCACCTGAGTTTTCAGCTAAAGCCCTGATCAACCATCATCGCAGCATTACCTGCTTTCCCTTTCAGCAACTATTACAGCATTTCCGGATTACTCTGTTTAGCCATCATCTCAGCATTACCTGCTTTCCCTTTCAGCAACTATTACAGCATTTCTGGATAACCCTGATAAGCCATCGTATCAGCATTACCTGATTTCCCTTTCAGCTATTATCACAGTATTCCCGGATTCCCTACCCTGCTATTACCACTGACTTACTGGACTTTTCCTTCAGCCCCACGGTTACCTCAGTTAATCAAGACTTTATTTTAGTTCTGTCACTGATCTGGACATTCATTCATTGCAGCACTATTGTTCCTTCAGTCACAGATGTTAATCAGTATTATTCTTGTACATGTCTACTAGTACTTACATTAAACAACCTACTTTTCACTTTAAATCTGTTCCGGTGTCTGCTCCTGTTACCACCCCGGGTCCACGACAAATGATCTCAAATCTTGCCAAAAAGACCCGTTTAGCGTGCCATTTGTCATACCTAGTACTATATGCTCTAAGCAAATGAATACCCCTTTTCCACGCTCTTTCAGATCAGGTCAGACACGGGACATACACCGTGGCGCCGTTCATAACGCACACAGATGCAGTGTCGGCGCTTGGAGATGACCTAATCTCCTTGCACCGAAATGCGGCTCTCCCCTTGCTGTAAACGGGTCCCAGATCAGATGTCCCAGGTTACCTGTTTACACTGAGCCTTATCCGCGTCCTTCCCGAGAAAAACTCTGCTCGCTAGCAGGGTTGGCTGCCTGGGTGGGGCTGTTTCCACTGACCAAAATCAATTGCGTTCATGTGCAATAACCTGGGATTTTCAGGTTAGTGGAAAAGGGGTACAAGATGCAAAACTGCGGAAAAAGTAGCAAAATTAGGAGAATAGTACACACGGGTAAAAAAGGCAAAATACATGTTTTATACAAGAGACCAGCACCATTCATATTTATGCTTAATTTGTAAATTTATGCCAATTCCATTGCCACAAAAAAAAAAAACATCTTAAGTACCTAGTACACTGTATGTGAATTAAGACACAAAATTGATGGAAAAACTGATAGTATGAAAATCGGACCAGGCGTCTCCCACCATATGTAACAAAAAGGACACATCTATAGTTGGCAAATTTTACTAAGCTAGTATTACGGACCTGACTCTGCCTGTCTTATCCCGTTTCTGACTATCATCCCCCTCCATCACCTTTTCCAGCTATTACCCCCCCATCTCTTTCTCTCCCTCTTGCCACAGTCTCTTTCCTCTCTCTTACTTTTTGCCCCCTCAGTCTTTCTCCCCTCCCCATTTTGTTCTAATTACTTTATGTACAAGCAGCACATATATTGATCCAGTCGATTGTTATCTATATATATATATCTATATATATATATTTATATAGATATCAGTTATCCTATTAGTATATTTCCTCACATGGTGTGTATTTTATAGTCCGTATGAATCTAGCATCAGAATATATTGAAACCTCTTACATATGACTTTTATTATGCCAAAATCTAAGGGCCTGATTCAGTGATGGATGCTAATGCAATCGCAGCTGAGATTTATACCAAATGCAGCTGCGAAAATATGCTAATTGTTACAAAGCTTACCCGAGTATATAGACACCCACCACTGCCTTCTCGTATGCGTATGATGTCTCATACCTATGTAAATATCCATAACATCGATGCACATCGAGCGGCCATCTTGGCCTTGTGGCAGGTCTGACCAGCTGCAGGCTCGGCAGCTCTCCTGACACGCAGAGGGCTCTCATGAGGCGTAGGAGATTGCAAGGACTAGTTTATGCACGCTCATGTAACTGTGTTTAAACGGCCAGACGCCTGCATTTTATTAACCACACCCCATTGCCTTCCCCAAATGCTGACAACTTGTCACTCAGTTTGCAATGGATTCCTCTGTGCGTCCATAATCGCAATGCGATTGCTGCACACGTGCAGTGCTGCTTATATGCATGCGCAATGGCAAACAATCGATTGATATGCATATGTAATCGCCATTGTGTCCATCTCTGAACCAAGCCCTAAGTTGTTACAGATGTGCCTGCATACATCTTACCACTACAAGTCGTAATAAGCATAACGTGTCTGCATCGTGTATCCCGGTAGTGCTGAGCATCTTTTCGTGCAAGTTTTTACCTTTTGAATGCGTCTTATTCGCAAAGTGATGCAAATAGGATGCACAAGCAGCTTTTGATGAATAAAATTATGTGTGTGCATATATTCTATGTGCGACTGCTGGTGTATCTGCATGCAGAATGCTATGTTAGTCGCACACCGTATGGGCATGCCGCATATTTTAATTAGTAACTGTGTGTCCTATTTGCATCACTTTGCGAATAAGACGCATTTGAAGGTTAAAAGTTGCACAAAACGCTCACGGAAGCAAGACGCAGTTATGTTTATTGCGACTTGTAGTGGTAAGATGTATGCAGACACATCTGTAGCAACTTAGGGCCTGGTTCAGAGATGGACGCAATGGCGTTTACATGTGTCAAATAGGTATCTAAAATAAATATGAACTTAATTGGCTTGTTAGATAGAGACAGATACTGTATATACAGTCAGGTGCATAAATATTGGGACATTGACAGAATTTTCATATTTTGGGCTCTATTCATCACCACAATGGCTTTGATATGAAACAAACAAGATGTGCTTTAACTGCAGACTTTCAGATTTAATTTGAGGGAAATTACATCTAAATCAGGTGAACGGTGTAGGAATTACAACGGTTTCTATATGTGCCTCCCACTTTTTAAGGGGCCAAAAGTAATGGGACAAACTAAACAATCCTAAATCTAACTTTCACTTTTTAATACTTTGTTGCAAATCCTTTGCAGGCAATTACAGCCTGAAGTCTGGAACGCATAGACATCACCAGATGCTGGGTTTCATCCCTGGTGATGCTCTGCCAGGCCTCTACTGCGAATGTCTTCAGTTCCTGCTTGTTCTTGGGGCATTTTCCCTTCAGTTTTGTCTTCATCAAGTGAAATGCATGCTCAATCGGATTCAGGTCAGGGGATTGACTTGGCCATTGCATAACATTCCACTTTTTAGCCTTAAAAAACTCTTTGGTTGCTTTTGCAGTATGCTTTGGGACATTGTCCATCTGCACTGTGAAGCGCCGTCCAATGAGTTCTGAAGCATTTGACTGAATATGAGCATATAATATTGCCTGAAACACTTCAGAATTAATTCTGCTGCTTTTGTCAGTAGTCACATAATCAATAAATACAAGGGAACCAGTTCCATTGGCAGCCATACATGCCCACGCCATGACACTACCACCACCATGCTTCACTGATGAGGTGGTATGTTTTGGATGATTAGCAGTTCCTTTCCTTCTCCATACTCTTCTCTTCCCATCACTCTGGTACAAGTTGATCTTTGTCTCATCTGTCCACAGGATGTTGTTCCAGAACTGTAATGGCTTTTTTAGATGTTGTTTGGCAAACTCTAATCTGGTCTTCCTGTTTTTGAGGCTCACCAATGGTTTACATCTTGTGGTGAACCCTCTATATTCACTCTTGTGAAGTCTTCTCTTGATTGTTGACTTTGACACATGTACACCTACCTCCTGGAGAGTGTTCTTGATTTGGTCAACTGTTGTGAAGGGGTTTTTCTTTACCAGGGAAATAATTCTTCTGTCATCCACCACAGTTGTTTTCTGTGGTCTTCCATGTCTTTTGGTGTTGCTGAGCTCTCCGTTGCGTTCTTTCTTTTTAACAATGTTCCAGACAGTTGATTTGGCCACACCTAATGTTTTTGCTATCTCTCTGATGGGTTTATTTTGATTTTTCAGCCTAATGATGGCTTGCTTCACTGATAGTGACAGCTCTTTGGATCTCATATTCAGAGTCGACAGCAACTGATTCCAAGTGCAAATGTCACACTTAGAATCAACTCCAGACCTTTTACCTGCTTAATTGATAATTAAATAACGAGGGAATAGCCCATACCTGTCCATGAAATAGCTTTTGAGTTGATAGTCCCATTACTTTTGGCCCCTTAAAATAGTGGGAGGCACATATAGAAACCATTGTAATTCCTACACCGTTCACCTGATTTGGATGTAATTACCCTCAAATTAAATCTGAAAGTCTGCAGTTAAAGCACATCTTGTTTGTTTCATTTCAAAGCCATTGTGGTGGTGAATAGAGGTCAGAATATGAAAATTCTGTCAATGTCCCAATATTTATGCACCTGACTGTATCTATAATATATATATCTCAAATGTCCTGACTGACTCATCAACGGCCAGCCTAAACCCCTGGACCTGGAAACATGAAAATCGGGGAGTATATTCCTTCCATGATGTACAGTAGGTGCCCACTAAGAGACTGACTGTCTCATCATGGTTGTGTTCGATATGCAAACACCAACTGTCATTCCAAGTGCTTACTAACATCACTGGCAGTTGGTTTGGTTCCCCTATTTGAATAGTGAGGCAAGGGAATGTGTTACTACAGGTTGAGGGAGGGGAATCTGTTACTACAGGAGTTAGTGGGGGTAATGTGTTACTACAAAGGTGAGCTGGGGTAATGTGTTACTCCAGAGGTGAGGGAGGGGAATAAGTTAGTACAGGTGATAGTGAGGATAATGTATTACTACAGGGTGTGAGGAAGGGATTATATTTCTACACAGAGAGGAAGGGAAATGTGTTACTACAGAAGTGAGAGAGGGTAATGTCTTACTATAGAAATTATGCATTACTATAGAGGTGAAGGATTTATGTGTTACTGGTGGCGAGATGTAAATGGAAACCATAAATATCTAAGGTCTACCCGAGTGAAACCGAGTACATCAGCTAGTCTTCTATATAACTAAAGAACTAGTCTCCAATAGGGACCTAGGATGAATATTAATTTGTTTAGTTATACAGTACATATTATATTTGTCCTTTATTAGCTCAATTGGGCATGTGGTTGTGATCATATCACGTGACTTACTAGTGAACATTATCGCAAGTTTATCAAAAGTTATTTTTTGACAACCTAGTTATTATTATTAACATAACTATACAATATGGGATTATAATATTCATAACATCTTGCACATATTATTATTATTATCCTTTATATGGCGCCAAAAGTGTTTTGCAGTGCCTTACATAGTACATAAACAAATAAGTGAACAAGAAACCAGTGATTTATCATACAATACAATTAGGACAAGGTTTATATGCATTGCTGCATTGGCGATCATAACACTGAAATAAGCAACAGGGTGTAAGCGTTAGGTTCCCTAGTGAGGAGTAAGGAGAAGCACCAGAGGGAAGAGGGCCCTTCTCGTGAGAGCTTACATTCTAATGGGGAAGGGCAGACAAACAGGCATGACACAGATGGGGTAGATAGAGAGGAAGGAGCATGTAGCAGCGAGTTAGTATGAGAGATGGAAGACTTTGGTGAAGTAATGGGTCTTGAGAGCCTGTTTAAAGATTTGTAGAGAGTCTGATAAGGAGAGGAAGAGAGTTCCATACATCTTCGTGAAGCTGCCATTATATGATCCACTAATCCGATATCTCTCTATATCTTGTACAAGGGCGCACTCCAGTTATATTAAAATTTCTGTTGACCGCACTGTCTTATCAATGCTTTCCGTACTAGGTCGCTGTCTGCCCAGTCATTGCTGTGCAGATTTGAAAGTGTTACGTCAGTTCATTCGTGACTGCAGTGCAAGAAAAAATGGCTGCCCCGCTTGTGATTTGCACGAAAGAAGAGCAGCGTGCAGTGATTAATTTTTTTGTGGTCTGAAGGTGTGTCTGGTGCCGATATTTATCGAAGACTTTGTGCACAGTATGGCGAAAGTGTTTTGTCACGAAGTGTGTATGAATGGATAGAGAAGTTCAAAGAAGATCGCAAAAGTGTCAGCCATGAAAAAAGGAGCCGGACACCTGTCCACGACTGATGAGAACATTGAGTGTGTACGTGAACTGATTCTATTGGATACGCCAGTGACAATGGATTATGTTGCAAATCAGCTATGGCTCTGCCTATGCAATAATCCACAACAGACTTGTGTTTCAATTGGTTTGTGCGAGATGGGTACCAAAACAACTCACGGAAAAGCACAAACAGAAGCGTTTGGACATCTGTAAACAAAATTTGGACCAATTCTCTTAAGGAAGATGAAAGTTTCTTAAAAAGAATCATTACTGGGCGTGGCCTGACTGTCTTCCAGCCCAGACGTGCTTTGCTGGAGCTCCCGCTGATCTGACCACAAAGAAGCCCTTTATGCCCTTTATTGGTGGCCAGCTCTGCCTCTTTCCCTGCCTAACGGTGCCTGCTGCCTCCGTGATCAGCCACCTGAGCCCCCGGTGGTCTCTGGCGCTTTACGGCCTACCTGCCGCCTGGAAGCTGCGGCCTCGAGTTAGAAGCCCCGGCAGGGACCCGCGTGGCCAAGCCACCACGGACGCCGCTTCGCTTCCTACCTGTCCGATGATGCCCGCCGTCGTCCCACGCAGCCCTTGATAACCCCTGAGACTCCAGTGAACTCCGGCGCTCCACGGCCTACCTGCAGCTCAGATGCCGCGGCCTTGAGTTTGGAGCCCGCCGGGGACCCGCGTGACATCACTGCCGCGGGCGCCGCTTTCATCTCCTGGACAGAGGACACATCATAATCGGTCTCCGCTTCTCCCTATTGACCTGCTGAGCCAGATCCCTCCCTCTCCAGTGCTGCTGACCATCAGGTTTGTGGAAGTTCTCTTTGAGAGGCTATAGGCGCCATCTTGGGTTTGGGCCCCATATTTTCAGCACATCTACACACAGCCTGCTCTGCCTTCACCACACTGCCACACAAGCTACATGGCCTATTTTCTTCACCACTATACTCCTGCTAGTGGTTGAATATAGCGCTCCTCAGCATTTCCCTACCAGCAGGGTAACAACACCCCACGCTGCCATGTTTTATCAATGATATCCGTCACTCATCCCTATGAGACCTCCACAGCTCATGTTTGCCTAATATTGCATTGACCACAACAGAAACCATTTGCCTTTTCAGATCTGTCTAAATTTACTATACGAAGAAGCCATTATGCCCAACAAACGAAACAAGTTGTCCACTCTTGCACCTCCAATCAAATTTATATCGCATAAAACCTCCAATTTATTGTCTACTGGGAAATCTCCGCTGACAACTAAGGTTGCCCCCTCTCCTAGCCCTGACGTCAACCTTGATCTCTCTACTGATGCTCCGCTTACAGTCCGTACACTTCATCAAATGCTTCAGGCATTCCGCACAGACCTTACCTCCGACTTTCAAGTCTTATTTAACAACTCACCAGTGAAGTGACTGGTATTGGAGACCGTACGAACAACTTGGAGACTAAGATGCAAGAAGTAGTTTCCTCTCATAACGATCTTCTAACATCTCATAACTCAGTCCTCACGGAGCTGGTTGCTGTCAAAGACAAAGTGGTGGATTTGGAGGATAGATCCAGGAGAAACGATGTTAAAATCAGGGGCGTCCCGGAATCTGTGTCTTAACGCAGACCTCCAGGACTTTGCTTTGAACATTTTTCAGAAATGATTGCCCTCTGTGGAGGTTCTCGACTTGCTGATTGATCGCATCCACATCTACCTAAGCCCCCCCGGCTCCGGCAAGCTCTCCCAGAGATGTCCTCCTGCGGCTTCACTTTTTTCATATCAAAGAAGATATAATGAGGGCTGCTCGGGAGACAGAGGATGCAGAAGTTATTAATAATCTTCAATTATTTCCTGACTTCTCGGTCCACACCATTAATAAACGGTGAAAATTCCAACCTTTCAAGAAAGCACTTCGGGATAACGACATTCAATACAGATGGGGTTTCCTGTTAAAGCTTCTGGTGTGAAAGGATGGCTCAACATTCATTATATCCTCATTGGAAGCTGGTGCCAAATTGCTAGCAGAATGGGAAATTTCTGTCTCGATTCCCACATCCTCCCAAGCCCCATTTCTCCAATCAAAATGGTCTAGAGTGGGATGAAGCCATATTATTCTGCCTCTTAGGACTTCTCCGGAATCACTTGGTCTTCTACTGGCTGAATCTAGATCTGTTATGCATTGGGCCGTTGCGGACTATCTCAGCACTCCTCAGTTATTCGCTACAATCAAGGTCCTTCCTCAAGAACATAGTTTCTTTCATATTTCTAGATCTGGATCTCTTTAGTGGACGTTCCATGCTGCATTTCTTAGTTACGAGTGCCTCCGGTGTAAGGTCTGTTGTATCCTTGCAATTTATGTTTATTGTTTCGCTTAAAGTAAGTGGTTTTCTGTTCAATTACTACAGCCTTTTCCCCTTCTATCTTTTTCCTCGCTATAGTATGTATTGAGATTATTTCTCTGTATTTAGGTTAGAGAAGGGATGGTAAATGTGATTTATTGTTATATGTTTTTAATATGTTCTGTAATAGGTCTCAGGGATGGGGAATGACACAGTCCGCCCCCACATGTTAACCATTATGCTGTATTGGTTTTTCATGGCAACTGCTGTGGTCCGATATACTGGGCATTTTGGGCTTTCTATCTTCCCTTTGTTTTTGTTTCTAATTTTTCCCTTTTTTCTTTATTTCTATGTGTAATTTTTTTTTCTTTTATTGTTGTGCGACATGTACATTTAAAGCATTCTCATTTTTCCACTGCCTTTAATATACCCAATGGTTAAAGTCCTTTCACTAAATGTCAAGGGACTTAACTCTCCATAGAAGAGACTCTTGGCTCTTTCTACTTTCCATCACCATAAGGCTACTATTGTGGCTCTCCAGAAGACTGTTTCATGCCAATACCCCATTTGTGTTACATAGGAAGATAGAAGATGGGAACGGTAGGTTCCTCGTTCTTATTGGAAAAATTGAGGAGACTCTTGTCACTTTGATCTCTCTTTATGCCCCTAATTCCCGACAGGTCCCCTTCTTACGAGAAACTTTTGAGGAAATATCTAAGGTTCGACAAGGAGCACTTATTTTGCTGGGCGACTTTAATTTAGTTCTCGACCCCAAAATGTACAGATCCTCTTCTTATGGCCTTTCCTCCTCCCCTCATGACATAGGCCCGTTGTTGGCCTTTAAAAAACTACTAGCTGAGTACGATTTGTATGATGCCTGGCGCACCCATCTACCGGACGAGAGAGACTATACCTTCTTTTCTTCAGTCCATAATAGCTATTCTAGAATAGATCTTGTCCTTTTAGATAAAAGAATTCTCCAACCCACTAAAAAGGTTAAAATTCTCGCGATAACTTGGTCTGACCATGCACCTGTTTTATGGATTTGGGATATGAGCTGTCATTTCTCTCATACCCATCCATGGCTTCTTCCTGAGTACCAATTAAAAGATCCTGAGACCCTGAAGGCTCTGTTATATATACAGACTAATTCCTCTACCGATACCTCTGTTTTCACACACTTGTGTGCCTTAAAAGCGGGGCACCACCATCCAAAAGGGAGCTCAACTTAAGCCTCACTCTCGTGAAATACAAATTAGTTTGGAATCTACTCTGCGTTCTTTGGAGTCCCAGAATCAGCTTCGGCCTAATAGAGCACTACGCAAACAACTTCAAGAAGTGCGATCACAGCTCCAAAAACTTTTTTTGTCATGCATGCAAGTGGCCTTTGCTTGCCTCCGCCATAAATGTCATACGTCCGGCAATAAAGCCTCCAGTCTTTTGGCACGTAAGCTCCATGGGCATTAGGCTCGCAATAGAATTAAATGTCTCCTAACCCCCTGTGGTTCGAAATGCCTTAACCCTCTTGATATTGCTAATTTATTTTCGGACTATTAAGCAAAACTATATAATTTAAGGGATGATCCCTCAATTCCCCAACCCTCGGCTAATGTTATCTCCTATTTATATGATCTATCTTTTTCTTCTCTAGATGTAGATGGCCTGGCGTCCCTGAATGCCCCCTGGTCTTTTGAGGAAATTCTGGAAGTAATTCAGAAATTGCCCAAGGGCAAGGCCCCCGGTCCTGACTGTGTTTCAAATTATTTTTATTTTGCATCTAATGAGATTCTGGTCCCGATTCTTCTAAATTTGTTTACAGAAGCTTCTGCTATTGGTTATTTTCCACCCAAAATGATAGAAGCACAAATTGTCACCATTCCAAAACCTGGTAAAGACCCCTCTGAGTGTAAAAACTATAGACCTATTGTGCTTCTTAACACAGACATAAAATTTTTTGCTAATCTGATAGCCAATCGTTTCAATCCATTACTCCCACAGTTGAGGCACCCTTACCAGGTGGGTTTTGTTCATGGATGCCAGGCTCCCGATAATACCCGTAGAGTTCTGGACTTGGTTGAATGGGTGTCATACAATAAATTGCCATTCCTCATCCTCTCGATGCTGAAAAGGCGTTCGACCGGCTCCATGTGACTACATGCGCCAGGTATTGTACAAATATGGATTCCAGGGTCACATTCTTCTGTCCATTGATTCCCTTTATTCCGGCCCTTTTGCTCACGTTTTTAGTAACTGGTTTCTTTCCATACCTTTCTCAATTTCCAACGGCACCAGACAGGGGTCTCCCCTTTCCCCATTAATATATGTGTTGGCCATAGAACCCCTTGCCCAAAAAATCCGCCAATCATCTGAATTCCCAGGGCTCTCCATTCATGACACCTCTCACAAATTATGTCTGTTCGCAGATGATGTTTTGTAACTGACCCGGAGATCTCGTTGCTACCTCTCCAAACTATTTTAGACAGCTACAGCGCAGCTTCTTATTATACACTAAATGTTATGAAAACTGAAGCTTTACCCTTTAATATTCCACCTCTATCTTTATATTCCTTGAAGAGACGCTTCCCTTTTATTTGGAAGAATTCTTCCATATCTTATTTGGGAATTTATATACCGTCCTCTATTAATGCTGTTGCTAATGAAAATTATGTCCCCCACCTGACACAACTGTCTGCTTTAGCCACTGCCTGGATGAACCATGAGATCTTCTGGTTAGGCCGTATAGTAGCATTCAAAATGATGTTGTTCCCAAAATTGATGTATGTATTCCATGCTATTCCATATGCTATCCCACGTAAATTACTGCATCAGATGCGCCGCTTGATGATTTCTTATGTGTGGAAGGGTAAAGCCCCTAGAATGGCTTATAGTCGTATGGTTCGTTCTAAACCCCACGGAGGCCTCAACCTCCCTGATCTGACCAGATATCATGAGGCAGCCCTTCTCTCTCAAATATGCGATTGGTTTCTTCCCCCCTCTGTCAAACTCTGGGTAGACCTAGAACATGCTCTCCTAAAACTGTTTTCCCTTCCCGACCTTCTATGGCTGCCCCAACGACTTCGACCACGACCCCTCCTATTCCCTAAAGCAATCCTCGACACTTTAAAAGTCTGGGATCTTAACCTCACAGTCATTTTGAAATTACCCTGCCCACTAGAACCATTTCCCTTCAGGCATTGGACAAAGTATTGCCCAGCCTTACTATGTCCTATTGGACGAGCCTGGGTATTGAATCCTTAGCAGACTATTTTTCTCCATCCTCTATTTTATAATATATAGACCTCAGTGCTAAGTACCCATTAGGACCCTCAGCCTGGTTCTACTATCACCAATTTACACATTGGTATGCCTTGATGAATACAGGTCCCACTGTATTCCAAATTCCACTAAACCAAATTCTGAGTAAACTCACTAAACCTTCCTCTAGCGGGGCTATATCTTACTGGTACTCCCTATTGTCTCCCACAGCTCTGACAGTCCAATCCCCTGCCCCCTGTCCACAGGCGTACCAAAATACTTAGCTTATTACCCATGTCTGTATTTACGGTTTTAAGTTCTTTTCTAATGTCTATGGATGTACTGTCACCTTTTTCCCCCTTATAGGTTATTTTTCTGCATGTTTCCCTCTTTCTTTTTTCTGTACCCCCATTAATATTTAGCAATATATTCAATAAAAATGTATTGATGGCAAAAAAAAAAAAAGAATCATTACTTGTGATGAGACATGGATTCATCACTACCAGCCTCTGAGTAAACGGCAGAGTATGGAATGGAAACATCATCAATCGCTGACCAAGAAAAAGTTAAAAAGTCAACCATCAGTTGGAAATCTGATGCTTACAGTTTCCTGGGATTCTCAAGGGCCAGTATATGAACATTATCAGGAAAAATCCTAAAATATAATCAAAACACAGATGACTGCTATCCAAGGGTGTTGAGTTGTTGCATGACAATGCACGTCCGCACACCACTGTTCATACTGTCGACACTCTCCAAAAACTTAGTTTTGAGGTGTTAAAGCATCCTCCCTATAGTCCTGATCTTGCCTGCCCCATCGAACTATCACCTGTTTGGTCCCCTTAAAGAAAGGACGAAGATTCACGTCTGGTGAAGAGGTGAAGACAGCGGTAATACATTCGTGGATTGCAGCTCAGCCTAAAACATTTTTTAAATGAGGGACTATGACATCTTGTTGACAGATGGACAAAGTGTATTTAAAAGCAGGGAGATTATGTTGAAAAAGAATGTATTTTTTTTTTCTGAAAGTTGATTAAAATAAATTCTACAGTCAGAGTCCGGATAATCTTTGACTGGTATGTAGTTAGGAGACCGGCAGGCGGCATGCCGCCAGTTGAAATCCCGACGTCGCAAGCCCGACACGGGATTAAAGATATGCATTGAAATACCGACACCTATCCTAATCCCGACTGCGGAATCTAGACAGACGCCATCTCGAACAAGGTAAGCTGGGGCGTCTTAGCTGTTAACTGCGGGGGGGGGGGGAGTGTTAGGTTTAGGCAGTATAGCAGGGTTAGGTTTTGGGGGAGAGGTTAGGGTTAGGCACCCCTGGGGGGGTTAGGGTTAGGCGCCATTGGGGGCTTATAGGGTTAGGTTTAGGCACGAAGGGGGAAGACTTAGGTTTAGGCACTAAAGGGGAGGGTTATGGTGCGGGATGGGCAGGATTAGGCTACAGGAAGGGAGGGTTGGGGGGAGGATTGGTATACTTACCTGACCCCTGTTGGGATACCGACTATCGGGATGCCGCTGTCAGTATTTTGACAGGAGGCATCCCGATTGCCATTATTTCATGCCCATTCCCTTTTGACTCACCCTCGTATATTACTCATACTATTTTTTTTAATTTTACTTTATTTTAGGAGAATTGCTGTTATATATTTAGCATGTAATGATTGGGATTGGTCAACTATATCACGTGACATTGTTCACATCCTATGTGCCCAGAGACTTGTATTTGTATATCTTCACCATGACAACTCTTACTCATTATGATTGCTGTAACTGATCATATGATTGTGGCTTACCACATGACCAATGAATTCAAACTGGAGAGCTGCGCTCACTTTGAGATTCTGCCAGCTGCAATCACCATATGAGACAATCCTATCTTAACTTTGACATATACATATAACACAACAGGTGCTGTACTTGGCTATTAGCAGATAAAAGACTGCCACTAATAGTTTGATTGATTATGTATTTTACTCAATATATGTGTATAGACAATACAAGCTGAGAAAAAAAATCCTTGATCAGAATGCACATGCTATATGTTAGTACTGCTATCTGCAGTATAATGACCTGAGTCCATAAAAAGGAATGTTAAACATAAACGGTGTCCAGATGTTTTGTGACAGACAGCGATGTATACAGACTTATTTGCATGCAAACAAAGAAAAAAAAGTGTCACGGATCGTGCTTCCTGCACTCAAATGTATGCTTACTCGTAGGTATATGATTTATATGTATTATGCTTGTAATTTTATTATGATTGATTTTTTTTTTCATATATTATATATAATGGTGTAGCAACCTGGGATCACGGCTTTGGACTTTCTGCTTGGGGTTAGTGAACTTGCTTCTCTATGTAAATGCTTTTAATGTTCCCCATCTTGCTTTCTGGAGCGCTGTCTTTGGAACATTCTGCTGTAATGGAGCCTGAGCCCACTTCCAAAAACTTGACAAGCACACATCTAGGTAAGCGACTTAGGAGTTTTTTTTCTACATCTTATCAGTTATTCTTCCCAATAGTATCTTGCGTGAACCAATCTTTTACCATCAGCTGAATGATGGGTGATTTTACTATCATAAGGTGGTAAGAAAAAAATAAAAAGGAAAATACTGTTCAATGAGTTAAGATTTCACCAAGTGCTGCTGATGTGTTGAAACTCTACTGCACTGTTGATAACTTGATAGTACTCTGTAATAACATGGATTTGACTACTTTGAATATTATCTAAGAACTCTATTCATTCTTATATAGAATTCTGGCTGCTGAAGCTGTGGAGAGGTTCTAAAAGATGAATTCCTATTTGGCTAATTATACTATTGTTCTATTTCTTTCCTTTTTTGGTTTGCACAGGGTGAATATCTTCAGATTCTTCATTCTCAGTACACTTTCAGAGCCTGTTCAAGGAAAGAGAAACAGGACATCTACAATGTGTTTGTGACGAGACTTTGAGAATTGCAAATGAGCTTTTAGTGCAGACTATATTTAGCCCAAATAGGCCACTGCTCAGTCTAATGAATAGTTTTTCGGTTTATTTTCTGAGATCATGAGCAAATGGAATGACACTTGTTACAAAGCAGGATTTATATCATGCAAGGGCCTGAAGAGAGCAAGAATCTGGATGCGTACTCAACATTCTCTCAATAATTTCAGTAAATTATCTGACAGTAAACTAGGAGACCTCCCAGGTTATTTGGTCCCAGATAATATAATCCTTAAGTTGTGAATGTCCTCATCACCCATACTGATAACACACTAGCTCCTTTCTCCAATTTTCTCTTTTTTTTATATGAATCCTCCAAAAGTGATTATTAACAGGATTATTATAGATATCCTTAATATGGAATGGAAACAGACAGACAGATATGTCAAATTAATTTCAAAAGACTTGATCATGTATCCTTTTCAGAGGCTCTGAGGTGCTATTTGAGGATGGAGTCCAATTGAAAAATTGTATGGATAGGAAAATCGAAAGCTAATTCATGACATTACATATTTCCTAGGGAGTCACTGGTGGGACTGCAGCCTCAGTACTTTAAGGCAACCTTTTCATCCTTTAAGGTGTAAAAAAAGAGGGAGGCCTGGGTGTAAACCTTCTTATTGACTTTCTCAGCTCAACTTCCAGTGAGTTCTGTGGGTGGAGGAATTTAAAACTATGTTGATTTGTGGATGCGTACCATTTAAAATTGTATGGAATCTGTTGAATCCATTCTCGATGCGATGAAGAAGAAGAAAGACTACCTTATCTACAGAACACGTATCTTCAATTTGAGCTTAGTACATTTCAAAGGACCTTCAACAAGGTGCTAGTTGTTTTTATGGCTGCTCTCAAAGAAAGGGGAGTCATACTCTTGCTTCTATACAGAACGTAACAAATGAGCAACCTTCTGCTAGATCTGCTCATACATCTTCATAGCAAAAATACGACTGCATGCAAGCATTCTGGAAATAAAGGCAGAGGGCAGTGTATCTAAAATCCATCCAGGCAGATGGGCATTGCACAAAGATTGTTCACATTTTTGTGAAAATGTTTGGACTGCGGCAAGTTCAACATAGGCAAATTGGAACACCAAAGCTTGTTTGTGACACAGAATGCTGCCTGAGCCACCATCTAAGCTCTGTCTTGAGCCTCCATACAGATGTGTCCTCTTACATTTTTGCTCAAGTCGCGCCCTACAGGCAAGTCGCAGCATGAAAATAGCGCGGTGAGGCGCAGTGAGACTTGACAGTATCCGCTGCATGCAATACACAACTTCATCGCTGAGTGGCCAGTGATCCACTGTTTAAAACTACAGTGCCGAATAATACAGCAGTATATGAATATGGCACTACAGAATGCAATGGTACAGTAAGCCCTGACAAGCGGGCCAATCACGTACAGTACTGCACAGTGTAAACAGTGTCTTTAATACAGTATACAGTACTGTAGCAATACTGCACGGCAGGCTATTTTATGAAAGACCACCCGTGGGATTAGTTGTGCCGTGCGTATTGTTCTGCAAGCGCCTAAGGCATGTCATCACTGTATAAGTGCCGCACAGCACTGCCGAAATTGCCGTAAGGTTGCTGTAGAAAACGCAGTCTATATTCTAAATAGACCTCTTTCTGGGCTGATCCTTGTAGTTGAGTGATGATTTCATACAGCGCCACACATCACTGCTGAAATTGGCGCTAGGCGTTCGCAGAGCAAAGTGTACAGGACTATGTGCATGGGACAAGTTGCATGGACCAGCACTAACTAAAATGAGGTGTTATTGTGCCGGTCTGTATGTCTAGTATAATATTGTTACAAGTCGCGGTCACGACTTGTCTCCCTCCAGAAGTTCACCATTGCATGATGCTGTCGTTCCATTTCCTCAGTTGCTAGGCAATCGGCACGCCTCAGGATGTAGCATGCTATCCATGGCACTGCGTGATTGGGCGGTCTTCCTATTTGTACACACTGGACTTTTGCCGCCTCGCGACTATAGCGTTCCTGTAGGTCTTCTCGGCTCAGCTGCACTAACGGCTTCCATGCTGCCGCAGGCTCACCTGTCTCTCCTTCGACTCTCTGGTCGCACCAGCAGCTCCATGCTGCCATCGGCTCACCTGTCTTTCCAATGGCTCTCTAGGCGCACCTGCAGCTT
Source organism: Taudactylus pleione (assembly GCA_031769625.1). Lineage (NCBI taxonomy): Eukaryota > Metazoa > Chordata > Amphibia > Anura > Myobatrachidae > Taudactylus > Taudactylus pleione. Next base: position 30,903,075 of record JAUIMM010000014.1, read on the forward strand.
CCATTCTGCCACCAGCTCACCTGTCTCTCCTACGGCTCTCTGGCCGCACCAGCAGCTTCCATTCTGCCACCGGCTCACCGGTCTCTTCTACTGCTCTCTGGCCGCACTGACAGCTTCCCTGCTGCCACCAGCTCACCGGTCTCTCCTACGGCTCTCTAGCTGCACTTGCAGCTTCTGTGCTGCCACTGGTTCACCTGTCTCTCCAATGGCTTTCTGGCTGCACCAGCAGCTTCCATGCTGCCACAGGCTCACCTGTCTTTCCTTCGGCTCCCTGGCTGTACCAGCAGCTTTCTTGCTGCCACCAGCTCAAAATCGCAGAACTCAAACTTGTACACTAATTAGTACACCATATTGCATACCGTTACTCAAAGCCGAAGTACACAAACTTGTACACTAAATTGCGTACCGGCCCTCAAAGCCGTAGTACACAGAATTGTACATGAGATTGTACATGAACTTGTACACCAAATTGCGTACCGGCCCTCAAAGCCTCTTCTATTATTTTCCTTCTTCTGCAACTGGCTCCAGGCCGCACCAATGGCTCCCAAAGCCGCATCAATTGTGTACTTCCCTCTGCTACTGGCTCCGAGCCGCACCATTGGCTCTCAAAGCCTCATCAATTACTTTCTTTATTCTACAATTGGCTTCAGGCTGCACCATCGACTCCCAAAGCCACATCAATTGAGTACTGTGTTTTACAACTGGTTCCAAGCCGCACCATCGGCTACCAAAGTCGCATCAATTGAGTACTGTCTTCTACAACCAGCTCCAAGCCACATCATCAGTTCATCAGTCACCTCATCTACTCTCAAAGCCACATCACCTGCACACCAAATTGTATCCTCGACTCTCAAGTCTTCTAGATACTGGTTTTTGTTCCTGTCATTCCTTTCTCCATTTAATCCCTTTGTATTTCCGTGTGAACCTCTATTACCCTGAATTATAAGACCAGGCGGCCGCATAAGTACCGGTGAACGTCTCTTTGTTCTAAGGGAACAACAGACAGTTGTTATTGGCGGAAGACCTTGCTAGCCTGGGTTTTAGGGGGTTCACACGGAGCAGGCTTTGGGATTTGTAACAAATATACTGTGATATTGGTAACAGAATACAAATATACATTTTTCAAAAGTGTACAATGGGATGTCCTGTCCTGTCATACAACCGCTCTGGTCTGAGGTCTTTGATTTGATTAAACAGGTCACCTCGGAATCCCTTCCAAGTCTACCTGAAATAGCATTATTACATTATTTCCCCCTGTCAGTCCAACAACATAATAAATATGTGATTTGGCATATTCTCATTGCCACAAGAGCAGATTTAGCACAATATTAGAAGAGACCAGACCCTCCCTTGTTACCAAAACTTATCTCTAAGATTCAACGCAGTTATGAAAGGATACTATAAGATTCAAATATTCTATGTCTCCTTCGTTCCCTCATTGTCAAATGGTCCTCTTGGTTTGATTATTATGCTAACCACTTTTCCTCAAGCCTAGCTCTTCCCTGATCACAGCTCAGATTTTTTCTATGACAAATAAGATTAGGGCTCTAATTGTAATTTTAAGAGTTTCTGTATTAATCTCCATAGGGTGTATGCACTACCCCTTTCCCCTCCCTCCACCTTGTTCTGTATTTTTTCTTTATGTTACTCTAATTATAGTATTTTACACTAAACTGTAATCTGGATTATTATATGTAACATGTATTGTTGTTGTTGTTGTTGTTTTCGTTTTTTTAAATATATTCAGTTAAAAAAAGTGTACAGTGGGATTCAAACCTAAGTCGATAGCATTGCAGTGAATGTTTTTTTTTTTACCTCAATCCTGCATTGTTTTTAGTTAGACAGATATTGCTGCAAGATTGCTGTAGAAGATGCATAGTCAGTGTGTAATCCAAACAGACCTCTTTCTGTGCTGAGACTTGTAGTTGAGTGATTTCGTACAGCGCCATTTCTAAGGCATGTCATTGCTGTGTGAGTGCTGCACATCACTGCCGCACTGACCGGCACTTAGTGATGTGTACCGATTAGCATCATGTCGAGCAAGCTGCTAGCGGCAATGTCTGTAGTGGTTGGTGCCACAGCCGTCTCTGTTGGTATGGCATAGGTCGGAAGGCTGGGGGGAATGGTGTAAAGCTACAGTGTGCAGTGAGTTAAGCACAGTGGTTTCATTGCAAGCTGAAAGTGCGTCTTTACACTCTGTGGCATTGCATGAAGGGTAAATTTGTGCCGTACAGTGCAAAACTAAAATTAAAAAAATAAATATATATATGTACTGTATTGTAGATAAAATAATATTGATTAGAAAATCACATTACTCAATGTCCTTGGACGCTGGGGTTGATAGTGTAAAATAAGGGGTCATATTATCCATTCCCGTGAGACTACAGGTCCCAGCCAGCCTGTCCCAGCATCTCACATGTCTGGACAGTAATTGGTGGCTGACACCTGTACTACCAGTATAAAGAAAATATTTTAAATATTTTAAAAAATACCGGACTTTCATACCAAATTATTTAATCCCTTATAGCACACTCAAATACAGCTCTCGATCCATGGGGTCTGACAGGTTCAGTCAGCCAAACAGCGGGTGGTACTACAGACATTGCATAGGCTTTTTTACGCAGGCACAGTGCAGTTTAGGAAAAGGGACATCTGGTGGACAGAAAGTAGTATTACACTCTCCGTCTTTTCCAACGTCTCAGTACGTTAAGATGCGACTCAATACGCCATGAGGCGACTTAGTACAGCAAGCAGAGCGCGACTAGCAGGGTTCGTTACAAGGCATACGGACGCTAGATGTAAGAGGACACATCTATATGTTAGGACACACACTGTTTTAATCTTATGGGCGAGATCCTGGACTCAAATGTACTAACCGGTGGCTGTCTATTTTCTGTTTGGGTTTTGGTATATTTACAGTCAGCATTTCTTCAGCTCTCTCACAACTATTTTAGCATTTTTGTTGATTTTGAGGCAATCATTTTATAGTAACTGCGATATATGACTGCTATGCAGAAAATTCCCTTTTAGATTCCTGGCTACTTTGCCCAAGAAGATCATTCTATTCTCTTAAAGCTTTGACCTTTTTTTTTTTTTTATAAAACTCTCTCAGTTTTTTAACATTTCTCCATCAGCTGGTAAAGCCTTGTTTAGTTCTCTTAAAGGCACACATTGTAATCGTGCAGTCGTTTGCCAGTCTGTGATGTGCCTACACTGAATGAGCAGTTGTTCAGTGTAAACCAGAGGTTCCCAGGTCACCCAGCAGCTGCGCAGGTGTACTCATTACTCACTGACACATTTTAAAACATCCACAGGTGGAGCTATGTATTTCACTTATGTTTCTGTGAGGACTCCTGCAAAACATGCACTGTTTGGGGTCCTGAGGACCGAGTTTGAGAACCTGTGGTGTAGACACATCAATCATCTGCAAACATGCTGAACCTGACGATATGGTCAGATTGTACAACATATTTGTACGATGATAACTGTCTAAACGACCAGTGGGAGCGTGCATCGTTGGTCGTTTTAGACATTTTTTAAACAATCTGCAAACGATTATCGAACGATCTCGATATCGTTATCGTTCAATCGCTCAACTTTCTTTTGTCTGGCTTTATTTCTTACAGCTTTCTTTTTACCATCTTATTTCTTTATACTGTAGTCATTCAATCTATATCCAACATCCATGATGAAAAGTAAAGAGCTTATTAACCTTTTTCCTCAACAAATTAGGCCCCCTATTTGTCACCAAGCAGCAATTGTGATCAGTCTTGTAAATGAACATCTTATGTATTTCAGAACTCATCTTGTTGTGCCCAGAAGTATTCCCTAGTGCTTTCAGGACCTCCCTCTGGATACTTTACATCACACACATTTTTAGCCCTTTCTTTTGGAGTCTCTCTCTCTCTCTCTCTCTCTCTCTCTCTACTGACATCTCATCATCAGGATCATATATGTGTGTTCAATCTTTTGTCAAACAAACATTTTTCTTTGGCAGTTACTTGGGAACTGTAAGTTCATACTGTTTCTTTGGAGCTGCAATTGTGTTCTTATAATAGCCTTAATCACATTGTCTAGTTCACTATGCTCATTCTTAAGAAGGTAATTGACCCTCTCCAAGCTATTTTACTGATTTATATGATGCAGCTGCTGAGACAGATTATTGTGCATGTTTAAGCTCCTAGACTTGGACTACATATATTTACACTGTCTCATTCTTAGATATGATCAATTATTCCATGTCTTCATGCAGGTCCTTATTGTATTTGATCCAGCTATAAACTCCAATTTAGGAAGCAAGCCAAGTCCAGGGCTTTGAAGATTTATCATCTCAATTATGTTCTTCTGTGTATTTGCAGACCGTTATCTCCTCAAAGCATATTTTTCCAACTGTTGCTTCTTCTTTGTATTGTCTTTACTGTACATTTGAAGACACTAGGACCTTTTCTTGACATTGTTGAACTTTTAAGTGGGTCTATTTCAACATTATTAGCTCAGCATATCTGTCTATTACCCACTCATCTCAAGTTTACAACAAGTGAAAAGATTTACCCTTTCTTCAATGCATTCTATAAAGGGTATGCAGTAGACATGAGCGGATTTGAATTTTAGAAATCCAAACGCCCCGCCCCAATCCAAGCCGGGAACAGAGTCCGGCTCGGGTTTTCCCGCCAGACTCTGTTCCTGGAACGAGGCAAAACGTCGTTCTCGCGCTGTCGGATTCTTGCGGGTGTTGGATTCTATAAAAGGTCCCCGCGTTGGCACCATTTTTCAATCCGGCTTTGGACAGTGAAGAGGGAGGGTGGAGGTTGCTGTGCTGCTGCTGCTGTTGTCCTTTGGGGCTGTGTCCAAAATCCATAGGGGCTAGTTGGGCTGTGTTGTGCAGTGCTGTTGTCCCATAAAGGTTGTGTTGTCCATAGGAGCTGTGTGCAGGCAGAAGAGGGGGGCTTCAGTGGCTCCTGTGTCACTGTAGTCTTAAATGGGTGCTGTAGTGTTGTCCAGGGTGTGCTCTGTCCATCAGGGGTGCTCCCCCAAGTGCAAAAAAAAGTAGCAGCGTCAAGCGTGCGCCTATGTCATAAGTCAAGGGCTGGCTGGTCTGTTGAACAGCGGTGTAACCCCCAAAGTGCCCAAAAAATTAAAACATTTAAAAAGTTTTTTTTTTCTGTGTTTGTGTGTGCGTTAGCTGCACATGCATCAACAAAGTAGCAGCGCCAAGCGTGTGCCTGTGTCATAAGTCAAGGGCCGGCTGGTCTGCTCAAGGGCGGTGTAACCCCCAAAGTGCCCAAATAAATCGTGTTGTTTTTTTTTTTCAAAACTGTGTTTGAGTGTGCCTTAGCCACACATATCAATATCACATAAATGGAGGACAAAATTTTGGAGGATAAAATAGGGAAAGATCAAAAACCACTTCCTCCAGGTGCTGAAGCTGCTGCCACTAGTCAAGACATAGACGATGACATGCCATCAACGTAGTCTGCCAAGGCAGATGCCCAATGTCATAGTAGGGGGCATGTAAAATCCAAAAAGCCTAAGTTAAGTAGAATGACCTTAAAAGATAAATGTAAATTGTCTGAGGAGAAACATAAACTTGCCAATATGCCATTTACGACACGGAGTGGCAAGGAACGGCTAAGGTCCTTCCCTATGTTCATGACTAGTGGTTCAGCTTCACATGACGATGGAAGCCCTCCTCCCAGAAAAATGAAGAGAGTTAAGCTGGCAAAAGCACAGCAAAGAACTGTGCGTTCTTCTAAGAAGATATCACAAATCCCCGAGGAGAGTCCAAGGACCTCATTCAGAGTCGGTCGAAGTGGCCGCACGGTTGTACGGGAAAAGGGGCCCGATATGCAAATGATTCCCTCGCAAGTTGCGTCCCTAAGTTCGGATCGGTAGCTGGCCGACCAAGGGGAGGAAGCGGCCGGAATTCAAAAAAATACGCCCCCTTCTCGTACACATTGCACATCATCTCCGGGCATATAAGGATTAATCGAGACCATCGGTAACCATCGGAACTGGTCGTAGAGCTTAAGGTTGACCATACCCTCTCTTAAGCTCTACGATCATGTGAGTGTAAAAACCTCCCATGTGCCATGACGCTACTTTGTTAATTATGCACTCCCATAAACCATATGCACTCCCATAAAACGCCGTAAGCATAATTAGGCACGCCTGCGTTCGGATCTCCACTCCCCCGTTTTCAAGCACCTTCCCCTGTTACCACCCACAAACGCCTCAATCTGTCACTCAAACTACTGACCTGGCTGTGTTCAAGGAGAGAGAAATTTCTGATAGTAGCGGCTAGTTTGCGCACGAGCATTGCGAACTTTACGCATGCGCAGTATAGCGAACATCGGTGGCGTACGACCGTGCGGCCGCTTCGACCGACTCTGAATGAGGTCCCAAGTGTGGTGGCGGTTACGATGCCTGACCAACACTGGATGGGAAGAGGTGGCTCCTTCCACCATTTGCACACCCTCTGCAAGTGCTGGAAGGAGCACCCATAGTGGAGTTGCTGATATTCAAATTGAAGATGACACTGTTGAAGTACAACAGGATGAGGATATTGGTGTAGCTGGCGCTGAGGAGGAAGTTGATGAGGAGGATTCTGATGGTTATGTGGTTTGTTTAAATCAGGCACTGGAGGAGACAGTTGTTGTCCGTGGGATGAAAAAGCCCATCACAGTCATGGCTGGGCAGAAGACCAAACATTCCACCTCTTTGGTCTGGAAATATCTATCCAAATATCTATCCAAATCCGGACAACTGTCTTATTCCACCTTTACATATGTACCATATGTAAAGGTGGAATAAGTAGGGGTAGGGATGTTAACCACCTAGGAACATCCTCACTTATACAGTACGTCACCTGCAGCACGTTCATAAAAAGTTTATGTCAAGTTCAGAAACTGTGGCTAAGACCGTAAGCAGTTCAGGGACACCTAAATCCCTTTGTCCTGTTGCGTCCAAGCGCCTGCAAACCACACCATCAACTCCCTCCTCGTCAATTTCCTCCTCAGTCAGGATCGGAAGTAGTCCTGCAGGCCATGTCACTGTCATGACTGACTCTCCTATACGGGATTCCTCCGGAGGATCCTGCATTGCTACGCCTACTGCTGCCACTGCTGCTATTGCTGCTGGGAGTCATTCATCATCCCAGAGAGGAAGTTGGAACACCACTACTTCTTTTACTAAGCAATTGACCCACCAACAGTCCTTAGCGAGGAGGATGACGTACGACAGCAGTCATCCTGTTGCAAAGTGGATAACTGAGGCCTTGACAGCTATGTTGGTGTCAAACGAGCGTCCGGTATCCACCATTAGTGCAGTGGGATTTAGACAATTGATGGAGGTAGTGTGTCACGGGAACCAAATCCCGTCTAGATTCCACTTCACTAGGCTTGTGATACCGTGAATGTACAGCGACATCAGAAAAAGTGTCCTCAGTGTCCTAAAAAATGCGGTTGTAGCCAATGTCCTCTTAACCACGGACATGTGGACAAGTGGAACAGGGCAGACTAAGGACTATATGACTGTGACAGCCCACTGGGTAGATGTATCACCTTACGCAGCAACAACAGCAGTGTCACCAGTAGCAGCATCTCAGAAATGCCAGCTCGTTCCAAGGCAGGCTACACTGTATATCACTGGTTTCAGTAAAAGGCACACCGCCAACAACCTCTTAGAGAAACTGAGGGAAATAATCGCCCAATGGCTTAGACTCTCCTGGGGATTTGTGATATCTGACAACGAAACCAATATTGTGCGGGCATTACATCTGTGCAAATTCCAGCACATCCCATGTTTTGCTCACACAATAAATTTGGTTGTGCAGAATTTTCTAAAAATGACAAGGGCGTGTAAGAGACTCTTTGGGTGGCCCAAAAAATTAATGGCCGCTTTTGCCATTCAGCGACTGTGTGCCGAAGACTGGAGCACCAGCAAACACTCTTGAACCTGCCCTGCCATCACCTGAAGCAAGAGGTTGTGACGTGGTGGAACTCAACCCTCTATATGCTTCAGAAGATGGAGGAGCAGCAAAAGGCCATTCAAGCCTATACATCTATCTATGACATAGGCAAAGGAAGGGGTATGCAATTGACTCAAGCGCAGTAAAGAATGATTTCCGTATTGTGCAAGGTACTCCAGCCCTTCGAACTTGCCACACATGAAGTCAGTTCAGACACTGCCAGCTTGAGTCAGGTCATTCCCCTCATCAGGCTATTGAAGAAGCAGCTGGAGAAAGTGAAGGAGGAGCTGAGATGGAGTGATTCCGCTCGGTATGTGGGACTTCTGGATGAAGCCCTTCATTCGCTTTGCCAGGATTCGAGGGCGATCAATCTGTTGAAATCAGACCACTACACATTGGCCACCGTGCTCGATCCTAGGTTTAAAGCCTATGTGGTGTCTCTCTTTCCGGCAGACACAAACCTGCAGAGGTGCAAAGACCTGCTTGTGACAACACCGTCAGCTGAAGCGGAACATGACATGTCAACAGCTCCTTTATTTTCTCCCGCAACTGGGGCTGCCAGGAAACAACTTAGGTATCCTAAGCAACCTGCTGGCGGCGATGCAGGGCAGACAGGACCAAGTTTGGACATCTGGTCCGGACTGAAGGACCTGCCAACATTCCCAAGGATAATTCCATCTTGCATCTCTTTTTTTTTTTGCAGTATGTACTTTTTCAAACTGACATCCTATCTGCCACTGCAGTGCCACTCTTAGAAGGGCCACATGTTTGTGCAGCCCACTTGTATCACTTAGCATAGTCATCCAGCTACCTCGGTGCAACCTTTTTGCCTAAAAACAATATTGTGAAGTGTTCAGAATAGACTGTAAATGAGTGGAAATTAATGTTATTGAGGTTAATAATAGTGTAGGAACAAAAAAAACTAATTCTGTGATTTTAGCTGTTTTTATGCTTTTTTTCAAAAAAATACAGATCCAAAACACAAAAACCCAGAACCCAAAATGCGGAAGGGTGGTTTTGGCAAAACCAATCCAGATCCAAAACACAAAGAAAGATCCAGATCCATAACCAAAACACGAAAAGTGGCCAGTGCTCACCCCTAGTATGCAGTCATGAAGTCAACATTCATAATGTCGACACCAGAATATCAACAGTACACGATGTCGACATGGTTAAAATGTTGACATAGTAAATGTTGACATGTACAAAATGTTGACATAGTGAAAATGTTGAGGTTAGGGATTGGGTTAGATTTACCTTACTCAACATTCTGACAATGTCGACATTTCATGAACATTTCGACATGACATTCTGATGTTAACATTATGAATGTTGATATGGTGACTGTTGACCTAAAGATATGTCCTTCCTCGTCTGTCCTCCCTGCGTTATGAGTCGCATTACACAGGGCACCTAGGGCCAACTCTGCTGAACCATGTGTCTTTCACTGCAAATGCGTCTTATGCACAATTCAATGTGAATAAGACACACAAGCAGACTTTGCTGATTAATATGATATGCAGATTGTGTTCTGTGTGTGGCCGAGGCTGTAAAATAATCACAAAGGAAAGTGGTGTGGAAATCAGCCATTGACACTGAAATATAGCATTTGAATACACAAACAGCTGCCATCAAACACATGCAGCATATCATTTTGATCAGCAAGGTCTGCTTGTGCTTCTTATTGGCATCGCATTGCGACTGACGCATTTGCCGTGAATAAGATGCACAAAAATACGCTCTGCATGAGTAAGCTCACACGGGACCAGGCACGACTAGATGATCTGTTTAACGCGACTGCTGCAACATCGACGGGGAACACGTATCATACAGTGAACCCCTTTGGAGAGTCTCAATTAAGTTTACAATTTTGTGTTAAGATTTTTTCAGCTGTAGTCGTGTGATCTTTCTCCAATTCACACTCCACAAATCTTGTGTGTAGTTATTAAAATTAGAGTTATTTTAACATCAGTTGTTGATGGACCACTGTATGCTGTTTCACTCTGATGTTTCTTTATACTGTATGATTGCATTTCTTGCTGAATAATCACAAGTGTCTGGTTCAAAACAATAACTGCATTTTCTCTGCTATTATGAGATTACTAATGTGCACTGCTTTTAGTACAGCCACTTTCACTAGTGCACATTCCTCAAGGCATTCAGCTGTTGTGGGTACCGGATCCCAGCGCTGAGAATCCTGACACCGGGAATCTCGACTGGTTTCAAATACTGACACCTGTAGGTAAGTACTCTAACCCTACCCCTAACCCTACCACTAAACCTAAGTCTTCACCTCTTCAGCCTAAATCTAATGCCCCCCCCTGCAGCCTCACCGCCATCCCACTTTGCAGCCTAACCATTCCCCTAGTGCTTACCCAAATACTTCCATAGGGGATGTCAGTGGTCAGGATCCTGGAGCCAGGATTCTGACTGCTGTCGGGATTCTGGCACCGGCATCATGACCGTTGGGGTGACAACTACATCCCAATTCATACTTGCCTACCCTCCCGATTTGGTCGGGAGCCTCCCGAAAATCGGGTGCTGCTCCCGACCTCCCGGGAAGGCAGGCAAGTCTCCCGGCAGCTGACGACCCTTCCTACCCCCCACCGCAATTACAAGAAGCTCCCCGGCAGCGGGGGGCCTGTGACGCGATTCACGCAGAATCGCGTCATTTTGACCCCGCCCCCTGCTTCACACTGCCTGTAATATCGGCAGTGTGTAGCGAGGACGGGGCCAAAATGACGCGATCGCGTGGCTCCGCCCCCTGCTCCGCCCGCCCAACTCTTGTAGTCTGGCCGGCCCCGCCCCCATCTGCTGGCCACGCCCCCCACTCAAGCCGATCTGGCTGCTCCCTCCCGGAAGGGGCAGCCAGATAGTCGGCAAGCATGTCCCAATTGTTATGCTCAAAGCTGTAAAAGCGATCTATTTCTTGTTGACTTTGCAAAGAACTCTCTTTATGAGCTTTAGGGGTCTATTTACTAAGCTTTGTTAGGAGATAAAGTGAATAGTGATAAGGTACCAGCCAATCAGCTCCTAACTGTCATTTTTCAAACACAGCCTGTGGCATGGCAGTTAGGAGCTGATTGGCAGGTACCCTATCATCGTTCACTTTATCTCCCTAACACAGCTTAGTAAATAGACGCCTAAATTTCACTCTTTTGCTTCAACAGATGTTGTTAAAATCTGTTTATTTCTCCATTTCTACATTAACATTTTTAAAAGATAGTTTACTTGGGAACTAATTTATTTCCTGCACTCTTGTCTTTTCGTTATGCACTTACTGTACCTTAAGCCATACTTTATGTGCTAAAATCCACATATTAATTGCATAAATTCTCATTGGAAGCTTTTAGTCAGCCATATTTTAATTGGTACTAGCTCACGTAGCAGTTTTTCTGTCAGTGATTCTTTTTTAGGTTTTAAATAAGTCTCCAGACATCAAAAATAGGTTTTCAAACAGGAAAGCAGCTTTAATTGTCAGCAGTTTTGCAGAGTAGCAACACGACCTTACAGAAATCAATAAACCTAGGCCCTATAGGGTATTCAGACACTTGGCATCTCACAACAACAGATGCCTGGGCTCAGGAGGTGGTCTCCCAAGGTTATCCTCTGACATTCTGGAGAAGTCCTCCCCAAAGGTGCTTTACCGTATCCCAGCCAGTGGGTTCGGTGAAGGCTTTGGCCCTACGACAGGCTGTTCAGTTCCTGCTAAAGGCAGGTGTGATCATCCGGGTGCCAAGAGATCAGGTGCGGAAGGTATTTTATTCCAACCCGTTCCTGGTTCAGAAACCAAATGGGTCCTTCCGACCTATTTTAAACCTGAAGGAACTCAACGGGTTTATTCAGGTACCCAGGTTTCACATGGAGACACTGCGATCAATCGTATTGGCAATGGAACCAGGGGATTTGATGGTATCCCTGGATATCCAGGATGCCTATCTGCATATTCCAATTGCATCATCCCACCAGCAGTTTCTTCGAGTTGCGGTGGGGCAGGATCACTTCCAGTTTCAAGCACTGCCGTTTGGTTTATCCGCAGCTCCCTGAGTGTTCACCAAAGTGATGGCAGTGATAATGGCACATCTCAGGAGCCAGGGCATCAGAATTCTGCCTTACCTGGACGATCTCCTGCTACTGGGACATTCTCCGCAGGGGCTGTTGTGTCATCTCGAGTTGACAATCTCCTGTCTACACAGGCACTGTTGGGTCATAAACTGGAAGAAGTCAGTCCTCCAGCCAGTGCAACAGTTGGTGCATTTAGGGTCACGTCTGGACTCCGTGAAGCAGAGATTGTATTTACTGGACGACAAGATTGCGGTCCTGCAGGGGTGAATACACAATCTGCTTCACAACAGACGAGTCTCGGTACACTCAACAATGCGAATGCTGGGGTCGATGGAGTCCACCTTCAGCATGGTGCAATATGCTCAATTTCACTCCCGTCCATTTACAGCAGTGGAACCTCTCACTCTGGGACAGGGAGTATCAATCAACAAGATCTCAAAGGATCCAGCTGTCTCCAGAGGTGCGGTTGTCCCTGGCCTGGTGGTTGCGGATGGGCCATCTCAACCAGGGTCGCCCTATTATATATCGGAATGGGCTCTCCTCTCCACCGATGCCAGTCTTCGGGGCTGGGGAGCAGTAACAGGTCAGCACATCTTCCAAGGGAATTGGACAGAGGCAGAGATTCATCTGTCCATAAATGTCCAGGAACCGAGAGTAGTTTCCAGGGCATTAGTACAGGCCCAGAGGTTATTGCACGCCAGACCTGTGCAAGTGCAATCCGACAATGTCACCATGGTGGCCTATCTAAAGTTCGGGCTGGCCTATCTCTTTCCGCCTCTGGCTCTTCTTCCCAGGGTCATCAGGAAGCTCAAGCAGGAAGACAGTGTGGTGATACTTATAGCTCCTGCTTGGCCCAGGCGCCATTGGTTCATCGATATACAAAATCTCTCCGTAGACACTCCGTGGCCTCTTCCTCTGAGGCAGGACCTGTTAGTTCAGGGTCCGTGCTTGTATCCAGATCTTCCTTGCCTGTCTTTGATGGCAGGCTCTTGAAGCCTCCATCCTCAAAGCTAAGGGTTTTCAGATTCAGTGATACAGACAATGATAAGGGCGCGGAAGCCTTCCTCTGCCCGCGTTTACTATAGGATTTGGCACTCGTTCTTTCATTGGTGGAGAAAATACGACCCTAGTGTATTTAGGGTCTCCCGAGTGCTTTCTTTCTTCCAGTCAGGTTTAGAGCAGGGTCTTCATCTGGCCTCCCTGAGAGTGCAAGCTTCTGCGTTTGGGGTTTGGTTTAAGCACAGTATTGCTCCGCTACCTGATGTAAGGACTGTTTTTCAGGGTGTTTTAAGAGTGCAGCCGCCAAGACTTCCGGTGGGCGGACCTTGAAGATGGCCACATATTAGAGAACTCTTGCTCCCGTTTTATACTGGCGCGGATCTACCACCCACAGCGCCAGGAGCAGTGACGCGTGGACATGGGTGCGAACACTGGAGATAGCGGTGGGTAAGCGGAGACTATTCCCGGCTCCCCACCATCACAATAACCCCGGAGTTTAGGTGCAGTACATAGCACCACTAATCGCGGCCGCCATTTTGGATCCGGCCGGATCGCGCAGCTGCCTCCCCTGTCACCTCTTCCCCCCAAGTGTACTATCGGAGGGGTCACCTACCTTCCTGCCTCTCTGGCTTCCCTGGCCCCCTGTGATACAGGTGATAAATAAGTGCTGTGTGGGCAGTGCAGTGTATTAACCCACGGCCGCCATCTTGGGATTGGCAGGGCTCTGTAGCTGCTGTTCCTGTAACACAATTCTACACAGAGACACATTTGAGAGTTTTTCTGGATCTCCAAAGGCACTATATCTATATCAGCTCCCCCTGCTGGTCAGGATTATTCAGTTTTTGTTTTGTTTTTTGGCATATTGAATATAATCAATTTTCCTAGCAAAGTTCATTATCTGAGATTTATATATGGATAAACACGTGACCAAAATACAAAAGGGTGGTAAGGGAGGTCCAGGTGTTAGAGGCAGAGAGACCAGAACCACAGCATCTACCACCTCTAGTCCTCCTACTTCCCTGGCTGGGGATGATATCATGGATGGCGTGTCTGATCCTTCCAAATTCAGTGCCGCGTTTGTGGAAAAAAGCACACAAGATCTCGTATCTTCTCTCACCATTGCTTGATAAAAAGTTGGCTGGTCTGAAAGAGGCGATAGATTCGGCTGTGACGCAGCTTCGCGAGCATAGTGTGCGGTTTGATGAAGCAGAACAACGCATTTCAAATCTTGAAGATGATCTTACTACGGCCAAATCGGTAATTGAAACGCAGGAAGTTTCTATTGTCACCATGCAGGAAAAGTTGGAAGATTTGGAGAATCGCAACCGCCGCAATAATCTGCGTCTGATTGGCTTACCGGAATCTGTCAAACAGCGGGAACTTATGGACTTAGTTTCAACATGGCTTCCTCAGGAGTTGGGTTGCAGATCTACATCAGGTCCTATATTGATCGAACGTGCACACAGAATTGGTCCGGATCGTCAAGCAGATCGCCGCAGACCTAGACCTGTAATCTTCAGGTTCCTTAATTATATGGATAAAGTCAGACTGATGGAGGCTTATCGTAAATCTCAAAATTTATCCTATAAAGGGGACAGGTTGCTTCTCTTTCAAGATTTTTCTTATCAAGTGGCAATGAAACTAAGAGAATTTTCACCGATATGCAAGTCGCTTTTTGATGCTGGAATCAGATTTGCCCTCCTCTACCCAGCTAAGCTTAGAGTACAACATGATGGCAAACAGTATTTCTTTGATTCGGTGTCCTCGGCAAAGACATTTGTTACTTCTCTTTCGGAATCTAACGTACCCTCATCTGTCGATGAACATTGAGTTAATGCTTAAATCGCAAGTATTATATTACTCACATATGCCTCATTATGTCATTAATATTTGTTAATGAGAAATTGATTCTCATCTGTTTTTGCATATTATGTGTAATTCTTACTGTTTTTCTGGAAAACTCTGTTTCCTCTAAATTGTTCTTTTTTTATTATTTGTTTTGATTTTGAATTTTTTTTTTTATTTTCTCATATTTGGAATATAGGGCCTGATTCAGAGCCGTTCGCTATTTGCGGTCGTTCGTTCAAAAACAAGGGGTGGCTATTCAAATGATCCGTTCGCAAATTGCAGTCTGTTCACACCTCTAAGTCTGAACGAGCGAGCAAAACATACGCTCGTTTATTTGATAAAAATGCCCCCTGGCCGCACGCACCATACGTCATGTCCGCTATTTATTAGATTAATCGAGTACATCGTACAGCGTATGAACTGCTCGCTATTCTTGTGGTTGGTGTTTTCAACCGCTATTTTGCGAGCAGTTCTGAGTTAAAAAAAAACAAGTGACGTGGTCAATGAAGCTGCTGTATTAATTATGCACTCCCTTAAAACGCCCGTTTTGACCTTTAAGCACGCCTGCGAACGGATCTCCACTCCCCGTTTTCAAGCACCTTCCCCTGTTACCACCCACATACGCCTCATTCTGTCACTCAAAATAGCAGGCACTCGCTATATTGCGTACAAATGATTTTCGGCTGCACTGACTGGTTCGCGCATGCGTACTAAAAACCGTACGCATGCGCAGATGTGCGAACATCGCTCAGAACGAGCGTACTGCCGCTAGCGAGTGGCTCTGAATGAGGGCCATAGTTACTGGTTATTATTGGCCACAATGGCCTTATGTTTGTGTTCAAAGAAAAACACAAAATGGTAGAACTGTATCATTTTGGTGTATGTGTTTGGTTAAATGTAGTGATAATGGGATTGAGAGACCGCGCGTTTATAATAACAATGGCGTCCCTACTCGCTGGGACATGGGATGCTATGTTTAACGAATTTCAACAAATTAGTATTTTCATGAAACAAGGTATTGGTTGATAACTTGAATTCCTTGAGTACACCTGTTAATTATAAGGATCGTATAAAATTCCTCACTTGGAATGTAGAGGGTCTTAACACACCGCTCAAACGGCGGAAGGTATTACAACATCTACAGAGGCTCAAACCAGATGTGGCTGTGCTTCAGGAAACGCACTCCAGGGAGGGGGATCCAAATACGTTAAGGAGCAATTGGTTGAATGAATACATAGCAGCTTCATATACCTCTAAACGAAGAGGTGTGGTTCTTCTTCTACGCAAGTCCCTTAACTACACTATACTTGATAAACTGTGTGACCCTGAGGGCAGATTTCTATTTGTTAAAATACAATTGGAGGGGGTTTTGTATACTATTGTCACCATATATGCACTAACTGGTCCTAACTGTTTTTTTTACAGATTTATATGTTCAAATACAGGATTGGGCTGAAGGGACCATTATTTTAGGGGGGATTTCAATACTACTCTCAACCCACTATTAGACAGATCAGGTGATGGGGGAAGGGGCACTATACCTAAGGCCTTATATTTTCTTATATCTTCTCTTCAACTCTCTGATCCCTGGAGGTATCAACACCCCGTGGAGCGTGATTATACGTTTTACTCACACCCACATCGCACATCCTCCAGGATTGATTATTGGCTTCTTCCCACAAATCTCCTTCCTAAAGTTTATGATGCTAAAGTAGAAAATATAGCTATCTCTGACCACGCTCCAACATGGTTCTCCTTATCGCTTCCTACACCAAAACCTTCCTCCTTTAATTGGAGATTTCCCTCCTATTTATATAATTGTCCTGATTTCAAGCTATATTTGGAACAACAATACGGGAACTATGTCAACGATAATAATCAACATATTGAAGATATCAATTTATTTTGGGCAGCATCCAAGCCGGTTTTGCGTGGCTCGATCATAGCTTATGTTGCTGGAAAACGTAAGAAACTCTCCCAAAAATTTCAAGCTATTAGTACAGCTCTTTCTACATCTTATACAAATTTAAAGGTTTAATACCCCAGAAACTCGTCAGATTTATATTGATACTAAAAATTTATATGACACACTATGTACAGAAAAAGCCCAATGTTCTTTAGATGACCAGAAACATCGTTATTTTAAGTGGGGAAATAGGGCAGGGAAACTGTTGGCCAAAGTGGTTAGAAATCAGCGTCCTCAGGTTAACATTTCAAAAATTGTCTCGGAATCTCATGTTCTTACCTCCACTTCTGATATAACAAATTCCTTTTTGGAATACTTTAGAAACTTATACACTGCACCACCAGATAACCAAATTTTAGGTATGGAATTTTTAAAGTCGGCAGGTTCCCCTATATTAACTGAGGAGGAACAGGAGATAGTGACTGATTGATTTAATTTCTGAGCAAGAAATCTTGGCGGCTATTGGACATTCAGCAATTGGTAAAGCTCCGGGCCCTGATGGGCTTAGTGCAGAATATTATAAATTATTATCTCCATCTCTTACTCCTCATTTATTAAAATTGTTTAATTCTATTCTCTCTGGCACAGCGGCTCCATTTTCTTTTAATGAAGCGCGTATAATAATGTTACCGAAGCCAGGCAAAGATCCAACATTTGTACAGTCTTACCGTCCCATATCTTTATTAAATCAGGATTTAAAGTTATTATCCTCCATTATGGCACAAAGATTACAGATGCTTTTACCCAAGTTACTCCATATATCACAATCTGGCTTTGTAAAGAATAGATCTTCAGTACATAACATTCATCAGGTAATAGCAGCCATAACGCAATCACTACAAAACTCAGAGGATAAGTCTCTTTTGGTCAGTTGTGATGCTGATAAAGCATTTGACCATGTGTCCTGGACACATTTGTTACGCGTCTTTCATTTTCAAAATTTTGGTCCAAGTTTTATACGATTTTTTTAATTCACTATATAATACCCCCACAGCATTTCTCGCCATTAATGGTTTAAATACAGAGAACTTTCAATTATATCGCGGTACAAGACAAGGGTGCCCTTTATCTCCCCTACTTTTTAATTTAGCGTTGGATCCCCTTATCCGACATTTTTATTTGCAGACCGAATGGAAAGGGATTCGAATTGGAAATCAAATATTAAAAGTGTCAGCATACGCTGATGACTTGCTATTATATTTTGCTAATCCACAAGCTGCTTTCCCAGGTTTTATGCAACTTCTACATGATTTTGAAATTATGTCAGGATTTGTGATAAATAAGTCTAAGACAGAAGCTTTACCCTTACACGATGGTGCCCAGGCTGCCTGGAATGGTTCTTTTCCTTTCAGATGGGCGAATACCTCTTTGACTTATTTAGGTTTACATATACCTGTCAATCCCTCTGATCTTTACATGGCTAATTTTCCTGCTGTAATATCCCGTATTATTGCTGACTTTCAGGCCTGGAAACACTTGCCACTGTCTTACATAGGTAGATGCCACTTGATAAAAATGATCTCTTTTCCTAGGTTGCTATACCCAATACAAATGTTACCCTTACTTTTAAAAGATTCAGATCTAAAGTTATTGAATAAAGCTTTGAGCAAGTTTATTTGGGCGGATAAGAAACCAAGAATATCTTTATTCAAATTAAGTCAATCCACACAATTGGGAGGTATTAACCTTCCCTGTATAAAAAGCTATAATCTAGCTGCAAACTACCGTTATGCAGTTGATTGGTTACAGAATTCTGAAGAGTTCGCTAATACTGGCTTGGAACAAGCCTTTTGTCCTGACATTACACTCTCTAGCCTACTACATATGAGACCCACAGATTTTCCTTTCTCGGTTACTAATAATTTGTTGTTAAACACTACGTGCACAGCCTGGCGTCTATCTAGACGCAAGATGGGTGTATCAACATGTAACACTATTTTTTTACCCATATATCATAATACAAGGTCTCAAAGATTCTCTGCTTTACATCATACTTTAGTGCGTTTTTGGGGTTCAGGGGGTCCGAGACTGGTTTATCAAGTTTTGGATGGACAGACACTTAAAAATCTTACATATGAAAAATTACAAGAAATATTTCCTCAGATAACTATTCCTTTATTTACATATTACCAACTTAGAAGTTATGTGACTAACATTCTCTCCAAACTAACAGATTCTGACAAGACACATACATTAGATAGAGTGTTGAGTAGTTGCTCAGGAAGAAGTTGCTCTACATCATATTTGTATTCTCAAATTAAACGATCTATAGATTTGGAAAAATTACAGTCTGGTATTGTTAAATGGGAGATTGATTTTCCTGACATTCCACTTAATGATATTCTTCAAGCTTTTATTTGTCTAAATAAAATACTTATTTCCGCTTCTTACACAGAAATGCATTATAAACTGCTACATCGTGCTTACTACACACCCAAGTTGCGTTTTTTGATGGGGGCCTCCAATGATTCTAAATGTTTCAAATGTCAGGCTTTAGAAGCAGATCTTTATCACTGTATGTGGAATTGTCCTGAAGTAAAAAAAATTTGGCTTATACCCAAAACATCTTTAATGTAAGTTTGAATTATAACTATTAATATCTCTCCCGAATGGGCCCTATGGGACATATACCTTGACCAAAATTTACCTAAACCACCACTGGGTCAACGAATTTTGGCCCTCATTCAGAGCCGTACGCTCTGAGCAGAGCGCACGCTCTGCATGAGGGCCGGGCTCCATTTTCATGGAGCGTCCTCCTGGACGCTCGTATAGCTGTGGGTCACCACCCACAGGCTATACGAGCGTGCATTTTGATGGCCGCGATGGTCGTGTCGCGACCATCGAAATTGCGAGCCGGAGCCTGCGGTTGAGGTTTTCAACCGCAAGCTCCGGAGTGATTTTGGCTTTATCAGAGCCAAAATCACTCCCACTGACATCACTAGTGATGTCAGTGGGCCGGCTTCTGACGGGAGGCGTTCCCGTGGGAACGCCCCCGTCAGGGAGGCACGCCCCCGGCACGCCCACCAAAAGGGGCGTGCTGTCAATCAACATTGACAGCACGCCCCCTTTGATCGGACACAACGAGCGAAGGAAAGTCCTTCGCTCGTCGTGTCTGGCGCATGCGCACGACGGAGCTCCCTCCGTCGTGCGCATGCTCAGTGCAGACCATCGACCCACTTGCGAGCGGACAGCCGCTCGCGAGTGGGTCTGAATCAGGCCCTTTGTTAGCTAAAATTGCAGCAGCAGGAAAGAAGACAATCCTGTCTCAGTGGATATCCACAGATACCTTGACATTACCTTTGTTAATACCTCGTATTTCCTATTTGTTCCATATGGATTGGCTTGAAATGTCAATTAACAAGGAAAAAAAGGTCAAAAAGTTTTTCGAGACATGGTTAACATATGTTTGTGCGTTACCTTCTGAGACAAAAGATAATTTACGCCAAGCGGTGAGGTTAACTACTTGGTACAACCTAGAAGTTGTTTCAACAGGATGCTCACCCTTCTAAAGTAGTAATTTGGCTGACCTATGGTGTTTATTGGGGATACGTGTGGTTCTCTCAATCCATTTGTTTCTGACAACTTGCATATATATATATGTTTCATGGTAAATATAAAATGTAACTGTTTATACATTTGACTGTGATACATTGTCTATTATGTATGTTTTATTAATGTATACAGTTTACTAATAAAATATTTTGAAAAAAAAGAGTGCAGCCGCCTTTTGTTCCCCCCGGTAGTTCAGTGGGATTTGTCATTAGTACTCAGGACGTTACAGGCTCCCCCTTTGAAACTTTGAATTCGGTAGATCTCAAGTGGATGACTGCAAAAACAATTTTTCTTCTGGCCATCACTTCAGCCCTTAGGGTGTCTGACTTGGCAGCTCTATCAGTCTGCTCTCCTTTCCTGGTATTCAATCAGGATAGAGCGGTGCTGCGTAACAGAGCAGGGTATCTTCCTAAAGTGGTATCACGGTTTCATAGAAATGAAGAAATTGTGGTCCCAGCCTTTCAGGCCTCTGGACTGTCCGTAGGTGAGGCCTCCCTGGATATTGTACGTGCTCTACGTATTTATGTGGATCGCACCAACAACTTGAGAAAGTCCGATTCTCTTTTTGTTCTGTAGGGCTGTCATAAACGGGGTTGACCAGCCAATAAATAGACCTTAGCAAGATGGCTTCATATGACTATATCACAGGCATACACTCCAGGCTGGTCGTAGGGTGCCAGATTCAGTCAAGGCACATTCTACTCGGTCTGTAGGTCCTTTGTGGGCAGCCCGCTGGGGTGCCTCGGCGGAACAATTGTGCAAGGCAGCCACTTGGTCACCGGTCCACACCTTTATCAAGTACTATGAATTTGACACCTTTTGTCTCTCAGGATGCCTCCTGCGGGTGTAGGGTCCTCCTTTCTTCCGAGACACAGGAGCGTCCCTGCCCTTAGGGGTACTGCTTGGGTATATCCCCAACATAATGGCTGTGGACCCTATGGACCCCAAAGAAGAAAATAAGAGTTATGGTATAACATACCTTTGTTAACTCTTTTTTTCTTCGAGGTCCATGGGGTCCACAGGACACCCACCCTAATGCACCTGGTGTTATTGGGTAATTCTTTGTATCTCTGGGTGTTTCCCTCTTTGGTGAGAGATTGGTCTAGAGAACATGTGTCCTTCCTTCTTATCTGTTTGCCTTCTCTTGGTGGGCTTTATAACAAACTGTAACCAGTGGCGCGGTATATGGGGGAGGACCTGGTGTATCCTGGGAGCCAAGATCTTGGACTAACTGTTTGGTGCCTGGATACATCCATATACTCCAACATAATGGCTGTGGACCACATGGACCTCGAAGAAAAAGAGTTAACAAAGGTATGTTATACCATAACTCTTATTTTCACATTTGGGAGGGATTCATTGATTCCTTGTCAGAAGATATAAGGACTCAATTACATAAATGCTTTCACTCTACTCAGTGGTACAAAACTTGACTTTTGTTAGAAGATACCCCAATCAATTTGCCAAGACCCGCCTCTGCGGTCCAATCTGACAAAATTGCCGACCACGCCTGTTGATTTTGTTATAATTTACTTAATCCGCTTAATATTTAAAATGTATACATTGCTGGTGTTTGCTTTAAATGCCAGGTACTTTATTTTCTTTGATATATATTATATGATTTTGTGTATTTGCCAACTATTGTATCTCCAATATACATTATATTGGTTTTGGTACAATTTCTGTATTATCTTTATTTGCTCCTTTCTGAAAAAAAATAAGTTTAAAAAAAAAAAAAAAGAGCATGTGGTTAAGGCAAGATTATTATTATGTTTTGGCATTTATACCTTTTTCATATAATTGTACCAGATCTCATTTTTAGTCTATTTACTATGACACTCATCTTGAAAAAGATGCCGCAGTGTGCCAAAATGCGTAAAAAGATAGGAGTGTCTCACATTGGTTTATGGAAGCCTGTACACATAAGATTTACTGAATACCAGGGATATTCAGTATTTTTTCATCCATATGGTGAAGCTACTTACAGTATAACCTTTGTTTTTATTTATTAATACATTTTATTTCATAGTTTATAGTACAATTTTTTCTATTATTTTACATTATCGGAGGTGTTTGGAATCACCTACCCCCTACTTACCATTGGCTGTTCATTGAGAACCAAAGAAACCTTTATGTGCCTTGCACCAACTTTGAAGTAAGCATTCATGTAAGAACAAGAACCCACAATGCCTACTGTGCTTCACGAATTCGGTGTCTGACTTGAGATCTTGGGAGTATGATCTATTGGAAAAGACTGTTTTCACCACTTTCCTCTGAACAAACACTGTTGGAACTTTGAAAGGGTTACCAATATTACACTATTGTGGTATTTTTGTTGTTTTTTTATTTACATATATGAACTGTTTTGTTGCTGAAGGAAAAAAAAGGATATCCTCATCTGTTGTTGAACAATCTGGAGCGCAAGTGAGATTGTTAACTTTTCTTTGTATCTGCGTGTATCTATATAAGTTTGGTGACTTATTTTTGTAACATCTTTGCTGCTCTGGAGTGCAGCGCCATTGGTTGAGATACTGCTTTTTGAATTTCTATCTTACAGCAGTGGAGTTTGCACTCTATGGGCTAATTCAGAGATATGCGCTAACCCGATGGTTAGAGCACATCTACGATTGTGCCGGTGCAAGACCCGTACTGTGCATGTGCAGTACAGGTCTTGCGTGTTCACACGCAGAGCGGCAGCAGACTGTCAGTGATTAACAGTCTGCAGCCATTTCTGAGCGGGTAGGGAGTGGCGATGGCCTGTTTCCCAAATCGGAGGCATGTTGCCACCGCTGTGGGGAGGGAAAAGGCCAGGATTACGCAGATGTTCCGATCCTGCGTCCATGGATGCAGCTCGGAACCGTAATGCATGCAGAAGGCGTGGTGCCTTCTGCTGCATTACCAAATAGTGCTACCCAAGCTGCTACCATGGTAGCAGCTGCGATAGCAATACAGTCAGCCTTTGAATCACCCACTATGCTCCCTACTACGTGAACAAACTAGGCTTAATTTTTTGTTGAAAGCCAATTAACCTACTGGTATGTATATTTTTGGATTGTGGGACAAAACTGGAGTACCTGGCGGAAACCCACACAAGCAGTGAGGCAGTAATGCTACAGTAACTATTACACCATCTGTGCTACCCAACAATAAAGATTTGTTACTGGATAGTGGATAGATATTGCTATATTTCTGCATTGCTTACACCTAGTAGGGATCTGGTTCACCACTCAAGTTCATATTATAACTTTTAATCTTATCCCAAGGGCTCTTTTCAATACATTATCTATATCAGCACTGGAAAATCATTTGTTTAAAGTATTATCATCAGCACCACTAGTACTCGCGGGTCATCCCGCTCCACTTTTGGCGCAGGGAGACATAAGTGTAAATCACACGTGTATTTGCATTTACTGTATGACCAACTCAATATGAGGTCCTCAATATGGACTGAGAATCCGAGGAATTTAAATCCCTTTTGGTATGTTATTATATGCTCTATATAGTACATCATGCTCTCATTGGATTAATCAAACTTTCTACAATATAACGAACTGTGGACAACTGCAAGCAAAATCCTAATTTATAAATAAAATAATCCAGGATATATGTTGTTCCAAGAAATCTGTACACTCACTAACTAGTATGTGGAACGGTGTGATCTTAGGTATCCTCATAATGCAATTTTATATCAGCACTTTATGGCATTTGTATCATTTATACATTTCAGATTTACTACTGGGCAGCTGATTCAAATGCATCCATGTATTACCGGGTGTTGGCAAATATGCCCTGGAGAAGTGTCTGGTGGCTTTGTCACCAAAGGAATTAATTCTCAGAGACTAGAGCAAAATGTTTTAATGCATTTTAACATGTTAAATTTAATGTGCTGTGTGCAGTTGTAGAATTGTTGGAACACATGTTTAAATGTATGGGCTGTGCACTTATAGGAATGTATTGCTAAGTATTTTGTTTTGTAAGGAATTGCCATTTTTTTCAGGAGTTATCTTATCTTGTTTTGTGACATAGGTGATATGGTAATTATCCTGGCCCTAGCATAAGGTTTAGGGCCATATTCAATTAGAGGCGAAAAGGCAATAATTTATCGCCGATTATGTCATTTTCGCCTATTTCAATTATCCCCGTATTCAATTTCAAAGACTTTTCGCCGGTGTGAAAAGTCTTTGTTAAAACACAGGGATAACTTTTCTCCATGTAATACATGGCGAAAAAAAGTGCAGAATTGGGGTTTAGGGGAGCAGGCTTAAAAAAATTAGCGTGCAGCCCTGGGAGGGTCCCCTTAAAGTAATCTGTGTCAAAACACTTTTTAAAAAATCCTCAGGACACCCCAAAAAATGTACTTTAATTTTGGGGTGCGAAAAAAATAAATATTGGGGAACAAAGTTTTAAACTAGCGAAATTGATTCAGGGGGGGTTCCCAAGTATGCGTCAGGTGTTTTCTAGAATGCTGGTGGTAGCCGAAGGTGCATTTTTGAAGAATTAAAAAAAATTACTTTAGGGACTTAAAAATATGCTTGCACCTATTTTCATGTACCCCAAATTTGATGGGAGAAGTTATTTTTCCCCCCAAAAAAACCTAATTCTATTCTTCACCCCTTCTTCTAAAGCCGCATTTATGCACCTGACGCGGCTATTAAAAACCCTGACTACCTTCAGCAGCCCAAATCGGGGGTTACAGGAAGATTTCCCAAAAAAGTAATGGACTTTTCGATACTTACCTTTCGGCCGGGTCCCGTTTTTGCCAGATCCTAATTGAATACTGGGATAAAGCGGGCACGCGCCCAATAATTTATCCCAGAAAAAGCAGCGATGATGGCGAAAAGTCCGACCTTGAACTTTTCGCCTGAAATTGAATACCCCCTTTAGTGTTACATGGCTAAACCTACACACTTACTCATTTGCACATGATGTGTCTGGCCAGGCATCACAACTAGGCAGGCATGTAAAAATTGGCGGGCAGTTGTGATATCATTTGCCTTTCTTTCCTGTGGCCAGGACCATAGGAAAGACCATACTGGTCTTTTGCCTGTACACACCTACAGATGTGAACAATCTATCTTTCATATATATTGCATCTGCTATTCTGCATGGCAAATGTGATATATCTGTTTAAGACATTCACATATGTATCATGTGTACACACGAGCAGATGCACTAAACAATATTCCATTTGTCAGTTGCAGGATCGGTATACCGCCTAATGTGTACCCAGTATAAATATTAAATCAGATTGTGTTTAAATAAAAATAATTTAGTGTGCTTCATGATAACTAAATATTTTGTGTGATAAATGGTAAATATATCAAAGAAGGAATGCAATTAACCAGTCCCTGTGAAATTTAAGTTATATTTCATTTTGGGAGAGTTTCCTGATTTGTTAACTTAACTAAAGAGGCTTGGGGATGAACCCCTACTGTGCTATGTACTTTCTGTATATCAAGGGCTGATGTGTATCTCTAAAGGCCCCTACACACTAGACAATATCTTGAGTGATTTGGCCATTCCAACGCATCAGAACGAAAAATCGTTCATATTTTACAGTGTATACAATACAGTGCACTCTATCACGATGTCGATGTGCGCTCCCGCTGGTCGTTGGTCACATCTTCAGATCTTTTCTACATGCAGTAAGATCTTTCAATCTCGTTAACGATTCCCTTCTTATCGTGCAGTGTGTGTACGCTCTACCAAACGACCAACCATATGTCGTTCTGACCTAGACGATGCAGGTGTCTCTTGACTGGCATTCCCAGGACACTCCCCTCCTCCACTTTATTCCAGCATCATGTAGGATCAGCAGCAGCAGCATCCAGAACCCGGACACAGCAAATATTATTGGTAAATATTATATAATCCAGTCACTGCTGACCCCCAATGTGTATTATATGGCAAAAGCTTCGAAAATGTTAAAATATAAAAAAAAAAGGATGTGGGCCCCCACCTAAAAGAAAAACCAGCACTGGAGTTTTCAGAGCCTGTCCTGGTTGTGAAAATACGGATGACAAAAGACATAGGGATCCCCTGTATCTAGCACAACCAGCACTGGGCTCAGTGAGTTGGTCCTGGTTTTGGAAATACATGGGATAAAATGAGTAGGGGTCCCCTGTATTTTCCATAACCAGACTCTTTCTAGCGGGGTTGTAATGCCACAGCCAGGGGAACCTTTTCACCTGGTCCCCCGGCCAAAGCATAACACCTGGCCACTAATCAGCCCAGGCCAGGGATTCCTGGGGAGGTGGGAACCCCCCTAATAAAAGATCTCCCCTCTCCAGGGCACCCCAGGCCTGGGCTAATAGCCCGAGACTATCCCCAGCACCGCTGATTGGTTGGTGCTGGGTTAATTGTGTATAGTGTGGTGCAGAAAATAGATGTAATAACATTGTTATTTACTGGAGAACTAGAGGTCCCAACAAGCCTCCCCCGCATGCTTGTAGAACCACAAGTACCAGCATGCGGGGCATTAACGGGCCGCTGGTACCTCATCTGCAAAATAAATAGTAAAATAACAACAAGACACGCACACCGTGAAAGTAAAGTTTTATTAAAGCATACATTCACAACACACTCACATTCACGCATACTCACCCATAATCCCTGTAGCCATTCATGTCCCCTTGTCCAGTAGAATCCATGACACCTATAAAAAAAATAAAAAAAATTCCATACTCACCTATTCCTAGCGTGGATCACGTCCTCTTCTCAGTGTAAGCATCCACCATCTTAAAAAAAAAAACTACCTCCGCTTCACCTTGGACCATGACCCTCAGCGGCCATCCCAGTGCTTGATGGTGGAGTATGAGCCTGTAGAAGAACCCGGAGATTTGGGGGAAACGTCCAGTGTGGATTTGAGACAGTGCATACACACCATGCTAAATATTTAACAATCCAGAAAGTCCCCAATTGTCCACTTTACGGTCTTCCTGCCATGGCACTGTCCCCACTCCATTAAAATTGGCCAGGTATTGCCCCCTGACCTGTTTTGCATGTGTAGTGCCCATTTCACTAACTCCTGTTGCTTGCACAGATGACCACCGATTCAAGTCCTCTGGCTAGACTGAGTCATCTGGCATAGCTGTGCCTGTTGTCCTTTGCTGGGTGGTTTTCCGCAACAGGACACAGCATGCCAAGACGACCCAGTCGATCTTGTCCGCACGCAGGTTTGTCCACTTTCGACGTTTCATCTGATCACAGGCTTCTTCAGGCGAAACGTCGAAAGTAGAATATATCGATCCACTACCAAACGTCTGAAAATGAGGACGGAGGTACAGATTAGTCTGCCGGCAGACCCCTCTGCACACCGCTATATCGCTACCCTGTACCTGGCTTACCACTAATAGACTGCTCATTCGCGGCAGCACTATCAACAACAGCTGGAAGGAAGGGAGTTTTCTTTCTCACACGGAACCCAGGACACTAAGAGACGAGAACCAGCCAGCCACCAGGCACAATTTCATATTGATCACAGATTGTTCCACATGTAAGAGACTTACAAAACTGCCTTTTTATTTGGATTATACAGCTACCACATACCAAGTTTGGAGTTTTTATATATGTTACATGTAACTATTTACGTGTCATTTTGATGTACTGTTACCGCGGTCACGACTTGACCCTTTCTGACAACTTTCCCAGGCAGGACGGGGTTATTCCTGTTGTTCCTGTTGCTAGGCGATCGGCATGCCTCAGGAAGTGATGTCGCTCCACTGGTGCAGCTTGATTAATGCTTCAGCCTATTTAACCTTACTGAACTATTGCACCTGTGCCGACTATATTGGATTTGTCTCTCATTCGGCAGCTGCATGGTCAGCATTTCTTACCTGCTACAGGGACTCCATAGCTTCTCCTAACGCCCGACTGCTCCTGGTCATCCTCTGCTCCTTTTGTCCTCGTGCTGCCTCGTGTTCTCCTTGCTGCAGCACCAGCTGGATTCCGCTGACACCTGACGCTGGAGAAAGCTTCTGTGTGCATATCAGCTTCTCAGACGACCCCCGTATCACTGCTGCTTCAGTTTCTCTGTGCTGGCATCAGCTCATGTAATCGCAGCGCTAGCAGCAAAACGTCACAGGAACATCAGCTGCCTCTACTGCTCCTATGATTAAGCCACACAGCGAAACATGCGTCAGGAGACACGCGATGCACGCTGTCTGACGTGTGTAATGTGTATGTCTATGTTGTGACCACCTTTAAGACACAAAGGGCCTGATTCAGAGCCGGACGCTATTTGCGCTCGCTCGTCCTGAAAATAGGGGTGGCTATTCAAATGAACCGTTCGCTGTTTGCGGTCTGTTCACGCCTTTAGGTCTGAACGAGCGAACAAAACTTGCGGTCGTTTTTTGGGAAACTACGCCCCCTGGCCGCTCGCATCCTACGTCATGTCCGCTATTTATTAGATTAATCGAGTACATCGACCAGCGTATGAGCTGCTCGCTATTCTTGTGGTTGGTTTTTGCTACCACAATTTTGCGACCAGTTCTGGCTATAAAATAACCCAGTGACGAGGTCAATGACGCTGCTGTATTAATTATCCACACCCATAAAACGCTCGTTTTGACCTTTAAGCACGCCTGCGATCGGATCTCCACTCTCCGTTTTCAAGCACCTTCCCCTGTTACCACCCACATACGCCTCTTTCTGTCACTCAAATTATCAGGCATTCGCTATTTTGCGAGCACATGAATTTCGGCCGCACTGACTGGTTCGCGCATGCGTATAACGATCCGTACGCATGCGCAGTTGGGCAAACATCGCTCGGAGCGAACGAGCAGCCACTTGCGTCCGGCTCTGAATCAGGCCCAATGTTTTATATGTTCATGAGCGTCTGTGAGATTACAGGATACTGACTAGCGGGCGGGTGTGACCCGGTATTCAGAGTTATCTAAGAGGCATTTATGCCAGACACCAAGCTGAAGATTACTGGATATCTAATATATTCACGATGCTCTCATCAATAATCACTCAGATGCAAGACACATCTCTGTAATATAACCTGCCTTGTGATTTTATATCCGTATTATTGGAATATAGAATTAACATCTGAATAAATTAACCCTTTGCAAATACGTCAATCTGGGCGAAGTAGAGTGCAGGTGGCATTACAACTTTCCTGTACTTAGGGAATCATGAGAGCTATATTAGTTTAGAATTATATATTAATGTAATTGAACGCTTTGTATCCATAGCTGCAGAAAGGATTAAACTATGTATCAATAATAAGTTCACTTGCTGCCAGATGAGCGCTTTATTGGTTTAAAATGGCAATTTAGTTATACTGAATAGATTGTATCCATGGGTTATCTTGAGGTTGGAAGTAGACTGACATTAATTCCATATTGGCAGTAGGTGATCTTTAGGATTGTAGCAATAAGGATACTAATAATAGCTCTCTATTAACAGAGATATAATATATTGTGATTTAATGTATATCCGTTATCTACAGGCGCTCGGGAGAGACAATTAATTACACAGTATTTTATGTGGATAGTCCGAATAATATAGAACTATCAAACATTGGAAGGTGGAATTAATGATTGTATTGTATTTTTTTTATATATAGATTTAAATATTAAATCTTTTATGTATTCCGCTGCATCCAATCCAAGGATTGATTAAAGGTGGTGTAGTGTGTATGTTTATGTTTTGACCATCCTCACCATATTATGTAAAGATTTATGGGCGTCTGTCAGACTATAGGACAATGATTAGCGGGCACCTGTGACCTGGCATTCAGAGCTATTCATGAGACATTGGTGTCAATAATTAAGTTGAAGACTACTGTATGCATTGCAACACATAAACGATGCCTGCAGTATCAATATAGTAAACAACATCAGTTATTCAGATACTAGGCATATTTTTAACTTCGTATCCATAACTGCAGAAGGGTGCAGTAGGAGATTTTTTGGATTGTGATAACAAGGATATCAATTTTGGTTTCTCATAACCAGAGATATTATACCTTCTGATGTAACACATGTCCGCTGTCTACAGACGCTCATGAGAGACATAGAACCATACTGAATTTGATCTAGCTAGTCCGAATAATTTATAACTATCAAATACTGTGAGGTGGTACTAAAGACTCAATCGTTTTTATATATCAATTAAAATCATAAAAATAGAGTATATTTCGCTGTATCCAATCCAAGGATTGATTAAAGGTTATGTTTTAAAATTGGTATAATATGGGTCACTAATGTTGCTATATTTGGTGGTTATGTGGAATTAAAAATTAATTACATTTAATGTGTTTGTCCTTGAGTGCCCCGTGATAGGAATACCTTTTCTTTTTTCTTTTGTCTACTGCTTTTTCCTCAGCTCCTAGTTCCGGGCTTGCTGGGGAATTCCACAAACTCCTGAATTATCTGTGCTGTCTTCGGCTCAGCTAGCCGCAGCTCCCATTACTCCCCAGCATCATCAGCCTGTTGGCCGCTCCAGCTACCTTTTGACAGAATCATCGGCTAAGTTAACTGCACCATCGGTCCACTGACCGCAGCATCGGCCTAAGGGCTGCATAATCGGCTAAGTTAGCCGCACCATTGGTCCACTGACCACAACATCGGCCTAAAGGCTGCATCATCAGCTAAGTTAGCCGCACCATTGGTCCACTGACCGCAGCATCGGCCTAAGGGCTGCATAATCGGCTAAGTTAGCTGCACCATCGGTCCACTGACCGCATCATTGGCCTAGAGCCTGCATCATCGGCTAAGTTAGCTGCACCATCGGTCCACTGACCGCACCATCGGCCCCTAGGCCACACCATCGGCCATACCATTAGTCCACTAACTATATTATCAGCCCAGAGGCTGTACCATCAGTATCTAACTACCGCAACAACCAGACCCCATCTCTCTACTCTTCTGGACTTTAGACATTACCCTTTTAGGTATAGCAGCATACTGTAACATTATAGTCAGCCTGAAAAATTTGAGAACTTTGGGGTTATTATCAGCCTTATTATGGAGCAGGGACAGAATCCTGCCCAGGTGCTGGCTGCTCCGATTCAAGTTCTTACCCAGAAAGTGCAGGAACTTTCTTTAAGTGTTGAAGAGAATCGTCCACCAGTATCGTCCACCAGTTTCTCCACAAGAACCTAAAATTAATTTACCTGATCGCTTCTCTGGAGATCGTCGACAGTTTTTAAACTTTCAGGAAAGTTGTAAACTTTATTTTCGACTTCGTCCAGTCTCTTCAGGTACCCAATTACAAAGAGTGGGATTAGTCATTTCTCTCCTTCAGGGGGATCCACAAACCTGGGCCTTCTGATTGCCTTCAACGCATGCTGCATTGCAGTCCGTGGATGCTTTCATTACAGCATTAGGTCTATTATATGACGACCCAGACTGCCCTGCAGGGTCAGAAAGCAGCAGAGGATTATGCCTCAGAATTCCGTAGATGGGCCACTGATTCCAGCTGGAATGATCTGGCTCTGCGTAGCCAGTATTGTCTCAGTCTTTCAGACGCAATCAAGGACATTCTGGTCCAACATTCACCTTCGGAGTCTTTGGATGATCTAATGCAGCAAGCCATCAGAATTGATCGGCGCCTGCTGGAGCGAAGGCATGAACAAAACCTCCCTACTAAGTCTCCTCGGGCTTTCTCATGGATTCCACCTCCGGACACAGAGGAGTCCATGCAGATCGGGGCTTCTCGTCTGTCACCCGAGGAAAGACGCAGAAGAAGGTCTTTAGGCCTTTATATGTACTGCGGTGACAAGGGTCATTCTGTCAACAGTTGTCCACTCAAGCCAGTAAAACACAAGGCCTAGGTGTTCGGGAGGATTTGCACTTGGGCTTAGCATCCATTTCCTCCAAAAATTCTATTCTGATTCCTACCACCATCCAGCTCGCAAATTCCATCCTTACTACTTCAGCTTTTTTGGATAGCGGGGCAGCTGGAAATTTTATGGACATTCTCTTCTTTCACACTCTGGGAGTTCCAGCTATTCCTCTGAAACAGAAGATTTCTATTTGAGGTTTAGACGGAGGTTTAATCTCTTCAGGCCATGTTGAATTCAAAACACCACCTCTCCGGTTCTTCGTTGGTATTCTGCTCTCTGAGACTTTGTAATTTTATCTTCTCCATTGTCCTTTAGCTCTAGTTATTCTTGGTTTCCCATGACTTAGGGACCATAACCCTGTAATTGATTGGCAGTCTGGGTAGATTATAAAATGGAGTCAGACCTGTCAGGATCGTTGTCTGGCTATTCCATTTCAGTCAGTCGCAGAGGTCCATCTGGATATTCCATCACAATACCAAGATTATGCTGACATTTTTTTCAAATAACTTGTGGATGTCCTTCCTCCACATAGACCCTATGACTGTACAATCAACTTACTTCCTAATGCTAACTTACCCAAAGGATGGTTATATTCCCTTTCAGTGCCAGAGGAAAGAGCTATGAGAGAGTACATCGAGGATGCCTTGTCTAAAGGTTTTATATGTCCGTCCAGATCGCCTGTAGGAGCTGGATTCTTCTTTGTTGGGAAGAAGGATGGATTCCTTTGTCCCTGCATAGATTATTGAGGACTTAATAACATCACAGTGAAAAATTCTTATCCTCTACCTCTCATACCTGTGCTATTTGATCAACTACGTCAAGCTAATATCTTTTCTAAAATTGATCTTCATGGGGCATATAGTTTAATTCGTATCAAAGAAGGGGATGAGTGGAAAACAGCTTTCAGTACTCACTCTGGGCATTACGAGTACCTGGTTATGCCTTTTGGATTATCCAATGCTCCAGCTGTTTTTCAGGACCTAATTAATGACATCCTCTGTGAATTGTTGGGGGTATTTGTTGTTGTATACCTGGGTGACATTTTGATTTCTTCTCAATCACCCAATCAGCATCATCAGCATGTCTGTCAGGTACTTCAAAAGCTGCGAGAGAATCATTTGTACGCCAAGTTAGAGAAATGTTACTTTGATGTTTCGCAAGTGTCCTTCCTATGATATACCATCTCTTCTCAAGGTTTTTCTTTGGATCTTCAGAAGGTCGAAGCTATACTGAAATGGTTCCTTAGGTTTTCGAATTATTACCGCCGATTCATTAAATCATTCTCTAGCATTGTGGCACCCATTGTAGACCTGACCAAAAAAGGAGCAGACACTCTAAATTGGTCAGAGAAGGTGATCCAATCTTTCAAAACCCTCAAGATTGCTTTTACCCGGGCACCAGTTCTTCGGCACCCTGATCTGGATCTTCCATTTGTCGTTGAGGTTGACGCTTTTGAAGTGGGAGCTGGAGCGGTATTGTCACAAAGGGACCCTGTTGATGATAAATTACACCCATGTGCTTTTTTCTCTCACAAATTTTCTTCTGCTGAACACAACTACGATGTGGGTAATCGGGAGTTGCTGGCAATGAAATGGGCATTTGAGGATTGGAGACATTGGTTGGAGGGGGCCAAGCATCGGATTTCTGTTTTAACAGACCATAAAAATCTATCCTATATTCAGTCTGCCAAAAGGTTGAAGTCACGCCAGGCACATTGGGCATTAATTTTTACGTGGTTTAATTTTCTCATTTCCTTCAGGCCCAGTTCGAAGAACATCAAGGCTGATGCCCTGTCCAGAAGTTTTGAGCCTATTCAGCACACTTCTTGTTCTAATGAAGCTATCATTCCAGATTCTATCTTTCATTTTGCCCTTAATCAAAATTTGGTGGACCTTATTCAAGCATGTTAGTCTGAATCACCTCCGAAAAAGTCGGCTGGTCGATTGTTTCTCCCAGAAAGGTTCAGGAAAGTTATTTTATTGAATTTTCATGCTTGTAGGACTTCTGGACACCCGGGCATCAATACAACATGTGAATTACTTCTTTTGTTCTGTTTGGTGGCCGTCATTGACTCAGGATGTGAGAGAATTTGTTCTGGCATGTGATATTTGTCCTCGAAATAAGACACCTCGGACTGCTCCTTCTGAATTATTACTTCCACTTTCTATACCTAATAGACCGTGGACCCACATCGCCATGGATTTTATTTTCGATCTTCCCATCTCTGCCCGATGTTCTGTGGTCTGGACGGTGGTGGACCGATTCAGTAAGATGGCTCATTTTATACCATTACAAAAACTTCCCTCTGCCAGGGAGCTTTCCAGTTTATTTCTTCAACATATCTTTCGGTTTCATGGCTTACCATTGGACATCATATCAGATCAGGGAACACAATTCGTTGCATAGTTCTGGAAGATGTTCTTTCCTGCGTCTGGCATTGACCTCAGTCTCTCCTCAGGTTACCATCCTCAAACTAATGGACAAACTGAATGCGTCAACCAGTGTCTTGAACAATATCTACGTTGCTATGTTTCCAACTGTCACAATGATTGGGTATCGCATTTGCCAATTGCTGAATTTGCTTTTGATAACTCGTGCCATTCTGCATCTACGGTATCTCCTTTTTTTTGTGTTACTGGACAACACCCAAGGTCTAACGCATTTGACTCCTGTTCACCAGTCACCTCTTCTGTCTCATGGCTTTGTAATATTTGGAGGAAAGTTCATCTAAGTCTTTAAAAGGGTTCTTTTCGCTCCAAGAGAATTGCGCACAAACATCGAAGACCATGTGAATTCAAGAGGGATGATTTGGTGTGGCTCTCCACCAAGAATATCAGGCTCTGTCAACCTACCCAGAAGTTGGGGCCTAGATTTATTGGTCCATTCCGTATTATCTCACAGGTGAATGCGGTAGCCTTCAAATTTCAGCTACCCAGATCTCTCCGTATCAATTATACCTTCCACTGTTCCTTACCTAAACCAGTTTTTTCTTCTGCTAGATTTTGAGCTAGATGCTCCTCCAAACCTGCGCCTGTTGTAATTCACGGTCAACACGAGTTCATTGTGGAGAAGATCCTGGACTCCAGAATATCCAGAGGTCGTCTTCAATTTTTAGTCCACTGGAAGGGCTATGGTCCAGAGGACCATTCCTGGGTTCTTGATACTGCATTACACGCTCCCAGGTTGAAAAGATGTTTCTTTCGGGTTTTTCCGGATAAACCAGGTTCTCGGGGTTCTTTAACCCCGCGTCAAGAGGGGGGGTACTGTTACAAGTCGCGGTCACGACGACCCTTTCTGGCAACTTTCCCAGGCAGGACGGGGTTACTCCTGTTGTTCCTGTTGCTAGGCGATCGGCACACCTCAGGAAGTGATGTCGCTCCACTGGTGCAGCTTGATTAATGCTTCAGCCTATTTAACTTCACTGAACTATTGCACCTGTGCCAACTATATTGGATTTGTCTCTCCTTCGGCAGCAGCAGTGTCAGTATTTCTTACCTGCTACAGGGACTCCGTGGCTTCTCCTAATGCCAAACTGCTTCCGGTCATCCTCTGCACCTGTTGTCCTCGTGCTGCCTCAGGTTCTCCTTGCTGCAGCACCAGCTGGATTCCGCTGACACCTGATGCTGGAGGAAGCTTCTGTGTGCAAATCAGCTTCTCAGACGACCCCCGTATCACTGCTCCTTCAGTTTCTCCGTGCTGGCATCAGCTCATGTAACCGCAGCGCTAGCAGCAAAACGTCACAGGAACATCGGCTGCCTCTACTTCTTTTTCCTCAGCTCCTAGTTCCAGGCTTGCTGATAAATTCCACAAACTCCTGCATTATCTGTGCTGTCTTCGGCTCAGCTAGCCGCAGCTCTCATCGCTCCCCAGCATCATCAGCTCGTTGGTTGCTCCAGCTACCTTTTAACAGCACCATCGGCTAAGTTAGCCGCACCATCAGTCCACTGACCACAACACTGGCCTAAAGGCTGCATCATTGGCTAAGTTAGCCGCACCATCGGTCCAATGACCACAACATCGCCTAAGGGCTGCATCATCGGCTAAGTAAGAAGCACCATCGGTCCACTGACCACAACAACAGCCTAAAGGCTGCATCATCTGCTAAGTTAGCTGCACCATCAGTCCAATGACCGCAACATCGGCCTAAAGGCAGCATCATCAGCAAAGTTAGCTGAACTATCGGTCCACTGACCGCATCATTGGCCTAGAGCCTGCATCATCTGCTAAATTAGCTGCACCATTGGCCCTGAGGCCGCACCAACGGCCCATTTGCCATACCATTAGTCCATTAACTATATTATCAGCCCAGAGGCCGCACCATCGGTATCTAACTACCGCAACAATCAGACCCCATCTCTCCACTCTTCTGGACTTTAGACATTACCCTTTTAGGTATAGCTACATACCGTAAAACATGTACAATGTGATGTTATTTGTCAAGTGAAAGTACTGTCTTGTATACCGGTATTAGGTGTTCCAGATTATTTATATATTAATTAAGTATTATATACTACCAATACCATAACTATCTTTTACTACATTCATATGTATCCCCCTTGTTTTAACCAATTCCACTATTGATAGAATTTTCTTTATTAATGGTATTTAAATGAACAATTTCCTATTTGACATACACAGACTTCGAGTCATATTTCATATTTTATATGCTTTATGGTATGTGCTGGGAATAACTTTTTTATACTAGATTTTTTGGGGGTTATATATGGTGCCCCCAACCCCTACCCTCTATTTCCATAGCAGCAACTTAAGGCATAACGTACTCTGTGTACAATAGGACTAGCGCAGCTTCTATTTTTTCTTGTTTCTGTTCAATAGCTTTGCGGGTCTGTGGGGTGATGAGGCCCAAAGCTTTAGGGGAGATGAGGGAGCCAAAATTTAGGTCAACAAGGGATCTTCCTGTAACCAGGAACCTCAGGCTAGCCACTAGCCTTTCCGAAATGGCCCTCCGCAGCTTCGTATTCTACCTCTGGTTGTAGGGAGTAACCAGATGCAGCAACTCCTGGAAGGTGGCATCATCCATGTGCAGGAAGTTACGGTAGTCTTCCTGATTGTTCTCACGAATCTCCATCAGCAGCGGCATGTGTGAGCCAGTATCTCTCTGCAGCAGCCAATCCTTTGTTCAGCATGATCTCAGCCTCCTCCTTTACCGGGCCCTCTCCTCTTCAACTAACACCACAGCTCCAGCACATGCCATCATACCTCTATAATTAAATGGATCCATCACAAGAAAATGCACTATAGACACACTTTGTTAATCCAGGCAAAACAAAGCAGAGCAGTAAAGCAATGTACAATGTTCAGCAGGTATACACCAAATCTCAAAAAAGAATACAAAGGAACATAAACATCTGCACACAATGATATTATAGATAACCCTCCAATAATTTGATAGGTGAGGGGTGCTGCCAAGCGACAGATACAAGTATATATTCAAAGACCCCAAAGAGGGGGAAGAGAAAAGATTGTCTACGATATGGCGCACAGAAATGTATATGGAAAATAAAAATCAATCTGTATTAGGTATACATTAAAATGCCCCAACATGGGACATAGCCAGCGAAATAGAGGTTAAAAGTAGAAAAAATAATAATATGAAATTGTGAAAATAACTGAAATAAGTGAAAAATAAAAATTAAAGAAAATCCCTTGCAGTGTGACTGTATTCTTATTCCTAGGTCACTATATGAGCGAAACTCGGAGTCAAAATATCACTTATACATAAAGGTGTTAACCATGAATAATTGTAATTGGGCATAGAGTAAACAAAAAAATAATCCTTACGTATTTGTCCTTATGTACGGGCAAATTAAGAGGTCTCAATTGTTATGGTCTAGAGGATTTTGTTATTCACATACTATCTTCAACATGATATCTTGTCCAATTAATACATATTATTTGACATATATACTCATTGCCACTATATAGTTATTCACTGTGAATCTCTCCACTGTTGATGTAGTTATGTATTGTGTCTATTGATTAATTATAGACCCCATTAAAACAATATTTACTGGGGTAAGTGAAGATTTAAGGAAATTAATTCACAATATTCTTGCAGAGTAGTGACATCAAATTAACCACCATGTGGATGAAATCCCACTATAAGCTAAGCTTATCTCAGACATAAGTATACCACTGAGGTCACTATATATTGTGAAAACCCTTCAGATTCATTACTTATATATATTGAGATAGCGTACAGATCATACTGTGATTGTATCAGGTGAATAAATTGCTGTTATTATTACTGTGCTACAAATGTTTCTTCACATGGATACAATATTGCCAAGTGTGGGTTTCAATTGACAACGGAGTTTCTACATAGCCGCGTGACTCATATTGACATGGGATAACACGGTGTAAACTTATTATATCATCATATATTGGTATTATAACTTCATTAGTTCACAGCACATGTAGTGCACACAGCGGGCGTGCCAATGCGCGTTTCGCTGTAGGTCAGCTTTGCCTTGACAGTAATAATAACAGCAACTAATACTTTTCAGAAATTCATAGGGATCATTGTGCCTTATAATAACCAATGCAAGGAAATTACACTAATGATCCCATTTGAATGTATATATCTCTGTTTTTTAATATAACATCTTCATAATGGGGGTAAGGATGAAATGAGGGAGATTGCTAGATTCTTCAGAGAGACAGGGAGATTGCTACTATTTCAGGGAGTCTCCCTGACAATGAGGGAGAGTTGGCAAGTATGTAGTAGAGCAATGTCATTTGGTCACATGATGTATTATTTGAAAATGCAATAAATGATATCCATTTCACACTCCAATAACACTTATGCAGCCAGATAAAGACACATACAGATGCCGTAATTCTCTAGGAGAAGATGTTAAAGCAGAGAAATAGTTAATTCACTCTGATGTTCAGCATATGTTATTTCAGACAGTAATGTATGTAAATCACACACACTGAACGCCAGAGTGAATAAACTATCTCTGCTTTAACGTGGTCACATAATGTATGTCATATTAATACACACAAACAATATTTGCAAATGAGAACAAATAATTAACTAAGTAGATTTATAATTCCTCTTTTTAATATGCTATGTGTATGTTTTATCATGTTTCATGTGGCAAATTTTAAACTTCTAGTAGTTATAGGTCAAAATTTATGACAGAAATCCAACATCTTGTTGGAAGGTTTGATTTAAGTCTACAGATGATTCATTGAGCCTTGTAAGAAAGCCCATGAATCATTATAACTCAGTGGTTGTAGACAGGTTGAGCTGCAACAGCTGACTATGCTGTTCATGTGACTTAAATAATAAACAGCCTTTGTGATGTAACTGTTTGTATAATAAAGTCATCTGTGTGTGAAATACTTGTATATATTTTATTGTTATTTACCCTTAGTGTCTGCTAATATGACATCTAACAGTCTAAGGTAAGCTTAATTTAACCTACTGTAAACGGCATGTGAAAATAACGATCAAACTAACATCGGTTGCACATTTGCAATATGTGTGAAAATATGTTTAATTCTGTAATGATACACTTTTTGCTGAAGTAAATTTGTAATCACAAAATTCTGATATAGTATTGGAAGCTGTGCGTATAACCTAGAACTGCTACTATGGGGGTGGGGGAGGACTTTTCTTTAAAGTTCAAGTAAGCTTATATTTCATGACCCTAACTCTTTCATCTAGTAATATCTTTTAAAACATACAATTCATAATGATCGTACACTTATATTGAAATGTCACTAAACTAGCAACCTCTGTTTTGAATATACTGTGATAACCAGAAGCAGTCATGATTTATGTCTAGAAAACCATAACAAATGTAAAAATCTAGTACATGCAGAAAAGGAGCAGATTCGGTTGTATTGTTATTACCCAGGTTTCTTTGGTTATGTCAGGTACATACAGTATGTCATATAAATGCACACACAGGATATTTGCAAATGAAAACAATTAATTAGTTAACATTAGCTAGCTATATAATTTCTGTTTCTTTAATATCTTCTGCATGTATTTTATTGGTATACTAGCTTACTAGCTGTATTGCCCAGAATTTTTTTTTATTATAAACTATTGTATACTAATTAACCTCTATTTCCTTTACATGTATATATTTTTTATTCACCTTTACTTCACTTTTTTGTTATTTTTTTTGTTGGTCTTTTAAACCAATTTTTTAAAGCTACTGCTTCTTTAATTATAATGTTTTTCATTATAATAT
The DNA here is from genome assembly GCA_031769625.1 of Taudactylus pleione. NCBI lineage: Eukaryota > Metazoa > Chordata > Amphibia > Anura > Myobatrachidae > Taudactylus > Taudactylus pleione. The sequence goes on from JAUIMM010000014.1 coordinate 30,943,496, forward strand.
TTTTATTTGTAATATATATATATTTTTTTTGTGGGATGAGGTGGGAAAAGATTGCAGCCTGCAGTAAATTTTTGAAGCTTCCAGACTGTTAACAAAAGGGTTAATTGTTTTTAGGGAAGATAGTAGACAACTGTAGAAAAGATAACTGTATGGAAACAGTGGACCTCATTTAGACCCGCTCGCTAGATGCGTTCGCTCGCTCGATGCGTATGAGATTTGAGAAGGCAGGCGATCGCACGGCCAGGCATTAGCACACCCACTATGTCTTGGTATGCAATCGCTTTGTGTATGCAGACACCTAACAGCCTGTCTTAAGACGCCCACTTGCGCAGGTCATTTCCAGGAAGTGTATGCAACCATCGGTACCATCGAGAACCATCGGATGCGATTGCAACGCTTGTGGCTGACCATACCCTACCCCAAGCACTGCGAGCACTTCAGTGTAAAATCCAGCCAGGTGACGTGTACTATGACGCTGTCTCTAAATTATACTGCCTATGAAGAAACGGCTTTGAGATGCTCAGGCACGCCTACGTTCACACCTTCTGCCCCGTTTCTAGTGGCCAGCCCCTGTCACCACCTACAAACGGCTTGTCATGTCACTCGCTCTGCTGGGCAGTTTATGCGCAGCGATCGAACGTTTCCCGATCTCTCGCACTGGATTGCACACGCACACTGCGATGTGCACGCATGCGCACAATGCAAAAATTGGCTGCCTACGAGCGAGCGCATCCTAGCAAGCGGGTCTGAATCGGGTCCAGTGATTTCTTTGAGCTCACCTGTCAGGATTCTACCTGGGATCGCCTTTTACTTACCGCAGCACCGGATTCCCCTCACTAGCATGAACAGTGTGACGTCAGGTGCAGCGGTAGGTGACTTGCTGAGTATTCTCCCCGGGCCCAGGTGACTGTCACTCAATATTCCATATCGGAGTTCCTGCGGCGATGGTCGTGGGTGCAGCCATCTTTGCTGAATCACCTGATAGATCCTTATCCAGTGGTAGCTGCGTCAGTTCCAGACTTCACATGCAATCTTTCAGAGACTCTTCCCAGAGGTATTCCAGAGGTATTTACAGTGCATCCTCAGTACATCTCCTATGTACTGAGTGTTAGTGGTTATTTCAAGAGCCTTTACCTCTTCAGGAAATATTTCTATTGTGCTTACACTGTACTAATGCTACAGAGTTTATATTTCTTGTGGCCCAAAGTAGTGTGTCTTTTTCCATTCCCACTCGCATCGGATCCCTGACCAAGGGGCCATGACCTGTTTGCCGGGTGCAGGTGAAACCCACCTCCCGGCAGGTTAGACTCCGCACCCTAGGTCAGGTCTCGCCAGCATCCAATGCTTTTGGATGAGGAGACTGAACATCCAGGCCCCTCGCTCCTGATTCCCTCCTTGACCCGGGATCATAACTTCCAGTCCCTCAGTAGGGGACTCCAGGATGCTAAACATGACATCACCCTTGAATACAGTAGCACACAACATATATATATATATATATATATATATAGCAAATGTATACAGGATGGCACTCAGTAGACTCCTTTATGTCATTTAAAATGGTCCTTTATTTCTAACGTTTCGGGGTCTCCCCCTTCGTCACACTGCCGCGACTAGCGTGTGATGTGGGCATTTGTTTGCCGGAGGTATTACTTTGTTAGTAATCATGAGTGCTAGTTGCTTAGCGACCAGGTCTGTTACACACACATGCAGTCTCAGGTTGATGACGTCACACTCCCGCGACTACAAGATGTGGTGTGGGCAGGTGAGTGCAATCTTTTGATCATTTGTGGCTATATATGTTTGTTTTTATCATTCTGTTATTGTAACCTGTTGTCCCTGACCAAGGGGGAGACCCCGAAACTTTGGAAATAAAGTACCGTTTTAAATGACATAAAGGAGTCTACTGAGCGCCATCCTGTATACATTTGCTATGGAATAACTGGATAAGTCTGGAATGGCACCTTAGCAAGTATTTCTTCATTCCTCCTCTGGAGAGTGCCAGGTTGCAGTATTGGGGTGTGTGTGTGTGTATATATATATATATATATATATATATATATCTCAAATCTGATTTTGAAAAGGAGACTTGTGGGTATATGGGGGTCCATGTTTGGCACACAGGTATTTTGTAGGTCACAATTGCCAGGAAACTTCAACACTAATTGGAGATTAGGATCAATTCTACAGACTAATTTCCCTTTAATCGCAAGAATCTCTACATTCAGTGGTTAAATGGAGGCAGGCTGAGATGTAACAGCTGACTATGTTGATCATGTCATATGAATAGCCTATGGCTTGTCAATGTTTTGTATAAATAAGCCAGCGTACACACACTGTTTATTGTGAAAGGTCTACTGATATGACATTAAACAGTCTTAAGATAAGCTTCATTTAGCATATACGTTATTGGAACATTATGTTAAGAAAATCAACATTGGTCACACATTTGCAATGTGTACACAGATATTGTTTAACCCCATTCACTGCTGTTTTTCTCTATTCTAGTGCAGGGCAATATTATAAAAAAAATACTAAGGAGTCCACAATTTAAAAGAGGGGACCCAAATTGGTCCCATAAATTTAGCTGTATCAACATTTGAAAGATTGGGTCACCCTGAAAATTTATAGAAGCAAGGCTGCCACAGATCTATTCCCTTCCCTGGATTCCATGGTTTTCTGTAGTGTAGTGTTTATTGTAGTTTACTGGTGATTCCACTGTTATATGCACTATGGTAAGGTAGACATATTCCACCCATTCATCGCTATTCTTTTTTTTTTTTTAAACAAACAATCTTGTAGAGAGGTTCACTTTACTTTGAGCGGCCCTGAATGGGCTTAATTTGCCACTTCTGGGGTATAGACACCATCTCACATTTTCAGTAATGCCTGATACTGGCTCCTCCAACATCATCATAGGGGTATAACTCGCTGCCACCACCAGGCTCCTACACTGCCACATAGAACATGGTCATAGGCGCATGCAGGGGGGGTTTCTGAGTACCTAGAAGCTTAGAAGACACATGTAGATACATTTTTTATATCCTGAATATGTAAATGACTCCGCACAGTATAACTTGCTGCTATTTATTATTTACATCCTGCTGCATACACGCAGGGAGAGCAGCTTATGATAAGCTGCAAACGTAACCACACGAGCCTCCGTTTTGACTCCGCCCCTGCTATTTGATTGGGCCAGTATACTCGCAACTTAGCTAACTGTTGATTGGCTGTTATGAATGTCAATCGTCCTTTCCAGCCTCCCGACTGGTTCACTGATCCTAGATAACCAGTGGGAGCCTGCAACTAATTTGTAGCTGATTCCTCCGTGTTCAAGCCTCGCTGGCGAAACGCGTGTCGGTCTCCAGGGTGCCCTGCATGTGCACGAAGTAGGACACCCCTATACCCAGGTTGTATTTGGTATTTCATTTTTCCACTATACTTAAGGTTGGAGCTTCTCTCTTAAACAGCGTCCGCGACACTGACACTCCATTTGCAGCCCCTGTCCATTTACATTGCTATATTATATACAGCAATCACACTGTTTTGATAGTGAGTCCAACCTAATAATAATTGCAGGTTTCTGATGCCCAATTATGGTTACATGCAGGTCACTGCATTCTGCTGACTAGCAGTCCCGGTTTAATTAAAATCTCTATATGATAACCAGACAGTCCTGTTGTTGTGTAAGTGAGTACATAGATACTATTTATAGAGTCCCTTTTTTTACCCTACCTAAGGTGAATATAACAGAATTGCATGATATATAATGCCATATGTGCAGCTGCTTAATTCAGTGTTACTATGTTAATAATAGCAAGTTCATTATCTCCTTAATAAGTGTTTATGGTATATATTTTCAGGGTATCTGTTAATTAAGTTGTGATACGCTAAGAGAATGAGATGACATACATTACTAACAAGCTGCTAAACTTATCCTTTTTCTAGAGTATTTACCATCTATTGCTTAATACCCAATTTAATTATTTGTCACTACATACTAAATTGAGTTAATCATCCCATGTGACTGTATTTTTATATTTAATACGGGTTGAATAGTCTCTTTTCCTATCTTTCCCCGCTTACAGCCCAGTAACTTCCCCCTTCTCTATTGTCCAATGCAACAACAGCAAGACAATAAAGGGGTAGAAATGAATGTCTGTTAAAGGGGTTTGATATTGTCTATTTCTCTTGGGGTTACTGTGAAGCACGGGTCTCTCACCTCCCAGCCTCTGCTCATTGCAGCAGAACTCGTTGATGGATCAGGCTTCTTATACCCCATACTTCTATCTTTCTGTACTACATGGTATTTATACTGTTATAATCATCTTTTTGCGTGGATTCATATAATCCAATACTGGCCATCGGTATACTGTAACTATAAATTCTTTCACCTCCCGACTGCAGCCCAGTAATTTTCCCCCCTCCTTTTTGTCCAATGCTGTTATAGTATGACAAAAGAGGGGATTTAATTGAATGCCTGCTACAGGGTCGTGATCTTTCTTTATTTTCGAAGGGGATCACTATGACACACAGGTCTCTCACTTCCCATTCTCTGCTTTAGCACGATGGCAAGCAGCAGAACTTTGTGATGGATCAGGACTCTTGACATCCCTCTCTATATCTTTTTTCTGTACTACATGGTATATCTCTATAAATGACTGGTCCATTTACAGGACCTGTTTGTTTTGTTTTGTGATCTCCTCCAGAGATTTTTTGATTGTATTTGCAGTTTTCTATAGTAACATCGATGTTTCTCCATTCAATAAATGTTTAATGTTATCAAGGATATAAGTTTATGACCTGGGTGTATTTTATATTTTGTTTGTGATATACCAATACTATATAGTATTGGTTATAACTTTTGTGTATTTGTCGTATTGTCTTTACTATATTTCGCCATTTTCATGGGAATATTCTTCTCTTCAGCACCCTTCACTATCACAAATTTTTTTTTCTCTCATTAATTTCTATGTCTGTATATTATGTTAGTTCGTTTTTAGCTTGAACTCATTAAAAGTTATATTTTATTAACTACTATATGCTTACTAGCTATAAGAGTGCGCCGTTATAGTCTTGGATTTGGTCCTAGGACCTTATTCCCTCTTCTTTTTGTTCTACCTAGAAACCACCCCTGGCCGCTGCTCCATCGCCGCGCAGCTAAACATTTTATTTATTTTTTATTAAAAGGAGCTGCCAGAGTTCAGGCAACTGTGCCTGCTCTTACACTGGCTGCGGCTGGAGCTGGGCTGGCTAACTGTAGGGAGAGCTGCTGCAGCAGCGCGCAGCTCCTCCTAGGAAGTTCTGATGGGGCATTGATTGCAAGAGGGCCAGGCTGAACTGCCGCCGGGTGACTGTATTCCCGGCGCTTTTTCCTGGAGCTGGAGCCACAGGTGAAGTCATGAGGGGGGGTGCCGCCAGCGGGGGTTTACTACCAGTGCAGGGGGGTCTACTGCCAGTGCGGGGGGGGAGTTGCCAGTGGGGGTATTCTTTAATAACTAATGCTGTACTTGTTTGCCTGTGCTTATGTTTTTTTGTGAAAGAGGTGTGTATGTGTGTGTGTCAGTGTCTGTGTTGGTGTATTTGTCTGTGTGTAGTCTTTGTGAGTGTCTGTCCAGGTTAGAGTGTGTCTGTGTCAGTGTGTGTGTGTGTCTGTTTGCGTGTCTGTGTCATTGTGTGTGTAATGGCGAACTGACTTTCCATCATCCAAATATATGTATAATATATATATATATATATATATATATATATATATATATTAGGGGTGTGCACCGGCCACTTTTTGTGTTTTGGATCTGGATCTTTCTTCGTGTTTTGGATCTGGATTGGTTTTGCCAAAACCACCCTTCCGTGTTTTGGGTTCTGGGTTTTGTGTTTTGGATCTGTATTTTTTTTTTAAAAAGCATAAAAACAGCTAAAATCACAGAATTTGTAGGTTTTTCTGCTCCTATGCTATTATTAACCTCAATAACCTTCATTTCCACTCATTTCCAGTCTATTCTGAACACCTCACACCTCACAATAATGTTTTTATGTCCAAAAGGTTGCACCGAGGTAGCTGGATGACTATGCTAATCGACACGAGTTGGCCGGCACAAACACGTGACCCATCTAGGCGTGATACTGCAGTGGCAGACAGGATGGCAGTTTGAAAAACTAGGCCCCAAACTGTACATAATGCAAAGAAAAAAAAGAGGTGCAAGATGGAATTGTCCTTGGGCCCTCCCAACCACCCTTATGTTGTATAAACAGGACATGCACACTTTAACAAACCAATCATTTCAGCGCCAGGGTCTGCCACACAACTGTGGCTGAAATGATTGGTTCGTTTGGGCTCCCACAAAACAAGCTGGCAATTAATCTGTCCCTGCACAAACTGGCTCTACGGAGGCAAGATGTCATCCTCATCCTCCTCATCCACCGATTCCTCACCCTCTTCAGTGTGTACATCCTCATCCTCACAAAGTATTAACTCGTCCCCACTTGAATCCACCACCACAGGTCCCTCTGTACGTTCTGGAGGCTGGTCTCCCTGGAAGAGCTGATAATTCATTTTGATGAACATCATCTTCTCCACGTTCTGTGGAAGCAACCTCCTACGCCTTTCGCTGACAAGGTTCCCGGCTGCACTAAACACTCTTTCGGAGTACACACTGGAGGGGGGGCAACTCAGGTAAAATAGAGCCAGTTTGTACAGGGGCCTCCAAATTGCCTCTTTTTCCTGCCAGTACAGGTATGGACTGTCTGACATGCCTACTTGGATGCTGTCACCGATGTAATCCTCCACCATTCTGTCAATGGTGACAGTATCATATGCAGTGACAGTAGACATGTCAGAAATTGTTGCCAGGTCCTTCAGTCCGGACCAGATGTCCAAACTTGGTCCTGCCTGCCCTGCATCACCGCCAGCGGGTTGCTTAGGATACCTAAGTTTTTTCCTGGCAGCCCCAGTTGCGGGAGAAAATGAAGAAGGAGCTGTTGATGTGTCACGTTCTGCTTCAGCTGACAGTGTGTTCACCAGCAGGTCTTTGCACCTCTGCAGGCTTGTGTCGGCCGGAAAGAGAGACACCACATAGGCTTTAAACCTAGGATCGAGCACGGTGGACAAAATGTAGTGGTCTGATTTCAACAGATTGACCACCCTGGAATCCTGGCAAAGCGAATGAAGGGCTTCATCCACAAGTCCCACATGCCGAGCGGAATCGCTCCGTCTTAGCTCCTCCTTCACTTTCTCCAGCTGCTTCTGCAAAAGCCTGATGAGGGGAATGACCTGACTCAAGCTGGCAATGTCTGAACTGACTTCACGTGTGGCAAGTTCGAAGGGCTGGAGAACCTTGCACAACACGGAAATCATTCTCCACTGCGCTTGAGTCAGGTGCATACCCCCTCCTTTGCCTATGTCATAGGTGGATGTATAGGCTTGAATGGCCTTTTGCTGCTCCTCCATCTTCTGAAGCATATAGAGGGTTGAGTTCCACCGCGTCACAACCTCTTGCTTCAGGTGATGGTGGGGCAGGTTCAAGAGTGTTTGCTGGTGCTCCAGTCTTCGGCACGCAGTCGCTGAATGGCGAAAGTGTCCAGAAATTTTTCGGGCCACCCAAAGCGTCTCCTGCACGCCCCTGTCGCTTTTCAGAAAATTCTGCACCACCAAGTTTATTGTGTGAGCAAAACATGGGACGTGCTGGAATTTGCCCAGATGTAATGCCCGCACAATATTGGTGGCGTTGTCAGATATCACAAATCCCCAGGAGAGTCTAAGTGGGGTAAGCCACTGGGCCATGATTTCCCTCAGTTTCTCTAAGAGGTTGTCGGCGGTGTGCCTCTTACTGAAACCGGTGATACACAGCGTAGCCTGCCTTGGAACGAGCTGGCGTTTCTGAGATGCTGCGACTGGTGACGCTGCTGCTGTTGCTGCGTAAGGTGATACATCTACCCAGTGGGCTGTCACAGTCATATAGTCCTTAGTCTGCCCTGTTCCACTTGTCCACATGTCCGTGGTTAAGTGGACATTGGGTACAACGGCATTTTTCAGGACACAGAGGACACTTTTTCTGACGTTTCTGTACAGTCTCGGTATCGCCTGCCTAGTGAAGTGGAATCTAGACGGGATTTGGAACCGGGGACACACTACCTCCATCAATTGTCTAAATCCCACTGCACTAATGGCGGATACCGGACGCACGTCTAACACCAACATAGCAGTCAAGGCCTCAGTTATACGTTTTGCTTCAGGATGACTGCTGTCGTACTTCATCCTCCTCGCTAAGGACTGTTGGAGGGTCAATTGTTTAGTAAAAGTAGTGGTGTTCCTACTTCCTCTCTGGGATGATGAACGACTCCCAGCAGCAGCAACAGCAGCAGCGGCAGCAGGAAGCGTAGCAATGCAGGATCCTCCGGAGGAATCCCCGATAGGAGAGTCAGTCATGCCAGTGACATGGCCTGCAGGACTACTTCCGATCCTGACTAAGGAGGAAATTGACGAGGAGGGAGTTGACGGTGTGGTTTGCAGGCGCTTGGATACAACAGGACAACGGTATTTAGGTGTCCCTGGACTGCTTACGGTCTTAGCCAAAGTTTCTGAACTTGACAGTAACTTATTATGAACGCGCTGCAGGTGCCGTATAAGGGAGGATGTTCCTAGGTGGTTAACGTCCCTACCCCTACTTATTACATAAGGTACATATGGCAAGACAGTTGTTGTCCGGATTTGGATAGAAATATTGCCAGACCAAAGAGGTGGAATGTTTGGTCTTCTGCCCAGGCATGACCGTGATGGGCTTTTTCATCCCACGGACAACAACTGTCTCCCCCGGAGCCTGATTTAAACAAACCACATCACCATCAGAATCCTCCTCGCCAACTTCCTCCTCAGCGCCAGCTACACCAGTATCCTCATCCTGTTGTACTTCAACAGTGACATCTTCAATTTGCATATCAGCAAGTGGACTGTGGGTGCTCCTTTCAGCACTTGCAGGGGGCGTGCAAATGGTGGAAAGAGCCACCTCTTCCTGTCCAGTGCTGGGAAGGTCAGGCATCGCAACCACCACCACACTTGGACTCTCCTTGGGGATTTGTGATATCTTCTTAGAAAGCACAGTTCTTCGCTGTGCTTTTGCCAGCTTAACTCTTTTGATTTTTTTAGTGGGAGGAGGGCTTCCATCGTCATGTGAAGCTGAACCACTAGTCATGAACATACTAGGGATCGACCTTAGCCGTTCTTGCCACTCCGTGTCGTAAATGGCATATTGGCAAGTTTACGTTTCTCTTCAGCTGATTTAAATGTTTTTTTCAAGGTCATTTTCCTGAACTTTGTCATTTGGGATTGTATGTGCCCTCTATTATGACATTGGGCATCGGCCTTGGCAGACGACGTTGATGGCATGTTATCGTCTATGTAATGACTAGTGGCAGCAGCTTCAGCACTAGGAGGAAGTGGTTCTTGATCTTTCTCTATTTTATTTTTATCGGAGAAAGTTTGGTCCTCCATTTATGTTATATCGATTTGATATATACGTGCGGCTAAACACAGAAAATATTTTTTTATTTTTGCTGGAGAGTAGTGCACTTTGTGGGTTACACCAGCCTTTAAGAAATGAGCCAGCCGGCTCTTTACTTATGGGACACAGGCGCACACTTGGCGCTGCTCCTTTGTTAATGCACGTGCGGCTACTGCGCACACAATTCACAAACACAGAAAATAATTTTTTTTTGGTTTGGACTGGAGTGTACTTTGGGGGTTACAGCACCCTTTAACGGTCAAGCCAGCCAGCCCTTTACTTATGACACAGGCGCACGCTTGGCACTACTTTGTTGATGCACGTGCGGCTACTGCGCACACAATTCACAAACACAGAAAATAATTTTTTTTTTGGTTTGGACTGGAGTGTACTTTGGGGGTTACAGCACCCTTTAACGGTCAAGCCAGCCGGCCCTTTACTTATGACACAGGCGCACGCTTGGCACTACTTTGTTGATGCACGTGCTGCTACTGCGCACACAATTCACAAACACACAAAAAATATTATTTTTTTAGCACTTGGGGGGAGCACCCCTGATGGACAGAGCACCCCCTGGACAACACTACAGCACCCCTTTAGGACTGGGACACTGCACAGGACTTTGGAGTGGACACAGCCCCTATGGAGAACTGACTGCACAACACAGTCCAGCCAGCCCCTATGGACTTTGAAGTAGTGGACACAGCCCCTATTAACAAAAGCAGCACAGCACAACACAGCCAGCCCCTATGGACTTTGAAGTAGTGGACAACAGCAGCACAGCGCAGCACAGCACAGCACAACACTACTCTGCACTACACTACACAGCCCAGCCAGCCCTAACTCCCACCCACCCTCTTCACTGTCCACAGCCGAGTGAGAAAATGGCGCCGACGCGGGTACCTTATATAGGATCCAAAACCCGCGAGACTCGGAAGGCGGGATGATGACGTTTTGCCTCGATTTCAGATCTGAGTCAGGCGGGAAAAGTCGAGCCTGACTCGGATCTGCCTCGGATCGGGGGGGCTCGGCGGGGTTCGGATTTCAGAAATCCGAACCCGCTCACCCCTAATATATATATATATGTCCACACTTCTGCTGGAACTCTGAACAACTCTGTAACAACTTGATCCTGTGCCAGAATCCAATATCACACACCTCCAGAAAACAAACGGCACCAGGACACTGGTGTAAAGAACAATAGCTTGTATTGTGAAAAGATCAACAGTTTGTATGGTCCTGACGACGGGGTGGCAGCTCCGAAATTGCTGATCTTTTTACAATACAAGCTATTGTTCTTTACACCAGTGTCCTAGTGCCATTTGTTTTTTGGAGGTGTGTGTGTGTGTGTGTATATATATATATATATATATATATATAATATATATATATATATATTAATTGTGGCTAGATAATTTTTCATATTTGGAAACCCCCCTTTCAATTTCCTGCATTTGCCACTGATGGTCAAGTGTTTTACTGGTTAGCGGGCAGAGGGTGGAGCTTGGAGACACTAAGGGCCTGATTCCGAGACGGATGGATTTGCAGAGCCGCACACAAGCTATCCATCTGAAATGCAGAAGAAGGTGTCAGACACCTCCTTGTTGCATTTGCGATCCCAGCACAGCGATCGACGTTGCAGGCTATGATCACTATCGTGACTGATGGTCAGGCTGCAGGAGCTGAAGCTTCCAGCAACCTGGCCAGTGTCTAGTCATGCAAGAGGCCAGGAAACTGCGTCCACCGATGTAGACTCCCGGAAAATGGAGGCGATATGCCTCAGTTTCCAGGAAAAGCGACCAGGCACACCCAGGCTCCGCCACCATATGCCACAACATGCCAATCAAGCTGCAGCTAAGGGGGTTTGGAAGTGAGATCATAGGACCGATTCTGTACATGCGCAGAATAGGTCTTGTACAGGCTCAGACCCCTAGACATAGCAGATGTGCATTCATCCTCGGATGTGTGCCCTTAGTAGTGATCACCAGACATTAACTGAAACTATACACAAATAATACAATTTTCCATAGGCGGGAGGACCTAAACTCCATATTTCCCCCATCTTGTCAAATAAAAATGTGGTTCCTCATTTAATGTGGTACAGCAGGGTGTCTACTTTATAAAATGGTAGACTTTGTTGGGCTACCATATTCTTCCTACACAACAGTGAACATTTGAAAATAAAAAATAATATTTAATTGAAGTGCAGATATTTTGCCAAAACCTACACATAGAATCCAACTTTTACAATATAATACTACATCATTGGACATTCGGCCCACAGTAGGCATATAGCTCTGACATTTCTCCTTTGATGGTGCCACAGCATGAACGTTTATGCAGTGATGGCCATGTTAGCTGCATTGCTCAGGATATCAAACATGATAATAAAGGGAATATTATTTAATACCAAATACAAGGTCACAGTATTTACTTTTTTTTAGCTTTTCTTTTGTAACTAATGCAAAATTGAATATAATGAGCCAATATACATAATTATACTTTTCTGCCTGTAAACAGAAAATTACACTCAATATTCTGTCTTGTAAATTACTCTTTTACATTCAAATCAGGGCCAAAACCAGGATTTATGTCACCCGGGGTAAGGCAGTAATTTGGCACCCTCCTTCGCCATAAATATAGATTCTGTCCTTTTAACCCCTCCCCCTCCCCTTTGTCTCTAAAACAGTCTGTGTCCCTGCCCCCCTTCCAGTATCACCCTTAATCTGGCCCTAGCCTACCCCCACCACGCATGATTCCGAACTCATCATAGATTCCTGGTTTTTGTCTCAGACCATCACAGTACCTCCTCAAATCCTGCCTGCCGCCCCTCCCTCTCCCTGCTTGCAGCTCTGTTAAAATTAATAGAAAGCTGTGGTTTAATGTATTTCAATGTACAATATTTGCTCTAATGATAACATTAATTTTATTATAAAATTAATCAAATCTGACTTAAATGAAGAGTAACAAAGTGATAATTTTAAATAGAAAAAACTGCTAGCAAATGCCATCCCTATCTTGGATTAATATTAGTTTTAACAGAGCGAGAGATGGTTCTGAGAGCAGAAAGAATGAAATGGTAAGGCACTACCGATAGGTTATGCTTTTCTAACCAGAACTTCAGCAAATCCATTTTCAAAACTTCAGATCAAATTCAGAAGCATAAGTTGCTAGTGAAATTTGGAAATGTTTTTAATCCTTTTTCATGTAAATTACGGTAATTTGGTAGATTTCAAGTGCACAATTATCTGTGTAAAAATGTATATTGTATTTTCACTACAAGTTAAAACAACATTTTAGTAAATATTGTGCTTCTAGGTTGTATGGTTGTGTTGCAGGAATTGGCAACTGGGAGACTTAATGGAAAACAAATTAAAATGACATTTACACTTAAGGGCCAGAATCTGCTGCACACTTTGGTATAAAATGATGCCTAGCTAGGTTATAAAAATGGAATAACTTTTTCATTGAACAACTGATGCTGAATTATTTCTATAACTTTGGCTCTGCCGTCTCCACAACTGTGCACATTCCAGTCATTTCTGTGGCCACTGAAATTCCATCAAGTTAGATCACTGGTCCTGGCCATGGTTAAAAGGCAAAAAAAAATTATAAAATATTTGCTACTTTCTTTAATTTGCAAGTTTGGGACCCCAACATAAACATCCCTTATTGCTATGTGAGAGAGAGACATTTGGATAGATTTCAAGAATAACAAACCATCTCTGTGAAAGAGCCAAAATCTGACGAGACTTAAATTACAGATACACTGCTCACTGACTTCAGTATGTGTCTGGAAACGTCCCTAGAAGCCATTAGTAGCTCAGCTGAGAGAAAGAAAAGGAAGTTGTAACTTGTAAGTATCTATATTAACTTAAAAGTGTTATTTATTAAAATGTACTGAATCATATACAAATACCAAAGTAAGTAGTGTGTACCTTATATTTATAAGTTTTCCCCAATTCAACCATAATAGTATAATAGTAAAGGTGGCAGAATTCATATTTTTGTTTAATCTTTTGAATTATCTAATTTTGACAAAGTGTTTGATCTTTTCAGTATGTTTATTTATATTTTAAACTCGTTATAATGAACCAGGTATACTTTGAGATTATTAGTTAGATCAAAGGGTATTTTTTTATTTTATTATTTTTTATTATGTAATAGATGTTGGTAAAATTCATAAATCTAGTCAATATTTTTCTATTACATATCACTAGAGAAGTGAAGCTCATATTTTTTATTAAAACCACAGCAAGTTTTGCTACATGACAGCAGTGAGAATCATAAACCCATATTTTGTCTCTGCTCTGATTTACAAGGGCTGATTGAAAAGTAATGAGACTGATTTTTATTCTGATTCAGATGGCTCCACAGGATCAGAACATTTTTATTTTTCAAAGTATCCTTCACATTTAATAAATTTTTTTTGCAGAGTTTCAACAACGATGCAAAGATGTGCAGTAGACTGTTTTGTGACAACACTTTTAGTGTTGTAGCTGTGGCATTTTTCACTTCATCTGTTGAGAACTTCTTTCCACATAGTTGTTTTTTCAGGGTTGGGACTGCCCAGAAATCACAGGGCGCTAAGTCCGGGCTATATGGAGGGTGTACCAGTGCTGTCCCTTTCATTTCAGTCAGTGCTGCCAATGCAACAGCAGCAACATGTGGTCGGGCATTGTCTTGGAGCAAAACTCACTGTTTCTTCAGCAAATGTGGTCTTTTTTTTCTCATGGCTCCACACAAATGGGTTTTCAAGACGTTTGCATAGTAGTCACCATTAATTGTCTATCCACGGGGACCTTAGTGCTGTAGGATCATACTGAGCACATTGAAGAACAGCAGAAGCATTACTTTACGCACCGAAGGTATCACACTGAATTTTTTTGGCGGAGGCGAATTCGCATGTTTCTATACACTGCACTGTTGTTTGGCTTCCGGATCATAATGACAAATCCACGATTCTTCACACTTAACAATCGGGTATCTTCTCCAACATTCGAAGAGTGTTCTTGCACGATTCAAATCTCTCTTCTGAATCGCTTCAGCTGTAGCATCTGCTCTTCTGTGAGATTTCTAGGTACCCACCTGGCACACACACGATGCATTTTCAGTCCCTTTGTCACAATATGCTGAACCCTTTAGAATGAGATGGCAAGTGAAGCCGAAAGTTTGCTTAAAGTTAACTTTCTGTCATTTTGCAACATCTCTGCAGCTTTGGCAATGTTGACATCTGTAACCAGGGTGTATGGTCTCCCAGAACTCTCTTCATCAGTCACTTTCATATTACCCTCTTTGAAGTGCTTCCATCACCGAAATACTGCAGTATGGCTAATTGTTTCTCCACAGTATGCTTCATGAGTTTCATTTCTGCTTTTTCCAAGTATAACACAAAATTAAATCCAGGGCCGGCTCCAGGTGTTGCCACGCCCAGTGCAGAGAGGGACTTCGGTGCCCCTCACCCTGCACACAGTGGACTTGCACGCCTGAAAAGGGAGCATGGCCTAATTAACCTAGGCCATGCCCCCTAAGTGACGCTAATTGGGGGCATGCCTCCCATTTAATATCAGCCTGGGGGCGAGCCCAACACTCCTTCAGTAGCTGGGCTGCCCCCAGCCCTCTCACTGCACTGAATGGATGTGCGTGCTCTGGGGCTGGCACCGTTTCACAGCTGTGGTGCATGGGAGTGCCCAGCCTACCGACCACCGGTGGGACAGTTCAGTCCATGGGTGGAGTAGCAGCGCAGTGCCTGAAAGTGGGACTGTCCCGCTGAATTCGGGATGGTTGGGAGGGGTCGTAGATAGCCCAGCCAGGCCCAGGTAAAGGAGGGGGCTTGGCCTAATTGCGGGAGGTGTGGCCACACCCCCTTTACAAAAAATAAATAAAAGTCACTTTTGCAGCACTGTGTAGCGGCGCTGCAGCGACCGTGAGCAGTCGCGCACTGCAGCCAGCACAAGCTGTGTGCTGAACTGTTGTGAGGGAGGGGAGGCGACGCTGGACCCAGGCCCTGCTGAGCCCCTCTAGCAAGCCTGGGGCCCGGGTAAACTGTACCCGCTCCCCCCCCCTCTCAGTGCTTTATGGGGTGGTGCACCTGTTCTACTGCACTGGTCGAACATGCCTAGAGCCGGCCCTGATTCAATCACAGATCTCTGACATAATCTCACAGCCACGTCTTCCTCATCCGCCATGATGAAACATACGAAGATCTTCCACTTGCTGTGACCAAACAAAGAAGGCTACGACAGTCCAACCGCAGGTTCAGACACATCGCTGTATGAGCTTCACAATAACCTGCATAGCGTTGCCTTGTCTACCTATGGGACAGAAAAACAGATGTTTCATCGAATTTATTATTATTTCTTGACCTGTTTTAGATGGGACTCAGAATGTACAGTAGGTGTGATTTCCTAATGCTCAGAACATTGCTAGCTTAATGGATCTGAGTGCTTTCTCTGCCCATTTATATTTCTCTTGTTCTGTACCTGATTGGTGAGAGGCACATTGAATTACGACCTTTAGTAAAGCACTCCTTATGTCTATGAATTTGATAAACAATAGTCCAGTTTTCAATTAAATTGATATGTAAGCTACTTGTAAGTACTGTTCTGCTTTGCCTAAAAGTTTATACATTTGATAATAAATCTATTGCAGAAGAATTTGCAGTCATGTACAAAATACTAATAATTATTTATTAGTTTGTAGTACTCTGTTGTCAAAATAAGGGTCATTTTGACTCACCATAGGCTACATTATTACCCAAATATTTATGCTCTAACTGAGGTAACCAGTGTACTTATTATTAAAATGATCTTATCAGTCACAGAAATAGACAACTATCTTAACCAGGTTGAACTCCTTTACATAGACAGATGTATATATTTGAATTGAATAACCTATAAAGAACATTTTAGTTCTTTTAAATTACATATCATATTACAACATCTAATAATGACCTAATGTTTGACTGTGATAGCAGAGTGATGATCTGTGTCAGTTTTATTTACTTATGATGTGTGACATTGTATATAATAGCCCAAGAAATGTATCACATGCTGTAGCTGCAATATATTACAGTGAGATGCATTAAAGAATCTATTTTGTGCACTCTACCGATAACTAGTGGAATTAGGGCCTGAATCAGACCCGGTTGCCAGCGCTGAGCGCTGGCAACCGGGTCGATGGTGGCCCAGAGCGCATGCGCATGACAGAGCCGGCTCCGTCGTGCGCATGCGTGAGACCCGGATAGCGACGGGCAATCCGTCGCTCCGGGTCTCGTACCAAATGGGGCGTGCTGTCGATGTTGAGTGACAGCACGCTCCCTTTGGTGGGCGGGCTGGGGGAGTGGCTGCCCAAACGGAGGCATTCCCTTGTGAACGCCTCCGTTTGGGGCCAGCCCCACTGACATCACGAGTGATGTCAGTGGGAGAGATTTCGTCTCTGTTAGAGCCGAAATCTCTCTGGGGCTTGCGGCAACGAGACCCTACCACAAGAGTCTCATCGCAAGCCCGATGGTCGCGATGGTCTTGACCATCGCGACCATCTTCCTGGCCGCTCGCTATAGCTGTGGGTGGTCACCCAAAGCTATGCGAGCGGCCAGGAGGCTGTTCTAAAAAAAAAAAAATTGCCCGGCCCTGATTCAGAGCGAGCGCTCTGTCAGAGCGTCCGGCTCTGAATCAGGGCCATAGTTTGAATCTGGAAAATCTTCCCTGCAGTTTTTCATGTTTTTTTTTTTTATCAAAGTTCAAATGCATGGTCTGCTCTCATCATATTTATTGTATAGTATAAGGATCTATGGGCCTGATACAGAGATGGACACAATGAAGATGTTTGCACATTTGAGTGATTATTTGCTACTGCACAAAAAGTTCTATAAACCCCTATAGTACATGTGTTTTCTCTGGGTATTAACGGAGTCTACTGTTGTGTACAGTGGCGCTGGCATTAGATGCGGCAAGGCAAAACCATGGGAGTTCTGGGCAGTGTCTGGGAAGTGCCTTGAAGTGAATGTAAAAAAAGGCAGACTCATGGGTGTGTTATGGGAGTGTCACGGGCGTGTCAATGAATGCGTCTGAGTTCCCAAATGCACAGCCGCAGCCACAGAGGCCATGTTTAGCTGAAATTCAGAAGCAGACGCTGTGCCATAGGTTGATAGTAGACACAATGGTGCACCAGTGGTGGTAGTGCTCAGAAGCAGCAGCGGAGTTACACTGTCCACAGACATTAAAAGTGCTCGGCCAAGGCTAGTACTGTCCGGCATACGCTAGAGCACAAGGTGAAGGCTGAAACTAGCATTTGCATATTACCGCTGCTGTGACTTCACAAAAAATTGCAACTACAGCTGCAAATTCGTCCACCTCTGAATCAAGCACTAGTCTTGATGTTGATGGGAATCATACTGTTATACACAAGGCTTTCAGAGGGAGGGCGGCATGCACAGTATGTGATTGTGACAAAAAGATGGGCATGGGCTGGATGCTGTTAAATACATTATGCCCTTAACTGGCGGGTTTAGTTACATATGATAAATTACATAATCCACATGGTAGGAGCAAAATAATCCTGCACATTATTGTTAATTCCATTTCTGGTTATTTACTGTATCAGCCACTGAATTTTGAACATAGGGTTTGGATTGTTCAATGACATAAATCAAGTTTTGGGGCAAAATGACTATATCACAGCTGTGCAGAATTCCAGTGATACAATCCTCTACTTCTGATTTTACCAATTCATACTGTTTTTGTAAAATAGTATTTTTTTTATACTATAGAAAACAAAACTTTATCCAGGAAAACCTTAAGTATTTTGCCCAGTAGTTACCGTACATATGTGTGTAAATGTATACATATAATACACACAAAAAACAATGCTCCCCAGCACTTAACACACATAGTATTGTTGCAATACAAATCCCAGTGATCCATTAGCTTTTCTTTTAAATGTTTAAAGGGCAGACTAGATGGGCCAAGTGGTTCTTATCTGCCGTCAAATTCTATGTTAAAACTTTTACAGAGTCATCTGCAGATCAATACACACACAGTCTCTCCCTCCCCTTTCTCCTCCCCTCCATCCTATCAACTCCCTCCTTCCCTGTTACCTTCCGCTTTATCTTTCCTTTATTCCCAACCGCCTCACCCTCTAATCGACCCCTTTCCTACCCTTTTTCATTGCAAATAACACGTACCTTTATTATTACTCAGCAGCATTGATCACCTATTTGGGAACTAGACCTCTGGTCACTCTTATAACAATCTTCTGCAACCTCCAATGCACCATTAAGCTTAGCGACACTTAATAAGTTTGTTCCTTCTAGACATGGTTCCCTTGTGGGCTCGAATGTTACAGGGCACCCAATTGGGCTTCCTCATTACCCCTATCGCCTTATTTTTCTTCCCTTCCATGGCTTTCCTGCTTACCCCTCTCTATTTCTTTCTAAAGCCAGGTGGTTCCACTTATTTTCTTAATTAACTAGACCTCTAGGCCAGTGATTCCCAACCTCGGTCTTCAAGGCACACTAACAGTCCTGGTTTTAGTGATATCCATGATTGTTCACAGATGGTTAAATCAAAATAACTGAGGTACTAATTAAATCACTTGTGCTCAAGTATGGCTATCCCTAAAACCTGGACTGTTAGTGTGCCTTGAGGACTGTGGTTGGGAACCCCTGCTCTAGGTTCTCTATATGTCAGAGCACCTTTCTCCACCCCTAGTCATCAGCAATGTTAATGGACTTAATTGCCCTAGAAAATGTACTGCGGTCCTGTGAGCTTGTAGGAAGTAAAAAGTGGATATTGTCTTTTTACAAGAGACCCATTTCGACTTCAAGGCAATTTGCTTAGACCTTTTTTGAATCTGCAGACTATAAAAAAATGAAACATGGTGTAGCAATCCTGAGCCATCATAAAATCATTTTATTTCATGCTAAAACTATAGTTGACCCTAAGGGCAGTTAATTGTTATTGGAACCATTCGGTCAGAGCTGGTTACATTAATCCCTTCCTACACCCATTACCAGAATCAGGTTTCCTTTTTTAAAAGCCTGTTTCATCATATTATATGGGTTGCACAAGGCCACATGGTTTTAGGCTTAAGATGACTATTGATACACTCCTTGAGAAATAGCTATATTTGTTGAAAAACCACAAATACTGCAAAGTTTCATTCTGGAAAAAGAAGTTCCACTATAGTCTCTTTCTTTACTGACTTCTATTTGGAGATTTGCAATCCTTTTTCAAGGTGGGGGACAGCCAGTGTTGCTTCATTGCAACCCTCCCAAAAAGTCCCTCTTTGGGTTATATTGCAGCTCATGTCACAAGTGGCTTCTCTTAGAAGTGCACTCCTTTTCCAGTGAATGAGTGACCAGAGACTTGCGTACCAAAGTTTTCATGAGCTCAGGATATCAATGAGTCTCCCACGCACCTTGCCCTACACACATGAACTTCTTTACCTGTTAGCACTTCCAAGGATCTAGCAAGGTATTCCCCTGTCGGTTCTTTGCATACATGATTGCAATGTGCACATTCCAATTGATGTATATGACAGTCATTTTAAATTGGACTTATTTAAATAAAAAGACCATTGATGATGCTGCACAATGAAGGCATACAATCAGAGCCTAGCTGAGATATTGTGCTAGTGCCACAATAAACATTTAGAGTAAAAACTATTTGCTCTCACCCCTACTTGCCAGAAGTCACCTAAGTAACAGCAGAAACAGTACAAATAAATCACTGACAATGCTAAACTGGCAAAATGTGATTTTGCTGTTTGGAATGTGTACCACAGTAATCTAAATAAAAATATATACAGTTGCAACATCAGGTGTGTTGTCTCCTGGGGTGAGCACTTTGCATGCAGCAGCTAGTTAGTAGCACACCAGTCCAGGGCCTTAATGAAACCTAAAAATAAATCCTAGACTGTCCGGCTCTAACTAATAAAGAATTCCGTCTCTCAGGGTAACATGACCTAGTGTCCCTCTCACAAAAACAGCATTTTAGCAGAGCGCTTACAGCAAGCAAAAGTATAATCTTTCAGCAGGCGATCAGTCGGCTTTCCCCATGTAGTGAGAGAGAGACTAGCAAAACTGACACACCTTTATTCTCTCACAGGTGCTCTGGTAATTAAGGCTGTTCATTAGCTAGATGATTACCACACAGAAGTTAAGAACCTTCCATCAATAACATCTCAATGCTTTTATCACTATGTACCGTGGGTGCAAGAAGTGTGGCCGCCTCTCCCTCTGGCAGCCAATCAGCAGTGGCGGCCCCTAATTGGCTGTTGGTCCACAAGCTCGGATTGGATCGTGACCGGTGCCAGATTTAAATTGCGTTGCTACTGTCCATGTCTGCCATTGCCTGCTGGTGCACCATCTGTAATTAGCTGGTGGCCCAGCCCCAAATCCACACCTGCTGGCTGCTGATGGCACACAGGGTGAGGCAAGAGGCTGCTGGAGGGACACAGGGAGATGAGCTGCTGGGGAGGGGCATAATGTGTTGTGTGGAATAATGTGTTATATGGGGCAATACTACTATGTGGCATAATCTGTAAAGGACATTACTGTGTGGTATTGTTAGCATCCGGATCATTTTGGTGGCAGGTCCCAGCGCATTCGGTATGGGATCCTGGCTGCCGCATGACCGGCAGTTCGATTCCTGCTGCGGCAGCCCGACAAAAGAGCAGAGCCCGGTAGCGGAAGCCCGACAGCACTGGAAATCCCGATCGTCCCTAAGGTAAGTATAAACTAACCTAACCAACCCCCCTAACCCTCCTTAGGGGTGCCTAACCCTAACTTTCCCCCCAAGTGCCTAACCCTAACCTTCCCCCTCTAAGTGCCTAACTCAAACCCCCCCATCCCCGCTGCCTAAACCTAAGTCGCCCGGGGGGTGCCAACCCTAAGTCCCCCCGGGGATGCCTAACCCTCCCTCCCCCTATCTTAACCATAACCCTCCCGCAGGGGTGCCTAACCCTAATCCCCACCAGGTGCCCTAAACATAACCCTCTCTCCCACGGCTGTCCGCTCGCGGAGCCCGTCATCCCTTCGATCGGGATGCTAGGCGCCTGTCTCCTGGCATCGGGAAAATGACAGGCGTCTAGATTTTAGACACCTGTTATTTAACCCTAGGCGGGATAGAGGATTCGGGAAGCCGGCGGTCGGGATTGCGGCCGCCGGCTTCTTAAACGTATCCCGGTCCCAGCTATACTTGTTACTGGGACACTGCATCTTGTCCTGATCCATGTTCCGGCTGTTGCAGGTAGCTGGATTCCTGTCTTGTCTGTGTTTAGCTCATAGCCTGTCATTCCTGTCTGTATTTTTGTCTCAGATGCTCACTAATCGCCATCTGTCTGTGTACAGCTCAGGTGCATACTAGCCTATGATTAGGAATAGCTCTCTGCAGGAAATGGTTTTGATTGGACCCTGTATTCCTTAAGTTACAACCAGCCCTTCACGCCATGCCGGTTATATTGTCTGACATGCTATGTTTGTTGGTCTGTTCTCAGAAGCCGGAGTTCTAGCTGGTCTTCCTTGTTCTTCAGTTCTGGTGTCCTGTACCTGTCTGTTGGATCTGTACCTGCCAGTATGTTTTCCAGCTGTGTATAAATCCATCTATGTCCTCACAATTTGGACTCTCCAAAGCAATTACTCTGCAGTTGCAGTTAATCTCTCTACTGCCCGCAGCATCTCCATACCACAGCCACTTCTGACGTGTCGGTTTGGTTCCAGCTATACCTACCTGCAGTATTCTCTACCTCGCTGCCCTCAGTTTGTGTTCCTGCTGTGTCTACATGCTCCTGTCTGTTGTCTGCACCTTGGCCTGCTAGGCCGCATCACAGCCTGTACATCTATTGGCTCTCAAGTCACATCTCGGCTGTCATAGCCGCACCTCGGCCCACATCACAGCTTGTACATCTATTAGCTCTCCAGCCGCACTTTGGCTCTCAAAGCCACACCTCGGCCCTAAAGGCAACTCAGTGTAGGTTTTGTCATACCTCGGCCCTCAAGGCCGCATCTTGTACCCAGTCCTTGTTTGTTTTTTGTATGTCTGGTTTATGTCTGTGTTTGGCTTGTCTTGTCCTTGTCCATTATCTTGCCTGTTTAGTATATGTTTAGTGTATGGTTGTATAACCCTCTACTGCTGGAGGCGTAAATCCAGGCGGCCTTCTAAGTGCTGGTGTGTAAATAAATCACTAAGGAAACAGCGGGTGGCTGGTATTGGTGGAAGATACTCTCCCTGGCTCTAGAGGTCTTACACAACAATGCGAGAACCAAAACAGGTATAATATGTAAGGGGCATTTCTGTGCAGTTTAAGGGGCATTATTGTGTGGCATAATGTATAGGAGGTACTACTACATGGCATAATGTGTATAAGGGCTCTAATGTGTGGCATAAACTGAATTGCTTAAATAAATAAAAACAAAAAACTCAGCACTTACCATTGTTAACCACTTAACTGACAAATTATTTTTCCAAAAACCGCTCCAAAATTGTCGGTTTCTTTTATGATTGAATTAGGTTAAGAACATAATTTTAAACTTATCCATCACTATTTTATTTGAAAAAGTTTTTTTTTAAAACACAGTATACCAATTTTTATGTTATACTGTAGTGATGGCCATTGACAGCTGTACCATCGATGGTTCATCCATCACTAGAAGCCATCAATGTTTTAGCGATTGGTCGAGATCTGTGTAGACCACAACTGCCGATGTTTCCTAAACATCAATTGAGGGTTGCCATCAATGGTGCAACATTGATGGCCACCAGCAATGACAAACCACTTGTTTTCGGTCAGACCATCGATGGTCGGTTGCCATTCCTAATCAGAGACTCTGCTATATATATATATATCTATATATATATATATATATATATATATATATATACACACGCATATGTATATATATACAGGTTGAGTCTCCCATTTCCAAATTTTCAGAAATACGGAATAATTTTGGCATGACTGAGATAATGAAACCTTTGATTTTTGATGGTTCAATGTACACAAAATTGAAAATATTGTATAAAATTACCTGCAGGCTGTGTGTATAAGGTGTATATAACACATAAATGCATTATGTGTGTATATTTGGGCCCCATTCCCAAGATATTTCATTATGATATGCAATTATTCCAAAATACGGAATATTCCGTTATCCAAAATACCCCTGGTCCCAAGCATTTTCGATATGGGAGGCTCAACCTGTATTTATATACACACACGCATATATATATACATATATATATATATATATATATATACATACATACATACATACATACATATAGACATATATATATATATATATATACATAAACTAACGGCCCTTATCAAAACGGGCATCATGGAGGAGGAGGAGGAAGAGCTGAGGCCGAGGAGGGAGTGTGCAGGGCGCTGCTGGGCTGCCTGGGTACATAGAAGCAGCAGCCAGACCCGCCGCTGCTGCTTCTTCTACACAGTGATCAACTAGTGATCACTGTAATTCCCGGAGCCGCAGCGGGAGCATGTCCCACTGGCGGCCCGGCTATAGAGCAGCGGCGGTGGCTACCAGAGCCGTTGCTGCTGCTCCTCCACACAATGATCACCTAGTGATCACTGTAGTGCCTGAGCCACAGTGGGAGGGTCTCCCACTGGCGGCCCGGATACAGAGCAGCAACGGCTGCCCGATCACTGCTGGCCACAGTGATCGGGTCACAGCAACAGCTGCGGCTACATGAGCCGCAGCTGCTGCTTCTATGGCACTGTGCCGGGAGGGGGTTGCTGATGGTACCCGATCACTGTGGTCAGCAGTGATTGGGAAATGCTAGAGAGGCAGCCATGCTTGCAGAGGGACCAGAAGGTGCCTCTGATGTAGGTGGCTGCGGGAAGATTAGCTTCCCACAGCCGCCTAGTGGGCATTTCTGACTGGTCATATCAGATACGACCGTGCCAGGCAAGTGGTTAAATCACTCACGATAATACATAAATAATGGGGTTTTGGTTCACTAATTTTACAATTGTGAGTGCTGAGTTTTCTGTTTTTATTTATTTAAGCAATGTGGTCACAAGCCACTTTGCACCCCAGGCCTGGGAATGGTGAGTGCAGGTTTGCACCCAAATCTGGGGGTGGCGAGTGCAGTGGATTTCTGACTTTGTTTATTTGTTTAATTTTTAATTAACCTTTTTGTGATCACAGCTTTCTCATGCACCCCTGTGCAAGCTCATTTATTTTAACCTGTATCAGCTGCCCTTTTGGTAGTATGATAGAAGCTGTTTGGTGACTGTCTTGCCTTGAAAAGCCATAAGTTAGTTGGCAGGTGAGCTTTAACCTAGTTAACATGTTTTCAGTAAAACTCTGTGATAGCAGCTAGCAGGTTTCCATAAGTATGACAGATAGTGTAGGACCTGCAGAGAAATGGGGTACAGAGATGTGGGCTGCAGGCTTAAATACCTTGATCAAACCATGAACCAAAAACCCAATGTATTATTGTGAGTGATTTAACAATGGTGAGTGCTGAGTTTTCTGTTTTTATTTATTTAAGCAATGAGGACAGAAGCCACTTTGCACCCCAGGCCTGGGAGTGGCGAATGCAGTGAATTCCTGACTATATATATATATATATATATATATATATAATTATATAGATATATATATGTATACACAGTACCAGGCCCCTTCAACGACCAAACGATGGTTGATCCACGTGCACGGATGGTTGATATCAATATCGACCATCGCCCATGCATGCGGGCCGACCTGGTCAATATCGACCAGGTTAGCCTGTTTACTATAGGGACCCGCGATCGTTGATCGCGGGGTCGTTATAGTAGTGGGTGTTTGGGGCATGTGCTGGATGCTCGATATTGAACACCCAGCCTGGGGCGTATCTACCCATTGGCCAGGATGGCACTCGCCAGGGGCGCCGGCCAAAGGGGGGTGCCGTCCGGCAGTGCCACCAGCAGCCAATGGGTGGACTACCTCGCTAGTCCCCCAGGCCCTAAGTGTAGGGCAAACCGCAGAGAGTGGTCTGCCCTACACAGTTTACTAACACACAACCGCCAGCGGCAGCTGTCTGTTTGTTATAGCAGCCAGCCAATGATAGTAAGACAGACTCTCATTGGCTGCTGCATCCACGGAGGGAGCCGGCTGGAGCTCACTCATGAGCTCCGCCTTCCGGCTCCCCCCCGTAGCGGGTGATGGGAGAGACATCATGACGTCTCTCCCATCCCATAGTACAGAGCGAGAGCGGACCCGGAGGAGAGGATAGCTGCGGTTGTCGGCAGGAGCGGGGATCAGGTAAGTTGCTTTTTTTATGGCACAGCACAGTAGGGGGCACTGTATAAGGGGTGGCCGCTACTGGGGGCACCTTATGGGGGGATGGACGCTACTGGGGGCACTGCAATGAGAGGGCCACTACTGAGGGCACGTTATGGGAGGGATGGATGATCCTGGGGGCACTGTATTGTGGGGGCCGCTACTGGGGGAACATTATTGGGGGGGCGCTACTGGGGGCTCTGTATAGGGGGGACTACTACTGGAGGCACTGCATAGAGGGGACTACTACTGGGGGCACTGCATAGGGGGGACTACTACTGGTGGGCACTTCCTGAAATTATGGGGGGAGGGGGGCACCAATCTATTACCTTGCCGGGGTTGCTTGGATCCCTAGATACACCCCTGCACCCAGCGCATGCAGGACGATCGTTATCGTTATCTGATAGTCTTTAAAGTCTGACCGTGTGTACCCTCCATTAGGCAAGTTTGGAAAAATGTTGCAAAGTAAGAATGCTTTCAAAAATAGAAGTGTTAATAGTTTATTTTTATCAATTAACAAAATGCAAAGTAATTGAATAGTAGAGAAATCTAAATGACTACTTACATTTTATTAAGAAAATAGCCATTTTCTTACAGGCGCAATTCGTAATCCAAGACTTTTTTTGTTATGGGGAAGAAATATGTTTACAATTTAATACATTTTGGAAATCAGTATAAATGTTTTGGAGTTTTAGGGGTCTAGTTACCAAGCAGTGTTAGGAGACAGAGTGAAAAGTTATAAGTCTGTGATAAGGTGCCAGCCAATCAGCTCCCAACTGTCATTTTTCAAACACATCCTGTGAGATGGCAGTTGGGAGCTGTTTCGCTGGCACCTTATCACAGACTTATCACTTTTCAATCTGTCTCCTAACACTGCTTAGTAACTAGACCCCTTAGTGTGTTGTTGGAAAGCTCCATGTGGTATTTGTACAACCATATGATTGCCATTCAGCGAGTATTACTGTTTTGTAGTTTATTATAGTACATCTAAAATGTAACAGTATTTTTCTTTGCACTTTCGATTAGTTATGTTCAATTTAATATTTTTTTTGCTTCTAGGATATAAACTCATTTTAACCTTTAATGTTTCAGAAAATTCATTATTGCCTTGTGCTGTACACATCAAAAAATTAGTTGCATTTTGATACAGAAGGATGATTGTGCTGCAGTTTTTGTATATATTTAAGAATGATAGCAGACTAAAATGTATTAACTTAAGGAATCTTTTCAAAATTAAAATGAGATTTAGTGTGGTCTCCTACTGGCATTAAATAGGATATATGTACTACAAATTTTTTATGCCAGTAATGGCATTAAAACTGGTATCAGGATAAATCCTATTGGTCCAAGTGACATAGTACCACTTAACAGATAATGGGAGAAAGCTTAAAACAATCTCTATAACCAGAGATTTACATTATTAACTCTTTCCCTGCAGATAATGGGCCTGATTCTGAGTTGGGAGTAAAGCAAAAAAGAGCAAGTAAGGTTGCACCTTGGCAAACCCATGCTGCTCTGCAGGTGGGGCAGATGTAAAATGTGCAGAGAGATTTAGATTTGGGATGGCTGTGTCCAAACTGAGATCTAAACTGTATAAAAATAAAGCTTTCCAGCACTTGTGGGTTCCGTGCAAATGCAGTGGGTATTCACCCTGCATGCAAATATAATAGATGTATTTGCACCCCTTGCGTTGTGCAACATATTTTTTTTTTTTTGCCATTTTGCATTGCAGGGGGTGCAAATACAACCTAAATTTAGGTTAGCTAAAATACTGGGAAATATGAAGTGGGAAGGGTTAGGCCAACTTGTAGCAATATAGATTTCACTGATGTGATGTATCTGTTAAACTGGTGTGGGAAAATGTATGGTGCTAAATTCACCTGTATGTAGAACTAAGTTGCACACGCAGTGTCTATTAAAAATAGTCATAAAGTATGGGTCTGTGTACACAATCATTAACTATTTCAGTTTCTTTGCTGTTTATATTTTGACATTTGATAGAGGAGACATGCAATGGCCGCACTGCCAGTCTGGGCCTAATAATTTGTTTGTAAAATCCCAACTATCCTTCATCCAGCTCTCTAAACTGAATAGAGGAACATTATTAATGGACTTGTGCACCATGGGCCTAATTGAGTGATGTACGCTAATCCCATCCCAATCCTGTAAGCAGCAGCTGTGCGATAATATACAAATGTTGCATGTGCCGAAGAATGTATTGAGACACTCACCTATGGCTTTGCAAATCCAAGCACCTGTGTGCAGAAATGCATCACTGCAGATCATTTGATTACCTTAGTCACCCCATGGTCGTGCCGAATGGCTACGGGAAATGAGATGTTGGAGCCATTTTTGTTCTATACAGAGTTGCAGATGCAGGCTATGGCGCCCTGAAAACTGATGCAACACATCTGTTTTTTTTGCCACCTTTCCCCATTAACTCCCCCAAACGGTCCCTGCCTGTCAATCACTGTGAGTGAAAAGACACTGCCAGCGACTACGATAATGTACCCTGATGCCTGCGACTTAGATGTATGCGCATCGTTCAACTGCGTAAATATTGGTTTTACGTACATCTTGGAATCAGGCCCAAGGTACAGCACTTATCCTTATTTATTTACCACCCTGATCAAGTCTGGGAGGCAATTACCTTAAAATGAAAAAGATTGCTACAAGTATAGCTAGACAGTATACAAAAACTGCTTTCTACAAAATATAAACACATATGTGAAATATAGCTATGAAATATAATTTTCTAATTAGTTTAGTAGTAGTTATAAATAATACTTTTAATAAAGTGACAATAAACCACAAATTGAATATAATGACTACCAATGCTAAACGCATTTCAGTCTTGGCTATGGATGCATAAAAGTAACCATGGCAGTGTATCACTGTCTTTGACTTCCAGAATGTAGAATCCTTATTAAATAATCAACAAGAAGTCTTTAGTCATATAGACTGGTGTCTATATATTTATATACGTTTAGATATGTATTTGATAAGTTCATTGAAGTAAGGTATCTTAGTTGCAAGGGGTAGACAAACAAGACATGATGCATGCCAGTTATATCGTTTACAATCTTACATTTATAATCCTAGAAAGATTTGAAATAATCTCATCTGATTAATAACAGCAAAAATCCATCCGCAGATTTCTAGCTAAATTTGGCAATAGAACAAAATAAAAAATATTAATTCTCTATGAAATTTAGGATTTAGTAGCTGATTTAAGTAAATATAACAATGTTCAAGATGTACAGCCAAAATTAATTATGGTTTGTGGTTTCTAAAAAAAAAAAAAAAAAAAAAAAAAGAAAAATAGTCTTGCCATGTTTAATACTATATATGCCTTTATTGATTGTTTCAAAAACCATTGATTACTAAAGTGAAGGTTTTCCTGTTTGTTGCAGGGACCGCTTACATCTCCTTCCCAGCACCTGCACCCTGTCTATCCCCAGCGCCTGTACTCTGTGTATCCCCAGCACCTGTACTCTCATGTTTGACTCTGTATCCCCAGCACCTGTACCCTCACATCTGCATCCCTAGCACCTGCACCCTGTGTATCCCCAGCACCTGTACCCTCATGTCTGTATCCCCAGCACCTGCACCCTCATGTCTGTATCCCCAGCACCTGCACCCTCATGTCTGTATCCCCAGCACCTGCACCCTGTGAATACCCAGCACCTGTACCCTCATGTCTGTATCCCCAGCACCTGCACCCTGTGTATCCCCAGCACCTGTACCCTCATGTCTGTATCCCCAGCACCTGCACCCTGTATATCCCCAGCACCTGCACCCTGTGTATCCCCAGCACCTGTACCCTCATGTCTGTATCCCCAGCACCTGCACCCTGTGTATCCCCAGCACCTGCACCCTGTGTATCCCCAGCACCTGCACCCTGTGTATCCCCAGCACCTGCACCCTGTATATCCCCAGCACCTGCACCCTGTATATCCCCAGCACCTGCACCCTGTATATCTCCACCACCTGTACTCTTATGTCTGTATCCACAGCACCTGTACCCT
Source organism: Taudactylus pleione (assembly GCA_031769625.1). NCBI lineage: Eukaryota > Metazoa > Chordata > Amphibia > Anura > Myobatrachidae > Taudactylus > Taudactylus pleione. The sequence goes on from JAUIMM010000014.1 coordinate 30,973,312, forward strand.
CATGTCTTTATTCCCTGCACCTGTACCCACATGTCTGCATCCCCAGAACCTGCAGCCTCATGGCTGCATCCTCAGCACCCACACCCATATGTCTGTATCCCCAGCACTCTCATCTCTGTATCTCCATAACATAGAAACATTTGATGGCAGATAAGAACCATTGGGCCTATCTAGTCTGCCCATTTATGGTTAGGGATGGGTCAGGAGTTTGGTTAAGGTCCGGGATTAAGGTTAAGGTAGGTTGTTAGGCGGTTAGAATTGTTTGGGTATTAGGGTTAGGGTTTTAGAGTTAGGGGTTAGTGTGAGGGAGTTAGAGTTAGATGTTTCTTAGAGTGGGGGGTTTAAGGATGTTTGGGTATAAGTGTTAGGGTATTAAAGTTAGGGTGGGAGTAAGGGTACGTGGACAGATACTCACGGCCAGGTCTCCGAGTTCTCTGAGAGTCTCCAGGGTATGATTCGTAATAGCCACGATATCCTGCGTAATAGCCACATGCTCAATAAACTATGCTACTCTCAAGAACATCCCCAGAAATAGAAATCCCAACTACAAGCAAGTCATGAAATCACTTACATTGACATACCCAGATGATATTGCATGAGGATGAAGGCATATTGGGAGTAGTAGTCATGCAGGATGGAATTGGAAATCCATATACATTTTGATTAACTGTTATGAAAATCACACTTTGTACCTGCACCGTCATGTCTGTATCCCCAGTACCTGCACCCTCATATCTGTATCCGCAGGCACACTGTGACTAGGCAAAGGGAGGAAGGGGAGGCGGCAGCACGGAGATGAGGTGAAGTAGGCGGCATGGGGAGGAGGAGCACTGTGGGAGAAACATCATGATGCCTCTCCCCACACACAGGGCAGGAGCTGGGAGGCAGAGCTCGACACACCATTGCGTAACATACATCACAACGGGGGCCTGGCAAATAGAGATGGTGGTGGCAGCCGGTTCTATCCCATGACATCCTGCCCTCTGTGGGCCGGCACCAGCTGCACTGCCCTAGTTACGGCCCTGAATCTGCATAATCAGCTGCTTTATGTGAGACTCAGGTCCAGTCTTTGCTCTGCACCAGGCACTGACTGCCTTAGTTCAGTCACAAAATATACATACAGAGTAACCACACTGCGCTAACTATTAAATATGGAAGTCTCTTACATAAATATCAGTCCTGAAAATTATGTGGTCCAATCAAGAACACTACCAAAATGTGCTTGTGTTTCAGCCTTTGTTCATATATTGGATGATTTCTTGTTTCTCATAATGTGACTCCCACATATAAAGAGAAAAAGAACAATAGTGCAATACTGTTGGATAATTTGACACACAATTTATTACACCATCACACTCACATTTGTAAGATAAAAAACATGCACATTGCATCACCAAGATGCACTCCTGGGTGGGTATTGTTCAGGTGTACCAATAGTCTCTTATTAGAAAAAAGTGCAGGGGTTAAGGTTCCGGATACCCGTCTCCACCTCACCAAGTCCACGGTGCTCCTGACTGTGCCATTCCCAGAGTATAAGTCCCACTTGCTTAACGTGTTTCGGAATGAAATCCTTCCTCAGAAGCATAGTGGGATGTTTCCTGCAGGCCTGATATACCCCTTCTAATTGGTAACTTCCTGCCTCTGAACTTCCGCTCTTTCCCAGAGTTAGCTCGCGCCCGGAAGTCACGTGTCCGCCGGAAGTCACGTGATCGCAAACAGAATCACATGCTTTCCCGAAGGTGGTCATAATTCAACTTCCTCCATGGTCGGAAACGGAACATACTCTCCTCCAGATTTGCGTTCCAAACCAGAAGTACTCGTTCCTCCATTTTGCAATGTCCATGAAGTGCAGTGCCGGCAAATTAAAAACATAATAAATATACATACTTAGGATACTATTATAAAAATGAGTGGGTATGAATATGCTATTAATAAAAACATCATAAGAACATCTTATTGCACACCATAAAACAGAAAATGGATCATATTAAAATTATAACAGGTGAAATAAATGAATCTAAAAAATTATAGAAACCATTTTAATTCAAACTCCCCATTTAATCCTTTGGGGACTAGTGTCTGTAACTTATGGATCCATCTCATTTCAGCTTTGGATAACCTATGTTCAAGATCTCTAGACCTCCATATTGGATTTATTTGTTGTATCCCCCAAAATGATTTAATTTGACATCTGTTTGATCCATGTGTTGTTTTAAAATGGGCCGAGAATGTGTGTGTCTCCAGACCTTTTCTAATATTATACACATATTCAGCCAATCTTACTTTTAAATTTCGAGTGGTTTTCCCAATGTATATCAAACCACACTGGCATTCCAATGCATATATAATATTTTTTGAATTACATGTTATAAATTCTTTTATACTGGAGACACACACGTTCTCGGCCCATTTTAAAACAACAGCGCTGTGAGGCAGTAACGCTAACCATTACACAGTCTGTGCTGCCCAATATATGAACAAAGGCTGGAACACAAGCAAATTTTGGGAATGTTCTTGATTGGACCACATCATTTTCAGGACTGATATTTATGTAAGAGACTTGCATATTTAATAGCGCAGTGTGGTTACTCTGTATGTATATTTTTTGGCTTTTTGTTTGAGACTTGTAAGGGGTCTTTAGAGGCACCATCATCTGCAGCTTCTGTTGCGCAAAAACAAGAACTTTTTTTGCTATATCGATTAGTTCAGTCACAGACATTTGCACTCCTGTTATTTAAATAAAAAAAAATCAACAAAGAAAAACGATTTTGTAAAAAAGACAGAAAAACAGTATGTAATAATGAAGGTTGAAAATAAAGTACAAAAGACATCTAATATACTGTAGTAATATACTATTAGATTTCATGATGAAACTCACTGTAACATTCAAATGCTAGAGAGTGTTCATTTTCCATAGCAGGAAATTTGGATTAAAGTTTACTGTGCACATTTTTTAAATTTCTAAAAATAGACTTTAGAAAACAGGACAAACTTGGAGGAAAGAGAGAAGGGAAGGGAACTAAAATTCCTTTGGGGTTTGTGGTTTGTTATTTGTGCCCATTCTTTTCTTGTTTGTTTTTCAAAGATATAGATATAGAGTTTAATGTTTTATGAGTTATGCATAGTTATTCCACGCCACTGTATTAGAGCGAACCAAAACACAATTTTACAGATGTTCTAATGCATGGTCCTAAAGATATTAGGAAATTAAGATATCAAGACGCTGCATAAAAAATGGCACTGGGCACAACCATATATAATTTATTTGTCCAATAGGAATAGAATAAACAAATTAATCCAAGTACTTTACATCATTCATCTTACCTGTAGTTGTGTGGCTATGCACTACTTTTCAGACTCCCATGCATGGGTCCACAGGATCTACATACTGGATGATATCAGATGTCTGTGAAAATTAAAGATGTACCTGCCAACATCTCTGCTGTTACTGAGCCGTGCAGCATTCATTAAGATCTATGAGTGCAAAGCCTTTATAACCCTAAATTACTCAGACAGTGGCATTTCTTTTCATGTATGTCACTAGCAAATTAGTTCACTTGTCATTCAAAACAAGTAGTCACTCAAAGGGGTGAAGCTAGCCTTTCTGTCACCTGAGTAAAAGACTCATCATGGTGCCCTCCCCAGACAGCATTAGTGACCACCATATACTAGACAGCATTAGCGCTTGCAATATACTACAGACAGCCTTAGTGACAACCATATATTACAGACAGCATTATTGAGCGCCATATACTACAGACAGTATTAGCAACCGCTGTATCATATAGACAGCATTTGTGATGACTGCATACTGAAGACAATATTAACCTTCTAGCTCTGAATGACTCTGGCACATATAGCCAGACCCGAACTAGCACTTCTGGCTGAAGGGCCAGTTCTGGCCCATAAGCCTGGGTGAGCAGCTCTGATGTCTGCTTATTAAATGCTCCATTTTTAACCATCTTTTCACAATTTTAAATATACATGCCCTTAATCAAGGTCAACCATTTTTTTTGAGCGGGTTCTGGACAAAGTTGACCTGCTTCAACAGGGAACCCTGGTAGTAGGTGGGGACTTCAATTGGACCTTGGACCACCTCCAGGACACTTCCACAGGTTCTTCAATGACCCCTTGCTGCATGTCAAGATGGGTGAGATGTTTGCTACATACTTATCAGCTGTCTGATATTTGGCATATAATTCATCCCATGGAGAGGGATTATACCTATTGCTCTAGTCTCCATAAGTCATATTCCAGAATAGACTATATATTGCTAGGACATAGACATCTCCACCTAGTCCAGGTGTCTTCTATAGGAATAACAACTTTGTCAGATCATGCTCCTGTTAGTATAGACCTGTCACTTGTGCCTTCTGATGCTACCTATAGAACATGGCATTTTAATGAGTCCCTACTATCTGACCCTTACTGTAAATCTCAGGTGGTGGAGGCTATTGATGTTTACCTAGACTGTAATATTACTCCTGACGTCTCGAGCATCACTGTTTGGGAAGCTCATACGTGCGTTATAAGGGGCAAATGCATTCAATTGGACTCCTATTTAAAAAAACAAAGGGGGAGCCAAATAGAGGGTCTATTGCAGCAGATTTAGGCTTTGGAGATAGCACACAAATCTTCCCTTTCCTCTGTTGTCTACGTTCATCTAGTCAAGAGTCGAACAGCACTAAATAAGCTCCTTTTGGACAAAGTTAAACACTCATTTAGGAAGTTCCGGAGTCGGTACTATAGGTGGGGTAACAAACCCAGTAAAATGCTGGCTAGAGCCCTGAGGATTCAAATAGCTCATTCTTTTATCTCTTCTATTAAGGATGAGATGGGTTGGGTTTTCCACAATACTGGTCAGGAGCTTTCTGCTCTTATTGTTCCTCATTGTATAATCTCCCTCCCTCCCTGACCTACCCTGACATTAGTTAGAAGCAATGAGCTATCGAGGTGTACCTTCCTAGAATCTAGTTCCCTAAACTTGCTGACCTTGCCAGGACTAGATAAGCCTTTCATTCTACTTGAATTGGAGGAGGTAATTAAATCCACTCCATCGGGGAAAAGCCTGGGCCCAGATGGCTTTACTATTAATTATTATAAGGCCTTCAGAGATAAAATAGCTCCTATACTTTTGCAGGCCTTCAATACTGTCTTGACTGAGACTCCCTTTTCTCGCCAATCCCTAGAGGCTCATATTACGGTTATTCCCAAAGATAACAAGAACCCCTCCCTATGTCCCAGCTACTGCCCAATCTCCCTGTTTAATGTCGATGTTAAATTATTTGCCAAGCTCCTTTCCAATAGATTGAAACATTTCCTACCTTCTCTTATTCATAATGACAAAGTAGGATTTGTTCCAGGACGTGAAGCTAGGGACAATACCTCCAAAATTATAGCACTCATTCACCACATTTCAAATACGGATGCCCCAGCTATTTTGTTGTCTACAGATGCTGAGAAGGCATTTGACAGAATAGCCTGGAGCTTTATGTCTGGGGTGTTGGATCATCTGGGACTGGGTCCTGTCTCCTTTCAGCGAATTCTTGCCCTCTACCGCTTTCCCTCTGCTCGTTTTAGAGTTAATGGCTCCCTTTCTGATTCTTTCTCTATTTAGTGGGACTAGACAGCGCAGTCCTCTATCTCCCCTAATTGTTATTCTCTGTATGGAGGCTCTGGCAAGGTCAAACAGGTTAAACCCAGATATATCAGGTTTTTGTCTAAGTAATAGCGAATATAAACTAGCTCTTTTCACTGATGATTAATTGGCCATGATTATGAATCCCGTTATCTCGTTACCAAACCTAGTTGATGAATTTAAGATTTTTGGAGACCTCTCTAATTTAAAGGTCAACTACTCTAATTCAGTTGCCTTGAATATTATGGCATCTCCTCAGATGGTAGCAGGCCTTAAATAGGTGTTTCCATTTGCCTGGCATGCTTCTCAACTGAAATATCTGGGTGTCATCATTACTAGGGACCTTTCTCGCTTATTTGAGACCAATTTCTCTCCCCTTCTAAATAAAATATGTTCTGACCTACCTATTAAGATAGTGTCTAGCTGGTTTCTAGAGGTCCAAGCGCTGATTAGGGAATTTGTTTGGGGAGGTAGTAGGCCTCGTTTAAAGTTAGACATCATGTTCCATCAAAAAGACAGTCTCCCTAATATTCGAGGTTAATACCGGGCCTGTCTCCTCCATGGAATTTTAGAATGGTCCAGGATAGACTCCACTAAACAATGGGTGCAAATTAAAAACCAGGCACTAAGGATTCCTATATCAATAGCTCCATGGCTTCCCTCCCTCCCCTGTTCTTCCCATCCTACTATTAGACCCACTTTAAATTGTTGGAATACTCTGAGACTGTCTTCCTTGATTTCACCAGTTCATTCTTTATTCATGTAATTTCTCTTTAACGAACAATTCCCCCCAGGTATGGTTGGTAAAGCTTTTCATTCCTGGTTCGATCTATGACTTTTTAGAATCAGACAGCTGATGAGTGGAGGCAGTTTTATTCCCTTTGACGAAGTACGGGAGAAAGGGAACCTCCCATTATGGGAACAGTGGCGCTATCTTCAGGTGCGCCATTTTATATGCTCGCTTGCTCCTTTTTCAGTTTTTCGCCTACCTCTTACTCTTTTTGAACAACTTTGTGCTGTCTCTCCCCCCCCGACACATACTATTTCTCTAATCTATAATTTTTTGTCGGCAGCCTCTAGCCTGCCCGTAGTTTCACGAAAGTCTGGGACAGTGAGATTGGGGAGGATCTAGGTGAAGTTAAGTGGGAAAAAATATTTAAATTAGCCCAGGCATTTTCTTCCAATGTTAGTGTCGTAGAGACCCAATACAAGCTTCTTTCCCGTTGGTACAGATGTCCGGACACTTTCTCTAAAATGGGGATAGGTGTGCCTAATATTTGTTGGCGGTGTTCTAATGTCCCAGGCAACCCTCTCCATATTTGGTGGTAAGTCCCACCCTCCAACCTTTTTGGAAGGAGGTTCGTATCCTATCTGCAAATATTTTAGGAGAAGCAGTCCCTACAGACCCTTTGTTTTGGTTGTTCCATTTATTGTCCAGACCCCTCTCAAAATATAAGAAATCTCTTTTGTGCCTTTTGAATAATGCAGCTAAAGCAGTTATCCCAGTAAGATGGCGTTCCTCTTCTCCAACGGTGATGGATTGGTTCAACGGGATAGATTTCTATATGGATATGGATGATATACTGACTTCTGCTGACGGGGGTTATGAGTCCTTTAGAGACACCTGGTTTTGTTGGATGGATTTTAAGGATTCTGCTACCTTTAAGGCTCTTCTTTCCTCCTCTCCCTCCTAGATTCTATGGGTATGTTTCCCAGTGTGTCGGCCTATGGCCTCTGTTAATTACTATTTTGGCCGTTCTGTAACTTCACTCTATATCTACTTTAGGTTTAAATGTTTTTTGTAAATATGAGTTTGCACCTTTTGATCGAAGAGTGAGTACTTATCCCCCCTTTTTTTCTTCCTCTCCCCTTTCCTTCCCCTCCTTTCTTCCCTTTGTCCTGATGTCTTTTTGTTTTTATTTTCACATTATGTTGGAAAGTATTATTGTTTTTGTATGTATGTTTTTTGTCTCCTTGTGATTTATTAACCATTGATGATAGGTAATACGGTGTTAGACGCTTTTTCCAGTGGTTCTGAAAACAAACTGAGTTTCTCCCCACTTTATTTAGTGATAGATTTGCCACTGTTTTTTGAATGTATGTATTATCTGTATTTTGTTGAATTCAATAAAATACAATTTGCACTAAATAAGTGTAAATCAGAAGTTATCTGAGCAACCTTGGCATTAAATATTCCCTATAATATGTGGCTTGAGGACTTTCTCTGCAATACGGTTAAACTCTGCAGCTACTTGAATTCCACTCATATAGTATGTGTCTGGGAAGAAACAATGGGATATTTACTTATGTATGTAAAGTTGTTATTTTGTACTTTGTTTAACTAATACATAACAAAACTGTTCTAGTTGCAAATACATACATTACATAAAGTTTATTGGTTCTTTATATTCATATCTGCCTAGAAATTTGCTATTGTCATACAATATGTAGAAACATACATTTAGATAAAATTGTATCTCCTTAACATTTAGCCAATGTGAAATGCTCATTTATGTTTGTTCTGTTTCATGTATACAGTAGGTGACAGGCATGGTTTAAGTGATAAAGGTAGAATTATGTATAAATGGAATAATATGACCTGCACAACATATGGTAGAATTTGCATACATGTAATTCTCAAAAACTGTGCCTTTTTTAGAATTCAAAATCTCTAAAAGTAATCCAACCTTTCTTCAATGCACTCGAATAGTCATAAAAGTGGTCAATATAAGAGGAGTGGGAGGAGAGGAACAACACATTCTTATATACACTGAGTCAAAATGACAACTGCAAAAATCAACCATTACTGTTTGGTAAATGCTGAAAAGTAAAATTGCAATTAAAAGTGCATATCCTCTTCCTAGCAATGATAATGTTACATCTAATAATGAATAAAGATTATTTTTAATTATGCACCATGATACACTTATACATCATACTACATTGAAACAATTATGTTGGTTTGTGTAAGGATTGATAAGGACATCAATTTATTTGCTGCATTGACACCTCAAACATGCTTTGCCCATAACTAATGACTAACACTCAAACTAAATATATATATATATATATATATATATATATTGTTGATTACGCACTCATTGTACAAAGATTCTCACTGAGAAATCAATTCTGCATTATTAAATCAATATTTATCGGAAACACACTGTTCTTGTTTATCTAAACCAGGGATGGGGAACCTCCTGCCCGGGGGCCATATAAGGACCTCGGAATCATTTGGTCTGGCCCTCTGAGCTTTTTTCTGCTAGCCTCATCTGGCTAGCAGGGTGTCTAGAATGACACCCTGCTGCCAGAATCTATGCAGCAGTGCCGCCTGGAGCGTCCTTAGGATGCTTCAGATGGTCACACCACTGACCTTACAGCTCCCTGGAGCATCCTCAGGATGCTCCGGGCATTGAGGTAATCACCGGCAATTGTGGCCCCGCATGACACCATGTGGAGGGGCGTGGCGTGCACCGGGCCTGCAAATAATTTTATATATATCAAAATGGCCCCCGGCAGAAAAAAGGTTCCCCACCCCTGATCTAAACTATAGTGGACTAGAACTAGTAAGCTGCAACTGAATGGCTGATTGTCCATTCTATACTGCAGAATTACTTTGTCTGCTGTCCACATTAGATATCAACATGAGCAGAGCAGCTTGTGATGAATTTAAACCGAGCAATCAGAGCTGACCTCGTAGTGATGGCTAAACATGGCCATTAGCACTTGATCTGTCCTTGCATTATAAGATATATAAATGATTCTCTTTCAAAGCTGCAAAACATGGCAAGTTTTTTTTATTTATTATTTTAACATTTTTTTTATAAATAGACAAAAAAATTAGAAAATTTTAGCAAACATGTTGGCACTCTCTATCTCTCATGTATGTAGAGCAAACGGGATTCATAACATGATAGCAGACACATATGCAAGAAGAGCCATCAATCTAAGTAATTTAGCTAATAAAAGGAAAAAACAATATTGATACTATTCTTAAATGCTTGAAAGCTTTTGATAGTGAATTGAATAGAAAAGGAAATATCCCCCAAAAAATAAGTATTGAAGGTCCAATCAGTAGAGGTATAGAAGCTCTTTTCCTCTTTTCTATATCCTAACAATTAAATTACCAGAGAATGGCATTACCTCACAATCCCTAAACCTGACTAATGGAAAAGGACATGGTATCATCCATCTACTAGTCACTGCAGTCTAACCATCAGCAGCAAAAATTAATATAATGGGAATTAATAAAAGAAGCAAAGACTATAAAATTAGCATATATGCAGTTGATGCTCTCCTCACAATTACAAATCCTTAGATGAAATTAACATATAAAACTATATAATCAACCATGAAAAAAGCTAAAGCATTCCTAATAAAAAAAACAGTGGCAAATCACTACAGTAAAATAGCTAGGGATTTGTATTACTAGACACTATGATCAAATACCCAAAGCTGATATCTCAAACCTTACTGGTTCAATCAATCAATGCTACCAACTGGGAATACCCTCAATAACCATGCAAAAAGATGGACAACAGCATTTTCTAAATTCACATGGCAAAACAAAAAGTACTAGAAAACAAGTCATAATCATACAGCAACAAAACAATGAAGACTTAAGCTGGCCACACACCTAAAGGTTATCTGTCCAACCAGCCAACTAGTTGATTGGTTGGAATGAAAATCTGGTAACGTATGGGAGTAACTGATGATCAGCATTTTGCTCCTAAATGCCAGGAAACAGATGGATATGGTCGTCAGACAAGTTTGTTAAATGTTTGATCTAAAGAATTTGTTCAAGCAACAGTTTTTGTCCATTTTCCGGCATTTGGGAGCAAATTGCTGATTGTCATTTGCTTTCATACCTTACCAGATTTTCATTCCAACCAATCAACTAGTTGGCTGGTTGGACAGATAATCTTTAGATGTGTGGCCAGCTTTAGTCTTACCTAATATCCAAAAATATTATAATACCACCAATTTAGCTCAATCAATAATCTTCCATTCAAAGAAAAAACACCCATCTACATTAAAGCAGACCAAATAAAAATCTCCTTAGTCACTGTTTGTGATATGCTAAAATGAGACCATCCTATAAAGATCTACCACCGACTACATGATTCTCAATTGTTTCAAATGTGATTGAAGCACTTGCATTACCTGTACTTTTATAACCAATAAAAGTCAAACTTTCTCTTCAGCTATCACAGAATTTTCCCACCCCGTTAAAAATATATCAATTGTAGCTCCTTAATGCAATAGATTTGCTTGAGTGTACATGTAAAAAACAATATATTGGCAGGACTACACGTCCTTTATGGTGTCGATTCTTAGAACATAGGAGAAATGTAATAAAAGGGAGTGTTCTACATTCTGTTCCTGTGCATTTTTTTTTCAGTACATCACAATGACCCTAAAGAGATTAAAGTAACAGGCATAGAGTTTAGTCCAGTAACAGTTAGAGGAGGTGATCATTTTCAGAGGTTATGTACAAGAGAATACTATAGGATTCATACAATGAGGACTCTCAGTCCTTAGGGACTCACTGAACATATTGAAATTGACTTTTAATTAATATTTTAGCGCTTGATTGATTTTATCTTTAACATTCCCCAAAGACTTCATCACTACTTGGATAATCAACTTAGGTATACATATATATATCTTGTGGTTTTCTGTTCAGCTAAGCATAGGTGAGTGTGGTCAGCTTGCAGATCTTTAGTACTTTCCTCAAATCCCAGGATGGCTGCACACTAATGGTTTATTATATATTTTTATATAGTGTTTTGTAACAGTGCTTATCGGGGGAGAATTGTTACATTAATGATGAATTACCCTGACACTTAATTTTTACAAAAATAGGTGAATATCTTAATTTGTGATAATTAATAGACTCCTTAGTGTTGAATTTCTGACTCCTGGCATTTCTCATATTAACCATAGAAGATCACTGCGAGTCATTTTCATGATTCTCAATTAACATATGGATTACACTACCAAAATGTATAAACCATTATCAGGAATTCAAAAGCTAGTGACCATCTGGAACAACCCATCATTTTAATCTGGACAGCCACACAAGCATTTTAAAAATTGGACAACCCGAAGCATAAAAATGATCACCAAAATCACACATATGGGCCCTTTTAAACACTTTGATTAATTAATTGAAAAACTGCTTTAATGGTCCCAATAAACAAATCTACCATTTCCTACAAATAAGAAACACCTAAAACACACATAATAATGAAGCTGAAATCACAAGCAACACCATAATAGAATCTCTATGTAAACTATATATACAGAATGATTATATAATTAGTTATAACCTACTTGAAAAATATTGTTATGAACTCAATTGGGAACATGATATTGGAGAAAATCTAACTTCTGGGTAATTTTCATACATCAGGCAGAGAATAAATAAGAAAAAAAATGAGATTGGCAAAGGGGGTTCGTAAGCTACTATTAGTGATATATGCGGTGGCAAAAGAAATGTATCCTCCAGATGTGGATACAGCCCATTAGTCCACCATTTTCACTTTTTTCTGTTAGCAAAGATGGAAGCTTCCCTTAAAAAAGAAAAATTCACTGAATGTTTATTTAATACCTGAGAGACTTATATTGATACTCTCTCCCCATCACTAAGAGAACAACTTCGGAAATGCTTTTGAACTACAGAGTGGTATGAAACAAGTATGTGTTCTCAAGACCCTCCGATATCTATCATCTTCATCTCTACTTGAGGTGCGAGTGGTATGCAGATTCGAGTCTAATTGATCTAATTAACCTTATTGCTTGTGTTCTGTTTTTCAATATATGGAATTATATGGAAATTGATATTAAGGTATTGTTTCTTGGTATCTGTTTATTGCACTTTTTGATATGTTGTAAAAAGTTTCCTATTATATGATGCTATATGTCAATGCTTCAATAAAGAAAATTTGTTAAAAAAAAAAATAAGGAAAAAAAACAGAGAATGCATTAAAAAAATCTTCGGCAAGTGGTACCATCTCTCGAACAATCTATACGTAATGATACCTATCATTTATGGAAAAAAGTTTAAAAGTTCACACCCTGTTCAATCCAAAAATGCCCTTCTTTTTCACTCCTATTATGTCCAGTCTAAACACATCAAAACAAATGGTAATTTTGAAAACCACCCATCTGCCCTTAGGTCTTCAAAACAAGCACAGGTCCTGCACATGCTGTCTACATATCAGGGGGTACTATTTTGGTAAGTCTTTGATAAATTGACAATGTTTTAGTATTAGTAATTTTAGGAGTTCACCTTGACAGGAAGGATAGACTCATATGATTGGACAAATATGCTCTAAGAACATCAGTAATACTCCATTATTTGCAGAGTTTATTATATCTGTTTTGACTATCAGTGTTCTTAGTGCTTAGAGTGTGCACCTGCATCTCCTTTTCCAGATTACCAGACAATACAGTACTAAGGCGAGCACATTGTTTGAAAAAGTAGACTCCCCTAGGGAGCATGTGTCGTCCCACCATGGAACTCATTTTTTCTTTAGGGCAGTATAATATTGTCTGGTGATCACCAGCAGTAGCTACTAGGGGGCCACATCATTTGAAAGTGGAGAACCCTCTTTTACAAATATGAGAGCCCCTACATTTTTGGAAGCCAGGTGTGGGGAGATCTTTCCTGATTTCCTGGACTGCATTATTTTATTGCAGTATAGGGGTTATTGCCTGGTTATCATATTGATCATATTTAGTTTATGCAAATGTAACCCCCCTTTTGCCTCTGTAAAGGGTCACCAGGTTACTAACCCCCTTACTGTCTAATATTTTCCTACCTTTAACCTCTCGTTAAATGGCGTACCTTTTTCCTATCAGTGTCTCCACCCAAGTATTCGTGGTCGGTATGGGCCTACTTGGGAAACCCAAATGCTAATAGCGATTAAGTAATGTGGTGTAGATAACACAATATATACCGTATATCCATATTCCTGATCACATCCTGTCCTTCTTGGATTTGTGTGTTCTCCAATGACTCTCACCACTCCCAGTAATTAGACACCATTCTGTATAGTTTAGTTTAACGCAATTTATACAGACAAGATATTAATGCATATAAGAATGTGAACTTATCTTTTTTTTTGCATTACATAACTCATCACATACAGTTTGATACCTAGCAATACATAGAATTGAACTGAACAATACTATAATACTATATCAGTCTAATATATTTGTATATATGGATCCATATAATAAAATTATGTAGAGTCTACAGCGTATCCTTTAATATGAGGGTGCTTGTTTGTAATTATGATTCCAGATCCCTTTTAACTCTTAGTAATTTGCACTCTGAGCCATTAGCACAAGGTTACTGTTATACCTAGGGTATTATATCAGTCTCCTCCTTGGTATTAGAGAAGTTGGAGTCTGTATCTGCAGCAACCAGCTAGTGTATGACTCCAGCTGTCATTAGATACTTACAGTCTATCTCCACTGAAAAAGGATGTTAAACAATTCTGGATACATATGTTCCTCTTAATGTCTATAAAGTAGAACCCTTCTCCTGAGTGGTAGATTATATTTTACTTTACCAGTTGCATTAAGCATTGATGGTTTAAATGTTGCAATATGCGTCTGTCTTTTACCATGTCTGCTATCATGGTCAATTCTTATGCTAATGTTCACATGTATTTTTTGTATACGTTTTTAATGACACTTTATGAAAATGAATAAAATTGTTTTAAAAAAAAAAACATTGATGGCTTATTTGTCAGGAAGATAGTAATATGACTTGCTACATGAGGCACATTATACAGCCTCCAGATCATATAGACTCTGACTATAATTAAGTAGTGGCCACTTATTCTCAGTAAGTGAGCATGTAAATACTCCCCAGCTCTCTCCTTAATAGAGTAACTTTAACAGCATATTTGTAACTGATGTAAAAAAAATGGGGTTTATATTATAATTCCGTATATTTGGATGAATTAGCGTGGTAGGGAGTGCTGGTAATCTATGTCTTTTCCCCACAGTGGAATGTACCTGAGAAGCAGCTCCACTACTGATAGCTACTCCTGTTCTTATACCCTGACCACCTCCATCACTTTGCTGTGTCTCTGTGACCTGTCCCTGCAGCCTAGCCATCACTGTGATGTTAGGTGCTGGTTTGATACAGCTTACCCAATACTTCTGTCCATTGGACAGGGAGACTAGTCTCCGGCTACCACACCACCTCCTTTAGCCTGAATGGCCCTTCAGCTGGCTGTTTTGCCTACCACCTGCTGTCAGTCACCGCCACTGTGTAACGGGATGCAATCAGGAAACCGGCTGACATGATCCTGACAGCCGGCTTCCCGACTGCTTTATCCCGGTGAGGGTTAAATGACAGGCGTCTATATCTAGACGCCTGTCATTTTCCTGATGCCAGGAGACAGGCGCCCGGCATCCTGATTGAAGGGATGCCGTGTGCCACGAGTGGACAGCCGCGTGGGGGGGGTAGGTTTAGCGCACCCAGGGGGGACTTAGGGTTATACACCCCCCCCGTGAGTTTTAGGGTAGGGGGAGGGAGGGTTAGGCACCCCCGGGGGGGGACTTAGGGTTAGGCAGCGGGGAAGGGGGGGTTAGGGTTAGGCACTTACAGGGGGGATTAGGGTTAGGCACCCCTAAGGAGGGTTAGGGTTAGGGGGGTTAGGTTAGTGAGTACTTACCTTAGGATGATCGGGATTTACAGCACTGTCGGCCTGCTGTTGCCAGGATCTGTTCAGCTGTCGGGCTGCCGCTGCAGGGAATCGGCCGGTATTTCATACCGATTCCCTGTGTAACATGCCACTGACAGCCTCCTGGCCACCAAACTGTCCATTGCTGCTGGGCACCACTGCTTGCTGCCTTTCCAGCAGGGTGGGTGCCAGCTCCCATCATCTTCACAGCTCCTGCTGTGATAAGCTCCCTCACCGGCTCCACCCCCATGTGCCTGGCAGGGCACATTGCAGTGTGAGCACTCAAGGCTAATTGTCAACTGCTGTCATTTGGAGTTGGGCACCTGTATTTCTTTTTGTGTATATATCAATATCAATTGTCTCCACAGGTAACACCTACAATTACAGTGTATATATATACAGTGTATATATATATATATATATATATATATATATGTTCAGGGTGTGCAGTCTGAGGCCCATTTTCTATATGAATCCAATTAGTGCATTGCTTTGCACACCTGGAAAGCCTGAGACACTTTCCACTCAGACTAGCACCCCTACTACATTGGTTTAGAGCATGGAGTCTGGCATTGTAATATGCATACCAGTCAGAGGCACAATATAGGTAAGTCCTGCAAATATTTAGACTGTGTAGTGCAGCTTTGGTTCATTTTTGGGGCGTGGGTCCCCCTGGATTGCTTTGGTTGATCTGCCTCAGTGCACCGCAGTATAACACATTTTTCCTTTAACACATTTTAAAGCTTCACTGTCTGTATTTTATATATGTATTTCACTTTTTTTATTTTTATTATTTATATGCAGCTTCGGCTGCTCTTAACTATTTCTTTACACTTCACCTTTCTTATTAGAGTGGTGCCTTGGGGTGGCTTAGCTGGGCTAGTTTTCTGGGTGTCCTGCACTCTGGATTTGAACCCTAGTATGTTAGGGACCTACCCAACAGAGGTTACCCGGATTTGGTGGGTAGGCCCATAACCTTGGCCAAGATTATGCCAAAAACCTCTATTCAGTGCAAAAATGTATTTATTTATATTCAATCAGTTAATTTGGAGTTGAGCACCTGTATTTCTTTTTGTGTATATATCAATTGTCTCCACAAGTAACACCTCCAATTATATATATATGTTTAAGGTGTGCAGTCTGAGGCCCATTTTCTATATGCTGCTGACAGCTGTTGTATACCTCTCTGTAACTGGACCCTTTTTTCCTGACAGGAACCAAATCACTCCCTGCTATATTACTTCACCTCTTCTACTATAGTGTATGCCAGAATTATTACATCCATGGATATCCATTTAATAAATGCCTATATATATATATATATATATGAATTGTCATTTGTTCACACACAGTACATATATATTTTCATATATAGCATGAATTTGTTAACATTTTACCTCAGAATATGTACATAATTTAATTACATATCACATTGTACATTTTCACATATATTGTATTGCAGTTCCTACACATTTACCAATTCCAACCATTCACATCTGTTCACCTTTAAATATCTGAAATGTATATATAAATATTTTGCCTCATATATATATTTATTAATACAGTATGGTCTTTAACCCTTAACCAGGGTTACACACATGGAAAATCAATGAAAGTTCCTTTACCAATCAAAGTGTCCGCACACATTGTTGATTGCACCAAATCAAAGTGTTGTATTGTAAACACACTCAATAACTACTTGTTTCAAATTCAATGCATTTGAGTTACATAAATCAAAACTCAAAAGATATGTATGCTACCTCACACCTTAAGGAGTCTATTTACTAAGCTGTGTTAAGAGATAAAGTGAACGGTGATAAGGTACCAGCCAATCAGCTCCTAACTGCCATATCACAGGCTGTGTTTGAAAAATGGCAGTTAAGAGCTGATTGGCTGGCACCTTATCACTGTTCACTTTATCTCCTGACACAGCTTAGTAAATACTAGACGCCTAAGCTTCTTAAGTAAAAATGATTCTTATTTCGAACAATATAAAATCACCAGTAAATACTTTCCAATTTATTTTCAAGGTCAGTAGAAGTGAGGAGTAAACACCGTCTGAAGTGATATTTACATGACTCTAGAAAATTATTCAAACTGCTGGGTTTTTTTCTCTGACATCCAAGTCTAAGGTAACCTTGTCTGGGTAAAAGCAATCATTTGAACTTCTTTCCGCTGTCAGTTACAGACACAGGGACAAAATATGCTATTAATATTTCTGATACAAACGTCTCTTTAATACTTATCTCTTGAGCAAATCATTATATTGCCTGCAGTAGGATTAATGTTTAATTCCCTTTGTGATAAATTAGTGCTGACATAATTTGCAATCTCTCTGTGCAGTCAAAGCAAGAGTAACACTTAATTTACCATGCTTTAGAAATCAGAAATAAAATAAATTACACCTTAAAAGGTACTAATTGTCCCAGGAAGGCAGTTTTACATCTGTATGGCACAGAGACACCAGTCTGTAAATTACTGTATACGGATGCTTATTTAAGTAATTAAGGAGCTCATTCAGACCCTCTCGCTAGATGCGTTTGCTTTCTCCCTGCATATGCAAATTCTGCGCATGCCCAGCAAGGCAGATGATGGCACGGCAAGACATTAGCACGCCCACTATGTCTTGGCGTGTGATCATTTTGTGTATGCAGACACCCACCAGCCATTCGTAAGACCCCCACTTACGCACGTCATCTCCTGGAAGTGCATGAAAACATTGGTACATGGAGCACCATCAGATGCGATCGCAGGGCTTGAGGTAGACTATATCCTTCTGCAAGCACTGCGATCACTTCAGTGTGAAATCCCACCAAGTGACGTGTACCATGTCGCTGCCTTTTAACTATGCACGCCTCTGAAACTGCGTTGCAACACACTGGCACGCCTGCGTTCGCACCTCCACTCTCCCGTTCCTAGTGCTTCTCCTGTCACTCATTCTGCTGGGCTGTCTATGCACAATGAGTGAACGCATTCTGATCTTTCGCAGTGGTTTGTGTACGCGCATTGCGATGAATACTCATGCGCAGATTGCAACTATCGGCCAGCTACGAGCGTTCGCATCATAGCGAGAGGGTCTGAATGAGCTCCTAAATTCCTTCCTGAGAGGAAACTGTGGAGTAAAGAAAATTATAAAGGCTTTAAATATTTGGAGAAATTGTTCATTCTGGGCCTGATTCACTACGGAACACAATATTACTGGGATAGCATGCTAATCCATTGTGGTCACAATGCAAACTCAGCACTACATAAGGACGCCCACTTTACATTGCACACATCCGTAATACTTAGCAGAATAGCGAAACCATCAGTACAATCGAGTACCATCGCAGCCTCATGCACACTTGCACAAGTTCTGAACTTACTCAGAAATTGCTAACAACCACACATGCTATAGGAGCGTACACACTAGATGATATGCTCCCTTAGCGATATCGTCTAGTGTGTCCCCGGCAGGGTGTGCTCGATGTCGTTCATGACATTGAGCACACCCGCTGAACGATATCATTAACTATATCATTCAGCGCCGGCTCTCTCCCCCATTCCCCAACATGCAGCAACCTGACAATATCGTCAGGTTGGCCTGCATGTTTACCAGATGAACGATAATAACGAACATTAGCACGCCCACTACGTCTTGGCATGTGATCACTTTGTGTATGCAGACACCCATCATCCATTCATAAGACGCCCACTTGCGCACGTCATCTCCTGGAAGTGCATGAAAACATTGGTACATGGAGCACCATCAGATGCGATCGCAGGGCTTGAGGTTGACTATATCCTTCTGCAAGCACTGTGATCACTTCAGTGTGAAATCCCACCAAGTGACGTGTACCATGACGCTGCCTTTTAACTATGCACGCCTCTGAAATTGCGTTGCAACACACTGGCACGCCTGCGTTCGCACCTCCACTCCACCGTTTTCTAGTGGTCTACCCCTGTCACCACCCACAAATGGCTTCTCCTGTCACTCATTCTGCTGGGCTGTCTATGCACAACGAGTGAACGCATTCTGATCTTTCGTAGTGGTTTGTGCACGCGCATTGCGGTGAATACTCATGCGCAGATTGCAACTATCGGCCAGCTACGAGCGTTCGCATCATAGCGAGAGGGTCTGAATGAGCTCCTAAATTCCTTCCTGAGAGGAAACTGTGGAGTAAAGAAAATTATAAAGGCTTTAAATATTTGGAGAAATTGTTCATTCTGGGCCTGATTCACTACGGAACACAATATTACTGCGATAGCATGCTAATCCATTGTGGTCACAATGCAAACTCAGCACTACATAAGGACGCCCACTTTACATTGCACACATCCATAATATTTATAATAGAATAGCGAAACCATCAGTACAATCGAGTACCATCGCAGCCTCATGCACTTCTGAACTTACTCACAAATTGCTAACAACCACACACGCTATAGGAGCGTACACACTAGATGATATGCTCCCTGAGCGATATCGTGTAGTGTTGTCCCCGGCAGGGTGTGCTCAATGTAGTCCATGACATTGAGCACACCCGCTGAACGATATCATTAACTATATCGTTCAGCGCCGGGCTCTCTCCCCCATTCCCCAACATGCAGCAACCTGACAATATCGTCAGGTTGGCCTGCAAGTTTACCCGATGAACGATAATGACGAACGAC
This sequence comes from Taudactylus pleione, assembly GCA_031769625.1. NCBI lineage: Eukaryota > Metazoa > Chordata > Amphibia > Anura > Myobatrachidae > Taudactylus > Taudactylus pleione. The sequence continues at coordinate 30,993,313 of JAUIMM010000014.1, forward strand.
CCGCGGGAACGCGCATCGTCGTTATTGTTCATCGTTTTGGTGTTAAAAATGGACGATAAAGTGGATGACTGAACGATAACGATATTGTTATCGTTCAGTCGTCCACTTTAATTGCCCAGTGTGTATGCACCTTAAGAGTCCTCACACTGTATATGGGATTGCAGTGAATAGTTTATGCATGCCCCTGCAATGGAGTGCGAACGCACTAGCACGCCCCTGCAACGGATATAGACTGTTCTTTTAGGGGGGGCAATATAATTATTTTTTTATTAATTTTTCGTTGGTCATAGACTCACATGAATTAATTAAACATATATAAAAAAAATATATAATTTTGTGTAATTCACTCTGCTTACATACTGTATGATGCAAATTTATAAAGTGACAGTGTACAATAGGTAGCAATGATGAGAGCAGAGGTGACTGGCACACTGCAGGGCACCCAGCCTTTGGCATCTCCCCTCCAGCCCCGTGCAGGAAGTTTCCCCTGCACAATGCCTGGGAACACTGCACCAGACCCTGCTGAAAGTAATAACAGGGAGACACCATTAGCCAGGTGCCAGGCCCGGCAGTTACCCAGATCTGTGGTCACTTACCTGGGTTAGAGTACAACATACTGTCAGGTGTACAGAGAAAGGGTATAGTGTGGCCAGGGGGAAAGAGAGGACAAAATCATGCCTGCTGCTGTCTGTTACAACATGCCCATCTCTTCTAACTGCAGTTGAGCAGCTCGGAGCTACTTGAATGGAGTTTTGAGCATCCCCCGCTACATGAGCTGTTTGGCCTAGATCTGACCTAGGCTGGGAGCTGGCTGCATGGAGGATTCAGGAATAACTTTCCTGATACTGCAGCTCTCAGGCACCCGACCCCTCACCTCAGAGTACAATGCACGGCTAAAGGATCCACTTGATGCTCCCTTCAGAGCTGAGGAGTGAGGACGTACAGCTAAGGGGAAGGGGAGTGACGGACCTTAACCTCTTCAGTGCAGGTGAGGATGCCGAGACAAATGTTCAAGGGAGGACTGTGCTAGGGGGGCCAATCGCTCCAATCGCCCCCCCTGGATCCGCCACTGCGCCTGCATTCGGCCGACCACCCTCCCATTACCGCCCACAAACAGCACTTCCCGTCAATCACGAGCGATGGGTCGCAGTCCCCATCGCAGCAGCCAGTTTGTGCACGCGCACTGCGATGCATATACATGCGCAGTGCGAAACATACGCACGTGCAGTGCGAAACAATTGGCGGATGGCGTGCGTATTCGCAGTCGCATCTGGTAGTGAATCATGCCCTCTGTGCGGTTCCATTCCAACTGGGAAGTCTGTAAACAGCAGTAGTATCTTGTGTAAGGTGAATTATTGTTTCCTTTTTTTGCATATGTTTTTGTATGTTTGTTTTGTTACCTTTTTACTATAATTTTTTATTCTATAAGCATTGTATTTTTTTGGGGGGTATATTAAATTCCAATGTAATATGTGATGTTCTTATTGCTCCTAATGGATCCATAGCTTTGTTAGTTAATAATTTTAGATGACTTTAAATTGCTGCTATAACCTCATGAATTGTGGGTGACGGAATACTAACTGCCTAGCTCAGAGATTCCCAAACTACTCTGCCATTACAGTCCAGGTTTTAAGAATATCCATGCTTGAGCACAGATTCCTTAATTAGCAACACAGTCAATTTGATTTAATCTTCTGGGCCCAAGCATGGATATCCCTAAAACCTCAAATGTAATGACAGAGGGCCTGATTCAGACCCGGTTGCAAGCGCTGAGCGCTCGCAACCAGGTCGATGGTGGTCCACAGCACATGTGCACGACGGAGCCGTCTCCGTCGTGTGCATTTGCGAGACCTGGCTAGCGATGGGCAATCCGTCGCTCCGGGTCTCGCACCAAAGGGGGCGAGCTGTAGATGTTGTGAACGCCTGCCGTTTGGTGGCGGCCCCACTGACATCACAAGTGATGTCAGTGGAGAGATTCCGGCTCTGTTAGAGCCGAAATCTCTCTGGGGCTTGCGGCCACGAGACCCTACCACAAGGGTCTTGTCGCAAGCCCGATGGTCGCGATGGTCTTGACCTTCGCGACCATCAACCTGGCCGCTCGCTATAGCTGTGGGTGGTTACCCACAGCTATGCGAGCGGCCAGGAGGCCGTACAAAAAAAAAAAAAAAACGCCTTGATTCAGAGCGAGCGCTCTTTCAGAGCGTCTGGCTCTCAATCAGGGCCAGAGTCTGGGCACCTCTGGCCTAGATAACTGACTCAGAGTTGCAACCTTCTGTAATTAAGTTATAGGCTCTTTCACTATGTTGTGTAATACACAGATACGTAGTGTATTACAATAAGGGAAGTTATGTCCTGTTGTACCTCTTGCGGCCACTCGGGCCACCTACTTGCGGCTTAATGGCTGCATGAATAACTGTATGAGCAAACCTGCGTGATGTCCATCCTCATCATCGCTACTAAACCTCATTGCAGATGCAACCTCACCGACAAGCCTCAGCCCTTCTCTGCGTCACTGCTGGCAGCTCACTAGGAATCATCTTTGCTCACTAGCTTCTTCACTGCTCTAGTAAGGTATTTATTATGCAATATTACAACTTATGGTGTGCTGCAACGCACTTATGTTTTAACAAATGTTAACAATTGTTTGAATATGCACACATGTGGCTGTCTTTTAGGACTAATATCTATGAACATTTTTTTGTCACTTTCTGATTTCCTCAACACACACTGCCATTACTCACACAACCCCACATAAAGGACGGGATGCCGGCATCCGGAAACCTTAGCGTTCAAAATCCCAACGCCGGCATCCCAACAGGGTTAGGATACCGACACTTCAAGAGTGTATCTGATAAAGTTTAGTTGACATTCCAAAAGTGCGAGTGTGTGACCAATCACCGAAGCGATAGACAGAAAGAAAACCAGGGGTGAAATTGCGTTACTAAAACAATAAGTATATTATATTTTGTAGGACAGCTTGGGATATTTCTTAAAGACGCAGGTGTCACACTATATACCTGCTGTGGGGTTTTATTTTTCCTGTCTCTATTCAGCTTACTAAGGCACTAACTAACCCTTTTATTAACGACTGCCATGGCGTATATTTCAAGGAAAAGCAATTAATGGTAATAATTTGACTACCTCTATAAAGTTCTATACAATCAGTATAGCTTACATGTCTTTAGAATGCTGAATAGGCAATTGTGGTGTCTAATTTATGAAGTCAAACATTAGAAAATGTTAGTAGTTTGAATGCTAACCACAGATATGCCATGACTATAGGTATTTAGTACGGTTCTGTATACTTTTTCGATAGTCATAATATTGTCATGATAATGTCAACATGCATGTCGATACTGATGTTATGAAAACATATTCATATTGGTTCTGCTCCGGCAGTGAAGTGGTGTCTTCAAGTCATTGTAGTGTCAGGTGATGCGCTACTCTAACCCCTAGCCCTAAACCTAACCCTCCCCACACAACCTAACCCTAATGTCAGCATTCTGCAGAATGTTGGCATTTCACATGTCAACATTGTGAACATTTGGACATTACAAAATTGTCGACATCACTGTCAATATTATGACTTTCATCATTTTGAATATTGACACGATGGCTGCATCCTGTATATATAGCTAAGTCGGAATAACAATTATTCTTTTTTATAAAGTGAAAAACGTATTAATTAGTGCTGTACATTGAGGGGGCACATATGCAAATAATGAACTTATAATGATATGTAATATAGATGTCTGATCAAAGAAAATTCACAGTTCAGATATTGTATAATGTGTACATTGAAAATGTATTAATTTAGCTGTAACTAAGCTATTATAAGTTTAAAATTTTCATGATAGTTGTCATGATTAAACAGTCACTGTATTGGATGTGCTGTTTTCATAGCAAGCAGAGTAGCAAAGGAAATGTACCATTAATGGCAACAGCAGACACTGGAGCTAGAAAAACATTCAGAAGAGCAACACATGTGATATATTGAAATTGTGTCTGTACTTCAAAATGTTATTGCTCTTAAATATGGTTTGGGATATTTCAGCAATAAGGTTTGAAGTGGGTGTATAGTGCTTTTAGCGTAATGTTAGAGGTTCCGTTCATAAGCTCATATTTCATATATTTAGGGGTCAATTTACTAAGCCTTGGATGGAGATAAAGTGAACAGAGAAAAAGTACCAGCCAACCAGCTCCTAACAGTCATTTTTTAAACACTGTGACATGACAGTTAGGAGCTGATTGGTTGGTACTTTATCTGCGTTCACTTTATCTCCATCCAAGGCTTAGTAAATAGACCCCTTAATCACTTTGTTAGTATAATAGCATGTACAATCACATTCTGTAGAACTCCTGAATTTGTAATTTGTATGGGGACATCAGCCACTACAATTGTTTGCAGAAACATATTTTAAAATAATGATTTTATGGAAGGTGAAATTAATATAAATGACAATTCAAAAAATACAGATATTCACAAGGATATAAAATAATAAACATTGAAATGAAACCTTGTATAATATGTATTAGCAGCGCTCAGGTACCGGAACTATGTGTGGCTCAGGGCCGTAACTAGGGTTACACTGGGTACCCGCTGCTTACAGTGCGATGCGCTGCGCCCAGCTCTGTAAAGCACAGCCAAAGAAAGCAGCCGCAGGCTCCCCCCTTTAAGTCACTCACTCAGGGCCTCATTCATCAACGAGTTTTATCACTCAAAGCAAGTGATATAAATGGTGCTCCAGCCAATCAGCACCCAACTGTCTTTTTTCAGACAGATAACAGTTGGGAGCTGGTTGGCTGAAGCACCATTATTATACGCAACAAATTTTATCACTCGTTTTGAGTGTTAAAACTTGTTGGTGAATGAGGCCCTCAGTCACCGCCTCCCGAGTCCTGGCCGGCAACTTCAAGTGGCACGGCCGCGCAGCACTGTGGACAGACAGTAGATAAGTGTATGTGTTGGTGTGCCACTGACTGTCAGACCCTGCAGCCTGTCCCAGCCATTGCCACTCCTAGTGAGTGAGTCACTCACTGTGGGTGATTGATTGGGTTGTGCTGCCTGACCCTGACACTGATTATGTGTTCAGAAAAATAAATATAAATATATATATGTACTCTATATATATATACATATGTACTATTGGCTTTTTGCTAAATATATTTAATAAAAAATCTGTACATAGACAGATTAACAGAATAAAAATAGTCCATAAATAAATAAATCTCACATAATATGGAGCTGCTGTTCTCACCAATTAAGTAAACTCAGGTATGGGCACTATAAAAATAATTTCAATAGCGATATTAAGGATGGACTGGATGTGATTTTTATAGTGCCCATATTTAAGTGTGTGGTTTTTTTAACATACAGTAGGCAGTATGGTTTGGGAGAAAGCAATGCTCTTTCTCACACAAGGCACCAAAATGTCTAGTAGTCACGGCTCTGGTGTGGCTCTGTAGAATTGTTAGTGCAAATCACCAAGCACTAAAAACAGACCTTTCCAAATGCAGCACAGACTTTATATAGAAACACTGCTGTCTTTTACATATTACTATCATCTGCCAAATGTTTTCTATCACTGAACAGCAACAAGCTGTTCTTTTCTGTAAGAGAACAGAATGTATGATGGTACAAAATTAAGTCTCATTAAATTTCCTAGGTCACCTACTGTATGTTGTTAGAACTTTTTTATTAAATTAACATGAGGAACAAAAGACTGATAGAAAACAATACTAAACAGATATTTAGCATTTTTATAAGTCTGAATGTGCACAGCATTTTTTATGTATTCTATATAATATAAGATGAGAAACTGCAAATCCTTACATTTCCTTCATTCGGGTAGACAGCTGTGTTGTTGCAGAAACAAATCTAGGTCTGCCATGGGCAGCCTGACAGTTGTTTCTTTATAACGTGTCACCTTTTTCAAGGATGGCTTACAAGCATTTTCCAAAAAAGCTGTGTGGCACCAAATAAAATTCCAAACAGTTTATTAATACCCATTTGGAGTCAATAGTCAATCTATTGTGAGCACAGCTGTACACAGGGCTGGTGCTACCATTAGGCAACCTTAGGCATTCGTCTAAGGGCGCCGGCCACTGGACGGTGCTGCTGAGTCCACTAAAAAAAATAATGAACGGCATAATTCATGGCTGAGCGACATATAATGAATTTGTGGCACAGCTGTGTGGCATATTATGAATTTGCGGCAGTGTTATGAGGTACATTATGATTTTGGTGCTGCGCTGTGTGTGATATTCTGTATATAGTATATTATGAATTTGGGACACTGCTGTATGGCATGTTATTTAATTGGAGAGACAGATGCGTTGCATATTATGAATTGGAGGGGCCAGGGGCTGTTAGCAAAATGTTGCCTAGGGTGCCTGGAAACCTTGCACCGGCCCTGGCTGTACATGTTAATATGTAAGTGGTAAGTGTTCTGTATTACCAATGAAGCTATGTCTGTGGTAAAGGGGACTCTTCTACTACAGTAACTGAGGACAGTGGTGGACAGTGGACACACATTGAGCCTACAACTGCAACCCCCAGCTTTGTGTGACTCATTCTTATTGATATAAAAAGTATACAACTAAGGCCCAATTAGTTTCGCACCCATGATACTTTTTTGCATGCTGCACTTTTCGCAGACTTCACGTGTTTTAGCCGTGGAAACTTTTCGCTCTCGCTCCCGCTATTCACCATATTCAATTCCAAAGGATGCGAAAACGTGTCCCTGCGAAACTGTAACAGGCGAAAAGTGTAGGCAGAATTGGGAAAATCAGCCTGACACTCCCCAAAAGATGCACTAACATTGGGGATCAATCTAGATGTCCCCGATTAGCCCTCCTGAAGCTATTTGGGGTACTTAAGTGCCAGCCAGTGCCAGATTAAGGTTTACATAGGCCTGGAGCTGAAACTTATGAAGGGCCTATAGTGTGCCACTGCAAACATTAAGCATCCCCAGGATTTTGGAAGGAGTACACTAGATGATGTGTGTACTCAGCGACAGCCTGATATAAATCTTGCGGTCCGTAACACACTGCACGATCTGGTGTATGACCAGCCGATATATTGTTCCCCCGCCGCATCCAGAACCATGGTGTCGGCCCCCAGATATTCAGATTGTCCTGCACTGCAGGCAGATCTGAAGATGCAATGAAAGATGTGCAGGAGCACGCAATAGTGCATACACACGGGATGATGTGGACGACTTGTCATTCTTAGTCATCCCAAATTGACAAATCATCCAAAATATCATCTTGTGTGTACTCATCTTAGGGCCCTGGTAGCAGATGGTGTATGAAGGAGGTAGCGCCAAAGGAAAATCTCGGCCTGGGCTCCACTTGGTCCAGAACCGCGGTCCTGTATGTCGGAGCCTGAATGGCAGAAGAGGGGAGGGAGCAGTGAATAGAGACAGGGTGGGACATAGGGGATAGGAAATATTTACTTTTAAATGTTGGAATAAAGGACTTTTTTAGAAGACTGGTGAGTGCACCCCTTTCTTTAAAGGTTATATATATATATATATATATATATATACACTGCAAAAAGAATGGCAGGCGCTCACACCCACTGTTAAACAAGCAAATGGATATAAAGATAGGCAGTCCTGCTCACCAACACCTCGCCACAAATGCAAGGTGTGAAGGCACCAGTGTCCAAGTATTGAGGACCGCAACTCACTCTTGCATACGAAATCCCGGATCCCACGGGGCAGATCTCTAGTACAAGCAAAGACAAAAGAAAGACTGGCACTCCATAGTGCATAAAAGTCTTAATAAATGCTTCATTAAAAGATACTCCACTGATCGAGATGTACTCATACCCAGTCAAAAAAACTCTGTGGACTGATTACCATGACATGTAAGAATATATCCCAGGCAATCACCAACCGTCATCCACGAGACCTCCGGGACAAACGCCCAATGCTGGTAACTGAAGCGTGCCGATGCCATGGGGACCGAGGTAGCCGGAGGAGCTGCCGGGCAGCACAAAATCGCGTCACTCGTTTCGTCAGAGGGCTGGCTTGGGTGATGCTGTGCCTCGGTAATAATAAGGTGCTAAACCAATCAACCCATCTAATGGGCGGTCTTTCAGAACATAAACAATACACGCCTACATGAGCGGATTCAGTATACAAAGGCCCTGATTCAGAGCCGGACGCTCTGACCAGAGCGCTCGCTCTGAATCAGGGCCCACCTCCATTAAAATGGAGCGTCCTCCTGGTCGCTCGTATAGCTGTGGGTCACCACCCACAGCATATACGAGCGTCCAACAAGATGGTCGCGATGGTCTTGACCATCGCGACCATCGGACTTGCGAGAGAAACCCTGTGGTCCGGTTTCTCAACCGCAAGGCCAGGAGTGATTTTGGCTCTATCAGAGCCAAAATCACTCCCACTGACATCACTAGTGATGTCAGTGGGGCTGGCTTCAGACGGTAGGTGTTCCCATAGGAACGCCTCCGTCTGGCAGGAACGCCCCCGGAACGCCCACCAAAGGGGGCTTGCTGTCAATCAACATCGACAGCACGCCCCCTTTGGTGCGAGACCCCGAGCGGTGGAAAGTCCTTCACTCGTCGGGTCTCGCGCATGCGCACGACGGAGCTCCCTCCGTCGTGCGCATGCGCAGTGGGGACCATCGACCCACTTGCGAGCGGACTGCCGCTCGCGAGTGGGTCTGAATGACCCCCAAACTCCGATTTCTATAATAAACGAAGTATATTCATTAATGCTAGTTATATAGGTGCATACATTAAAATGGACAACATATTCCAATCGAGTGTATATATACACACATGACATAACCATAGCATTACAGTAATAATGAATATAAACGTGGAATGATTACTTTAACCCGTATGTATCTTTTCCAGATCCACAAAACAATACATAATCAAAAAATACATAATAATAAAAAACACATAGCAGACACATAACATAACAATGTAGTGACATTATCATAATTACCATATTTAAAAGATGAGAAATAAAATGCACTTGCACATACTGCAGCACCTTTAATCAATGAAGGGAATGATCTCAAATCCTTCATTAAGGCCTACTGGTGATAGGGTATTTTATTTAACGATAGAATCCAAAAGACTTCTCTTTTAAATGTGTTTTTATATATATATATATATATATTTATTTCTATTCATATATACATACATACACACACACAGGTCCGGCACTCCCATACAAACCTATACCTTCTTACGGTGCCCCCATATTAAATGCATACATACATCAAAGGTGCAGCACTCAGGAATAAGATAGATAGATAGATAATGAGATAGATAGACAGACAGACAGATAGATACACAGCCCCAGGAGAAGGTCATAACACACAGAGCAGAGCAGAACCAGACATTTAACTGTAACTTACTTGTTGGATTAAAGTAGACTTCATCTCACAGATGGTGACAGCTGACCAGTGCCCATGTGTTTCTCAGCCAGCTACCATCCATCAGTACCTCGAGGCAGCTCTGTGGCTCCACTTTTAACCAGGTGCCCACCAACTAAGTTGCTGAGGAGGGAGAGATTGGGAGAAGTGAATGTGTGTGGCTCTTTAGATAACAAGAGGGCGGGGCTTAGGGTGCCGAGGGTGGCCGGGGCTTTGACCGACATAAAAAAGTGGGCGGGGCTTCAGAGAGCTGGATGAATGGGCCGTGCTTTGGACATCTGGGTGGTGAATGGGCGGTGCTTCTGAAATCCAAGCACTGAAAAGCTTTTGGACGGCCAGGGACTGGATGGGCAGAGCCTACCAAAGCTGGAGGTAAATGGGCTTTGCAGTGCGGCTGGTGGTGGTGACAGGAAATGCTTTCCTGTTGTCAATGTCAAACCGATAGAGGATCTTGTGGGCCTATTTTCGTGGGTGGGCCTGGAGCTGTAGCTCCACCCGCCCCATTCTTAATCCGGCCCTGGGCCCTGATTCAGACCCACTCGCAAGCGGCTGTCCGCTCGCAAGTGGGTTGATGTTGTGCTCTGCGCATGCGCACGACGGCGGGAGCTCCGTCGTGCGCATGCGCCAGACGCGACGAGCGAAGGACTTTCCTTCGCTCGTTGTGTCTGATCAAAGGGGGCGTGCTGTCGATGTTGATTGACAGCACGCCCCCTTTGGTGGGCGTGCCGGGGGCGTGCCTCCCTGACGGGGGCGTTCCCACGGGAACGCCTCCCGTCAGAAGCCGGCCCACTGACATCACTAGTGATGTCAGTGGGAGTGATTTTGGCTCTGATAGAGCCAAAATCACTCCGGGGCTTGCAGTTGAAAACCTCTACCGCAGGCTCCGGCTCGCAGTTTCGATGGTCGCGATGGTCACGACCATCGCGGCCATCAAACTGCACGCTCGTATATGCTGTGGGTGGTGACCCACAGCTATACGAGCGTCCAGGAGGACGCTCCATTTTTATGGAGGGCGGCCCTCATTCAGAGCGTGCGCTCTGCTCAGAGCGTCCGGCTCTGAATGAGGGCCCTGGTGCCATCAGTTGCTCCAAAATAACGTCTTTGCACAAGTTGTGAAGAATAGCATTAAGCGGGTTTTTTTGGTGAAAACAAGTAGTCCTGTCAAATTTGGGGTACTTGGAAAATGGGTGCAAGCTAGGGATGTGCGGCGGAACATTTTTGCCGGATTTGGATTTGGTTCTAATTCGTCGTCCAGATTTGGATTTGGATTTGCCAAACTGCGGTGACTGGATTTGGATTTGGATTTTTTTACAAAAATTGACAAAAAAGGCTAAAATCACATAAACTGGTCTTTTTTTTTCTTCCTAGAGTATTATTAACCTCAATAACATTAATTTCCAGTCAATTTAGAACACCTCACAGCTTATAATCTTGTTTTCAACATTATTGGCCAAAGGTTGCAATGAGCTGACTGGTTACTAAGCGACAAAGCAGCGGCACAACGACACAGACACCACAGTATAAAGCACATCTATGACACATTGCCACACAGCAGTGGCAGAAATTAAAAGTAGTGCACCCACCCAGTGGGGAACGGCCAGCAGAATCACAGTACTTGTTTACAAAGTGGGCTACAGCCCTAGGAGTCACAGTGCGCAATCTTATTCACATTACACCGCACATAGGCCCTCATTCAGAGCCACTCGCTAGCGGCAGTACGCTCGTTCCGAGCGATGTTCGCACATCTGCGCATGCGTACGGTTTTTAGTACGCATGCGCGAACCAGTCAGTGCGGCCGAAAATCGTTGGTACGCAATATAGCGAGGGCCTGCTATTTTGAGTGACAGAATGAGGCGTATGTGGGTGGTAACAGGGGAAGGTGTTTGAAAATGGGGAGTGGAGATCCGAACGCAGGCGTGCTTAAAGGTCAAAACGGGCGTTTTAAGGGAGTGCATAATTAATACAGCAGCGTCATTGACCACGTCACTTGGTTTTTTTTAACTCAGAACTGCTCGCAAAATAGCGGTTGAAAACACCAACCACAAGAATAGCGAGCAGTTCATACGCTGTACGATGTACTCGATTAATCTAATAAATAGCGGACATGACGTATGGTGCGTGCGGCCAGGGGGCGTTTTTATCAAAAAAACGAGCGTATGTTTTGCTCGCTCGTTCAGACTTAGAGGTGGGAACAGACTGCAATTTGCGAACGGATCATTTGAATAGCCACCCCTTGTTTTTGAACGAACGACCACAAATAGCGAACGGCTCTGAATCAGGCCCATAGTGCCCCTGATACACCATAAAGTAGTGTCTCTTATTTAAGTTACGACACACAGTAGTGCCCCTTTTACACAATGCCCACAGTAGTGACCTTATACACAATGCCCACAGTAGTGCCTCTTTTACACAATGCCCACAGTAGTGACCCTTTTACACAATGCCCACAGTAGTGACCCTTATACACAAAGCCCATAGTAGTAATGCCCCTTATACAATGCCCACAGTAGCAGTGCCACTTATACAATGGCCACAGCAATAGTGTCCCTTACACAATGCCCCCAGCAGTGGTGTCCCTTACAGAATGCCCCCAGTAGTGGTGCCCCCTATGCAGTCCCCTTAGTAGTAGGGCCCCCTATGCAGTGCCCCCCAGTAGTATGCTCCCCATTAGCAGGCCCCCAGTAGTATGCCCCCCAGTAGTTTGTCCCCCATTAGCAGGCCCCCATACACACATAAAAAAAAAAACTTACCTGTATCCCCGCTCCAGCCGCCGTCCGCTCTGCTGCCACACGATGAGTAGGGAGCTGGAAGACGGAACTCATGAGTGAGCTCCAGCTGGCTCCCTCTGTGCAGCAGCCAATGAGAGTCTGTGTGACTCTCATTGGCTGCTGTAGCAAACACACAGCTGCCGCTGGCGGCTGTGTGATTGTTCTGTGTAGAGCAGACCGCTGTCACAGCAGTCTGCCCTACACTCGAGGAGCCCTGATGTCGGATTCTCTAGTGAGAAACCGACATCAGGCAGCCGCCGTTCGGCCCCGAATGGGGATCCCAGTCAGGCGGGGAACACCCGAACAGGGTTCGGGTTGACTCGGATCCCCTATGTTCGGAGCGGTTCGGATTCCACAGAATCCGAACCGCTCATCTCTAGTGCAAGCATAGTTATAACTCGCTAAGATTTAAGTTTAAGTTTTAAGTGCCGAAAAAAATGCACCTTCAGCAAGCACCTTCAATACAAAAAACACCTCCCCCATACTTGCAGACCCCCCAAAAGTCTATTTCGCTAGTTTTTGCATTTGTACCCCCACTTTGTACTTTTTCGCCCCATTTTCAAAGTGCTTTGAATGATGAACGATTTCAGATATTGTTATCTCACATGCGGGCACGCGCATCATTCGTCGATGCATGCCAAACCTGTCAACGACATGAACGATGTAATGATTTTTACAATTGTTATTGCTCATATCTTCCAGAAAATCTGACCGTGTGTCAAAAAACTTTTTACATGTTGTCATTATGGGGTATTGTGTGTAGAATTTTGAGGACAAAAATGAATTTATTCCATTGTGGAATAAGGCTGTAACATAACCAAATGTGGAAAAGGTGAACTTTTACATAGATTATTCCCAGTGTTTGTCCATTATATACAGTAATACCGCTTTTATACCTAAATTTCGGGTCTGACCCAGAGGTTGGAACAGGGTTCCAAACCGGATCAGAGGTGGAATTTAGCCGTCACCAACCCATGATATTCCCGAGTCGGCTGTTTCAAACCGGAGCAGGGTCTGCAGTGACCCAGCTCTTCCGGCGTGGAAGTGGACGCTTGGAGATTACTTCATCAAGTTATGAATCTATACATGATTACAATATGTAACATAGTCAGGCAAAATGTAGTGATAATAATGGATGACCATCGAGAACTTTGCAGCTTGATTTTAATCGTGACCAGCAGGAACTTTGCTTTCAATTTTTTTTATATCATCCTAACATCTGTTGAACCAATATTTATTTAACCAGTATATATGGATAGTGTTACACTCTTTCCTATATTTGGAATGTGTATATTATTATTATCCGTAATTTATATAGCACCACAAGGATTCTGCAGCACCTAACAAAGTGCATAAACAAATAAGTAAAAACAAGAAAACAGTGACTTACAGTACCAATCAATGCATGACAAGTATATGGTTTATCAACATAGCTGCTTTAGTGGTTGTAGCACTCAAATAAACAGCAGGGTGGCAGAAACCAAGAGTTAGGTGCCATTGTAGGAAGTATGGAATAGATGATAGTATAAGTAAGGGAAGGAAAATCAGGGATGAGGGAAGAGGGCTTCGCTCATGAGAGCTTACACTCTAAAGAAGAGGGGCAGACAGACAGGGGTGACACAGATGGGGTAGACATTGAGCATGGGGGAGTGGGTTAGGATGAGAGCAGGATAGCTTTGGGGAAGAAGCGGGTCTTGAGAGTCCGTTTGAAGTTTTGTTGAGAGGTTGAGAGTCAGATAGTACGAGGACTGATTGAAAAGTAACGAGACTGATTTTTTTATTCAGAATCAGATGACTCAACAGGATCTGAACATTTTTCTTTTTGAAAGTAGCGTCCTTCACATTCGCTACATTTTTTGCAGCATTTCAACAATGACGTGCAGTAGACTGTTATGTGACATCACTTTTGGAGCTGTGGCATATTTTACTTCATCACCTGCTCAGAACTTCTTTCCATGCAGTTGTTTTTTCAGGGTTGGGACTGCCCAGAAATCACAGGGCGCTAAGTCCGGGCTATATGGAGGGTGTACCAGTGCTGTCCCTTTCATTTCAGTCAGTGCTGCCAATGCAACAGCAGCAACATGTGGTCAGTCATTGTCTTGGAGCAAAAACAACTGTTTCTTCAGCAAATGTGGTCTTTTCTTTCTCATGGCTCCACGCAAATGGGTTTTCAGGACTTTTGCATAGTAGTCACCATTAATTGTCTGTCCATGGGGAACCCAATGCTGTAGGATCATACCGTGTGCATCAAAGAACAGCAGAAGCATGACTTTACACGCCATTTCTTTTGGGCAGAGGCGAATTCATGTGTATTCCATACACTGAACTGTTGTTTGGATTTTGGATCATAATGGCAAATCCTCGATTCGTCACACATCACAATTGATGACAGAAAATCTGGTATCCTCTCCGATATTCGAACAGTGGCCCTGATTCAGAGCCGAGGGCTCTGAAATAGCGCTCACTCTGAATCAGGGCGTTTTTTTTTTTTTTTTGGAGTGGCCTCCTGGCCGCTTGCATAGCTGTGGGTGACCACCCACAGCTATTGCGAGTGGCCAGGATGATTGTCGCGATGGTCAAGACCATCGTGACCATCGGGCTTACGACCCTTGTGGTAGGGTCTCGTGGCTGCAAGCCCCAGAGAGCTTCTGGCTCTAATAGAGCTGGAAGCTCTCTCACTGACATCACTGGTGATGTCAGTGGGGCCGGCCCCATGGGAACACCTCGGTCTGGGCAGCCACGCCCCCACCCCACCCACAAAAGGGGGGGTGCTGTCACTCAACATTGACAGCACGCCCCCTTTGGTACGAGACCGGGAGCGACGGTTTGCCCATGTGCACTGGGCCACCATCGACCTGAGGAGGCCGCTCTGAAAAACAAGAAGGATTGCCCTGATTCAGAGCGAGCGCTCTGTCAGAGTATCCGGCTCTGAATCAGGCCCTCTGTCTCTTGGGAAAGTTGCAATTTGTGTATAATAAGGGGAAGGGAATTGATTTACCCTGTACGATATAGAGTTGGAAAATAGCAGTATAGTCTATTATTTTTGAAGGAAGATCAGTACAATAATATGGTACATAAAAGCATGTTTTTTTGACTGCAGACAGATGGTTATTGCATAATATTTAGTAGCAGCATTCACAATATTGCAAATCTTTGCTCCCTGTCTCTCTATTAACTTCTGACTATCTGAGGTATAGTAATTCTCTCATTGTAGGTCCAATGCTAAATTAGTAAGATCCACAACAGCAGAAACGAACACCTGAGCAACCTCACTGTTATCCTGTTGTTTCTAAGGGCAACCTGTTGTTTATGGTCACTCACTCCTCATAGATGGGCTCTGCCCCAGGTGAGGAGTAGCAGAATCAAGAATAACGGCTAATATATCCTGACCGTCGCCACTAATTAGTAGGCAAGGGGAATTCTCTCATGTACAGTATATGCCTCAACTATTTTTCCTAATAATAACTTTTGTGATAGCATTATGCATATCATTTTGACATTTTGTCAGTGACATTGTTATTTGACACATGAAGTGTATATACCCATAAGGAATAGTGTGTACTACAATAATTATGTTTTCAAATTTTATTTTTCTTGCTTATGATGTGATAATATTCTAAATATTGAATATTAAAAGTTAATATTAACTAACTAAGGCCCTCATTCAGAGCCACTCGCTAGCGGCAGTACGCTCGTTCCGAGCGATGTTCGCACATCTGCACATGCGTACGGTTTTTAGTACGCATGCGCGAACCAGTCAGTGGGGCCAAAAATCATTTGTACGCAATATAGCGAGTGCCTGCTATTGTGGGTGGTAACAGGGGAAGGTGCTTGAAAACGGGGAGTGGAGATCCGTTCGCAGGCGTGCTTAAAGGTCAAAACGGGCGTTTTATGGGTGTGCATAATTAATATAGCAGCGTCAATGACCACGTCACTTGGTTTTTTTTAACTCAGAACTGCTCACAAAATAGTGGTTGAAAAAACCAACCACAAGAATAGCGAGCAGTTCATACGCTGGGCGATGTACTCGATTAATCTAATAAATAGCGGACATGACGTATGGTGCGAGCGGCCAGGGGGTGTTTTTAAGAAATAAAAGAGCGTATGTTTTGCTCGCTCGTTCAGAGGTGTGAACAGACTGCAATGTGCGAACGAATCATTTGCATAGCCACCCCTTGTTTTTGAACGAACGAACGCAAATAGCGAACGGCTCTGAATGAGGGCCTAAATTTCTTTTGAGTGCTCACCTAACAGAGTTCTTTTCTATCTACTTTCCTGTTGAAAGTTGCAATTTGACCTATACAAAGTAAACATCTAGCACATTGGAAAACTAATGAGAATGTCCAGACTGTAATGCAAGAGGTGATATTGGGCTCTATTTATCAACATTATTTTTACTAAAATAATGTGAAAAAGGGTGTTTTCACACCCTTTTCACATTATTTTAGTATCACCTATAGTTATTACAGGGCAATTGGAGTAGAATTCGTAAAATGCTACTCCAAGCCCTAAGTATCACTTATTTTTAGTAAAGCAGATCGCATTTCCCATAACTGTAATGGGAAATGTGATCTGACCATAGTTACTAAAAATAAATGTGAAAAAAATACCGGGGAAAGCCCTGTGATAATAACGCCACCTGGAGGTGGCGTTATCCAGTGTCTCCCCTGGTTACCGGACTCCTGGCCTGCTCTAACAGGGAGAGCAGAGCCGGGAGTCGGTCCCTGTAATCAGCTGTGTGGTCTAAACAAACTGCAAGCTGATTACTGTAAAAAAAAATAAAAAAAATAGTAAAAAAAAAAATTACATACCTGACTCCAGGGACCGGTGATCGGGCCTCCGGTGATGACTACCCTCCGGTCAGCTGGTCTCCCACAGTGCACTGCTGCCCGGTCATCAGGTGATCGGGCCCCAGTGCAGTATAGGAGATCACCTGACCGGAGGAATGGAGAACATCACTGGAGGCCTGGTGGAGCATGCAGGTAAGTGTAAGTAAGGGAGAGGGGGGTCGCGGGGGGGTCCGCGATCGCGGGGGGGGCTTAGCGCCAGGGGGGGGTAGCAGCTGCGATCGGTTGGCGCATGCGCGGGCACTTAATCACGGTATTTTTTGCGAAAATACCGTGATAAGGCTCCGAAGGGGATTAGCAGGGACAGAGCTTTATCGCAAGCTCTGTCCCTGCAAGGGATTTGTAGTAAATCCCTGTGATATTGCCTGAATTTGCAATGCGAATTCACTCGGTAATATCACACTACAATCTGCATTACCAATGCAGATTGTAGTAAATAGAGCCCTTAGTGAGGAACATCAGAACATGCTCTACTTAAAAAGATCTGTAGTGCACAATGTTCTTTTAATATATTTTACAACAAATAAAACAGAAAAAAAAAACCTAAAAAAAGTTTATATAATATTCCTAACTTCAATAAGAATAACATAAACATCCTAAAGAATATCGGGCCTAATTCAAAGATGTACATAAACCCGATGTTTATGAACATTTCCAATGTTAATAGATCTGCGCATGCGCAGAAGCCGCACTGCATATATGCAGATCCGGGGCTGCGATGTTACTTGCAGTTCCCCAAAAGCCACAGCATGAGTGACATGCTGCTGGCTTTTGGGGGTGGCGACAGGCAGCATCACAGAAAACTGGAGCATGTATTCTGAGCATGCTGAAGCCAGTGGCTGGGCCCTTTGATGCAACTTTACTGGCTTCAGCCACACCAATCACCCTAGCACTGGCCCTGCTTGTAGCCAACCTTTTAAAATGGAATTTCTTAGGCCACAGCAACCTGAGTCACATAGGCATAACTGTTGTATATCAGCATTACTGCTGTGAGTTTTCTTATTATTTCAATGAAGTGGCCAGTAGTAATCACACAATGTATCCAATAGTACTAACATGCAACATCCAGAATAGAAACAAATTGACAAATACTGTAAGTATACGGTAAAAATATCACCAGCACTAAAAAGCAGATCTCACCATAAGTTGATTCCTGTTTTAAGGACCCCACACACTGTAGGATTTGCAAATGATCCAATCTCGTTTTCGATTTCCCTTGAACTCCTGAACACTCCCGGACAAACGATATTGTGCCTACACATGGAACAATTGTACAAATGACCAAACGATTTACTGTAGATGGATCGTTAATGACTGCAAATCGTTTGGCAGCAAATAACCTCACGATGCATATGCTGGAACATTTAAAAATAGTGGATGGGAGTGGCCAGGATCAGTGCCGACAAATCGTTCATCAACCATCGCATCATTCATCATGCACACACGCAAAATGATGAGTGCCACGTCATGAAAGATAGGTCAA
Organism: Taudactylus pleione; assembly: GCA_031769625.1. Taxonomy (NCBI): domain Eukaryota; kingdom Metazoa; phylum Chordata; class Amphibia; order Anura; family Myobatrachidae; genus Taudactylus; species Taudactylus pleione. Next base: position 31,011,825 of record JAUIMM010000014.1, read on the forward strand.
TATCTTTCTGCAGGTTCAATTGATCAGTGACCATGACCAGCGGCAGCAGGAGTGCACATCAGCATTGTTATCATGGCCACCCACCGCACTTTTTAAATGATTTGTCATTCCAATTGGTCGAAAACAGCCAAATCGTTTAAAAAAATCACACAATGTGTGGGGGCCTTTAGGTGCTGGATTGAATACAGGTCCTGGTGATTGTCCAAGGCTTAAATGAGGTCGGCAGTTTTCCAACCTGTAACTATAGGAGAATGCTTTAGTTGCTTGTTATTTCTCACACTATTCTTACAGCTGTGTTAGTGTGATGTTCCGTCTGCTGTCTGCAGTGAAAGGGGTAAAGGCTAGTGTGTGCAATGGTGGCCAAACACTTGAATTAGTAGTGAATTGCTTTGCAAAGTAGCCGGACAATTAGACATGCGGCTGGAGTGTAGTTGGTGAATGAAAGGTTCCTCTTGCATGCCGCAGATATGGAGCAGGACAACCTGATAATGGGGGAGATGTACGAAGCCCAGAAATGGTATCAGCGCACGTAATGTGCGCTGATACCGCTTCTCCCCGAAGTATGACCGGGGGTCTGGGCGGTAAATGACAGGGTGTCACACACCCGCCTGGAGACCCCAGAATCAGACCCCGTCGCTTACCTGTGCGGGCGCTGACCCGCGCTGTCTTCCGGCTCCCGCGCTGTACGCTCCTTCCTCTTCTCCCAAGGCAGTCTCTGCTGTTGTCCTCTGGAGGGTCCCGCTGCTGTGCTGCTCCCACGCCGGCTCCTGCTGACCGCTGGTCCCCGCTGACTACCTCCAGGAAGCGCTGTCCTCCGGTCCATGGGCGCGGCCATCTTGGATTGCCCATGTGACCCCACTACCACCAATGAGGAGCCTTCCCCTTCTCTCTCAGCCTGTCAGCTCCCAGTGTCCACTATAAAAGGATCCCCAATGCTCACACAAGTTGCCAGTGCAACTAGTTTCTTAGTTTAGCTAAGCAAGCCTTCCCACTGCGCTCCAGCCGCTCCACGTAGCCGCTCAGCTACCAACGTCTACCCACGGCTAACCAGCCGCTCCACATAGCCGCTCAGCTACCAACGTCTACCCACGGCTAACCAGCCGCTCCACGTAGCCTCTCAGCTACCAACATCTACCCACAGCTAACCAGCCACTCCTCGTAGCCACTCAGCTACCAACGTCTACCCACGGCTATCCAGCTGCTCCACATAGCCACTCAGCTACCAACGTCTACCCACGGCTATCCAGCCGCTCCACGTAGCCACTCAGCTACCAACGTCTACCCACGGCTAACCATCCGCTCCACGTAGCCACTCAGCTACCAACGTCTACCCACAGCTATCCAGCCGCTCCACGTAGCCACTCAGCTACCAACGTCTACCCACGGCTACCAGCTGCTCCACGTAGCCACTCAGCTACCAACGTCTACCCTCGGCTATCCAGCCGCTCCACGTAGCCACTCAGCTGCCAACGTCTACCCACGGCTATCCAGCCGCTCCACGTAGCTTCCTAGGTACCACGTTACTGCCGCATTCCTCAAACTCCTGTCAGTTCGCTGCACCCTCTCATGCGGAGAAACTTCATTAAGCCAAGTCTCCTCCAGTGAGCGTCTGCGCCAAGTAATACAGATCCAAGGCCCAGTCCAGGAACACAGCTCCTAAATTCCACGCTTGTGACAGTTTGCACTGGCCAGATGGACTCGGCAAGTGGTCAAGGATCTGGGATAGAAGCCTCACAGGATGTACTATCCCGTCTGGAAAGACAGGAGACCTCTAAGGCTCAGCTGATCCAATTTATCCAAGATATGTCGTCACGCCTGGACAACATTCAGTCCTTACTGGCTCATCCCGCTCCCGCTGGCTCCCAAGCCGCCTCTCCTCCTGTGGTGTCACCTGCTCCTCCGGTTCTACCTCCTGCTCGTCTTCAGCTCTCCCCTCCGAGCAAGTTCGATGGCAACCCCAAATTATGCAGGGTTTTTTTAAACCAATGCGAAATCCAATTTGAGCTACAATCCGCCAACTTTCCGACGGCCAGAACCAGGGTGGCATATATCATCTCTCTACTCTCTGGCCAAGCACTCGATTGGGTCTCGCCCCTTTGGGAGAAGTCGGATCCCCTGCTCTCCAACTACCCCGAATTTGTTGCTACATTTCGCAAAATCTTTGATGAACCCGGAAGAACCACTTCCGCATCAGCTGATATTCTACGCCTCCGTCAGGGCAGCAGGACCGTCGGCCAATACATAGTCCAGTTCCAGACTCTGGCTTCAGAACTCAATTGAAACGAGGATGCCCTCATCGCTGCCTTCTGGAGTGGCCTTTCTGAAAGGCTCAAAGACGACCTAGCTTCCCGTGACCTTCCAACCAGTTTGGATGGGTTAATCTCTCTCTGCAACAAGGTGGATCTCCATCACAGGGAGCGTGCCTTGGAAAGAGGCAGATTTGATCGTGGAAGGCCACGTCCAGTTTCCCGCTTACCCTCTCCTCCTCTGGGCGAAGAACCCATGCAGGTCAACCGCTCTCATTTATCGGTTGAGGAGCGGCAGAAAAGGCAGAGGCAGAACCTCTGTATGTACTGCGGATCTCCTCAACATTTAGTTAAAACTTGTCCCATTCGTCCGGGAAACGCCTCCTCCTAACTTATGAAAGAGAGGTTAAGTTAGGAGTTGCCATTGAATCACAAAGGAAGTCTGATTCCACCATCCAGGCTCATTTAAAGTGTCCTCGAGGTTCCAAAGCTGTATTAGCTCTCCTGGATTCCGGAGCGGCAGAGAACTTTGTCACTACTGAATTTGTCCAGAAGCATCAAATCCCCATGGAAGCATTGCCTCGAGTCATCACTTTAACCGCCATCGATGGTAGTCGCATTTCTAGTGTAACCATCACCCATCGTACAACACCACTTAAACTTACCATTGGGGTGCTCCATTCCGAACAACTATCCTTCCTAGTGATTCCCAAAGCCTCTCATTGTTTAGTCCTCGGATTACCCTGGCTACAGAGACATTCACCTCAAATCGATTGGACCACCATGCAAATAACCTCCTGGGGTTCCAATTGCTTCAAAGGCTGCCTTCAGCGGGTAATACCTATCAGATCTTCCATTGTACGGGATTCTACAGACCTGCCCAAAGCCTACGATGGGTTTCAGGACGTCTTTAGCAAGCAGAGTGCATACCTGTTACCTCCCCATCATGATTGGGACTGTCCCATAGATCTGATTCCCAGGAAGAATCCTCCTAGAGGCCGAACCTACCCTCTATCTCTCCCTGAGACTCAGGCCATGTCAGAGTACATTACGGAAAACTTAAATAAAGGCTTCATTCGACCTTCCACGTCTCCAGCAGGGGCTGGATTTTTCTTCGTAAAAAAGAAAGATGGTGGCTTGCGCCCGTGTATTGACTACCGGGGTCTTAATGAAATAACTATTAAGAATCGCTACCCTCTTCCTCTCATTACAGAGTTATTTGATAGAGTCAAGGGAGCCACAGTTTTTTCCAAACTCGACCTAAGAGGAGCCTATAATTTAATTCGTATCCGTCCAGGCGATGAATGGAAAATGGCCTTCAACACCAGGGATGGGCACTACGAGTATCTTGTTATGCCCTTCGGTCTCGGTAATGCTCCGGCCATCTTCCAGTTTTTCGTCAATGAAATCTTCCGGGACCTCTTGTACAAGTGCGTGGTCGTTTACTTAGACGACATTTTGATTTTTTCTCAAGACCTCCAAACTAATCGAGACCAGGTCAAACAAGTCCTTCTGAGGTTGCGGTCCAATCAACTGTTTTGCAAATTAGAGAAGTGTCTGTTTGAGGTCTCAAGTGTACCATTCCTGGGATACATTATCTCCGGAACAGGGCTTCAAATGGATTTGTCAAAACTACAAGCCATTCTTGATTGGTCTCTTCCTTCTTCCTTAAAATCCATACAAAGATTCCTAGGATTTGCGAACTACTATCGCAAGTTTGTAAAAGATTTCTCGACTCTGGTAGCTCCAATTACAGCCCTCACCCGCAAGGGAGCAGATCCAACTATATGGCCCGTCGAAGCTACCTCTGCATTTCAACTTCTTAAGCAAGCCTTCATCTCCGCTCCCATCTTAAAGCAACCAGACTCCACCCGGCCCTTTATCCTGGAGGTGGACGCATCCTCTGAAGGTGTCGGTGCAGTGCTCTCCCAGCGATTTAAAGATGAAAAACTTCATCCCTGTTATTTCTTTTCCCGGAAGTTTTTGCCTGCAAAAAAGAACTACACCATTGGAGATCAAGAGTTACTCGCCATGAAACTAGCCCTCGAAGAATGGCGATATTTTCTAGAAGGAGCTCATTACCCCATTACCATTTTTACTGACCATAAGAACCTCCTTTATCTTAAATCTGCAAATTGCTTGAACCCTCGTCAAGCCCGGTGGGCAATGTTTTTCTCCAGATTTAACTTCAAAGTCTCCTATCGCCCTGGTTCACAAAACCTCAAAGCCGACGCACTCTCCCGTTCCATGACGAGCGACCCTGATCTACCCATGGAACAGCCCCAACCAATCTTGAATTCAGCTTTCTTCGCCTCTACCCAATTATCTTCTATACCCCCGGTTGGGAAGACTTTCGTCGCTCCGGAACTCCGCAAGAGGTTACTGCATTGGGCTCATGTTCCCGGTTCTCTGGTCACCTGGGTATGGATAAAACCCTAGAATTTATCCAGCGGTCCTATTGGTGGGCTTCGATGAAAAAGGACGTCAGGTCTTATGTGTCTTCATGCATGAAATGTGCCCAACACAAGATACCTCGGCGGGTTAACTCCAACCTCTTGCAATTCCATCTAAGCCATGGACTCACCTATCTATGGATTTCATCTCTGATCTTCCTCCATCTCAGGGCCACAACACAATTTGGGTTATCGTGGATCGTTTTTCTAAAATGGCTCAATTCGTACCACTTACTGAGCTTCCGTCTGCACCCCTACTCGCCCAGAGCTTTATAAAAGAGATCTTCAAGCTCCATGGCCTTCCTCAAGAGATCATCTCCAACAGGGGAGTACAGTTCGTAGCGAAGTTCTGGAGGTCACTCTGCTCAGCCCTTCAGGTAAAACTCAAATTTTCTACCGCTTATCATCCCCAGACCAACGGTCAGACCGAAAGGGTCAATCAAGACCTGGAACAGTTCCTGCGCTCTTTTGTCTCATCCTCCCAAGATGACTGGATTGAACTTCTTCCTTGGGCCGAATTTGCCCACAATAATCATTATCACACGTCCACCAGCTCAACTCCTTTTTTTACAGTTTTTGGTCAACATCCTCGAGTGCCAGATTTCCCTCTTCTTCTCACATTAGATGTGCCTGCGGCCAAAATGTCCCTTCAACGGTTCTCCAACATCTGGGAAAAGGTTCGTTCCTCTCTGACTAAAACGTCAGCCCGGTACAAGAGATTTGCAGACCGCCAAAGACGAGCGGTTCCAAATTTCCAACCTGGGGATATGGTCTGGCTCTCTACCCGAAACCTAAGACTCCGAGTACCCTCAATGAAATTTGCTCCGCAATTCATTGGTCCATTCCCAATCATCAAAGTCTTGAATCCTGTGGCTTACAAGTTAAAGCTTCCTCCAGTTCTTCGCATTCCAAGTTCTTTCCATATTTCTCTTTTAAAACCACTAGTCTTAAACCGATTTCAGAAGGTCCTGCCTAAAGCTTCTAGTGTTCAAACACAGCAGAGGAGAGGAGTTCGAAGTTGACAGAATCTTAGATTCCCGTTGTCGATACAACCGTCTTCAATACCTCATCGACTGGAAGAATTATGGTCCGGAGGAACGAATCTGGATAAATGCCTCCGATGTCCATGCACCCCGTCTGGTCCAAGCGTTCGATATGAAATTTCCTCATAAACGAAGGAAGTGTCCGGTGGCCACTCTTGAAGAAGGGGGTACTGTCACACGCTGGCCTGGAGACCCCAGAATCAGACCCCATCGCTTACCTGTGCGGGCGCTGACCCGCGCTGTCTTCCGGCTCCCGCGCTGTACGCTCCTTCCTCTTCTCCCAAGGCAGTCTCCGCTGTTGTCCTCTGGAGGGTCCCGCTGCTGTGCTGCTCCCACGCCGGCTCCTGCTGACCGCTGGTCCCCGCTGACTACCTCCAGGAAGCGCTGTCCTCCGGTCCATGGGCGCGGCCATCTTGGATTGCCCATGTGACCCCACTACCACCAATGAGGAGCCTTCCCCTTCTCTCTCAGCCTGTCAGCTCCCAGTGTCCACTATAAAAGGATCCCCAATGCTCACACAAGTTGCCAGTGCAACTAGTTTCTTAGTTTAGCTAAGCAAGCCTTCCCACTGTGCTCCAGCCGCTCCACATAGCCGCTCAGCTACCAACGTCTACCCACGGCTAACCAGCTGCTCCACGTAGCCGCTCAGCTACCAACGTCTACCAACGGCTAACCAGCCGCTCCACGTAGCCACTCAGCTACCAACGTCTACCCACGGCTATCCAGCTGCTCCACGTAGCCGCTCAGCTACCAACGTCTATCCACGGCTATCCAGCCACTCCACGTAGCCACTCAGCTACCAACGTCTACCCACGGCTATCCAGCCGCTCCACGTAGCCACTCAGCTACCAACGTCTACCCACGGCTAACCAGCTGCTCCACATAGCCACTCAGCTACCAACGTCTACCCACGGCTATCCAGCCGCTCCACGTAGCCACTCAGCTACCAACGTCTACCCACGGCTACCAGCCGCTCCACGTAGCCACTCAGCTACCAACGTCTACCCTCGGCTATCCAGCCGCTCCACGTAGCCACTCAGCTGCCAACGTCTACCCACAGCTATCCCGCCGCTCCATGTAGCTTCCTATCTACCACGTTACTGCCGCATTCCTCAAACTCCTGTCAGTTCGCTGCACCGTCTCCTGCGGAGAAACTTCATTAAGCCAAGTCTCCTCCAGCGAGCGTCTGCGCCAAGTAATACAGATCCAAGGCCCAGTCCGGGAACACAGCTCCTAAATTCCACGCTTGTGACACAGGGGCGCTATCTATAAGATAGCAGCACTGACGGCAGGGCCATGTACGAACGGTCATAACGCATGCTACAGCCTGGCATTAGCCTATCCCCACAGCAGGGACAGCACTGTCCCTGCTGCGGCGGCTGCCGGCTCCAGGGCTCCACACGGGGATCTCGCGATACTTGCGAGATCCCGCGCATGCTCAGTGGAGCCGGCCGGGAGAGAGACACAGCGCATCAGCACTAGGCTGATGTGCTGCTGTCTCTAGCGGGTAGCGCCGGAGGGGGGAGTTAACGCTCCCCCTCTCCGGCCGATGAGATGTTTATACATCTCATCATTAGTGCATCCTGCTTCGCCTCGGTAAAGAGGCGAAGCGGGAAGCGTTATATCGGCACGTTAAGTGCCACTATAATACATCTACCCCATTGTCTGAAGTTGCATTATCGTTGACAGAGTACCTCTGTCTATGGCAGTCACATGGCCATTGCCTTGATGTGTTTCTTTTACAAAGAGTGGTGAGGAGTATCCCATTAACCATGACAAATTTATTCTATGTTTGATTTGTGGTACTAACCACTGTATGAAATAATTACACACACTGTTGAACACCTACATGAATCATATATACTGATAATAATTATTGCCACTCAAATAAACTGAATTGGTGGCATAGGAGAAGAGAAAATCAATAATTCTGGAAGTGACTCATTTGTCAGCTGTTGCTGTTGCGAGTAAAGTGTAGAATTGCAACTATGTAATTGCTACTCCCGATTACTGTGATAATATAACAATTCACATTTTCCACTAATCCAGGATACTTATCAATACAATGCTATTCTCCTTGAAATAAAGGGTGATAAGCAGGGAACTGATTATCTTGGCATACACTAATTCAGTGGAACAACTTGTCCTAGCGATGAGGGAATATTTATTTTCATGCTCATTTTTAAGTACGTAATAGATATATTTGATGTGTGTGCTGATTAATGTACAGTACATTCTATGTTCATGGTATAGGAAATAAAGTGCATACCAATAGGAACAGTCTAAATAAGAAGACAGAGTGATTTTCTAGGTGATAGCTAATTGACTGATAACACCACAACCAAATTCATTATTAGATGGAATAAGGACAGTGTATGTACAGTAAAACTTTAAAATAATAAACTAAAATCTCTGTTTCATCCAAGTATACATACTCTGGCACAAGCTTTTTATATATAAAATTTTGAAATAAAATAAAAAAAATTAAAAATTAGAATAATATTTCATCACAATCTTGGAACTAACTTGTTTTACTTTGAACTAATAAAAGTTATATTTTATGAATTTATATTGACATGATTTGTGCAACATGTGACTATCTTTTCTTTTTATATTAGATGTGTAACTACTGTATAGTGGGTAGCTCCCCTCCAATCTATAAATAACAAGCTATAAATCATTATTTGTGCAGGGCATATCATAAGACTAGTGCAGTTGTTCTCTCTTATTCAGTTTATAGCACTCAATTCAGTCTGCTTACAGATCTTGAGACTTTTAGCAGACTGCACTTACATCAGGGCCCACATATGCAACTTTGAGCAATTATGGGAAGATTCAAAGCCAAACAGATCTCAATTGGATTTCCACTTATAACTGGATGGGATTTACTATGTGGCAACAGTCATTCGCACATAGGAGAAGTGTTCATTTGTCATGTCTTGGATGTGTTGAGGGAATATCATGCTATAATACATATTTCTATAGGGAGTCCTAGTTCACACATAATTCAATTACATAATTAAGGTGAGGGATATAGCAACATTAGCCTAGTAAAGAATCCAGGTATTCAGAAAAATAGTAAACACACATCGTAAGAGTATTACATGGAATTCACTTGATTTATTCCTATTATTAAAAGGTCCTGAACAATCTGAGAACATAAGAAAATGGAAGCAGTTTGTGAGAGCTAGCACTAGTTTGATAGATGGCAAGTGCCAATGTATTGGGAAAACAATGTTTAGTATTAAGCCTACACCATATGGGAGTAAGAGTAGAGTAATTCCGTATTAGCCTGGCACATAAGCAGGCCTATGATTAAATCATGCATCTTGAACTCTTCATATAAGAGACTAGCCCAGCTGTTTACCTGATTGTGTTATATAAGGAATGTTTTTGTAGTGTCATCCTTTTATAGGTATTTGCTTCAATTAAAAACATATGCACTGTAGATTGTAGTAACTCAATATGGATTACAATGCTGTATCAATCAAATCGGATCACTGCTATTTTAATAATAGGGCACTACTAGTAAATGCTATATGAGACAATGCTGTATCATCTCCTCATCTACCAGTAATTACTTCCTCCAACTCATCTTCAGGAATTTTCCTTTACTTCCCCCAACCTCGGAAACCCCGTCCTTTAAACATGCCTTCATGAATCATCTCTTCTTTGAAGCCAACCCTACCTTCCCCTAACCCTCCAGCTTCTGCATCCTCCAGCTCTGCCCCACCTCCCTTTTTTATTTACCCATGTTTCCTTTAGAATGTAATCTCTCACAAGCAGGTACCTCCCCCCTTTGCAATTTCCATGTTACTATGTAATCTGGGGATTATTAAAGATATATTTGTAAAAATTATGTTCTTGTCTCTATTAGTCCGTGCCCTTACAAAATGTTGTATGTTTCACCTCTATCTACAGCACCAAGGAACCCTTGTGGTGCCATATAAATAAAGGATAGTAATAATATAATCAGCATTGAGCATAGCTGCTGTAGTCAGTTTATGCTAAGTGGTGGTATTTTTAATTTATTTTGGTATACAGCTTTTATAATCATATGAGAAGTTCACTGTTATCATATGTGAGGCAAAGCTGATATTAAACAGTATAAGTCAGCACTGTTGAGTTAAAAACTGTTACTCTCCCAAAGGGCCTTATTTAGTCTTAATTATGCTCTTATAAAATAAATACAACATTACTGAGGAAGTGAGTGACATTAACCTGTCTCGTAATCTGCAAAATATAACTTACAACTATAGTACCATTAGCAGATACATACTTTCAAACTCACTAATACTTTATGATAATGATGAGAGAAAATATTTGCTCTAAGAGCATTATCTAACATCAGAATGTATGAGCTATATGCACTGGATATGCTGTATGGAGTCAGTCAGTATAGTTATCATTTACCTTAATCAGACAAACTTGTAATCATTATATGTCAGAATTATTTAGGTTAATAAACAGAGAAATTAAGAAATCGATGACTTTTACCATGGAAGAGAAAGTATGTTATGTGCTATAATCTGTATAATAATTGTAATGAGTAAGTATTCTAAAGAAAACAAATTTAAAATTTCTGTAGTTCAGCATCTAATACTTTCACCTCAATTATCTACTGTACTTTACTATGGAATAATCACTATTAGTAGAATAAGTGGGTTTGACATATATGCAGACTAGATGGGCCAAGCGGTTCTTATCTGCCATCAAATTCTATATGTCTGCCATTAATTATGATCATACTGTTGACATTAAGCATATTAATACTGATGTTGTGTTGACATTGTTAGAATGTCGACATACTGTTTTATAATGTCTCTGTCCCTCACCCTAATGACAGGGAAATGCAGATGTTATGAAAGCGTCGACATTTCCCATGTCACATTCTGTCAATGTTGACATTTTACAGGTGTTGACATTAATGATGTCAACATTTTATACATGTTGACATAATGTCGACCTGCTGTCGACAGTGTGAATGTGGACATGCTAAACGGTGGCATAGTGACTGCATACTGAATAAGCAGATATCATCTTTACTTTATGTATAGACATAGAAATGTGGAGAAGAGTTTACATTGTGTTGATAAAACATCAAAGCACTTTGGAAAGGTTAGATAGAATTCAGATAATATGGTGATTTCATAACCAGCAATCTACAAATTTAGAGTGGTTATGCAAGATAACTTTCCCGGAGCTGCCTAGGGTGTTTCTCTAAAAGCGGCTGTATAAAAATGGAGTAGGTCACTTTCAAAGATAAACAAAATTGGCATAAAATTTACTAACAGCGCTAGAAGACACATATAAATCAATATAATTTAAACAGTTATTATAAAATATTGATTTTAATCTTACAAAATAGACAGATATTAACATATCAGTGATATTTCACACTATTTTCTACAACAGATATGGCTGCAGGAGTCATGTTTTCGGTCTGTAATAATTATTATTATTAATTTCTTCAGGAACGTTTGGGAAGAGCCCTAGTTTTAGCTAGGCAGTGGGCACTTATTTGACTGCCCTGATTCTCATAGGGAATGCCTCTGCCCTTCCCCATCCCACTTCTACAAGTGCAAGCAATCATGATGGAAACACACAAATCTGCATAGTCGCAAATGTGTGCGGTCCATTTTCGGGACATGCACAGAGTGAATTAATGTAATTTACACTACATAAACTTTCATTCTCCATCAGCCTCATATTATTCAAATCATAAAGCAATTCTAAACATAATTGTGATTTAATATTAATTGTTATTAATCCATAATCAATAATGAACAAGTAGCATCTATATCCTGGGTGAATTTGAATGTAAAATTTGGACCTCTGACTATTAGAAACCTTGTACTTCCAGAGCAACAGTATCATCCCCACAGCACTGACAGTAATTGTGTACATAAAAAAATTATATTTCCTCCTTAATGTATCATTTTAAAGTTATATTGGAGAGTAATTCAGCGAATACTGTGTGGGAAAGGAAATAAAGATAGATGAGCAGAGTATGGCAGAGACATTTAGGAAAATATGAACATAATGAGGTGACAAGAATTTAAAAACATTCCATTTTAATAGTTTTAAAATAAACATTTTCCATTTAACAAAAAACACAAGTCATAATTTCCTGTACACATCACAGATATTATGTGGCACTTTTCTTTCTTCTTCTATGTAAAAGGTCTTTTAAAAAAGTCATAATGTCAAATTGTATTCAGAGATGTTTTTAATAGTGAATTGTTTGTGTCTTTAAATTAATATTGAATTTTTGATATTGATAATTTTATATTATCAAATTTATTCAATTAAAATTTACCTTTCTAACATTTTCTTTTACTGATATTACTTTGTTATATTTCAGCTGCATTGCTGTTATGGATAACACAGCATTTGTCTGCCAGCACTGTAAGGAATCTCTATATGGTAAAAAATATACAGTTAAAGATGACAATCCTTACTGCGTCAAATGCTTTGAAAGCCTTTTTGCAAATATATGTGAAGAATGTAAATATCCTATTGAATGTGATTCTAAGGTAAACACTGACACTATTTACATATATCTAAGTAAGATGTGGCTCTTCTTAAAGAAAATCTCATTGGATTTTTCCAATCCTCTGTAATATTTGTTGACCTTTCCCATGTTTTTAATTTATTTTACATCCTTAGTGAATATGTTAAGTTAGTACTGTTTATTTAAAATATAGGAGATTACAAATTAGCTGGTTTTATTACTATATTATTTTATTTCAAAATACTCACAATCTCGGATTATGAGAGTATTGTTTAATGGTTCAATTCAAGAAAGATTTAGATTATTTACTAGCAAACATGTACTGTATTTGTTATTGCCTTTTTTGCATGTTTATTTTCTTATGCTGCTTGCTTTTATTTAATGTACTGAACAGATCTAAAAAATACTTTTATTTCAACTGTAATTTGACTATGGCAAAATTGTAAACTATAATTTGCATACTGAACAGTTTATAAAAATATAACATATGAAGTATAAATAAATCATGATAAAGAAAAAATAAATAAAAATTCAGTATCAAAAGTAGAGATGTTCGTGGACCCCCGTGTTTTGTTTTGGATTTATCTTCATGTTTTGGTTTTGGCTTTACAAAATCACCCTCAAGTGTTTTGGTTTTGGATTCGGATTAAAATCGATAAACAATTAAAAATCAATAAGAATCAATAAAAACAACTAAAATGTTAGAATCCAATACCCGAGTTCGGGTTTTTAAATCCGAGATCCGAACCAGCAACAGATCCGAGTCGTGACACAAAAGTGAATCCGAACCATGTTCCGGTTCTACTTGGAAACCTTAAATTCAGGTGTGTGTTGAATTTCATAAATCTTGACTCGCACATCTCTAATCAAAATGTATGAATATGCAGTTTCATTATCCCATGAATACCTTCTGTATTTGTCATACAATGTATAATAAGCCTACAATACTCAAAAGATGTTGTAACATTAATTAGATTGTAAAATTAACAAAAATCCTGTGAAAAAATTATTGCAACAAATGACTTAAAGAACACATACAGAACATATAGATTGTACAGTGGAAAGAATTTGTAACATTCCATGTAAGGCTGAAGCACCTTTAATAAAGATTAAAGATCAGATGTGATTTCTTAACTTTTTGGGTAAACGCTCTATGTCTGAAATTAGTCTATAGCTGGTGCCATTCAAACATTAAAATTTCTATGCAAAAATGTGCTTAAGAAAAATAAATATTGTCAATTGGTGCTCAGGAGAAAAATGTACTTATCTACTCTCCTGGAATGTTCAAGAGACTCATCCCATCCATTTCATCATCAGGTGTTGGTCACGAATCTCATGCCCTGCCCTCTGACCTTACCATTTAGACTGCTCCACTGGAACGTCCCAGAGGAGAGATCCATAAAGTACTGTAGACGAGTATACAGGGTTAAACATTCATTCATTGCTGTGTCTAAAACCTCCAACAGATTATACCAGTGATTACCGCTCACCTGGCTGCTCACCTTGTAGGCCTGACCAATTACCTATTACCACTCCCTATATATTTCCAGGTCTAGAAAAGTCTCATTGTCTGAACAACTGTGTTCCTTCCTGAGGATCGTTCTGGGCTCAGTGTCTCCTGTGTTTCCAGAGCTTTCTCCTGTGGATACTCTCCTTGATGAAACTTAACCATTACCTACTGTACTTGTACCATCGCTATTTTGCCTCTCAGCACTGCGGCTTCCATGCCACATACAGATAACCATACTGTTTACCATTGCAGTTGAATAGCATCTCAGCACCATGGCATCCACGCTGCACACAGACTTCTTGCTGTTGTCTGCATTCCATCTACCGCTGTGTATCATATCTCTGTGCAGCGGCTTCCACACCGCACACAGACTGATCATTGTTGTCTGCATTCCATCTACCACTGTGTATCATTTCTCGGCACTGCGGTTTCCACGCCACACACAGACTGATCATCGTCTGCATTCCATCTACCGCTGTGTACCATCTATCAGTGCTGTGGCTCCCACGCTGCACACAGACTACTTCCAACTCCAGCTCCAGTCCTGCGGTACTTACCACCTGCTGTTGCCACACATCTTATCACCTGCGTGCATTCCACTCTGTGTTGTGTGGGCATCATCTGGACTGTGTTGAAAGTATCACTACACTCTGTGGCTATAATGGGTTGCTGCATAATCTAGGTTGACAATTTTGGTTATCTTGTACTGTGTGCTCTTGTCTTAGGTGACAGTCAGCATTGGGGTTCCAGGTCTGGAGGGCATGATCAGGTCACAATCTTTTAGCTTCGAGGTGTTCAGTACTGTGTGTGCCTGAAGTGTCTCTCTATCCTGAGTTCCCTTTCTGGCTTGTTTCCCAGGTCCAGACTGTCAGTACTATATTGTTTTGAGATCAGGTTCTGCTTAAACATCGGAACATAGAAACATATTGACGGCAGATAAGAACCACTTGGCCCATCTGGTCTTCCCCATTTTTAAACATATTGTTACCTCAACCCTTATTGATCCTTACTTCTTCTGAAGGATATCTTTATGTCTATCCCATGCATGTTTAAATTGCTCTACTGTCTTAGCCTCTACCACCTCTGATGTGAGGCTATTCCACTTGTCCACTACCCTTTCTGTGAAGTAATTTTTCCTCAAATTTCCCCTGAACCTACCACCCTCCAGTTTCAGAACATATCCTCTTGTTCTAATACTTCTCTTTCTTTGAAGAATGTCTCCTTCCTTTACCTTGTTAAAACCCTTTATATATTTGAATGTTTCTGTCATGTCCCCCCTTTCCCTTCTCTGCTCCAAACTATACATATTAAAATCTTTTAGTCTTTCCTGGTACATTTTGTGGTGTAGACCTTGTACAATTTTAGTTGCCCTTCTTTGTACAGTCTCTAATGTATTAATATCCTTCTGGAGATATGGCCTCCACAACTGAACACAGTATTCGAGATGAGGACATACCAAAGACCTATACAGTGGTATTTTCACTTCTTTCTTTCTGCTACTGATTCCTTTCCCTATGCAACCAAGCATCTGACTTGCCTTCCTCATTGCTTTATTACAATGTTTGCTTGCCTTTAAGTCACCTGAAATAAAGACTCCTAGATCCCTTTCCTCTTCAGCAGTTTTCCAATATAGTGCCATTAATACTATATTTAGCCTTTGGATTTATGAGACCCAAGTGCATGATCTTGCATTTTTTGGCATTACACTGTAGTTGCCACATTCTTGACCATTCCTCTAGTCTATGGTACCTAGATCATCAATCATTCGTTTTACCCCTCCTGGTGTGTCTACCCTGTTGCATATCTTTGTGTCATCTGCAAAAAGGCATATTTTCCCTTCAATACCATTTGCAATGTTACAAATAAAGATATTAAAAAGCACTGGTCCAAGTACAGATCCCTGAGGTACTCCACTGGTAACATTTCCCTCTTGAGACTGCACGCCATTAACTACAACTCTCTGTTTCCTATCCTGCAGCCATGATCTTATTCATTCAACTATCATTGTATCCAATCCCATGCTTTCCAGTTTATTTAACAGTCTGTGATATCAAAAGCCTTACTAAAGTCTAGATAAGCTATATCTATGACCCCCCTTTATCTATTTCCTTAGTCACCCTGTTAAAAAAGTAAATACGATTTGTTTGACATGATCTCCCAGTAAATCCATGCTGTTTGGGGTCTTGCAAATTGCTGGATTTGAGATAATCTATGACTCTTTCTTTTTTTTCAATTTCTCTACTACTGATGTAAGGGTCACTGGTTGGTAGTTGCTTGCCTCTTCCTTGCTTCCACTTTTGTTCAGTGGGACAACTTTTGTTCTTTTCCAGTCCTCTGGAATTACTCCAGTAGCTAGTGACTGGTTGAATAATTCTGTTAATGGTGTTACCAGCACCCCTTTAAGCTCTTTTAGTATCCTTGGATATATCCCATCTGGCCCCATTGATTTATCCACTTTCAGTTTTGAGAGTTCTGTTAGGATCTTCCCCTCTGTAAATGTGCTTGTTCCTACCTCATTTTTCTGATTACACCTGCATCTTAACTGTGGCCCCTTGCCCTCTCTTTCAGTAGTGAACACTGAACAAAATTAATAATTAAGATGATCAGCTATTACATTGTCTACCTCAACAAGACTTCCTCTTTCTGTCTTTAGTCTTTTTATTCCACCTTTTTTTTTTCTCCTTTTGCTTATATACTACAAAAAAGTTTTTCCCCCTTTACCCTCTGACTGTGCCATTTTCTCCTCAGCATTTGCCTTTGCTCATCTGATTACTTTCTTAGCCTCCTTCTGTTTTACAAGATACACCTCTTTGTCCTCATTATTTTGTGTCTGCTTGTATTTCCTAAAGGCCATCTTTTTTGCTTTCACAATACTTGCTACCTCTTTCCCAAACCACACTGGCTTCCTTTTCCTTGTGGTTTTCCTAACTCTTTTGATATAAAGGTCTGTTGCCTTTAATATTGCACTTTTTAAATGTTCCCACCTCTCCTGCACTCCTTTCAAGTTCCTCCACTTTCCCAAAGATTTGCCTACACATCTTCCCATCCCGACAAAATCAGCCTTCCTAAAATCTAACACCTTTGATTTTGTATTGGATGAGTCAGTATCTGTCTTTATTCTGAACCATACTGCTTGATGATCACTGGATCCCAGGTTTTCACCCTCTTTTATATCAGATATTCTGTCTCCATTTATAAGTATTAAGTCTAATATTGCGTCTTTCTGAGTGGGCTCCCTTACCAATTGCTGGAGGGAGGCTCGCTGCAATGAATTCAGGATGTCCCTACTTCCAGTGGAACTTGCCACAGACACCTCCCAGTTTATATCGGGTAGATTAAAATCTCCCATGATTAAAATCTCTCCTTTTAATGCCATTTTAGTGATGTCCTGCAATAGTTAATTGTCCAGTTCCTCTTCCTGACATGGTGGTCTGTAGATCACCCCAATACGAAGAATCACTTTCTCCCCTGTTTCTATAGTCACCAAAAGGGACTCATTTTTTTTCTTCAATACTATGTATTAACCTAGTATTTATGCTTTCCTTGACATACATTTCTACTCCTCCTCTTATTATTATCATTCTGTCCTTCCTAAATTAAGTATATCCTGGTATAGCTATCTCCCAGTCATGATTTTCATTGCACCATGACTCTGTAATAGCCACAATATCCAGATCATCCCTTGTCATTATTGCAATTAGGTTGGGGATTTTATTTCCTAAGCTCCTAGCATTTGCGCACATTGCTCTTAGAGTTTTATTTGTTTGCTTATTTCTACTGTTCCTAGGTACGTTCATCTCTCTGCCTATGTGTATTTGGTTTTGTTCTGAATTATCTTCAGTTGCTGTGGGTATGCTTCCTGTTCCATTTGCCAGCAGAAATAATACCTCTTGGTTGGGGGAGCAGATTTATTTTTTATTGTTTGGTTCACTGTCCCCCTCTTCTAGTTTAAATAGTTCTTGGTGAAACTTTCAAACTGTTCACTCAGTATTTTAGTAACTTTTGAAGATGGGTGCAGGCCATCATATTTGTATAAGCTTCTATCTTGCCAGATGGCGTGGCTATGGACTGTCATTCCAAATCCCTCCTCATAACACCACTTCTGTAGCCAAACATTGAAGATTCTGATGCAATGATTTCTATCTCTCCCCTCTGTGTACTGGCAATACTTCTGAAAATGTTACAGTGGTTGCCACCTGCTTTAGAGCAGTCCCTAACTTCCTGAATTCATCTTTTACTGCCATGACTTCAGCATTGGCCAGGTCATTTCTCCCTAGATGGACAATGACATCCACCTCTCCATCTTTTCTTGCTGCCTTCATAATTCTCAGCATGCGCTCTTTATCCCTTGGAGCTGTGGCTCCAGGTAAACAGCTTACTTGTCTCTCTATTTCAGCAGTGTTTCTCAGATGTACTCCTCTAATAGTGGAATCTCCCAAGAGAAGTGTAGTCCTTTTTGAAGATGTCATTTTCCTGTTCCTATTCATTTTTCTATAGTCAGTGGAAGACCCCATAGCTTCCTGTTCTGTATTGCCTATATTAGCTGTACCTTCCTGCCCTGCAAGAGCAGTATATGAGTTTTGCAGTGTCACAGCTTGTGGGAGGTGTCTGTTTCCCTTTGGAAATCTCTGCCTTTCAGAGCCCGCAGTAGTCCAGGCAGTTTGTCTTCTTGGGGCTCTGTGAGGCAGTGGTAGCCTCAAGGACACAGACATCCTATATATCTCAGCATGCAGTTTTGCTATCTCCTCCTGCAGCAGAGAAAACTGATTACAGATTGGGCAGCAGCTCAGTCTCCAGAATTCTTCCTGCAAAACAAATGCATTACATCCCCTGCACTGCACTAGGCCAAACATTGTCTCAGATGTAAGTGGTATCGGAAATATGTTACTGCTTGTGTATAATAACTCACCTTTTTCTGTATTCTAACTCACCTGCTTCTGATTCAAACTCACAAATCACTTAAGTATTCAAGCTTCACTTTAGTCTGCAAGCTTCTCTCACTGGAGTAGTTCTCTGGCCTGATTGGTCATTGGACCATTAGGTGAGAGGCTGCCCGGTGGCTTGGGTTCCTGTTCCAATTCTAGTATCCTTGCATTGCTCCAGTCCATGATTCCTAGTGTCTCTAGTCTGCCAGTACCTGTATTACCTATGAGTCATGGTATCTTGAAGCATCCCCGTTTCCTTTACTCAGTTATTACCCTGGGCCTATGCCAGATTTACAGAATACCAGAACCGTGACATACAGCAACTTATTTAAATCAATAAAATTAGTTCCTGTGCCCACTTTGTCAACCCATTTCATGCCCAGAACTTTGCTGGGTAAGGCAAATTGCAAGTAGGCCATATGTAAGTGACTCTCCCTACCCTGTATGTTACAAGTGCCAAAGTTGTTGCCCAAGGCTATTTAACCAATGGAGAACTACAGCTACTTATTAAATTTTATATAATCTGGTGCCAGTGCCCACTTTGCCACCCTATTTTATGCCCAAAACCTTGTTGGATGAGGCAAATTGCTAGTGGGTCACATGTAAGTGATCATCCTCTGTGTGTTCCAAGTATTACATTTGTGGCCCAAGGCTGTTTAACTCTAGCAAAACTACAGGTGCGTATTGAAATCAATAAAATGAGTACCTGTGCCTACTTTGCTACCCTATTTCATGACCAAAACCTTTTTGAACAAAAACAATTGAAATTTGTGTAAGAGACGCACCTTTTTGTTTATACAGTGTGTACTTAGTGGTCTAACTTGATTCAATTGTGTTAATATAACATGTTCTGAATAATAAGCTGGAGCATGAATAAGAAGTGAATAAGAAGCTGGCCGAAATAAGAGGCTGACTTCAGCCTTGTTTCATGCTGCCACTCTGCACACCTTGTGCCCACACCTAAGACCAATAAACATAGGCATATTTATATAATCTGTATTACTTTGACATCTTCAAACCTAATAAGGTCAACATTGAAGATTAGGTACCCATGATATAACATGGGTCTATGTATCTAGCAGTGAAAAGCGAGGAGAAGTGGAGCAGTGGAGAAGTTGCCCATGGCAACCATTCAGCTCCTATCTATTATGTTTTAGACTGTACTTGATAAATGCTACCTCAAAGCTGAGTGGTTACTATGGGCAACTTCTCCACTGGTCCACTTCTCCACGCTTTTCACAGCTTGATACATAAAACCCATTATGTTTTTTAACTTCAATTTGAAGACAAGAATTTATACAATACAAACATTTCAAATATGCTGTTCTATTAATGACATGTCTCCTAGCCAAATGCCAGTTGTAGAGTAGTTACCAGCAATAGAGAGACAATTTTATTTGTACATCCACATTAACTAATGTTTGTTTATCTTCAAGGACTTTGCCTACAAAGAGAGCCACTGGCATGAAGCTTGTTTCAAGTGTGTTAAATGTACTTGTTCTTTGGTAGAGAAGCCTTTTGCTGCCAAGGATGACCTCCTGCTGTGTATTGAATGCTACTCTAATGAGTATTCCTCAAAGTGTTTCAACTGCAAGACCACCATAATGCCTGGTAATTTATTTAAGATAAAATGTTTAATTCATTAAGCCATGATGACACATGCAGTTTCATTAATATATTACAAATTAAGGTCTAGTTTAGCTAAAATGGTAATTTTAATGGGTAACTAAAAAAAATGTACCTTCTTATTGTCATCAATTTTACCTACTGTGCAATCACTTCATATAGTATTTCAGACATTGGCAGTGTAGGCATCATTGGCACAAGGCATCATTTTTAATATTAGATCACAAGACAAAGTGGAAATCTCATATTCTGCATTTATTTACTAACAGTTATTTATATAGTGCACACATATTCCGCAGCGCTTTACAGAGATTATTTGGCCATTCACATCAGTCCCTGCCCCAGTGGAGATTACAATCTATATTCCCTACCACAGGCTCACACACATACACACTAGGGGTTCATTTTTGTTTGGGAGCCAGTTAACCTACCAGTATATTTTTGGAGTGTGGGAGGAAACCCACGCAAGCACATGGAGAATATACATAGTTAGGGCCGTAGTGGGAATCGAACACACGACCTCAGTGCTGTGAGGCAGTAATGCTAACCTTTTTACTGTCTTTATCTAACAATACTATAGTAACTTTGGGTTGTAAGACATAGATGATGGGAATAATATTTAGAGATAAATTTAAAGTGCATCTAAAAGTCTAGAGATTATTTAAGCTAATAAGAACTTTGTCTTGCATAATAAAAATGCCCTTTGAGCACTTAGAACTGTACCCTAGCTAGTCCCACTGACAAAAGAGGATAACGTTAAAAATTGAGGTTAGAAGGATTGAGCAAAAATGTTATCAGATGGGACACAGTCAATGGCGGATAACCACTTATTTATCTAACCTCACACAGAATGCTGATACTAATTACTGTACATGAAATGATTGTTTGGGTTGTGACACACAAGTGACGTTTACTGTGCAAATAAGTGGGTATAAAGCACAGTGGCAAATGCTTCAAATATGTAACACCAGGATGTCACAAAAATGAGCTTTCCAATCTGCAGACACTCAGTACAAAAACTGCTATAGGAAAATGCAGCTGTATTCGCGGCTATGGTATCTGGAAAAAATCTAACAGAGGATATTTATGCTGTAAAGTCGCAATTTACAGTACTTTTTTCTTTCCTGTCAATCCTCAAAATCACTTTAAAAATCTAAATACTTAAGGAACAATTTTCAGCAGTTATTGGAAGCATAAGAAAATTGCTCAACAGTCACTCATGCAAATAACCTCAATTATATTTGTCCAATTTCATTGAAAAGTTACTGGGTAGCAAATCACATTTTTATGTGTACAGTACAGTAGGCCAGCAGAAAAAGTCTACATTTAAATTTAAAAACAACCATTATTTTACAATGACAAGCTCCTACTATGTATAAAAATGCTTATATTATTTTATCTTTTCTGACATTTTATTATCTGCTTTAGAAGTGACTGCTGTGGCCCATGCTATGATCTTGGAAACTCCATAAACAATTGACAAAGGGCCTGATTCAGACCCGGACGCAAGTGGCTGTTCGCTCGTTCGGCGTACGAGCGGAAAAATTTAAAATCAAGCGCTCGCTCGTATGTTCGCTCACAGCTAATCTTCCGCCCCATAGTCTCCCAACCCCTCCTCTAGCTAGCGAACGTTCTAAATAGCGACCGTCCGTCTCCTCTTTGGTTGCAGGGAACGCTCGCACAAGTCAATTCCGGAAGTGGCCCTGTCAGTTTTCGATTGCCTGCTATTTCATTCCACAAACATACTTGAATCGATTAATGGCAATCACTATATTAATTACCTTAATTAGTATTCACATGTTTACAATCCATTTTTTTTTTTCAATGTCAATAAACTTTATTATTGTAAGTGTATGTCATTGAATCCGCAGAATACGTACGGTTGGACCAAGGGGATGGTTGTTCAAAATTAAAAGTTTGTTTGAATGCTACTATTGTTTTGCGTTTTTTTATATGCAGATTTTTCATCTTTTTATTAATATTTAAATTAGCTTACGCATGTCACTGCATCAAGCCTATCATAACTCACATTATATTTGTGAGAGTGTAGGTCACATGACTCATACAATAACCAATAGAATGCTTTCTGTTAATTTACAAAGTACATTAGCCAATCAAATTTTTTCTTGGACCTTTATTAAAACTGTTTGGTGTAAAAAAAATCATTGCCATCATGAGAGCCACAGCTTTTTGTCGCAGAGAACTCCTGGTCCTCACTGATGTGATGGACCGTAGATTAACCAACTCCACGGGCCCCATCACTAACCTCCGCAAGCGGCTTGCCTACGCGGAGGTGCTGCGCCGCCTGCATAGGATCGGATTCCGTCGAAATATCGGATAGTTGGAAAGGAGGTGGTCCGATCTCCGGCGCCGATCCCCGCGCTTGTTGGCCAATTTGCGTTAGCAAATCATGGAAAGTAAGTGTTTTTTTTAGAAAATTTAAAATGCAAGCATACCTGTGTGTGCATGTTTCCCGTATAGCCCTGTTTCTTTATTTTGGACATACCTGCGTGTGCATGTTTCCCGTATAGCCTTGTTTCTTTATTTTGGACATACCTGCGTGTGCATGTTTCCCGTATAGCCCTGTTTCTTTATTTTGGACATACCTGCGTGTGCATGTTTCCCGTATAGCCCTGTTTCTTTATTTTGGACATACCTGCGTGTGCATGTTTCCCGTATAGCCCTGTTTCTTTATTTTGGACATACCTTCGTGTGCATGTTTCCCGTATAGCCCTGTTTCTTTATTTTGGACATACCTGCGTGTGCATGTTTCCCGTATAGCCCTGTTTCTTTATTTTGGACATACCTGCGTGTGCATGTTTCCCGTATAGCCCTGTTTTTTTTTTTTTTGTGTGTGTAAATTTTGGATTCAAAATTTTAAATATGTAATAATATAAATTTTTCAACATCATTTAGGGGCTGAGCGCAGACTACGACATCTCCAACGTCACTGACGTCGGGCTCGTCCCCTCTCCCCCACTCCCACCCAAACATCCTCTCCCCACTCTTCCCCAAATTCCCCCTCCACCCCAGACCTTTCAGACCGTGAGGCCCCTCCCTCTCCTCACATTCCCATCCCTCCAACTTCATCCTCCCCTACACCCCCCCTCGCTTTTCCTCACCCTCCCCTCCACCCCCCCTCTCTTTTCCTCACCCTCAACGACTTCCCAAATCAGCCCTCCTCCCTCCGTGCAGCACTGGCCCACCTCTGAGGAGGACGATTTCGGGGCACCTGGCCCAGGCAGCATTAGGCCCGGTATGTTTCCCTTTTAGACTATGGTTGCTTTTGCATTTTTTTGTTTTTGGGTGATGTTGTCCTTTTGCCTGTGCAGTTCAAAATTGTAAAGTAGTTCTAATGTTTTGGATATATATCTTTGTGAAACAATGTCTAGGATGTTTTCCCCTTACACATATGACACCTGTCCAAACACTCATACTTGTGTCTTTCTTGTTTACGGTAACAACAAATGTAGTATTTTTGCATAGTTGTCCCTATTTTGTGTTGAATTTTGATGTCAAATTTTTTTTTTTTTTTTACAACAATCTTTGCGTTTGGCATTACTTTTGTTTTGTAGATGTTTTTTATTCTCGTTTTTTGGTAGAGTCTGATTTTTAAGTTGTTTGGTAACATATAAATTAAGGTGTCATTTTAGTAATCCCCACATTTTTTAAACCCACAGAGGACCAGAGGCGGAACAAAGAAATGTATGCCGGCTTGCAGAGCTTGAGGGGCCATGTAGTTGGCATGCTAGTGGTCTTGGATCATCTGTTGGCGCTCCTTCGCCACTAATTTTTTTGTTTTCACCAAAAAAATGTTTAAAAAAATAAAATATATTTTGATTTATTTAAGTCTCATTCCTTGTCTGTAAATCTTAGATTGTGGAACCTTACATAAGTCTACTATTTTACCATGATGTTTTAAGTAATGAAAATTGGATTGTAGAAAGCTCAAGTAAGTATGTAAGCTGGCACATTAAACACCTAACAATACCAATAGGTTTGTAGAATTAACAGCAACAATAGTGTTTTCTTTTTTGGGGGTAACGTAAAAATTAAACCAAACCTGCTTAGGCCTACATTGACAAACAGACTGATTCACCATAATATCTTTGGTGTTTGTTTTTAGCCACAAAGAAGGGTCAAAAACATTACAATTTAACACATTACAGGATTAGACATTAAGCAAGTTTGCCTTTTTTTGACCAGGTTACACTTGCTTGTAATTTACCCAGGAAATGTTTGTTTAACGGTAAAAAAAAGTTTAATGCACACATATAATAAACACCAAGTGATTTGTCACAATCAATTCACACAACGAAAACACACACAAAAACCCAAAACACACCCAAAACAACAAAAGTAAAACAACAATCAGGAACTGTTTGAAGAAGTATCATGCCAACATGATTCCACAAATGAGGCGAAGAAATCATTGTTCCCGAAGTTATATCCAATGTGTCCACATGAAGTCAGTTTTTGGGATCAGGTAGTAGGCATCGTTTTTTATGGTAATTTTATGGAATAAAAGAAAAAAAAAAAAATTGAACATTAAAATCTTACATGTCTACATTGTGTCAATTAACTTAATTTTGGAAAATAATTACCTAAAAAATCTGGCCACAATGTCATCGCGTATGGCCCCCCACATACTGACCTCTGACCAACCTCAGGGGGGCTATCCTCAGGCAAGGCATTATCTGGCTGCATTGGGACACCACTCCTTATGGCAATGTTGTGAAATATCCCACACAGGACCACAATTTTCGAAACCATAGCCGGCAAATACATGAGCTCGCCACCAGAGCGGTGGAGGCATCTGAATCGGCCTTTTAAAAGGCCGATACAGCGTTCCACCACCTGCCTGGTGGCTGTAAGTGCGGAATTATACTCACTTTGTGGCCCTGGTGTGGGAACCAAATAAGGAGTGAGCAGCCAGGGCGTGCAAGGGTAACCACTGTCTCCTGTGAAAATATAAAAACAAACATCAGAACCATTGTGTAACAAGCTTTGCATTGGTTTTAACAGAAGGTTTCAACTTACCCAGAAGCCACGCATTACCAGCTTGTAGGTAGTTTAATTTGTGCCAAATCCCTGATTGCTGGATGACAAAGGAATCATGTGCACTGCCGGGGAATTTGGCATTCAGGGACAGGATCTGGAGGGAGGCATCACATACCACCATTACATTCAGTGAATGAAAGTACTTGCGGTTCCTAAAAATAGCCTCCAGCCTTGCTGGAGGCTGAAGTGGTATGTGAGTGCCATCCACAACCCCTATGATGTGTGGGAAGCCAGCTATTTGGTAAAAATTTGCCTTCGCCACATTAAGGGTACCCATATCCAATGGCATTTTAATAAAATTATGGAGGTGTTTAAAAAGGGCCTCCATCACTGCCCTCAGGATCCTTGAAAAGGAGGATTGGGATATTCCCGCAACTATTCCCACAGTGGTTTGAAAGGATCCTGAGGCACAAAAATGTAACACCGACATTAATTGAGTTAGTGGCGGTATTGCTGTAGGACTGTCAATTTGCCGTTCAAGATCACTCTCTATTAATGAGAGAGTGTCTATGATGATTTGTGACGGCAGACGGTATCACCTTAATACCTCATCATCTGGCATTCCAAAAAGGGTGACACATGTTCTATATATCTGGGGCCTTGCACACCTACGAGGCCTATGCCTGGGTCGAAGTTGAGGTTGGTCGGGTTCTGGAACCATGGCCAATATAATACGACCAACATCAACCTGAAATGGTAAGCCAGGTAGTTATTGTTTTAGACAAATGTGTAAAGAAAAATATACTTATCTTTTCTAAGAAATCCAAAGATGCTTACAGGCCTGGGCCGTGTCATGTGCAGAACAACCTACATTTCAAAAGTAGAAAATATGTTTAAGATTAATTAATAAAAAAGGATTGGAAACAAATTCTTTTTGTGAAAAAATAGAGAAGGGAGCACACATTAGTGCAGAAAATAGTACGATACATTTAGTGGTAAGACATGATTTTACAGAGAAAAAATCTAAAAACATTAGTGCGCAAAATAGTACGCTACTTTTAAAGTTAAATCAAGACACATTAGTTCGCAAAATAGTACGCTACTTTTAAAGTTAAATCAAGACACATTAGTTCGCAAAATAGTACGCTACTTTTACAGTTAAATCAAGACACATTAGTGCGCAAAATAGTACGCTACTTTTACAGTTAAATCAAGACACATTAGTGCTCAAAATAGTACGCTACTTTTACAGTTAAATCAAGACACATTAGTTAGCAAAATAGTACGCTACTTTTACAGTTAAATCAAGACACATTAGTTCGCAAAATAGTACGCTACTTTTACAGTTAAATCAAGACACATTAGTGTGCAAAACAGTACGCTACTTTTACAGTTAAATAAGGACACATTTAGTCCGCAAAATAGTACGCTACATTTAGTGTTAAGACATGATTGTTCCCTGAAAATAAACAACATTACTTAGCGAAACATATGCTAAGACCAACACATCGAATTTGTAAATTCATGAAACCAAAAACACTTACCAAAAACAGACAAATATCCCAAAGTTCAAAAATGTCACTGGGGCAATGCCAAAATAACTGTTAAAAAATAAAAACTATTGACGACTATTTTTTACGGTGGTTTTTTTAAATACTTACTCAAAAAATCCAATAAAAATAGCCAAACAATAAAAAAAAGCCAACAGAAAATAAAGAAGTTTGAAAAAAACCAAAAACTCGCACAAACAAATTCCTCCTTCTACTAATAAGCCAACAATCTACTCCAACGCAAAACCTCCAACAATCAAAACATGCCACATCGACTCGAGTCACACCAAGCCATAGTCTTTATTTTCCCACTCAAATTAAGGACGGACAATAGGAGCGCACAGTCAATGATGCGGCCGAATAATGCTGATGCATGTATAAAAACATCACTGAAAACCCAAATCGGTCTGCTGTAGTGAGACCTGAAAGTCCAAAATTACTACAGAGCAGCAAAGCACTGGCCAAGAGGCTCCAGGTAAGTATTTCTCTTTTTTGGGCAAAAGGATTATGTTTAACAATAATTTTGGAAACATTTTACATTATAAATTTTAATCCCATTTTAAAAAAAGGTGTTGAGGATGCCATGGAAGAGGCTGCTGGGCCTAGCAGGCCAACTAAACAAAAAAAAGGCAGCCACAATTCACAAGAAAGGAGATGGAGGTTTTGGTGCAAATGTGCAATGACAACTTGCCACAGGCAGCATGGAATATGGGTGCAAGCCAGAAATGGAAAATGTGGGATGACATAGCCAGTGGTGTCAATAGGGTGGGTGATTTTGTACATTTAACCCGGGAGGTCAAACTCCGGTACGTAAAAATTACATTTTAGTAAAAAGTGTTTACAGGTCCAAATACTGCAGGAATAATGCCAACTTTTTACCCTACAGATGGAGCGACTTCAAATATCGTCTTAAGCAAAAGCTGGCTGATAGGGCTAGGCATGCAGGGGGGACAGGTGGGGGTCCCGCCCCTGTGTCACTGGAGCTCACAGATTTGGAGGAGATGGCCCAGGGGTGTGTGCAGGATGAGAAGGTGTTTGGCGTGTCGAACATGGATACCGACATGCCAGACTTTGCAGCTCCTCATGTTGCCCCAGGTAAATGTTGTAATGTTAACAACTCAGAAATGTGTTTGGGACAATATCTAGATTATAATGTTACTCTTTTCTCTTTTTTCTCACAGAGACACAGGCGGATGAGTCTGCTCCAGAGGGGAGCTTTGGCCGCAGAATTTCTGCTGGCTCTGCAGGGGAGGAAGCAGTAGATCCGGCTGGGGACCCTGTGGCAGACAGTCCAGGGCATTCCCCCTCGCAGGCAGTGGGCCTCCTCACTGATCTCAATATTAAAACGGATCAGCAGACCGAGATTCTGCTGAGGATGGATGCCAATCTGCTATGGGTGACGGACGCCCTGAAGCAAAGTGCTGCGGCCAACGTGACCATTGCTAAGGCCCTGGCAGAAAATACTGGGGCCAACGTGCGAATAGCAAATGCCCTGGAGCAGCTCGTTCGCCAGCACATGTTGGAGCCGGCCTCCCTTCCTGCCGGAACATCAGGACCCTCCACCTCTGGCACAACAACAGCCATCCCTCCAAATGTGCCTAGCCCTATGCCTAGTCCAGAGGCCACAACATCTGCCTCTGGCCAGGCCAGCAGAAGGACATCCCGGACCCGTTCAGACCTCCCTCCCTACCCCGGCCAAATGGGCCAAAAGGCGATGACAGCACTGGCTAATTTTCCCACAATCCTTCTCAGTGTTTGCCCCATATTCCTTAATGCCCAAAACCTCCCTCTCCTTTCTTGTGAATTTGTTATTAATTGTGTTTGTTTGTGGATTTCAAATGCCACTTATTTTGTTTGTGTGTTTCTAAAATCATTTGCTATTTGTTTTTACGTTATCAAGTTTTTATTATTTCCCAAAAATGTAAAAAAAAAAAAATACTGTTGAAAATCTGCACAATTCTATTGGTAATTTATTCAAAAACTGGTTAAAAGGTAATCCCGCAAACAAAATTACAAACAATACAATGGAAATCTAAACATTATTTTTGAATAAAAAAACCAAGGGTTAAAAACAATATATGAGTTTTAATTAACACTTTGCAAAGTTAGGTCACCTGCGTACGGTTTTTTGCTACTAAAAAAAGGCTATTTCCTAAACACCTTGTTTGTTTTTGAGGCCTCAATTGATAAATCGGGAAACCATCGATGAGCCACGGGAAGAACGAAGATACCATCGTCATTGCGATAGAGAATACCAGACCACAAGCTGAGCGAGCAGTTTTAATGGAAAGTGGATCAGACAGTGACATAACACTTGTTCCGTTCACATTGGCCGTTCGCATCAGATAATTTAGGTACGCCCAAAAAACGCCTCAACGCGCCTGCGTTTTCCCATCTCCCCCCCCGTCATAGGCCCAAAAACGGACAGTTCTGTCAATCACATTTGACATGTCACTTCCTGTTCGCTATTCGACGAACGACTGAAAAAATTATCGCATTCAGCCGTACGCACATGCGCACTGTTACACCGACGCATGCGTGTTTTAACAACATCGGATGACTACGAGCGTACGGCCGCTTACGAGCGGCCCTGAATGAGGGCCAAAGTCCTTTACCCAAAATTAATTTATTATTATTCTGTACAACTGCTAAAACTTAAATAATGTTTTCCACTTGTACATCATGATTAACTCCATTTTACTTCCTATACAGTAAGTGTAACTTTACTACCATAGTATAAAATTTGGCCATGTTCAATAATCTACTTAAACATTAATTAGGGACATTTTCTACTAGACTTTATACAGGTTCTCTATGCAAATGAACTGGTATAACATCGGGATGTAGTTACCATCCCGGCAGTCGGGATGTCGGCGTTCAGAATATCGGTGCCGGAATCCCGGCCGCTGGCATCCTAACGGTAAGTATTAGGGTGAGGGTTAGGTTTAGGGGTTGGGTTTAGGCACTAGGGAGAGGGCTATGGTTAGGCTGCGGGGGTGGGGGTGGGGGGGTAGAGTTAGGGTTAGGCTGCGGTAGGGAGGGTTAGGGTTAGGCTGCGGGAAAGGTGAGCTAGGGAGGGTTAGGTTTAGGAGACTTATTCTGACTGCCAGCATCCCGCCTGCCGGGATCTCATACCTAACCCATAACATCCTATTAATGTACAATAGATATAGCAATAATTACACATGTGTAGCAAATAATAGTTGAAGATTACATAGTGGTAGCAACATCACACTAGCTGAAGATTCTGGCAATGATTATAAATAAGCATGCAGGAAATAGGTAAATATACTGGAGATGCTTGTAAATATAAGCTTGCAAAAATAACAAGGCTGAAGCAGCTGGATATTCTGGAATGGCATTAATTATACTATTCAGATAGCAGTGCTAAAGTAGAAGGATATTCTGGCAGAAACAAGGCTGAAGTAGCTGGATATTGTTACAATGGTTGTAAGTTAACTATACAGGTAACACGATGCAAATGCAGAAGGAGGTGTCAGCCACAGTAGACCAGGACATTGCACAGGGGGTGCAAACATTTTCACCCCCTTAGGAGTCGAATTGTGAAAAATCCCTTCTTAGTGGGCACCTACATCATGAAAGGAATATTCTCCACGATGCTTCTACAGTCAGGTCCATAAATATTGGGACATTTACAGAATTTTCATATTTTGGCCTCTATTCACCACCACAATGGTTTTGATATGAAACAAACAAGATGTGCTTTAACTGCAGACTTTCAGATTTAATTTGAGGGTAATTACATCCAAATCAGGTGAACGGTGTAGGAATTACAACGGTTTCTATATGTGCCTCCCACTTTTTAAGGGGCCAAAAGTAATGGGACAAACTAAACAATCCTAAATCTAACTTTCACTTTTTAATACTTTGTTGCAAATCCTTTGCAGGCAATTACAGCCTGAAGTCTGGAACGCATAGACATCACCAGACGCTGGGTTTCATCCCTGGTGATGCTCTGCCAGGCCTCTACTGCAAATGTCTTCAGTTCCTGCTTGTTCTTGGGGCATTTTCCCTTCAGTTTTGTCTTCATCAAGTGAAATGCTTGCTCAATCGGATTCAGGTCAGGGGATTGACTTGGCCATTGCATAACATTCCACTTTTTAGCCTTAAAAAACTCTTTGGTTGCTTTTGCAGTATGCTTCGGGTCATTGTCCATCTGCACTGTGAAGCGCCGTCCAATGAGTTCTGAAGCTTCTGACTGAATATGAGCAAATAATATAGCCCGAAACACTTCAGAATTCATTCTGTTGCTTTTGTCAGCAGTCACATCATCAATAAATACAAGGGAACCAATTCCTTTGGCAGCCATACATGCCCACGCCATGACACTACCACCACCATGCTTCACTGATAAGGTGGTATGTTTTGGATAATGAGCAGTTCCCTTCCTTCTCCATACTCTTCTCTACCCATCACTCTGGTACAAGTTGATCTTTGTCTCATCTGTCCATAGGATGTTGTTCCAGATCTGTAATGGCTTTTTTAGATGTTGTTTGGCAAACTCTAATCTGGTCTTCCTGTTTTTGTGGCTCACCAATGGTTTACATCTTGTGGTGAACCCTCTATATTCACTCTTGTGAAGTCTTCTCTTGATTGTTGACTTTGACACATATACATCTACCTCCTGGAGAGTGTTCTTGATTTGGCCAACTGTTTTTCTTCACCAGGGAAATAATTCTTCTGTCATCCACCACAGTTGTTTTCCGTGGTCTTCCGGGTCTTTTGGTGTTGCTGAGCTCTCCGGTGCATTCTTTCTTTTTAAGAATGTTCCAAACAGTTGATTTGGCCACACCTAATGTTTTTGCTATCTCTCTGATGGGTTTCTTTTGATTTTTCAGCCTAATGATGGCTTGCTTCACTGATAGTGACAGATCTTTGGATCTCATATTGAGAGTCGACAGCAACTGATTCCAAATTCAATGTCACACCTAGAATCAACTCCAGACCTTTTACCTGCTTAATTGATAATGAAATAATGAGGGAATAGCCCACACCTGTCCATGAAATAGCTTTTGAGTTGATAGTCCCATTACTTTTGGCCCCTTAAAAAGTGGGAGGCACATATAGCAACCGTTGCAATTCCTACACCGTTCACCTGATTTGGATGTAATTACCCTCAAATTAAATCTGAAAGTCTGCAGTTTAAGCCCATCTTGTTTGTTTCAATTCAAAGCCATTGTGGTGGTGAATAGAGCCCAAAATATGAAAATTCTGTCAATGTCCCAATATTTATGGACCTGACTGTATACAATTCAACCCAATGGGTGGAATTCAATTGTTTTCGCGGCCCGCATCTCCCATCTAAAGTGACAGGAGATCGCGGGCCGCTATGTAATTGTTCTAGATTTTCGTGCTGATCACGCCCATCAAAACCATTGTGGTGGTGAATAGAGGCCATAATTCTGTCAATGTCCCAATATTTATGCACCTGACTGTAGGTCCAGGGGTTTGGGCTGGGCGTTAATGAATCAGTCAGTCAGGACATTTGATTTTACATTATTAATTATTCATTTTGAATTATAATTATTATTAGCTTACTATCCAAAGTCCAGGGGTGCCATGAAGGGCCCAATGCTATTTAGAAGCCTAATGATGAATAGTATGGATCTTCTGTAGAAAGGGGATAAGGGGCTACACATGTTTTTCTTTGACTTATTTGTAACACACTGTAGAACCCCAAGCCACTGGTAACATATGGATTTTAAAACTGCTACACATCACTCGCAGTTTGGGTTTCCATCCTCCAAATCTCTAGGTAAAACATTGGGTGATTTTGGATGGCAAAATCACTGTAAGATTTGCAACGACTTTGAAGTCACCTAAAAATACACAATCTATTATATACTCTCCCCAAGACTCCACCTGGCAAAGTTATAAGGAAGACAGCAGAGAATGGTTAAAAATGTGGGACTCGTGAACTTCCGGTTCTGGATTAAGTGTCTCCTCCGTGCAGCTTATCCGCGTTCCCGGACATTTAATCTCTTAAAAGTTGCTTGCTGTCCTCCAAATAGGGCTCCCCCACCTCCTGACAGCACTTGGAAAAATATCTAGCTAGTCGTTCCCCAAGCCACTGCAGCCAGGAAAAACGCTGGGCTGACACAAACATGGCACTGGATGCTGACACAACGGCAACCTCCCCAGCATCAAAGAAAGCTGCAGCAAACTCTGAGGACACAAGTTTACCACACGTATGAAGATCCTCTGAAGCTCCAGTCTCATATGGGGATGTAGTAGAAGCAAGTAAGTCCACTTCTGGACCCCTACTGTTTCAGACTGTATCTGATATTTTAATCCAGCTTCAAAACTTAAGCCACAAAGTTACTGATCAAAACATCAGATCGGAGTTGTCTGTCACGGGTTAGGTACGGGTTGTCGGTGCTCGAGATCCCGACAGTCAGAATCCCAATTCTGGCATCCCGACCAGGTTAGAATGCTGATGCCCCCAGGTAAGTAAGTCTAACCTAACCCCTAACCCTACCTCCCTGGTGCCTAAACCTAACCTCCCCCCTAGTGCCTAAACCTAACCCTCCCTCCCCACAGCCTAAACCTAACCACCCCCCGCAAGCTAACCCTAACCCTCCCCCTTGTGTCTAACCCTAGCCCATTACCCTAACCCACCCCTAACACAAGTACTTACCTTGGGGATTCCAGCGGTTGGGATGCCGGTGCCGCTATTCTAAGTGTCTGGATTCTGTCTTTGGCATTCTTACTGCTAGAATCACAGCAGACGGCATTCTGACCGCATCCCCTCTAGTGTAGCAAATGGGTTGCGGCTGGGAGCTACTCTCTGGGGTGATAGATATAATGTTGTAATCTAATCTACTGGCTTCAATTTCTGCTATTCTGGAAGTCCTCTCTTCATTAATTGAATTGGTTCTCATTTCTGGAAACTTTTTGCTCCCTACTTATTATTTCCCCTTTTCATTATCTAGTTTTAGTACTTTCCTCATGTTCCATCCCTTCCCCTTTCCCCACCTCCCTCCTTCAAGTGGTAGTCCTCACTATGCTGTTTTATCGCCTAATTTCATTGTAGTTAAAGTATGACTAGTATTAAAATAGATGTGGAATATTAGATGTTCTTAGTCTCCTGCCAAATGGCACAAAGTACTTCTGTATTTATCTAAACAGAATATCAACATTGCATTTATTCAGGAATCTCATTTAGTTCCCTCTGAGATGGCTAATTTCAAATGCATAATTGGCCCTTGGTTGTTGCAGCCCCACATACTTCCAAAGCAAGAGGAGTTGCCATGTTAGAGAAATAAATATCTCCAATTGTGGATATGCTGAATGCTGATCCTGAAGAGAGCTATGTCATAGCTGTTATTCCTTTTCATAATCTGTCTTATTTTCTATGCAATGCACAGTATATGGCCCAAATGTTTGTTAAACATTTTTGTGCTAAGCCTCTTATAGTATGTGGTGATTTTAGTTTGGTGTACTATCATGTGTTAGATAGATCTCACTGTTCCTCTAAATTGCCCATCCTTCCCAAAATGGGAATCTCTTTATATGCATCTAGACTCCAACTAGTTGATATCTGGAGGGTGTTGCTCCCCACGGACAATGACTACACGTGTCTGTTGGCGGCACACGATACACTTTCCCAAACAGACTATATTTTATTTTTCAAGACATTATTTCTCATGGTCCCATAGGCAAATATTGAACTGATTGCTATTTCTGACAATGCTCTGACCTGGTCTAATTTACATATTGCACTAGACAGGGGCCCCTAAAAGACCTGGTGGTTCCCTTCACACCTTTCACACTCTCTTAAACTTAAAAAAAAGACTGTAAACTGTTTGAGAGGAGTATAAAATTAACGATATATCTCATGTGACAGTGAAGAAAATAACGCTCTAAGGCAGACTTCCTCCATTTCAAATTTATGCTCTCATCCTACAGTATTGCCCTTTCCCTTTGTAAACAGTCATAGTTCAAGAACCTCATTTCTTCCCAGTCCTCAAACCCCCAGCGTCTCCTCGTACCTTCAAGTCCCTCCTCTGCCTGCCCCCTCCTCGCCTCCCCATCTTGCTCTCTGCTCTTGTCTTTGCCACCTACTTTGCATCTAAAATTGACTCTGTCTCCATACATCAGGACATCATATCCCACCAGACCCTCAGCACTCCACCCCCTCCTTTCCAGGACCAACCCTCCCCATCCATCCTACCAACTCTGACATTTTTCTCCACTGTATCTGGAAAGGAAGTCATGGCCCTCATCCGGTCCCCCCTTCCACCTCCCACTTGACCATATCCCTTCCAATCTCCTCCTCTACCTCTCTCCTTCTCCCTGTACCCATCTTGCCAACCTCCTAAATCTCTCCCTCTTATCTGGCACTTTCCCTTCTGCATACAAACATGATCTTGTCATCCCCATTCTTAAAATACCTACCATTGATCCTAACACTCTCTACAACTACCTACCCATCTCTCTCCTCCCTTTTGTCTCCAAACTCCTTGAGCATATTGTTTACAACCACCTTACCACCTTTCTTTCCTCCCACTCCCCCCTTGATCCATTTCAGTATGGCTTCCATTCTCTTCACTCCACTCCACTGAAACCGCCCTCACGAAAGATAGCAATGACCTCCTTGCTGCCAAATCTAAGGGCTATTACTCTTTGCTCATTCTCCTCGACCTCTCTGCTGCTTTTGACACTGTGGACCACCCTCTCCTCTTTCAAATCCTTCACTCCCTTGGTCTACATGACACTGCCCTCTCCTGACTGTTGCCCATACCTCTATGAATGTTCCTTCTCTGTCTCCTTTCATGACTCCTCTTCCCCCCACTTCCACTTACAGTAGTTGTTCTCCAATTTTCTGTTCTTGGACCTCTCCTATTCTCCCTCTATGTGTCTTCTCTAGGTGAACTCATCAGCTCTTTTGACTTCCAATATCAGCTCTTTGCTGATGATACTCAGGTCTACCTTTCCTCCGCTGACCTCTCCACCTCTCTCCTAACTCGTATCTCCCACTGTCTCACTGCTCTCTCTGCCTGCATGTCCCAGTGCTTTCTTAAACTTAATATGTCTAAGACTGAGCTGATCATCTTACCACCCTCCCGAATAGCTTCATTTCTCTCAATTTCATTATCAATTGAAGGCACAACTATCTTCTCTAGCCCCACTCACAGTCCTGTCATTTCCATCTCAAAAATATTTCTAATATCGGATCCTTTCTCACGCAGAATGATACGAAAACCCTCATCCACTCACTGGTCATCTCCAGATTGGACTACTGTAACCTCCTCCTATCTGGCCTCTCTGACTCCCACCTCTCTACTCCAATCTGCCCTCAATGCTGCTACTCAGCTCATCTTCCTCTCCAAACATTCTACATCTGCCTCCCCTCTCCTACACTGGCTCCCCTTCCCATTTAGAACCCAATTCAAGGTTCTTACACTCACATACAAAACCCTCACCCATTCCTCTCCCATTTACATCTCTAACCTCATCTCCCTTCACACTCCTGTCCACCCTCTTCACTCAACAAATGCACTCTGCCTCTCCTGCCAACTGATTACTTTCTCCCACTCCCACATCCAAGATTTTGCTGTGCTGCTCCCTACCTCTGGAACACACTCCCTCTCACCATCAGCCTCTCCACCTCTCTACAAATCTTTAAATGGGCTCTCAAGACCCACTACTTCATCAAAGCATTCCAGCTCTCATCCTAACCAACTGCTACATGCTCCTTCCTACCCCATCTGTGTCACGCCTATTAGTTTGTCCCTCCCCATTACAATGTAAGCTCTCACAAGCAGGGCCCTTTACCCTCTTGTGCTTCTCCTTACTTATACTTTCATCTTCTCCTTACTCCCCACTAGGACACCTAACACTTGGTTGCTTATGCCCTGTTGCTTATTGTACTGTAAGTCATCGATTTCTTGTTCACTTATTTATGTACTTTGTAAGGCGCTGTGGAACACTTGTGGTGCTATATAAATAAAAGATAATAATAGTCCAATCCCTTTTTTTTGGCAGACAGCCAAATCTGTCATTAACGGTGCCATAGTTTCTTATGTATCCTCCATGAATAAGAAAAATTCTACCTCTTATGTAACACTGCAAATGGCCCTATGTGAGGACTATCAAACATTTAAAACTGATCTATCCCCTACATCTAAACATCTTTCTCAGGTAGAAAAAAATAATTTTGATGAATTTCTACAAACTATGGGAGATTGATACTTGTTATCTGTCAATTATCAGTTACATACATTTGGAAACTGGGCACATCCTAACCAATATTTTAAATGGTATCTGACCCCCAATGTTAGTCCACCCACTCTAAACTTTTAATGGTTTTTTTCTTCTAAAATGCAGATAGCTTCCATTAAGAGGTATTTCTATGAATCCCTTTTATTACAACTACTTCTCACCCCCTTACACAAACCACACAACCTTTTATATTCTACCAATCTTACATATCCTAAGTTGCATTCTGATGTGGTCCACACTTTAGTATATTCAGTCACTTTGGAGGAGGTGACTAGAGCGATTCAAAAGTACCAGGTCCAGATGGTCTGGGTGGAGGTATTCTACCATATTATTTATCATGAATCTCTTCCTCTTTACTATAACTCTGCTAGTCTTAAGGTTCTTCCCAAGCCTGGATGAGACTTAACTTTACCTGACTCTTATAGACCAATGGGTCTGATTCAAAGATTTATGCAAAGCCAATATTTTTGCAGATTACGCGACTGTGTGCAAATGCATATGCTAAATAAAACAAAAAATAACCTTACTTCTGCAGATAAACAACAGATATGCAGCTTATAAGATAATAAAAGGAGTTTTCACCATTCTCCAATAAACATTTTAGTGATAAAAAAATAATAATTATCCCCAAGGTGCTTTCTTGAAACAGTGCATACACCAGTGGAAAAAATGGGTGAAATTTACTATATACTCCAAAATGCTTTGATAAAGCATTCCTTTGAATCGTGTTTCTCTTTAAAATGTGCAGAGATAGTATGCATTTCTAGGCCTTTTCTTATATTGTATACATGTTCAGCTAGGTGAACTTTAAGGTTTCTAGTTGTCTTTCCTATGTAGATCAAGCCACATTGACATTCCAGAGCATAAATTATAGTTTTTGAATTGCAAATAATAAAATCTTAAATTGGATATACATTGCCATTGGCTTTGAACTTACATATTCTACAGACCTACACATACTATAAGACATAGGCCACACTTGTGGAAATCCTTAGAACGCACACTTTCCCTAAAACATCATCTATAAATCTTTGCCAGAATACCAGGTTTGCACCCAGTACCCCCTCAGACCAATTAGTTTGTTTTTCCCAGAAGGCTATGAAGAGATTGGCATAACTGGGCACAAACCTGGTACCAATCGCAGTTCCCACTTAAAATAGTAGGATCCATTAAAAATAAAATAATTATTTAATAAATGAATTAAATTCCTTCCATGATAAAGTCCCTCAATTCTACAGACAAGTCAGTCTGGTCTAAAAAATGGGATACTGCTCTCAAGACTATACTCAAGTCAATAATTGTATATAAGGTGCTTACATCAGAACTAGCCAAAAAGTAATTTTCCTCCCATTTAATTTCCTGTATTTTGATTAAAAATCTTTTGTAGGCAAGCTCCAGTTTTTTTAATCAATTAATGCTGAGAGATTTGAGGTAATACTATTTGTCCATGACACAATGGGCATGCCCGGGGGATGTAATAAATCTTTGTGTACCTTGGGGAGGACATATAGTTGGAATGGATGGGGACTCTATATTGATAAAATCATACTGTGATTTACAAATAATTCCTTTCTCAAATGGATATGCACAAAAGTTGAACTGTGCACAAGCAGTGATTGCAGTGCAATTGCACCCATGCATAGAAACCACTTGAAAAGTGAGTGTGAAGTAGTTACCATTTGGGGGATGGTATATACCATTTGGTAATGGGGGGTGGTTATAAAATTGCAGGTGAGTATGACTGTTTAAACACGGTCTCATGGGTATGGTTATAATAGCCATTGCGAATGCCTACACAGCATGAGAGCTCTCTGCATGTCAGGAGAGCTGCAGTGATTGGAGCAAGTCAGACTTAACTTACAAGCTTTGTGAATGGCTGATGTGCGTCAAAGGCACCAATGTTTATGCTATTGCACATTGTCTGACAGATATTTAAGGAGGCAACACTGGGCATTCCTGTGCTTGGCTTTTGCCTAATATCATACACCAAGACCAAATTGGATTTACAGTATATGGGGATGTCATTCTGTGGTCAATGTTAGAAGAGCTCTGGGGACCATGTAATCTCTACTTACCATTAAAGATCCCAATCCCATAGTAATTTTTTCACTTGATGCCGAAAAGGCATTCAACCTTATTCCCTACATTAGAAAAAATTCAGATTCTCGTTAAAGTTTATACATATTTTGTGGACCCTCTACACGAACTATTAGTCAAAAGTTTCATGTAATGGCCATTAATCCACCCCAATTCCCATTCAAAAAGGAATAAAATAAGGTTTCCCACTTTCTACTTTCTTGTTTGCCATAGCACTAGAACATCTAGCCATAGCCCTACGTACTGTGCTACACCCATTCTTCAAGGAATTTATATAGGCAAAGTGACCCTTAAAGTAGCATTGTTCACAGACAATATGCTCTTGTTTATATCTAATTCAGCTTTATCTGTTCCAGCAGTTATGGATTTATGAATCTCCTTTGGTTCCTTCTCTGGATACAGGGTCAATGTTGACAAATGAAAAATTCTGCCAATTTTGGGTTCCTTAACACAATTGGATTCTATACTAGCTCTCCAATATTTCAAACTTAATACCTCCCAAATTAAATACCTAGGGGTCCAGATTACATCTAATCTTTCACAGCTATATTCAGCTAATTTTTCCCTAATACTTTAAGTTATACTTCTGTTAGATAGCTGTAAATTTCTTCCTCTATCCCTCCTGGGCCGAGCAACAGTTATAAAAAGTGTGGTCTTTCCCAAAATATTCTAGCTCATGCAGATGCTCCTTATCGCTCTTTCTAGAACTGATATAGTTCACCTTACTCTGTTAATTTCCCATTTGTATGGCAAGGTAAACACCCTAGAACTCCAATGTCAATATTAAAATTGACTCATTAAAAGGGGACATAGGGATTCTGGATTTTGCTGCCTACTCCTTGGCTGCATTTTTTAGATATGTATGCATTGGTTACTTGGTAGAATTACATACACAGACATCTCTTTAGATATGGAATTATATTCCCCATACTCACCAGGGACCCTACTACACACAAGACTGCAGGATATTCCTAAAGATTTTGTCACTCATACTATTTTTAGAGAAACTTATTATTCCAGGATTACTATCACTAATAAAATACATAGAAATCACCTCTCTTCTCCCCACATACCATTATGGAGAAATCTGGCTTTTCCCCAATTCTCACCAATTCCCACTTTCTATCATGGCACGACAAAGGGCTTAACACATCTAAGGTATTTGATTTGAGTGGTATTCTACGTTCTTTTTCTGGTTTACAGCAACTTTTCCAAATTCCACATCAAGATTTTTATATGTACCTACAAACGAAAATATTAATCCAATCCATTCCACCAGCAATGTCCCCACCCCCCCCGATCTCTATGGACCCACTCATTTGCTTACTGAACTACTTAAGTCATATATCCTATAGGGCAAAATACTCTACTCTAGTTAATTAAATGCAAGAATCACAATATGACAAAACATTCTGGGTTGGCGTGTAGATATGTGGTCCTTATTCTCTCTTGAAGATTTGTTTACTCATTTTGATTCCACTCTATGTATCTTTTAATCTGCCTATCTACAGGAGGTTCACTTACAAGTTACTTTTCAAGCCTACATAGCCCCATCACAACATATGCATTTGGTCCCTTCTGAAACCAGTAATTGTCTAAAGTGCCACATGTTAAATGCCCCTGGGAATGTGGAAAGATTAAAAGATTTTGGAACAAAATGATCTCTTTTATAATTGACATCTTTTCTTTAAACCTCTAACCTGATTAGTTGGCATGTCTTTGTTCTAATTTTCAAAATTGGAACCTAGGGCTTAATAAGAGAGCGTTAATCTCCATCTTTATAATATTAATTTCAATAGCAAAGAAAATTATCCTAATCCATTGGACTATGCATTCAACCCCTACTCTTAATGAAGTAAAACTTCTTCAACTCTTATATTTTAATAGGAGATACTGTCTTCCTGATTAAATAGAGGTGTGGTGAAGTTCTATAAAATATGGGGCTTATATATAGATCATCTGCATCCCCCTACTCAGGAACATATCTTTAAGTTATTTGAATCCACAGACTGGTTTCTTCACCGCTGTTTACTGCTAGAACCATAACTGACATTTTTAATGAGTTCTCTTGGTCCTATTGATCCCTGAATACATGTACACTTTACCTAAGTGGTACCATCTTTCTTCCATAAGACCATTCTTCCTCCATATCCTCCCTATTGCATCTTATCGTGGTCTTCCAACTCCTCCCCCATCTTATACAGGTATATGTTAATTTGAATACTTGCTAGAGCTACCGTCATATTGACTAGTTTATTTAATGTCAATGTATGTGATACATTCTATGACCTTATTTCTCTGGCATGGTCATTATCTCCTTTATTGACTCCTATCTCAGTTGAGATTACCACCCTGATTTGTGTATATGTTTATTGCTAATGTATTCATAGTTGTCAATTTCAATATAAATTTATGGCCTCAACTTTAAGGTATCACCTGTTATGGCTGTAACATTCTTTTGTTTTGTTTATAACAAAATCTTAATAAAATAGTTTTACAAAAAATCTGGGACACACAACATTTAGCTACGTTCATTGAGTAAAAAATTGCATTATATATGAAACATACACCTAGACAAATGCATTATCTACCCTATAATTAGTAATAAATGTATTTATAAAGTATCAGAGGTTTAATATTATTTAAGACAAAGTTCAGTCTATGTAACCATAACAATTCCTCAGAAAATTTCAGGCCATTTAAATAACCATACCTTTCACCCAATAGCCACTTCCAATTGCTGATATGTTTAGGAGTGTCTGTGGGACTGCAGAATATTTTGGATAATGCCTACTCTATTATCTTGCGTTCACTGCAAGTATACTAATGAGGGGATATGGTCAGCCAATGGGAGCTATTATTCCCCACCTGATAGCAGGTGTAAGCACAAGTTATGCCCTGCGGAACAAACTTTATAGCATTTGACATTCTGTGTTACTGGATATTTCTTATCCTCAGTGGGTAACTATCCTTATACTGTTTATTATTACAGCTGTATTTGCAAGCATATGTCTGAATTCATGGTTGACAATGCCAGGCACTGAGAAAGAGAAAAACTATAAATTTTGCACTGCCACATGCTCATTAACCTCTGTAGCAAAACAGGAAAAATAATGAAAATAATTAATATGAACATTAAACCCTGAGCATGAAAATTGTTGCCCTGGGCGTATGCCCGTTGCCTTTCTAGTAAATATAGACCTGTATACAAAACAGATATGTCATAAAATTTAAAAAGATCATGAAACAACATAATCTGTTCTATAATTGTATATAGGACACATAACATTTTATGTTTTATCATATTGTAGGTTCTCGAAAAATGGAGTACAAGGGGTGTAACTGGCATGAAACATGTTTTGTCTGCCAAAGTTGTCAGCAGCCTTTAGGAATAAAACCATTTATTCCCAAACTCTCCAGTCTATATTGTGTACCATGCTATGAGAAACAATTTGCAAATCAATGCAAATCCTGCAAAAAGGTAAATAGTTCATTTTATATTTCTACATAATTTCTCCATAGGAAATACACTTATGCAAAATACACCATCTGTACATGTTCTTATTCATCTAGAGACAACTAAAGGCCATCAGCCATTTATATAAGGTTACATTAAGGTTCATATTTATCAAACCGATCTGAAAAGACAGATTTTCTATCACCACTTATATTGAAAATTTATATTTTTTGGAAGAATTTATCAAAAAAGTAATTGGGGCAGCTATGTCATGTAATATTCATGTCACTAGTGACACTGGCCTGCAGATGTGAGATTAGTATTACCCCATGCCAGGTCAGTGAGATGTCAAAAAAAGCTCAAGCTGGTTTATAGGCTCCCAGATGTGCACTGGAACATGAAACCTGCACTCGGGCCTCCAGTTTTAGGTTAATCAAAAATGTAAAAATAATGTGTGTTTAAAAACAAAATAAGAAAAAAAATTGAACAAAATCAAAAAAGGAAAGAGATTTGATTTTGTGTATTGAGACAATAAAAATTACATAGAAAAGAAGAAAGGCCACATTTTAGTGGAGTTACTTGTTTTGCTAAAGGACATCCAGTCATTTTTACTCTGAAAAACAACTTTTTCAGATCTCATTCCTTTATTTATAGTGGCATGTACTTTGTACTATCAATTAGCATTTCTGCAGAGAGATGCCCATCAACCAATTGAATTGTATTTTTGTTAACAGACAGAAATAACAAAGGCA
The DNA here is from genome assembly GCA_031769625.1 of Taudactylus pleione. Lineage (NCBI taxonomy): Eukaryota > Metazoa > Chordata > Amphibia > Anura > Myobatrachidae > Taudactylus > Taudactylus pleione. The sequence continues at coordinate 31,055,244 of JAUIMM010000014.1, forward strand.
GTCCCAATGTCTTTTTACTGTTAATTTAAGCCATTATTAAGAAGAAAAGTTAAGGTTCATAAGTGGTAGGATGTATGGTTCTAGGCGCACTTCTAATTTATCAGGATGTCTCTCCAAAGTAAATGTGTACCTTCAAGTGTGCTATGCATAGACACTATAACCAGGGGGGGATCTCCACCACCACCCCAAACATTTGAGAGGCACCAGTCAATGCTGCTGGGAGAGCAGAGCTCCATCACATAGTACAGAGTTAGTGGGCACTAGGATCTACTGAGGCTCTCATATCAGGTCTAGCCTGGAACATGTGCTACTGTGCATATTCAGCCATGCTGCGGGTCTCTCTCCTCTGGTATACATTAGCCACAGATGCACCCCAGGCTCATTGGATTCTACTACAGCCACAAGGAATGTCTACCTATTCTGTACCACCACCTCTTAGGTGCCCAAGCACCCTACTGCCATGACATTGTGTTTAGAGTCTGATGGTGCATTCTGCACCAGATGCATTACAACACCCAGCAAACCCTGTATGCTCCAGGCTGCCACTGTATATCTCCTGCTGATGAGATTCCTGCATTGCTTGAAATAAACATGAAAGGTTAACATGCCATTTTGGGCATTTTAGACCAACTTGCTGATTGTGGATGCGTCATGGTCTGAGTATTCTGTAGATCTGGTTGGACCCTTGGACTGAATGGAGGTGCAGATGAAATGAGGAGGCTTAATGTAGCTCTTGCACATGAGTATAACCAGGAGTATAGGTGCACTAGTGACAGTGTAGGAACCACAGACTTGTGATATGCATAGATACCGAACTGGAACTGGAGTGAACAGACCAGGTCCACTTGGTTACCCCTCGCCTAGTGACATTTGAAGATCAGCATGACCAGGGAAAGATTCCAGAAACAGGAGTGAACATCAGGACTCAGAACTATATAGTACTGGTAGATAGGAACTCAAAACTGAAGCCAGGAATCAGAGACTTATGTAGTCAGAGTACAACTTGAGAAAGCTGTAACTCTGGAACTGGAACAATTGAGGAACTCAGAAACTGAGAGTCAGAATAGTTAGTAATACAGCTTACTGGACACCTCAGTGTACAGACTGTATACTGCATACTGAAACCTAGCCCTGGAACCAGCACCCTTCTATGAACTAGGCCAAGACAATAGCACATAGCACTGGGAAACCAATACAAGGTCAGCACAATAGTATAACCAAATAACCCGGGCAACCACCAAGCACAGAGTAAAACAGAAGAGATAACTTGCATGCACTGTCCCAGCGGTATGATGGAATGAAGACAGCAGCTGTACTCACTGCACTGAAGAGTAGTAGCTTGGTATGCAGTGTGGAAGCTGCCGCACTGATAGGTGACAAACAATACACAGCGGCAGATGGAAAGCAGTATACTGTACTTGCTGGTTGAGACAAAGTGGTTGGAGCAGGTCTGTATGCAGCATGGGAGCTGCGGCGGTGACAAGTAGCGGAACACAGTAGCAGATGAAAAGCAGGTCTGTATGCAACGTGGAAGCTGCGGCGCTGACAGGTAATGGAACACAGCAGCAGATGCAGGGGCGTAACTACACCTGGGGGGCCCCATGGCAAAATTTTCACAGACACCCCCCCCCCCCCAGGTAACCCTCTGCTTGCTCCCCCTCCACCAGGACGCTGGGAACCTGAGCCTTTATAGTCGGGCCCTGACGTCAGACGCTGCAGCCATGGCCAATACGTGATTGCGCCTGCTGCAAGGCCACGTCCCCTTCTAGACCCGCGAGGCCACTCTCCTAGCTAGCCTGCTTCCTTCTGCCCTCCCAGTCATTGATGGATGTTGTCACCGGGAGGCAGGGACTAACAGCAGGGGCGGAGCTTAAGCCCTTGCTGCCAGGTAGTACACAACCACAGCAGTCCTCCTACCGACTACTGTTAGTGCAGGGGGAAGTCCGGGACCCGGGTCGATCTGGGCCTCATAGCAGCCGCACCCCCTGCACCTACAGTAGTTACACCAGTGGGCAGATGGTAAATAGTGAGAATCCACGAAGTAGCAGATACACAGAGAACATGATCACAGGATACAAGGAGTAAACCTGAGGCCTAGAACAATCCTGGGTAGAAAGTGGAACACGTTGTTCTGGCAATGGGTTGCTCACAGGAACTGGTTTAAATAGGAGGAGGTGAAAAGCCATTGGTCTTACTGACCAGGTGAGCACACAGCTGAGCTGCTGAAGTGCATCAGGTAATTGAAATGGAATGTTTCTGCATAGGCCTGGATACAGCAATGAAGAAGTATCAGAGCTTGTCAGAAATGCTAAGACCCAGATTTGTGACAGGATTATCCCAACAGTATCTGATTAGAAGCAGTTACATTTTGTATAGGTTCACACATTCAACACATGTAACCTCTCTTGTTGCCAGGAGATTTGGGTTGAGCAACTATATAGTTTTTAGCTTGATCTTTATTGAAAAAGGAAGACAGGGGTCTTGTCCAAGATGTATGCCACTGGGTATTTGCTTACAGTGGCTCCTACTCAGCAATCTTGCAATGCAATTTAACAAGACTTACAATCCTAAAACCACAGCTCTCATAATGTGCCAGCCAGGATAGGGCATTAATGCCAATATTACTTCAAAACAATGTATGAAGCAACTAGCTGCTAAAATGGTGAGGCAGGAGAACTCAGCATGTAAATAAAGAGATATACATCTATCACAGCATTGAGAAGCCCTCACTACCAATCACGCTGTGGGAAGCTTCAGATCCCGCAGCCTAACCAAAGGAGCAACCATCGCGATCATTGGTCATTATTGTTGCGATGGAGATCCCAGCCTGCGACATTGGTCACAGTGCTGGGATAGCAAATGCAGCAAGGAGGTGTCTGACACCTCCTTCGGCATTTGCTTCTGAGATTGACGGATTTGCATGACCGCTTGTGTACGACTCTACAAATCCGTCCATCTCTGAATCAGACCCAAGGATCAATAGCATAATAAAGAGGATGTATAGCTTAATAAAGAGGATCTATAGCATAATATAGAGGAATCGGTATGATTTACCGCTGGAACCCTGGCCGGCGGTTCACATTCCGACAAGGATGAAAATCCAGATCGTCCCCAGGTAAGTATTCACTAACCTATTCTACCCCCTAACCCTAACCCTCCCTTAGGGGTGCCTAACCCTAACCTTCCCCCCCAGTGCCTAACCCTAATCCCCCACTTCCCCGCCGCCTAACCCTAAATCCCCCGAGGGGGTGCCTAACCCTAAATCTCCACCGGGGGTGCCTAACCCTTACCCTCCCTCTAGCCTAACCCGAACCTCCAGGGGGGTTGCCTAACCCTAAGTCCCCCCCAGGAGCCCTAAACCTAACCCTCCCCCCCTGCTGCTGTCCGCGCTCGGCGCCCGGCATCCCTAGATTTAGACACCTGTCATTTAACCCTCGCCGGGATTAAGCAGTCGGGAAGCCGGCTGTCGGGATTAGGTCCGCCGGCTTCCCGTCTGCATACCAATATAGAGGATATATACTGTAGTATAATAAAGAGCATTTTTAGCATAATAAAGAGGATCTAATGCATAATAAAACAGGATCTGGTCAGAATGTCGATATTCAAAATGTTGACACCAGAATTTAGGCAGGTTCAGAAAGGACGACAGTCAGATTGTCAGCACTGACTTTAGGTTGACAAGAAACACATTCACAAATATCGAAATGGTTGAAATGTCGACATATTCATAATGTTGACATTTAACATATGGACACCAGAATGAGACAGTAAATTTTTGTGTAGAGCATTATATGTTCTAATTAAGAGACAATATTTACTATTACATTTGATTTAATTATTTCTAATTAATATATGATTTATTTAGTATGTTCATTTCATGTTTATTAATTTATTGGTACCTATTAATTTAATACATGTTTTTTATGCCCATGTGGAGAGGCATTATAGGAAATGTGTATGGTATTTTATTTACATGTTTAAAGTAAAAACATTTAACACTAAAACCACCTACCTCCTATATGTTATTTTAGTTAATAAGAACTAGGGGTATACATAAGGAGGAGTATAACATTGCAGTTTCTATATACTAAATTGGTTTTAAATAAACCAATCAGATAGAGTCAGCTATCTAGTGCGGCAGCTTGCCATCAACAGATAGTACTCAGGGCCTGATTCAGACCCGGACACTAAGCCGTGATCGCTCGCGGCCAAAAGGGGCCGGGAATGCAAATTCCGCGATCGCACTGTGTGGCGTAAGGACGCCCTCTATGTCTTAGAGAGTGACAGCAGTGAGTGAACGCAGGTGTATAAAGACGCCCACTTTCCTTTCTTAACACACGTCATCTCCAGGAAGTGTAAGATTAATCGGTAACATCGAGAGCCATCGGAGCTGCACGTAGCGCTTATGGTAGCCCCTACCCTGCTGCAAGCACTGTGATCAGTGTTGACTGATATACAACCAGGTGATGTGTACAATGACGCCTCCATGCTAATTATGCACGCCCTTTAAACGATGTTTAGACGCCCAGACACTCCTGCGTTCGCACCACCACTCCCCCATTCACAAGCACCTTCCCGTGTTACCACCCACAAATGGCACTCTGTCACTCAAGGTAGCACTCAGTCTTTGTCTTTTTACGATTCCCGATTGCAGTGACTGGCTCGCGCACGCGCACTGCGATGCATGCGCACAAAGCGAACCATCGGCAGCTATGAGCGAACGATTCTTAGCGTCTGGGTCTGAATCAGGCCCTCAGTGCGCAGGTCCACATACCCATCGATCTATTTGCAGTAAATGTAGGATTAGGGGTTAGGGTTACAGTAAATTTAGGATTAGGGGTTATGGTTACAGTAAATTTAAGATTAGGGGTTAGGGCTACAGTAAATTTAGGATTAGGGGTTAGGGTTACAGTAAATTTAGGATTAGGGGTTAGGGTTACAGTAAATTTAGGAATAGGGGTTAGGGTTACAGTAAGTTTAGGATTAGGGGTTAGGGTTACAGTAACTTTAGGATTAGGGGTTAGGGTCACAGTAAATTTAGGAATAGGGGTTCCGGTTACAGTAGGTTTAGGATTAGGGGTTAGGGTTACAGTAGGTTTAGGATTAGGGGGTAGGGTTAAGGTAAATTTAGTAATAGGGGTTAGGGTTACAGTAAATTTAGGGTTAGGGTTACAGTACATTTAGGATTAGGGGTTAGGGTTACAGTAAATTTAGGATTAGGGGTTAGGTTTAGGGCTTGGGTTAAGATAAAATATGCAAAAAAATTTATATTTACATTCTGGTGTTGATGTGTTAAATGGTCGACTTTTCATACCACACCCTAAAAAAATGTATCCATAAAACAGGGGAAATGTATATATTGAATGTACATAAATAGTAAATTTATCATGCAATCTTACAAGCGTACCTTGAATCTAATCATTTGTATTATCTATTTACAAAGGCCTTATTTTATGTTTTTGTACCATATGTATATATACAAAACAAGCATGTGTTTTCTGGTTTGATTAGGCTATCACCACAGCAGGAATTACTTTCCATGATCAGCCATGGCACAGTGAATGCTTTGTATGTGCTCACTGTAAGGGGAAGCTGGCTGAAGAGAAATTTACATCTAAAAATGAGGAGCCATACTGCTTGGATTGCTTCAGTAACCTCTTTGCGAAAACATGTTCTGCTTGTCATAAACTCATTGCTGGTAAGTGTCATATAACCATAGCTACATAATGGTGTGGAGTTTAACTCACCCACTATATTTAATTTTGCTGTAGCAAAATAAATGTTTTAGTAATAATTATATTTTCTCTACAAAGCATTTGTGTTCAGAATCATTAGTGTGGGAAATGTAGGGAAAGAAGTGGACAGACAAAAACTAGGAGGGCTGCTGCAATTTTGTGCATTTGAGGCATACTTGCCTACTTTAATTAATGAGGGGCCCGTCTCTCCACATAGGGATAGCCACTGACCATCAATGGTTAACAACCGGTGGTTGATGGTTTTGGAATCAATGGCAGAGATCCAGTGGTTCTCCACCATTGATGGCACAGAACAATGCAATGTTTTTTTTCTCATGTGCTGGGACATGGAGCATAGCTCTACCCTTGGACATGGCCAGTGAAACCCTGCCCCTACTCCCAGATTGGCCCACTGCCCAGCAAGTATTAAAGCAAGGATGACCATTGTTGGATGAAAGCATCGATGGTTTCCAGCCAATGGTTTCATGCAGCAATTCACGAACCTGTGAAGAAGGAGCAGGGCTAAATGACAAGATTTGCATCATTTTAGCTCCAGCACTCCATACGGACCCGACACGCCAATTCCCTGTATAATCTCTCCATCCTGCCCACTTCATTAGGAAGTGGGTGGGGTGCGAGGGACTACCTGAAAAATCAGGAGCCTTCCACAACTTCCAAGAGAGGAGGCAAGTATGGTGAGATAACATATACTGCATGTCTTTTTATATGTATGGGTGACATTTATGCAAAATGCATCCATCTCATACAGAATTTGCTTTTGTTAGTATTCTTTTTATTTTATTATTCTAAATGTTCTCATATTATTTCATTATTATTTTTGTTGCTTTTTTATATTTATTTTAACAACAGGAGAGTTTTGATAGAATTTTGTTTTGCCTCTAAGCAGTGTTAAATAGCAGCTATCATTAGATCAATATTTACAGTTAAGTAATAATACTGAGTGGCAGGATAGCCATAGATTATGTCTTTCATGCCCTAATATGGCTATACTCTGGAAGAGGAAATCCAGCTGATGTAATTATGATGTGACCAAGTTTCCATGGCAACCCTAAAGAAGAGACATTCTAAAAAAACAGCTCTAAGATTAACTGCTGTATTTAAAAGATTAGGTGCATGGGAACCAAATGTAATTAACTGATATCTTATACTGAAGTAATTTACTAGTAGACAAATTTGTTATACAATAGTTAATGGTAAGCAAGGCAGTGGTATAAGTGAGAAGACAAAGTTTGCATTTATAAGGTTTTCTTTCATGTGTAACTAAAATATTTTATTTAGAAATGAGTTAGCGATCCAGTGTTTTTGTTTTTGTTTTCTTGTCCGAACCATTATCTTGTTTTGGTATTGGTTTTGGTACAACCAGGTTTTGTTGTTGTTTATTTTGCCCTAATTTATCCAATGAGTTGTTTTATTCCTATATAAGTACTTATATATTTTATATTCATTACCAGTATATTTTTAAATGATCACTTATTTATTTTATGACTGTGTGCAGCTCTGAGCAAAGACTGCAGTAGGGTAGCTGGGGGATAGAGGAAGATAAAGGCCAGCATTTCAGCTTTTCTTTAGAACAGTCAATGACTTTGTCCACCCACTAACCCTTATTATGTAGTAATATAGATTCAATAGGAATTACAGTAACTCAGTTTGTCGGCATTCATTGAACAAGTTGTAGTTTCATTTAATGAATACCATTTTTCCAAATTTTTTGGAAGTAACCACCTGTGATCACCACTAACAATGTTGCCTGCTGGAATAAAAACTGGAGGTTGGTAAACTTAGATAGATCGCAGTCAATCTACTAGATAAACAGCCGTTCTCTCTACCTACAGTACTATTGAGTCACCTATTTATATTTGTTTTAACACAATGGGCGGAATTCAATTGATTGCTATTCAATTCTTGCTCCTGTAGGGTGCGATCAGCTGCCAGCGCTACATTTCAGCTCGCAGCCCCTGGGGGATGAGAGCCGAAATGTGCGAAAAGTGACATGTTTGGGCACCCAAACATCACTTTTCGCGATCGCGCCCAGCACTTTGGTCGGGTTTAGCCTCTTTATGCAGCTAAACCCAACCACTTTTGGCGTGATCAGCACGAAAATCTAGAACAATTACATAGCGGCCCGCGATCTCCTGTCACTTTAGATGGGAGATGCGGGCCACGAAAACAATTGAATTCCGCCCATTGGGTTGAATTGTATACAGTCAGTCCATAAATATTGGGACATTGACAGAATTTTCATATTTTGGCCTCTATTCGCCACCACAATGGCTTTGAAATGAAACAAACAAGATGTGATTTAACTGCAGACTTTCAGATTTAATTTGAGGGTAATTACATCCAAATCAGGTGAACGGTGTAGGAATTACAGCGGTTTCAATATGTGCCTTCCACTTTTTAAGGGGCCAAAAGTAATGGGACAAACTAAACAATCCTAAATCTAACTTTCACTTTTTAATACTTTGTTGCAAATCCTTTGCAGGCAATTACAGCCTGAAGTCTGGAACACATAGACATCACCAGACGCTGGGTTTCATCCCTGGTGATGCTCTGCCAGGCCTCTACTGCAAATGTCTTCAGTTCTGCTTGTTCTTGGGGCATTTTCCCTTCAGTTTTGTCTTCATCAAGTGAAATGCATGCTCAATCGGATTCAGGTCAGGGGATTCACTTGGCCATTGCATAACATTCCACTTTTTAGCCTTAAAAACTCTTTGGTTGCTTTTGCAGTATGCTTCGGGTCATTGTCCATCTGCACTGTGAAGCGCCGTCCAATGAGTTCTGAAGCATCTAACTGAATATGAGCATATAATATTATTGCCCAAAACACTTCAGAATTCATTCTGCTGCTTTTGTCAGCAGTCACATCATCAATAAATACAAGGGAACCAGTTCCATTGGCAGCCATACATGCCCACGCCATTACACTACCACCACCATGCTTCACTGATAAGGTGGTATGTTTTGGATCATGAGCAATTCCTTTCCTTCTCCGTACTCTTCTCTTCCCATCACTCTGGTACAAGTTGATCTTTGTCTCATCTGTCCATAGGATGTTGTTCCAGAACTGTAATGGCTTTTTTAGATTTTGTTTGGCAAACTCTAATCTGGTTTTCCTGTTTTTGTGGCTCACCAATGGTTTGCATCTTGTGGTGAACCCTCTATATTCACTATTGTGCAGTCTTCTCTTAATTGTGGACTTTGACACATATACATCTACCTCCTGGAGAGTGTTCTTGATTTGGCCAACTGTTGTGAAGGGGTTTTTCTTCACCAGGGAAATAATTCTTTTGTCATCCACGACAGTTGTTTTCCGTGGTCTTCGGGGTCTTTCGGTGTTGCTGAGCTCTCCGGTGCGTTCTCTCTTTTTAAGAATATTCCAAACAGTTGATTTATCCACACCTAATGTTTTTGCTATCTCTCTGAAAGGATTGTTTTGATTTTTCAGCCTAATGATGGCTTGCTTCACTGATAGTAACAGCTCTTTGGATCTCATATTGAGAGTCGACATCAACTGATTCCAAGTGCAAATGTCACACCTAGAATCAACTCCAGACCTTTTACCTGCTTAATTGATAATGAAATAACGAGGGAATAGCCCACACCTGTCCATGAAATGGCTTTTGAGTTGATAGTCTCATTACTTTTGGCCCCTTAAAAAGTGGTAGGCACATATTGAAACCGTTGTAATTCCTACACCGTTCACCCGATTTGGATGTAATTACCCTCAAATTAAATCTGAAAGTCTGCAGTTAAAGCACATCTTGTTTGTTTCATTTCAAAGCCATTGTGGTGGTGAATAGAGGTCACAATCTGAAAATTCTGTCAATGTCCCAATATTTATGGACCTGACTGTATGTAAGGGAATTTATTATCATACATTCAGTTAGCTGTTTGTCTTTTTGGGAACAATAGGTGTTTCACCTCAAACTCACAGCTTTTATTTATTGGACTGTTGATGCTAATTATTTATATATTATTTATACATACACTTTTTTTAGCGCCCGATTTGTCCAAATTTTTGTTCGATCGCAGTCAATCTGTAGGTGGCTTCAAAGATACTTCTTTTTCCTCCCAGTAAGCACCATCTGCATAGTAATTTGTGCAATAGACTGATCCATTACAATAGCTATAAAGCCGTGTGCTGCAGTGTAACAGCAATATAAATCCAATGACAACTGAATATCCTCTTGTCTTAGGGTTTGATTCAGCACCGAACACAGTTGCTTATACGCACGCAATCGGCCTAGTGTTGCATTCTGCACATGCATATGCATCACAGTGCGCAGGCGTGAACTAGCTGACTATGCAGAGTGATTGGCAGGAAGTGCCGTTTGTGGGTGGTGACGGGGGTGGTTGGGCGAACACAGGTGTGCCAGTGCGTTTCAACGCCGTTGCAGGGGCATGCATAAATTATCCACTGCAATGGCCTCCGCAGTCTGAGGTCTCATAGCCTGCATGGTTGTTAGCAATTTCTGAGTAAGGTCAGGGCTTGTGCAACTGTGCGTGAGGCTACAATGGTACTCAATTGTACCGATGATTTCGCAGTTTTACTAAACATTACAGATGTGTGATAAGTAAAGTGGGCATCCTTATGTAGTGCTGCAAGGGAATAAGGATCACAATGAATTTGCATACTATTGCAGTTGAACTGTAATCACTATTGCATATGCAGTTGCGTATGGTAGTGAATCAGGCCCTATGCCGCCACCACCACACTAAGTGAATGCACAATGAAGTAGGAAAAAATGGTTGCCCAGAAATGTTATAATAACAATTAGAAGGTAATTACAATAAGGTATTGTTATGGTATGTAGTCAGGATGCCGGCGGTCGAAATGCCGACCACCGGCTTCCCGACAGTGAAAGCCCTGGTTGGGACTAATGATAGGCGTCTAAATACTGATGCCTATCATTAACCCCATTCTGAAATCCCGACGCCTGGCATACTGAACGTAGGTAATCCAGGCGCCGGGAGCTCATAGCCACAGGGGGGAGGGGGAGGGTTAGATTTAGGGATAATGGAGGGGGGGCTAGGCTTAGGCACCCCTGGGGGGAGTTTAAGGTTAGGCACTATGGGGGAGGTTATAGTTAGGCACCCCTAAGGGAGGTTTAGGGGGGAGAGAGGGGTAGGGATAGCCTACTTATCTCCACTGTCGGGTTCTTCATCTGCCGGCCTTCCGGCATCGGGCATCTGGCGGTAATACATACCAATTCCATTATTATATATTGATATATTTATTATTAATTCAATTTAAGATTACAGACAGTTTAAAAAAGACTAAAATAGCCACATTCTGAGTTGGATGCATCCATATCTATGTGTGTATCTTGTGTCACTGTAGCTGCTGTTATGTTAATACTGTTATAAGCCCTTCCCTGGTGTACAGCTCTGCATCTGAATGTGCTAGGACTGAGACGCCCACTTTGATTGTCTTTAGACGCTGTAATCTTGCTTAGTGCTTCTTTAGATGCAACCAACTGTTGCACCATCAAAATTGCACCAGTGCAGATTTTCTGTCAGAGTATGGCCTGCATGTGATTATGCATCTGAGGGCCTGATTCAGCAAGGAACTCATGGATGCAGACACATGCACCCGTCCGCTGTGAGAAAATGCGAGAAAATGCTAATCAATGCATATGCACGGAGACCGCAGCACAAGATGCAGACGCCAAGCCCCATATTAAGCCGCCCATCTCCCTTTACTCACAGTCTGATCAGTACGCAAGATAGCATAAACATCGGTAACATCGAGAACCATTGGGTCCATTAGCATAATAGTGGTTGACCTGACCTTTACTGTACTTTACTGGGGCATTCATCTTGTTTTGCATCTTGCAATGCCATTCATCGCCAGCTTCTCATTCAGGCATATAGGTCCTATTTCCTTTAGCTTCTAAGCAGATACAGACTAGTATCAAATCATACAATCATATAATTAATAATTAATTAGGCCGTTACTCTACCTTGAATACTGAGGAATCTATCTCATTGAGATTTTGGATGCTTGTTCTTTAGTAGCATTTTTCATTTCTCTGATTTTTTTTTTTTTATAGTTAATGTAAATAATTAACACTAATCAATTAATTCAATCTCATTTGGATTCTTCTTTTGTAATTATTTGTTCCATTTATAATTTTTTATTTATTGTTATATTCTATAATCAATCAATTTTATTTGGATTTTGTTTTTCAATAGTTTGTTCCATTTCAATTTTTTTTATATTGTAGTTATATTCTGTAATTAATCAATTACTCAAACCTTTACCTAGCTTCCACTAATATGACAACCTCCATTTACCTGTGCTGGCCTCAGGCCTCTGATCTAGTTCTTGAATAATGAAAACATTCTATACCATTGTATAGTTTATATTAAATTGCCATCCTGTCTACCACTGCAGTGTCACTATGTTTCCTAGATGTGCTATAGTCTTTTTTATACTGTCATGTGTTTATGCCACTGCTCTGTCATTAGTTTAACCAGTCAGCTCGCTGCAGCTTTTGGCCAATATGGGTGAAAACTTAAAACAATATTGTGAGCTGTGAGATGGTCAAAATTGACTGGAAATGAATGTTATTGAGGATAATAATACTGTAGGCACAAAAAAACAGGCACAAATTACTTGCTGTTTTTAGAATTTTATAAAGAAATCCAGATCCAAAACCAAAACCTAAACACTCGAGGGTGGTTTTGACAAATACAAAACATTTTAGGGTGGTTTGGGGAAAACTAAAATAAACCACAACACGGGGCTCTGCGCACATCTCTAATCATTTCTCATGGCACAATAATTATTTCTTATTTACCAATGTAAGTAACTTTTTTTTTCTGAACAGGTCAAGGAGGTGGCAAATATATCTCATTTGAGGATCATCAGTGGCACAGTGACTGTTTCATCTGTGCAAAATGCAGAATATCACTTGTCGACCAAAAATTCCTCACACATCATAATGAAATATATTGTCCTAAGTGTGGTCATGACATATAGATTTTTAACTGTGTATGAGATGTATGTGTCCAGCATGCCACATATAAATATGCATGTGCACATTGCCTGTAAAAACATTTCAAGTGTAACAAACACCTACATACTCACTGTGGTGGCAGCAGTTTTGTTAACATTCAAAAATGGCTGCCTCCACTGTCTTTAGGCAATTTAATTATGTACCTGGTTAAGCAAGTGCATTGTTGTTTATTAATCTTAATTTTTTTTACACGTGTTTATTAATATTTGGGTTTTTTGGGGTGAATTCCAAACAGTGCTGCCAAGAGGGTAGAGCGTGGCAGCTGAGTGGAAAGAGGGGAGGAATATATAAAGTGGGAGGGGAGAAGGGCGCAGGGCTTGTCCCAGAGAGGAGCAAGCCCCAAGTTACTAGCCTCGGTAAGGGTCAGAGGGGGGAGGAGGTGGGCAGAGAAGGGCTGTGGGGAGGGAAAAGGTGGAGCAGCTGGAAAGGGGAATAGCTACGTGGTAAACCTGCTCCCTACAATACAACACAACACATATACTGGAGCCTCTCAAATGTTTTGATGGGGCGAGCTGCCACTCCCCACTTTTCCAGTGCTTATGAAATAATTTATAGCATATTTTAAAATGTTTGAGGCCTTCTATCTTCCCTATGTTTTTTTCTCCAAAAATAGATAGAGCTATGTATTTTTATTTTATTTTTGAAACTCAGACACATACCGTCTTCATGCATAATTGTTGTAGTAAACTTAATAAATATTGATGACAATAAACCTGTTTTACATTTGTTAAAAGAGACTATAGAAGTTGTATGGTATCTTCTCTCTGGTCCATTTTTGTGATAGATGGGAAAACTTTTTTGCCACTTTGATTCACATAGTACAAAGGATTTTGTTAATTATCAATATTTTATTTAATTGCTGCAATTGACAATTTCCACAAAATTCTTCCTTGCCTAACATTTTAGAACATTTCATCATTAAATGTGTAAAATTAATTTGTATAATGAATTACTGTACTGCAATACTGTTTTTATTAATATTTTCATTTTTATTTTAGTAAATTCCAGAACAATAGATGTCTTAATAATGCTTCCTGTCATGCTTTCCTCTCTGCTGCAAATATCATTAAGAAAGAAATGCATTATATAATACTGTATTAATATTTGCTTGACTTTATGGTGTCATTGTAATTAATATTGAATACAATAACTCATTAGTGGCTACAGATGTTAAATTAATAACATATTATAAAAGAAAATGGAAGTATTGTGTGATATTTTTTTCTGTTAACTGCTTTTTATTAATATACATTTTTAAAATTGTGTATTTATATCATTGTTGCTTTTGTTTATCATTACCATATTATGAAACATATTATTAAATAATTCACATCAATTCTTGCCCCATTCAAACTTACAGCCTAAATTCCGTACCAAACAAATAAACACACACTAGGGTCCTTTCAGTTAGAAGCCAAATTAAAAGCAAAAAGGAAGCAACAGAATTGCCATGTTATACACAAAAAACCACAACATTTTAAAACATAACATTTATTATTCACATTAGTATTGACTTATTTAAAACCAGCAAAATAAAATGGATAGATAAGAAAAGTGAAAATGAAAAATAGAGAAACACACAAAATGAGATCTCGCACCAACCTAATCTATTAATCTTTCACTACTGAAAATATCAGTTAGTTCCCATACCCTAACACTTCATAAATATAATTACAAACAATATTAGATTTATATATGAAGGTGCTACCTGACAATCTTGAGATAATTTAACAAAAACAAAGAAAAAGAAAAGATATACCTCTGGTGCACTGAAGGGATACCAGTAGTATGAATAATTTTGATAACCTAGTAAGACATAACTTTTATTATGCTTTATTAAAATTTTGAGTCCTGAGGATAACAGGCGAAATAATTAAAATAATAGAATAGATGTGACATATATATGCATATGTATATATACATATATAAATACAATTAGAAAGAAAAAAGTGATGCTAAAATAACATCTGTCGTTGGTCTATTGTACATATGAATAGTGTTAGGATGTATACACTATACTTATAATTTATTATTTTCTTCAATGTACCGTCTGTGGCATTATTAGGTTTCCAATAGTAATAATACTAGTGACTTTTAGTTAGCGGTTCACACCTTGAAACATTGTAGCACTGTGACGTTTGAGTAAGATATTAAGTAACAGTGAATGTCATTCACACAATTCAACATGTAACAATTCTCACACCTTCATAGTCTCTTCTTCCTAATGGATTTAATAGTCACATGTCAGTTATTTCTATTCTAGAGTCACTGTGCTGCAGTTATATCTCTGCTTGCAATCATCAACGCATGCACTGGATATATTTCTCCAGGCTTCAGCTCCCCTTTGAATAAACTCTCTCCTTATGATCATGATACAGTATTATCAGTACCAGGGCAACTGTCCTGTCTGTATATCTTTATTGTTATTATTGATCATATATGCATGTGATGGTTGCAAATTTAGATTCACTTAAGGACTGACTTTATTTTATAATAGAGTACTAGATGGTATCAATTCACAAGTTCTGCTGTAGGTATCAAATACTACTATTGGTTACCTATATAACTCCGTGTACAGGTAATATTACAATATCGGACATAACTGTTCATTGTTTAATTTCATGCATACGCCGTAGTTTCAGTTATATATTATTCAGCGTTAGTACATGTAAACAGTGTCCTTGCTTCCTAATCTGAATCACATAATGGACATATTGTGACATATAATCATGCTACTGACTCCACGGGCAGCGTAAGGTGCTAGCAGATTTTAGTTCCCTTAGGAACTGATTGTGTTTTTTTTTTTTTTTTTTTAAGTAGTGATTTAACTTGATATGCATTCTGTACCTACTCCTGTATTTTATTTGTGAAATGAAGCTTGTAATTGAACTGGAAGGCGGTCTCCTGTGTAATTTTTTTCTAAACTATGGGTTGTTATTATTGTGTCCATTTATAACAAATAAAATCACATAATAATATGTATTGGGTGCTTGGGAATTAATTCAATAACCAAGGGAACATTCTAACCTTATATATGATGTTAAATTAGTCGAACATAATTTATATATCAATCTTCTTATTTAAGGGATTATTTTAGAGATGTGCAGGTTCTGTTTCCAGGATTTTAACTTACCTGATCTGAATGGTGACTTGGATCTCCCCACCATTTTCAAATTCCAAAATTAGGCAAAACATCATCTTTCCGGCATTGTATCTTTCTTGTTTTGGATCCGATATACGTCCATCCCGCATTGATTAGGGTGGTATTTTACACAGGGCCGCTGGAGAGGTAGCAGTGTGACAGTGCCGAGCTCAGCTAGGCTAGAGGAATTGGATGTTAGATAGGACTAGGAGGAGTGACAGTCCCTTACTGTAATACTGGCCGAGCTAGTTTTTGATGTAGGCAGTTAGCAAAACATAAGTTTTTAATTTCTATAGTGCAGGAACATCTATACTATAATATAATAGTATATATATATCCAAATATACTGTATATAATTATATATATATATATATATATGTGTGTGTGCGTAAAACTTACACTAGCACTACTTGTTCACACTGGTGCTAGTCTGTAGTAACTTAACTGAGCACTGCAGCATAAGTTCCATTAACCCTTTGTGCAGAACTGCAGGAGCAGCAACTAAGTACTAGCGCTGTGGCTTCTTCCACAAGTCATGGCAATACTAGTCCTTCAACATCATCTATTAAAGCCAGTGCTCAAAGGCATAGAGCAAGGGTGGGCAATAAGTGGCCCTCCAGCTGTTGTTCACCTACAAATCCCACAATGCCTTGCAATAGATTTGGCATGGCCAAATAGCAAAACTGTGGCAGGGCATGCTGGGATGTGTAGTTCTACAACAGCTGGGGGGCCGCTTATTGCCCTCCCTTAGCATAGAGGATTTAAGTCAGGCATCTGAAATAAAAACCATATCTTATATTGCTAAAAACAAATCACCTCTAATAAAGGGAAAGCTTACTGCAGAAAAACATAAAATTGGCAACATGCCATATACCACATACAGTGGCAAGAACAAACTGTGGGTCAGCAAGGACCGCAAGTGCAAAAACGCATGTACCAGGTCAATTGATGCGTTCTGCGCATCCATCACAAAGTGATTGACAGGAAGTACCGATTGGGGGGGTGACGGGGGGTGTTCGGTGAAACGCAGGCATGCCAGTGCATTTCAACACTGCTACAGGGGTGTGCATTATTAAGCCCCTGCGATGGCATACACAGAATGAGCGCTAGATACTGACAGGAAGTTTAGCAGTTTTTGAATGAGGTCTGACCTGCCTTAATTGTGCGGGAGGCTCCGATGGTACTCTATGATACTGACTATGTTCACAGACTTGCAAGGTATCATGGATGTGAGTAAAGGGAAGTGGGCATCTTTATGTTGTGCACTGGCGGCATTGTGATTGCAGTCATTTGCATAATTTTGCAGAACTGCGTATGTGCTTGCTGCCTGTCATGCCTTACTCCATGGAATCCCCTACTAAAGGGCTGAAAGCTGTGGTCCTGGGTTGAGGGAAGAATCAGAGGCAAGGGGCCTGGATGTATGTTCTCCTCATCCACAAGTATCGGACATTGATGAGACCTCACCAATGGTGTGGAGTCTAACCTGCCGGGAGGTGTTCACCAGTGTCCCCTCCAAGCAAGATATGGGTTTCAGCTGCTTCCAGCAAACAGGTCATGGTCCTTTGGTCAGCTATCCGATACCAGTGGGAAATGGAAAAATTTCTGGGGCCCACTGGGCCCACTGGGCGTACGTACTCTATACAAGCAGATACAGGGTAGCACAAAGGAAATAGTCTCCTGAAGTGTTATAATGACAAACCATAGGAAAGTTCCACTGAGGAGTAGAATGCTGCCAGCACTGGAGGAGGATGGTGATTGAGCAGACTGAAAAAGCACTGCCTGTACGGAGTGTGAGTGCTGGAGTACCGTTGGTACAGGAGGTGGATTCTGTGTTAGGATTAGAATGGAGATGTACAGAGTACACGGTGTGCAAATCCAGACGCACCAGAGAGTGGTTTAGCAATTGTACTCAATAGCGTGTACTGAGTTCACGGTGTGCGAATCCAGATGCACCGGAGAATGGTATTGAGATGATAGTAGCAGTCACTTGAGAACAAGGAACAGGAACCTGGAACAGAATGATGACAAGCATACACTGGAAGTATGACGTTGCACAGGAAAGTTCCTGGTGTCCAGAGCCCAGTTATATACCCGAAGGTAGCAGTTCATTGGAGGACTGTGTTAGCTGACCTAGACTATGCTACCATTGGTGAAGGAACAGTCAGGTGAGGAAGACTAACATCATGGTGCCCATGACCTCAGAAACCAAGACATGGAGCCACGCATGGAAGTCCAAGAGCACCTAAGGTAAAATCCTCAGTGCCATCACCCGCCGCCGCACCTAACGTCTGACCACATGAGAAATCATGGGAAGCCGGTGCTGGGGTGAGTAATGGCCGATCCTAGGCCAAATCCTGACACCGCCATGATCACATCAGCGATCCTTGCTGAAATGGGCCCTGTGTGTGCAGAAATGTCACAAATCCCTGAGGAGAATCTAAGTGTGTCCACGAGTGCTATGTGTGAGTCTGACCTTTCCGATACAGGATACAAAGAGAAGTCTCCTTCCACAATTTTTGCACCCTCTGCCAATATGGGGAAGAGCAGCACAAGTAGATATGCTGACATAGAAATTAAGGATGCTACTGAGGACATGCAACAGGATGAGGGGGATATTTGTGTAGCTGACACCGTGAATGAGGATGTTGATTATGAGAATAATGTTTGTGTTAGTGAAGTACCAGTGGAAGCAGTTCTTGCCTGTGATAAGAAGACCATTGTCATGCCTGGCCATAAGACCAAAAAAGCCACCTCTATTGTGTGAAATTATTTTTACACAAATCCTGACAGCATTTGTCAAGCCATCTGTACCATATGTGAAGCTAAAGTAAGTAGAGGTAGAGATGTTAACCATCTAGGGATCTCCTCCCTGTAACATCATTTGCAGTGAGTTTATGCAAATTATTTGGGAAAATCTCAAAAATACTGTAAAATAATAACTACAAGCAGTCCAATATCAGTTTCCAGCAGCATGGATAGATCCCAGCACCTTTGTCATCAACCTCTTCATTAATGATCAGAGGTAGTCCTCCTGCATCCAATTTGCGAAAGCTGACTTACCCCTCCCTTATCCAGGATGCCACAGAAAAATCCTGGAGTGCTAGATTTCTGCTGCTGCTGGGGATGAATCTTCATCCCAGAAGGGGACCATGAAGGCTAGGGTTAAACAACAATTGTCTGTAAAATAAGAGGAAGCAAGTATGAAACCAGCCATCCAGTTGCACAACAAGTCACTGAAGCCATGATGGCTATGCTAGAATTAGATCTGCGTCCAATATCCACAATCAATGCATGTGGTTTTCGACAGTTAATTGTGGTCCTGTGTCCGCGCTACCAAATTCCATCTCGATTCCATTTTACAAGAACAGCAATTCCTCGCCTGTACCGTCAATTAAAAAAGACTAGTTCTTGGCCTAGAAAATTACATTGTACTCACTATCCACTTAACCACAGATATGTTGAAAAGCAGTACTGGTCAAACTAAAAATTATATGACTGTGACAGCCCATTCAGCAGTGGCAGTGTCTAACACACAATGTCAGCTAATTCACGGCAGGCTACTCTCTGTGTCACCAGCTTCACTAAGAGGCATACCAGTGTCAACCTGTTAGAAAAACTCAGAGATGCCATAGCAAAATGGCTTGCCCCATTAGGACTCTCCTCAGGATTTGTCCTTTCTAATAACTCAAGTGACATTGTGAGAGCATTTCAACTGGATGAATTTGAACATGTCCTATGTTTTGCCCACACAATAAACATGGTGGTGCAAAATTTTTAAAACAATTAAAGAGGCATGCAGGGGATGCTGTCTGCAGACAGAATTTGTTTGACATTTTCAGCATTCAGCATTCACTTATAGAAGGTTGCAGTAGGGCAGGAACAGTTCAATTTACCATGCCACCAAGTGAAGGAAGAGGTAGAGACCAGGTGAAATTCCACCCATTATGTGCTTTAGCGAATGGAGGAACAGTAATAAGCCTTCCAAACCTACACAATAAGCCATGATATAGGGAGAAGAGGAGGAATGAACCTTAGTTCAGCACACTTGAGAATACTCTCTGTTTTATGCAAGCTTCTGAAACCATTTTAAATTGTAACTAATTAAGTGAGTTCAGACAATGCCATCTTGAGTCAGGTGTTTCCCATAATAAAACTACTGGAAAAGCAGCTAGAGAAACTGAAGGAGGCGATGATATGAAGTGATTCCGCTAAGTATGCTGGACTTGTAGTTCAACTTCTTTATTCACTTCACTAGGACCAAAGGGTTGTCAAGATCCTGCATGTGAACCAATACATTGTCTCAACCATGTTAGACCCTAGTTTTAATTATTACATAATGTCTTTCTTTCCAACTGACACAAATCTTATCAGTTGCAAAGAGCTCCATGCCAGCAAGTTGTCAGCTCATATGGCACATAACACAATGACATCTTCTGCTTCAGTTTCTCCTGCAAGTGCTGCTACCCAGAAAAACAAACCTTTTCCAAGAGACCCTCTGGGGGTAAGGATGATGAGTCAACTCAGCGCATCAAGTGAAACATCATTTTGACATCTGGGCTTAAATTTACTAAAGTGAGAATTTTTAGAAGTGGATATGTTGCCCATAGCAACCAATCAGATTCTAGCTATTATCTTCTATAAGATGCTAGTTAAATGTTAAGTAGAATCTGATTGGTTGCTATGGGCAACATCTCCATTTCTAAAAACTCTCACTTTAGTAAATGTATCCCCTGGTCAAGCGTAAAAGATTTGCCAACAATTTTTGACATCTCTACCATGAATCAGTCTAATAAGATGATGGACGATTATTTTAATGACAATGTAAAAATTAGCATGTCACATAGGGTCTGATTCAACAAAGATCGCTATTGCGAGTGCAGCTGTGATTATGCATGCAGTTCACCTGCAATAACAAGGCAAACCATTGCGATCATAGCACTACATAAGGATGCCTACTTTCCCTTACAAGCATACTTAGCAGAATAGCAAAACCATCGGTACAATCGAGTACTCACACACAGCCTCACGCACAGTTGCACAAGCCCTGGCCTTACTCAGAAATTGCTAATAACCAGGCACGCTATGAAACCTCACACTGCGTAGGCTATCGCAATGGATAATGCCCCTGAAATGGCGTACGAATGCACTGAAAAGGCGTACGAATGCACTGGCACACCTGCGTTTCCCCGACAACCCCCATCACCACCCACAAATGGCACATCCTGTCAATCACTCTGTGATGGGTCTGCGTAGACTCTGCAATCACAGTCCCAATCACAGTGGCTAGTTTGCGCAAGCGCACTGCTTTTTTTAAATTTTTTGCAGAACCCAAAAATTGGCTGATTGCATGCGTAATCGCAGTTGCATTCAGTAATGAATCAGGCCCTTAATCAATTTGGAGCTGCTTGTACAAACTAGCTTTGGTGTACTTAAGCTTTCCATTTGTCGAAGCTGGATAATTGGCTGAGACAAGATCAGTTTAAAATTGGATCGCAGCGACGCCATCTTGCGACTGGCCGCAAGACGCAATCTTGGAAATGAGATCGCAAGACGCCATTTTGTGAATGGCCACCTAAGCGCCATTTTAGATAAACTCACACTTTAGGCGATATTACTATTAGCATCATGCAATTGCATCTTTCACCATTTCTCATACACACATTAATACGCACAATTGCGCTGTTAACAAGTCGCATATTAGCGAATGCATAAGACCCTGTATGAAAACGCTGAATATTAGCTCCATGCACACGCATCTGCCCCAAGTTAACTAGCGTCTTTACATCAAACCCCACATACTCACACATTACATATTCACATACAAGGTTCCATAAGCTATAAGGTATAAGATTCGAGTATGCACATTTATTATCATTGCTAGGAAATAAAGGTTATTTCGTAACTAAGGTTTTATACGTGATAAGTAAGCCATGTTTGGTATTGTACTGATGCGTACTCTCTCAACAGTATTCCGGTAATATCGATGGAGAGATCGCAACATGCATTCTCAACTTATGGACCGCAGAGACTTCAAGCAACAAAATGTACATTATATGAACAACTGTTAGGATTTGCATGAGGCGGGAAACCAGAGATCACCAGTTGTTAGAGGCTGGGCTGTGTCTATTTGAACCAACCTGTTAAATGCCTTGTAACATATGCGCTCTCCTTTAGGACCAATGGTATTAGCAACAAACTTCTCTATTGTGTTGTTTATTTTTTTGGGGGTATAAATATGTGTGCTCTGACCCTGGGTTCCTGATCTTCGTGCTGAATGCTGATTGACGAGTGGTTTCTTGCTGATGCCTAACATCTGGACCAGAGAGCGCTGCGTATGTATAATTGTACTTGGGTCTGCATAATCTCTTTGCGCTAAGATTATATGAGGATCACAGCGTGTAACTGCTATACTTTTACTTGAATAATACTTTGTGCTTTGGAACCACAGGTTCTAGGTCTGGAGTCTTTATTTACTGTATGACTGCGTACGCAAATTAGCATCATCCTTAGAGGTTTATAGGCAGAATATTAGAAGGTATAGGCAGGGGTATATAGTGGTTCAAAGGCAGTATCCTTACATTCACCGGTGTGCACTCAGCAGGGTGGGACTGCCAGGACTCCAGTTCTGGGCCCGGATAGAGAGGAATGCCTGGGTGACAGCGGAGAGGAATGCACCAGGCGGCAGCCACGGAGAAAGAGCATTAGTGGCATTTGAAATAAGGAGCCGGCCACAAGCAAATCACAACTCGTGAAACGGCAGCCAATCAGGAGCTTTATGAAGAATATTTATTTTAGTATTATTCAGAAACATGAACATGGCAAGATAAATAGTATTGTTTTATGACCTTTTCTCAGTTGCTGCAAAGCAAGGCCACATATTAAATTAAATTTTCTTAATCAATTAATCAATCACTACATATCCCACTACATACCCCACCTCCATTTCCCTGTACTGCCCTCAGCCTCTGATATAGTTTTTGATTGATGAAACCATTCTTTCTATGGGGTTGTATAGTTTAGTAAAATACCATCCTTTCTGCCACTGCTGTGCCACAATGTTTCATAGATGTGCTATATTTTTTTAAACTTCTGTGTGTTTGTGCTGCTACTCTGTTGCTTAGTTTAGCCAGCAGGCCTTTGGACAATATTGCTGAACAATATTGTGTGTTATGAGGTGGTCAAAATTGTCTGTTTCTATCATTTATGTAAAATAAAATCCAGATCCAAAACACGTGTGGGTGGTTTTGGCAAAACCAAAACATGATGAATTAGAACCAAAGAACTGGAGTCCACACACATCTCTACTTATTACATATAGTACTGTGTGTAAATCACTATGAATGGTATTTTTTCCAGAGTTGTGGATAACCCTTTATTGAGGTAATTGTCCCTTGGGAAATTAGATTGTGCCTGTACAACAACTGTTACAATGAATCATTAAAAGCACACTCAATAAATTTGATATGTAAGTCAGACATTATCTGTTATAACAGTGTAATTTTCAGTGCATTTATTGTAGACTGAATCTTTAATCAGATATATTTTATTTAATATGCCGTTTGTCTGGTATACCACTTTTCGGAGCTTGTTCCCGGTAGGCAACACCATCTACAGATGACATTGTCTAATAGGAGCCTGCTGTATATGCTTCTTACCAGAGACTTTCCCAAAGGGATCCAATAGGATACCTCCCAGTGTCATCTGCGGCTCACGCATGTGCAAAAGGACTCCCAGGTCCCCACGTTTCAAAGGACAGCTCTTATCGGAAGAACTGTCCTTTACGGTTTTAATTGCAAATCTTGATACATATGGCTTTAATAAATGCAGCTATACGTGTGATCAGTGGCGGGATACATTCCACTTTATGGCCCGTATTCAATTAGAAGCGAAAAGCTGAGATCTGCGGAAAAGTATTGTGGATCGGAGCTTTTCGCGTGGTGGAAACTTATCTCTGTATTCAATTCCAGCCGGGTTTCGCATACACGGAAAGTCAATGCAATGTAATAGGCGAAAAAGATTCGCCTCTGAGTAGCAGGAGATTAGAAGTGCAAAACTTTTATTTTAGGGTGCAAAGGTGGGGAAACCACTCAGAACCCTTGGGACAGCCCCCAATGGACAACTGCATCAAAAATTTCCAGAAAACACTTAAGAACACCCCAAAAAAGTACTTTCATTTTGCGGGCAAAAAAGCACAAAGTGGGGGGACAACTTCAAAAACTATTGAAATAAGGTTCTGGGGGTGCACTAAGAGGGGTGCCAAGTGTTTTTGGGATTGCAGGTGCTTGTATGACGGAGGAATAAACTTCACTTTAGAGACATTAAAATACCCTAGCATCCATTTTCAGGTACCCCAAATTTGACAGGACTACTTATTTTCACCCAAAAATACTACTTTATGCCATTCTACACCACTTCTGCAAAGACGCTAATTAGAAGCTATTGAAACAACTTAAGTACCCCAAATAGCTTTATTAGGGCTATTCTGGCACATGTACATTGAACCCCAATGTTAGTTTAACTTTTTGGGGGGTTCAGGCTGCTTTCCCTAATTCTGGCAGCACTTTCCACCTGTTCCGACTTCGTGGCTTACCGTTTTCGCGTGGTTTGGATTGAATACGGTGAATAGCGGGGGTGCACATGATAAGTTTCCGCGTCCAAAACACGCGATATAGGTAGAAAGTAGGGCAAGCAAAACTTTTTTGCGGAAGCAAAACTAATAGAATACGGGCCTATGTGTTAGTAAGAGGTGTGTGGGCCTCCATGTCAGTAAGTTGTGTGCGACAGTCTGCATGTCTGTAAGCCCTCACTTGTCAGTAAGTTACTGTATGTGTGACAGTATTGTTGTGCACAGTATTGTGCCACATTTCTTGAATTTGTTATAGTTACAATGACAAGGATTCACATCATGCAACCGTGTAAGTGAAATCCCTGTTGGATGTGGTGTTTCCCTGATAGGTTACACAGTATACTATAAGATTGAGAGGTCTATTTACTAAGCAGTGTTAGGAGAAGTGAAAAGTGAAGAGTGAAAAGTGATAAGGTGCCACCCAATCAGCTCCCAACTGTCATTTTTCAAACACAACCTGTGAGATGGCAGTTAGGAGCTGATAGGCTGGCACCTTATCACTTTTCACTCTGACTTTTCACTTCTCCTAACACTGCTTAGTAATAGACCCCTTGAATCACACATGTTTAATGCAAAGGACCAAAAGCTTAGGGCTTTTTGTCTCATACAATTACAGTTTAGTGTTCAAGCACCTGTAGCTTGTGGCTGCACTGTAGAGGAAAATGTTACATTTGCCACACTGGTAGTCCAGAGATTATTGTTATGCAATGTTCACAAATATTTCTGTCTGGGGGGGGCTGTTTTGCATTCTGTTCTAGGGGGAGGGGGGGTTATACTGTTCTGGAGGAGATGATCTGTCTGGGGGGAGCGGGTTATTTTTTTCTAGAGGGAGATGATCTGTCTGAGGGGGAGGGAGGATTATTCTGTTCTAGGGGGAGATGATCTTTCTGAGGGAGAGGGGGGTTATTTAGTGCTAAGGGGAGATAATGATCTATCTGGGGAGGGGGATATTATGTGCTAGGCCTGCAGGATGGTGCTGGAGAGCCACAGGATGATGGCATTGCAGAGACCCAGAAGGATGGTGCTGGGGAGATACAGGAGGATGGTGCTGGAGAAACACAGAATGATGGCATTGGGAAGACATGGAAGGATGGTGTTGGAGAGGTGCGGTATGATGGCGTTGCAGAGACGTAGGGGGATAGCTCTGGAGAGACACATAAGGGGGGATGGACTGGAGACACACCAAAGTGATGGTGCTAGAGACACACAAATAGGATGGCAGGACTGCTGGTTCTATTGGGAGAAAAGACTGGGGGACAGTAATCTTCAGTAAGACAACAATTCTAATGAAACCATATTACTGATGCAGATGGTACCATATATGCAAATATATTTTATTAATATAAAATAGTTTGATATGGGAAACTCATATTTTGTACTCCCCCAAAACTTCTGTTACTATGTATTATCTGGTTGAACCTTTGTTACATGATGATGACATTGACTTTACTGCTACACAAACAGGCAGCTTCTAGACCATATGATCTCCTGCATGAATAGTGAATACCGACTGTAGGCACTACCTGTCCAGGGAGGATCAATTTCTTCAGAGGTTCCCAATTGCAGAGAAATCATATAGGTAAGAAAATACTCATTCACATGCTTGCTGTGCTTATTCACTGAAGAGAGGGACTGTGGGTCTGCCCATCTGCTCCTCGAGTGGTGGACATGCCCTCAGCATGGCGAAAATGGGAGTTGTGGCTTGCGGGCATGGCATTTCACATTAGACCACACCCCTTGCCACAAGGCCATGCCCACTTTCTTGGCATGCTCACATAGGGCCACTTTCATGCTTTTTCCAGGGCCACTTTAAATTCCCAATCCGCCCCTGGCTGCTAGTATAGTATAATGGTCATTGCAGGTACTATATGTGAGGGCATTGCTGCTGTTATGTATTGACTCTAATCATAATATATGCTGATAATTCTGTGTAAGAATTAGGGGCCTGGAAAGGATGTAATAGACATTTTTTAATTTACTGGTCAATAGGGTGTGCAATAGGATGTGAGAGACATTCTTAAATTTCTGTTCAGTTCCACTACCCACTATATTTATAAGAAAATGTCTACGGTACCACTAAAAATCTAAATTCTAATTTTCAGATGCGAACTATAGTATGAAGATAAAATACTTTCTCATAGTTGTTCTGAATTTCCATGACAGCCATAAAAAGGTTATTACATACCTCCCAATGTATGGGAGATGTGATTGGGACTTTGCACATGTGTCGAAGGGCAGCGGTGAGATTTACCTCCCATCCTGGGTGGGATGGCGAGAAACTGACTGAAAGCGGAACAGTGCCACAAAATCGGGACACTTGGTTGGTACGGTGTTACTGTCTCACTCCTACATATAATTTTCTCATCCTTAGGGCAATAGCCAAATGGGATCAGCTATTACCCCAGCGTATGAATTCTGCATATCCAAACAATGATTCTGTTGTTGTTTTTTGAAGAACACCCTTTCAAAATGACAACCTGCTGCCAAGGGGTGAAAAAGAGAATGTTAATCTTATTAGACTGATTATAGTTATTTCATATATATTATTTGGTCAAGTAATACACAGCACTTGATATATGTATATTCATGTAAAATCTTATAAGAGGTGGAAGTTCTAAAGGGGACAAATTACTAAACGGTGAGTTTGCAGGGATTAAAAACTTATGGAAACTGCCACAGACTGATGGTGGGTTCTCAGTTAAAACCACTAGATATACTATGGGTCATTTTTATCTTCTAGACTGAACCCACCGTCAGTCCCCACAGGTTTGTAAAAGACATGGTTTAGAAGCACAGCATGGATCCCATGCAGGCTTCTCTATATTACTACCTTTTCAAAAAAATAGCATGGAGTCTTTTTTTTCTTTTCATTTTCAAGCTAAGATCTGTGCAGAAAAGTCATTTTTGAGGGGACTGCAGCATTATTGCAGCAGATTTGCAGTGGGTTCCAAACTCGTCGCTTAGTAAATATGGTGGTTTCAATTATTTTAAGGAAAATCTGTCATAAATTTCTGCTATAAAGTGTGGTTTCATTGCATTTTTGTGGCAGTTATGAGCTTAGTAAATTGCTGGGAAAACGCTGCAGTTCCCCTGAAATTTCCAATTCTAATTATATTTTATTTAGATTTAATGGTAGTTATGTATTATTATTAGGGGTGAGCGGGTTCGGATTTCTGAAATCCGAACCCCCCCGAGCCCCCCCGATCCGAGTCCGATCCGAGTCAGGCTCGACTTTTCCCGCCTGACTCGGATCTGACATCGAGGCAAAACGTCATCATCCCGCCTTCCGAGTCTCGCGGGTTTTGGATCCTATATAAGGTACCCGCGTCGGCGCCATTTTCTCACTCGGCTGTGGACAGTGAAGAGGGAGGGTGGGAGTTAGTGCTGTGTAGTGTAGTGTAGTGTAGTGCTGCTGTTGTCCACTACTTCAAAGTCCATAGGGGCTGGCTGTGTTGTGCTGTGCTGCTGTTGTTAATAGGGGCTGTGTCCACTACTTCAAAGTCCATAGGGGCTGGCTGGACTGTGTTGTGCAGTCAGTTCCAAAGTCCTGTGCAGTGTCCCAGTCCTAAAGGGGTGCTGTAGTGTTGTCCAGGGGGTGCTCTGTCCATCAGGGGTGCTCCCCCCAAGTGCTAAAAAAATAATATATTTTCTGTGTTTGTGAATTGTGTGCGCAGTAGCCGCACGTGCATCAACAAAGTAGTGCCAAGCGTGCGCCTGTGTCATAAGTAAAGGGCCGGCTGGCTTGACCGTTAAGGGTGCTGTAACCCCCGAAAGTACACTCCAGTCCAAACCAAAAAAAAAATTATTTTCTGTGTTTGTGAATTGTGTGCGCAGTAGCCGCACGTGCATCAACAAAGTAGTGCCAAGCGTGCGCCTGTGTCATAAGTAAAGGGCCGGCTGGCTTGACCGTTAAGGGTGCTGTAACCCCCGAAAGTACACTCCAGTCCAAACCTAAAAAAAAATTATTTTCTGTGTTTGTGAATTGTGTGCGCAGTAGCCGCACGTGCATCAACAAAGTAGTGCCAAGCGTGCGCCTGTGTCATAAGTAAAGGGCCGGCTGGCTTGACCGTTAAGGGTGCTGTAACCCCTGAAAGTACACTCCAGTCCAAACCAAAAAAAAAATTATTTTCTGTGTTTGTGAATTGTGTGCGCAGTAGCCGCACGTGCATCAACAAAGTAGTGCCAAGCGTGCGCCTGTGTCATAAGTAAAGGGCCGGCTGGCTTGACCGTTAAGGGTGCTGTAACCCCCGAAAGTACACTCCAGTCCAAACCAAAAAAAAAATTATTTTCTGTGTTTGTGAATTGTGTGCGCAGTAGCCGCACGTGCATCAACAAAGTAGTGCCAAGCGTGCGCCTGTGTCATAAGTAAAGGGCCGGCTGGCTTGACCGTTAAGGGTGCTGTAACCCCCGAAAGTACACTCCAGTCCAAACCAAAAAAAAAATTATTTTCTGTGTTTGTGAATTGTGTGCGCAGTAGCCGCACGTGCATCAACAAAGTAGTGCCAAGCGTGCGCCTGTGTCATAAGTAAAGGGCCGGCTGGCTTGACCGTTAAGGGTGCTGTAACCCCCGAAAGTACACTCCAGTCCAAACCCAAAAAAAAATTATTTTCTGTGTTTGTGAATTGTGTGCGCAGTAGCCGCACGTGCATCAACAAAGTAGTGCCAAGCGTGCGCCTGTGTCATAAGTAAAGGGCCGGCTGGCTTGACCGTTAAGGGTGCTGTAACCCCCGAAAGTACACTCCAGTCCAAACCAAAAAAAAAATTATTTTCTGTGTTTGTGAATTGTGTGCGCAGTAGCCGCACGTGCATCAACAAAGTAGTGCCAAGCGTGCGCCTGTGTCATAAGTAAAGGGCCGGCTGGCTTGACCGTTAAGGGTGCTGTAACCCCCGAAAGTACACTCCAGTCCAAACCAAAAAAAAAATTATTTTCTGTGTTTGTGAATTGTGTGCGCAGTAGCCGCACGTGCATCAACAAAGTAGTGCCAAGCGTGCGCCTGTGTCATAAGTAAAGGGCCGGCTGGCTTGACCGTTAAGGGTGCTGTAACCCCCGAAAGTACACTCCAGTCCAAACCCCCCAAAAAATTATTTTCTGTGTTTGTGAATTGTGTGCACTGTGGCTGCACGTGCATCAACAAAGGAGCAGCGCCAAGCGTGCGCCTGTGTCCCATAAGTAAAGAGCCGGCTGGCTCATTTCTTAAAGGGTGGTGTAACCCACAAAGTGCACTACTCTCCAGCAAAAATAAAATAATATTTTCTGTGTTTGTGTGCGCTTTAGCCGCACGTATATATATCAATATAACATAAATGGAGGACCAAACTTTCTCTGATAAAAATAAAATAGGGAAAGATCAAGAACCACTTCCTACTAGTGCTGTTGCTGCTGCTGGGAGTTGTTCATCATCCCAGAGAGGAAGTAGGAACATCACTACTTTTACTAAACAATTGACCCTCCAACAGTCCCTAGCGATGAGGATGAAGTACGACAGCAGTCATCCTGAAGCAAAACGTATAACTGAGGCCTTGACTGCTATGTTGGTGTTAGACGTGCGTCCGGTATCCGACATTAGTGCAGTGGGATTTAGACAATTGATGGAGGTAGTGTGTCCTCGGTTCCAAATCCCGTCTAGATTCCACCTGCATCCTCAAAGCAGCAGCGACAAGCGTGCGTCTGTCTGTTAAAGGGTGGTGACACCCTCAAAGTGTGCTACACAAACAATTAAAATATTGTTCTTTTTTTTTCTGTCTTTGTGAATTGTGTGGGCTGTAGCCGCACCTGCATCCTTAAAGCAGCAGCGACAAGCGTGCATCTGTCTGTTAAAGGGTGGTGACACCCTCAAAGTGTGCTACACAAACAATTAAAATATTGTTCTTTTTTTTTCTGTCTTTGTGAATTGTGTGGGCTGTAGCCGCACCTGCATCCTTAAAGCAGCAGCGACAAGCGTGCGTCTGTCTGTTAAAGGGTGGTGACACCCTCAAAGTGTGCTACACAAACAATTAAAATATTGTTCTTTTTTTTTTGGTCTTTGTGAAATGTGTGGGCTGTAGCCGCACCTGCATCCTTAAAGCAGCAGCGACAAGCGTGCGTCTGTCTGTTAAAGGGTGGTGACACCCTCAAAGTGTTCTACACAAACAATTAAAATATTGTTCTTTTTTTTTTGGTCTTTGTGAAATGTGTGGGCTGTAGCCGCACCTGCATCCTTAAAGCAGCAGCGACAAGCGTGCGTCTGTCTGTTAAAGGGTGGTGTAACTCTCAAAGTGTTCCAAAAAATAAAAAACTATTTTTTTAATGTGTTTGTGACTTGTGTGCGATGTAGCCACACTTGCATCCTCAAAGCAGCAGCGACAAGCGTGCGTCTGTCTGTTAAAGGGTGGTGACACCCTCAAAGTGTGCTACACAAACAATTAAAATATTGTTCTTTTTTTTTCTGTCTATGTGAATTGTGTGGGCTGTAGCCGCACCTGCATCCTTAAAGCAGCAGCGACAAGCGTGCGTCTGTCTGTTAAAGGGTGGTGACACCTCAAAGTGTTCTACACAAACAATTAAAATATTGTTCTTTTTTTTTTGGTCTTTGTGAAATGTGTGGGCTGTAGCCGCACCTGCATCCTTAAAGCAGCAGCGACAAGCGTGCGTCTGTCTGTTAAAGGGTGGTGACACCTCAAAGTGTTCTACACAAACAATTAAAATATTCTTCTTCTTTTTTCTGTCTTTGTGAATTGTGTGGGCTGTAGCCGCACTTGCATCCTCAAAGCAGCAGCGACAAGCGTGCGTCTGTCTGTTAAAGGGTGGTGTAACCCTCAAAGTGTGCTCCACAAACAATAAAAATATTCTTTTTTTTTTCTGTCTTTGTGAATTGTGTGGGCTGTAGCCGCACTTGAATCCTCAAAGCAGCAGCGACAAGCGTGCGTCTGTCTGTTAAAGGATTACATCGGTGACAGCATCCAAGTAGGCATGTCAGACAGTCCGTACCTGTACTGGCAGGAAAAAGAAGCAATTTGGAGGTCCCTGTACAAACTGGCTCTATTTTACCTGAGTTGCCCCCCCTCCAGTGTGTACTCCGAAAGAGTGTTTAGTGCAGCCGGGAACCTTGTCAGCGAAAGGCGTAGGAGGTTGCTTCCACAAAATGTGGAGAAGATGATGTTCATAAAATGAATTATCAACTCTTCCAGGGAGACCAGCCTCCAGAACGTACAGAGGGACCTGTGGTTCCAGCAGGGACGAATTAATACTCTGTGAGGATGAGGATGTACACACTGAAGAGGGTGAGGAATCGGTGGATGAGGAGGATGAGGATGACATCTTGCCTCCGTAGAGCCAGTTTGTGCAGGGACAGATAAATTGCCAGCTTGTTTTGTGGGGGCCCAAACGAACCAATCATTTCAGCCACAGTTGTGTGGCAGACCCTGGCGCTGAAATGATTGGTTTGTTAAAGTGTGCATGTCCTGTTTATACAACATAAGGGTGGGTGGGAGGGCCCAAGGACAATTCCATCTTGCACCTCTTTTTTTTCTTTGCATTATGTACAGTTTGGGGCCTAGTTTTTCAATGCCATCCTGTCTGCCACTGCAGTTTCACGCCTAGATGGGTCACGTGTTTGTGCCGCCCACTTGTGTCGCTTAGCATAGTCATCCAGCTACCCCGGTGCAACCTTTTGGACATAAAAACACTATTGTGAGGTGTGAGGTATTCAGAATAGACTGGAAATGAGTGGAAATTAAGGTTATTGAGGTTTATAATAGCATAGGAGCAGAAAAACCTACAAATTCTGTGATTTTAGCTGTTTTTATGCTTTTTTTCAAAAAAATACAGACCCAAAACACAAAACCCAGAACCCAAAACACGCAAGGGTGGTTTTGGCAAAACCAATCCAGATCCAAAACACGAAGAAAGATCCAGATCCAAAACCAAAACACAAAACACGAAAAGTGGCCGGTGCACACCCCTAATTATTATCATTAGTAGCAACAGTAGGTAATTACTGTCAAGTAGTATTGCTGTCATGCATTTTATTGTGTTAAAATGGTTACATTTCAGGTGAAAACTTCTCAGAGCAAGATAGTAAGCTTTGAATTCTAGAAGGAACTTTA
Organism: Taudactylus pleione; assembly: GCA_031769625.1. Taxonomy (NCBI): domain Eukaryota; kingdom Metazoa; phylum Chordata; class Amphibia; order Anura; family Myobatrachidae; genus Taudactylus; species Taudactylus pleione. The sequence continues at coordinate 31,087,875 of JAUIMM010000014.1, forward strand.
TCATGGAGACATGAGGAACAGGAATATAATGCAGTTATTCTATTGTTGACCACTAGAGTGCAGCAAAAGGGAAGTAATAATGTAATAAAACGCTATGGGCCTGAATCTGAGTTGGGAGTAAAGCAAACTAGAGCAAGTAACTGAGCACCTGGACAATCCATGTTGCAATGCAAGGGGTGCAAATACATTTATTTTTTTTCCATGTAAATACTATATGCTTCTACATGTAGCCCACAAATGCTGGACAGCTTTATTTTTACACTGCAATTTAGATTTTGGACACTCCCCTCTCACATACAAATCTTTCTGCACATGTTATATCTGCCCCACCTATAGTGCAGCATGGTTTTATTAAAGTGCAAAGTTACTTGCTTTTTTTGCTTTGCTCCCAGCTCAGAATCAGCTCATATGAGTAGATAACTTGCTGGTTAATTGCTAGGTGCCCTCCTATTTTTTTGTGGGATAACTTGGCTTTTCCTAAAATCTTTGATATAGCAAAACTAATTATTTGAGGTCTAAATAAATCTCTAGAATGAACATATTAGACAAATGAACTTCCCCATAGCTTAATCCTGCAATCAATAACTACAAACTGATGGCTGTCTTATTATGTAAGCAGTGTGTGCATTGCAGAACACAGAATTAACACAGATAGGAAAATATATCAGGAAGAGGTATTCGAAGCAGGAAGAGGTAGGTTATATTGCCCACGGCTGCGCGCACACACGCATATATATTGTGGCAATATCATGCTAGGTGGCGATAGTGAGCCATGTATTCTGTGTGGGGCTGGAGGGACCCGCCCACACAGGGTAGAAAAAGGAAGTGTGACCACACCTAAGGGCTGCCTTGTGGACAGGGCCCAGGTGAGGGCTAATAAGGCAGACCAGACAGGCTGCAAGAGGAGACAGTCTAAGTGGAACTGTGGCAGCTAAGAGCCAAATGTACCTGAAGGCCAGTGGGGGACAGGAGGGCATTGCCCAGACTTGCAAGTGGCAGGGAGGACCACAAAACTCTGAATTTGTTTGTGTGAAGCTGTATCAGCCAAGCTGCAGGCCGGGAGGCTGGGTCCATACTCTCAGGAGGCAGGGAGGACCACTAAAGAGACTGTGTGTGGAAGTCAGACCAAGGGGCCATGTCTATACCTGTGAGAAACAGGACTACATTTGCAGACTAGTCAGGGTTCAAAAAGTGAGGTAGTGCCCTGCATGGGGGCTAGGTTGTTTATTATTTTTGTTCCTGAACAGTGGTGGCTCCAGAGGTGGGGCTGCAGTGCAGTGCAAATTTCAAATAGGGGAGCCACACCAACTGCCAGTGGGTCATAGCCAACTATGTTTGGCAGCATTTGAAATGGCAGTTGGTGTTGTTCCCCCATTTGAAATTTGGACTGCGCTGCAGCCCCACCTCTAGAGCCGCCACTGTTCCTAAATGTTGACAGTAAAACTCCATTTATTTTACTTAAACTGAAAAGCTGTGTGTGGACCCTTATCACAATATATATATATATATATATATATATATTTCTAAGACACAGACACTTTGCAACATTTCAGCGCTTTATTGCACTTTTGTCAGTAACATAATACAAAAATGTGCTTGACAAAATTGCAATAAAGTGCTGAAACGTTGCAAAGTATAATTTATTTGGAAGAACGGAGAGCCGCCACTACCTAGATTTCTACTATGGTGGTCAGTTTCTTCCTGACATCTTGGAAGATACCCGGCAAGAAATATAGAGAAAGGCTTCTAAAAAGGTAAGTGGTGATTTAATAGAAACATTTTTAATATATCAAAAGTATTATCAGTTCAGGAATTGGATCATTTTAAAAATTAAGGATTTCTGTAATAAAGGGACACTTTTGGAATTGGGGGGATGGAAAACTAAGACAGTAGGTAAAACATTTTTTTTACAGAAAGGGTCATAGATCCATTACATTAATGGTTCCTAGGATCCTACACAATTCACATTTTTCAGGTCACCCAGCAGGTGCACAGGTGTATGCACTACTAAAGTTCCACAGGTGGAGCTAATTATCTCAGTTATGATTCTATGAGGATACCAGGAAAACATGCACTGTTTGGGGTCCTAAGGAACGAGTTTGAGAACCTGTGCATTAAATAGATTCCAGCAGTTGTAGTGGGAACACACAGTGAAACTGTTTGGAAAAATGTAAATACAAAAACTTGAATACTAGTAAAAACTTAAGTGGGTATAGTCAGGGGCACCAAGAGGGGGGGGGTACTGATTACACAGGCCCAGGCTTGCTGTAGGGACCCGTTAAGGAGGATAAGGAGGATATTGAAAAGTGTTGCTGATACTTGCAGGGTTGCAAAGTGTTGCTGATACTTGCCCTCTTCTGAAAACTAGTTGGTAGTAGAATGAGGGGGCATGTCATGCTCCACCCAAGTGCGTGTCTAGCTCCACATATGGGCGTATCTATTATTTAATGCTTGCTTGTTGCAAGATATTTCTATACAACATTAGTAACAATATATTTGGGGAAAGTTTGCAATATTTTGATACTAACATTACTGCCTTGTTTCTTGTTTGCAACTATTCGGTGTGATATTTCTTTATTCTCACTCAGCACAATATACATGATAAATGTAATGCCTATGCAATATATTCAAATGCAATTTGACCTTGTGTGAATACATATATTTCATATATGTATACATATATAAGCATATATTTCTTGATGGGTCAACTGAGAAGATGTTGTTAAGTATGATTTTTTAGTGTATTAGATATTATTTCATTGTGATCTCTGGACTGCCTGCAACTTGTATACCCTACCTATAACACTGGGTTTTTCTTTCTTGCCAAGGATTTAAGACCGGTTTGAGAGTACTCGCAGGTCCTATTTTAGCATTAGATCTTCGCTATAACTGAATTGGCTCCAGTTTTCAAATTAATGAAAAATAATAAACTTCAATTCTTTTCTGCATTTGAAGTACCTTACTAGTCTAAAAGGAGCTTAAAATGCATATTACTGCACAATGGGAATACTTTTGCATTGATTCCTATATGTCATTCAACAAAACTTAAAGAATAGTATGAAAATATCTAGTTAATCTTAGAAAAAATAGCTTATAATCAGCATCAGTGGCCTGTTTGTGTTGATTTAAAAATGGTAAACTTTCTTCTTGGGCAGCAAAGTGGACATACTAAGTATCCTTGTCACATCATGAATTAGTCCACAATATGCTAAAATGTTTCGAGAAAGTAGGTGCCAACATGATTATTAAAGTAAATTTTTTGTACACCCATTTAGGTCACTTCCCGTTCAGTCTAGGAGATTTAAGCAAACAACAGGGTGAACAGTTCCACCAGGATATTCAGGTAATGGAAGAAAGATATCAAGGAAGGTGGGATCGTCACATGATGGCCGATTACTGTTGGAGTCTGCAGATGGACTGCCCACAACAAGAATACAAAAGAAAATCCTACATAAAACGGTTCTCATAGCTTCCTAACACTTATGTATGTCATTATCCTGTGTCTTTTTATAACATTTTATGATTCAAATTTAATCAAAATAAAAAAATATATATTTTTAACTATTTTTAACATTGTTTAATTAATTTTTCATAAATATGAAGGACATATGCATATCTCAAAAACTAGAGCCAATTGAAAAATAAGCATGGCATATTCATGATCAGGAGCACAAAATTAATCGAACTTGACTCTTAAATCCCTGGCAACAGATTGACTGTTCCCCAGTGTAATTATTGGCTGTGCTGTCTCCATGCCTTTATAGTATCCTCCAAATCATTACAGACACCAGATACTCTAATTAAATACTACTTACTCCAATCTGAGGAATAGAATGTTATCTGTAAAACTACATCATACTTATTGGTCACATGAGCTACTTTGAGAAATTGTGTTTGGGATCCTGTTGGTATTTATTTAAAAAGGCTGCTTTTAGTCCACCACAAATCACTGTACTAACCAGCGACATCAAATATTTTGACCGTTTGATCGCACTTATCGAGGTTACTATTATTTTGATGTTCCTTTATACATATATCTTGTTTAACTAGTTTTGAACATATATTTTGCTAATATATTTGCTGGTTTACCACATATGACCTTTCAGACTTACTTTGTAAAAAAACAGATTTGAAAACTTTTTTTATTGTCCTTTTTGTGTGTTCACAGTGAGCAACTCACATTGGGAGTAATATCTTCCTCTGTATTTTAACAAAAGATTACTAATAAAAATTCTTACCCTCAGTCACAGCTCACGCTAGAAGCAGCAGCAGAGGCTGTAACTCACTGCAGCATACACACAGAGATAAGAAGACACTGTGGTCATTCTACTAGGGCACCAACAAGGGGCTCATGAACACAGGGCCATCTCTTCCATTGGGCTTGTTGGGCAGTTGCCCAAGGGCCCGAAGCTTGTAGGGGCCCACCAACCCACCCCCCTGCAGCTGCGGTCAGTTGGTAAATTTGTGATATTTTTATAAGCCAGCTGCCGGTGCACTGTATTCTGTCGCAGTTTCACTTCATCCGCCGGCTTTAGACCAGTCAGACAGAGTTTCTCTGCATGTGTGGGAGGTCTGATGGGCATGCAGGAGGATTTAATTTTATTGACCATTTAAATTTTTTTCCCGTGAATGGCTGGGTAGGGGCCCCAGTGAATTGCTTTGCCCAGGGCCCACACTGCTGTTAAGACAGCCCTGCATGAACAAGGACAGCATAGGCTCCTAAGCAATGCAGGCAGTCACAGTGACAGCAGAAAATAACTGTCTTTGCTCAGCAGCTTCTTAGTGGTCCCCCAGCAGGCTGAGTTGAGCTGCAGTAAAGAATCTTGGATTTATGATCTACAATCCGGGTCAACAGGAGACTAGACAGTGATCTGGGATTCTCCCGAAGGTTACGCAACTATGCTGTCCCACTGTGCAGCCGCAGGTGCCAGTGTTGTTGAAAGCTATTTTTGCATTTTTAGTGGGCGCGTTCATGCCTCTCTGGATTTGCCATGCCTCTCATTGGGAGTGTCATTGGGAACAATGTGCTCTGTGGTCAGACCTGCTTATATGCATTTTTTTTAAGACTTCTACAGTGACTGGTTTATGTTTTCAATGTCAGGTTTCTGCTGTGTCTCCTCATAACCAACCATTATGCACCACCATTAGCTGCATAGGGAAATGCAAGTTAACAATGATTGCTTTATTATTGCCCATCGATAGTGCTTATGTCTTAACAGTAGCAACACTCACTTTTCCCATCACCAGCTACAATTGTTATTTCATTACCTCCTGTAGCAAGTGTTCTCAGTAGCAGTTTGGAATATTTAGGACGTCTTTTAAAAACAATTATGAAAGTGGTCTCATGTAGGGCTAAGTTAACTAGGTGGGATCAACACAAAAGAAGGCAAGGTTTCAATAGATTTTCCCTAGCAGTGTAAAATAAACAATAACTCACATTTCCTCTGCCTACCTATACCCAAAACTTAGAGCATCCTTGTGACCATACAATATAGAGTGCCCTAGTGACCATAAAATACAGTAGAGGGAGCATCTTATTTACCACCATAAAATAAGGAGAGCATTTTAGTGACTGCCATACAATACAGAGAGAATCCCAGTAATTGCCATAGACATATAATACAGAATGTATACCAGTTACAAAATACAATATAGAGAAATTGCCAATTTCAGATTGCTGTGGATCTAGCAACAGGAACACGGATATGTTTGAAGGACTACTGTGAGTGAAGCCAGGTACAAGTACCTGTGTTGTACTGTATCGAAGCATAGAACTTCTTTTCTAGGTGCATGAGTTATTTGCAGCTGAAAGTTGAGTCGGCTGACAAAGAAGTGAAACTAAACAGGGCTACTCCCACCAACATAACAGGCATGGAGAGCCAACCTGTATAAACAGGTACAGTGAACAGATATAGCTAGTTGCTTGAAAGGAAAAATGACTCTGGAAGCCTCTATTAGTGCTGCACCTATGGGTGAGTTCCTGGCTGATAGTGATATAATTTGTTGTGTATACAAAGATAATGACATTCGGGAACTTCCTTTGCAGCTATAGGAAGCTTAAGATGTGTAGGGAAGTGCCATTGACCCAACTGTACAGATATAATAGAAGTCCCTTCAAGCTAAGGGAGGCCTGCTAGGCACTGAGGGGTAGAGCACACTGGTCCTATCTTGAAATGTTGAATAAAAGCTTTATAAAGACATCTGCTACTCCAGTTAAGCAGGGCTGTTTGCAGCTGTGTAATAGTGACTGTGAGATGTCTTCAACAGACTCGAGTCCCTGGCTTCCAGTGAGGTGTAGACAGAGATACATACTGTACTGTACATCATGAATACTCAGAATGGGATAAGATACTTTATTCATAGGAAGACAGTTGCCCCTAGTATCAGCATAAATAATTTTTATTCATTTTCTTCTATTTCTTTTTCACCATATCTGATTCTATCTATTTTATTGATATTTCACTACAACAAGGTTTTAAACAATATAATAAAGGTTACATTTTAATTTATATTGATCTATTTATCTGTGCGCCAATTAAGGACATTCTTTCTCCTTCTTTCTGGAATTTGTATGTTAGAGATACATACTGTAAGTGCCAGTAAGAGCTGATCTAGGAGGAATAATATGTTAAGACATGTTGGTGAAGGCCAGAGGTTGCAATGTTGCAGGCATGGATGAGACAAATGTGGATGTGCACCAGCTAATATGATCAAGCTCATGCTATAAAGCTGATCTCATTGGTCTTCAGAATTCTAGTCCCATTGCATGCCATAGGCTAACTACAGCAGCTGGGATTGCTCTAAACAGCTGTAACCACGTAAGTTCCTTGCCTTCAGGGTCACCAGTTTTATATAGGAGACAAATAGAAGTGGTCCCTATTAAACGGCCCTGTGCTTGGAAGAACAGACCTGTAAACGCTCGCTCTGTGACTGACATCCCCAGAGCCCCCACAATCAATATAAAGAAAACTACAGGCCCTCTGGTATGCCCAATAAGGTCCGTCCTTTGTAATGCCAGATCTATAACAAACAAGACTGCTACAATTGCTGACCTTATTGAATCTTCAGATCTTGTCTGTATTACAGAGACTTGGCTAAATGAAAATGCAGCTCCTATTTTGGAAGCTGCAGTTCCAACAAATTACTATGTAATTCACAACCCAAGACTTAACCGCAGGGGAGGGGGAGTGGCCATCTGCTTTAAAATAGAACTTAAACTTAGGGTCCACCCAATGGAAATGACTCACTCATTTGAGTGCATTGCTGCTCGGAGTTCTACAGACTTAGGATTCAGAGTACTTCTCATTTACTACCCCCCTATAGATGGAAAGATATTTCTACAAGAATTTGTAGCTATTGTTGCTGGAATAGTTCTGGAGCCTTAAAGATGGCTGATCCTTGGGGATTTCAATGCATGGGTTGATGATGAGCTCTCTCACCTTGGCCAAAATCTCCTGTGCACAATGAATGCTCTGGGCCTCACACAAGTCATTCCTTCAGCTACGTATATAAGTGGTCACACTCTTGATCTTGTCTTCCAGATTGGATTAGAAGTCTCTGACCTAAATATAAACCAAGTCACGTGGTCAGACCACCACTCAATTCACTTCTCAGTTGCAAGCCCTCAAAATAGAACTTTACCCATGGAGTTGAAAAGGTATCATCCAAGGAGGTGCATGACCCCCCAGGATCTTGCAGCAAACCTGGATCTTTCTGCCATAATGGGGGCCTGTGAAGATCCTTGTTCTCTAGTCCACTACTATAACAGAGATGTGACAGCTGCAATGGATATTATTGCCCCTATTCATATACGACCCCGCATACCACACCGTCAAGCCCCTTGGTTTGACAATAGTGTCAGTGAACTCAAGAAAAGGGGGCATAGACGTGAAAGACAATGGAGGAAGACTAACCTGGTAAAGGATAAGATAACACTAATCAAACATATTAGAGAATATCATTCAACAATCACCCGTAAGAAAACAGAGTTCCTTTCAAATAAGATCAAGGCAGCAAACAATAAGCCAGCTCAGCTTTTCCGTACAGTGGAGATGCTTTGCAAACCAGCATGCCTGCAGCTTGATGAAACCCTCTTCCAGTCCAGATGCAATGAGTTTGCAAAATTCTTTGCAGATAAAGTATCCTCCATCTGGGCTGGAATCTCCACAGTGCCATCAAAGGATTGCAAAACTACCAAGCCTGCAAAGGTAAACCACCTGTCTCCCTGGAATAGCTTTGAAATAATGGATGTAAAAGACATTGCCAAAATTATCAGAATGTTGCAACCCACCACCTGTGATCTGGATCCTGCCTCAACTAAGTTTCTCTTTGGGTGTATGGACATGATTAGCCCTGTAATTGCAAAAATAGTTCAATGTTCTTTGCAAACAGGCATTTTTCTAGAACCACTAAAAGAAGCAATTGTTTAAAAAACCTAATTTAGACCCTGACTGCATGACCAACTACAGACCAGTATCAAACCTTCCTTTTCTAAGAAAGGTCACTGAGAAAGTTGTGGCAATACAACAGGAAACCCGCCTATCTACCCATGATATTTATGATCCATTCCAGTCAGGATTCAGGAGAACACATAGCACTGAAACAGCTCTGGTATGTGTGCTTAATGATCTTCTGATGGCAAGAGACAGAGGTGATTGTTCAATCTTAATCCTTCTGGATCTTTCAGCAGCATTTGATACTGTGGACCACGGGATTCTAATTAAGCACCTGAAAAATTTCTGTGGACTGGATGACACAGTCCTTAGCTGGTTCAATTCATTTCTGACCGGCAGGTCACAGAGAGTTTCTTCTGGAATAAACTCTTCATCACCAGTGCCACTTCCATGTGGTGTCCCACAGGGTTCTATAGTATCTCCCATGCTTCTTGCAATATACATGCTACCATTGGGTGAAATAATCAGATGTCATGGCCTGGTGTACCACTGCTATGTAGTTGATACACAACTGTACCTGTCCTTTGCTCCAGGTACAAAGGGCCCCATAACAACCCTAAATGGCTGCCTAGCTGAGCTTCAGAAGTGGATGAGTGCCAGTTGGCTGTGACTGAACCCTGATAAAACAGATGTCACAAGTCAGGGCTACAACATAGCCAACCAACAGGACTTACATTTGGGGGATCAGAATTACAAACACTGAACATGTGCGGAATCTTGGTGTTGTCCTGGATAGTGGCTTGACACTTAAACATCAGGTATCGGCCACAATCAAATCCTCATTCTTTCATCTGAGGAACAGTGCCAGAATCAAGCACTTAATTCCCTCAGAAGATCTGCCTAAAGCCATACATGCATTTATATCATCACGCCTAGACTACTGCAACGCCCTCTACCTTGGACTCCCAGCAAAAGAATTGCACCGCTTGCAGATGGTTCAAAACGCAGCTGCCAGGCTATTAGCCAACCAGCCCCATTCCAGCCACATAACACCCACTCTCTACTCCCTTCACTGGCTGCCTGTCAGATGGCGAATTGTTTTTAAGATTGGATTACTAATTTACAAAGCCCTACATGACCATGGCCCAAGGTACCCAAAGCAGCTTCTGATTCTGTACCGTCCCACACGAGTCCTGCGATCCATTGACAAAGGGCTATTGACAGTACCTAGAATCTCCCGGAATTCGTCTGGGGGTCAAGCTTTCAGTTTTGGGGCTCCAACCTTATGGAACTCACTTCCCCGCACAGTTCGAGATGCCTCCACTCTAGAATCCTTCAAAAATAGACTCAAGACTTACCTCTTCACCCAAACATTTCACTAATGTCCCTTGTTTAAGCTAATTTTGTGTTTTGTACTGTAAAGGCAAATGTAAAGCACTTTGAGTCCTTTAGGAGAAAAGCACTATATAAATAAAATTATTATTATTAATATTATTATTATTTTGCTTTTTTGTAGGCATATCTGGGGTTGCCTCCAAAGAGTCCCAGCTGATATGCGAAGCCCAATACCATCCCATTACCACAACTGCTGTCCCTGCGAGTTCCCCATGGTACATACTGTAGCAGGGATAATTTAATTAAAAATGTAAATATTCCCTGCGAGATAGACATAATAATACTGTACTGCAATTATTAGTACATAGACGCCAGAGACTTTAAAATTAAGACATATACCTATATTGAAAACTTGACATATTTTGTGCATTTACAGTAAATAGGTACTATGCAGTCAGTTTGACACCGACTATACAGACATCACAATGTTGGTACCAAGTTGCTGATGCGTTTGTAATAACTACTTAAAACAGTTTAACCGTGTTGGCACTATAACTTTAACATCATATTTAAAGTTATAATTACAACCTGTTTAAAATGCTTTACTTACAGCAGCATTACATTCATGTTGGCATACTGGTACTGGCACTGTGGTATCAATAAACCAATGTCAGTATTGACCTCCCATATGGATCCCTTTAAATAAGTTTATCCGTTTTCTTAAAGAGCAAATGGAGACATTATTTGATATACAGCCTGCATTACCTCTGAAATTGTTGAACAATATAATTGATCAATCTGTAATGGCTGATGAATGGGGCATGAGTGGAATGACCAATGAGAAGCAAAGTCACTCCCCCTTCCACCATAGAGAGATCAGTTCACTGGTGGTGGCAGAAGACCCATCCTGTTCTCAGAAAACTCCAGCAAGTAAAGTCTTGATGTGTACCTGTTGCTTAATCCTCAGTTAGAATGTCTGTTTATATCATGTTAAAGCAAAGCAGAACACCTCTTGAATTATGGCAGGATTCCCCTCTTTACTAATTTCTGGTTTTGAGCTTCAATGTAGATTCCAGGCTTGTGGATAACAGAATGGGCCCTCTGCAGAATATCATATGATTAAGGGAAGAACATTATCTTATACGGCCATCTTTTACAGTCAGTACAGCCAGAGGAAATGGGATTGAAATACCGGCGGCTAGTCAGACTGTGGAAGCCCGTCAGGAGGAGATCCTGATGCCAGCTGGTAAGTATCCTAACCCCCCCCCCAACCCTTCCTTGGTGGTGCCTAACCCTAAAACTCCTTGGGTGGTGGCTAACCCTAAGTCCCTCCAGGGGTGCCTAAACCTAACCTTCCCTTCCCGCACCCTAGACCTAACCCTCACGGGGGGGTCCCTAACCCTAACCTGCCCCCAGTGGCGCCTAACCCCTAACCCCGGCTTTCCCTAGCCTAACCCTGGGGGGGTGCCTAACTCTAAGTCCCCCCAGGAGTTCCTAAACCTAACCGTCCCCCTCGCGGCTAACTCCTAATATGCCCCGCACTTACCTCGTTTGGGATGGCGTCTGTCAGGATTCTGTCGTCAGGATTAAGATAGGCATCGGCATTTCAACGCTTATCTTTAGTCCCATGTCAGGCTTGAACTGTCGGCATTTAGACCATCGGCATCTCGTCCGGCAGTCTAAGACTACATCCCCAGCCAGAGATACGCTTGAGCTAAGTTCTTACAATTTATTTTCAATTAGATTTCAATAATATAGTATAGGGAGCTTTACTTTTTCAAATGTTGAATATAAAATACCATTTTTTATTAATTCTGGGAAATGTCAGAAGAGATAGAAAAACATACTTTTAACCTGATGTGAACCATTAATGCCTGTTGCTTTTTAGACGGCAATCTTTAACAGATATAGCAATTACATATCTCTTGACATATCTTTACAGTGCTGTAATATTTGATAAATGAGAGAAAAGGACAAGAGACAAGCCAATCCTATTACAAAAAATACTTTTTGAAAAATAAACTTTTTTTTAAACTTTGTTTCACGGTTGCCATGGCAATGTTTCCTTCAAGTGATTTCTTTATAACACAATGACAGGCTATGTCCTGAGGTTGAATTAAATCAGGTCGTAGACAGTGGTAACTGTCCACCCACTGAAAAATATGAAAAAGGGAATTCATCTGAGAAATGGGTTACACTCATAGCTATAATGAGCAAACACAAAATGTTGTCTTCTCCATGCTAGGTTCAATCACAGATAAAATACATTTAAATTGCAGCTAACCATTCAGCAATAAATGCATTTATTCAGTGCACAAAAGTGAGTGCAATCTTTATTTTATTATTTTTCTTGTGGATATAAAAATATATATTTAAATATGGTGGTGTACATTATGGAGCTGCCCAAAAGTATTAACAGCAAATAGATTTGCAGTCTTATACTAAAATATGCATAATACATTTCATGATCATAATGTTATGGAGTAGCACAAAATTGTGTCTACACTAATCATATTAACCAAACTCTTGGCTGCCTACCATAGAACTTGTGTATTTTAGTAGAGGATGATTATAAAATAATAAAAAGCTTGCCACATCTGTGTCAATCACAACCAACTGCTAATCTAACAGGGGAATAATATTCCCTCAACTAGTGGTGGTAACTATACACTGCCTCCTCTCCTGATGTCCTGTGTAATGGCAAAGGTCCTTTCCCATTACACACCGGACAATGGTTTTTGGGTGAATGTGACAAGTTCAATAAATGGGTTCCTGAATAGAAGCTTTGCAGTCCTCTTGTATCCTAGGAAGACAAAATACTTGGTATTTCCAATACTGATTACAAGCTCCTGGATCATATATAAATTTTAAGTTAAAACAATGTAAAGCTCTACCTATGGAAATCTGAAAATACCAACTACACAGCCAATAGATTAACAGAAATGCAAAAACCATGACTCTTAGGCGAGTAAATGTACTACATGTGTATATATGTTTAAATTTAGTAAATCAGTTCCTTCTATTTTAAACTAATGAAGAAGTTATAGGAGGGGACCTTTCAAGGTAACTATCTGATCTCCTGACAAGAGCTGGTTAACACCAAGCTTGAACCCAAAAGCATTGAGAGATGTTGTGCAATAAATCTGGCCTTTAGAAAAGTCTGCAAAAGCTGGTAATAAATATTCCTTTAAGTATTCAGGTACCCTTTGTTAACCAGATCTCTACTTTCCCTGAAGTGTCCACTGGAAGTTTAATCTGCAACTAAGCTTAATGTCACTTAGCGTCCCCGTTCTGTACACTACAGTAACTTACAGTATCCACCAACCAGGGTTATAAACTGTCCATGAATCATGCACTGTTTTACCAGGATGGATCCAAAAGTCAATGTCCTGACCATGAATAACAGAGAAATTTTAGTTCAAATGACATTTATTTTTCAACATAGTCTCCATATACTTCAATAAACTTCTCCCATCGATGCTCCAACCTCTTGATTTCCTTCAGGACAAAGTCCAGTGATTGGTCTTCAAACCAGTCCTGTACTGCAGCCATGACATCATCATCAGATGCAAAAGTCTTCCCACGAATGTGTTCCTGTTCCTTGAGGTTGCATTTCAGTAGGCGCCATCTTCTTCATGTGTAGATATTTAATGACGGCTCAAGTTTCAGTTGTTCCGTTTATTTTTCAATATCTGCAAAAATAAAAAAATAATTGTGCTGTAGTTTTCCACAGTGTTTTACTAAGACCTCTAGTACATACATACAGAAAATCAATATGGGGCAACATCTACTACCACATCAGGACGCTGACTTTTTGATCCATCCTCGTATGTGTACTGTGTCCAAAGAGATCCAAGTAGCTTTGACAACTATGGGCTTGATTCATCACGGATCGCAACTGAAACTGCGTATTCAGATTGCCCGATGGTATGTACTGATCGTACATATGCTTCATTGTGTGCATGCGTCAGTTAGCATTGTCATAGCACTGCGATCACTTATGCAGATACAAAGCCATCGCAGGCCGAGGGACGGGACGTAAGCGTTTGGGGGCGATGATGAAGGAGTGGTTGGAGAAATGCAGGTGTGCCTGTCCATTTGAATGCCATTGCATGGGTGTGCATAAATTAGCCACTGCAACGACATACATAGCTTGTGTACTCACTGCGTGTGACGAGGTTAGCAATTTCTGAGTAAAGTCAGACCTGTTGTAAATGTGCATGAGGGGCCGATGTAACTTGATGTTCCCGATGTATAAGCAGCACTGCAAGGTATTACGGATGTGAGATAGCAGTAATGGGCGTCTCTATGCTGGCTTTGTGATTACATTCACAAAAGACCTGTGTGCGTAATCGCAGCTGCGATTGCAATAGCGATCCCTAGTGAATCAAGCCCTACAGACAGAAACTCTGGCTATATTTGAGTACTGGGATGCTGTTGAATAATAGCAATTGGGTGGGCAGCTCCAAAATAGGGATCCCACCAAAGCAATGTCTATAGAGAAGAGGGAAGATATTGGGCAAAACACTATTTAACCACTTGCCTGGCATGGTCGCAATTTTCCAACCACACCAGGCAGTTCTTTATCTGCTCTGGTCGCACAATTTCCACCAGTCAGATAAACATGTGGGCTGCTGCAGGAAGAGAAGCCACAACTGCTGCTCTCTTCCGCTCCCTCTGCTTGCCTGTACCCTCACCCCCTGTGTCTGCTGTGCTGCCGATCACTGCTGATCGGTCAGCAAAGCAGGACCCCCCACCAAGGGGCTGCAAAGATTAGCAGCAGCTGGGAAAAAGTAAATTAACCTCCCCCCTCACCCCCTTAGTGTACCTTGTGCCGTAAACCGGTGTGAAATTGAAGGTCGCGATGGTCACAATGTTTTCGATGTTCCGATGGTGGTTCCGATTTGAAATAAACTTTTTTTTTTTACAAATTTAAAAACCAAAAATGTTATGAAATCATTTTGGATAAGTTGAAATATGCATTAAAAAAACGACAATATCAGAGCGGCATTTAGAAAAAAAAATCATCAATTAAGTGGTTAAAGAAGTTAAACACTTTACTTAGGGCTCACATTTATCACCACAGTAATTACTGTATCATAGAACAACATTAATTTTAAATTCCTTGGACAATGTGAATTTGTGTTAATAGTATAACAATCCCTGTATTCTGCTGGCAGTTAGATATGCATACAGTGATATTTAGAATACAATTAATAATAATGGAATTTTATTAACCTTATCTTTATAAGTCTCCTTTTGTTCTTTATGGTTCACTGCCCAAAATACACAACATAGGCTCATAAGGCATTACCAATAATTGTGGCACAGGTTTCTTAGCAGGTATAATGGTCACAATACCATAACTGTAAAACAGGAGTCTTATGTGTAGTAACTGTCTAGCAGAGGCAGAGATTAAGGGGCATATTCAATTGGGTTGGAGATTTTTGCAGTAAAAATTACCACGGTTATGTGCGCTCCCTATACTTGTGGTATCCAATTAAAAAAAAAAATAGTTGCAGTAATTTTTAACAGCAAAACCCGCAGGTAATAAGAAAAAATGAAAATCAGCCTGTACCCCCCAAAAATGAAAATAAATATATAGCATTGCAGCTCCAGGGCAGCAGCAGATAAGACCGGTCCTACACTCACTGGTGACATTAATCTATGATGTGCCCACTATTCCTTATCCTGCTGTTCTGGGAAGCTGTGCTCTGTTCCCCCTGTGTAGGAGAGAGGATCACATCCACACAAACAACTGACTCAGCCACATGGGAGGGGAGAGCAGGAGCAGCTCTGTGCCAGTCATTACCATTTACTTAGGGCCTCCGAAGGTTTACATTACTTTCCAACCAAGCAACATACCATACAGATGGCAAATCTCCACTATCAACAGTCACAGTCTCACAGTGCAGCACCCTAGTCTCACAGGTGCTCAGAAAGTCCCCCAGGGTCCCCAAAGCCTTTTCTAAATCGAATCTGATTTGGTTTGATTTTGAATAGTGATTTCTTGTTCTATTTTGGATGCCCAGGTTCAAATCGAACATAAAATTGAACTTCAAATCTCCAAAATAATATACCTGCTTCATGCTGCAACTTTGTGTGAATTACACAGATGCATGCACAGATCAATGAGATCCATACATGCTTCTGTGTGTAAAAAGGTTGTAAAGTGTTAAAACATTGTTTTAAATGATGTGTGGTCCCCCCCTAAAAGCACAACCAGCACCGGGCTTTTCTGAGCTGGTCCTGGTTGTGAAAATACGGGGGTTGAAAGACGTAGGGGTCCCCGAATTTTGCAGTACCAGCACTGTGCTCAGTGAGCCAGTCCTGGTTTGGGAAATACAGGGGACAAAACTGGGTTTTGGACTTTTTGCACCTTTATGGATATACTAATCTCACAAGGTGGAGACTGTGCACTGTAGACCAACCTTATGAACGTTCCACACATATACTGTTTTTTTCCTTTTGATATATGTCCAACTTGGGAGATTTACATAAAGGAATAATGTCTGGATGAATAACAGATCCATATGGAACATCTGTACCTTCATTCCAGGAATGTATTGTATTATGTGTCATTATTATTTGTTTTTTTGTGATATTTATAAGCTCCATTTATTGAGTCCATCCATTTTACACCTTTTTCTGCCTATATACCTGGGAATGTGGTGACATTCTTTTCAGAGTTGGACACATAAAATGGCTTCTTTGTGCAAAAAGTTGGGAACCTATCAACTTCTATTTCAGATCACGTTTTCCAGGTCACCTAGCAGGAACTGTGGGCCTGAATCAGAGCCGGACGCTATTTGCGAACGGTCGTTTAGAAAAAGGGGCCGGCTATTTAAATAGAGCGCTTGCTCTTTGCGGTCTGTTGACGCCTCTATGTCTGAGCGAGCGAACGAAACATGTGCTCGCTATTTTGTAAAGACGCCCCTTGGCCGTTCGCATCATACGTCATCTCCGCTATTTATTAGATTAATCGAGTACATCGAAAGGCATCTGAACTGCTTTGCAGTGCTTGTGGTAGGTTTTACTTCCCGCAATCACTGCGAGCAGTTCAGGCTAAAAGACAACCAAGTGACGTGGTCAATGACGCTGCTTTGTTAATTATGCACACCCATTAAACGCCCGTTTTGACCATTTGGCACGCCTGCGTTCGGATCTCCACTCCCCGTTTTCAAGCACCTTCCCCTGTTACCACCCACAAACGGTACATTCTGTCAATCAAATTAGCAGCCCCTCGCTGTTTTGCGAGCACACGATTTCCGACTGCAATGACTGGTTGGCGCATGCGCATTACGACCCATACGCATGCGCAGTTGTGCGAACATCGCTCAGAGTGAACGAGTGGCCGCTTACGAGCGGCTCTGAATCAGGCCCTGTATTCTTTACTCACTGATACATTATAAAAGATCCACAGGAATTGTTTGGGGTCCTGAGGACCTTGTTTAAGAACCTGTGATCTAGGGTATCAGTGGATAGTCTGTGCCTAAAATAGTGAATGAGTGACATAATGTCACTTATCCAGTGTTTTTATTTCCCCGGGGCAATCCCACATGGAGCACCCTCTGTTGAAATGAAGAAGCAGTAGGGATAGCCATCGCCCATAGATGGCTAGCAACTACTTTTTTGCCATCAGTGCTATAAATCTGATCGTTCTCCACCATCGATGGCTGAGGGACAGCAATAGTTGTTCTTTCTCTCTGTGCAGGGGGCATGTAGGCCATTGTGCCGCTCAGCCTTCATTCCCTGATTGGCCTGCCATGCCCCACAGCAGGGATATCCACCAATGGTGCACTGATGGCACCATCACTGTTGGCGATCGATGGTTAACCCTTTGATGGCCATCTCCAGGAAGCAGCTTTTATATATGTGAAGATGATGGAAGCTCCGTCATCATGTCATTGTTATGCTGGGAGTGTGGCATTTAACTTTGATGTCACATCCAGTCCCAGTCTGAAAGGCCAAAGGCGCCACCTAGGGCACTTCCAGGTTTGTGCTGGCCCTGAACACCAGAGGACCATAACTAACAGTGCACTTAAAAAACACAACTCAGTCTGTCCCTTAAGGGCCCCATACATCAGGCGGCCATTTCACGGATTCCCCGATCTGACGGTCAGAAATGGGGATCAGCAGCCATCGATGATCACAGATATCTTTTTATGATTTTCTGTAAGACTACCTTGTGAAGTCCACAAATACAAATTGTCTAACTAACTAGATAATATGCTAAAATTCCAAACTTAGTGTTATGTATAAAACTTTGAAAACTTGTAGTATGTAGTACAAATACAGGTAACTGATGAAACCTGAAAGCATGTGCTTTTGGCATGGTTATATACAGTACATTATTATACTGTATGTATTTATTTAAGGGAACCAACCGCTTGTTTCAAAGTGATACATACCAAGTTATACACAGTTATAGAGCTAACCACATCTCATAATACTGACAGAATCATCTACCATGTATGATATCTCAGACAGTATTCCTTGAATTAAAACACTGATAGGAGAACAATAATAAAATAATGGCAATCTAATGCCAGAGTAAAATACATGCAAGTGAACTCATTCAGTAAATGTGGCCTTTCTGTAGATTGATTGCAGTCTGTTTGAGAGAGCTTCAGAATCTATATCATCATTCATCAGCAATCAAAGCAAGCAGACATAGTACTTAAATGTGGTAAGACAAAGACATAATTTGCAAATGTATTCCACTGTGTGAACATGGAATGAATAGAAAGGTGTCATGTGTATTACTAATATATAGTACATTTCATTGCATTTAGGGCCAGAATATTCAGCAAGGAATGCAAAGGAGAGAACGCACGCACTTGGCTGATGTTTTCGCACTGCGCATGCGTATGCTTCGCACTGCGCGTGTGCGAACTAGCCAGTGCGTTTTAGTTAGGGGATGCAGATTGCACGCAGTGTGTACGCAGCCCCCTCCGATATTGATTGACAGGAAGTGCCGTTTGTGGGTGGTGATGGGGGGTGTTCAGACGAACGCATGCGTATCTGTGCGTTGGGATGCCGTTATAGGGGCATGCATAATTAACGCAGTGCGGCAGCATACGCAGCCATACCGTAAGCTGTACACAGAAAACACCCAAAATCCTGCGGCAGGTCAGGTCAACCACTATAATGCTAATGGGTCTGATGGTTCTCGATGTTACTGATGTTGAAACTATCTTGCGTACTGATCAGACTGTGAGTAAAGGGAGATGGGTGGCTTAGTTTGGGGCTGGGCATCTACATCTTGTTCTGCAGTCTCCGTGCGTATGCATTGATTAGCATATTCTCACAGCGGCCGGGTGTGTGCGTCTGCTTAGTCTCTGTGACATGTTAAAATGTACAGTATATTGCCAAATATGAGCCACAAATAAAAAGGAATGCCCAGTAATGAATAGGTGTAATCACATGCATAAATATGAGAGACAGCTCTATTCTATTCCATAGGCAAAAAACCTTCTGGTTTCACATGTCCCATTAAAGAAATACAAGTTGGAAGCTGCTCAATCACTTCAGTAATATCACTCAGGTGCATGTAAGGGAGGGGTTAGTCTATACAAGAAACAACAAAAAGTATTCCCCCAGCACTCAGAATGAAATCAGCAATAAGATTTGAAAAACTACATGGTGGTAGATAATTCAGAGATCTCAGTTGCATATATTTGCAAAGATATGGCTAAGCCTCCGGGCCGCGTCACGGCGTCTCTGATACCGGAGGTCCCTATCACTTGGTCAGAATCTGGGGTGCAGAACCCCAAAAAAGCCGGCGATAGCCAGCCACCCCAGCGAAGCACAACAGTGAGAAACTAAAGTGTTAGTATAGGATTAAAGGAAAAACTATGTGTTAATAAGTGAAGGTGTGGCTGGGCTGCTCTGGTGAGGCACACATTAACACTTTATTTAGCACTTTTACACTTTCCAATATATTTTGTGTATATATATATTTTTCTTAGCTTATTAATTACACCTTCACTTATTAACACATAGTTTTTCCTTTAATCCTATACTAACACTTTAGTTTCTCACTGTTGTGCTTCGCTGGGGTGGCTGGCTATCGCCGGCTTTTTTGGGGTTCTGCACCCCAGATTCTGACCAAGTGATAGGGACCTCCGGTATCAGAGACGCCGTGACGCGGCCCGGAGGCTTAGCCATATCTTTGCAAATATATGCAACTGAGATCTCTGAATTATCTACCACCATGTAGTTTTTCAAATCTTATTGCTGATTTCATTCTGAGTGCTGGGGGAATACTTTTTGTTGTTTCTTGTATAGACTAACCCCTCCCTTACATGCACCTGAGTGATATTACTGAAGTGATTGAGCAGCTTCCAACTTGTATTTCTGTATTGAGAGGCATAGATGGGACCAGCGTTAGGAGGGCGTGCTGGTTCTTGTAGTGCCATTAGCAGGACTTAGGGGTGACTCCAAGGTAAGCTAGCTCTCAATTCAGGTATATTTGTATGTGCCATTATCATGTGGCCTTATATTGGGCAATTATTACCCAAATTGGATACAGTTTTCAGTTTTGGGGATGAGTCTGGGGTGCAGTGCCCCTTGGGGTTGGTGTGGCTGGGCTGCTCTGGTGAAGCACACATTAACACTTTATTTAGCACTTTTACACTTTCCAATATATTTTGTGTATATATATATTTTTCTTAGCTTTGTAATTACACCTTCACTTATTAACACATAGTTTTTCCTTTAATCCTATACTAACACTTTAGTTTCTCACTGTTGTGCTTCGCTGGGGTGGCTGGCTATCGCTGGCTTTTTTGGGGTTCTGCACCCCAGATTCTGACCAAGTGATAGGGACCTCCGGTATCAGAGACGCCGTGACGCGGCCCGGAGGCTTAGCCATATCTTTGCAAATATATGCAACTGAGATCTCTGAATTATCTACCACCATGTAGTTTTTCAAATCTTATTGCTGATTTCATTCTGAGTGCTGGGGGAATACTTTTTGTTGTTTCTTGTATAGACTAACCCCTCCCTTACATGCACCTGAGTGATATTACTGAAGTGATTGAGCAGCTACCAACATGTATTTCTATATTGAGAGGCATAGATGGGACCAGCGTTAGGAAGGCGTGCTGGTTCTTGTAGTGCCATTAGGAGGACTTAGGGGTGACTCCAAGGTAAGCTAGCTCTCAATTCAGGTATATTTGTATGTGCCATTATCATGTGGCCTTATATTGGGCAATTATTACCCAAATTGGATACAGTTATCAGTTTTGGGGATGAGTCTGGGGTGCAGTGCCCCTTGGGGTTGGTGTGGCTGGGCTGCTCTGGTGAGGCACACATTAACACTTTATTTAGCACTTTTACACTTTCCAATATATTTTGTGTATATATATATTTTTCTTAGCTTTTTAATTACACATTCACTTATTCACATAGTTTTTCCTTTAATCCTATACTAACACTTTAGTTTCTCACTGTTGTGCTTCGCTGGGGTGGCTGGCTATCGCCGGCTTTTTTTGGGTTCTGCACCCCAGATTCTGACCAAGTGATAGGGACCTCCGGTATCAGAGATGCCGTGACGCGGCCCGGAGGCTTAGCCATATCTTTGCAAATATATGCAACTGAGATCTCTGAATTATCTACCACTATGTAGTTTTTCAAATCTTATTGCTGATTTCATTCTGAGTGCTGGGGGAATACTTTTTGTTGTTACATGTCCCATTAAGGCTACTTAGACATGATCTGAAATTTCACAAAACCTACTCAATTTCTGCCACTCAGACTAAAAAAAAGTAATGAAATTCCGATCATTAAGGATAATGCCTTAATGGACGTGTTCCTTGCACAATACAGATATGGTATGCCATCACACCCTGTGGTTAACTGCAGATTCAGCACTCTCACAGAGTGAGATTGCTGTCACTCACAACATGGTGGAGCTGCTTATTCACAGAATTATGTGCTTATTGGAATACACACATGCAGTCTATGCAACTGAGGTCTGAGCAGTTATGTGGCACACACATCCCACTCAGTACCCACAATCATCCCATTCGGTCACCACAACAATCCCACTGGATTCCAACATCCTTCTCACTCCATACATCCATCTCATTAAGAATACACATTCAGCTTCCTAAGGGGTAAATTTACTAAAGTGAGAGTTTTTAGAAGTGAGTTTTAGAAGAGATATTGCTCTTAGCCACCAATCAGATTCAATTTAACATTTAACTAGCACCTTCTAGAAGATAATAGCTAGAATCTGATTGGTTGCTGTGGGCAACATCTCTTCTAAAACTCACTTCTAAAAGCTCTCACTTTAGTAAATTTACCCCTAATTGTAAAAACTATCATCCTCTGACTATGCATGTACTGTACATTTTCTTCCCCTATACACCTCCTTGCTTCTCTATCTTCCCCAATCCCTACTGCTGTGTGGTCTCCCAACTGTGCTAGTCCGTATTCCCTCATCCACACCAATCTGTCTTTCCCCATCCGCACCACCCTGTCTTCCTGCATACGTGCCACTCTGTTTCCTTCCATCTCCACCAATGCCTTCCCTCCAGCCATGCCGTTCTGTCTTCCCCTCATCTGTGCTACTGTTTCTTCCTCCATCTGCACCACTTTATCCCCCCCAACCATGTCACTCTGTCTCCTCCCCCCCACCCGCACCACTCTGTCTTCCCCAATCCCTAATGTTGTGTATTCTACCATTTGTGCTAGTCTGTATTCCCTCATCTGCACCAATCTGTCTTTACCCATCTGCGCTATGCTGTCTTCTTGTATCCATGCCACTCTCTACCCCCCATCCAAGTTGCTGATCCCCCCCAAACCATGCCTTTATGTCTCCCCCCATCCATGCTGCTGTCTCCCCCCCCCATCTGCACCACTGTTTTCCAACCATCTGCATCATTCTGCACCCCCTCCATCCGCACAACTGTTTTCAACCCATCTGCATCACTTTGGCTCACTCCATCTGTGCTGCTTAATCTTCTCCCCTCTCCACGCCTTTCTGTCTCCCCCATCCACACCGCTCTGTCTCCTCCCCCCAACCACACCACTCTTATCCTATCTGCACATCTCTATCTTCTGCTCAGATCTCAGTTGCATAGACTGCATGTGTGTATTCAAATGAGCACACAATTCTGTGAGTTAGCAGCTCCACTAATTTGTGAGCGACAGCAATGTCACTCTGTGAGAGTGCTGAAGCTGCAGTTAACCACAGGGCCATAGGCAAATGTAGTGGAGGGGTTCCAGTGGCCTGGAAACCCCCTTCCCCAGTCCACACCAAGACCACAATAGAAATAGTAATATTATATAATTTTACTAGATCTGCATGTTCTTTTCAGTATCACAAATGAAATAATTAGCACCACATGTGGATCTTTTTAAATCAGTCAGTAATAAATACACCTGTGCATCAACTAGGAGATCTGAAAAATATGCACTGTTAGGGGTGCACTGCTATAGATCATCAATAGGGTTAATTATTAATACTGTATAATAATACACTATCCAGTGCATAAGGAGACCAATATGTACCTATTTGTCCAGGGCAGTGCTAGGTTCCTCTGCTGCTCTCCCAGACTCCTGGACTTGCTCCAATGCTCTATAATGGTGCCCACATCTGAAATAAAAACATTCAGCTCAGGCAGGATGGCCCTACTGCTGCATTTAATGGCTTACTGTGATCACTGGTCCTGTATATGCTGGAACAATGACACACAATACACTTTGTATGACGCATATTAAAGCTAGTTAAGTGCTAATTATGCCCTCTTCATGGACTGGCCACACTCACTCTAAATTTGGTAAACGCCCATCCAGAAATCCTGCGTTTGCCACTGCAGGGTGTGATGGCATACCATATCTGTATTGCGAAAGGAACACATCCATTAAGGCATCAGCCTTAATAATCTGAATTTAATTGCTTATTTAAGTTTAAGTGGCAGAAATTCAGTAGGTTTTGTGAAATTTCAGATCATGTCTAAGCATTAATGGGACATGTGAAGCCGGAAGGTTTTTTCTCTATGGAATTTCATTGCTTTTTTAAAATTTATTTATATATAAACACATGAATATTTTTGGGGGCTTGTACCAGCCTGGGTCTATGATTCTGTACAAATATAAATGGGTCTGGCGTCTCAGTACACATGCCCTGTCATGACCAGGGCTATGTATGTCCGGGGCCAGCGAGCCTTACCTGTTCAGACGCTTTGGCGGGATCCCTCTGGTGGGGGTGCGGGCATCTGGAGATCAGTGCTGCATACCTCAGGGTCACGCAGGCACAGAGTCCTGAATGCAGGTGTCAGTTTGGGTCACTTTGGGCAGTGCTGCAGCACAACATGGGCGTCGCCATCTTGGATTTCATCAGGTGACTCATTTCAGCCAATCCAGACAGAGCATTATCAGGAATCCTAGCAACCATGCACTTCCTTTGGTATTTAAGGGCTGCTGAGTAGTCCTTTATTTGCAAGTGCAACATTTATCCCAGTGCAAGCTGGGTACTAGTTATCTGTGCTCCCTTGCTGTTACATTTTCCGAGCTGCTATCCTTAGACCCTGCTCGCTCCAGACTCCCTTCACCCTCGTTAGACCTCTGTGTGACAGCAGCGCTACTCCAGGCTACCACCCCTAGAGGGACTTCTGCTGATATCCAAACAGTCTGTGCTTTTCCCAGTCATCCGGTTAACAGTCGCCTGTACCCTGCGTACCTATCGGGTATACTTCCGTCTGGATCACCACCTGCCAGTGGGTAATACATGAATAATACCTCTCTGAAGCCTGCATCCTTCCAGTACCAGCAATCTGCCCTGAAAGCTTCTCCTGGTTTCACTCCAGGTCCAAGTCCTCTTTCACCCATGACATGGCCATTCTTCACAATCAAAGGGATACTCAAAAAGTCGATCATCAGAGGATCTGCGACCGATGCTGCATCTTTGTATGCAGTGACTTGGATTTGCGATGCCATCTGTTGGAGTCTCATTACAAATCCCAGCATCTACGACATTCACATGTTTTCGCACAGCAGCTGTGTACAACTGTACAGCTGCGGTGGCACTAGCATAACATGACTGAATCGGGCCCGCGGTCTCTTGCTAAACTGCAGACTCCGCCTAAAGGGTAAGGGGATAAGACGTATAAGTTGATTTGATGCTAAAGCTAGCTACACACTATACAATTATTGGGCCAATTTGCCAATAATTGGGTAATCGGCCTGATTTATTGTATTGTGTGTATGAACCATAGTTTTAGCGTTTCGCCGATAAAAGTTAAAAAATGTCCACGAACGCAATCTTTTGATTATCCGATCGATTGGCCAAGAACGAAAATCTTGGCCTCAATTTCCCGATATCGAGCATTCTCAATAATCTGCTATTTCCTGTGTTCTCCTGTCACTATGTCATTCTCCTTGTGGACGGACATATGCAAAATCAGTGTGGTGGAAAATCGGTAGCTTCTAATTATTGTATAATGTGTAGTACAGATATTAGAGCTGGCAATTTGCTAAAAAATCGCCCCGTTTCTCATGCCGATCAAAAAAATCTGACAGTGTGTAGTTGGATTAATACTAAGTCTCTGGACACAGTAATCGGTAGAGGTGTCTTCTGATGGCAGTGTTAGGCATGGTCTGCAATTAAACACCTGTGCACAAATTTGTCTCAAATACATAGGATTTACTACAGAAACTGAGGAATTCCTGCAGACATGCCATACCCCTTACTATCATGAAATGCCCTGTATGGAGCAAAGCCATGTCACATGCTGGGATGCCATGATGTCAGGGGATGGGGTATAGTACAAGCTGTTAAAAGAAATGGGGGATAGAATGCCATGGTGCTAATGGTGAAGGTGTGTGGGTGGAGGGCATATTACCTAGAGTACTTCAGAAACCTTAAGTCACATGTTCTGGTGCAGCTTGCACTCCATGATTCCAATTTTTGTCTTAACAACATGCATAGCAGGGATAATGAGGACAATAATAAGTCTGTCATCACTGTCAGGATACTTTAGTACTCTCTCCAAGCTCATCATGAATGGTTAAAACAAGTTACTAATGTGGCACCTGTAAAGAAAATACACTTTTATATGGGTTATTGTAAGTATATGTTTATAGCTCCTCTTAGAATAATTGATTATTGGATTCCAAAAACAAGGATAGCCTTGACAAAGTGCATGGAGGCACGAAACGCATTGGAGGTATTAACCCATCCAAAACACTGGACACTGCGGCTCTACAGCTGTTCACTCTGCCCGCTGCCACCCATGTGACGTCATCATCTGCTGCCTCAATCGGCGGCACATGAACAAACACACGTGGAGCTACAGCTGAGGCCAGCTCTCGCAAGCACTGGCTTCCCCATCAGCCTGAACTTTGCCTGATAAGCCATCGGGAGGACGAAGCCAGGAAAGGTAGGGAAAGTCAGGGTTTTAACAACAGCGGGACAGCAGTGACTGTGTTTTTGGAATCCAATAATCAATTATTCTAAGAGGAGCTATAAACATATGCTTACAATAACCCATATAAAGTGTATTTTCTTTACAGGTGCCACATTAGTAACTTGTTTTAACAATATACATAAATAGTGCTCATTTTTATTCAAGTTTAAGTATCATTTACATTGAGCTGCTTTATAATTACATAATCATTGCGGTAGTTGCAAATTACATCATCATGAATGGGCCTATGTTCTGTGCGTGTATCCCGGTGAGGGGGTAGTCTCTCTATAACACTTGTCTCCTGCTGTCTGAGTGTATTATGGGGATGTCTCTGATCCCTCCCTGCCTGTCTCACGGTATGGGGCTGAGACCCCACCACACCAATATGAGGGAATCTAGAGATGATGATGTCCGGCCACTAACCTCTCAACCCAGGAGGCGGAGTCATCTGCCACCAGTGTATGGATTAGGTCATGCCCCTCCTCAGCATGAGGGTGCAAGGTGTGGCGCAGGTAGCTGAGCTCCAGCACTGGGTAGCACAGCAGCTGGCCAGGCCCGTGGAAGGTGATGAGCCCCCCTGTGGTCCGTGTGCTGGACGTTCACCCCTACCGTCCAGAGCCTGGCATCTTCTCCCCCCATGTGTACATGTCCGGGTGCTTGCACAGAAGCACAGTGTGAGTGAGGATGAGAGGAGGACGCCGGCCGGAGACATTGTGTCCTTTCCAGCCAGCGTCCTCCTTTCATCCTCACTCACACTATCTCACAGGTGACAGGCTTTTGCTGTGCATCCTACGCAGCGAGCAGTGCACCCCCCTCCCCAGACTCAGGCACATGCTTGGCTTTCCTTAGGGTTGCAAAATAAAAACAAATGTGCCCATAAGTGACAGGGAAGGCACGTGCCCCTTCCCCTGAATCCACCACTGATGTGTGTGTGTGTGTGTGTGTGTGTATATATATATATATATATATACGGTAAAAGGCAGCCATGTTTGTGCACCCAAGTGAAGCCACTGTACACCCACTGCAGGAGGCCACCTACTGAGCATATGCAGCAAGTCGACATTCCCTATCTCTGAAATGGGGCATGTTTTGGCCAATTGCTAAAAAGCTAGCTTTCTCAATTACCTGAACCCCAAAAGGCCCTACACTGGGACAAGTGCTACCTAACAAAACAAACTCTAAGGGCCAAATATAATTTGGTGAGAGTTTAGAAAATGAGAGAGTTTTCTGACACTTTTTAAACTTGGCCAATGTAATAGAGTCCGAGAACAAAGCAACAGAGCAAACACATGTTTTTCAGACTCACAAAACTGTCATGATATAAAATCTCATTCAGATGTTTTTCCATTTTGAAGATAAAACTCAACCAACGTGAGAGTTTACTGCTAAACCCTCACATTTTCTAAACTCTCACCCTATTACAATTGGCCCCAAGTATTATTTTGTCCTCTACCCTGCGTTATGCCTTCCCAAATATCCCCCATAGACTAAAGCAGAAAAGTGTCAATTTTAACCAAACAGGAAGGAGAAGAAAAAAACTGACAGTTTACATTTTTGATTGTTCCTAAATACTCATTTCTAAGTTTTTTAACCTTAAGTTTGGCATGAAGCACTTCTACCCGTCCATACCAAATTTCAGCCCAGTATGTTTTATAGCTTTTGAGATGTAGCCCCTCAAACACCATGCCCCCATCTCAGGAATTCCCTATGTGAGAATTCCGTTTATTCGAGACAGTCTTAATATAAGGGCACGACTGTGCCCTTATAATATAGCTTACCTACATTAGTGACTAAGGGGAAATTCAATTAACCGCGGTAATTTATCATATATAATTAATCCCCCGGCTATTCAATTAGCCCCAAGTGCAGCACTTATTGGGGAATTTTTTCACCACTGCACAAGCAGTGAAAAAAAATCCCAGATAACTAGGTGGTTATTACACGGTCACGCCCCCAAAATGACACATCAGGGGGCATGGCCTTATGTGCATGAAGCCACGCCCCCTCTCACATGTGCCACTTTGGCATGCTCCAGGGTGGATGAGTACCATACCTGGTGATGCCGCTGACTTCAGTCCTCTATGCTTGCATGCTTGTAACTAAATGAAGCTTTTCAATACTAACCACATTGATTGGTTGCATTAAGTTACTTGAGTTGTCCTTGTCAATGTAATCAATACATGTATATTTAAATTATCTTAAAGAAACTGGTGCTAGGCCAACATCTATGTTATAAAATATTGCAATATATAATGCCTGTGCATAAAACTAAGCTAGCTGCTATCCCCAGCTGCTAACAGCTGTCAAAAACCCGGAAATATGTCACCCGCATTCACTTCCGGTTCTGGTCAATGACGGTGGAATGCATACTTCTGGTTTCCGTAACTCACGGTGAACCACAAACGGTGTGAATTGGTGCCGGAACATGTGGGGAACCACTTCCGCTTCATCTAGTTAAATACCACCATCTGCACTCATGGATACATGCACTTGAAAAAGGATTTAATCCGAAACGCGTTGTGCTTCATGCCGTGCTGTGGTATCCTGGGCTCCAAAGGACTTTCCACATTTGGGCAAAGCTAGGTGGTGTGTCTCTGAATGGCCTAATTGGATCTTTTGGACTATCGATATTCAAACACACTACCATCTCCTTATGGTATGATCCAGGAACACCATTTGTTTGACAGCCATAATACAATGATTTGCACTTTTGTACTTTTTAAATATTTCTTGTATTTTTTATATCCATGATATCTACATAAAGTGATGCACTGTGACATTTTACTTTGTGTATTTTAGTGGATTTTAATAAACTCATTTATTTTGAAATAATCTTTCCAGATATCAGCGCAATTTTATCATCACTTTATATTATGTTTGTGTCATTGTTAGAAGTATTGATGTTTACTTTCATGTGATTTTTACTGCTGCAGATCTCTGGTTTTACTGCGAAATTGCTAAACAATCTCCATTTTTTGCTATCTATCCCCAGCACTGTCCCAACTGCTTCCTACCCTGAATCCCCATTATATGTGATTGGACCCAGAAACAGTGGAGTAGGACCTCAATTTTTTAAAGTGAGGGGTCCCTGGGACCCACATTTTTTTTCTAAATATCTAAAACAAAAAGTGAGTGTATAAGTGAAAAAAGTGACAATGTCTGATATATAACAGGAATTCTCTCTCTTAGACATTCAAAATTAATTAAATAGATGGTATAAATTAAATACCTTCACATTGGTGGTTTGATCATAATAAATGATGTATCACAAAAGTAATACTGTGGTGTGGTGACAATTTCTGGAATCAATATTCATTATAATTAGAGCAGAATTGGGGTCGGTATTGTTCTAATATATGCCTGAATTATATGAATGAAGCGACTAGATGATAATATCCACATGTATCAAAGGTCCCATTTTTACAGGGGCTGTATTCATAATGTTACAGCCTAAATTGTATACAGAGTTTCTGCATGCAAAATCCTGATTCTATTTTAGAGATTTGATAGACTGTGTTTGCTGGATATGTGTATCTGCTCTCAATAATAGTTAGATATAGGACACAGAATTCAGCAATTATTCATTATTTGATCTCAATCTGAACTGTAGGACCCTCCGTAATATACAGTATAGCCCTTCTGTTGTGAGTTGTAGTGTGATACATTAGTTATGATCTACTAATCCTAATGTTCCATAAAGAATGGAAAGCTCCATATTCCAGTAACAGGTATCAGACTCTTTATTGAATCCTTCTGCACAGGAGATAAATCAATCTAACTCACCTAGGTAATGATTGCAAATATTATTGAGTGCTAAAATCGTAGTGCTGTTCACACCAAGCACCAAGGTAACAGGTGTTCCTAAAACATCTATATTTCATTCCATGGTACTCTATTGGGAACTCTGCAGTATATAAATCTCATCATTCATTGCTGGTCTGTATTAGGACTGCAAATTCAAAAGTTTTCTAACTAAAATTACTTTTGATTATGGAAATTACCACCACAACGCAATATTAATTTATAGATAAATTATTATAAGCAGACAAACTGCCAAAGTTAAGTTATTTATACAGTAGTAAACCAGCTATTTCATTAATTCCGGATGTCCAAGGTAGTTTTTCATTTGTTTGTGTTATTGTCACTTTTTCACTCACTCACTTTTCTATTACTTTTTGTGTTAGCTATTTATGTTATCAGTTTCAATGGGGATTCCGTGTCTATTATTTTAATTATTACTTAGTAAAGATTATTTTTAACACAGGCTTTCAGTTTCCAAGGTTACCTGACAGTGCCCTACATTGGTATACTTTTTTCTCTTCTTTGAATATAGTTCATTTTATTCTACGGTGCATTGTCCTATTTTGTTATTCATTTATGTTTCATATTATATATTGCTCTCTGTGTGACTGACCCTTATATTACATAGGGGCCTATTCATCATCACTTAATTTCTACAAAAGCAGGTGAAATTTATTATTTTCACCTGCAATTATAGAAATTAAGTATTCGGGCCACTCATCAAGAGGTAAAACAGGAGATATTACAGATATCTCCTTAATAATATTTTTGGAGCTTGACTGCGAGAGCATTCGCCATCTTCAGATGGCGTTTGCTCCCATTCACTGCAAGCAACCAGCTCCTTCCCTATGGGAAGGAGTTCCGGGTTGCAAAAAGGGATCTGTCTGCCTCTGTCTGGCTCCTTCTGATGGATGTCGGGGCTTTTCTTGTGCGTATGCATGACCTGAAAGGAGCAGTGAAAAGTTCTGTGGAGACAGCTGATTTTCGGATCAGCTGTCTCTGCTGCGGAGCAATGATGAATTGCTCAGGCGCTCGCGGCAAGAAGAAATGTCTGGACCCCGATAATTAACATAATGAATAGACCCCATAATATCATCTTATCCAGCTATTATGAGACGTGATATTTGCATAAGTACGAAAACTACAAGAGAAACAATTTCTAAAATTGCAGAACATTTGCAGCACCATATAAATAAAGGATAATAATAATAATAATAAAATAAGTAAGAGCAGAGCCTCAAGACCACGTCATCTCATACACAGTGACATGTGTGGTCTTACAAAATGACTCCAAAACACAACAGAAATATGGTAACATTTACAGATATCTATTAAAAATATGCATTTATCTAATGAAGGACAAAGTTTAAGCATTGGACATATTAAAGGCCTATGTAACAAGTTCCAGCGAAATTCACTTTTTATAGAGCATCAAAAGACAGTTATATTTATATACAAAATCCAACATTAAACATACCAATATTGAGTTTAGCTTAAGGTCACACACCATGGCTGAGAGCACACAGTCCAAAGCAGAGGATGAAGTAAGGTATTCAACAAGGGTAAACCACCTATAACCAGACATGTTAGTGCCCTAGATGAGAGACCACACCAGCTCCCCCAAACACATATTTTTCTGTTATTATATAGTAGAATATGTACCATTTTACTTAAAATGGCTAAAATATTTAAAGTACCAATAAACCTTCCTTCCACAGTTTTTGACTTGACATATACTACAAGATGTAGAGCTATCAATCCCTGTTTAAAAATAGATGTCAACACAAATGTTTGTAGGATGAGAGCATGGCCCACTTTTTGGTTGTTCAAGAAATGAATTGCAGAGACACAGAGGCCCTGATTCAGAGCCGGATGCTCTGAATCAGGGCCGTCCCTCCTACCTTTTGGAGCGACCTCCTGGCCGCTCTCATAGCTGTGGGTGACCACCCACAGCTATAGCGAGCGGCCAAAATGATGGTCGCGATGGTCAAGACCATCGCAACCATCGGGCTTGCGACGAGACCCTGCGGTAGGGTCTCGCTGCCGCAAGCCCAGGAGTGCTTTTGGCTCTATCAGAACCAAAAGCACTCCCACTGACATCACTAGTGATGTCAGGGGGGCCGGACCCAGACGGTAGGCGTTCCCATGGGAACGCCTCCATCTGGGCAGCCACGCCCCCGGCACGCCCACCAAAGGGGGCATGCTGTCAATCACCATCGACAGCACGCCCCCTTTGGAGCGAGACCCATATTCGAGTCTCGCGCATGCGCACTTGGGCACCATCGACCCACTTGCGAGTGCTCAGCGCTCGCAAGCGGGTCTGAATCAGGCCCAGACTCCATAGTCTTGGGACTCAAATATAAGTATTACTGCGTGTACACTACCGCACCAACCACACAGCATTCCAGTGACCATCATACAATAGGAAGAGCATAATATCCCAGTGGCCACCATAGAGTACACAAAGTATTACAATGATTGCCATACAATTCACAGTGAACACCATATAATACAAAAAGCATTAAAGTGACCATCATATAATACAGAGAGCATTACAGTATCTGCCATTATTACAGAGAGCTTCAATAACTGCCATATAATACAGAGAGCATCATTGACCACCAGTGGCAGCTCCAGATCTGGGGCTGCAGCGCAAACCAAAATTCAAATAAGGCAGCCGCACAAACTGGCCTTCCAAACGCTGGCCCACATCGCCAGCCAAGACTCACTACAGTTGGTGTGGCTCCTTTATTTGAATTTAGGACTGCACTGCAGCCCCACATCTGGAGTCTCCACTGGTGACCACCATAAATACAGAGGACATCAGAGTGACTGGTAAATAATACATATAACATAAGTGACCACCATAAAATACAGAGGATATTACAATGACCACCATATAAATCAGCATTGCCCATATACAAAACTCACTAGTAGTACCCATTTTACCTATTACGTGAAAAGCAACTGACTCTAGAAACCGCTTTAAACAATATGCAGACTGCATGAACTGTCCAACAAAAATGTCCAGGAGTTTAAGGTAAGCTACTGTATGTAATAGCCACCGTCAAGCACAGTCACTATGCTGTGTGAATTGTGGTGGCCGCCATTACTCTGAGCATCCCAAGTGTCCTGCAGTCAACAAATGCTGCAATGATTTTGGCAAGTATAACTATTTTGCAAGAAGGTGTAGGTCCATTACCTGACATGTGAAATACAGAATGGTAGTTGCTCAAATCAATTTATTGGTCCATCACGGGTGCATGTAAGGGATGGGTTAATTTATTCTAGACTAAAAAAAAACAAATTCCCCCAGGCAGACCATGATGGACCAGCAAGAGAGATACATCTTACATGATAATAGAAATACAGTAACATACATTTGAAAACATATGATAAGCCATCAGCCATGGCATGGTGTCTCTGCTCTGGTGGTCCTATGCTACATGATAACAGCACTTACTTTGGGTCATGCAATGTATTTCTAAATTGAGAGCCAGCTCACCCAGACATGATGACAAGCAGTCCTTTGGTGTCGCGACCAAACAACCCGCCACACAGAAATTGGGGCACATTTATCAACAAGTTTTATCAGACTCGTTGTGTATGATAAATGATGCTCCATCCAATCAGCTCCCAACTGTCATCTGTTTGAAAATGACACTACTTAACTTAACTCCTCTCACTAAACCTGTGAGGTCTGATCGGTTGAGGGCATATTTATATGCATTAGGCATGACACTTTTACATGTGACAGCTTCTACCAATGACAACACAAACGGAAGTGGCTTTCCGTGTTCACCTGTATTTTGCAAACACGGAGTGGATTGGAATTCAGAATGTTCACCATGTTTGGCCGTAACACAGCTACAAAAACACGATTGCATACACCATAAAAAAATACTATTCAGTCAAACACGATTCTTTGTAAATTTGGGAGTTTGTTTAATACGTGGCCAGACACGATTCTTAGTAAATTTACCCTATAGAGTCTAAACATTATTTTTTCCCTCCATATAATTCACAATATTTAAACTTACCTACATCAACATCTCAATGATTTCTATTCTTTCATAACTTGCTGTGTAGTCAATACAATTTGCCCAGTGCAAATTGGCTCTCTCTGAACCCAGCTTTTGCAGATTCTGAAGAGATCCTGCCACATCATATAGCAAAGGAACCTGCACCAGGCACAGGAACTAAATGTATTTAGTTTCTCTGATCATCATGGGATTCTGCAATTATGCCACTGAATGAATCTAACTAATGAAGGTAGAGGATATGGATGGTCTGAAAGAAAGGCTAACAGAACAATCACTCCATCTAATGTAATAGCACACTAGATCCACCACCACTCCGTAACATACTTCCCGAAACAAAGTTCCCTGTTTGCAATCCCCAATGTTGTGTGGGCTGGGACTGTAATTCCTTCTATGGGAAGCAAGCTAAAGCAATAATATCCTATTAGCAATAATATCCTATTAGATTACATTCCAATAAAGTAAATTATGGTATTCAATACAGTTCTAATTTCTCACAATTTGAAATGAATATTGAATTAAAAGCACATTTTGAGCTCACATAAGAAAGATATGCTTTCCTTAAAAAATAATGTATAACATAATAATGTATAAATATATTTTACAGTAGCAATTTCCCCTGCTCATATGTTCTGCACCGAATGCAATCCTTTCAAAGTGTTTCATGGCCCAAAAGCAGATGTGCTATAAATAGCCGTGTGCCTGCATCTTATCTATATATAAAACTTGGCATATACAAAGCCACATGATGAAGCAATATGTAGACACAGAGCTCATCAGCTCATTGCAAATGGCACAAATACAACAGTGTTCATTCTGGCTGCACATAGATGCACTGTGCAATCTCCATATCATATCAGAATTCACAATCTCTCTAGACTGTTGTTTGAATTATCCCCATTATTGTTGATTTATAAAGTGTCATGTATGTTATGAAGAGCTGTAAAGATAATGATAGTGCATATTGAGGTATACAAATTCACGGCATGATTCAGAGGAGGATGCAGTAATGTAGTGGCAGTGACTCTTGCTGTAGCCACTACTGTGTCTGTATGGTAGTGCCGCGGTTGACAGATGTCCTACTATTGAGACACCCACAGGTTCAGCACAAATCCACCAATTTGTGTACAAAGACACTCTATGCCCCCTCCATGGAATTTCTATATGCGTCCCCAGCGGCAACCATCAGGACGCATGTGCAGTGCATCTCTGATGCATGAGCAGGAGTAAAACATTGGGTGCTCGTGTCCTCCTCTTAATCAGGCTCACTATGGTGGAGATTTATCAAATCTTATAGAGAGATAAAGTCCCAACCAATCAGCTTCTGTAATTTTTCAAACACAGCCTGTAAAATGACAGTTAGAAGCTGATTGGTTGGTACTTTATTTCTCTCTACTTCATCTCTCCCTCAATGTGTGAGAGCTGACATTGAAATTGATCTTCAAATCAGGGTGGGAAATGCTGATTGATAGTGATCGATGATTGCCGATCCATCTGGGAATCAGAGAAATTCTTGATTTGCTGATCAATATGTTGGATTTCACTGATGCGCCAACCCTAATGTCTGGGAATCTGCCCCACTCAATCATAGATGTATGGGGGCCTGTAACACTGTGTTTCACTAAGAGTGGACAAAAGCTGGCTAGGCTTGAGGTTATATAAGAATATTGTTTTCTATTGATTGGCTGAGTGTGACCTGTTACTAGGCAGATCTGGTTATATGGTTTTAGGCATCAATCATTATTTGGGCCAATAGGGTTCTTTAGGAGAATTTTAGTTTGGTATACAAGTTGCAAGATGTTTGATGATAAGTCAACATGTAACTAAGTATCCAGACATCTTGTGTGTCTTTCTCTTCTCTGTCCAAATCCTTACTGCCCCCCATTTTGATCTCCCTGCTCTCTTTCCCTTTTGCCTTTCTAACCCTGTTCACTTTTTTTTGCTTTCCCCTTTTTTTCTCATTTCCTGGCTTTTCTCCTTTTATCTCATTCCCTGCTTTCATTCCCACTCTCCTTTCTCCCTATTCTTCCTGCACTTTCATATCCCATCCTGGCTGGCTAGTGGTGCTCGTCTCTTCCCCTGACTGCAGTGACTCCAGCTACAGCTGATCGGGCAGTGCTTTTCCCACAGAGCACCAGCAGGGCCATCCTCCACTGAAGTCCCCACCAGTGTATCTGCCATTTTAGCTTAGCAAGCACTACAGCACATTATTCTCCCCTCTGGTCCTGTGGCCCCTGAGTTAGCAGAGGGGCTAGTGGCCACTTTAGATATGGCATTTGTGTGGCAGTTAGCTACAGTGGGAGCCAGTTCAGCTAGGCTACCAGCTTTCCTAATGTTTTTACTGCCCCGCTGCCCATCCCTTTCCTCATCTGGTAATGGTGCCCCTGGGAGGGTGCTTGCTCCTCACTCCTCCCCGCGCCCCCTAATTCTGGAAGCAAATGTTAATTTCT
Organism: Taudactylus pleione; assembly: GCA_031769625.1. Classification (NCBI taxonomy): domain Eukaryota; kingdom Metazoa; phylum Chordata; class Amphibia; order Anura; family Myobatrachidae; genus Taudactylus; species Taudactylus pleione. The sequence continues at coordinate 31,124,312 of JAUIMM010000014.1, forward strand.
GGGATCATCATGTACCCACTGTTAACAATGAGATAGGGGATGCCTTGCCTTTTTGTAACTTTGCTCAGTTTCATGTGCTGGCTCCTGCGACCACTGAAGTCTGCTTACTTTGCCCTTCGGCTGTCTAGTAGATTATCAGGCTGGCATAGAGGGTTTTACACAGAAGTCACTGGCCGTGGCTACTCTAAGGAATTACACTGCCACCTGGCGTGATTGGGAGGCATTCCTTGCTAGGGGTAATTGAGAGGATAACTCTGTCTGGAACCTGTTGTTCTCATTGGTTTGGGGCCATTCACTCTAAGGCTTCCATGTCTCTGGCGCTGGCAGGGATTTCCTTCTTTTGTAGGGTGCGTCGATTCACACAAGCCTGATTTGCAGCTTTTGTGGGTGTCGATAGATGTTGTGGTCAGTGTTGCTTTGGATGTTTTATTCAGAACTGCTCTTTTAAATTTAGCCTTTACATTCGCTTTCTTCAGGGCTATTTAGGTTAGCGAGTTAGTTCCTTCAGTAAAGCATCTGTTACTTTTGGTTTCGTCATGCGAGATGTTTTGGTTAGGTATTCTGCTGTGCTTTGTAAATTGTGGTCTTCCAAGATGGACCACTCAGGACAGGGGTGTTGAGTTACACGTGTTGCAAATTCTGATGCTTTGGTTTGTCCAGTCCAGCTTTCTGTTTCCTACCTTAGTTTTTGTCTATCTGGATGGTCAGCAGTGATTAGTTCATGCTGACATGGTCCTCCTTTTCAGCTTGCTGCTGTTTTATGCATTGCTTAGTGACATTATTTTGGCATTAGGGGGAGTGTCTGATTCAGACCAGGACGCTAAGTTGCGCTCGCTCGCTCTGAGCGATGGTCGCCCATCTGCGCAAGCGTAAAAGTCACAGTGCACGTGCGCAAACTAGTACAAGTGATCAGATTTTGCTCGCGAAAACTTTGGGAATAGGATTGCACGATATGCATTTTGTGCGCAAAGTTCGCACTGCGAAAGTTTTCGCCAAACCGCGGCTTTTTGCAGCTAATTGAATCCAGCCCATTGTCCTAAAACAAGCAAACAAAGGGGGAGGTTTGGTTAATTATTTCCATATCTCACACAAGACACTGCAAAAACGCTAATCCATGCACTCATTATTTCCCGCATTGACTATTGCAATAGCCTCCTTACTGGTCTTCCCAAAAACAGGCTATTGCCATTACAATCAATTATGAATGCAGCTGCAAGGCTTATCTTCCTTGCCAAACGTTCATTGTCTGCTTCCCTGCTCTGTCAGTCCCTCTATTGGTTGCCAGTTTTCTATCGTATTCAAACAAAATACTTTTACTTAAACATAAGGCTATTAACCAAACCACACCAACTTATATCTCTTCACTCATCTCAAAATATCTCCCTACCCGACCTCTTCGCTCAGCACAAGATCTGCGTCTCTCATCCCCACACATTACTTGCTCACACTCACAGTTACAGGACTTTCTTTGGGCTGCATCCACTCTATGGAATGCCTTACCACGCACAATAAGACCTTCCTCTAGTCTCCAATCCTTCAAGCGATCCCTGAAAACTCACCTCTTCAGGCAAGCTTATCCCCTTTCACAGTCCACACACAACCTCACACATTGTCTTTCTCTCACATCCTCATGACATTAGGCCGACATTCCGGTGTGACTGGATCATGCAGCCCACCAAGAAACTGTGCATTCCGGCTGGACCAAAATCCAAAATATAGCACCTATCCTTGTGTATCGATGCCTATTGCCCTATAGATTGTAAGCTTGCGAGCAGGGTCTTCCTACCTATATATCTGTCTGATATTACCCAGTGTTGTTAATGTTTACAATTGTAATGCACAACGGAATATGCTGCGCTATATAAGAAACTGTAAATAAATAAAAAAAATTATTATTTTAAATAGAATAGATTATGAGAAAGACTATTGGGAAATAAGAATTCCTATAAAATATTATTGAAAGATCCATCTGAAGAATATATATCACAGTTGAGAAATGTATTAATCAAATGTCTACATGAGGAAATCATAAAAAAAAAGATGAGTATCAATTTTTAATACAAAATGACCTAATAATTCTAATATTTTATTTCCTCTCCATGATCCAGAAAGTCTAGAATGCCCACCAGGTAGGCCGATGAGTTGGAACAGGATGTCAGTGTTTAGGAAGAGGAACCCGGCGGTCAGAATCCTGACACCGGCATCCCAACAGGGTTAGGATACCAACACCTGTTGGTAAGTATCCTACCCCTACCCCTAAACCTAACTATCGCTCCCCACATCCTAAACCTAACCTCCCACCTGCAGCCTAACCATCCTCCTAGTGCCTAACCCTAACCCTCCCCCTAACCCCAATACATACCGTTGGAATGCTGACGCCAGGATTCTGACTAGTGTCAGGATTCCGTTGCCAGCATTCTGATCACCGACATCCCGACCACCAGGATATAAACTATATCCTAGGCTGATCATGGCTGGCATAAACTCATTAATGGCACATTGTTCTGAGTATGTGGATATGTTTCTTAAAAACTATGTAAACAGATTAAAATTATATACAAAACATACATCTGTATTATAGAATTGAATGGTCCTAAAATGGCAGAATGATTTTGCATTTGTTACTATAGATGTGCAATCATTATATACATCTATTAACAGGATGCGGCCATAATCCTGATCGCTGGGATTCTGGCGTTCAGAGTGCAGACACCTGAATCCCGACACTTATCAGAATATTGGTGCCGGCATCCCGACTGCCAGGATCACAAAGGTAAGTACTGGGGTTAAGGGAGGGTTAGGAGTTAGGCACTAGGGGGATGGTTAGGATTAGGCTGCGTGGGGGGGTTAGGTTTAGGCTGCTGGGAGGGAGGGTTAGAGTTAGGGGTTAGGTTAGGCTTACATACATACCTGGATGCGTTGGCAGTGTAACCTGGTCGGGATGCCAGCTTTGAGATTCTGACTACCAAGATCCCGAGCACTGGCATCCCGTACCAAACCCCTATTAAACACAATAAGGGAATTGAATAAGTTACAGAATCTCTAGAACCTGATCTAACATTAACTAAGGAACATAAATTACTTTTAGATGTTATTAGATTCATGCACAACTTTTTTTAAATTTTAGATCAATTTTACTTGCAAATATGTGGCACAGACATGGGTACTATTAATGCAAATGGTTTTGTTAATATACATATGGGTAGCTGGTAAGAAATATTTATCTAATAATGAGCAATTTTGGAATAACATTCTGAGCAACCCTAAAGTTACTCAGACTGTCCACAGCTACTAAGCTGCAAAGGTCAGTGAATATGCATCGGAAGATGCTGTTGTTGGCTTTGGCATGCCTCAAACATGGTGGCAACATGCTCCACTCACCACCCCAAAATGGCAGCAGACTGGCAATCAGTGATTGGAGCTGGAGCAGAGGCAAAGCAGGTGGTGGAAGGATGGGTTAGGTGTTATCGCGTGGGAGCTGATATGGAACAGGCAGTGGGCTGGGCTGCCTGTTGATGCCACCGGTCTCAGCGCTAGAGGATTGGATCTGAGGAGCTGAGGGAACGGCGCTGGCAATCTCTAGTAAAGGTAAGTAAGGGGGCTACATTAGAAACTATAGGAGGGGCGGATAGCTATGAGTGGTTAATCTGTAATATAGGGAGAGGGTTTGCATAGGGAACTATACGGGAGGTGGCTGCAATGAGAGACATTGAGGAGGGGGCTGCATATGGAGACTGGAGACACATGGAGGGGGCTGCAAAGGAGACACATGGAGGGGGCTTGCAAAGGGAGAAAGGGACACATGCAGGGGGCTGCATAGGGAAACATGAAGGTGGCTTGCAAAGGGAGACACATGAGGGGGCTGCAAAAGAAAGACATGGAGGGGGCTGCAAAGGAGACACATTGAGAGGGGCAATGGGGGAGAGACAGAGGTGGCAATACAAACAAAAAAGTTAATAAGTATTTATGTCCTGTCCTAAATACTAATTATGTAATTTTGACCAAACTACTTGGGTCAAAAAGGGACAGCTCATTAATTACTTTGACTTAGGGGTGCCCTAAAAAATCAAGGAGACCCTAAGGGTTCCTTGAACTGAAAAAGTTTGGGAGCCACTGCTCTAGACCATAAGCTCCCATGGGCAGGGTCCTCTATACCTTTTGTCCCATACCACCCAAATATCACCTTATCTTTGCTTGTCCTATGTATTAATTGTTACTCTGTATAGCTCTGCAAAATCTGTGGTGTAATGACGATGATCTCCTAATAAGCATGACACATTTTCTACATCTAATATTAGCTTCATTTTTAAATCCGATATTGAATAACACATGCTCCACAACTTGTCCACCCATCACAGGAACTATGTACTACCACTCCCATAGAGCCCGGCATATCCAAGGCCACTGGAATGCTCAATTTACTGTATGACAGAAACTGGGAAGCTGTCTATATAGTATAGAGGTAACTGTGATGCTCTCAGGGAATCGGTATGGATTCCCGGCTGCCGCATGGGCGGCAGTTCGATTCACGGCAGCGGCAGCCCGACATATCAGCAGAGCCCCGGCAGCGGAAGCCCGACAGCGCTGGAAATCCCGATCGTTCCTAAGGTAAGTATAAACTAACCTAACCTAACCCCCTAACCCTAACCCTCCTTAGGGGTGCCTAACCCTTACCTCCCCCCTAGTGCCTAACCCTAATCCCACCTCTAAGTGCCTAACCCTAATCCCCCTTCCCCGCTGCCTAAACCTAAGTCCCCCGGGGGGGTGCCTAACCCTAACCTCCCCCCGGGGGTGCCTAACCCTAACCCCCCCTTCCCCTAGCCTTACCCTAACCCTCCCAAGGGGGTGCCTAACCCCAAGTCCCCCCGGGTGCCCTAAACCTAACCCTCCCCCCCGCGGCAGTCCACTCGCGGCACCTGACATCCCTTCGATCGGGATGCCGGGCGCCGGTCTCCCGGCGTCGGGTAAATGACAGGCATCTAGATATAGACTCCGGTCATTTATCGCACGCCGGGATAAAGCAGCCGGGAAGCCGGCTGTCGGTATTAAGGCAGCCGGTTTCCCGACTGCATACTGCTCTCAGTACTGTATGGCTGTCACTGGTATGCTCAATGTACTGTATGCTGGTCACTGGGATGCTGTCTCTACTATAATTTCAGTCACTAGGATGCAGTCTGTACTGTATGGTGGTCAATGTATTGTATGTCTGTCACTGGGATTCTCTCTGTACAACATGGCATTCACAGGGATGCTATTTATATTATATGTGATAATGTTGTTTATCTCCACACTGTATTGTAGTTACATGAACGATGTCTGTACTATACGGCAGTCATGTTGATGCTCACTGTATTATATTATGACTAGGGCTAATGGTTTGCTAATTCCACCTAAATTTGTTTTGGACACTGCCTACATTTGAGGTGCTCCCACCGGTATTAGGCCACATTCCGAAATTTTTTCAATCCGCCCCTGATTACGGTAGACAACTTTGCAAATTTTCCTGTGCACTGGTATGAGGTGCGAAGAAAATTTTGCAAAGATAGGGTTATGTAGTGCCTGCACCCAGTCATTCTTGTGTCATTCATGGCCTTCATTAGGAATTGAATTCCCCCCCTTGACCATCAGCCTGTTAAGAACCACTATTATCTCAAACACACACAGGATAATCAATCACTATCAAAATTCTTTTTACAGCTAACTCTAACCATACTTACTTCACCATGTTTACGCTAAACAACCAATGTAACAAAGACACACTACAAACTAACTCATCACCACCCTAAGCATCATTACAATCCATCACATGAAGAACAAAAAGATAGCTTACAATAATCCACAAGTAGTATTTTACATAGCGTTTACATATTTTGCAGCACTTTACAGAGAATGTTTAATAATTTACTGGCGATTATTGGTGAGCATGACAAGTAGAGAAATAATAAGGTACATAGCACAACAACACAAAATAGAAAGCACAGGGTGACAGGTAACATGGGGTCACATTGCTTAGCAACCATTTCCCTCTCTGAACTAATCAGTGTTATATAATTTAACACATCAGCAGCTGTAGAATAGCTACTGCTGTCTATTGTAGCTCTAGCACCTCTTCTCAAAATAATGAGAATTATCAAATTCCAACATTCATCTTCAATAATTCCTCATTAATTGCAACGTATTAATCCTGCAAAACTCGCTCTGCGTGTTTTCCCTAAATCTAAATTCTACTATTTTTATAAATACGAGTATATCACAATAATTCTTTCTAATTTTCTGCATTCAAATGCTACTTTTTCTGCCCCATTCCTGTCAGCAATCTCACAATATATTTACTGGACATATGCAGCTGTCCCCTATGTATCACTGGTCAATCATGCAAGCATTCAAACACACCTTCCCTGGTCTTGGCAGCCCAGGCACATAAGGGACAGTCGAGCCTATTGCATACTCACCTACTCATCCGGAATATCCGGAAGACTCATACATTTTCTGTAAGTCCCACTGACTCCCAGAAAAGAAGGTAACTTCCGCATAATGACAAATTACTATTGAAATGTGCCTTCCAGGAACTCTCTCGGAGAGGAGAAAAGAAATGTTGGCAAGTATCTCCTATTCTTATAATCAGCCACCACAGTTGTGCACTGACTGACCCCTCCCCCACACTTGGTGCATAGGTCAGTCCTCCCCTTCTTGTTACACATTTACCTGCTACCTCTTCTCCATTGCTGAGCTGTAAGTCTGACTCCGTTTGTGACTGTGTTGACAGGATTGGACTGGCCCACAGGGGTACAGGGGCCCAGAGTACAGGGGTACAGGTGACTGTGGGCCCAAACCCTTCCTCTAAAGTCAGGTTCCAGACTATGCATTTGCATTATACTTTATTAATTGCATTATTAATTACAATTGTTATTATTATTACTGTTGCTATTAGAGGGTCAGTTACCTGGTAGAGCAGGAGCATGGATGAATATGGATGCTTGATATGTTTTTGTAGAAACTGCACCAAGATCTGCCCTCCTGCCAATCCAATTTAGTGGCTGGTTAACATATATATATATACATATATATATATATATAGATAGATAGATAGATAGATAGATAGATAGATAGAATCCTCTTCCAATTTGCCGGCACTCAGTCAATATAGACAACCTGCTCCGGTGCACAGATAAGTAGACCTATAGAAAAGAAAGAAACTGGCACACGGAGACGACAATATCCAAATACGATGTAATAAGTCGACTTATCGTATTTGGATATTGTCGTCTCCGTGTGCCAGTTTCTTTCTTATATATATATATATATATATATATATATATATATATAGGCCTAGGTACTGCAGTATCCATGTTTTCTGCAGGTTATGTCCTCTCTAATAATTGGCCAAGCCTCTGAGGTAGCTAGCCACACCCTCTAAGCTTGGGCCCATAGCACTGCCTTCCCCTGGTGTGCCCTTCATGCCCCAGTCTGACACTTTGTGTTGTACACCCAGTTTGATGTAGGTGGTCTTATTGCAATGCTATCTGGTAATAATAAATATTTATGAACTTTGTCTCAACACGAGAAATCTCACCTGGCTCGGACACGGAAAGGATTGATAGATCAATAGCTCTTTCTCAATTCTGTGGGTGGTGGTGCATGACCATTCTTAGTTGCTGGAGCGATTTGTCTGGTTAATTCTGATAACAAATGAGACTCCCGCATGCTAACTAGCTATGCAACCCCCCATGATGCAGGCAAGAGAAAAATTTGTAGTGATAAGTACTTGGGATTTAGCATTCATCCAGGCTCAGCATTACACAAGTAGGGTGGTCCAGGCATTTAGTGAGAAGGATTGGGTTAACAATCTGGATAAAATATTTGTCACGTCTGAAACTGGAGAAGAGGACGTGGTGGGCCTAAGTTGGGGAAAGAAGCGGAGACGAGGGGCCTGGATGTACGTTCTCCTCATCCACAGGTCTTGAGTGTTGGCGAGACCTGGGCAAAGGTGCGGAGTCTAACCCACAGGATGGTGTTCACCAGTGACCCCCCCCAATTGGGATATGGGCTTAGCTGCACCCCGTGAGCAGGTCGCGGTCCTTTGACCAGGTACCCAAGCCCTGCAGGGATAGAGACACTACACCCATGGCCCAGCGAGGATATGCCTGCTTAGGCACAAAACAGTCCCTTAAAATACTGTATGGAAAACACCTTGACACGAGGATCAAACGTCAATGAGGATTTCAAGTGGGAAGCAACTCACGGTTACTTGAGACGTCACCAGAGATAGAAGGCACACGGGTAGAGGCGGTATACGTTGTAGCACGGATGTTCACTGGAGACGTAAGGCACACAGGTGGGGATGGTAACACTGCTGCACGGGTATTCACCAGAGACGTATAGGCACACAGGTAAAGGTGGGTACACTGCTGCACGGGTATTCACCAAAGACGTAAAGGCACACAGGTAAAGGTGGTAACACTGCTGCACGGGTATTCACCAGAGATGTATAGGCACACAGGTAAAGGTGATAACACTGCCGCACGGGTATTCACCAGAGATGTTTAGGCACACAGGTAAAGGTGGTAACACTGCTGCTGTACGGGTGAATAGGAACCTGGACCGGGAACTCACTAAAGCACGCTAGGAGACAAACGTTCAGGCAATTTCCCATAACCTGTGGAAAAGTTTTATACCCAGGGGAACCCTTAGACAGGTGCACAGCATCAGCTGAAAACGGGCCTATCAGGGAGAAGGATCCAGTCACATGGGCCGACTGTCATGGCGGCGCCCACGTCCGGATTTGCGATGCCGGACACCAGCCCTCCAGGAAGCCACAGCAAGCGGGGAGAATACTCAGCTTCTCCCCCGCCGTCGCGCAGGCCGACCGACCACCCAGGATGAGAGGGGAAGCCGGCGGTGCGGTAAGAGGGCGCCGATCCCCGGCTGAGCCCTGACAATATTATTGCAACCTGTTCCTAAAAGGAAGGCAATATTATCTCATTATTCTCTTTTAAGGATACAGTTATATTATAAAGGAGTAATGACGGGCTTAGGAAAATGGAAGGAGAGATTCCCCCATCTATTGGTGCATTGAAAAAATCATCACAATTACTCCCAATACCAATGTATGGAGAAATGTTTCTTAAAATATATCACAGGCCTTATATGTCTCCGACGTTGTGAGATGGGTTTATCATCTTCCTCTAAATGTGTAAAATGTGGGGCTAGAAGAGCAGATCTTTTTCACTGCTTTTGGGAGTGCCCGGTTATAAAGTGTTTCTGGAGAAGAATTGGAGGATTTATTAGTACCAATGTGGGGGGCCGCTTCCAGGCATCTGCAGAATGGGCCATATTTGGAATACTGCCCTTGGGCAACAGGGCCACAGCAGGGAGACAAACTATTATTGGCGATTTCTGCAGCTGCAAGGAAACCGATTTTACAAACATGGATTCAACCATCACAACCCTCTATGTCAATATTTCTGGATAAGTTATATTTTATATTTCGAATGGACTGGGTAGAGTCATCAAACCAGAAATAAAGATTCACTAGGAAGTTCTTTGATACGTGGGGAGTGTATTTGCTAACTCTATCCAGTCCAATACAGGATTGAATTAAAGAATACTTCTCAGTTATTACTTGGGATGGAAATCAGGTGTAAAAAGTACCTACTTTTTTTTTTCCTATATAAGGGAAGGGGACTCGTACCTTATGTATCACAGAGTAAGGTACGAAACTGAAATTGGTGCCTCTTATTTATACTTTACATGATGTAATGTCTGGTATTTGCAAGGTTTAACAATTATTGTATAAGCATGATGTCTTGTTTTGAAATGCAATTACTCACTTTTTTAATGATTGTGCAATAAAAAGAATTTGTTAAAAAAAAATTATGAACTACAGTATTTTATTAAGAGCAAAGTAATAAAAATTTAAAGTCAGTAAAATATAGATATTACAATTTATTCATAAATCTTAACAACAGAATAATAAAATATATTATCATAAAACCTAAACTTACTGTGATAGCTGTAATAACATATACAGCCTGTTTAAGCAATAATATATGGTGACTTTTTATTGAACAGTACTTGACGCCATCACTGACAAAATCACCTACAAATCTTTAGTTATGGTGTGAAAATAAAACTATAAATACAGGGATTCTTCCTCTAGTTTAATGAACTAAAGTTACTGACCATCCGAATCATAGCATGAGGTCACCAATGACTAATTACACATCAGGAATGCTCTGTCAGCAAGCAGGAGGTGGTAACATAAACTTTAACATTCACCAACCAGGGGCATGGCTACCTCTTTAATGAGGACCAGAGACACATACTGGTAGTAAATATCCCCTATGAAAACCTGTGTTACATGTCAATGCCAAATTTCATCACACAACATGAAAGATGTTTAAAAGGAGAAAGACTCATTGTACAGGAACAGATGAAATACTGCCTCTCTTTTTCTGTAATATACACAGGTCTGGAGCCAGGTCTGGAGCCATTTATACACACAGGTCTGGAGCCATTATACTCACCTCCCTATATACGTCACACCTTCCCCTTCATCTCACCCTTCTCAGGACCTCATACCTTCCCCTTCCCTTGTATGTCACACCTTCCCCTGTACGTCACACCTCCCCCTGTACGTCACACCTTCCTCTGTACCTCACACCTTCCCCTTCACCTCACCCTGTACGTCACACCTTCAAATGCACCTCACACCTTTCCCTGGACCTCATACCTTCCCCTGTATGTCACACCTTCCCCTGTACGTCACACCTTCCTCTGTACCTCACACCTTCCCCTGTACATCACACCTTCCCCTGTACAGCACACCTCCCCCTGTACGTCAAACCTTCCTCTGTACCTCACATCTCCCCCTGTACGTCAAACCTTCCTCTGTACCTCACACCTTCCCCTGTATGTCACACCTTCCCCTATACTGTACATCACACCTCCCCCTGTACATCATACCTTCCTCTATACCTCACGCCTTCCCTTGTACATCACACTTTCCCCTGTATGTCACACCTTCCCCTGTATGTCATACCTTCCTCTGTACCTCACGCCTTCCCCTGTACATCACACCTTCCCCTGTACAGCACACCTCCCCCTGTACGTCAAACCTTCCTCTGTACCTCACGCCTTCCCCTGAACGTCACACCTTCCTCTGTACCTCACGCCTTCCCCTGTACATCACACCTTCCCCAGTACATTACACCTCCCCTGTACATCACACCTCCCCTGCACATCACTACACCTCCCCCTGTATGTCACACCTTCCTCTGTACCTCACGCCTTCCCCTGAATTTCACACCTTCCACTGTACCTCACACCTTCCCCTGAACATCACACCTTCCTCTGTACCTCACACCTTCCCCTGAACATCACACCTTCCTCTGTACCTCACACCTTCTTCTGTACCTCACGCCTTCCCCTGAACGTCACACCTTCCTCTGTACCTCACACCTTCCTCTGTACCTCACACCTTCCTCTGTACCTCACGCCTTCCCCTGAACGTCACATCTTCCTCTGTACCTCACGCCTTCCCCTGAACGTCACACCTTCCTCTGTACCTCACACCTTCCCCTGAACGTCACACCTTCCTCTGTACCTCACACCTTCCTCTGTACCTCACGCCTTCCCCTGAACGTCACACCTTCCTCTGTACCTCACGCCTTCCCCTGAACGCCACGCCTTCTTCTGTACCTCACACCTTTCCCTGAACGTCACACCTTCCTCTGTACCTCACGCCTTCCCCTGTATGTCACACCTTCCCCTATACTGTACATCACACCTCCCCCTGTACATCATACCTTCCTCTATACCTCACGCCTTCCCTTGTACATCACACTTTCCCCTGTACGTCACACCTTCCCCTGTATGTCATACCTTCCTCTGTACCTCACGCCTTCCCCTGAATGCCACGCCTTCGTCTGTACCTCACACCTTCCCCTGAATGTCACACCTTCCTCTGTACCTCACACCTTCCCCTGAACGTCACGCCTTCTTCTGTACCTCACACCTTCCCCTGAACGTCACGTCTTCCTCTGAACATCCCCTTTGTCACACCTTCCCCTATGCATCCCACCTTTCCCTGTACATTAGAGCTGGTACTTTATCTCCACTCACTTTATCTCCACTCAAGTCTTAGTATAGACTCCTCAGTGTTTTAAGTGCCCTATAACCATTCAATGATGGTAGCGCTAGCCCTAGGTATATGAACACCTATATAGGTGTATGCTGTAGTAAAGTATCCATTGGTTGAGATTCCAATGCTTTTTCTTGATAATTCTATCCCATAATAATTATGGCATTACTAAGAAGGGCTTAACATAAGTTGAGGTTTGTGACAGGCTATGCTGCAGTGATAAATGCAGTGCATGTATGAGTGTACATCTGTCTGTGCTGTTAATATTTGTATTCATTGATGTTTAATAAACAGAGTTCCTTTTTTCAAGTTACAGTACAGCCATTACATTAGTTGATGCTTGCTGATAGGTGCTTATTACATTCTGTGCACTGTTATTGGACAAATGTTCAGTGAGTGATTTTCAAGTTTTTGGTAAATTAATTTGATAGTTGAGAATTTATTAAACTTGCCAGTATTTCCAAAACATCTGAATATTTTCCTTGATATCCATTATATCTCCTGCATTGCTACTGTATCTTGATGAAAGTCCAAAGTGCAATTATGCAAAAAACATGCTGCAACTAATGTATTCACATGTAAAATGCAGACATTGATGAATAGGCCCCTATGTATCAAAGAGTTCTCAGTACATATGTTTCTTCCATTCCATATCAAGTTCTTAATACTGTACTAGTTTAATTTTATTTTTAAGATTGAGTAGTATAATTACTTTGTTATATTGTATCTGTCAATTTGCATTCCCCAATTCCTTTTCTCACATTTATGAACAATATTTAAGTTGCCTCCCTGCTGCTCTAAACATATTAACAAATCATCCATAAACAACAAGATATGTATCTATTATTTTCATTCTTTTTGTTTCAACTAGCATCTGCTTTTTCCGGTCAAATCCTCCGTACAAGAACACTTGGCTAACCTCCTCATTCCAAGCTCTTGCTGTTTACTTAAAACCGTAACTAAAGTTTGTACACTAGACATTATTTCCTGAACTTATAAACCCTTATGCTTGTACCAAACATGACTTAATCTTTCTCATCATAAAAATGTTTATTTTTATTGGAAACGGTTGTACTTGCATCGTTTTGTTTTCTACCAAACATAAGAGTGTCCTTACAGTACTATGCGTTACCACTGGAGCAAACATTTCTTCTTATTCTTGACCCAAATTTTCTATGTATACTTTCGTAACTAGTCTAGCATTGTAAAGTTCAAGATCTCTATTCACCTTCTGTTTACATGCTATTGTTGTGCAACCTTGGATTAAATGATTCCTAGCATAAAATTAAAATATGGGCACAATTTCCTTTTGTGCATCTGTTTCTCATTTATTGGCTTCCTCCTCTTACAGCTGGCTGATGTTTTCCTAAGAGTATGGTTCCAGTATGAGTCTGCAATCTGGTATCCACTTTTATGGTCCATTTTGGCGTTTGCTGTTCAGTGATATCTGGTTGTTGTGGAGAGTTTTGTGGATTTAAAAATCACATGGTTAGCAGTGATTTGTTGTTCTCCCTCCGTGTCTCATTATAGCACAGTTTCTATAGAGGCTTCTAACATTATACATGTTGGTGTAGGGAGACTATGGAATATTGTATTTGCAAGTTTTAGGATCAAGGTGCCTATTCCTCATCAGGGTCTGAATGTTGAGGCAGTTGATACTTAACTACCAGAGCAATTCAGTATTTGTCCGTTGCAGCTGTCCCCACAATCCCTAACACTGCTACTGAAGTAACAGTGTTATTTACCACTGCCGATCCGTTTGACTGCGTATGCATGACCTGAATTCACGTATGCACACAAGTGCTATGGGATCTAATTGGATCCCTTTTCGCAACACTCCTACCCATATCAAAGAGAGGGGTTCCGGGAACCAACACCATCTGTAGATGGCATTGTTTCCACAAGAAAACTCTGAAAACTTTCAGTTTTCTGAATTTGCTGAATACTAGGTGACCCCATGGGGGCCCCTAATAATGAATAGGCAAATTACTAAAAACAACTGCAATGGGCGCATAAGGGATGATGAATAGGCCCCTAAGAGTCCAAAGCTTTGTTTACTTTCCTGTATCCAGCTAAAACGCCTTCTGTTGCCCTGTCCTCAAATGGAGTACTTTTCTTTTGGCATGTGCGCAAAGGTCATGGACGCTGGAGTGCAGCCTCTGCCGCCGGGTTGACGCAAGCAGCTAGACGCTAGATAGCGCACTCTGCACTCAGGAGTGCGATCCGTGCCACCTGGATGACACGAACGGCAGGAAGTTGGTATGCGGACCGTGTCGCCTGGATGACACAAACAGCAGGTAGTATGTATGCAGACCGTGCCGCCTGGATGACACAAACAACAGGATAAACAAGGCTGACAGGAGGGCTGGGCACTCGGATGAAAAAAGAAGAGACTATGCCAGAACCGGAAACATGAAACAACACTATCACCAGCATCGGAACTGCCTTCACACCCACAGGAAATAGTCACTGGATCCAATCCAGATAAAACCAGGGATGATAGACAACTGATGGGGAGAAGTTCAGCGAATGATCACCCAGCGTTCACCTCGCCCTGCGTTCGCATTGCGACAGCTTGTGACACCACAATTTTAGCAGAATTTCTGCCATGGCAAGCACTGCAAGCCATATGACCAGGCAGTCGGATAAACATAAATCCCCATTTGTCATCTTCCCATTGGGCTTCATTCCGGGCCAGATCATCCAAGGAAAAGTTTTCTGCTGTGTGTTGCCCGTTGGTTTGTGGTCAATATGGCAACCTTGTGCTACCAACATGACATTTTTCAACAACAATGCTAGCATCATTTCTGCCAAGGCAAGCACTGCAAGCCATATGACCAGGCAGTCGGATAAACATAAATCCCCATTTGTCATCTTCCCATTGGGCTTCATTCCGGGCCAGATCATCCAAGGAAAAGTTTTCTGCTGTGTGTTGCCCGTTGGTTTGTGGTCAATATGGCAACCTTGTGCTACCAACATGACATTTTTCAACAACAATGCTAGCATCATTTCTGCCAAGGCAAGCACTGCAAAGTGCGTGACCAGACACTACCTCTCCAGAATAGGAAATTTTAGAAAGAGCTGTCGCGGTTCCGGAAACTTGTTACATTGCAATGCTAACTTTTCCCATGTCATCACAAAACTCAGCATTATCAACATATTTTATACAGTTGCCCCCAAATACTCCACTTCTTAAAATGTTTATTAGATTTATTGTCCAGATGTTTGGAGATTCAAAATGCAAGTGGCTGGCACAAATCCCTAAATTAAATGCTGTTAAAAAAGAGCATACAGTTTAAAACAAAGTGACAGTATTATAGGTAATCTTTATGATTTATTAATAAGATATCAAAGGGTTTTGAGTGTCGAACAAGTGGAATACAACGGACAAAATCTTACGAGTACAGATTAATACAAACAATTTAATACATAATTACAGTGTCATTAGCATAGTTATGTAGCTAAGACAAAGGGTAGAGGGCACTGCTCATACAAATAGACAGTACCCTAAACCTCTCAGAGTGGCTCAGTCGCGCCGGGTATCTCATAGCATATTGGGGTCTATGTACTAAGCCTTGGAGGGAGAAAAAGTGGCCGGAGATAAATTACTAACCAATCAGCTCCTAACTGTCCCTTTACAGGCTGTGTTTAAAAAATGACAGTTAGTAGCTGATTGGTTGGTACTTTATCTCTCGCCAAGGCTTAGTACATACAGTAGTCCCCATTAACACTAGTTGTATGAGGACACATCTGTATTTGTGTATTATTAGCATACATATAGATTTGTTTATCTGATCCCCAAAAATTATTGTGATAAGTGTATTATGTACCCAAAAATGGGCAAACCCTAAATAATTGAGGGCTATCATTTCAGGGTAATTTTAATAAACAATGTTTAAACATAGGAGATCCACTAAATACTTGTTTTCATGAGGTATCAATTATAGTAATATAATATTTTATTTAGAATGCAGTGTCACTTTATACAGTAACTGGGGTGTTCAATCATTTACTCCCAGTATAAGTTATAATGCAAACAGTTTACAACAGACAGAGGGTCTCATTCAGACCCAAACGCAAGCACTGAGTGCTCGCAACCAGGTCGATGGTTAGGCCCTGCGCACGCGCAGCAGCCGCACTGCGCGTACACAAGCCCCGGAGAGAGAGATTAACTCTCTCGCTCCGGAGCTCACTACAAAAGGACCAGCTGTCGATGTTGATCGACAGCTTGGCCCGTATTGTAGGTGGGACGGGGGGGGGGGGGGTGGTTTCACAAACTGTGGCGTTCCTTAAGGAACGCCTACTGTTTTGTGGGCGACAGCAGTGATGTCAGTGGGGAGCTTCCTGCTCGATCACATCAGGAAGCTACCTGGGGCTTGCGGCTGCTGAGACCCAACCTTAGGGTCTTGTCACAAGCCCCGATGGTCACGATGGTCTTGAGCATCACGACCATCACCCTGGTCGGTCGCTAAGCCACAGCTTAGCTAGCGACCAGGAGGCCGCACTTAATTCAGAACGAGCGCTCACTTCTTGTGATCGCCTCTGAATGAGGGCCAGAGAGTGGTAATCTGTTCATTCCCATAATGTGAATAATATTTGCCATTAAATAACCTTCTAGTAAAACTGTATAATAATGAATATCAAGTAAAGACGTGTCTGAACCAATAAAATGAGAGAATGGAGTAATGGAGCCAGATTGAGTGGAGGAGTTTAAGAAAAGTGAACTGGCCTTTGGATTTGGCCATGAGGAAGTCACGGGGGACTTTGATCTGGGCAATTTTGGTGGAATGGAAAACAAAAATTAAAGCCATATTGAAGTGTTTCAAGGAGGGAGTGGGTGTAGAGGAGTTATAAACCACTCACTTAAGGAGCTTGGAAACAGGGAAAGAGAGAGATGGAATGATAGTCAGAGAGTGGGCCTGTGATGCTTTTTTAAGAATGGGGAAATCAGAACATGCTTGAAGGATGAGGGGAAGGTGCCAGAGGAGAAAGATACATTTGACCAGGTAGGCAATATGAGAGCATACTACTGGCGGTAGAAACCAGTGTGGTGGGTGGGAGAGGAAAGACAGGTGGAGAGGGAGGTGGTGTCTGAAGGTATAAGATCTCATGGTGGGGGGGGGGGTCGGGGGGCAGATTAACCTGCAGATTGTGTAACCATAGATCATTTTATCAGACACTTTAGGGCATATTCAATAGGGTGCGTGAATAGCAAAAATCCAGCACCTGCAAGGTTGTTTCTGCAGGTGCGGGATTTTTGCTATTCAATTAGGTGTGTGTTTTTTTTTTAATTTAGAGCCCCAGGAGGATTCTTTTCATGCACCTCCAGAGCAAGTGTAATTTTTTCCAAAATCGCAAATTTTGGGGAAAATCACTGGGACTTGCTCTGGGCCCCTGGTGGCATCCCGCCCCCTGAGGACTACTTATGCAATTGGAAGTTTCTAATTTGATTAATTAGTCATTAATTGCTTACCTTCTGCAGCGCTGTCTTCTGCATCTTCTTCTGTATCCAGCATCGGAAGCCGGGTCCTCTGCTGCAGGGTGAGTATGTCAGTGTGTGTGTGTGAGTGTTTGTAAGTGTGTGTGTATGAGTGTTGTGTGTGTGTGGCCCCCAATGTGTGTGGCCCCCCAGTGTCTGTGTGCTCCCCCCAAGAATGGGCACTAGGAGAACTACATCTTCCAGCAGACCTTGCCTCTCTCACCAGCCCCTGGAGCCTCCCAGCAGTCCTCAGGACTCCCAGCAGCCTCCTCTCCAGTGTGAAGATAGAGGGGAGGCCACCGGGAGCCACAGAGACCCCCATGTACATTGTTTCAAGGTTTAACCATGGTTAAATAACAATCTGGTTTACACACTCATATTTATTGTGTCATGACACTTTGTTCCACATATGCTATTTAAGGGTTCTACTTTTGTAGATTCATACATATCTTTATTTTAATTTTATTTATAATTCTCTGCCTTTATTTTTAATTAACGTATTTTATATTGGAGGTATCAGTGCACCTTGACATTTTATTAAATAGTGATTAATTTATTCCCAGCAGCGCAAGTCTTGTATGTTTTTTCAGATACGCTGTGAGCAAGAGTCTGTGAAGAGCCATCTCAGTAACAGGACACTGAGCGGACAGGGCCGTAGCAGCACAGACAGACCTCATCCCTAGCCAGGAGTGATGTGCAGCATGAGCGGACCTCTGTGCTATCCTGGATAGGCACAGGAGCGGTAAGAAAGTGGTTTTAATAGTCTGGCGCATGACATAGAGATCCTGGCAAACCTCCTACGCATGCTGGTACTAGGAGAAACACAAGTACCAACATGCGGGGCATTAAGGGCCCACTGGTACCTCTAGATCACATGCAACATAAATATTAAAATAAACATAGGACATGGACACAGAAGCTTTTATTTGATTTCACATTCACTCATTCACACTCACACATACTTACCTACAATCTCTGTAGCCATTCACATCCTTTTCTCCATGTAGCATCAACATAACCTGTCAAAAAAATTCTACTCTCACCTACCCCTTGTTCCGGTCCTCTTCTGTCTATGTAGGCATCCATATCTTGAGGAGAAAAGAAAACAAAAAAAAAATTGCACCCATGGACATGTATCATCTTCTAAAAATGGTACCTTGTAAATGACAACTCAGTCACTGCATTTCCTATAGAAATGCATTGACTGAGTGTTCATTGGCTGAGAGAGGTGAGCCTCTGCCTCTCTCAGCCAATGAGCGGTTCCGACCCAGTGGTTTCCATCATTGGTGGGAACCGCTCATTGGCTGAGAGAGGCACTCGCATGCGAGTCGAACTGTGACACTAAAGCTCTATTACATTTGCCAAGTTGTTGGACATACTTGCACTTTTAAATGGGCGAGAAGGTGCGAGTTTGACCCGCTCAAAAAAATTGGACACTATTACACTTGGCCCCATGTGTTGGGGAACCCAGGACTTATGTTGCTCACCATGTTGTTGTGGGAGCATAAAGGGCTTAATCTAATGTTTCCTCTACAAAGCATCTGATTGGCTTTTGGTCTCCCAAAGATTTTTGTTAATGGTTTTCACCAGATAGGTTATCTGTTCTCCTGAAGCTTACACTGCCCTCTCCCAGCATTTTGTTACTTGTTATCATCTGTACGTATATTTCTGCCTTTATTGTACTTCTTATGCTCATCTTTGCTTCAGGGCTTAGTTTGTTTATAGAGCTACCCCAGGACATCTCATAAAGATCGCAATTATCAAAATATGCTAATGCCTTCCATAGCTTAGCCGAGCATAGGGACACCCACTGCTGCCACCTCATATCCATCCAGTGACGTACAACAGCGTAAACATTGGTAACATTGACAGAGATCGGCCTGCAACGCAGCTTGTAAGGAAAGTCTCACCAGCCTCAAACACTGCCGTTCTCTTGACACAGCTCTAATCCTGCAAAGGAGATCGCAAAGGCTAATTTATGTATGCCCATGAAATGGAGTTTAAATGGTCCCAACATGCCTTCGTTTTGCCTAGTTACCCCGTTACCTCTCCCAAATACCTGTCACTCACTTTGCAAGTGAATCCTCTGTGCAAGCGTAATTGCAATAAAATCACTGCATATACACAGTGTGGCATTCACGGATGCGCAATGGCTAACAATCTCTTGATCTGCTTATATATGCTATCTGGTTATTTGTATATATACTTTTGAAGGTAAGTATTTCTTTTATTTTCTCACAATTTTGTGTATTTTGCTCATTTTATGAATGAAAATGACAAAGGTTGTGGGTATTTTGCGGAAATATGTAGGTTTGTCCAGGGTGGCCTCTTAGGCACACTGCGCCTCTTAAAATTTTGTATTTTTTGTTTTACTTGCTTTTAGGTGAATAAATGTGGTTTTGTGAATCAGATTTCCATATATTCTCTCTTTGTACATCCTAATGAAGGTCACTGACCACTTTAAGAGCTTTAGAATTGAGTTAATTAGGTGCTAATGACGATTTTATAACAGGTGCCTGTCAGGCGCACTGCACCTGAACCTGGGAGTCCCAGAGGTGCGCCTGACGCAGGCTTAAGGGGGGCTAGGTTTCTTTTTTTGAGGTTGACTGCCTGAAGAAGTAGACTGGCATCATGAAATGTGTAGCAGATTTTAGTGAGACTTTTTGCTGTGATTTCGATTTGATGCTGTCTTTTTTTGCATATCATGCCATTTATTCTTTTCCTATCTGACACTGTGATCTCATTTCCATTTTGTTTAGTATTTCTTTTATAGCTGTTTAGATGCAATGTATTGTTTGAAATAGCGACAAAAGTGTATATTTCAATATTTATACACTTAACTCCATAACTATTTAAAAAAAGCCTGGCATAATTACATGACTCTAATTATAAATACACTGATGTTTCAACTTTTACCTGCTGTTTGGACATTCCTAGTTTATATAGCTCACTATATGTGAGTAAGGTTTTGTCCTTGTGAGTATCATAGTGTCACAGAGACAATTGTCATAGATGACTGACATTCATAGGAACCAGGTGTATTACCCCAAATAGAATTACAGTGTCATAGACACTATCTCTAGTGGATTTCTAAATACATTTTATAAGTGATCCTATCACCGCCAGAGAGTACTTTTACTTTCCCAGAAGTACTAAACTTATTAAAGGGGGGAGGGGTTGTCTCAGCTCAGGTTGGGTCGGGGACATACATCTGTCCGTTTGTTTATTTTACTTATGGCTTGACCTGGCAGTTGCAATGCTTTCTTAGCTACCCATTACATATTTAGCAAATAAAATATGTGACCTTATAGCACCACAGTGTTTATCTGTTGGGTTGAAGATCCAAGGGAATAGAAGATTGTTCTGATATTTCAAATGTGAAATCCAAATGAACTATGGCCCTCATTCAGAGCCGTACGCTCTGAGCAGAGCGCACGCTCTGAATGAGGGCCGGCCTCCATGAAAATGGAGCGTCCTTCTGGACGCTCGTATAGCTGTGGGTCACCACCCACAGGCTATACGAGCGTGCATTTTGATGGCCGCGATGGTCGAGACCATCGCGACCATCGAAATTGCGAGCCGGAGCCTGCGGTTGAGGTTTTCAACCGCAAGCTCCGGAGTGATTTTGGCTCTATCAGAGCCAAAATCACTCCCACTGACATCACTAGTGATGTCAGTGGGCCGGCTTTTGACGGGAGGCGTTCCCGTGGGAACGCCCCCGTCAGGGAGGCATGCCCCCGGCACGCCTACCAACGGGGGCGTGCTGTCAATCAACATTGACAGCACGCCCCCTTTGATCGGACACAACGAGCGAAGGACTTTCCTTCGCTCGTCGCGTCTGGCGCATGCGCACGACGGAGCTCCCTCCATCGTGCGCATGCTCAGTCCAGAACATCGACCCACTTGCGAGCGGACAGCCGCTCGCGAGTGGGTCTGAATCAGGCCCTATGTTTCTGCTTGGTTTGTAGCATGTTCCTATTGACTTTCAAGCAATGTTTAAATTGTATGGCTCAGAGCACAGTGAGACATTGCTGTAAGGTTTCCTGGAAGACTTGTGTCCTGTCTGGAACATTAACAAACATCTCACAGCTGTTTGCTAATATTAATGCTATTTCTGCTTCAAATACATTCTACATTTTGGTACTTGTTAAAGCTTTTCTTTTTATATGTCTCCTTACCTGGCATCTGCAGTTGTTCTTTGCCAAGAACATGCCTAAATATTTCACCTCGTCCTCTGCCCAGCATATTAAAGATGTGATTAAACAGAAGGCATTTATTGCAATGGCAGGGCTGGAGAGACAGTGGGAGGATGGGGATGGAGAAGAATAGGGTTAATAGCATCAGAGAATACCAAAGAGAATACGGTGCAGAAGAGGAGGCGAATCTGCATCGCTGCAGTGGTTAATGTTTATTATACTGACACAATGTCGACAAGTACAAGTTTTCTTTTAAATATTTTTATGATGATTTTTTTCCCCAGAAGAAAACATATTGAAAAGAAGTATGAGTAAGCATGATTGAGTATTACAGCAATGCAGCCAAAGCAATATAACAAAATGCGGTTACATTTCCATGTGTATTGTGTACCATGCCATTAATCTGTTACTGTACAACTCAGACAGCTAAGAAGTTCCCCTGCAGGGTGGAAAGCAGCTATACAGCAGTCCCTTCCTCTATCATCATGGACACAGGTAACATATCTAAAGTCTATTAGGTAGTGACGGGTTTGCACTGGCAGTGTCAAGGAGCGGAGTTTAACAAGAAATGCCCTTTAAGATGAAGTGGTACTAGATGCATGGTGCAGATAAATGACCCAAAAGTGGTCAGGCTAGGCAATAGGTCTGGGGCACAAGAGCTGGTTTAGAATGGAATAAAGGCAAATGGTCATGGTCACAGACACAGATTAAGAAACAAGGTAACGATCCAGAGTCTGGGTCACAAGCACAGTATCATAGGAACAAGTAATGGTACACGGAATGGCAAAACACTGGATGCTGGAGCTTCGAAATGGAACCAATACTCTGGAACAGGTTTATGCAAAGAGCATCTATAGACTGTAGGGGTTTGAATTTGGCACCACAGTGTCGGTCAGTGTTGTGATGACAAGTACAAATTACTGCATGAACCAACTGCATGGCAAAAAGGAAGAGGCACAAACTAAGAAAAGGAAAGGTAAGCGCTTTGGGACACGCATGTGGAGCAGGTGGGTGTCCAGTTGAAACTAGAGATGTGTGCAGACCCCCATGTTTTGTTTTTTATTGTCGTGTTTTGTTTTTGGCAAAACCACCCTCAAATGTTTTGGTTCAGATTTAGATTTCTTTAACATTTATACAAACAGCTAAAACCATCTAATTTTGACCAGTTTTTGTTCCTACAATATATTAACATCAATAACATTAATTTCCAGTTAAATTTGACCACTGCACAGCTGACAATATTGTTTTCACCAATATTAGCCAAAGGCTACAGTGAGCTGGCTGGCTGAACTAAGTGACAGAGCAGCGGTACAAACACACGGCAGTTTAAAAGAATATAGCACATCTATGAAACACAGCAGTGGTAGACAGGATGGCAGTTTCATAAACTATACGACTCTATAGAATGTTTTTATTAATCAAGAACTAATAGCCTAAAAGTAAAGTCCTTGACAAAGGTAATAAACCGAAATGTTGAACTAACGGCTAGTGGTAGCAGTTGCATTCATTTCATCTAACAAGACCCGGAGTGCCGCCCATAGTTTGCCAGATATATATATATATGTGTGTGTGTGTGTGTGTGGTCCCCCACCAAAATCAATATCTAACCTCTGGACCTTTTCTGGTATTGGAAAATAGGGAGGAAAACTGGTGGTGGTTCTCCTCTATTCTCCAAAAACCAGAATCAGGCTGAACCAGCCGAGGGGCTGATGCTATAACAGGTAGACACACAGCGTGGGGTCCCCTTGCCATTAGATATAACTAGTCTCATACTACTCAGCCCATGGCTAGAATTCAGCAAAAATTAGGGACCCCAAAAATAAAATGGGGTCTGACACGGACCACCGTGACAACTCTTCCCAGATACGACAATCTAAGAGCTGCCACCGAGACCTTACACCAATACCTCAGCGCGTGTGTTATTAACTCCGGTATCTGCCACCAGCAGGAGACCAATTTAACACTAATGCATAAGGCAAGCTTCTGCTCTCACCTGTACACACAACTTATCAATATTTAAACATCGGTAACATGCCAAGCATGAGGTGTTTGGGTCATAAAAACACAGATTCCAAGAACTAAAATTAGTTTAGTTTAATTCAAGAAATATCTTCAAAGCTTATGTACAAAAATTACAAAGGATATAAGGATGTTACAAAAAGTCACAAACACAGTTAATCACAATTTCAAGTAAACCAAAGAAAATAATAAAATGGGAAAAAACAAACCATTCAGATCGCGACGGATAGAACAGCTTTGGGACGAAGAGTTCCGGTGCCCTGTGTCTTGTCGACAGCCTCAAGCAGAGAATCACACCCTCTGTCCAGTGAGCCTGTATTTTATCCCTTGGTGTCCAGATATTTTCCCCCTCATCCCCCCTGGGGGGGGGAATACTAATCCTACCCGCAGAGAGTGGCTGATTGGCTCACACAAACTGTTTAAACTTGTGGGACAGCAAACTGATCCCACTTATACAGGTCAAAGTACTGTAAGGTCCTTTTTATGCCCAGCTGCACATCCTGACTCCAGAGTTTATTGACCTGGCCCCCTGAGGCTATGAACAGACCCTGTACTTTGTGTTCAATACCCACAACCACAGATTTTAACAGTTGACCAAGTTTTATGATGCTATGGGAAGGAAATCCCTTCTAACATTCATCCCAGCTTCAAAGAACTACACTAAGGGTTTTGACACCTCACATTAGACTTTAGCATGACATTATACAGATACACCTTCCTACAGAGAGACACATATATATTGACATTATATTCTGGCCCCACTTCTTTAAGAAAAAATTTACTTATTCATCACACCTCCTTAAGACAGGCATTGGCTTTGCATTCCATAGACTGCCATGCTGTGTTCTGACAGCTGTCAGTACCCTGCGTGGATGGGCTGAGCTAACAGTTCCTCCATCCTGGGCAGAGGGTAGGCATCACACACTTACCATGGGCCATGTGGGGCCCGGTATGGTAAGCCATGTGCTAGAATCTTTTCCTGCAGGTATGGAGATTGCTAGTCTAAAAATAGGGACAGAGGAGTCAGTATGCAGTCGGGAAGCCGGCAGACCTAATCCCGACAGCCAGCTTCCCGACTGCTTAATCCCGGCGAGGGTTAAATGACAGGCATCTAAATCTAGACTCGTGTCATTTTACCGACGCCAGGAGTCCAGCGTCCGACATCCCGATCAAAGTGATGCCGGGCGCCGAGCGTGGACAGCCGCAGGGGGGGAGGGTTAGGTTAGGGGCTCCCGGGGGCTATTTAGGGTTAGGCACCTCCCCGGGAGGTTAGGGTTAGGCTAGGGGGAGGGAGGGTTACGGTTAGGCACACCTGGGGGACTTAGGGCTAGGCACCCACCCACCGGGGGACTTAGGTTTAGGCAGTGGGGAAGGGGGGGTTAGGTTTAGGCACTTAGAGGGGGGATTAGGGTTAGGCACTGGGGGGGAAGGTTAGGGTTAGGCACCCCTAAGGGAGGGTTAGGGTTAGGGGGTAGAATAAGTTAGTGATTACTTACATGGGGACGATCAGGATTTTCATCCTTGTCGGGCTGCCGCCGTCAGCATTTTAACCGCCATACCGATTCTGAGGAGTCTGCTCCCCAAGACATAATGTCTAACCCTATGGGGAACAAGCCATGTTTCCCATATGTGTGTGATGGGGCACAGATGATTCCTGGAGCATCAGAAATACAAATATCACAAATTTACCAACTGGCCACGGCTGCTGGGGGGCAGATCCCTACAATCTACGGGCCCTTGGGCAACTGCCCAAGAAGCCCAATGGAAGAGATGGCCAGGTGGTAATAGCAAACCAATTGCACAAAATTGTCTGGAATATCACAGTGCTTGGCTAACTTTATTACTCGCAGATTGTATACACATACACTGCACATGTAAACATGTTTGTCTCCAAGTAAACCAAAATTACAATAACATATTCACCTTAAATATGCAGTCAATATTCATATTTACAAACTTATATAATCTTTACACCTTTATTATATTATATTTAGTGCATAAATTAAAATGTCACACTTCTTGGCAGTGACTGTGTCACTATTGATTATATGATGTAAAACTAGTAGCCATTTTGTGATTGGTAATTTTAGCACCATTAAGCAGCAAAGATAATTTAAAGTAGAAAGAAAATTTACTATTTTAACCCTTAATTGGTTCTCTGTCCCCATTAGCCAGCACTGCTACAGTATTTATTAGGTTTCAAAAGCATAAAATTACTATATGTGTGATATACCAAACTGTTCACAAATAAAATTACACCCGCTGGAACTTAAATTCTAGCATAATTTTTATCTATGTAAAACATATAATATTGTAATATATTTGCAAAATATAAAAATTCATGCAAATTGGTTCAAAATGAACTATAGAATGACACTATCATATATAATGCACAAATATGCTTTAACATTAAATAAGATTGGATTTTTAGGTTAATGAGCAACTATAGTGCATAGTTTGCAGGGTGTAGGGAGTACATTGCTCCAAATCCATCAATACTACACTTACATTTGCATTAAAAAAATATATAATAGTAATAATAATAATAATAATTGAGAAATGCATTTACAAAATATACAAATTACATTTTTAACTAATCAAGTAGAAATATTTAAATAAGTTTTAGTGTATTTTTTTTTTTTTTTTACAACTAAATCAGTTCATGGACATGTTTATGAATGTTGTGCATTCTTTAGCAGGAAGATGATATAAGCTTTGTGTCTAGTTTACTCCTTAGAGCTTTTATTTTGACATATGTGTTAAGGATTTATGAAAGAGGAATGATTTTATTTCTTTAATAAGGTAGTGAACAGTTCCTATACCAGGGGAATTTACAGCTTTGCTCATTAGGGAACTCATGCACTTAATTCACATGTAAAGACAACAAACATTTCACACCACACAATGCAATTTAATATAATAAGTTATTCAACAACAACAGCTCAGAGAAAGATGTGATTAGACAAGAAGTAGACAGCCTCAAAATAGAGTAGGGAGAACAATGGTATACTGGTATTTGGAAATCTACAACACAGTGGCAGAATATCTAAAAGAAAAATAATCTGAAAAATCGGAATAATTTAGGAACAACAATGTGGGAAAGCACTGGTGTATAATTTGGGGATATTTTGCAGTTTCCTAGACCAACTCCAAATCTCAATGTAGAAATAAAACTGCTCTGTATTTGTCTGCAAAAAAACTAATTCATACACTAATATGGCATATGAAAAAACATTGAATTGTATTAAATAACAACAGCTGGAGCAGCCTAATGTGAGCCAGTGGATGCTCGCTAAAAACTTTCAATGAAGAAAGAAAAAATGCAATATATATCAAAATAAGGCACTGTACTCATGAAAACCCAGTGCCTTATTTTGATATATATTGTATTTGTCTGCTGCATGCAAAAGCAGTGTTTTACCTGCATGCAAAAATCATTTGCATTTGCCCCCGTTGCATAGTAACAGATTTTATAGGTGCGACTATGCCCCGTTTACATGGATTTGTTAATATCAACGAATTAGACCCACCAGTGTTCAATACCATGCTTAAAATTTAACTTATGATTTCTATAGGTGAGGGCTAGAGGAGAAATAAAACCAGCATGCTATGTGGTCTTCAGGACTGCTCTGTGCTGCAGTGCAGTCACCTTCTCAAGGATTTGTAAAAATAAATACAAAAATGTTGCATAGATTGTAAAAAAAAAAGACATAAGTAAAAATTATAGCCATAACTACTGTAATACCTGCATTACAGAGTTGCTGGAAACTTGAATTCCATCTGACAGGTGAACTTTAAGAGCTTGGATACACTGTATTTGTCACATTGTTATCGATTTAAAATTATTATCCATAACACTAATCCAAAAATATTGCAGACACTGGAGTCAAACCAACTTGTATAAAACTTGTGTTGTTTTGAGTGGACCATCAGTTTGCATGGCTAAATACATGATCAGTGACTCCAGTGCAAGTTTCCAGAGTTATGTAAATGAGAAGAGACTGGAATCAATAACCCCACAGAGACTCAAAACTTATCTGAGCTAGTTGGAAATCTAATAAAATGTAACTTTTGGTTGATCTAGCAAATGATGAAAATGTATTTTTGTTTGACCATACTGGTTAGTAGTTTAAAATTGGTGTCAACTCCTACCTGAAGTTTTAGTCCAAAATTCACAACTCACATTTAAATGACGTTAAAATGACATTAAAATAAAACTACAAAATGCATGTATTCAACCATGTTCAAATTGATATGAATATGTTTAACAACATTTATTTTCATTCATTTTTTTACTTGAAACAAAGCTTGAATTTCTAACTTTAGATCCGGTTTATCAAACCAATTTCACAACCACTTTAAAATTTAAAAAGTACATGTATCAGTTTTCTGATTACTTTTCCTAAACAGTAATCAATGTGGAAACTAATGTTCTGAATGTGGTTTACTGAGGGAGCCATAAATACATTTGTACTGTCTTCACTCTATGGGTGCTTGACTTTGTTGATGCAAAATTTTGCTAATATGAACGTATATTGTTTATTATTTAATGAGAAAATAAAGCTAGAGGTTAGGTTCTCAAACTCAGTCCTCAGGACCCCAAACAGTTCATGTTTTCAAGGTCTCCTCATAGAATCACAAGTGAATGAATTAGCTCCACATGTGGATCTTTTAAAATGTATCAGTGAGTAATGAATACACTTGTGCACTTGCTAGGTGACCTAAAAATGATGAACTGTTTGGGGTCATGTGGACTGAGTTTGTGAATCACTGTATTAGAGTATTGGTAATTAGTTCTATCCTCATCGACAGCGCAAAACATTTTAGTAGACATAAAATAAAATAAATAAATAAAAATTGTGATATATATCCCAAATATATGCCAGAAAAGAGTGTAAATACTAGCAAATCTTTGTCAACCTCAAATATCACCTGTCACAGGTGTGTTAGTATGATGAGAGTGGGGGAACATTGACCTTGGACTGTCCCAAAATGGTTTTGAAAGGTACAACCCTGTCACACAGATAGTTTGCGGTCACACAGCATTCAAATTAGTAGTATTTTTATGATGCACGGGAAAAACACTTCGTTCTAAAGTAGAGCAACGTGTTAACTTAACATTTTTAGTTAAATTGAACAAAACGCCCACCGAATATTTTATTATGCTAACTAAAGCTTATAGGGCAGATTGTAGATCATGTGCACATGCGTTTGAGTGACACAAAAGATTTAGTGAAGGTTGTGAGGATATCGATGATGATGAATGTCCTGGAAGGCCTTGCACATCAAAAACAATTGAAAATGTGGAAAGAAGTTGATGAAACTTTTTGAATTGACCGTCGACTGGTAAACAAAGAAACTGTTATGCAAGTTTTGCATCAACATCTTATCATGACAGAAATTTGTGCTAAAGGTGGGTACACACTGCAATGATATATCTGCAGATCGAGTGATCTGCAGATGATGGTCATTCATACACACTGAACAACCATCATCTTCCAGGCAGCCACAGGTCCCGCTGGCCGGGGAGTGGATCTGTCCCTCTCCCCGTGGCTACATGCGTATGGGCGATCGGCTGATTGCCCGTACACACTTGCAGATGGACAGATATATCTGCAGATATATCTGTCCATCGGCTGTGCAGCACAGCCGATGCAATATGTCTGTGAACAACGTCGTTCACAGATATATCGCTGATACACACTGGCCAACGGGCACCAGATATATTGGCCGATCAATTGATCGACCAATACATCTGTCAGTGTGTACCCATCTTAAGATGGTTCCAAGTCTTCTCACTGTCGAGCAGAAAGAAAATTTGTACAGACATTTTGGAACAAATTCAAGCGGATTCACATTTTTTAGATAAAGTTATTACCTGTGTGGAAAATGGTTTCATCCTCCATAAAGACAACGCATCAGCTCACACAGCCTTCTCTGTGTAACAGTTTTTGTCCAAGCAACAGATTGCAGTGCTAGAACACCCTCCATACTCACCAGACTTAGCACTGTGTGACTTTTTTCTCTTCCCTAAAGTCAAATCTGTACTCAATGGAACTTGTTTTGCATTAGTTACTGAGGTAAAGAAGAATATGATGAAGTTGTAGAGACAGCTGACCGATAATGAGCTACAGCACAGCTTTGACCAATGGAAAATAAGAATGCAGAGGTGTGTAGATACAGAAGGGGAATGACATTAATATGTACTCAATATAATTAAACATAAAATATAGCATCAGTCTCATTATTTAATAGCCACACCTCATACACTATCAATGTCAGAGTGAAAAAGTTGAAATGTTTCACATTTGTTCATACACTGTTTGAGCAATACTTACAGCTTCAGCACTACATTCATTACTCTATTACTCTCAGCCAGACATTATTCTGCTAGCACCAGCTCTACAACATATTTTTAGGCAAAACTCAGAGCCGGCCCTAGGCATAGGCATTCTAAACAAATGCCTAGGGGCGACTGGAATGCCTTGGGGCATTCCAGGGCTCTGACACTGCCCCGGTCCCCTCTGCGACGCTGCCCCCTTCGCGCTGCTGTCTGCCCCTCCCCCTGCTGCCGTGATCGGAGCTCAGCTCAGCTCCGATTGGGCAGTACACAGCAGTTAGCTGGTGCACAGAAGCTCATTCTTGCTATTGGCTACAGTTGGAGACAAGATGGCTGCGGGAGGGCATGCTGCGCATGCCCAGCTGCGGCCACTCCTCCCATGGGCCTTTGCGGAGCAGAGCCGTGAGTGACTTCACGGCTCTGCTTCCAGATCCATGATAAGCCGCCGGCCCACCCGCCGCTGCAGTGCCCAGAGCCCAGTGTTGAAGAGCTGCCGCATTAGCTACAGCGAAAAGTAGGTGAACCTGCCCAGGCAGGTAGGAACTGTGGGCAGAGAGGGGGGCTGAGCAGCTGTGTCATGTATATATATCTATATATATTTTATAGATATATATACATATCTATAATATATATGTGTCAAATGCAGAAGAGTGGCAGCAGTCCATGGACTTCAAGGAACTAACCACAGCAGAAGGCTTAATGTTGGTAATACTATGCATTGTGGTGTGGTCATCTCCTTGAATCCATGGATGCTGCGCTTCTGCACATGTGTAAAGGGGTCAGCTTTGGTCCCTGGATGTGCATCTATATATATATATATATATATATATATATAAATATGTGTATAAGTGTATATGTGTATATATGTGTGTGTATATGTATGTAAGTGTATATGTGTGTGTATACATGTGTATGTATATATATATATATATATATATGTGCGTGTGTGTCAGGTACCACGGGTGTTTAGAACCAATGACTCCCTCAAATATATATATATATATATATATATACATCAAGAAATATAAAAAAAATATATATATATATAAAAATATATTTACATCTACGACACGGGCGGCACTCCTCAGATTTCACATAAATAAAAGCTTATATCAATGTTTCAGATGCTTTTTATTGCACCTTTTGTATATACAGTCAGGTGTATAAATATTGGGACATTGACAGAATTTTCATATTTTTCCACCACAATGGCTTTGAAATGAAACAAACAAGATGTGCTTTAACTGCAGACTTTCAGATTTAATTTGAGGGTAATTACATCCAAATCAGGTGAACGGTGTAGGAATTACAACGGTTACTATATGTGCCTCCCACTTTTTAAGGGGCCAAAAGAAATGGGACAAACTAAACAATTCTAAATCTAACTTTCACTTTTTAATACTTTGTTGTAAATCCTTTGCAGGCAATTACAGCCTGAAGTCTGAAATGCATAGACATCACCAGACGCTGGGTTTCATCCCTGGTGATGCTCTGTCAGGCCTCTACTGCAAATGTCTTCAGTTCCTGCTTGTTCTTGGGGCATTTTCCCTTCAGTTTTGTCTTCATCAAGTGAAATGCATGCTCAATCGGATTCAGGTCAGGGGATTGACTTGGCCATTGCATAACATTCCACTTTTTAGCCTTAAAAAACTCTTTGGTTGCTTTTGCAGAATGCTTCGGGTCATTATCCATCTGCACTGTGAAGCGCTGTCCAATGAGTTCTGAAGCATTTGACTGAATATGAGCATATAATATTGCCCGAAACACTTCAGAATTCATTCTGCTGCTTTTGTCAGCAGTCACATCATCACTAAATACAAGGGAACCAGTTCCATTGGCAGCCATACATGCCCACGCCATGACACTACCACCACCATGCTTCACTGATGAGGTGGTATGTTTTGGATCATGAGCAGTTCCTTTCCTTCTCCATACTCTTCTCTTCCCATCACTCTGGTACAAGTTGATCTTTGTCTCATATGTCCATAGGATGTTGTTCCAGAACTGTAATGGCTTTTTAGATGTTGTTTGGCAAACTCTAATCTGGTCTTCCTGTTTTTTTCGTGGAGAGTGTTCTTGATTTGGCCAACTGTTGTGAAGGGGTTTTTCTTAACCAGGGAAATAATTCTTCTGTCATCCACCACAGTTATTTTCTGTGGTCTTCCAGGTCTTTTGGTGTTGCTGAGCTCTCCGGTGCGTTCTTTCTTTTTAAGAATGTTCCAAACAGTTGATTTGGCCACACCCAATGTTTTTGCTATCTCTCTGATGAGTTTGTTTTGATTTTTCAGCCTAATGATGGCTTGCTTCACTGATAGTGACAGCTCTTTGGATCTCATATTGAGAGTCGACAGCAACTGATTCCAAATGCAAATGTCACACCTAGAATCAACTCCAGACCTTTTACCTGCTTAATTGATAATGAAATAATGAGGGAATAGCCCACACCTGTCCATGAAATAGCTTTTGAGTCGATAGTCCCACTACTTTTGGCCCCTTAAAAAGTGGGAGGCACATATAGAAACTGTTGTAATTCCTACACCGTTCACCTGATTTGGATGTAATTACCCTCAAATAAAATCTGAAAGTTTGCAGTTAAAGCACATCTTGTTTGTTTCATTTCAAAGCCATTGTGGTGGTGAATAGAGGCCAAAATATGAAAATTCTGTCAATGTCCCAATATTTATGCACCTGACTGTATATGTATTTATATATATATATATATATATATATATATATACCACTGTGATATTTTTGGCTTCCACGTATAAACACTTAGGCTCGGATTTATCAACGATGGTAAACACCAGAGCAATTTTTCATTTAGCATCACTGTGATACAAACAAAAAATTTACTGGTATTTACCAATACTTAACCGTCCAGCGAGGTCCCGTGAAGTCCTCCTCCGCTGGGCTGGTGGCTGCCTAACGCTGCCAGTGTCAGGGCTCTGGTATTATGCGCATGCGCAATGGTCCGTCTGCGCTTGTGCATAACACAGGGACCCGGCAGTGCCCGAAAGGCTTCGCCGAAGCCGTAAAGGCACCACTGAATCTCATTGCAGGCAATGGGGGCCGCATTACACTCGCCATCTAAAAGATAGCAAGAGCGATGCTTGACAAACAGCGGTAATCTTTGATTACTGCTGTTTGTTAAATCCAGAAAAGAAGGCATAATTCCTTTAATGATCGCTAAAGGGTTTATGCTTCGTTGATAAATGGGGGCCTTAGATTGGTGGTGGGATTATCTGCTAGAGGGCACCACTCTAAATTTTGCCTAGGGCACCAAATTGGCTAGGGCCGGCTCTGGCAAAACTGATATACAAAGATTTACACTAGGTTTTCTAACCAAAATGCAGACAGGATAAGAATCTTCCAGATTATCCAATAACCACAATGCAGACAGGATAAGAATCTTCCAGATTATCCAAGTAGTCCGAAAATGTTAAAGCAAAAATTATAATTTATAAGTATTTATATAGATTTTACTCCAGTAATACTAAATGTTGGCGTTTAATCTCAGTTTTAGGCAGTGGAGGATCCACGTGGGGGCGATTGGAGCGATTGCCACCCTACCACTGTTTGTCTGACCTTTATCATCTCTCTCCTCTGCATCATTCAGGGCAGAGCGATGATAATGGCTGTGCTGTGCTGTGATCGGAGCTCCCGTCTCCCAGTTAGGGGGATGTGTCAGTGACAGGCTGTCACCCGGGAGCTGGGGAGGAAGAGATCACAGCCGGCTCCTCACACCCTGTGATCAGCTGTGTGGGCTAAACAGACCACACGCTGATCACTGCTGAAAAAAAAAAAAACAATTTACCTCTGTCCAGGGACCGAAGATCGGGGCTCCGGTCATGTCCTCCCTCCAGTCAGCTGGTCTCCCGGTTCCTGCACTGTGACCCTGGTCAGCTGCTACATTAAACAGCTGACCGGGTCACAGTGCAGGATGGGAGAGCAGCTGACCGAAGCCCGGAGGGAGAACATCACTGGAGCAGTGGAGGTAAGTGAAAATAAAGGGGGGGAGAGGGGGGGTTGCAGTGAAGGGGGGTCGCAGGGGGAGGGGGAGTTGCCGCGAGGGGGTTTGCGGGTGCGGGAGGGCAGAATTAATCATTAAGTCTCCCCCCCTAATACAACAGTTGAGATCCGCCCCTGGCTTTAGGAAGGTGTAAACTCTAATTAGCATTATCTGTACTTTCACACCAATGCAAAGTCAAACAAGGCTAAATTTACATCCAAGTTACAGTGCCATACATTTTCAGAAAATAAGTTAATAATGTTTATTATTTTGTACATGTTTTAAAACATATACATTGATGTCATATTCTCTTTCCTTGTAAATACAGT
Source organism: Taudactylus pleione (assembly GCA_031769625.1). Classification (NCBI taxonomy): domain Eukaryota; kingdom Metazoa; phylum Chordata; class Amphibia; order Anura; family Myobatrachidae; genus Taudactylus; species Taudactylus pleione. The sequence goes on from JAUIMM010000014.1 coordinate 31,158,826, forward strand.
AACAATTGTATGCTACTTAATGTTTGTTAACTTTTGAAAACTTGTTTTAAAAAATAAGTACTCACTGGGGCATATCCAATTAGGAGTATTTACTGTGTGGGGAAAGCCCTGTGTTTAATGCCTGGAGCTATTCAGTTATTTGGCCTTTTCCATGTGCGGTAAAACCTCTGGTAACATGGGGAAACTCACTAATTATAATGGGTTTCCCCACGCATTAATTACCAGAGGTTCATTTTTACATGCACCCGCTGTTAATTAACGCACGGGGTATCAGCTGCTAATTGAATTGGATACCTGTGCACATACAGTATTTTGCAAGACTATCAGTCTGCCATATGGTACAAATGCAAATTCTCACCGATTTATTTTAGCCTTCGGATTTTATATGAAGATATAATTAGTGTTTATACAAAGTACAAACGACGTTCTGATGGTACGCACAGCATTGTCAGTGGATGTGTAAATAGGTTAGAGCTTTGCACACACATAGAGGTTAAGGGGTATATCTACTAAATTGCAGGCTTTTAGAAGTGGAGATGTTGCCCATATCAACCAATCAGATTCTAGCTATTATCTTCTAGAAGGTGCTATGTTAAGTAGAATCTGATTGGTTGCTATGGGCAAAATCTCCATTTCTAAAAACTCGCACTTTAGTAAATATACCCCTAAATGCAATGCTTTGCACACAAAAGCCCCTGCTCATTCTCCAGTAGCAAGAATGAACATTGTTTTGAAAAAATATTGCACCCATGCAAATATACTCTCCATATTTAGAATGACTGCTTCTGTATGTTACAGGAAAGAAGCAGAATCTGTTGCTTAGTAATCAGTTTTGCTGAGATTAAACACAGCTTCAAAAAGCACAAACAGATCTCATTTAATAGCTCACTTCAAGATAATGAAGTCCCCTGGGAATGCTGATTAGGGCAGTAAAAAAAACAAGAAGCATTTCCCTAACACTTTAGATAGAAACTTTAACTCTTTTATACTGTATATATACTTAAATATACTAAACAATTTAGAGCTACTGTACCAAGGGATTCTTAATACTACTAATATGACTGAAATTATATCTTCAGATATTTCTTAATTTGTCTTTTATTGTGCTCAATTTTAGGGTGGAATCTACTAAAAGTCAATTGTCTAAACAAAAAAAAATAAAAACTCCATTCGTAACTGAAGGGGCATAACTGAGCTGTAATGGGGGTTCTCACATAGGCAATATTTAAGGAAAGGCATGTTGATGGACTTGTGAGCTATGCAGAGTTGGCTGAAAGTGAAAATACCAGGTCCATCAAGAGGGGGTGTACAAAGGGGACACTTGTACTGGGCCACAAGATTCTGAGGGGTGCCAACCCACAAGAATCTCAGGAGTCCAGTTCATGTACTCCCCTTGTCTGTGCTGCTGCAGTATTCAGTGGGGCATAGACAAAAATATGGAGCCCAGTGGCCGGCGCAATAAAGGGTTTTTTATTCTTTTCCACTGCAGCACTCTTGACATGTGGCACTGCTGGATCACAGAGGAGCCACAAAGAGGAGCAGGAGACAAGTGTGCACTGGAGATGGAGAGACATGTGACAGGTTAGAGTTTGGTGAGGGGGTCTGACGGGGCAGTGACACAGGGGGTGGTTCTTAAGACACTGGGCTGGTATGACACAAGGGGATGTGCTGGAGAGACTCAAGGGGATGAGGCTGAGAGACACAGGAGAAGGGAATGATGCTAAGTATACTAGGGAGAGACACATGATGGTGGTGCTGAGAGACATGGGGGGCATAATGAGGTTTAGAGACACAGGATATGAGCCGAATGCTAGAGATTAAAAGACATATGGGAAGGTGAGGCTGGATATGCAGGAAAGGTGCTGAAGAGACAAATATGAGGATGAGGCCAGAGAGATAAAGGGCAAGGATTATGCTGGAGAATTACAAGCAAAGAGATACAGGGAAGATGAGCCAATGGCTGATCGGCCTGTACGTACCGGAGAGGAATAAGTGAAATCAAAACATGTGCTAAGCCCTGACAAATACATATATTTGCAGATGTATCATTTGGTAAAAAAACAAAACTAAGAAATCACATGTACATAAGTATTCACAGCCTTTGCCATGATCCTCAAAATTGAGCTCTGGTGCATCCGGTTTCCAATGATCATCCTTGAGATGTTCCTACAGCTTAGTTGAGTCTACCTGTGGTAAATTCAGTTGTTTGGACATAATTTTGAAAGGCATACACCTGTCTATATAAGGCCCCACACTTGACAGTGCATGTCAGAGCACAAACCAAGCATGAAGTCCAAGGAAGTGTCTGTAGATCTCCGAGACAGGATTGTCTCGAGGCACAAATCTGGGGAAGGTTTAAGAAAAATATCTGCTGCTTTGAAGGTCCCAATGAGCACAGTGGCCTCCATCATCCGTAAGTGGAAGAAGTTCGGAACCACCAGGATTCTTCCTAGAGTTGGCCGGCCGTCTAAACTGAGCAATTGTGGGAGAAGGGCCCTAGTCAGGGAGGTGACCAAGAACCCGATGGTCACTTTGCCAGAGCTAAAGAATTCCTCTGTGGAGAGAGGAGAACCTTCCAGAAGGACAACCATCTCTGCACCAATCAGGCCTGTGTGGTAGAGTGGCCAGACGGAAGTCACTCAAATGCACCTGAAGGACTCTCAGACCATGAGAAACAAAATTCTCTGGTCTGATGAGACAAATATTGAACTCTTTGGTGTCAATGCCAGGTGCTATGTTTGGAGGATACCAGGCACCGCTTATCACCAGGTCAATACCATCCCTACAGTGAAGCATGGTGGTAGCAGCATCATGCTGTGGGGATGATTTTCAGCGGCAGGAACTGGTTGACTAGTCAGGATAGAGGGAAAGATGAATGCAGCAATGTACAGAGACATCCTGGATGAAATCCTGCTCCAGAGTGCTGTTGACCTCAGATTGGGGCGACGGTTCATCTTTCAGCAGGACAACGACCCTAAGCACACAGCCAAGATATCAAAGGAGTGGCTTCAGGACAACTCTGTGATTGTCCTTGAGTGACCCAGCCAGAGCCCAGACTTGAATCCGATTGAACATCTCTGGAGAGATCTGAAAATGGCTGTGCACTGATGCTTCCCATCCAACCTGATGGAGCTTGAGAGGTGCTGCAAAGAGGAATGGGCGAAACTGCCCCAAAATAGGTGTGCCAAGCTTGTGGCATCATATTCAAAAAGACTTGAGGCTGTAATTGCTGCCAAAGGTGCATCAACAAAGTATTTCTTTTAATTAAATTTGCAAAAATCTAAAAAAAAACTTTTTACACGTCATTATGGGGTATTGTGTGTAGAATTTTGAGGACAAAAATGAATTTATTCCATTTTGGAATAAGGCTGTAACATAACAAAATGAGAAAAAGTGAAGCGCTGTGAATACTTTTCGGATGCACGGAATTTTACAGATAGAGCCAGCTCACAGGCAAAGCAGTTTACAACTCTGTATTTGGGTGAATATGTATAATTTATATATATTATGTGCAAGCAATGTAAGAACAATCATGGTATCAGCCCTCTAGTTGTTAAATCAATTATACATTTTAGATATTTTAGATGAAATATCATACATATGTAGCTTCCACAACAGGTATGAACAGCACACCTGTCAGGTACAAAGTTTATGCAAGAAATGTAGGTCATGAAACAAACATTAAAAAAAACAAACAAAAAAACCACAGACTGGTTGAACTTTTACCCTTAGACAAAGACCAGTTGGATTAAACGCTTCAGGGTTCCAGATATTTTACAAATCACTGTGGTATTATGATGGGTAGGGTATGGGATGCTGGCACCTAGAATCCCGGTGCCGACATCCGGACTGAGTTAGAATCCCAACAGAAGCAGGTAAGTATACTACCCTTCCCCTAACTCTCCATACCTGCACCCTGAACCTAACCCTCCCCTCGCAGCCTAAACCTCCCCACCGCAGCCTAATCCTAACCCTCCCCCTAACACGAATACTTACTGTTGGGATGCCTGTGGTTGGGATACTGGCGCCGGGATTCTGACTGGTGTCGGCATTCCAGCGCCAACGTTCTGAGCACCTGCATCGAGACAGCCGAGAGCATGAATACATCCAGATAGGACAGCCTAGTTAATTCTTATCTTGGTGGAAGGAGACAAACCTTGCCATCTTTAGCTGCATCCAGCGGTTCTTAGATAAGCTAGTACACAAGTGTTTTTATTGTGAGTTTGTTACGTTTCATTGGTAATCAAAACAGTACTATGCTACGCTATGCATTCTGATTTAAGACCTGATGATGTATACCATGTGTTGGGAGCATTCCTGAAGGATATGAAGGGAAATTACATATCTTAAAAGATACACAGATAAGCCACATAATAATTTTTGGTACAAGGCCATCCTCATATTTAATTGCACACTTTGGTGATTTTTTGGTTTTGCACAAGAGGCACTTCTCATCACAGATTTATTAGCCAGTGATGTAACTAGGGGGCGTCAGCTTGTGCCTTGGGTGCCATCGGACCGGTGACACTTTGGGGGAGTGTGTGCGCCTTCCGGCTCCCACAGTGGGTGAAGGGAGAGACGTCGTAATGTCTCTCCCATAGTGCCGAGCGGGAGGACGGACGAGTGGACGGCAGGGGGGTGCAGGAGTAGGGATTCAGTTGAGTATTTTGTTTTGTGTGTGTCTTGTGACCACTGGATGCACTATATAAGGGACACTGCATAGGAAGGACCACTACTGGAGGATCTATATAAGGGGCATTGCATAGGGGGACCAATACAGGGGGCACTGCATAGGGGGGACCACTACTGGGGGCACTGCATAGGGGGGACTACTACTGGGGGCACTGCATAGGGGAGACCACTACTGGGGGCACTACATAGGGGAGACCACTACTGGGGGCACTACATAGGAGTACCACTACTGGGGGTACTGCATAGGGGGGGCACTACTGGGGGCACTGCATAGGGGTACCACTACTGGGGGCACTGTATAAGGGGCACTGCATAGGGGCACCACTACTGGATGAGGGCACTGTATAAGGGGCACAGGGGCACTGCATAGGAGAACCACTACTGGGGGGCACTGTATAAGGGGCACTACTGGGGGCACTGCATAGGGAGGGGAATGTCGAATATGTTATAATACGGGCGAGGGATGGAAAGGTGTTACTACAGGGGTGAGGGAGTGGAATGTGTTAGTACACAGTTGAGGGAAGGTAATGTCTTACTATAGCAGTGGTGCATTACTATAGAGGTGAAGGATTAAAGTGTTACTGGAGCGGTGAGATGAAAATGGAAACAGTAAATATCTAAGGTCTACCCAGGTGAAACCAGGTACATCTGCTAATATATGAGTTATATATACTGTATGCATATATATATATATATATATATATATATATATTATCCTTTATTTATATGGCGCCACAAGAGTCACATAGACTGGGTAAAATCCATCAGTAGCTTTTATTGCTCACCACAGGCAGGTACACAGGATACGGCAGTGTCACATTCAAGATGTCATACAAAGTCTTCCAATACAGCAATATTTCTTCAGTGGACTCGCAGGTCCAGGAACCCTAACACTAGTCACCCCCGGGCCTTTAAGCTGGGTGATTATTTCACCATCAGGCTTTACACAGGTTTCTGTCATCTGCTGCCTTTCCAGGCACTGATTGAGGCAACACCTGAACTGGAAATTTACACAATCCTAATGCCTTTGCTCTGCCAAACCTGGGAGATCTGGATATTCAACATTTACTTCATGTGGAATCATGCCGACCCTGTCACACTCCTCCCCCCTTAGCTTCAACCACCCTGCTGAAGCTGAGAAACTTTCAGGCGAGCTATCTGCCTCTCCCACATCTACTTGTGCCATCCGTCCGGGTACACAGTTCTCTACCATTTTCCACAATTCGTCCTCCTCACTCTCTTCCTCCTCCTCCTCCTCTAGCTTCACCATAGGGTTGCTTGTATGACCAGGCACAACAAACGTCCTGGAAAGGGCATCAGCATTGAGGCGCTGTTTCCCCGGACGATGCTGCACCTCAAACTTAAATGGCTGCAAAGACAAAAACCAGCGGGTTACACAAGCATTCACTTTTTTGTTCATTTGCATCCACTGTAAGGGGGCATGATCTGTAACCAACACAAATTCCCACCCCGACAAACAATATTTTAAAGAGTCTACTGACCACTTGATTTCCAAGCACTCTTGCTCCACAGTTGAATACTTGCGCTCCCTGGGCAGCAATTTCTGGCTAAGGTAGAGGATGGATTTCTCTTCCCCTTCTACCACTTGGGAAAGGACTGCCCCCAATCCTGTACCTGAGGCATCTGTCTGCAATTTATACTACTTATTAAAGTTAGGAGCCTGTAGAACATGTTCTGCACACAAGGCACGCCTTAAATCCTGTCATGCAGCTTTGGCTGTTCTAGACCATAGTATCTTATCTGGGGACTGTTTTTTAAGACACTCAGTTAATGGTGCTGCGCTAGTGACAAAATCATGAATGAATCTGCGGTAGTAGCCCACTAGGCCAAGGAATGTTCTGAGCTGAGATGTACATTTGGGTTTAGGCCATATGAGGACTGCCTCCACCTTACTGGGCTGAGGTTTTACCTGCCCTCTGCCTAAAATATATCCCAAATATTTTGCCTCCACCATTCCAATGGCACACTTCTCAGGACCAGCAGTAAACCCATGTGCCCATAAAGATTGCAACTCTGCTTCTACTTTTGGTAGGTGTGACTCCCAGTCAGGGCTAAAGATGACTAGGTCATCTAGATATGCAGCTGCATATTCCTTGTGAGGTCGCAGCAACCTGTTCATAGCACATACAATTGGGTCACAAACTGATCAATGTTAGTCTTGGCATGACTGTTGTTCCCATCCTTCTTTCAACAGATCTAAAATCCCTCTAGGTTGCCTCCCATAGAGGAGTTCAAAAGGACTAAATCCCATTGACGATTGAGGTACCTCTCGCATTGCAAACATTAAAATAGGGTAGGAGTAAGTCCCAATCTCCCGTTTCCTCAGACACTGCCCTTTTTATCATTTGTTTAAGGGTCTGGTTAAAGCGTTCAACAAGCCCATCTGTTTGTGGGTGGTAAACTGAGGCAGTAATCCTATCCACCTTAAACCGTCGGCACATATCTTTCATTAGTTTAGAGACAAAAGGGGTACCTTGGTCCATTAAGACCTCCATTGGTATTCCCAAATGGGTATATAGCATCAACAATTCCCAGGCAATAGTGCTAGATTTCATGTTACGAAGCGGGATGGCCTCCGTGTACCTTGTGGCATAATCTACCACCACTATTGATGCCCACGAGCAGATTTTTCCACTGGCGCTATCAGATCCATACCAATTCTCTCAAAAGGTATGGAAATGACAGGGAGGGGAACCAAGTGTGCCCGAAACCTTAGCCGGGGTGCTTGGACATTACTGACAATACTTTTTTATTGCTGCATGAATGCCGGGCCAGAAGAATCTTAACTGAATATGCTGGAGAGTTTTTTCCTCCCCCAAATGGCCCCCACAGGTGTGTATGAGCCACCCTTAACACCAACTGCTTGTGTTTCCAGGGAACCAACAATTGTTCTACTCTCTTACCCTGCAAATAGGTTACACGATAAAACAAATAATTTTTCAATGCAAAGTATGGTACACCTTCTGCTGGTAAAGCCGTGATTACTTTACCATTTATCTCTACAAAATTTTCAAATGCATTTATCAAGTTCCCATCATTCTGTTGATCCTGGCCAAAGTCCTGCAAGGACACTTCCTTGCCAATGGGAACCCACTGTGTCTCGGTCTCACTCCCCTCTGGCTGCTCACTGGCCAAGTAGGGCATTACAGCCACCAAACTTTGGGAAACAGCAGAGCTTGGCTCCTGGGACATCTCTGATGTGGACCTTCTGCTGTCATCATGCCACGTAACCACCTCTTATAACAACGGAAAGTCCTGATCTAGGATCAATGGGTAGGGTGGTCTGGCAGCTACTGCGGCTACCACCTTAAGGGATCACCCTTTGATCACTATTGGGAGGTGCACTCGGGGGCATTCTTCTACATCCCCATGTACATACATAATCTTTACCGGGGGTAGCACCAGATCAGCCCCAGGTGGAACCAGGTTGGCAGAGATGATGGTTAATTCACTGCCAGTATCCACTAAGGTCCAGACCTCCCGGGCCTTCCACTCGCACCATCAAATGAAACAAGGTGGTTTGCACTGGTGAAGTGCTTCCAGCAGCCATGCTGACCACTGGTCGAGTTGTTTTTCCAGCACCGCAGTCCATCGGCTCGCCCTGCTTTGGGCAGTGGCCGCGCAAATAAACAGGCTCGCTGCAGTCAAAACACACAACTGGAGGTGGGTTGTTGGCTTTAACAACTGGGACCTGGGTTCTAAGCTTGGAAACTGGCTGGAATTCCTGTTTGGCTTTGCCTAACTTCCTAAAAGTCAGGTGCCGTTCAATCACGACGGCTAACTCCTCAAATGTTTAAGGATCAGCCTGTAGAGCCCACTGTTGCACCATACGATCTAGTATCCGCACAGTATGGTCAAAAGCCACCACCTTTACTATACGCTGAGCAGAGTTCTTATCTGGCTGCAACCACGCCTTACTCAGCCTGGCTAAGTTGGCCAGCTGGACCCTTGGAGCTTCATATGGGTTTAACCGCCATTCCTGAAACTCCTGAGCTTTGCTGGGTCCAGTCACTCCAACTCTGCTTAATATGGTTTTTGTAAAGTGCGAATAGGAGTTTGCCTCAGTCATGTTTAAATTAAAATATGCTCTCTGAGGTTCCCCTGTGAGACAGGGAGCAAGTCTGGCAGCCCACTCCTCCTCAGGCCATTTTAAACGCGTAGCAGTATGCTCAAAGGTGCACAGAAAAGCTTCAATGTCATCAGATGGAGTAAGCTTCTGTAACACCTCTTGCTCCTGCCTACATTTCCTCACTTCAGTTAACTCTGCATGTAATAGATGAATTTGGGTTTGTTGTCCTTGCACCTGCGCTTGTTGTACTGCTGCTAGAGCTTGTTGCCCTGCAGCTAATTCAGCAAAACTTTTCAAAAGCTCCTCCATCTTACACTGCTTTATCCCTTTATGGACAAAGGTGAAACTTAGGAGGCTTTATAAATTCTCTTTTGGAAGCCAGATTCCCAGCAAACTATATCAACTGGCTTATCTTAAAACTGCACCACATTTCCTGGTCATTCACCCATACATAGGAATTAAGCAGTTTTTATATTGTGCACAATTTGCATATACACAGACATATTATCAGTATGAACAACTGCCATTTTATGGCTGGCCTGCCACACTCACCCACCTAGCTGCTACTAAAGTGACTCACTCACCAAGCCACTGTGCAGTGGGTAGGGTCCTGCAAAGCGTCTCACTGCTGCTGTGGGTGGATCTGGTCACTATATATGGGCTCTTGCTACGTAGCAGTATCCAGCAAGGTCCCTGTTCAGGTGCCAAATGTGACAAGAATCACATAGACCCGGTAAAATCCATCAGTAGCTTTTATTGCTCACCACAGGCAGGTACACAGGATATGGCAGTGTCACAGGCAAGATGTCATACAAAGTCTTCCAATAGAGCAATATTTCTTCAGTGGACTTGCAAGTCCAGGAACCCTAACACTAGTCAGCCACGGGCCTATAATCTGTGCGACTATTTCACCGTCATGCTCATTTTCCCCAGTGTCTCTGCAGTTCTTAAATCAGGTTTACACAGGTGTCTGTAATCAGCTGCCTTGCCAGGCACTGATTGAGGCAACACCTGACCGGGACATTTACACAATCCTAATACCTTTGCTCTGTCAAACCTGGGAGATCTGTATATTCCACATATTTATTTATTTATTCTCTCTCTCTTTTTTTTTCTCTCTCTCTCTCTCTCTCTCTTTCTCTCTCTTTCTCTCTCTTTCTCTCTCTTCCAAAAAATGAGATTGTCCCTGGACTGGACCGAAACGTCGATGGCTGTACGTTTTATGATGATCTAAATAAAATCAATACTTTATGAACATTTCTTGAAGCCTGGTGAGTGCACCCTCATTTTTTGGAGATTGTCTTTTGGCAAGGTTTTTACCTTGCTTGGGATAGCTACCCCAGCATTGTATTTTAGTAAGATGTGAGTGTGGACATTATGTGGTTATATATATATATATATATATATATATATGGAAAAGGGGCGAGGAGAGAACTATCAGGGCGCACCAACAAGCTGCCACTTATCAGGGCGCACCAACAAGCTGCCACTTGGTTTTGTCAATATTCCTTACATGAATTTCACCACAATTCAAGGTCTAAATGGAGACTTTGAGTTAAAATGGTTTGAGATATGAATTTAAGGTCTCATACACTCTTAAAGATGTGAGTATTATGACCTTAATAATTACATTGTGCTTAAATGATATTTATTTGATATCATCTACCACTGTTTAGGAGTGTGTCCTTATAGGTCTCTAACAACAGATTAGAGTTATCACACTAATCATGCTGATGCGATTTTAATTGTGTTTATGTTAATATAATAGCATAAGTAGATCTCCATCATAGAAATTATGTCTGACCTATGCTGTGACATTTCTTGAATTTTGGATAGCTATAACTATTAACTGTGTGTCCCATATCTATGGATTAGAATACTTTTAGGATTTCATACTTTTAATATATTTCAGCAATGTTTTTATTAGATGTAATTGTATATTAACAACACTAATTGTGGTATTTCTCTATATATGTCTGTCAATTGGTGCACCTTGTATGCGCCACACTGATGTGTTGTGGTTACCATATATATTACGATTTATCTCAAAATGTGGACTATGTTATGATAATATGGGTTATACATATTTGGGAAATAATAATTTTAAAACCCTGACATATTTTGATATGTGGAAGGGTTTCTTTTTATAAACTTCACACACCTGTTACAGATAATGATTATGCTAACGATGACCACTTACTGTAATTAAATGATAGGCTTATTCCCACATAAATATCGAGCTCCTCGCACTAACAGCATGTCTTGAAAAAGGTCATTGTGACCAAATCGCGTTGACAACTACTAAAGGCAGCTCAATACTTGGATTTTTTCCATTCTTGGACCATTTTATTGCAATATGTTTTTATTTTTTTTAACATTTTTTGTATCTTTTTTATGTTCTTTTTGAAAGTGTAGTTTTTATGCATCACTTTTTATGTGTTTCTGATGCTGTTGTTTGTCCTTTTTGGGACAATATGTCTATTTTTAATTATTAAAACTCTTTTGGACTGAAAAACACCTTTGTTTACTCATACATTGAAGGACTGGACTCCATTGGAAAAAGATACCTTTATAGGAGTTCCATCATTTTATCTCGCGTGAGTTGGGGTACGAATCCACAATTTCCATATAAAGATACCCATATACGATTTATCATCAACGACAGAGTGTGAGTTGGGGTACGCAATTTAGTGTCTCACTCCAATCAATAATCAAAATCCACTGGGAAGGTTTATGTATATTCAACTACGGTGTTTGACCAGAGGGATAGAATAAAAAAGATACCTTTATATATCTTCATCCATAATAGCGAGAAGTGAGTAGGGTACGCTAATCTTTTAAAGAAGATTCTCTATACAAAAGATACCTTTCATCACATATACCTGCCACAGATGATGTGAGTGGGGTATGCCATGATATATCAACCTATGATATACACCCTACTCTGAATGACAATCTCCTTTTGGTGGCTTTAAATATTACTACACATTGGTTCTTTTTGTCTCTTTGATGTCTCCCTTTATGTTACAACCAAGCAGTGGTGGGCTGGGCCTGGGGGCAGGGTGCCATGTACCAAGCATCGTGGGCTGCCCACCTCCTCCTGGCAGTTGCTGGTCTCCGTGGCCAATGAGAGGGAGAAAGAGACTCAGGCACTGGACCACTGCACCCAGTCTGAGGGTACTAAAGAGCAACCCTGCAAGACCCTGTGGCACCATCTTACTGGAACTAACATCTTCTCCTGTCTTAAAGTAGGCTTCCGCCCAGACTTGGGGGAGCAAAGAGGGCGTTGGGGTTTGGTGGCTGTGTTCTGCAAAGCTTTGTCCTAATAAAAAGGGGGTTTTCTATGTGGGGTACAGCGCTGCCTGAGCTGCAGCTATCAGTCAGGATCAAATTAGGCTTTTAGACACCTGTAATAAGTTAAATTCTTGATAATTGGGAGTTCTGTCAGAGTCCTATTATTGTAGATAATGTATCTGCATGTTTTTACTCTGTCATGCTTATTACCTTGTTTTTGCTCTTCTCAATGTCCCCTTCTGCAAAATGCATACAATGCTCAATTTATGCAAATGTTTTTCAATTGTATTTTATGCTAATGATGTGGGAGTATTTCAGCTGTCACTTATGCTAATTGCTGTCGGATTTATTGTCACTGTATATTATTTCAAATGCTCAGGCTGCAATCTTTTATGGGGACGTTCACTGCTGTTTGGAGGGTGATAAACTGTATATATATTTCTCTGTTATGTTGCATACACACGGTCAGATTTTTCTTTCAGATCTGAACGATAACGATTTAAAAATCATCCAGTCGTTCATATCTGAAGGAAAATCTGACATATCTGACATGCCTGAACGATGGACGATGAACGATGCGCGTTCCCGTTTGTCAGATAACGATATCTGACATCTGATGTGTTTGCAGTCAGACTTGGACGATTCCATTAATTTTAATGCAGTAAAAAATCGTTCAAATCGTTCAAAACTTTGGTAAAATCGTTCAATCGTTCATCTGACAAATCTGACAAATCTTAACCGTGTGAATGCTCCATTAGTATTAATTTTGTTTGCTGCTACATATTGCTATTTACAGGAACTGTACACTTGTAGCTCATAGCTTATTTACAAGAACTGTGCACTTGTTACATATTACTTATTGCAGGAACTGTGCTGATATCCATTGCGCATCTACTATATACTGATATTTACAGGAACTTTGCACTTGTTACACATTGCCTATTGCAGAAACTGTGATGATGTCCATTGCGCATCTACTACATATTGCTATTTACAGGAACTGTGCACTTGTTACACATTACTTATTGCAGAAACTGTGATGATGTCCATTGTGCTCTGTATATATCCTTTTCAGAGGGAAAAATCGTCATTACATATTAATCATTTTTTTTCCAGGTTAAGTAGTGTACACCCTTTCTTTTCTCCTCTGCATTGAAAAAGGGTAACAGGAAGAGCCAATAGGTTGACAAAGTAGTTGATTTTTAGGGTATTGGTTGTGTTTCTCTTGCTCCTTTACATATTACTCTGCTGGTTTTCATTACTCAAAAATGAAATTGAGTTGTACCCATTCCTGGTGTGGTTTTTGTGTGTGCAAGGGATTGGTACTGTAGCTACTCTGTCACGATGTGCTGCTCTGAGGATTGTGCAAAGAAGACGGCTTTCTGAAAACTCACTGAGGACAAGAGCAGACTCCTAACTTGTGCCTTGTAGGTGTTCACCCGTAGCTTCAAGATTGCAGTGGAGCCGGTGTACTACATACATACTGTATGTACACATCTATATATATATATATAAAAGAAGTTTATTTGTTTGTTGGTGAATATCTTCCACAGCTCTCAAGGTACAGCTGCCAAATCTTACATACAGTGGTCATTTAGTATTGGAAAAGTAAGCTATTGACAATATAGCGACAATGCAACAAACCAACAGAGCCACAAATCTTACTGTATATATAAAATTCATTAGTCTGTTTGTTTGTCAATATGGGATGAAACAAACGTGAGGTGGTCCAGTTGGATCCTGGCCAGGTTTGAGGGAGGTTATGGACCTCCCGTTAGTGTACACTGAGCAGAACTTTGACCAAAGGAGCCTGTTCTGGGCCTTCCAATGGATGGATTTGAATGACAGAGGGTGACAATTGGTCTGGGATGCCTAATGGACTGGTTGGGGTCCCCATCAGACCTCATGGCAGAGTGCAACGGGAAGAACTTTGACCCAGGGAGCCTATTCTGGCCCTTCCACTGGACAGATTTGTACAAAATCACATAGCAAAACTTAATAACTTGAAGATTTAAACCAGGGCAATGCTGGGTACTTCGACTAGTCATTTTATTTTATATATATATATCTCAACATCCTTCCTCTGAACAAAAAGTCCCAGCATGGAACAGAACCAGCACACTTAGATAAATGCAAGAATAATTTATTCCACCAAATCAGGCATAAAGGGGAAACAAGCCAGCCATTAATAAAACATGAGTAGACATCAGTACTTATCTCTTAAGCATGTTGAACAAGAGGAGCTATGCTCAATACCCTTGATGTCCAAAAAAGCCCATGTGGTCAGGAGCATGTTTGGTGGAATAAATTATTCTTGCATTTATCTAAGTGTCCTGGTTCTGTTCCATGCTGGGACTTTTTGTTCAGAGGAAGGATGTTGCTATATATTGACAGTAAACTGGCACCTTTTTATATATATTTTTGTAATAATTTTCTGATGGGGTATGTGCGATTGCCATGTGCATTATATATATACACACACACATACAAAATTATATATATATATATATATATATATAATTACGTGTATATATAATTCCCAATGCTCCGGCACTCCATGCGTGGATTTAGACATACAGTTACAACTTACTCCGGTGCCCTCCTTTGGGGTCAGCACACCCAAATGATAGAATCAATATACACAGGCGGCACTCAGGGACTAATAAATCCATGGTAAAAAATCCAAGGGATTTTTATTGTGAGTCTCTGAGTGCCGTCTGTGTGTGTGTGTATATATATATATATATATATATATATATATATATATATATATACACACATACTGTAAACACACAAAAACCCGTGCATATATACAGATATAAGGTCCTTGAAGTCCTGAGTATATATATATATATATATATATATATACACACACACACACACACAGATCCATTTACTTATATATAAAAACTAGAGATGAGCGGGTCCGGTTCTCTGAGAACCTTATCCACCCGAATTTCCAGATCTGAGGCGAGAACCGAGCTAGGCTTGGGTTTTCCAGCATGACTTGGATCCAAAAACAAGGCAAAAATGCATCAACCTCCCGCTGTCGGATTCTTGCAGGTTTTGGATCATATAAAGGTTCCCGCGATCAGCGCCATTTTCACTCCGGCTGTAGAGAGAGAAGCTAGCAGTCACTCAGTGTGTGTGTCTAGTCAGAGTCTTGGCCTGAAGGCTGCTGCTGTGTTGTCCATAAAGGGGCTTAGGCTGCAGTATAGGGGGGCTTCCTTCAGTGGGTGCTGCAGCTGCTGTGTCACTTGTCCTGTCAATTAACTGCTGCTGCTGCTGTGTTTTTGTACATCAGGCTCGGGCTGCAGTCCATAAAGAGGTGCTGTGTTGTCCAGGAGGTGTGCTCTGTCAGTCAGGGGTGCTCTTCCCCAGTTTAAAAATAATTGTTTTTTTTGTGTGTGTGCGTTAGCAATTTTGCTGCGCTATTATTGTACGGTGACACTATCGCAGTTTATCGTCCACGTATTTGTGACTCTGCAGGTGGTCTGTCCACACTCAGCAGGGGTGCTTAGTTGCCCATCCAAAAGGGGTGCTGTCTGTGTTGTTCATCAAGGGGCTGCTGCCTCATTCAGGGGTGCTCTTCCGCCGGGGCAAAAAAAAAAAAAAGTGAAATCAAATTAATATCAATCCACCAAAAAAAAAGATTTTTTTATTGTGTGTGTTAGCAACTTAGCTGCGCTATTATTGTTTGGTGACACTGCTCACCAGACCGCAGTTTATCATCCATGTATTGTGACACTGTAAATGGTAGCACAGTGTAATATTCAACTGTTCACTTCTTTCCTCAATTGTGAATTAATGATTAGTCTACACGTCGACTACAAGACCACAACAAGTGCTAAATAACATGCATTATATATAAAACAAAACTACATCACTGTAATTGGCAGCACAGTGTGTTATTCTTATTCATAAATAATAAATCTTGTGACACTAAGTGGTACTGCAGTGTGTAACGATACTGGATCAGAACCTCTATACACTCCTTCCTATACCTTCTGATAACCTGCCTATACCTTCTGAGGATGACGCTAATTTGCGTACGCAGTCATACAGTAAATAAAGGCTTAGACCTGGAATCTGTGGTTCCAAAGCACAAGTGTTATTCAAGTAAAAGTTCAGACAGTTACACGCAATTGATCCAGACACAATTTAGGCGCAAAAGGAATTATACAGACTCAAGTACAGTATACATACGCAGCGCTTCCGGACCCAAAGATAGGCATCAGCAAGAGACCCCTCATCATTCAGGATTCAGACTAAGAACCCAGCGTTTGAGCACACATTTTTATACCCCCCCAGAATAGACAGGACAATAGAGAAGTTTGTTGCTGATGTCATTGGTTCCCAGGGGAGAAGCATCTGTTACAGAGCATTTAACAGGCTGGTTCAAATAGACTCTCCCTGCCTCTAACAGCTGGGGGTCTTTCCCTTCCCGCCCCCTGTAACATCCTAACAGTTAATACATTTTGTTGCTTGAAGTCTCTGCGATCCATAACTCGAGAATGCATGATGCGATCTCCCCACCGATAACACCGGAATACTGTGGAAAGAGTACGCATCAGTACAAAACCAAACACGGCTTGTTTAGCATGTATAAAACCTTTATCAAATATCTTTATTTCTCAGCATTTAAACTAACTGAACCAACTTAAATCATATACTTTAAAGCTCATTAAACCTTATGTGTGAATATGTAGTGTGTGAGTATTCGGGGTTTGATATAAGGACGCTAGTTAACTTGGGGCAGATGCGTGCGCATAAAGTTAATAAAACAACAGTTTCATACAAAGTCCTATGCATTCGCTAATATGCGACTAGTTAGCAGTGCAATTGTGCGTATTAATGTGTGTATGAGAACTGGTGAAAGATGCAATCGCATGGTGCTAATAGTATTATCGCCACATGTACTAAAATGTGAGTTTATCTAAAATGGCGCTTAGGCGGCCATTCGCAAAATGGCATCTTGCGATCTCATTTTCAAGATGGCGTCTTGCGGCCAATCGCAAGATGGCGTCGCCGTGATTAAATTTTAAACTGAACTTGTCTCAGCCAATTATTCAGCTTCGACATGTGTTATTCTTATTCATAATTAATCTTGTGACACTAAGTGGTAGCGCAGTGTGTTATACTTATTCATAAATAATTAATCTTGTGACACTAAGTGGATGCACAGTGTATTATTCTTTTATTATTCATAAAAAAATCTTGTGACGCTCTAGGTCATTGATACCACAGTGGAATATATAAAATTGGTACGAATTGACGTGTGTGCTGTACCCCACTTCATTCATGTTGGTTGATATGGAGAACGATCAGTTGACACTTGAGAGGAATGCAGGAACCACATACTAGTGCTGGAGCTGCTGCCAGTGCCACCAGTCATGATAATACTAGTCCATCTACATCATCTACTAAAGCCGATGCCCAAGAGCATATAGGGCTTAAGTCAGGGCATTTGAAATCAAGAATCAATCTTTTACAGTGGTAAACAAGAAAACATCAAAGAGGAAAGTTATCTGCAGAAAGACATAAAATTGGCAATATGCCAGTTTCACCACATGAAGTGGCAAGGAAAGGCTAAGGTATTGGCCTTTATTTATGACTGGTGGTTCTGCCCCTTATGATGATGTAAGCACAAGTAAACATGCTGACATAGAAATTGAGGATGCTTCTGTGGAGGTGCACCAGGATGAGCAGGATATATGTGTAGTTAACGCTAATAAGGATGTTGATGATGAGGATGTTGTTTGTGTAAATTACCAGTGGATGAAACAGTTGTTTCCCATGATAAGGAAAAGCCCATTGTCATGCCTGGGCACAAGACAAAAAAAGTTTGTTGTGTTGACTCATCTGAATCACCAGTGGGTATTTTTGAGAAAGTTTATTTTTTTTCTTGGCAGATGCACTTGCTGGAGAAACTGAAGGAGAAACCGCCACTGCATCACATGCCACTTGAGCTAACAATTTGCTTACCAACAGCTCTTTACATCTCTTCAGATCTGTGTGCATTGGGAAGACACAATGTCTTCATCCCTTCTGGGATGAAAATCCATTCCCAGCAGTAACAGGCATAGCGCTCAAGGATTCTAATGAAAGACACAATGTAAGACTTAAACCTTAAATCTTGCATTTGCTCTGTTCAGCTTGTCCACATACCTGTGGTTAAGTGGACAGTGGGTACAATGGCATTTTGGAGGCCACTAATTAAGTATTTTTTAATGTCCCTGTACAGGTTGGGAAATTGTTTTCTAGTGAAGTGGAATCTTTGCAAAGGAATGTTTAACAGTCAATTGTTTTTTAAAGCACTACTAGTGGTCTTCCTGGCCACTCCCAGCACCAGCAGAAGCAGGCATAGTGCTCAAAGATTCTTCCAGGACAAGGACTGATGTTTCTCAGTAAATATTTTCTGTAAATGCCTCCCCTCCACACTCATAAATTTGCTTCAGGAATCAAAAAATTAAATTAAAAACTTACTACTAATCAAATCTTTATTTCCCTGCCTTAAACTACATACATGCTCCAACTCCCTCAAGTCTCTTGAATAATAGAAACATTTGTGCTATGTTTGAAGTTGAACTGCCACTTGTTTGTACAGCCCACTGATGCTGCTTAGCTTAGTCAGCCAGCTAGCTTGGTGCAAATTTTGGGTCTAAAACGGATGAAAACAATATTGTGAGCTGTGAGGTGGTCAAAATTGACTGGAAACTAGTGGAAATTAATGTTATTGAGGTTAATAATACTGTAGAAACAACCCCCCCCCCAAAAAAAAATGAATTATATGATAATAGCAGACTTTATAAAAAAGAATGTATTAAAAATATAGATCCAAAACATGCAAGGGGCGGTTTTGGCAAAACCAAATCCAGATCCAAAACATGGGGATCAGTGCACATTCCTAATAAAAACATATACATTTAAACAGAAGCAGCCCTAAAAAAAAAAAAAAAAAAGAAAAATTTTTTTTTTTTTTACAGGAATATATTAAAGTTTTGTTCTTCATTGAGACAATTTGGAAGTGTTCTGAAATTTATAAATAAATTCACACTCTTGTTAAAGTAATTTTTTGTGGTGATCACCTCCTCTCTTCAATGATTTAATATGATCCATAGGCATACATTTTAAAATGTGTACTTTATTAAAAAAAATGCTTTGTGATTGATGGTGCACGTTCTTGCTTTCTTAATTGAAAAACGATGCATCCCAATACATTTCTTGAGTATCCGGATCGTTACATACATAAAATTAATTTACATGGACAGATAATTAAACATATTGCGAACTTGTTCTCACATGTCATCCAATGTTTATTATTATTTATTTATTACAAGTTATTTATATAGCGCACACATATTCCGCAGCGCTTTACAGAGAATATTTGGCCATTCACATCCGTCCCTGCCCCAGTGGAGCTTACAATCTATATTCCCTACCACATGTACACGCACATATACACACTATGGTCAATTTTGTGGGGAGCCAATTAACCTACCAGTATATTTTTGGAGTGTGGGAGAAAACCGGAGTTCCCGGAGGAAACCCACGCAAGCACAGGGAGAATATACAAACTCCACACAGTTAGGGCCATAGTGGGAATTGAACCCATGACCTCAGTGCTGTGAGGGAGTAACGCTAACTATTACACCGTCTGTGCTGCCCAGTTTAAGATGTACCTGGATGTATGAAAGTATCGCCCGTGATTATATGATGCCAATTGACAAAACCACTACATTGGGAAGAGCCATTCTTCAAACAGAGCCAACCATCACTGGTTAAGTGTGGATGGACGTCTGAATAAGTAATCACGTCCTCCAAATTTTTACTACATTTATAAGCAAACAGCGGATTATTCTGGCAATATACTGTAACCCAAGAATGGGATCAGTTTGATGATGTGCCAGTGCCCAAGAATAGACTCCCGCATATGTCTTAAGGAGGTAGAACATGTGCTTGAAAACACTAGATGATCCATTCTCTTGTCTTTCCTAATAGTCAGTAACAGCACTTCCCTATTTAGGGTCAGGCTTCTTCAATCTCTTTCTGATCATAGCCACATTGGAGAAAGTCTTGTCCCATATTTTTCAAAGCATCGGGTAAAGCAGATTTGTTTGAGGTAATTCGTACTCAGATTGAGAAAATGGCAATCCTTTTTAAAGGGGGTTTTGGGCGAAAGCTATTAGCCAATAAAACTGTGTTCCTAGTAGTCAGTTTCTTAAGTATACTGGTCTCAAACTTCTCTTTGACAATTGCAATAAAAAGATAAAAAAAAAATAAATAAATAAATAAAAAAAAATACAATACATTTTAAGAGGTCTGCTTGTATATGTGAACCTAATGGTGTTGGTCAAATAATTAAGCAATGTAACAAAACTGCACTTAGGTCCATAACCAAGAAAATATTGTTGACGAATTGCATATAAAAATGCAATAAAAGATGAATACCTCATGTTATTAAAAAATGTGAGTGGACTCCTAATTATACATGAAAGGCTGGCTTATGTAGAGGCGATGTTCGGGAATTGGTATGCGGCCGGCGGTTCGATTCCCGTCAGCGGCAGCCCGACAGGAGCAGAGTGCGATGCAGCGGAAGCCCGACAGCGCTGGAAATCCTGATCGTGGATAGGTAAGTATCCACTAACCTAACTCCCCCTAACCCTCCTTAGGGGTGCCTAACCCTAATCCCCCCTCTAAGTGCCTAACCCTAACCACCCCCTTCCCTGCTGCCTAAACCTAAGTCCCCCGGGGGGTGCCTAACCCTCCCTCCCCCTAGCCTAACCCTAAGTCCCCCCCGGGAGCCCTGAACCTAACCCTCCCCCCCCGCGGCTGTCCGCTCGCGGCGCCCGGCATCACTAAGATTGTGATGCCGGGCACCGGGGAAATGCGGGTGTCTACATCTAGACGCCCAGCATTTCACCCTTGCCGGGATAAGACAGTTGGGAAGCCGGCTGCCGGTATTTAGGCAGTCGGCTTCCCGATTGCCTCCTGATGTTCAACCTAATTGCCATTCCCTGCAAATGCAAAAAAAATTAATTTAAAATAAAAAATAATTTTTATATCAATCAAAAGTGAAATATATTCAATTGGAGGCCCTGCGTAGTTTTGGCTGGTAGAAATGGCTTTCCTGATTGCACAAAGCCATCTTAAACATCTTATGACATGTGAGAGCAAGTTCCTCATATATTTTTAAATATCTGCCCATATAAATTGATTTACATAGGCACGGTGACCTGGATGCCCAAGGAATATATTGGGATGCACCATTCTTCAATTAAGAAAGCAACAACGAGCATAGATCAAAGCACACCACCATTCGCAAACCATTGAAGAGAGAGTTTGCCACAAAAAAACCAAGTGTCAATTTATTTACAAATTTCAGACAGACAGTGCTCCCAAACAGTCTCAATGAAGAACTAAAATATTTAGTATGTTTCTGTAAAAAAAAAAAAAAATTTTTAAGAGCTGCTTGAATGCTTTTAATTTTTTCGGGGGGAGAGGGGGGGTTATGTGCATTATTGTATATTTTTGTCTTTTTTTTTTTTGGAATATATTTATGTGGTTGTATCACTTATTATTTTTTCGTTTCTGAATATGTTCTATGTTATTAAGGATTTTTTATGTGCCACCAATCAGAGCTATTTTAACCTCGACTTATTACTTTAGTTGATTTAGGTTACTATAATGCCACTGTATGACTTCAGGTCTGGTGGTTAGGTAACCTATATTGTTGTATCTGGTTGCCTTAGTTATGTTATGCTGCTTCCAGTGCAACGGCTTCTAGAATTTGTGCAGCTTTTGTATATGCTGATAATATTGCCATGCTGGAAGTGACCTTGTTCCGCAAAGAATGTTGGGAACCAGCATACTCCTCCACTGTGGAGACTTCTGGGTTCCAGCGTGGACCTCGCCAGTAAGTTAGGTCATTTTGCTGCTTTGCTGACACGCAATTCCTTTATTAGGTAGCCTGTGACGTATGACATTATGCTGCCACCTAAACCTCATACATATAACTTATAAAACTATTTCACAGGTAACGGCGCTCGGTAAAGTCCATACAGATTTCAAAATAAGTATTAATAAAGTCAGAAAAAAGGCAAGTCATACCTAAATGTCCAAAATGAAGTATGCAATAGTCAGTCCAATATGGGGTATACGGTAGTCTGTCCTGATGTGCTTTGTTAGATTATCATAATTGTCTCATGATGTTGATGTAAAAAGAAAAACATATGGTATAGTACATAAAAAACACCAATAGTTAACACCATCTATAAGTGATGAGATTTAGCTTATATACTGTATGTGACAATAGAACACTGCGTTTTCTATGCTTATCTCAATGATAATAATGTTAATATAAAATTGAGTTTTAACTATAGCCAAGAACAAATAGTTTTTTTGGATTTAGAAATATATATATTGCAAACAATCAAATAGAGTCCACTGTGTGCACCAAGCCAACAGACTCTAATACTTATATCAACGTCTATAGTAAACCTCAGTGGCTTATGAATGTCCCTAAGGGACGGTACACACGCCTGAGATGCAATTGTTCTTCCAATATGAATTATATGAAGGTGGCAAGCACTATGAAGAACAAATTCCTTCAAAAAGGAATAAAGGCACATAATTGAAATCGGAAGATGTCCAGCAGTGCCATCAGCTCAGAACTGGCAGAAACCAGTGAGACCCAGGTAAACCCATCTACTGTTACGAGAGGTCCATCCAGAAGTGGTCTTCATGGAAGAATTGCTGCCAAAAAGCCATCCCTTTGATGTGGAAACAAGGCAGAGCAACTTAATTATGCAAGACATAGGAACTGGTGTGCAGAAAAATGGCAGCAGGTGCTCTAGACTGACGAGTCAAAATTTTTAATATTTGGTTGTAACAGAAGGCAGTTTGTTCTCTGAAATGCTGGAAAGCGGTACAATAATGAGTGGCTGCAGGCAACAGTGAAGCATGGTGGAGGTTCCTTGCACGTTTGGGGGTGCATTTCAGCAAATGAGTTGAGGATTTGGTCAGGATTAATTGTATCCTCAATGCTGAGAAATACAGGCAGGTAATTATCCATCATGCAGGCTCCAAATGTATTCTGGAGCAGGACAATGACCCCAAACATACAGACAATGTCATTAAGAACTATCTTCAGCGTACAGAAGAACAAGGAGCCCTGGAAGTGATGATATGGCCCCCACAGAGCCCTGTACTCAACATCATCGAGTCGGTTTGGGATAACAAGAGACAGAAGGATTTGAGCAAGCCTACAGAAGATATATGGTTAGTTATCCAAGAAGTTTGGAACAACCTACCTTCAGAGTTCCTTCAAAAACTGTGTGCAAGTGTACCCAGAAGAATTGATGCTATTTTGAAAGAAAAAGGGTGATCACACCAAATATTGATTTGATTTAAATTTATTTTCTGTTCATTCACTTTGCATCTTGTTAATTGATAAAAATAAACTATTAAACACTTCTATTTTTGAAAGCATTCTTACTTTGCAGAATTTTTTCCACACCTGCCTAAAACTTCACGACATATCGTTCAGTGTTTAGGCATGAACAATAGGTCGTTCTGATCCAAATGATGCTGAAGTTACTTGACAGGCATTTCCCTAATGACACAGATGCATGCATAGTTCAGTGAGATCTGTGCATAAATCTGTGTAAAAAAATGCTGGTACTTTGAGAACCACAAGTACCAGCATACAGGGCATTACGGGTCTTCTGGTACCTGTAGAAAACCTGCAAAAGAAATGTTAAAATAAAAAAACACCCACCGGGGTCCCCAAAGTCTTTTGTCCCCTGTATTTTCACAACCAGTACTGGTTATTTTTTTTAACACTTTAATACTTTTTTAAACAGATGCATGCACGGATCTCACTGATCTGTGTCTAGATAGTAGAGCCCTTTATTTAAATTTATGCAGACATGGAGGTCCTTCACTACCCAAAGCACTGCCCGCCGCTAACCCCCTCCTTGGCCCCAGTACTGCCCCAGCTATTTACCCTCATCTCCTCCCTACCCCAGGACTACCCTCCTCTAACCCGCTCCTTGCTTCCCCAGTACTGTTCCAACTGCTGTCTGCACTTACCCACAACTTCACCCTACTTCACCCCAGCTCTACCACAATTGCTCTTTGCCCTTAACACATCTACCCCAAATGCTAACTAACCACAGCACTGTACCTGACCCCAGCCCCAAGTGGTGCCTGCCCTCACCCCCCATAATATTATGGGATCCAGAAACCATGGGCTAGGACCCCAATTTTTAACGTTGAGTCCCTGGGACCCACAATTGTTTTCTGCTCAGCGTGCTATATATTATACACACACACACCCCAAAACCTCACAGGTGAAGTGACCAATGCATGGGTATGAAATCCCGGCAGTTGGGATGCCTGCTGTCAATATACCGACAGCGGCAACCCAGTGCTCAGGATCCCGAGCATCAGGTAAGTATACTTGCCCTCCCCTTCTCCCCCAAACCCTGTTTCTACATCCTGACCCTCCCCTCTTGCTGTCTAAACCCCCCCTCCCCTAACCTTCCCAACCGCAGCCAAGTCCTAACCAGTCTGGCTATACTTACGTCCGGCTTCTCTGGTGTTGCGACTCCGGTGTCGGGGTTTCACCTCCTGACTGTATTCTAGCCGGGTTAGTGGCATTCCGGCGCTGGAATTTCTTCAGCCGGGATTATAACTACATCCTGTGAACATTGATTATCGGATTACAAGGCCATAAAAATCAAGCATGTATGCAGTTTTCATAGTCAAAACATTAGCAGTATAATGGGTCATAGTGATTAGCTCAGTGTCTTTCAACATGGCACTGTCATAGGATACCACCTTTGTCAGTATGTCAAGTTTCTGTCCTGCCGGAGCTGCCATGCACAACTAAATGCTTGCAGAATTGGACCTCCAAGTTCTGAACTGGATAAAAATAATCTGTCCTCAGTTCTAAATTTCCTCTGGGAGCAACCTGGGAAAGGTTTGTCAGAAACTTCACAGGTTGAGTTTCCATGGCCATGCTGCCAAACATAAACCTTAGATCACCCATGCGCAATTACAAGCCCTAACCTCACAAGCAAACAAACCTTGAAAAATTGGAATGCTGACTGTAAACTTCCACCTCACTAATGCTCTTGTGGCTGAATAGATGCAAATCTCAGCAGGCATGTCTGAAAATCTAGTGGATAGTTGTAAAAGCAGAAACTCTCTCCTTATAAATGCATTAGGCTTTGTCAGGGTCGACTGCAACTGCCAGAAGGGCCAATGGTCAGATGAGCCGCTCTGGCGTTCAACCCTGGCCAAGCAGCTCCACCTCCCAGTGCTCAGTTTGGCCGGGATACTGAAAGATGGGGGGGCCTTCCGCAAGGCCAGGCCCGTGTCTCACGGCACGCCCCGTATGAGTCGTAACCATGCCCTGTTTGCAGGGGCGCACCACATGGTGACTGCTAGAGCTGCTCAGCAGCCCCAGTCCGTCCCTAGGCTTTGGAATCATATGTTCAACAAGCAGATATAGGTGTGATGTCAGGGTGTCCACATATAAAATGATCCACTACAGTGGACAAAAGTATGTACATTTTTATTTTCTGGCCTAGTGTTTGAACTGTAGGAAAAAAATTGTACTGCACACCTAATTCAAAAACATACAGTGCTTGAAAGTTTGTGAATCCTTCAGAATTCTCTATATTTCTGCTGAAATTTGGTCTAAAGCTACCTCAGATTTTCACACAAGTCCTAAAATTAGATAGAGAACCAAATCAAAAATTTTTTAATTTTCCTCAATTAAAAAAAATAAAAAAAAAATGAGTACATCACATCTGTTAGTGGCAAAAGTATGTGAACCTTGGCTTTCAATATCTGGTATGAGATCCTTGTGCAACAATAACGGCTTCTAATAGTGTCCGATAATTGTTGATTAGTCCTGAACATTGGCTTGGAGGAATTTTACCCCATTCTGCCCTACAAATCAGCTTCAACTGTGTTATGTTGGTGAGTTTCCTCCCATGAACTGCTCTCGCTTCAGGTCCTTCCACAACATTTTGATCGGATTAAGATAAGGTCTTTGATTTGGTCGAATGACTTGTGTGCATAGGTCTTGCTGCATAACCCACACTCTCTTGAGATGCAGCTCATGGACATATGTCCTGACATTTTCCTTTAGAATATTTTGGTATAATTCAGAATTCATTGTCCCATCAATCACAGCAAGTCGTCTTAAGCCAGATGCAGCAAAACAGTCCCAAACCATAATACCACCCCCACCGTGTTTCACAGATTATATGAGGTTTTTATGCTTTAATGCAGTGTTCTCCTTTCTTCAAACAGAACGCTTCTCATTTAAATCAAAAAGCTCTATTATGAACTCATATGTCCACAAAACATTGTTCCAATAGTCTTCTGGCTTGTCCAGGTGATCTTTAGCAAACTGCAGACGGCAGCAATGGTTTTTTTGGAAAGCAGTGGCTTACTCCTTCTAAACCTGCCGTGCACACCATTGTCGTTCAGTGTCCTCCTGGTGGTGGACTCATGAACATTAGCTAATGCGAGAAAGGCTTCAGTTGCTTAGAGGTTACCTTGGGTTCCTTTGTGACCTTGCAAACTATTAGACGCCTTGCTCTTAGCGTGATCTATGTTGGTCGACCACTCCTGGATAATTTCCTCCATTTTCACACAATCTGACTGTTGATTGGTGGAGTCCAAACTCTTTAGAAATGGTTTTGTAACCTTTTCCAGCCTGATGAGCATCAACAACTCTTATTCTGAGGTCCTCAGAAATCTCCTTTGTTCGTGGCATGATACACATGATCAGACTTTGATAGTTCCCTGTGATTTTAAAAAGACAGGTTGTCCACTCAGACATGACTGATCCCATAGACTGAAAATACCTAATTTCACCTTAAAAATATCTGCTAAGCCTAAAGGTTCACATACTTTTGCTACACACAGATGTGATATTGGATCATTTTCCTAAAAAATTAGCATGTCTAATTTTTTGTCTTATCTGTTTGATTTGGTTCTCTTTATCTACTTTTAGGACTTGTGTGAAGATCTGAGGTAGTTTTAGGCCAAATTTCAGCAGAAATATAGAAAATTCTGAAGGATTCACAAACTTTTAAAGCACCACTGTACATGTGCGTATGTGTTAAAGGATTATAAAAATATTCACATTTTTACTTATCTTAAGACCAATTATAAATCTAAAGTCAACAAAAAGACACAATGCAATTTTGTTTCATAAATGTATATTTATACAGAAAGTTTAAATGACCTAAAACATGCAATATTTACATGAATATCAACCCAAAATGAATTAATGGCAGCAGCTTAATTTTGCTCATCCGATACATGAGCTCTTAAAGTTTAGTAGTGAAGTAACAAAATACATTCATTCCCTAGCTCACACTCAAAATCTATAATAAATAAAAGCATAAGGTAATACGGTGAATCCTCTTTTTATATACACAATAAAATATAAGCTGTAAACAACATTAATGAACAAGTAAATTATTCTTCTCACACATTATTAAAACACAAATTTATTTAGTTTCCCATTGTTCTTTGACATTTTCTAAAGGATAATTACTGCAGGATAAATGCAGAAAATGGAGTTATTTGCAAAATAGGTAAATATTTTTGAACTTCAACAACCAAAATGGGTGAAATAAAGATACTGCACCCTAAACAAATTAAACCTTTCAGCACTGGAACATCATTAGAATGCTCGACACACATGGAGAGGTCATTGGCCTGTAAATGGTAAATACCCCTGTAACTGTGCAATTCTAATTTGTTTGTGCAGCTGTGGAGTGTGTACGATGACAAATTACTTAAAGATGCAGACATTTGGTCTCATAAATATTTCCATGTGTATGGACACCACAGTGTGCTCATTTTTACAACCACTCCTGCTGGAAACGTAAAATACAGGCATCTTTAGGACATTTATGAAGGAAGATCTGCAAAGAATAAACATGATGTAGCCAAGAGCAACATCAAACAATAGACCTTTGCTTTCATTTTCTAAAATACACTGGAGCATGGCAGAATTTGAATAGCTCCTACAGTGCCATCACCATATTCCTTGACACCAGTTATCATAATTGTGCCATATAGGGGCATTTAATTTTGGAGTGATGCTGTGGATGTGCTGTAGGAACACTCATAACGGCGGAATATCGCATCATTGTTGGTTTTACCTTGCATACAATACACTAGCACAATAAAATGAGCGATGTTGGGCTACTGTAAATATCTGTGATATCATCGCAACACAACATTGTTCTGAATTGAATATGCCCTGTAGTGTAAGGGTTGTATGATTGTAGCATGACATTCTAGATACAAAAAAATACTGTATAAATTGTGTATTTTAACAATTGAAGAGATATACTGTTGAAAGTAATTTGTTTAAAAATATATATATTTTTTTTTACTTTTAAAACAGAGTTAACTCCCATTTCCTTCATATAGCATAAATCAGTTGGTCACATAACTAAATGTTGAAACACACCCATTGTGGGAGGGACTAAAGCTGGCCACGCACTAGACCAACTTACATCCAACTAGTTGATTGGTTGGAATGAAAATCTGGTAAGGGATGAAAGGAAATGACAATCAGCAATTTGCTCCCAAACACCAGAAAATGGACAAAAACTTTTGTTTGAACAAATTGTTTAGATCAAACATTTAACAAATTTGTCCGACGACCATTTTCATCTGTTTTCTAGCATTTAGGAGCAAACTGCTGATCATCATTTACTCCCATCTGTTACCAGATTTTCATTCCAACCAATCAACTAGTTGGATGGTTGGATGAAAGTTGGTCTAGTGTGTGGCCAGCTTTAGTGAAATAATTGTGTGAAAGCATCAAAAGAAGAATTCAGCAGGTGAATGTCATTTACAGTCTACCACAGTGGTGTCAAACTCGGGCCCTTCAGCCTTTGTGGGACTACATATCCCAGCATGCCCTGCCACAATTTTCACATGCCCTAGTAGCAAAACTGTGGCACTGCATGCTGGGATGTGTAGTTCCACTGCATCTGGAGGGCCTGAGTTTAACACCACTGGTCTACCACAATGGACAAGGTGAGAATCCGATATCCAAAAAGTCTGGTAATGTATGGGCGCAAATGACAATAGGCCACTTGCTCCAAAATGCTGGAAAACTGGCAAAAACGGTTGTTCAGACAAACTAGTTAAATCAAATGGATTTAACCAACTTTTCAGAATGACCGTTGGTTGGCTGGTTGGAAAGAACATTTAAGTGTGTGGACAGCTTTTAAAGCATGCAGCAGAGGATGGGAGCTAACCTTTTGAAAATCTTTCTATAAAAGCTGTATAGCTTTGAATTGCACATCCTGTTTTGCTAGGACACTTCTCTTTATTACTAATACTTCCATTTTAAATACAGCGTTTTATATTTGTGAACTGGATAGTTTTTCTATTAAAACCTTTTCAGGAGCATTACCTGAATAATAAAGTAGGACACACTATTAAAAGGGATTGCCTATTATAACCTGCACATCCTGGGTAGTAATGGGACAGTGACGTCAGACTATTACTAGGGGCTGGATTACATAGCAGAGTGCAGCATCACTTCATCATGCAGCCAATTACAACAATCCACTGTTCACGACTACAATACTACAACATGATACAGCATCGTCAAGGTTTCCGAGGAGTTATATTAAGGGAAACCACTATGACCAAAAATCCCCAGGAGTGAGCTTCACCTAAAATATTTGCATTCTTTCTTTGCCTATTAAATACATATACAGTGGCATACAAAATTATCTGACCCTCTAAAAAGTCTCATGTAGCTTTTATTCAAATGACCGATTATCCCAGGCAGTATTTTTATTGCGAACAGTATGCTCTTTAAAGTAGTTTTTCAAACTTATAATTAATTTGTCTACAAAATGAAAAAGAAAATGCTGTTTGCAAAAGTATTCAACACCTGTGCCAGAGAAGCTCTAAGTTTACACATATGAAATATATTATCCTAACAACTGGCTGTCAACTAGCCTCTGTCAATTATTAAAAAGGTCAGCTTTTATAGAGAAAAGATGCCACAATTCAAATAAAATTGGCCATACAATCAATATTAAGGATAGTTGTGAAAATGAAGACCAAACAGCATACTGAGAAAAAATTAATTATAAAGTTATTGACATGCACAAGATAGGAAAAGGCTACAACATAATATTGTGCATAGTTGGATCATTTGAGAGTAAATGGAAGCTACATCAAACAACCCGGTCAAGACAACATCATCCCTCAAAACTCAGCATCAGAGCAAAGAGACTTGTGAGGGAACACACAGAGAGAGGCCAACTACCACTTTAAATTAGCTACAGAGTTCAGTGCCTGAAACTGGAGTGAAAGTGCATTAGTCAACCATATCAAGAGCTCTGCATACAACTAACCAGTATGGGAATGTGACTAGAATGAAGTTTGCCAGAAAATAGAGTGACACATCTAAAAAGGAGAATATGGTTTTGTGGTAAAATGAAACAAAAATAGATCTTTCTGGCCTTAATTGAAATTGCTATATATGGTGCAAACCAAACACTGCCCATTACTCAGCAATCACCGTGACCAACAGTGAAGTATGAGGGTGGCAGCATCATGCTGTGGGTATGCTTTTCCACAGTGGGGACTGGGCATCTTGTTTAAATTGATGGACTGATGGTTGAACAAAAAAAAGGTGAAAGTTCTACCATGCCCAAGTCAAAGTCCAGATCGCAATCCAATCATCATTCAAGTGAACTGGACAACCTGGACCAAATCTACAAGGAAGAAAACATTACTCCAACAGTGTACAAACCTGGTACGGACCCAAACAGACTTCTAGCTTATTGTAGCAAAAGGTGATTCTGCCAAGTACTAGTCTGCATCAGATGAATACTTATGCAAGCAACATTTCTGCATATTTAAGAAATTGTGTGCTTTTGGTTCACTTATTTGTTCAACATAGTGCATGACAAATTGGGAAGTGTGACTGCAATTGATTTGTTCATCTATGTGCAGCCTGTAGAACATAAATTTGCTATACCTGTCAGGTTCATTAACTTCTATAGTTTCAGGATGTATTAATTTGCTTCTTTGAGATTGTATAATTTGAACCATGTGGCACAAATATTTTATATCCAAGTGTTTAGCATTTTTTTTATTAACTTTTACTTTATAAGGACTTTTGACAGATGCATTTTGTAAATTATCAGATGGCTTATGAGAGTAAATTCACTCTACAATTCTGATGAAGGTTGATGTAGGGAACTTTAAATGAAGCTACTCCACCTAAAGCCATAGATGGATTTAATAACCTTGTCATTATAAATTGCTTCCTAGTTGAAAAGTACATATCCTGAGATAACTGGCTTTAGACTTTGCAAATCAATTAAAAAATGTACACTGGACTGATAAAGTGAACAGTGCTATCAAGTAAGCTAGTTTGTATGTCAGGAGTGAATCAACCACAGTTCATAACAAATAGGACAATAAAATACAAATTAAATTCCAGTAACATCTAAGGAGTCTAGTATGTATGCTAACACAGGTATGCCACAAAAGTTGTGCTTTAGCCTATAACAAAAGCTACATCACTAACAAACTGAACATCTCAGTGCCAAACCCAGTTAAAAACAATTCAACTCTGTTTATATATAGCGATCTATTCCCATAATATACAATAGTCACTGTCCTGTACTCTTCTGACACAAACAGTTATGATTCCAAAGTAAATATGGCATTACTTCACTAGAAATCAAATAGCGTAAACTTTTACATGTGGTTTATAGGGTTGTCCAAAAAGTAATGCCTAAATGCTCATAACTCTGAAATAATATGCAACATTTATTTCAAACTGTGTCAGTTTGTAGTTTAAAATGTCTGCTAACTTTATATTATTATGTATTTTTGTTTAGGTAGACCAAGAAATACCATGGAATCCAAGATGAAACAAAGAACAGTCATTGAATTTCTGGAAAAAGAAGGCTGCAGTGCTACAAAAATCCACAGAAGACTGAAAAAAGTGTATGGTGAGTGTACGATTGACTATAGCAATGTCAGAAGGTGGATGAAGTGTTTTCAATTGGGAGAATCATCAGTGTGTGACAAACCTTCGTGGTGGCAGACCATCAACTGCAGTGACAGCAGAGAACCGACACAAAGTCGATGCCATGAGTCAGAAAGACCGTCATGTGACCATCAGAGATATCAGTGATGAACTTTAATGTAGCCATGGCACTGTAGAAACACTAATCCATGATTTGAGATATCGTAAAGTGTGTGCTAAATGGGTTCCAAAGCAATTAACCAGGGATCATAAGGCCCAGAGGGTGGAAATGTGCAATGACCTTATGACCAGCTTTGAAGCCAACCCTGAGACGTTTTTGGAAAATGAAAATTACAGGAGATGAGACCTGGGTATTCCTTTATGACCCAGAAACAAAGGCCCAATCAAAGCAATGGAAACACCCAAGTTCACCTAAGCCAAAAAAGTTTAAATCACAGCGATCTGTAAACAAAGTCATGGCCACATTCTACTGGGATGTAATGTTATTCTCACCGATTACTTGGAATCAAACCAATCAACAGTGATCGACTTTATTACACTTAAGAAGCCATCCGCAAAAAAAGGGTCAACAATTCCACTGTCAATTGTCAACTTACACCACGACAATGCCAGACATCACACTTCGATGGCAACATCTGCGACCATTGCCAAAATGGGGTGGGCAATGATACCACATCCACCATACAGTCCTGATTTGGCCCCTTTTGACTTTCATCTGTTTGGCCCTGTCAAATACAAATACTGTCTCTGGGGTCAACATTTTGAAGACTTAGAGGTTGTTAAAAACACCATACGTTGCTGGGTCAAACACCAACCACTGGAATTTTTCCAATGTGGCTTCACAGCTTGGGTTGAGAGGTGGAGAAAATGTTTGAGGGCAGATGGTGAATTTTTTGAGTAGAGTCATTCTGTTACTAAGACTTCAAAGTATTTTACTGCAAATTTTCAAATCTATCTATAATAAAATTTGAGATGTGAACATTTAGGCATTACTTTTTGAACAACCCTCCTATTTTATAGACAAACACCACAATGAATACTTTATCCAACATACAAGCTATCGGTCAAAAAATAAAATTATTGTCAGGGTACAAACTTAAAAATCGTTCTTTGGGCAAATAGCTTGTATAAATTTCCATCGGCATTAGGCTACGTACCCACGGGCATTAAAATAATGCCTTCGACAATACGTTTCTAACTCAAGTTAACATGTTAGTAGAAAAAAAAATTTATGTGCATTTAAATTGTTAGTTCTATTTCATGGTGTCTGGTGTGTCATTGAAATCGAAAAATTACATTCATCTCAAAAGGGAGCAATTTGTTTACAGATTGGAGTGTGGTTAAGTCTGGTTTGCAATAGTATCTCCTTGAAGAAGGTTTTGCCTACTTTTTAAAACACATCTGTGATGGAACTAGATTAAATGCACTTGTTAACTCATCAGGAAGCATATCAAACTCGCACATAACCAAGGAGCAATTTCTATGAATTTTAAATTGCAAAACCGCATTGCAAACACCAGTGTGTACGTATCCTAAAGGGGCGGCAGTAAGCATAGCTGAATTGTTTTACTTTGCATGAGCCAGCAGAGGTATTTTTGTATTAAGAATTTTCTGGTTTCATAGGCAGTTTGAAGCAGCTGAGTAATGATACTTTGCAGAGCATATTCAATTACCCATGGTATTTACTGAGCGGGTAACGCTCTGGGTTTAACGTCAGGAGCTATTCAAATATAATTATTAGTCAATTTTCTTGCACGGTAAACCCACGTGCAGCGCATGTTAACCCACAGATTCTGCGTTAAGTGCATGGGGTTGCCCGGCCTGTCATGTCCCAGAGGGTGCATTTAAGATGAGTTTTTTTCTCACAGCCTAATTAAAACACTTGGGGCTGACAATTAGCCAACTGAATCTGCCCCTGCATGTGCAATCAAATCTGAAAAGCGGGAGCTGTTTATAAATGGCTAAGTGTGGGCATTTGCACTGAAATAACTGCTATATTAGGCCACGCTAAACCTGGTTTTGGCCTTGATTCCACTTTAAGATCCAGGTTATCATGTTATATTTCTATTGGACCCTCTGAAATGTAAAAAAATACATACATTTCTGATAAACCCTTGTTTCTGACTGCAGCTCCCTTTCAGCTTATGTAATCATGGTTTCTTATCTTGCAGACTTCATAATTCCACTAAAGAAAAACACAAAACTGCACTGAAAAGTAATGGAGGGTACACATGGTCATACTGCTCAACGGTCAGATAACTATAACAATCGTTATCTGATCGTCCTGCATGTGCTGGATCGAACAACCAGCACATGCAGCAACCCCCAAACTACTATAACGACCCACGATCTCCCTATCATTAATAGGCTAACCTGGTCGATATCGACAAAGTTGGCCTGCACACATGGGCGATGGCCGATATAGTCATCGATCATTCGTGCCCACGCAGCAACCATCGTTTGAGGTGGCCATAAACGTGACGATTTGAGCGATATGATAGTTATTGTTTAAATCGTCAAGTTTATCTGACCGTGTGTATGAATCATTAGTTTTAGACAAAACTAGAAATTAGCTTTGTCCTGTTACAAATAATCTCAGAAAACAGAGTGAAAAATTGTGTTTTAATGATTGAAGGCCATGTGAAATAAAATACAGGTTGAGTCTCCCATATCCAAAATATCCAATTTGTCAATTTTTTTGAATATTTGCATATCATAAGGAGATATTGTGGGAATGGGACCCAAGTCTCCCACAAAGTTTGTGTACATTCATGAAATTCATTTATGTTTCATATACACAGCCTGAAGGTCATTTTATACAATATTTTAATAATGTTGTGCGTTAAAACAAAGTTTGTGTACATTGAACTATCAGAAAGCAAGGGTGTCACTATTTCAGTCACGTTCAAAAACTTCTGTATTCAGAATAATCCGTATTTTGGAATATTTGGATATCGGAGACTCAACTTGTACATCATAAAGAGGCCACGTTATATCTTTTCAAACAGAGCACATAAATCTTAAGTGAAGGATTTAAATATGTTATACAATAGAGGGAAGATTATAACATGAGTAATGAGTATCAGTAAGATATAAGATTGGTACCATCACTTACAAACCATAAAACTTCAGTGCTAGTGCTCTTGTATTAGGTCACTTGTAAAGTTTTGAACGAATGCTCCTGATATTACAGGGAAGATCATGCATTTACAGGCCTAAAGTAGGGGTGTATAGGTTTCCATTGCTCATGGGAAGCTTAGGGCTAATTGAGGGTGATCCCACAGAGCAACAACTTTTGTACCAACATGCAAAATTAAAATTACATTTTGTGGGACAAGATTATTCAAATGAGATAAAGCGGTAGAAATTACAAATTTAAAAAGGAAAGTTTCCAGCTTTATGGTAGAGATTACAATCACATCTTCATACTTTTCATAGGATGCATTTTGCAAATTATACTTGTAATTTTGTGGGAAAGAACATATTTAGATGTACTTCTCCAATGTAACAAGCTTCAAACACATACTCAGGCCAGGGCGAGGAGAGGGAGGGGAGTTGTCTTTACGCAGGCTTGCTGGAGGTTACCTTTGGGAGCCTGGGTCAGTTGCTCAGGGGGACATTGCCCCCCTTTGCAGCATGCCGCTGTATAGCAGCACAGCAAGCAGGGAGAGAAGACTGCTACTGCTCTGCTGGCAGTAGCAGTCTCCCATCTCTCCCTGCCCTATGTGCCCCTGCACTGCTATACAGTTGCCAGCAGTAGCGGGCAGGTAAGAAGTGTCATGTGGGGTGGGAGATCAGTGCAATTTGCACTGATCTCCGTCCTGCTGGATCCATCCCCCTTTGCTGCACCATGCATAGTACTTTAAAAAAATATATATATATATTTTGGGGTAGGGAGAGTGGCCATGCCTCCCCCCGGTTTGGTCATGCCCCCCCTCCAGTACGAGAGCCCGTGGCCACACTCAACAGCCCTGTACTCAAGTCTGTCAATTAAATCACAGCACTGCTGTGTAAACAACAAATGCCCGTTGGTACATATCTTGACAGATATTCGCTTGTTACACAACAGTATTTAGTGTTATGTTCATTCAGTTTGTAAAATGGCTATCTACTGTCTATATGGTTAAAAAGATAGTTATGGGCATCGTAGAAATCAAGCCTAAAATTTGTTTTGCAAGAAATAGCAACAAAATATTCAAGGCCATAATAGACTGAACAGACACAGCTAATGGTTTATTACATTTCTGTACATGGCAGTTGCTGTGTCGATGACCAAATACATGCAGTTTCACTTGGATAGCTTTTCTATTCTAGAAGTTGGAGTGATCACAGATGCAATGCTGAAATGTCAATCTTTCAGGTTTCTTCATTTCAAAAGTAAATGTACTATCTTTAGATGCTTTACTACCAGGTTACCATGCAACGCACTTCAAGGAGATTAGGAATGCTGCACTTTCCATATCATTTCAGTTTCACAATTGCCAATGGCATACATGGAGAAATCTGTCCCAGTTCTTTACTGCCATTTCTAAAAAGGGAAGGAATGCTATCTGCAATTACTGTATGTCAATATGTGTGCCTTACCAAAGGAGGGAAAATACATTTTACTTATAATAATTGGTGCATATCTACTCCTTAGGCAACAACACACACATTATAAGTGATTATATACAGATTCCAATAGAATATATTACTCAGCCGCTGCAAGAGAATGTTTGTTGCTCATGTAGGATATATAACATTACTAAATTATAACACACATAGCAGACCATGGGCCAAGTGTAATCACCTGTGATTTTGGAAGATAGTCACTAGATATAAAGTGGCAATTCGTTTACTATCTTGCCGGAATTGTACCGGCTGCCGCAAAAATGTGGGCCATTACCTTTGGCCCAATATGTTTTGTATTTTAAAATATTAAAGCCCAGATAATAAAATTATGTTAACCATTATAATGTCAAGACGTACCTACATTTTTACAGGCACACATTTTTTATGTAATTACATTATCAAACTAAAAAAGTATATACACTGTGTTAACATTTCGACTCCTGAACACCATGAGGGGTGTTCGAGATGAGCCCTGATAAAGTGCACAAACATTTTCATTTATCTGCAGGGAAGTGGTTAGGTGTTTGACATTGAGAAGCATTACAAATACCTCTATTCCTCCAGCACCAATGAGAGTAAAAGTAAATATGTGAAAGAGATCCAAACACTCTTCATATTGGGGGAAAAAGTAGCGAAAACGAAAAGTTATCCTGCTAAATTTCAGCTACAGAACAGTTTTTGGCTCAACTCTAATAGCAAAAGCAGCAACTTTTGTTTCAGAAAAAAAAATAAAAATAATGGACACATCCACAGATTGTAGCAGCATACAAGGTGCCCGCAATAACACCAACTGCAGGCCTGCCAAGCATAAACCTGTCAAAGTACTTCTCAAATATGGTTTTCCCATAAATGCTAGAGGTAACATGTTTTTCCATTTACATTGCTTACTGGCAGAGAATGCATCAGTTTTTGCACAAAAGGAAACCATTTAACATACAACAAAATATTTCATGGCAGTCATTCTAAGAACAGAGGTCTTAATATATTTTACACTACAGATCTGTGTTCCCCGCACACATATATGGCGCTAGGTCGGATCCGTCGTCTTGTGTTTCCAGGTAACTGGGGTAAAAACTTGAAGTACTTGGGCATTAGATCTAAACAAGCATCCCGGAATTTCTTAATCCTCCAGTAGTAGATGATTGGGTTTAGTGCAGACTTGAGGTAGCATAGCCAAAGGAGCCAAGTGCTAATCTCAAAAAAGTTGTTCTTGTTGTAGAAGTCACTGTTAAATGTAGCAACAAGGCTATAAGTAGTGAATGGTGCCCAGCAAACTATAAAGACGATGAACAAAACTAAAATGGTAGTGAAGGCACGAGTTTTAAAGCTGATGTCTATATTCATTTGAAAAGGCCTTTGAAGGCTCATGAGACCTAGTTTGCTTGCCTGGCTGAGGCATATACTGTCTGGATGACTATGTATACGAACTGCATTGTGGCGCACAGTATTCAATATGCCCATAAAAGCATAAAGCATCACCATAAATGGAATAAAAAAGAAAATTAAAACCACCAGTATCACATAAGCTTTGTAACCAGCATTAGTAGTGTAGCCAAAAACACATTGTGGAGCTCTAGAAGGTACTTGCAATTGTGGATTACCAACTGCAAGAGGAAAAGCCACACAAAAAGAGGTTGCCCATGAAATCACAATAAGAATCTTTGCCCGGTAAGGGTTTAACTTGTCCTGTTTCTGAACAATAATCAGAAAACGATCTATGCTTATTATAAGCAGGATTGCAACACCTTCCATTACAAACAACCAAAAGAACATGGCAGAAACTCGACAGAACACCTCTCCAAATATCCACTCTGTTACGATAATGGTTATCAACGCAAACGGCATATTTAGGATGGAAAGTAGTAAGTCAGCAAATGCCAGGCTTGCTAGAAGAATGTTAATTGCAGATCGCATTGCAGCCTTTTGGTAGACCATGAGACAGACTACAAAGTTTCCAAGAAATGACAGCAAAAGAATAATAATCATCACAGAAGAAAGAATTATTTGAAGGGGTAAATTCAAGGTCTGAAAAACCTCTTTTGTTGCCTGTGTAGTAGAAGCTGTTGTGTTCACTTGTAAGGTGCCAGTTGTGGTCATGGCAACTGGACTGTATTTTGGTGGGAGATCCAGGTTGCCACGAAATGAAGGCAAAGGTGTTGTTAAGTTTGTATAGCCATTTTCATAGAGGATGTATGTACTGTAAGAGGTCACAGGATGAGCAGGTGTAAGCATTGCTGAGAAAACCATAACTGTACAGTCCAGCTGTCTCAAAGCAGGTTAAGAATTCTAACAAGCCTTCATGTGCCATGATTCTTGTTCCACTGGTAACAGGGGTATTACAATATATCCACGGTCCATTACAAAGTTGTCGTCTTGCAGCTGAAAATCAAAAAAGAAAAATTATAAGATTTTAAATTAGAAAACACACATCATATATACACATATATTTTGAACAATTAGTTCAAGTCAGAAAAATAATTGCAGCGTATATTTATGGGAAATCTGTCTTTTCACTTACATAGGATTGTTGCATTATCTGTGTATTAATGCAACTCAAATTGTAACCTCTAGCTGTTTAGAATTTTATTTTAGAATGCATTTTCCATAGAGTGTGGTATGATTTGTCAACACTAATCATGTCGACGGTTATCAGGTCGACATAAAAATGTTGCCATGTTCAGACTGTCAACATGCAGCATGCTGGCAGTGACCACATCAATATTCATTGTGTGTACCCGGATGATGTGTCGACTTGATCAACTGTCGGCAAACCATTTTGGGTGGGCTAGTGGTCTCTTATCTTCACCCAGCAGTTCTTTCATGGCTTCTGTGATTTTTATAAGTATTTCCTCACTATCCATAACCCTCTCCCTAGTGCCTAACCCTAATCTCCACCACCCGCAGCCTAACCTTATCATCCCTCGCAGCCTAATCTTAACAGTCGGCAACCTCAGAATGTAGACATTTCACAGGGCAATATGGTAACTATTAACTGGGTTGCCATTCTGAGGATGTCGACATGGTGCTGTTGACAGTTTGACCATATGCAGAAATACACATAGGTTTGACAAGTGATTCTAAAGCGGGGAACACACGACATCGCATATTAAAAAGTCTAGGACATTTAATTTTGTTAAGTAATTGTTTTGACCTAAAGTACACTTATAACAGACAAACAGAGAAGAAAGGACAAGCAAAGTCCTAGTGGGTTATCACTCAGTGTGATAACCCACTAGGACTTTGTCCTTTCTTCTTTATGTTTGCTGTTATAAGTGTACAGTAGGTGGTCATATTCACCAGCAAGTTGGAAGCTGAAAGTATGTGCCCAACCTTGTGCACAGTGATCTGGTTAATGAGAGCAGAGTTGATGATGTTTGGTTTCCATAGCCATAGGGCCACATTCATCTTGCAAAACCAGACATCTTTTGTATTTAATATCAGTGGCAAACGCGGTATTTTGAAAGAGAATGGGGGGGGGGGGGGGGTTCTAAATCCTTGGTTACCGAACCAATGAAAAAACATCTAGCCACATATATAAAATATTATATATTATACATATACACACACACACACACACACACACACAAAAAACCTTGTCACACAGCAGTGGCAGAAATGAAGGGTAGTACAAGATGGAATTTATCCTAGGGAAGGTGGGGTACGGCCAGCAGAGTCACAGTACTTGTATACAAAGAGGGCTACGGACTAAGGAGTCAAGGTACTTTTATACAGTGAACACAAAGGGCTACGGCCCAAGGAGTCACAGTGTTTGTATACACAGAGGCTACGACCTAAGGAGCCACAGTGCTTGTAAACAGTACACAATGGGATACAGCACTAAAAAAGTTTTTTTTTTTTCTTAGACTATTCTGAAATATATATATATATATATATATATATATATATATATATATATATTTTTTTTACACTGGAGCAGATGGGCAGGAGTACAGCGAAGCATACATCAGGATGCCTTGTACACACAGCCACTTGGGAGTCTGGACACAGCCACTATAGTCAGCAGAGTATAGCGCAGCATACATCAGCATGGTGCAGTGTGCCTCCCTATACACAGTCACTTAACAGCACAGCCACTTGTGAGTCTGGACACAGGCTACAGCCCCTTTAATCAGCAGAGTAGCGCAGCATACATTAGCGTGCCCCCTACAGT
Organism: Taudactylus pleione; assembly: GCA_031769625.1. Classification (NCBI taxonomy): domain Eukaryota; kingdom Metazoa; phylum Chordata; class Amphibia; order Anura; family Myobatrachidae; genus Taudactylus; species Taudactylus pleione. The sequence continues at coordinate 31,199,764 of JAUIMM010000014.1, forward strand.
CACTTTACCAGCACAGCCACTCTGGACACAGCCACTTTAACATATGCAGAGAGACATTGCAGAACAGTGCGCAGCATGCGAGTGAACAGAGAAATGGCGCAGAGAATCCGCCATCGGGAGGATGACATTCAGCCTCAAAGTGGGATCCGAGTTGGGCGGGAACACCCAAGCCGAGGCTTGCGTGGACTCGGATCCCCGGTGTTCGGATTCCACAGAATCCGAACAACTCATCTCTAATATTAAAATATATATATATATAGCAGAGGTTCTACACACATCATAATAAAGCATGGGGATTTACAGAAGTTTATATTTTGATCAAAACATTTAAGCTTGCAGTCAGTCATCAAGGGACCAATTTTCTGCAAGTCCTACTCGATCACTCGGAATTATAAACATGACAATTGCCATCAAATTAGAATTCAAATATAAACTAAATCACCATGTTTTAGAGCTTCGGTGATTTTTATTTAACCAATGTGGTCACATACCACATGCATCCCAGACCTAGGAATGGGAGCTGCAGTGGATTAATGACTTTTGTTTCATTAATCTTTTTGTGATCACATTTTGTCATGCACAGTGCTAGCTCATTTACTTCAACTCGTGTCAGGGCTTTCCTAGGGTGTTTAATGATATGCTTGGTGGATGTCTTACATTTAAAAGCCTGTGTGCAGGGGAGCTTCAAACCAGGAAGCATATCTGAAGTTTAATTCTAAAGTGATAGCAAGTGCCATGTTTTTAATTCTGAGTGATTTTGTGGATTGTGATACATATGCCTCTTAATTATCTATGTTTAAAATTCAAACCTGACCTACTTACAAAAGCATATGGATGTAGTCAGGAAACAAAAAGAGGTAGTTATATAGACCTGGGGATATATTTACTAAAGTGTGGGTTTTTAGAAGCAACCAGATTCAAACTATTATCTTCCAGAAGGTACTAGATAAATAAGTAGAATCTGATTGGTTGCTATGGGCAACAACTCCACTTCTAAAGACCCACACTTTAGTAAATATACCCCCAAGACTGTTTGTGGACAGAGGAAGAAAAACCACAGGTCAAGTTAATAAAAATACGAAGATCTACAATGAATATAGGTCATGCGCTGAACACCATATACGTATATCACTCGTTAGTATATGTATACTAGTCGAATAATGTAATAATTAGTGATTGTGATCTACCAACATCCATGGAAACTGTAACCAACATAGCAGAAATAAATACTAATTATTTTATGTACATCTGGCTTATCCATAAGGGGTTAAACATCAAAGAGCTCTCCGAAATGATAGAGACACCTCAGCTGGGGCCTGGTTTATGGTGCAACTGTCTCCATAGCAACCATATAATCCATCTGGCAGGACTATCCTAAATTCCAGCCATTTCTATCTGTAATAGATATCCAACTGAAAACATTCAAAGATTAAGAAAAAGCATTTGTAAATTTATTTGAAGCCAAAAGCTGTAGAAACCATTCTGCCAACGAATGCAATCCCCACAGATAATTGAACACTAAGGGCAGAGAGATAAACAGAGTTGAAAGCCAACGGTGAACATTGCAATATGGCCAATTAATCAAGATAACTTTGGTCAGAGTAAGCGTGCATTAATAAAGTACAGCAGAATGCGTGTGTGGAGATGTAAAGATAAAGGCCGGGATGTACTAAAGGAAAAATGCGGTAAAAACCGTTTTTGGGGGTTTTACTGCATTTTCGTATGTACTAAGCACCGGCCGTCCTATTATCAGTGTGGAGGGTAATGCAAGAAGAACCTGGAGTTACCCTATAGAAGCTTATGGCTTCTTATCAAATCCCGCACCTGACGCTTCGCTGCCCCGCAGTCGCCCAGCACTGGGCCCCACTCACCTCAGTCTTCTGGTTGCCGGCCCATGCTTCTCCTAGGTCCTCCACCTCCTTCCGGGTGCAGGGAGGAGGAGGAGCCCAGGACTTCCTGCACAGGTCACCAGCCGGAAGTTCCCGGGGCTCGGAGGGAGCGGAGACCCACAGACACCTCCTCACCTGGCGTCAGCTGCTCGCAAAGGGCAGCTCTTATTGCAAGAGTTGTCCTTTGCGATAATAGTCGCATATGTACTAACATATGCGATTAGTAAGGTTGCGGTGACTGGCGAAATGTACACCACAACCTTAGTACATACCGGCCAAATTCATCTAAAGCAGCAAAAGTGACATTCAGCATAACATATCAAGGTTTTGGCGAGGATAATGGCTGAATACTCTGATGCAAGTCTTTACGGACGATAAAGAGCCATGTAGTCACAAATGCATGAATATCACTTTTCAAATTATAATAAAAAAAAAAAGCCTTAGTCAGAAGCCAGGATTTCGTGTAGCATATTATCACAGTCACAAGCATGACATTTCTTTTAAAATCGCTCTTAGTAAGTTACTATAGGTATATGTAAAGAAGACTGTCAGAAATGGGAAATAAAAAAAAAAAAAAGAAAGAAGAAAGAGCATCCATTTAGCAGGCAGCAGTGTCATGTTTGGGTCTGCAAAGGTGACGACTCATTGAAAAGTGTCTGACTTAAAATGGAGAGAGTAAAAAAAAAATTATATATGTATTTATATATGAAATACTTTTAAACTAGAAAATCTTCAGAAATTAATATTATTTTTGATTGTTACGTCATAAAATGTAATGCAACAGTTTCAATCCTAAACAAAACATACATTCTATAGCACTTTAAGCGATATCCATTTTGCAGCTCATGACTTTCTAACAATAGCGAAAATCTAATGCTGGGCATACACTACACCAGGGGTCAGGGAACTTTTTTACCTTTTACCCCAAAATATATTTACATACACCGACGTTACCCCCTTGATTTGAAAGGAAGGAAATCCTTTAGTAGTGCCCCCATAGTTATGTCCCTGTAGCAGTGCCCCCATAGTAATGCCACTGTAGCAGTGCCCCCATATAATGCCCCTGCAGTAGTGCCCCCATATAGTGCTCCCATATTATGCGCCCCTGCAGTAGTGCCCCCATATAATGCCCCTGTAGCGCCGTTTGTACAAAAAAAACCACTTACCTTAATCCCCGCTCCTGCATCCGCCGCCATCCTGTCCGCCCGGCTGCTCCTCGGAACTATGGGAAAGACGTCATGACGTCTCTCCCATAGTGCACATGGAGAGAGCCGGAAGCTGGATCTCAGAAGAGAACTCCAGCCTCCGGCTAACGCGGTGCTGCAGGGAAGGAGCCGGGCTCCCGCTGGTAATAACATGTCAGTGGGCATCTGGCTTAGAGCCTCCCTGCGGCGCCGGCCTGGAGGTCACTGACGCCGGGTGCAGCAGTTGCGCCGCTGCACCCGGCGCCAGGGACCTCCATTTCTGGGGGTAATGGACAGACAGCTGGGCATGCAATGATTCATATGCATGCCCGGGTGTCCGTCCATTACCCCCAGGAATTTCAGTTTTACCCCAATTGGGGTAATTTACCCCTGTTCCCCGACCACTGCACTATACAATTATCTGTCATATATCTGTCCAATCTGGCTAGTTGGAATGAAAATCTGGTAATGTATGGGAGCAAAACGGCAATCGAACATTTGCTCACAAACACTGAACAGCAGACAAAAATGGTCATCCAGACAAATTGGTTAAATCAAATGAATTTAACCAATTTGACCAATCATTTTTACCCATTTTCCAGTGTTTAAGACCATATGGTCGATTGTCATTGGCTCCCATACATTACCAGATTTTCATTCCAACCGGCCAGATTATTGTAGAGTGTATGCCCAGCATTACAGGTACATAAAGGTCGAGAACTCTGGGAAAAAAAAAAAAAGTCCTATCATCACACTGTTCAATCAAGTAGCAACTGAAATATACACACTTGTACATGAGAGCAAAACATAGACCATATCCAATTGTGCACAGGTTCTCAAACTCGGTCCTCAGGACCCCAAACACTGCATGTTTTCCAGGTCTCCTCACAGAATCACTAGTGCAATAATTAGCTCCACCTGTGGATCTTTTAAAACTTGTCAGTGAGTAATTTAAACACCTGTGCTTCTGCTGGGTGACCTGGATAATGTGAACTGTGTGAGGTCCTGAGGACAGAGTTAAGCTGGCCACACACTAGACTAACTTACCTCCAAGCAGCCAACTTGTTGATTGGTTGGAATGAAAATCTGGTAATGTATGGGAGTAAATGATGATCAGCAATTTGCTCCTAAATGCCAGAAAACAGATGAAAATGGTCGTTCAAACAAGTCTGTTAAATGTTTGATCTAAACTATTTGTTCAAACAACAGTTCTGATTGTCATTTGCTTTCATTCCTTACCAGGTTTTCATTCCAACCAATCAACTAGTTGGCTGGTTGGACAGATAATCTTTAGATGTGTGGCCAGTTTAACAAGGGTATTCAATTTGGAGCGAAAAGTCAGTTTTTGTGATAATTTCGCACCGATGTCATTTTCGCTGGTTTTGGTTTTACACCGTATTCAATTTCAAAGACTTTTCGCAGGTTTCTTTGAAAAAAAAAACGGGGATAACTTTTCACCACTGAATAGGTGGCGAAAAAAAATGCAGATTTGGGGTTTAGGGGTGCAGGCTTTAAAAAAATAGCCTGCATCCCTGGGAATGTCATTTTAAAATAAACGGTGTCAAAAAAAAGTTTAAAAAAAAAAAAAATAGGGACACCCCAAAAAATTATTTTAATTTGGGGTGGAAAAAAAAATGGGAAAAAAGTGTTTAAAAATAGGGTAATAGGTTCAGGGCTATTCTGCAAGTATGCGGCAGGTGTATTCTAGAATAGGTTATTAGTAGCGGCAGGTGCATATTTGCAGAAATTTTAAATAAAGACTTTAGGGACTTAAAAATATGCTACCCATTTTCATGTACCCCAAATTTGATGGGACCACTAAAAAAACGAAAAAAATAACCTAAGTGCTCTTCTGCAACACTTCTTCAATGTCGGGAAAAAACACCTCCGGCCCTATTTAAATCCCTGACTTTTCATTTGCAAGCTAAAACGGGGGTACCCATAGTGATCCCCCATGTTTTTACAGTTTTAGGGGGGTCCTACAATTTATTCCAGGAAAATTTTGCGCGCCCGATACTTTATCCCTGGAAAATCTCCGATGTGGGGCGAAAAGTCCAGCACGGACTTTTCACTCCCATATTGAATACCCCTCTTAGTGTAGACAATTGCATTAGAACTGAGGTTCCCAAACTCTGGGCCTGATTCAGACCCGCTCACGAGCGCTGAGCGCTCGCAAGCGGGTCGATGTTGGCCCAGTGCGCACCCACAGCTATGCGAGCGGCCAGGAGGCTGCTCTAAAATTAAGAAGGACGGCCCTGATTCAGAGCGAGCGCTCTGTCAGAGCGTCCGGCTCTGAAACAGGGCCTATGTCCTCAAGGCACCCTAACGGTCCGGGTTTTAAAGAGATCTATGGTTAAGCACAAATGGATAAATAAAAATGGCCCGGAATCAGGTTTAAGAATAGAGAAAGATAAAGCAAGTATATCCCTTTTCGACTGCCAGCAATAGCCCGGGTTTTTGCTGTGTGAAAGGGCAGGGTTGCAATAAGCCGGGTCGAGTAAACCGGGATTTCAACATTGGTCACGAGCAGGGTTGAACGCGGGTTCAACCCGGCTCATGAGGTAGTGTGAACGGGTAACCCGGGTTGATGCGACCCCGGGTCCCATTCTCTGTATAGGTTTCATTGGCTTCAGTGCAATTTTTGAAGGTGAATGGTGTGCAGAGTTTTGGCCCGACTTGGAGGGTTGAAGGTTTCATCACAAACATGCTGCTGTTGGAGCTGGGGATTGATCTTTGGGAAGTCTGACTTAGCAAACGGTGGACTTAAGATGCGTAGACACTGGGCGATAAAGTGGACGACTGAACGATAAACGATATTGTTATCATTCAATCGTTCACTAGATCGTCCATTTTTTACACCAAAACAATGACGACGATGCGCGTTCCCACGGGTCGTTTGTCATTGTCGTTCATTGGGTAAACATGCTGGCCAACCTGACGATATCGTCAGGTTGCTGCATGTTGGGGAATGGGGGAGAGAGCCGGGCGCTGAACGATATCGTTAAATATATCGCTCAGCGGTTGTGCTCAATGTCATGAACAACATTGAGCACACCCTGCCAGGGACACACTAGACGATATCGCTCAGGGAGCATATCGTCTAGTGTGCATGCTCCTTAAGTTGTAATTAGGTATTTGGAGGCCCCAGAGTAAAAGTTTGTAAGGGCGCCTATGTACCACACAATGGTGGAAAATGTATATAACATGTAATTTTGACAGGGAAGATGGGCCCCCCTCAGCTCTGGACCCTATAGCAGCTGCTCCCCTTGCACCTATGGCAGTTACGCTCATGGGTGGACTGTTTTTTGGTGCGATAACAAGGTTATTGTAAAAGCCATCAATAACCAGAGAGTGCAATCCTTTCTGGCCTAAAAGTTGTTGAGGCTTTCAACCCTGCTTTGTCTGCACAGGATGATTTGTGTACAAATCTGATGTTGGGTGAACTGCGCATACACCGGAGCCGCAGTACCCATGTGCTGCGATACAGCATCGGTCGAACTGTCAGCAAAGCCAACATTTAGGAGCAGGGAAGGGGTGTCACCAGGCAGCGTTCCAGAAAACTGGTTATTTGGGGGTGCAAAGGCCAGTGTCTGCATCTTCTGACTACGGATGTCAGACAGGCATTCTGAGTAACCGGAGAGTTACTCAGATGGACGATGAGGTGATCTGATGCTGCATTCTCAGACTCAGCAGAGGATCACACAAGCATGCAGGTGGCACCTATTAACATGAGATGCCTCCTGCAGCATTAGCATATTGCACACCAAAGCCACAGCTGCTGTGTGCAAAGCGTACAACAATGAATCAGGCCCGTAGTATGCAAGTAGACAGAGATGCACAACCCACATAGCACCACCCTTGAAAAGCTTAATGCACATGACCAAAACGATAAGTTTAGTAAATTTTCTTTCGTCTTTTTTCACATTTTGTACTTATCGCAGGGATATGCCCTTTCACAATTTGAATTCACTTTGAAACATTAGGGTAAAATGACCTTTAATATCCTCACGATTACATACAAAAAAAAATGATAATTTTCACAAGAAAATTGTGATTAATAATACATCTGGCCCTATATGTTTCTTTTAGGAATGTAGACTGATAGGTGCAAAAGAGACAAAAGCAGAGCGATCTGCAAAGAAGCCAAGAAAAAACAGACAATGGGCCGTATTCAATTAGGCTGCGAAAACCCATTCTCGGCTAAACTTTTTTGCTGATGGCGTCATTTTCGCATTTTTCACTTATCCCCATATTCAATGGTAGCGTCATTTCGCCGGTGCGAAAGCGCAATGTAATAGGCAAAAAAGTTTCGCCTATGATTACCCGCCGGCAAAAAGTGCAGAATTGCGGTTTTGGGGTGCAGAAACCACTCTGCACCCTTTGTACACCCCCCCTTGATGCTAACTGCGCCAAAAAAAAAAAAAAGACTCCACAAAAGGACACCCCAAAAAAGCACTTTGAAAACGTGGGTGAAAAAGTTCAAAGTGGGGGTACAAATTCAAAACTAGCGAAATAGCCTTTGGGGGGTCTGCATTTATGGGGGAGGTGTTTTCTTGATTACAGGTGTTTGCTGAAGGTGTGTTTTTTTGCGCATTTTAATGCTGGACTTTAGCAATTTTTAAATATGCTTGTACCTATTTTCATGTACCCCAAATTTAATGGGACTCATTTTTCCCATTAAAACAGTGCTAAATACTATTCTTCACCACTTGCTCAAAGACGCTAAATTGCACCTATTGAGACCATTTAAAACCCCCAAATACCTTTAGCAGGGCTATTCGGGGTTACCCATAGTGAACCCCCTTGTCAGACCATCTTTTGGGGGTGTCAGGCTGATTTCCCCAAAAATGACAGAACTTTTAGCTGATTTCGTTTTTGCCGATTTGGAATTGAACACGGGGATACGCGGGGACGAGCGCGACCCTGAAACCTGCGATGACTGTGAAAAGTCCGGCAACTGACTTTTTGCTCCAAATTGAATATGCCCAATGAATCTGTATTTGTGTGTAAACTCTGTGACACAGTCGGGATGGGGGTCCCTCTCCTGGGGTAGATGGACTCCCTCTTTATACACACAGCAGCCGTAGAAACAGGACACCAGTCTGGGGTTCTCGTACAAACTAGTCGGCGCCAGTCTTTATTGTGCCACATAACTATAACAAAACATAAACAAAAGTCCTAGCCCGTCTGTGCACTAACTAAACATCAGGAACCTCACTACCAGAACGGTAGGGCCTACTGCCCACACCGTCAACAACAACACATGCACAGTACTCACAGGAATATCACACAGTGTCTCTGGACATGCTAGCCTGCATGCCTGTTTCCCCCAGGTGTGAGACACAGCCACATCTAAACACAGCCTAAATCAGCCATTTCCAGGTGCAAGCCCTAATGAGCCTGTTATCAGGCTAAAAAGGCCCAAAACCTGGAGTGGCCTTTGGATGGAGCCCTCCCTCTCCTCACATACACACCCCCAGGTCCCAAACCGGCTTTTCCAAAAGCAGATACTCTGGTCTGTTTACAAAACAGACTTCTCCTGGGGGTTTTTAGAACACATAGGCCAAAACCTAGGACAAATGTACCTGCCATTGACCACTTTACCAGTGCTTCTATCACAACTCTTATACATAATTCTACACATCTTTAAGATTAAAAAAAAAAAAAAAAGTTTTTATAAAGTTCAATGTTTCTCATAGGATGGGCACAATTAAACTTCACCTATTCAGTGCCGTCTGTAGCATGATCTAACAATCACCAAATGTAGTAGGGATACTAACATGGTGCTGTACAATGTGAAAACAGTGGACAGACATGTTTTTTTTGCTGTGTTATCAGGCATGTCGAACATGCGGCCCGAATAAACAATTTCTGCGGCCCCAGAGTGTGGGCTCACATATATAATATGCGGCCCACATCCCTGCCACGTTCGGAGCACAGCTCAGATCGTGCAGTACAGGCTCTGATCACTTGAGAGGCCAGCATTCCCAGTGATGCAATGCGCGGGTGACGTCACCCACGACGAGCGGAGCGTGCCGCTCTGGATACAATTAGATCCAGTCAGAAGCAGGTGATGCAGCGCGCGGGTGACGTCATGACATCAACCGCGACAAACGGAGCCTGCGCCTGCTGCTCTGCATCTATTTAGATCCAGGCAGCGTCTACGCACGATGGCGAGGACTGGAGCGGTGCCCAGCGTCTGTCATGAAGAAAGGCAAGTACTGCACAGACAAGTAAGTGGGGCGTGTTTTCTACTGGGAGGGGGCACAGCATAAGGAGCATTACTGGGGGCTCTGCATAAAAGGGCATTACTGGGGGCACTACTAGGGGCATTGCTGGGGGATCTGCATAAAGGGACACTACGAAGGGCATTACTGGGGGCTTCAGGATAAAGGGGCATTACGGGGAGCTGTGCATAAAGGGGCACTAATGGGGGCTCTGCTAGGGACATTACTGGGGGCACAACATAAGGGGCATTACTGGGGCACTGCATAATGGGCACAAATTCAGGGGGCATTGCAAAAGGGGCTGTAATACAGAGTAGAATTGCATAAGGGGTACTGCATTGGTTTTTATTAATAACAAACCTTTCAAAATTGCATAAGACTTTTTTTGTTGTTGCGGCCCACACACTCGTAGAAATTGAATATTCGGCCCGGTTGGTATTTTGAGTTTGACATGCATGGTGTAACACAATAAAGGTAATCATTCTTTATAGTCTTGCTGTTCATGTGTCTGGCCATTTTCACACGGTTTGCACATTGTAAAGAGCCATATTACTCCTGTGACTTTTTGCACTCATTTTTTTGCAGAATCCTGCTTCCCATGTTCTAAATAGTCCCCCTACCAAATTTGGCGATATTCTGGTTGTTAGATCAAGCTACAGTCAGCTCTGAATAGCTGAAAGTTTAATTATGGCCACCCTATATCAGCGGTTTCAAAAGGTCTTAAAGTTGTTGTTTTGCACACATTTGTACAAAGTCAGTAACATCCCCATCCCTGCAGAAACTAGAACATAAAGTCACCACTTTTCCCACTGTCATCTTATGTATGTTGTATAAATCTGGATGTCAGAGATAACATCAACACAAATCACATAGCTCAATATCTTTACTTACGAAGCACAAGAAGCAAATATTCTTACAGGCAATTTAGATAATGGTAGAATTTCACAGAACATTGTAACAGAGAAAATTGGAGCTCTAACTAAAGTTAACAACATCACAATGCTCACATACATTCCAGTAAGTACATACAGTAACATTTTCAAATAATGGTAATTCAACAGCGGTCCCATTTCCGAAACAAGAGATATCTAGAATAGATCAACTAGATAATATGCAGTGATTTCTCCATGCTACCGGTATGTTTCTCGGGCAGTTCGCCCAGCATAATTTCCCTGCCACCCAGAACAGTAACGTGGCCATAGAATAAAGTCAGTGCAACTTACTGGAGCGTCACAATGCAGCGCACTGCTTGGAGCTGACCCCGCCGGAAGGAGGATGCCGGCTACCCCAACCCACCCTGTGCCTGCCAAATAGTAAGTGATGTGTCAGATGGGAGGGTGCACGATGGGTGTCTGGCTGCAGCTTACCCCCTTCACGGCTCCCTCATAATGCTACAAGGCAAAAAAGAATTTATAGGGAGAACAGTAGGCTAGTTGAATGCAAATAAATGTTACGGGTGGGTTTTCTGTGTTTTCGCACTGCGCATGCCCCTGGAGCAATGCAAAGTCTTACACAACTCAGTCGCATCTCCATATTCAGTTGAAAGAACTGGGGGTAACAGGAAATGCACACCTAGGCCAAGTTTAATGACAGGCTGATGGAATGCTCATACATGGTGATGGCTATGAATCCAAGCTTACGGATATGGGAGGGTGTGGTCACGTAGATGTGTACAACTTAGTATACAGGCGAATGCACATTTATTCTACGTGCACTCAATGAGGGTTTCATTAAACTGCATCAGCCCTTACAGCCGTTATATTATCTATAGCTGTTGCCCGCAGCTTTGCCCATGATGAAATTACTTCTGCCATTTCTTTTTATTTGAGGCCTCCTAGTTTGGGACCCTATTGCGGGAGTGGTCCATGTAACCAGCAGCGCTATACAGACTGCAGCGCCTTCACCCACCATTCACATCAAGGTCATTGTGTGCCCTGTGCACAGACTGCTATGTAGCCTATCCTATTGAAGTTAATGAAACAAAGTGCAGGATAATTATAGGAGCTTCCACTACTAAATGATGCAGTTTTCATGAAAATAGGTTCCGTAGTTTTTGCTCCAACTTGGAACAAACAGACACAACATTCTTATTACATTAGTAAAGATAAAGATTACTGGCTACTCAATTTCCTGTACTGCAAAGAACCTAATTGACTCAACAAATGTGGAAGTCAATTACTAAAAAAGTGAGAGCCATGCAAAAAGTGTATGGGGTGTGGTGCCGACATTAGGTTACAAACCACTGTACCTCACACTGGAAAGAAAAGACTTACCAAAATTACTCACATATTATGCCATCCTGATACAGGTATGTGCCCCATCACATTACACCAACTAGTGTTATCATTCCCTATACTATAGCTGCTGAAAACAAGCCAGCACAGTGACCCCTTTTATTTAGGGCTCCCAGGACAGCATGCCATTACTATTACCACAGTAGCACTTCGGAATTCACTGGAAACCCTGGTTTTATAACCGGAGCAGTGTTCTCCTCATGCTAGATATCTCGGGCTGTCTGCCCAGCAATATTTCCCTTGCGCCTGACACTGATGCAGCCGAAAGTCGCACTGCACTGACATTTCATATAGAAAGGTAAGCACAGCGTGACTTATTGGGTGTGACACATTGCAGCTCACTGCTCTGAGACACCACCACTGTAGGGAGGATCCCGGGAAGCTCAAAATGCAGGAGCAGAATTTTGATAATCGCAGATGCACTGTAATTAATGGAAGCAGTTATCTTTATCTGGTTTTCAAAAGGGGGGGGGGGGGTGGGGGGGAAGCTAGGAGTGTAAATACATTGAAAAGTTGAGAACTCCTTTAACATAGGCAACTAGTCCCACCTTTAGTATAAATGATTAAGTCCATCAGCTCCAGGTTAAAGCTGAAAACGTACAGGTAACCTCAACAATAGGTATAATGGTAAAGGTTATTAGATATTTAGAAGGTGCTATCAACAAGACAACAACGATTCTTTAAATATCTGTATGCCAGTCAACCCTTGTACCTAATTCATAATCGGTCTAGTGTTTTTCATTTTACTGTCCAAACATTTTTTTTTGTACCATTCCCTATTAAATTGTTCTATTCTATGGAATTATGGGCTATATGTAGAAACTCCAATGAAAAGAATGGGCTATAAAAATGAACTAACTAAAGACCTCAATGGAACACCACAGCACTGTTATTTTCCTCCCACTGTCAATATTTAATGAATCTCTACTGTCGCTAATCTTCCCCACTGAGGTGTCAGCAAGGCTGGTGGTAGTACGGCCTGTGACAAGAGAACCCCACACTGCAGTCTAACCTAGCGCTGTGGGACCACAACTCTTTATTCTCTGATTTTAGAGGGAAACTTTCAAGACTGTAAAAAGCAGGTTAAGTATTTTAGGGTCTGGTATACGGTATACTTCAGGTGCATTACATAGGGGTCGATTCAAATGTTCTGTGCACCCCAGATGGGCATCTACACAAATAGGTGCCCGGCGGATTCTCTGTTCAGGAACCCATTAGTATTTAACGCGGCTATGTGCACCGGGTTTAGCTGCAAAAAGCGACTAATCCCGTCTAAAGAAGTGGTTGGATAGCCCAAACAGCTATTTTGGGGCCCAAAACAACAGACTTTGCTCACATTACTTCTCGCTCCTCAGAAGGCTGCAAGAAGAAATGCGTCCTACCACAGCTTTAGGCATTCGAATAAAGCAACAATTGAATTGCTATAGTGGGGGGCGTCCAAACAATTGAAATTGCAGCCAGATTCTTCAAGAGCACCACATAGGATTTTCTTTTGAGGCAAACACAATGCCATGGCTAACCAGGCTTGTAATAGCCAGGTTTGGTTTGCTTTAAACTAATTGCAGATATTTCAAGGAATGACTCTCTCACCAATATCGTGCCAGCTCCTGCAAACCACAGGCTTTTACATTTGATCCTAAGATTTAATTAAATGCAGTTTAAAATGGGAGACATTTATAAAAATTGTTGCACAAGATAAAGGGGATGTAGCAAGCCAGTATTGCTAAAGGTCCCCATTTTATATTCAAATAATGTTTTAAATAACATCTTAGAAAATGTTTAAAACAACTTCACATATGTGCATACAGCACAGAGAGGAGAGGAAAATACTCAGAGACAGACCACTGCATTTATTCTGGTACAGTGCACATTGACTATTTTCTAAAGAAGGTTCCACTCAATAGATAGTAAAAAGACAGGCCATAGGCCAACAGGGGCAGTAGGCCGACATAAGACAAAATGTAAAAATTTTTTTTTTAATGGGTTAGGATTATCCACTTACTGGAGGGTTATGCTGGGTACACACTGGCAGATATATTGGCCGATCAATTGAACGGCCAATATATTGTATGCCCATCGGCCAGTGTGTACCAGCATAGATATGTCTGAATGACGTCATTCACCGACATATCGTGTCGGCTGTGCTGCACAGTTGTTGACAGATATATCTGTCCATCGTGCTGTGTGTACAGGCGATCAGCCGACCACCCTTACACTTGCAGCGGCAGCCCAGGGAAGGGGGTCGCGGCACGACCCCCGGCCAGCAGGACCCGCGGACAGAAGACAGATTATGGTGGTTCAGAGTGTATGAACACCCATCATCTGTAGATATATCTGCTAGGTGTGTACCCACCTTTAGGCACTAGAAGGGACTATTAGGGGTAGGCATCAGGAGGGAGGGTTAGAGTGAAGAGTAGGGTTGAAAAAACAAAAGTGTCAACCACTTTTGTGTTGACCTTTTGTACCTGTCACCTTCATCCATGTCGACCTTTTCTTTGTCGACTTATTGCCTGTCTATACCAAACCATGTGACTAAAGAAAAAAAAAAAAAAGGAGGGTAGGAACAGCGTTACTATCCCCCATCCTTGGACAAGCAGCAACCCAGGATTTCTAGCCAAGCATCTGTGAACAACAGAAGGGTAACATAAAAACAAACCCATCAATGTGCAGAGGCTTAGATGCAATATTTTCACTTTAGGTTATCTATTTACACATCAATTACAATGCTTCATTTTCTATCTCACCCATGACAAAGGAAGAACCATTTATACACACAGCTAGGAGCTTTGTTTGCTTTGATCTACCCCAGTGAAGTGTAGTTTTAATTGATAACAAAATAAATGGGTTTATTTGTGTATGAAAGATGGCAGATTTGAAATAATTGATGGACGGTTTCACAGAAAGGAATACTAATAAAGCACTTAGAGAAGAGTAACATAAGAGTCAGTATTCGTGAAAAGATTGATTCACTTCAGATTTGTACATTCACCCACTCATGTTCCCAGTACTGGTTATCATAATTCCACTTATAATTACAGGGGATGGGTTGGTTTTGTTTTGGTTTTTTTAAACAATGTGTGCACTTACAAAAAGTAAATGATATTACTAAAATTAATTTGTTTACAAATATGAAATCTATGCAGTACATGGAAAATGTAATGTCATTGTGCTTCAGTACAGCAACATGTTCACTGAAGCTGCTGGTTACAAGCAGCACAAACATCAGACGTAATGAAGACAAGTTGTACTTTTTCTTTTTTAGGCTGATGTCAAAATGTTAGAGCAAATAGATGAATGTAAGCAAGTTGTGCTAAATTCCACAATTAACTCGGCTAGAATAAAAATATTGTACTTCATACAAAAGCTGCATACATATAAAATATAGGATTGTTTTTTTCCCAATAAATGAACAACCCTAATTCCTAAATGTAAAGTGCTCTTGAATATGCTATATGCTGCAACTGAACAAATGTAACCAGTTATGGTTACTCAAGTTGCTAGGTAAAGAATGCAACATAAATATTCTCTTTCCTATTGCACTGGCTCTCCAGTTTTGGTTTGTTTATCTTGCGTAATATTAGTTATGTGCTACATATTCAGTGAGACATTACAATAAAATACTTTGCAAGTAAATTTAAGGACCCCAAATGATAAAAGCATAGAGCTATAAAGGATTTCCACATTAGGAAAACAGCAGAATGTTTCAAATAGATTGCATGTCTCTGATCATGTTAATTGGTCTTGCGATATGTTGTGAAAACTAGTCATCTAAATAGATAATTGAGCATATCGGTCACAGTAGTCCTGGCAGTCACAGTTTAATATCATTTTTTTTCCACTTCTGTGAAAGGTCAGCCTTATCTAATCACAGTGACAAGTAGGATATCAGAAGGTGAGGCAGAGCAACAATTTTATAAAGTTTCACTTCCTAAAGGCTTGGACAAAGGTTTTAATAATGTTAAATTATTATCCTTTATTTATATTGCTCCACAAGGGTTCCGCAGCCCCTTACAAAGTACATAAATAAGTGAACAAGAAACCAGTGACTTACAGTACAATATAATGCAGGACAAGGACATGGTTTATATACATTGCTACATTAGAGATCATAACACTCAAAATAAGCAGCAGGGAGTCAGCAAGCAAGTGTTAGGTGCCCTTGTGGGGAGTAAGGAGTAGATGAAAGTATAAGTAGGTAGAATAACATAAGGGAAGAGGGCCCTTCTTGTGAGAGCTTACATTCTAACTTGGAGATGGCGAGCAGGAGATCTCTTGTATTTATGCATATTGTATTGTACTGTAAGTCACCTGTCGCGTCGGAATTTCAACGCTGGTATTCCGTCTAACGGCTTCCCCTGCCTCAGTATTCTGACTACATCCCTTACCAGGAAGGGAGAAGTTCTGCACAGCAGTGACGGAAGCAGTCACAGAGATACAAGGCTTCATTTCTCCACGACAGCAAACATACTCGAGTGCCATGTAAGGGAATGCTAAATCACAAGAGTCTAGACCAGGGATGGGGAGCCTCAGGCCCGGGGGCCGTATAAGGCCTGCTGAATCACTTGGTTTTGCCCTCAGAGCTTTTTTCTGCTTGCCCTATCTGGATAGTAGGGTGCCTAAAATGGCACCCTGCAGCCAGAATCTATGCAGCAGTGCTGCCTGGAGAGTCCTCTGTACGCTTCAGATGGTCACACCGCTGCCCTTACAGCATCCTCAGGATGCTCCAGGCATTGCTGTAATCATAAGCAATTGTGGTCCCACCGCCATGTGATGTCACATGGAGGGGGCGTGGCCTGCAGATAATGTTATATATATCAAAATGGCCCTCGGCAGAAAAAAAGTTCTCCACCCCTGGTCTAGACCATATAGCCTTGCACGGCAAAGTAAATCACTGCCTCATATAAACATTGGGACTCGTGCTGCCGGACACCGGACTGGGTGTTTTTTTCATTCACTACTAAGGTGATTTTGTGACCATTAAAATTTCATTCAAAATCTGATTGGGAGAGTAGAGGTTCTGACACTAAACTACCAACTATTATTACAGAGTATGAATGTGTCGTACTGTACTAACCATTAACAACAACGATATTCAAACTTAAAACTGGCTTTTCATACAGATGGTTGGACATTTATAATATGAGATATGGTAAGAACTTACCCTTGTTATCTCTATTTCTACGAAGTCCATAGGGTACCACAGGATACCTTGGGGTATAGGTGTGACGTCAGTCGCTGGGCACCATAGAGTTAAGCTTTTCAGCCTCCCAGGATGCACTAGGGTCCCCCTCCTATACCCCGCCCCCGAGCCAAGGCACCTCAGTTAGTTATCAAGCCATAGGCCGGAGGAGGAGAAGGAAGAGAGAGAAAAAAGATCTGGACACATACAAGAATCACATTCTCACCAGAGGGAGACGGAAAACCGGTGACCAGAGCAAAGCCCATCTGCAGCACAGGTGCGACAGGGCGGGAGTCCTGTGGAACCCTATGGACTTCGTAGAAATAGAGATAACAAGGGTAAGTTCTTACCATATCTCATATTTTCTACTTCAGGGTCCATAGGGTATCCACAGGATACCTTGAGGATGTCCCAAAGCAGTATCCTTTAAGGGTGGGGACGCTCCTGTGCAGAAAGGAGAATCCGCCGCGCCAAAGGAAGCATCCTGAGAGGCGAAGGTGTCAAACCTGTAATACCTCACGAAGGTATGGACAGAGGACCACGTAGCAGCCTTGCAGATCTGAACTGCCGAGGCACCACGTCGAGCTGCCCACGAAGGACCCACAGACCTAGTGGAATGAGCCTTCAGAGAAGGAGGGACCGGTAGGCCTTCATGAAGATAAGCTTCAGAAATAGCCATACGGATCCAGGCTGCCAAAGTTTGCTTTGAAGCAGGCCAACCCTTTTTACGGAAGCCATAGAGGACAAACAAAGCGTCCGACTTCCTAAACGAAGAAGTGCGGTCAACATAAGTCCTTAAGGCCTGCACAACATCCAAAGAGGCCTCACCCACGGAAAGACCCGGTGAGTTAAAGGCCGGAACAACTATTTCCTCGTTAACATGAAACTGGGAAACAACTTTGGGAAGAAACTCGGGCCGAGTGCGGAGCACTGCCCTGTTCCCATGAAAAACCAAGAAAGGGGGTCTACAAGAAAGAGCCCCTAACTCAGAAACACGTCTGGCCGAAGCAATGGCCAGAAGGAAAACAGTCTTAGCTGTTAGCCATTTAAGATCCACTGAGCCCAGTGGTTCAAACGGCGGTCCTTGGAGAGCCCTCAGGACCACAGCCAAATCCCAAGACGCCACAGGTGGAACAAAGGGCGGCTGAATGCGGAGAACACCCTGCATAAAGGTGCGCACATCCGGGATTGTAGCAATCCTACGGTGAAACCAGACAGATAGGGCCGAAACCTGTACCTTCAAAGAAGCAAGGCGAAGCCCATGATCTAGTCCCGCTTGCAGGAAGGCGAGAATCCGAGACAGACGAAACTCCCGCGGTGCATAACCTCTCGGTCGATACCACTGGAAGAACGTATGCCACACGCGATGGTATATCCTCGCGGAAGACGGTTTCCGAGCTCGTAACATGGTACGCACCACAGAGCTGGAAAACCCCCGGGACCTCAGCATGGCCGTCAAAACAGCCACGCCGTCAAAGACAGCCGAGTCAGGTCCGGGTGAAGGCAAGGACCCTGAGACAGAAGGTCCGGTCGTAGCGGCAACCGCAGAGGACTGTCCACGGACAGACCCCGAAGGTCTGAGAAGCAGTGCCGTCTGGGCCACGCGGGAGCTATCAACAGGAGCGTCCCTCCTTCCTGTTTGAATTTCCGGATTACCCGTGGAAGAAGGGAGACCGGAGGGAACAGGTATGCGAACCGGAACGTCAACCGGACGGACAGAGCATCCACCAGAGACGCCCCTTCGTCTCTTGTGCGAGACCCGTACACCGGCAACTTGTTGTTGTGCCGGGACGCCATGAGGTCGATTTCTGGAAGACCCCACCTGTCCACCAGTAGTTGAAAAACGTCCGGGTGCAGGGACCATTCCCCTGGATGAACGTCCTGGCGACTTAGAAAGTCCGGCTCCCAATTTAGCACTCCCGGGATGAAGACCGCTGATATGGCCGGAAGATTGCGCTCCGCCCAAACCAGGATCGAGAGACCTCTACGAGAGCCGCCCGACTGCGAGTTCCTCCTTGCCTGTTTATGTAGGCCACGGTGGTAGCGTTGTCCGACTGGACCTGCACCGGGCGACCCTGGAGAAACCGCTGTGCCTGCTGGAGAGCATTGAAGACCGCACGGAGTTCCAAGATATTTATTGGAAGCTCCGCTTCTGTCGGCGTCCACCTGCCCTGGAACAAGTGTGGACCCGAAACTGCTCCCCAGCCCCGAAGACTGGCGTCCGTTGTCAACAGGACCCAATTTGGAACCCAGAACGGACGTCCCTTGTTGAGGTGGGTCGTCTGTAACCACCACGCAAGGGACAGGCGAACCTCCGGGGTGAGCACAATCATCTGGAACTTCAGAGACTGAGGCAGCCCGTTCCACTTGGACAGGATCAGGTGCTGCAGAGGTCTGGAGTGAAACTGGGCGTATTCCACTATGTCGAACACCGACACCATGGAGCCCAGTAACCTCATCGCCGAGTGTAAGGACACCCGGCGGCTGTGCAGGCAACTGCGCACCCTTGACTGTAAAGCAGAGATCTTGTCCTCCGTCACGAAGATCCTTTGCTGTCCCGAGTCCAATAAGGCTCCAAGATGCAGAATCCTCCGAGACGGGATTAGAGTGGACTTCTGCCAGTTGATTAGCCAGCCGTGCCGTTGCAGCAGTGCAATGGTCAGGTCCAAGTGGCGTAACAGGAGCTCTGGAGATCCTGCCACCAATAACAGGTCGTCCAAATACGGCAACATGCGGACTCCCTGCAGCCGCAGAGAAGCCGCCATGACCGCCATCACCTTGGTGAAAACACATGGTGCTGTTGCCAGGCCAAAAGGTAACGCCCGAAACTGGAAGTGGTCGCTGAGGATTGCAAACCTGAGGAACTGTTGATGGCGCAAAAGAATAGGGACATGCAGGTAAGCGTCCTGTATGTCCAATGACACCAAGTAGTCCCCAGGTTCCAGCGCCAGAATGATGGACCGTAGGGTCTCCATCCGAAACTTCGGGACCCGCAAAGACTTGTTGAGTGCTTTGAGGTTGAGAATCGGACGATATGACCCATTGGGTTTCTGTACCAAAAATAGATTTAAATAGAAACCCTGGCCCCTCTGGGAGAATGGAACAGACACTATAACTCCAGCCTGGAGCATAGTGTGCAATACCTTCCGCAGCTCCGTAGCCTTGTTCCGGTCTGATGGTAGACCCGTGGTGAAGAATCGAGCCGGGGGTCTGTGCCGGAAGGAGAGGGCGTACCCGTGGGAGACCACCTCCAGAACCCAAGTGTCTGTCGTAGTGAACGACCAACACCGGGAGAACTGCAGCAGGCGGCCTCCCACCCTGGGATCCCCCAAGGGGAGACCCGGACCGTCAGGCCGCAGGCTTGTCATCTGGCTTGGGGGCCGGACGTCTGGTACTCCATGCCTGCTTCCGGGGCTTGACCGATTTCTTAGGGCCAGCCTCTCGAGGAAACGACTGTGGTTTGGGCCTGCCCTGGGCCCTAGATGACCGAAAGGACGATGGTCCAGAACCAGAAGGAGCAGCGGCCGACGGGAGACAAGCAGATTTGGCTGCCGCCAGCGTGGCCACAATCTTATCCAGATCCGGACCGAAGAGAACTTCTCCGGTAAACGGCAACGCTTCCAGACCTTTCTTGGAATCTGCGTCCGCCTTCCAGGATCGCAGCCACAAGGTGCGACGAGCAGCTACCGCTGCTGAAGAAATTCTAGACACCAGAGTACTAATGTCTAGAGCCGCCTCGTTGATGTAAGTGGCCGAATCACGGAGATTGCCAATCAACTCCGCCTGTTCGGCCGGACAGTCGGATTCAAAAGAAGCCTCTAATGAATCCGCCCAGCGCTCCATCGCTCTGGCAACCCAGCAAATGGCCATAGCCGGCCGTGCTGCCCCCCCTGCAAGGGAATAAGCGGACTTAAGGCAGATTTCTACCTTGCGGTCCGTAGCATCCTTAATGGAGGACATGGATGGCATCGGCAATGTGGCACTACGGACAAGACGGGTCACGTGAGAATCCACCTGTGGAGGGGATTCCCACTTAGCAAAATAATTATCCGCGAACGGATAAGCCACCGCCAGGCGTCTCTGCGGCTGGTATCTTTTGCCAGGTTGTTTCCACGCCTCCTCTAAATGGTCCACCAACTGACCCGAAAGAGGAAAGACTGTGGCATCGCCCTTCACATCTTTGAAAAAGGCATACTTAGATTTAGCCGCTGGGGGAACTTCGTCCTCAATCACCAAGGCTGTGCGGACCGCCCGAATAAGTCCAGGAATATATACTTTGGACTTAGCATCAGCGTCCTTAGTATGGAGAGGTTCCTGATCGTAAGGATCCAGAATCTCCCCATCATCAGACGTCCCTTCGTCATCCTCATAAGGAGCGGACAGAGACGCCACCGGCCTTTTATGAGGCCGCATCACAGACTCCCCTTGCAACACATCCGACAAGTGCTGTACAGAACTCGTCAGGGAGTTAACCCACGCTGGCTCCTGAGAACCCGGGAGCGGGGAAATAGGGAGACTGTGGGGTACCACCAATTGTCGTGGGAACCCCTGCATGGGTGACGACACCACAGACTGCTGGGACAAACCCATCGGAGTAAACGCGGGCTGCGGAGCTAACTGGCCCACTAAAGCTGTTAACGCCTGAGCGAAACAAGCCCAGGGCGGCTCCTGTACCGGTGCTGTAACCGTAATAGGCCGCGCCATGGACAAACACTGCCGGCAAAGGCCCTCCGCGCTACCCTCCCCCTCCGCTAACGGTACTTTGCACGTGGTACACTGTAGCCGGAGGGGAAAATCACTTTCAGACATGATGGCACCACGTATGTGACCTCTCTCACCAATTAAGTATTAAATAGGCGAGAGACCACCCTGCAGCACCGCACCGCAAGGGCTTTAGCAGAAAGAACAGGGACAGTAATAAAGCTGAGAGTTTAGAGAAGAAAAGTTACAGGCAGCGCTAGCACAGTCACATACAATGCAGAGAAATAACAATTCCTGCACTAACAGCGCTGATCACTCAACTACACAGACACAGGGCCTGGTAGGACACAGCGCTGCATACACAGACCAGAGCCACAGCGGAGGAGAGGTATGCGGGGGGACCCAGACCACGATGCTTCCGTCCAGCGCTTCCAGCAGCGTTCACCATGCGTTCTGGAGAAGATGGCCGCCGAGGAGCAGAGAGGAGGCTGGCCTGGGGGAGGAGCGCTGCCACAGGACCAGTCGGCAGCATGCAGAGAGGGCTGTGTGCAGCGGGGGAGGCGCCGGCTGTGAGACAGGGAAGGCGCGCTCCCCTGGCATGCATTTAACCCCTGGGACGCCGCAGCGCTACCGCTCTGCTCCACGCTGCAGCCAGTCCCCAGGGAGCCCCCTGCCTGGGGACTTAGGACCATGTGACCAGCGGGGACCCACCGCGGGACCCCGCTGCTTACCTTTGTCCCCCTTGGATCCGGCCATGGTCCGGAACATCTGGGGTCACCGCTAGCTGTGACCCCAGATGCTCACCAGCATCCCCGGATCGGTACCGGCGTTCTGGTACCGGCGGGGGTGTAGGGAAGACAGCATGGACGTCAGGACTGACTGTCCATGCTGTACATCCAGATGTGCAGCCACAGCTGCACTGAAGAAAGCTTCAGGGGCTCTTCTAGCCCCCCACTCCGACAGGTGCACCCGACGCCGGCCGGGCACCAAACTAAACTGAGGTGCCTTGGCTCGGGGGCGGGGTATAGGAGGGGAACCCTAGTGTATCCTGGGAGGCTGAAAAGCTTAACTCTATGGTGCCCAGCGACTGACGTCACACCTATACCCCAAGGTATCCTGTGGATACCCTATGGACCCTGAAGTAGAAATTAAGATTCTACTAACATGGACGTGGTTTAAGGATTATCTTTGAGATACCTAAACATGCTGCTAATGAACATTGCCTAATAAGTCTTAGAGGTGTAATGATTTATTTATTCCATTCATAAAGAAGCCTTACATATCATAATACTGTCATAGTCTTGATAATAGGTGGTTGCTCTGTTTATATCTTAGACTGCATTAACATTCATTTTAGACTAGTATACTGTACATTGTACAATATATTTTATTTTAGGCATATGCATTTCATGTGTTGTGTATGTATGATTTTTATTTTTGTCAATACATTATTTATGGTAAATTAAAAAGTGGATATAATATGTGGCCAGAGCTCCTTCTTCTCTTTGAAATTCTCATACTATGCAAATGTCCTGAAAACCCATTTGCGTGGAGCCATGAGGAAGAAAAGACCACATTTGCAGATGAAACAGTTGTTTTTGCTCCAAGTCAATGCCTGACCACATGTTGCTGCTGTTACATTGGCAGCACTGACTGAAATTAATGGGACAGCACTGGTACACCCTCCATGTATCCCAGACTTCGTGCCCTGTGATTTCTGCATAAGGGGCTCTTACACAGGGGGCACTGCATAATGGGCACAACTACAGTGGCATTGCATAAGGAGCTCTAATACAGGGGGAATTGCATAAGGGGCACTACGACAGGGGGCACTGTATTGGTTTTTATTAATAACCACCATTTAAATAATGCATACAAGACTTTTTTTATTCTTGCGACCCACACACTCTTAAACCTTGTATATTCGGCCCAGTTGGTATTTTGACTTTGACATGCCTGTTGTATACCAATAAGTAGTAATGACAGAAAGTCATTAGTTTCTAGAAATGATGGTGCTTTGTTTAAACTGCAATCTTTATTCAAAACCATACATTATGAGGGAGATGTATTAAACCTTAGAGAGAGATAAAGTACCAATCATCTTCTAACTTCCATTTTACAGACTGTGTTTGAAAAATGACAGTTAAAAGCTGATTGGTTGGTACTTTATTTCTCTCAATTTCATCTCTCCTTAAGATTTGATAAATCTCCTCCATATATAACATACCTCAAAATCTTTACTATGTGCATAAACTGTACTAGCTGATATACCAGGTTTCTCCTGGGTAGACCGTAGATATTTTCATTTCCTTCATCCCTTCTTAACATGTATGTTTAGTTAATAGTATGCCTCTGAGGTAAAGTAGTGCACTAGTATCAAGATTAAATAAATTAAGAATTTTATTTGCAAACAATTATTATTGGCATTAAGAGGGAAAAACAAATGTTATAAACTTCAATACAGATAACTAAACTTTACATTAAAGGTAAAACACACATAATACAAAGACACTGACTGAAAATACTCCAATAGATTAAGTGTATATAAACATCCTTAAAAAACAATGTGGCCTCATTGTCAAGGGACATGATGGAGAACTCCTCCCAGTTGTCCACCACATGCCTCACAAATAGTTCAAGCACCTCCCTAGCCATTAGTTGAGTGTCATACAGGAGATAAAAGAGGAATCGGAACAGGCAGGCACTGTTTCCTGTGATGGGGACAATGGTGTGAGGCACTAATCTCCCCTTTAAAAATCAAAAAACTCAATTGCCATGTTTGAGAAAATGAAAAATCCAAACAAACAGCAAGTGACGTATCCAAATGGAAAAAAAGCTTTTCAAAGTGTTAAGTCCTTAGCAGTGGTGACTCCAGAGGTGGGGCTGCAGCACAGTCCAATATGCAAAAAGGGGAGCCACACCAACTGTCACCCCAACTGGTGCCAAACATCACTGGTAGTTGGTGTGGCTCCCCTATTTCAATATTGGTCTGTGTTGCAGGCACACCTCTGGACTTGTCACTCGACCCAGACAATGGGCCTGATTCAGAGCCGGACGCTATTTGCGGTCGTTCGTTCAGAAAAAAAGGGTGGCTATTCAAATGAACCGTTCGCTCTTTGCAGTCTGTTCACGCCTCTATGTCTGAATGAGCGAACAAAACTTGCGGTCGTTTTTTGGATAACTACGCCCCCTGGCCGCTCGCATCATACGTCATGTCCGCTATTTATTAGATTAATCAAGTACATCGACCAGCGTATGAACTGCTCGCTATTCTTGTGGTTGGTTTTTCCTACCACAACCTTGCGAGCAGTTCTGACTATAAAATAACCCAGTGACGTGGTTAATGACGCTGCTGTATTAATTATGCACACCCATAAAACGCCCGTTTTGACCTTTAAGCACGCCTGCGTTTGGATCTCCACTCCCCGTTTTCAAGCACCTTCCCGTTACCACCCACATACGCCTCCTCCTGTCACTCAAAATAGCAGGCATTCGCTATTTAGCGAACAAACGATTTTCGGCCGCACTGACTGGTTCGCGCGTGCGTATTACGATCCGTACGCATGCGCAGTTGGGCAAACATCGCTCGGAACGAACGAGCGGCCGCTTACGAGCGGCTCTGAATCAGGCCCAATGAGCTTACAGTCCCACAGCAATTGGGTCATATTGCTTTGTCACCAAATAACCTTAATTCAAGAGGAAACATTTTAGCCCATTTTAACCGCCATAAGTTTTTAAATTTAGAAAATCCCTGCCTCATGGAAGGCATATACTCCCAGAATTTCATGTTTCTAAGTCCAGGCGGGCATTAATGAGTCAGTGTTGAAGTGTGTAAAATATATATATATATATATATATATATATATATATATAATCAGTGATTATCCCGAGTGCGAGTCCCCGCAGTCGAACTGGCTCTCGCGTGGGGGGGGACCCACTGACTCTGCAGTTTACGCGGAAGAAGTGTGTTTCAGAGTCCCAATTTTTCAGCATTGGGAAAAAAAAAAAAATTAGAGATATGGTAAGAACTTTATCATCTCTCTTTCCACAAAGTCCATAGGGTCCGCAGGGAGACCTTAGGGTATAAAAGGTGATGGGAGTCATCCAGGCACAACGCAGTTAAAATTTTCTCCCATGATGCACTGGGTCTCCCTCCTATACCCCACCCCCGGGCCAGAGGCACCTCAGTTTCATTGGGTGCCCGGCCAGAGTAGGGTCACTGCTATGCAGGGGGGGCTGATTAACAGCCCCTGAAGAGTCCATTAAGTTTAAACAAGATTATCTTCAAGTGCGAACAGTCCAGGGGAAGTCCGTGCTGCTGCTCTGTCACCCCGCCAGCACAGAGACACCGGTACTGATCCGGGGATCTCGGTGGGCCTCCGGGGTCTTGGCTAGCAGGGACCGGGCGCTACGGGGACCGCGGTGGTGACCCGCTGAGACGCAGTCCTTTTCCCCCAGGACTGGAGACTCCCTGGAGTTGACAGCATGTGAAGCCAGGCACAGCCTCATTTATCAACGAGTGTATCACTCAAAACTAGTGATAAATTTCACTTTTTATTATAAATGGTTCTCCAGCCAATCAGCTCCCAACTGTCATTCTTCTAACAGTTGACAGTCAGTCCTGCGCTTCCACAAAGCCACCAAGGACAACAGGCTGGAGTTATGCAGAATAGTCCAGCATCCCGGGGAGTTAAACGCTGGCCAGGGGAGGCTGCCTTCCCTATCTATCAGCCGACTCCTCCTCTCTGCTCAGCGCGCCTTTACACTGTGGTCTGGCTACGCTGAGCTGCTCTCCTCCTCGGGCCACGCCACCTCTGAGGTCTCCGGCGGCCATTTTCTTGGAAGGCAATGTCACAGTTCTCTCTGGCCTGTGTGTGCCCGATCCCCCTGCATACCTCTCCCTTTTGGGTCAGTGTATGCTGCACTATTGCCTACCAGACACCGAGTCTACGTAATTGATTACAGTGCCAGGGTGCAGGTTAATTTCTGCATGGTATGTGACTTATGCTAGCGCTGTGCCTATTTTTTTCGCAAACTGTCATTTCTTCCAACTATCTTTATCTCTGATTCATGCCCTGCTTACAGGTGTAGTCAGGGTGTTTCTGATATCTCACATATATAAAGCTAGGTATTTGTGAGAATTGTCACATACTGTTGTACGTTGCACTCTGCCATATCTAAGCAGAAAGCTCCTGCAGTTTCCCCGAGCATCAGACTGGTCCAGTAATTTGCCTTCCGAACTAGTGTATGTATAATTGTATATATTTGCAAATGGCGGCACTCTCAGGACTTATCTAGATGTGTAGAAATTAACACTTACACCATGGTACTGTACTACACCGTGGAAGCGTTAATTTCTGTGTGCAAAATACTTTGTTTATAACAACTTTAAAAAAGAACATTTTCAAAAAATTTTATGAATCCCAATAGGTAGCCGGCTGTATGTGATAGGGTGGGTCAGACACCAGTTTGAACAGGCCAAAACACATATGGCACAAGTACACATTGTGGCCCCGGCTTCCAGCAATGTGTACTTGTGCCATGTGCGTAGTGACCTTGTCCAAATGGTGTCATCACCACCCTATCCCATGCAGCAAGCACCTATTAGAATTCATAAAATTTGGTGACATTAAAAGCAAGACAAAAAAACAACCAAATTAAATATCACCAAATTTTATGAATCCCAATAGGTATACTTCTTATATGAACTTGAAATGCTACAAATGGAAAAAAAAAAAAGGCATCTGGAAGAAGCTCATATAGGATTTTTTTTCTGTATTCAGCGTCAGTCTCCGGAAAATTTGTTCATGGTGGTTCTGTATTGCACGTAATACTGATAAAGCTGACAAGGGCTTCCCTACATGGATACACTACAAGACCTATCCCTTGAAGATGTAGTGACAGTATCCAAGCAGTTTCCTTATCCCAAATAGAAGTGCCTCAGGCCAAGTAATAGTGGGATGCTGCATTCCCAGCTGTAGCCATAGTCATGTTTGGCACTAGCATAATCTTGGCTCCTATCACCCTTGTTAGTGTCAGACAAATTATGCATAATATGGGCTTAAATATTCCCTTGAGGAGTTGAAGAAAAAGGCATCACTAATACTGGCTACTTAAACATCCACCTCTCTAGTAACAACCATTATACACATCTAGGTATTTTTGTTAATCTTGTGACAAAATTAAATGTAAATAAATGCTTCCAAATAGCAGCAGTGAGCGCTACTAGCTGGTAACATAACTTCCAAGGAGCATTGCAGGCCGGAAGAGGTGTGCACTGTGCAGGAGCTACTGCTGGCCGAGGAAGAGACATATGTACATAGCACAATGAAACCTGGCTCTAATAATACATACATGGAACAGGCAGGCACTGACCTGGGATTCATCTGCTCCTCTGCCAACACTTACAGGAAGAGTAGCATTGCACAGTGTCTCTGCCTTCCTCCACGAGACCGCAGCACTCTCCCAGGCAGCCACTGCTGCACTCTCCATTCCGCATCCCTGTCGATAGGGGAACACCGGCGCATCCCATTCATCACAGTAACATGGTGCCTGTGTCACATTCAGGGGTGGCAGTAGCACACAGCAGCTGTATCAGTGCAGGAAATAAATCCATGCTTAGTGCATAAGAACAAGAGAGAGAGGCAATGGGAGAGAGAGAGACCTCCCTAGCAGCAGCTGCATGAGAGAGACACCCGCCCTCCACTACACGCCTCGCCCACCAGCACCGCGCATTGGCTCGCTGGGTAACATAAAGCACAGCCTCACACAGCTGGGCTGCCTGGCTGCTGGGAATTTAAACTTTATCTTGAGGGCAGATATCTACCGTAAGTAATGTAACATCATGGGGAGCTGTTAGTATCCCTGACACTTTTTAAATGACTATTTAGCTTAGCTGCCACCATCATACACTGAAAGATTGGAATAAAACCTCTACGTCGTTATGTTTACTGATCACATACAGCGCTCAGCTGTGGCTACAAATGTGCTGAAACTGCTCATATCTCCAACTGTCTCTGCTATATCCTTCTGGATGTCCTAGGACTTTCTTAAACGTATCATGTGCAAGACTGAGCTGATAATATTCCCACTCACCTCCCACAATTTCTTTACCTATTGACTTCACCACCATCTCCTCTAGCCTGCAAGTGCTGTCTTGGAGTTATTCTTGAATCCTCCATCTACTTCAAACCACAAATCCAGTATCTCCCACATATATTTAAAACTCAAAAATGTTTCTAGGAGCAGACCTTTTCTCACCTTGGAGGCAACTAAGGGGTCTATTTACTAAGCCTTGGATGGAGATAAAGTACCAGCCAATCAGCTCATAACTGCAATGTTGCAGACTGTGTTTGAAAAATGAAAGTAGCTGGTTGGTTGGTACTTTATCTCCATCAACTTTATCTCCATCCAAGGCTTAGTGAATAGACCCCTAATACCCTCATCCATTCACTGATCATCTCCAAATTGGACTACACCAACCTCCTCTTATCTGGCCTTCCTGACTCCTACCTGTCTTTGCTACAATCTGTTCTCAATACTGCTGCCCGGCTCGGCTTCTTCTCTAAATGCATATGTCTCTCTCCTGCTACAAGCCATTTACTGGCTGCCCTTCAGAACTAAATTGAAAGTTCTCACACTCCCTTACAAAGCCCTCACCCAATCCTCTCCTATTTACACCACTTATCTCATTTCTCTTCACACTTCTGCATGCCCACTTCGCACCACCGATCAATGCTGACTCTCATCCCAACTGATTGCTTCCTCCCACTCCCGCCTCCAAGATTTTGCCTGTGATGTTACCTTGCCTCTGGAACTCTCTTCCTATCAGACACTCCTCTCTACAAAATTTCAAATGGGCTTGCAAGACCTACTACTTCATCAAAGCCATGCAGCTCTCATCCTAACCCACTGCTCCATGCTCCTTCACTGTCTAACCCATCTCTATCTCCCGTCTGTCTGCACCTCCCCTTTAGACTGTAAGCTCCACAAGCTGAGCCCTCTTCGCTCATATGCTTTTCCATCCCTCACTTCTACCATCATCTCCCTGCTGCCTAAAACGGCACCCAACCCTTGCTTGCTGCTTATTGTGACTGCTGCTGCAGCAATGTTTCTAAACAATGTCTTGCAATGTTCCGTACTAAGTCACTTTCATTAGTGTTTTTGTTCATAGTCCCAAAACTGCCGGCACTCTTTCATCATCAATACATCTGGCCGCGGTGCCTTGTGTCACATATATCAGGAAGAAATCCAAAAACAAGACAGGCACTCAAGAGGCACGATTCATCATTCAAAAAAGTGTATTCTAGCTTAGTCAGCGTTTCAGGGCAACAGCCCTTTCATCAGGGCACACTTTCATAAACAAACAACAAGGATGTAGAAACTTAACCACTATAAATACCCACTAGTACATGCCACAGCCACCACAAGTGTCCAGCTACAAGTAAGAGGACGCCAACAGAAGATGTGCTTCCGGGTCCCACCTGCCAGTGGTGCCTAGCAACCACCAAGCTTGCGATCCCTGCAGCACAGACTACCACTACTGCATCTACACACCCCGGCAGACAGAAGGCACTAGCACTGACATATACAACATCAAAACATAACATTTACAGCAGTGAATGGCACTTTACATGGATCAAAAACACATAATAAATATTAACATTACCCATATAATCCACAGTAGAGACTGGAGATATACCAATCACTACATCAGCATAAGCACCACCAAGCAATGACTCAACAGGTGTGTCAGAAATACCAATTGCCTAGCAATTATTATTAATAGAAGAGCATTGCTCATATACTCCAAAGTGCAGACTAGAGATATATAAAACACTATATCAGCATAAGCACCACCTTACAGTGATTTAATAGATCTTTTTAGAGGAATTCATTACATTAAACCAGTGGTTCTCAAACTCTGTCCTCAGGACCCCACACAGGTAATGTTTTTCAGGTCACCCAACAGGTGCACAGGTATATTCATTACTCACTGACACATTTTATAAGATCCACAGGTGGTGCTAATTATCTCGCTTGTGATTCTGTGAGGAGACCTGCAAAACATGCACTGTTTGGGGTCCTGAGGACTGAGTTTGATGCAGAAAGGGGATGTCCACTAGATTTAAAGTGCTTAGCCACTGGCTGATAGATATCTCTACCTAATACAGCCAAATTAATGGCCGACCTGTGTAGCGCCATTCTATCACGGAATTTCCATGTAGTTTGGCCTACGTTGTGCAGGCCACACGAGCACCAAATAACATACACGACAAATGCCGTGTTACAGGTGAGAACATGACGGATGTCAAAACTCTTAACCATATGCAGATGCTTGAACAATTTGGCTGACACCAAGTATCTACAAGTGGTGCAATTATGACAACTATAGCACCCTGATGGCTTCACATACACATTAGGTGGACGAAGAACCCCTCTCCCAGTAATGTCAGTGATCACCAGCTGGTCTTTTAAATTATGGCCCCTCCGAAAAGCAGCTACTGGTCTCACATTTTTAAAGGCAGGTAATTCCGGGTCAGATGACACAATAGACCACATTGCCATAGTGGCATGTCTAATTACAGGACTAACCACCGTGAAACTACTCGAACAGGGGATAATTTAATTTTGTTCCCTATTACTGGGCTGCAATAGTTGGGACCTAGACATGGATAACACCTTCTGCTTTTGTTCCAACAATAATTCAAAGTCATGCCCTCTAGCCAAAAATTTCAAAATCAATTCATCAAGGTGAGCAGGGATTTTCGAGCTATCGCTCATTATCATTCTAAGCCACCAGTCCACAACAAGAACACATCTTCTATGTATCTGGTGTATAAGTGGATATAACATTTCACTTCTGGTTCGCTTCAAGAACATCATATCCTCCTGCTCGAACATATAAATGTTCGCATATGACGGGGCCAGCGATGACCCCATGGCACAACTGTGAAGCTGCAAGAAGTACTAGCCATCATACAAGAAATAATTCCTAGAAAGAGGTAATTCTAGTAATGACATATATAAATATGTATCCAGGATACTAGGATCTAAATATTGGGTCACAAACTTTCTCATGGCTTCCAAACCACCAACATGGGGAATTGAGGTGTATAAGCTGCAGATGTCCATACAGCATAGAAGAGTACCAGCTGGAACTTCTTTAACATCCAACAACAATTTCAAAAAGTTAGTGGTATCTTTTAAAAATGAGGGTTGCAGTGGTAACCGGTTGTAACAAAAATCTAAGAACTGCGCAACCAATTGGTACACTGTATCTCGAGCCATAATAATCGGTCTCCCAGGTGATTTTAAATTATCTTTGTGTAGTTTCAGCACGGTATATAATACAGGAACCTTGGTGTGTTCATTAAATAACCTCTTCACCAATTGCGGTGATAATTTATTGTCGTCCAACACCTTATCCAAGATCTGTTTTAATTCCAGTTGATACTGTTTAGTGGGATCACCACATAATGCTTTATACACATTATTGTCTGCCAATTGTCTTGCGATCTCCACCCAATAATCCTTAATACAGTGTCTTGGATAACTATTGCTCCGCCTTTGTTGGTGGGTCTGATGATGATATCTTGATATGTTCCAAGATTCTGTAACGCTACTGCCTCAACTTTAGAAAGATTTTTTTGCACCTTGGCTGGTGCTGCAGTAAATCTAGTGACCGCATCGTCTAACAATCGATTAAAGGTTTTCAGTGAAAGATTGGTGGAAATAGGGTCATAAGATGACCTAGAACCCTTCCTCAGAAATTCATCCACTACCGATGGTTCAGTAACTGCTACCTTATGCTGAAAGTGTTCCTTTAAATGTAGCTTCCTACAGAATCTATGTTGATCCCTTTTCCAAGTGAAGGTGTCATGAAAATTGGTGGGCACGAATGAGTCCTTTGTTGAGGACTTGTATTTCAGCCTCACTCAAAACTCTGCTGGACAAATTAAAAATAAGTGTTTCTGGATGGATGTTTTCAGCCGCTCCCTGCGGGTGGCAGCTCTTCTACACCACTGTTGGTCACTACAGGGGTCTGGCCTAAAGGGACACTGGATGGTACATATGCGACATCAGATTCGGAGGTGGCTGTGGCTTGTACTGGAGGGTATTTATGATGGGTAAGTTTCTACATCCTTGTTGTTGGTTTATGCAAGTGTGTCCTGATGAAAGGGTTGTTGCCCTGAAACGTTAACGAAGCTTTAAAACACTTAGATTTTTGACATGATGAATTGTGCCTCTTGAGTCCCTGTCTTGTTTTTGGATTTCTATATATATGTGTGTGTGTGTGTGTGTGTGTGTATAATATAATATATATTACACACGTGTATACACACACATCTGGGCTGGTACGAGTTTCGATGGAGTGAGCGATGATGTGTCTAATGACATATCAATCAATAGGAGTGTCTGAAGAGCCTAATTTCCAGGGACTGTCAATGTTAACCTTTGTTAACAATTCCACTTGTAGTCTGCATATCAGCTGCAATACTAATTGTTTTTTTAATTTTCTTAACTGATCCTGGCGTCGTCGTCAGTGACGGCTTCCGGGTCTTTGCTGTCATGTGAGGAGCAGTTCCGCCGGAGTCATCTGATGCGCCAGCATCCCAATGAGTACAGTCCCGTTATCCCTAACCTTCCCACCAGTGCCAAACCCTACCCTAACCTCCCCCTAGTACCAAGCCCTAACCCTCTGGTCCCGAAGCCTAATCCTAATGTTAAAATTCTGAGAATGTCGGCATTTCACATGTCAAGATTGTGAACATGTCGGCATTTAGAGAATGTTAACATGTTGCCTGTCAACATTTCAAGACTGTCGGCATCATAACTCCTGACATTGTGGTGTCGACATTGATAGTTGACTTTATGACTGCATCTCGCGTTCATAAGTGTCTACGTTCTGTACATTATAAGGGAGTTCTATCTTGCAAATGTATGCAACAAAGATCTCTGGATTTCTATTATCGTGTAGTATTCAAATCTTATTGCTGGACATTTGTGGTGTGCTGGGGGGAACATATTCTTCTTTCTAGTCTAGATTTAACCCCTCCCTTTTCAAGCCCCTGTGAAAGACTATTAAGTGTATCTGAGCAGCCACTATTTTATATTACTGTTCTGAGAGACATGGATGGGACCAGCATTAGGAGAGTGTGCTGGTTTCTGTAGTGCTAATTGGAGGATTCTGGGGTGCCTCCAGGTCAGTATGCAATTATATGACCCAAAGTGGGTTCTATTATCTTGTAGCTTTAGGGATACCGGTACAGAGACGCCTTGATGCAGCCCAGGGCTTAAACATATCTTTGCAACTATATGCAACAAAGATCTCTGGATTTCTATATTGTGTAGTATTAAAATCTTATTGCTGCTCTTTTGCAGTGTGCTGGGGATACATTTTTTTTTATTTTTTTTCTAGTCCATTTTCAAGCATCTATTAAATTGATCTGCACATCCACAGAGACGCCTTGATACGGCCTGGTGCTTAAACATATCTTTGCAAATCTGTGCAACTAGCGTTCCAGCTTGGCTGCTTTAGCAGGGCACCACACTCTGCCCGATTTCAAAAGGACAGAATGAGTCCTGCCCCTTTTGGAGGCGCCCCGTTAAAACAGCATGCCGGGTGCCGTCCCCACTTCTGGGCCGCAGTGTCCCACGGGTGAGGAAAATTGCGGCATTGCGATCACCTCTGGTGAATAGATGCCGGGCACATGCGCCTGGCATCTAATCACGGAGAAGGGATAGTTCGGGGGCAGCCCCCAACAGTAATGAAAAAGGGGTGTGTCTTAGAGAGAGACACTCCCCCTTTCCTCATGGGCACGCTCACTTTTTGGATACGCGTGTGCCGGAGTGCCCTTTCTCGTGCGTGAACACTATGCAACAAAGATTACTCTATTCCTATATAATGTAGTATTCAAATCTTGTTGCAGGTCTTTTGTAGTGTGCTGGGAGGATCATTTTTTCTTTTTTTTCTAGTCTAGATTTAGCCCCTCCTTTTTTAAGCACCTGTGGAAGACTATTAAGTTGATCTGAGCAACCACTATTTTATATTAGTATAAGGGAGTGCTTATTACACAGTACAGTACACTGTGCTGCACATGGTATGAAAACAAACTTCAATTGCGCTGTTAGGCCCTCATTCAGAGCCGTACGCTCTGAGCAGAGCGCACGCTCTGAATGAGGGCCGGCCTCCATTTTCATGGAGCGTCCTCCTGGACGCTCGTATAGCTGTGGGTCACCACCCACAGGCTATACGAGCGTGCATTGTGATGGTCGCGATGGTCGAGACCATCGCGACCATCGAATTTGCGAGCCGGAGCCTGCGGTTGAGGTTTTCAACCACAAGCTCCGGAGTGATTTTGGCTCTATCAGAGCCAAAATCACTCCCACTGACATCACTAGTGATGTCAGTGGGCCGGCTTCTGACGGGAGGCGTTCCCGTGGGAACGCCCCCGTCAGGGAGGCACGCCCCCGGCACGCCCACCAAAGGGGGCGTGCTGTCAATCAACATTGACAGCACGCCCCCTTTGATCGGACACAACGAGCGAAGGACTTTCCTTCGCTCGTCGCGTCTGGCGCATGCGCATGACGGAGCTCCCTCCGTCGTGCGCATGCTCAGTCCATAACATCGACCCACTTGCGAGCGGACAGCCGCTCGCGAGTGGGTCTGAATCAGGCCCTTAGTTTTTATTTGGACTTTTCTTCCTTAGATGCTGTTACAACTAGATCCTGCACTACCAATAGACATGCCTAGACTGCTAGGTAGGGTGCCTAAAAAATGTATTCTCAATCAGGGCGGGAAGTAGCAAATATGTAAATGCAGTAAAACCTCAGAAAACTTCATACATATGGATCACCATATGCATTGAAAAGAAAGGTCCTATGGCTGGGATAGTGGCATTGAGGTATGATGTCACTGTCTATCACCACTCTCAATGGCTCATTTGAGCAGGAATTTCACTGCAACACCTTTCTATCTGCTATAGCAAAAAGCAGCGGGTCTCCCTCCTTCACATGGAATACTGGGGTCTATTCCTAGAGCAGAGAAAAGCCCTGTTTTGTGGTAAACAGGGCTTTTCTCTGCTTAGTGCTATTCACAGATTGGGTTTCCGTGGAAAAGTTCCTGACTTCTCCAGCCACACCCCCACTCCGTGGCTGAATTACATCACCGTACTTTTGTTATGTGAGTGCAGTTCATAAAAGAATGTTCCTCTGCTGTGTACAGATTCGCCATCTCAAGATAGCATAATCTGTACTACAATTCAAAAAGGACAGGGAAGTTGCTTACTTCCAGGGCTGTCAGCCAGCACTCATTCTAGTCCCTCCTCTTAATATCCCAGCAACCTCTCCTGAACCACGAATTCGGCGCATGCGCAGAACGGCCTGGCTGCCGACTCCACGCTTTGCAGAAGACCACCACTGAAGACAGGACCGCCGGAGCCCTGGATACTGGAATGCTTCACCAGAAGGGTAAGTATACATTGAAAGCTATATACCACAAAAGTACATGAATAGTCACTGCTATCTTCTCTTATGCTTTTGTCTATCCCATTGTGCACCATGAAAATAAATTGATGAATTTAGGAAGTGTTGAAAATATTGCTCATAAAACTTTCCCGACTATTCCTTCCCCTTGTCTTTTTGACAGTTCTGTTCCATACTTCACTGTGTCTCACTGTCCCACCTCCCAAGCAGCTGTGAGGTCCAGCCATGTGTTGCCAGAGAAGTAATTGGGGAATGCATTACTACAGAGATTAGAGAGGATGGGGTAAATGTAATAGGCTGCGGCTTTGAGAAATCATTGAGGCCTGTGTGAGACTGCCCGATGATTTAAAGTAGCAGTCTTTTAATAGGCAAAATCAACCTGGTTTCCTAATAAGAGACTGCTACTGTAAAACATCGGGCAGTTTCAGACGGGACTTGACGATTTCTCAAAGCCGCAGCCCATTACATTTATCCCGATGTGTTACTACAGATGTTTGAAGATGGAGGATGTGGATGTGGAATGTGCTACTACAGAAATGTGAGCGGGTCATAGCTTGCTCCCTGTGTGATGTGACCACACCTGTTACATGGGGTACCAAAGTCCTCTAGGTTGGCACTGCCACATTACTTCAATGCGCACACTTCTAATCCCATGTGACTTAACTGATGCTGATAATTTATTATTGAGGTATGCCATAACTACAAAGGGGATCCTTTTCCCTGAGGTTAAACAGATAAAATATATAGAAGTTAATATTATGTATTGTATTGGAACCCTTTCAAATGAGTTCTATCTCCCAGTGTAGCCCTCAGAATAAAAAAAAGGTTGTGCACACCTGGCCTAGACAGGACAACGCATTATGCTCAGAGACTCCTAATCAGCAGCAAAATGTAACAAAGAAATGTATTTGAAAATGTTGCCACTTATGATAACACTGTAAAAAAACATAAAGTTGGAAAGTCAGAGGAACTAGATTAGTAAACACTCTTTTACTTTTTTGTTTGACTGGAAATACATTTTTTAAGAAAATACCACCAGCAGCTATATTACATTCTTAGGTCATGAAACCTGTAACATGGAAAAATGGTGCCCTGTCTGTGTGTAGCAGGGAACTCCAGAGATCTGCTAGAAGTGGGTAATGGGAATGGAAGAAAAAATACATTGTAGATGAAATTAGTCTTTTGCTATGAGTACTTGACTAGTGTTCAGTCGTTTAGGTCGACTGGTGCGGTGCCCGCACTGAGCAGCGTTCACTGAGCGTCATTCAGTGCAGGATCCTGACCTATCTGGGAACATGTGGAACATCACGATCATCGTCAGGTTGACCAGCATATTCCGTAGATGGTCGGGGTCGGCAAGGACCCGCTGTGCACACGCATCTCTGGCGTTTGCCGGCTATCCATTAGATGACTTTCTGAACAATGCAACCAAACCTCCTGGTTTTGGTCGGATCGTTCAAAACGTTGTGTAATGGATAGGCCCCTTTACTGTGAAGGAAGGTATATTTCACATGTTGTTAATGAACTAAATTGATTTCATAACATGAAGTTTCTTTCTATCGCCTGCAATTAGTACTGATCCTGCTCTTAAGAAGACCTGTTTTGTCAAGGACTAGAATGCTGCACAGACAGAAGTAGCATTAGTTTTTCTTGCAAGGTAGTGAAATTGTACAATATGGTATGCTGAAAAAGGAAATCATTTTATAAACTTTTACTGAATACATACTTTATCTTTCTGTTTTCCTTTAGTGCTTTTCAGGTTTATATTTACAAAAAGTATTTATTCTTGTCGTCCTGGTACAGGTTATGAATTAATCCCTGCTTATCTCTACAATATAAACAGTATTATACAGTGAGACGTTTTGTGTAATTCCAGGGTAATGACCATAAATTACTTTCCTTGCTTGTATAGATGATTATTTTTATTTGTTTATATAGCACCAGCAATTATGCAGTGCTGTACGGAGAATATTTGTCATTCACATGACTCATTGCCTTATGCCGCACATTCACTTGGAGACTAGGGAAAGACAGTATGATTACAACATCGTAACCATACCATCGTTCCCCATCCCCTGCAGTGCCTACACTGAACGATTAGTCGTTCATTGTAGGCAACCTCCATCATCCCCAAACATTGTCAATCTGTCGTTATCGGCAGATTGACCGGCATGTTTGGGCGAAGATTGATGTCAGAAATGACCAGCGGGAGCGCGCATCGCTGGTAGTTTCCGACATTTTACTGCACGATTCATGCACAATTAATGTGTAACGATATAATTCAATCGCTCATTAATATCGCCTAGTGGATGAGCGTCTTTAGAGTTTACAATCTAAATTGCCTGAAACACACACACACACACACTAGGGTCTCTTTTTATTCATCAGCCAATTAACCTACCAGTATGTTGTTACGGAGATTATTTTTTGTCTGTGGGAGGAGTGCCTGGAGGAAACCCATACAACATCGAGAGAACATACAAACTCCACACAAATAGGGCGCTTCTCAGGAATTTAATTCATGACCCCAGTGATGTGAAGCATCAGTGCTAACCACTGTGTTGCCATGCTTTGACTGTTTACAACTTCACATTTTTATACAAGTAGAGCTTAGATAAGTTATGTGCACTCAGGCCCTGATTCAGAGCCGGACGCTCTGATAGAGCGCTCGCTCTGAATCAGGGCCGTCCTTCTGAATTTTTAGAGCGGCCTCCTTTCCGCTCGTATAGCTGTGGGTGACCACCCACAGCTATAGCGAGCGGCCAGGAAGATGGTTGCAATGGTCAAGACCATCGCGACCATCGGGCTTGCGACGAGACCCTTGTGGTAGGGTCTCGTTGCCGCAAGCCCTGGAGTGCTTTTGGCTCTATCAGAGCCGAAAGGACTCCCACTGACATCACTTGTGATGTCAGTGGGGCCGGCCCCATACGGTAGACGGATGGGAACGCCTCCGTCTGGCCAGCCACGCCCCCGGCACGCCCACCAAAGGGGGCGTGCTGTCACTCACCATCGACAGCATGCCCCCTTTGTAGCGAGAGTTGGTGCAACGGTTTGCCCGTCGCTATCCGGGTCTCGCGCATGCGCACGATGGAGCCGCCTCTGTCGTGCGCATGCGCACTGGGCCAACATCGACTCGCTTGCGAGCACTCAGCTCTCGCGAGCGGTTCTGTATCAGGCCCTCAGTGTGCTCTGATGGTAAAATAGTTGACCTGTGTCAAGTGGCAAGATCTAAGTTCTTGTTTTTACTAAAAGGTAGCACTGCACCAATGATGGAGAGCAAAACATTATCAGAATTTGCTACAGGCAACGTACTCATTTAAGCTGTGGTGGTGATATACTAGTATTTCAGTGTATATGAAATAGTTGAAAAGTTTGCCCACTAAAGCATACAGTGGGCTATTCAGATTTAAACACTGGAGGGGGGGGGAATGTACTTAGCTTTGGAGAGAGATAAAGTACCAGCCAATCCGCTCCTAACTGAATGTTACAGGCTGTGTTTGAAGAATGACAGTTAGGAGCTGATTGGATGATCCTTTATCTCTCTCCACTTTATCATTCTCCAAAGCTTAGTACATCTGTCCCAAGTGTCCAATGGTTTCCCTCTGCGCATGCATCTAAACTTTAATAGAGATCCATGCCATTTCGATGGGTGTTTCTGGGTGGTAACTGAGGGGTTGGCTAGCAGTCTCGGGCGTGAGAGTGTCAGTTGCCCTAACTCCAGCGGCCATGGTCAGTTGGACATTCTGCATCTACCTTAGGCAGATGCAATGTCCAATGGTCCATCCGATGGCATCTCAATAGGATATGTAAATAGTGTCTGCGCTTAGTATCTATATAAATTCCCAAGGCTGTTAAAATAACAATAACATTTATTCAACATACATATGAACTGCAGTTCACCTTAATAAAACAAATAAACAGTAAATACTATTGCCATATCTCCCAGCTTAAATTGAGAGTACTACAATGTAACTGCAGCACAAGATAAACACATAAGGTTTAGAATACCAACATCTGATAATAATAATGGTATAATTCACAATGTCCACGTGAGGATAAAAAGTAAGGCACTTCCAGCACATAGAAAAGTCGTGACATAAATGGTATATAGTCACCAAGTTAGGAAACGGTTTGAGGTGCCCTGTAGAAAGTCCCCCAATAATCGGTCTCCTCTGTGGGGGTGAGTAGCTAATCTCCACTGTGGCTTGCAAGAATGTATCAAGTCCCGGCTTGTGTTACGCTCCGGCATATGGCTTGTGGTCGTGCCGCAACTGCAGCTCCTGACCCAGCCAGGTAGGTATTGCTGGGGCGTGCTTACTAGCACAAGAAGACAGGCATCCACAAAGGCCCCACGTCCAACACATGGGATAGGGTAGGGGACTTCCTCCTGCGGTCCAGGTCATGCTGCCGCTGTATAGACCCCACAAGTCTGGGAGGTCAGCGATGCCGCTTAGTAACCATACAGATTTGCATAGGAATGGCACAAGGTTGTTGGTCGGCCAAACCAGTCCACAGCATGTACCTTGATGCGTTTCTCCCCTCTCCCAGGGTTTTTTTCAAAAGGCAGTGTAGTGCCTAAATTGGTGACTATATACAATTTATGTCAAGACTTTTCTATGTGCTGTAAGTGCCTTATTTTTTGTCTTCATGTGGACATTGTGAATTATACCATTATTAGTATCAGATGTTGGTATTCTAAACCTTATGTGTTTATCTTGTGCTGCAGTTACATTGTAGTACTCTCAATTTAAGCTGGGAGATATGGCAATAGCATTTACTGTTTATTTGTTTTATTAAGGTGAACTGCAGTTCATATGTATGTTTAATAAATATTGTTATTTTAACAGCCTTGGGAATTTATATAGATACTAAGCGCAGACACCATTTACATATTTTACGCTTTTTGAGGGTTTTTGACTGAACCCCTTGGCTGTCAGCAATATATAGGACAGTATCAGGTTATACAGCGCACCTTTTCTTTTATATATCTCAATAGGATGCCAATCAGCCACAGCATTACTATAAAGATGCAACAGCGACTGCACCAAAAAAACGTAGCCGCTACTGCATCTTTATACGCCTCTGAATAATCACCCCCTCAGTATTATAGAGCAATATTTCCCAGTTGTGGGAGGCATGGGAGAGAGGGAACATGCTTAGGTATCAGAGCATAATTAATCTACAGACCTATTTTACACGTGCATTTGCTCTGTGAGGTCATCATTTATTTGTGTATAGTATTCCTAATATTGTGTTTTGGTCCAAATCTGCTTACAAATACATATGTTAGCACAGTGATTAGTGATCTCCATACTTGTTAACTAATCCTTTGTTTGCATACTTTAGGGATCCCACTGGACAGGATGAACCTAGAATAAATCAAATACACCGGTAAGAACAGGCCCTTAGTCTCCCACTAGCATGTGCATATAGGTAGGCCTTGTGCCCAAGAATTGCATTTTACTATGGTTCATGCATTTGTACATATAGAACATATTTCACCTTTTCTTCCTCTGTCTTGAGCAAAGAGGAAAAAACAGTTCAAACTGAATTTTAAAAAGGGATCATAAATGCAAACTTGGCCATTCAGGGCAATGCTGGGAGATTGTTCAGCGAACATAGATAGAAAATCATTACTTGAAGCTGTCTCTGTGATCAGCCAAGCTTTCACCCTGTTTTGCATTGTGAATGACCTTTGCCATCATCATGATCCAATTGAGCTGCATTCTGCAAGTTGAAAGGAATGTAGACCAAGGGTTGGGGCAATGCTGTGTGACTGTCCGTATGAAGGCAACCTAAGGGGTCCATTTATCAATAATCGCATACTCCAAGCAATCTGGGCATGATATTAGCACCCGTGATCACATTGCAGTATGCGATATTAGCATCGGAATCTATTAAATTGCACATTCCGGTACAGGGGCTCCAAAAGAAATCTGTCCTTGCGATGTGGTTGGAGTTACGTGACCGCATTAGCGGTCTCTTGATTCCTCTCTCTGTGCATTGTCTACCGGTTACTTTTGTGAAGTGTAGCCCATAGGCTACAGTGGCACAACACCCTCTTTAGATGGCATTAGCTGTGGGGGCCAAACTCTGGAATGCTTCCCATTCTGTAGCTTGGTAAATCTGACCGCATCACCCCCCCCCCCCATCGAAACCTATGGGGGTTGCGGCTGCTGTTGGAAATAGAGGGACCGCAGCATATATCTGCTGTGATCCCTCCATTGTACAATTAGGGGATACTATGGGTGTTTTAGGGGGAATATGCCTCAAATATTTGATTATAAATGGACCCCTATGCCTGGTGTTGCACATGCTACCTGGTGTACTGCTCCTGTGACGACTCCTACCAGTGCATGGCATGTGCAGTTTCTGTGTCTATGGGAAGCACTTCAGCTGCTAAAGCTGTGTGTCACATGGAAGCCAAATTTCCTATTCACTGCTTGAAGTCACTATGGGAGCATTCTAGCCTGTAAACACACAGCATTATAATAAGGCTGTATCACATCGGCTGTGTGACTTCATCATAACCTAAACCAATATCAGGATGCCATTTGTAACTATAAATGGCAGGCCTTAGATTCAACCAACTTGTGCAATAAGTAGTTACTATCATTTTGGACTTCATATACATTTTTGTCAAGTAGAGTATAATTCTGTTTTCTTTGGCAGTGCATAATTAGCAGGGAAGAATGTAACTGGTAGTCTGAAAACAATGTCTTTGCTATTTTTCTGCTTGTTCTGTTGGATCATCATGTATGTTTTATTTTCTAATTGGATCATCATGTATGTCTATATTGTTTTCTTGCATTATCACGCATAGCATTTTCTGCTCCCCACGTTAACATTGCTTTTGGTGATCCAAGTGTTAGCTACATGTTTTTAGCACTTGCTATAGTGAGCACAGCATAAAGAAGGTGGTGTTATCTGCAGACTTCATTACAGGCAGAATACACAACGCAGTTTCACAGCTAGAGCAGCTGGAAGAAGGATGCCACTGGCTGACACGCATGTACTTCTAAAAACCTAGCATGCTAGGAGTGCAAAACACAGGTTTATACATTATTTCACTTAATACAGAGATAGTGTGTGCTCTATCCCAGCAATAATATTATACAATAAAATTTCAAAGTGTATTAATATCAATATAAGAAAAAATATATATTCCATCAAGACATTTTATCAATGTATCAGGGTAAAGGGTTCTGCCATGATGCTCAGTATATAGCATTGCAGGCAACTGAAGTGTTAAGTATAGGGACGTTTATTAGCACAGTGAGACCTGGCTCTTCCAGTACAAGAAACAGCAATTCAGCTATTGTGTAGCAAGAGAAAACACTAACCTGGGATTCCTCTGCTCCTCAGATAGCATTTACAGGAAGATTAGGATTACACTGTATCTTTGGCTTCCTCTTCCAGACAGCACTCTCCTGGGCAACAGCTTCATGCTGTACTTTCTCCATTCAGCATCTCAAGAAATCCCAATCCATTCATTATATTATCATGGTGCTCGTTTCATACTGTGTCACTTGCATTAGTGACAGTATCCCACAGCATCTGTTTAATTGCAAGAAATAAATCCATTCTTGGTGGATAAGCACAAGAGAGACAGAGAGGCAATGGGAGAGACCTCCCTGGAAGCAGCTGCATTGAGAGACATAAACCCGGCCTCTACTGTACATCACGCCCACCAGAACCTCATTGGCTCTCTGAGTAACATAAAGTAAAACCTCACAACACAGCTGGATGGGTCAGGAAAAGCAGATTGTTTTATGGGTTGTGTTGCTGAGCTCTGGCAGGGCTATTGGAACTAATATAAACTCTGTGTGCAGGTGAACAATAACTAGCCACGATGGCATTCACATGCAGAGGTCTGAGATATGAGGTGTCTTATAGAGAAAACAAGTAACTGACTTGTCTGAGTAACGTTGCTGTCATATTTACTTGAATTTGAACATTTGCTACTGGAGATAAAATTGTTACAGCATGCTAATATAATTTTACAAATATGTGACTTACATTAAATAGAATTTTAAAAACCTATGCTATGATATAGAGTTAAGTACCTGCCATATCTGTAAGGAATTTTGCCACACTGTAGTCACTTACAGTATGGTATATTTCTATAAAAAGAGTTGTTTAAGCCTTAGGGGCGTATTAAGAGAGGAGGGGGCCCGTGTGCATTCCCTGTCCAGGGCCCCTTCCTTTCTTCCCAGCGGCCGGCAGTGGACTGACCACAACAGTAGACTCTGGGCACTAGTCTGTAATAATAATGTAGATTGGAGGCTTTACCAGAAAGAAGTGTGTTACGGTGCATACACACGGTCAGATTTGTCAGATGAACGATCTGAATGATTTGATGAACGATTTGGCCAACGATTTGAACAATTTGAACTATGAATGATTTCTGACTGCATTAAAATGAATGGAATCATCCAAATCTGACTGCAAACACATCAGATGTCAGATATCGTTATCTGACAAGCGGGTACACTCATCATTCATCGTTCACCTGACAAACATGTCAGATATGTCAGATTGTCCTTCAGATATTAACGATTGAACAATTTTTTTAAATCCTTATCGTTCAGATCTGAAGAAAAATCTGACCATGTGTATGCACCATGAGATGCATGTAG
Source organism: Taudactylus pleione (assembly GCA_031769625.1). Classification (NCBI taxonomy): domain Eukaryota; kingdom Metazoa; phylum Chordata; class Amphibia; order Anura; family Myobatrachidae; genus Taudactylus; species Taudactylus pleione. The sequence continues at coordinate 31,244,364 of JAUIMM010000014.1, forward strand.
GCTGTGTGGTGGAGTCATCTTGGATCGAGAGGAATCTGATCCTAAAGCTAGTGATTGTGGATGGTGTGTCTGTGGGGTTCCGCAGCCCTGATCCAATTTCCAACTAAATTCATCTAACCCAGTGATTCCCAACCTCGGTCCTCAAGGCACACTAACAGTCCTGGTTTTAGTGATATCCATGCTTAAGCACAGATGGTTAAATCAAAATACCTAAGGTACTAATTAAGTCACCTGTGCTCAACTGTGGCTATCCTTCAAACCAGGACTGTTAGTGTGCTTGAGGACCGTGGTTGGGAACCCCTGATCTAACCACTGCTTTCTGGTAAAACCTCCAACCTACTTTATTATAATTGTTTATACAAATGTATTCTTCATATAGTACAACACACATTTCCATAAACTATAATACACCATGTTGGGGATATTTTCTCCTTTATATTTTCATATATATTGAATATCTTTAACCTGTGGGATGTTGGAATATAACGAGCAAAAACAACAAGAAAGGGAAGTACTATTCCCTACCGTGGGCATAAATGTCAAGCAAAATTTGTTTACTTGTACAATGTACACGTTCTCATTTGTTAAAAACCTTTTTTTTATGTTGCTCTGTTAACACTAGGCAGGCGTCAGGTCCCTAGCAAGGGGGTTGAGGAGGGCCAAGAGGAGACTGGGGAGGCAACTGAAGCTCAGGAGTCCCATGCTCATGATTATGGAGAAGATGATGACTCATCTGTGGCTGGGTTGGGACAGGCCTCTTCCCAATACCCATCTGTTGCCCCATCCAGTTCCTCATCAGATTTGGGACAAGTCCCTTTCCACCACCCATCTACTATGCCAGCGGTTTTCAACCATTGTGCGTGCCGCGGCCGATTGTGAAGTGTGGTGTGGCGGTCAGAGCGGCTGGTCACACATTATAGTAGTGCAGACCGGGCTGCCGCTGAGCTCCTCTGGGAGGCTCAGGTTCATCCGGGCTTTGACCTGCCTAGACGACACGGCGTGACATTACAGGTCACGCAGCCGCGTTGCAAGCCAAACCCGCTCGCCTGCTTCACCAGCAAGCCAGCCCGCTCAAGCCCACCTGTCTACCTGCATGCTGGAATACAGCATACATGTGTATGTTGTAATTTATTTACCCATATATACCCACCCACCTGCCTGTGTGCTGCTCACAGCTCTGCATTGTGTGAGGGACAGGTTTTGTTTTTGGTGGCTGATATTTTTCTGTGGGGGTTAGCCAATTATTTATTAATTTTTTTTGTGTGGAGCAATGTGTGATACAATAGCAACAAAATTTTGTAGAACATAAGATGGTGCTGGGTTACCAAAAAAATAATACTCAGACTGATATTAATGTCCAGATATTGATGTCTCTGATGACGTGACGTCTATGTTGATTCAGTTCATGAAGCAGAATATTCATAGCATGTGGAATAAACACAATAAAAAACCATTCAAGTTCTTTTCCAGGTACTGATTATCTCTGAATAGTAAAATTCATAAACATAGATCTATAATAGCTTTGAAAATGTGGCGTACCCCACCCACTATATAGCAATTTGTTGTGAAAACATATAAAGGTTTCTTTTCCAATTTTCACCCGATATTCAGTGCAAAGATAAGTGGTAAGGAAGCATACCCAGACTCACATCGCCATCAACTTTCACATGTATATAAAGGTATCTTTCTGTTGATGTAAGATTTTCCTCCACTCTTTCACTTAGTCCTTATTCCCTCATCGCCCTAATTTTTGTCACTCACAGGGGTTTTGCTGGGGTTATTGGCTCTCATTGTCTCTTGTGCCAGGCTCCAGTTTCTGCAGTTACATTCTCATAAGAGCTGACGATCCATTTTCATATGAGCCAGAAATATAGATTACTCTGCCCTTTCTAATATTCTTTTTTCTGTGGGGTGCAATGTGATGTTTTTGTTTATTCTGTGGAGGCCACTGTAGTGTGTTTTATTCCTATGGGGGCCAATGTGTGTGGGTTTTTTTTCTCTGGGGCAAATGTATGTGCATTTTATTCCTGTGGGGACCAATGTACAGTCAGGTGCATAAATATTGGGACATTGACAGAATTTTCATATTTTGGCCACTACTCACCACCACACTGGCTTTGAAATAAAACAAACAAGATGTGCTTTAACTGCAGACTTTCAGAATTAATTTGAGGGTAATTACATCCAAACCAGGTGAACGGTGTAAGAATTACAATGGTTTCTATATGTGCCTCCCACTTTTTAAGGGGCCAAAAGTAATGGGACTATGAACTCAAAAGCTATTTCATGGACAGGTGTGGGCTATTCCCTCATTATTTAATTATCAATTAAGCAGGTAAAAGGTCTGGAGTTGATTCTAGGTATGACATTTGCACTTGGAATCAGTTGCTGTCGACTCTCAATATGAGATCCAAAGAGCTGTCACTATCAGTGAAGCAAGCCATCATTAGGCTGAAAAATCAAAACAAACCCATCAGAGAGATAGCAAAAACATTAGGTGTGGCCAAATCAACTGTTTGGAACATTCTTAAAAAGAAAGAACACACCGGAGAGCTCAACAACACCAAAAGACCCAGAAGACGACGGAAAACAACTGTGGTGGTTGACAGAAGAATTATTTCCCTGGTGAAGAAAAAGCCCTTCACAACAGTTGGCCAAATAAAGAACACTTTCCAGGAGGTAGGTGTATATGTGTCAAAGTCAACAATCAAGAGAAGACTTCACAAGAGTGAATATAGAGGGTTCACCACAAGATGTAAACCATTGGTGAGCCTCAAAAACAGGAAGACCAGATTAGAGTTTGCCAAACAACATCTAAAAAAGCCATTACAGTTCTGGAACAAAGATCAACTTGTACCAGAGTGATGGGAAGAGAAGAGTATGGAGAAGGAAAGGAACTGCTCATGATACAAAACATACCACCTCATCAGTGAAGCATGGTGGTAGTAGTGTCATGGCGTGGGCATGTATGGCTGCCAATGGAACTGGTTCCCTTGTATTTATTGATGATGTGACTGCTGACAAAAGCAGCAGAATGAATTCTGAAGTATTTTGGGCAATATTATATGCTCATATTCAGTCAAATGCTTCAGAACTCATTGGACGGCGCTTCACAGTGCAGATGGACAATGACCCGAAGCATACTGCAAAAGCAACCAAAGAGTTTTTTAAGGCTAAAAAGTGGAATGTTATGCAATGGCCAAGTCAATCCCCTGACCTGAATCCAATTGAACATGCATTTCACTTGATGGAGTCAAAACTGAAAGGAAAATGCCCCAAGAACAAGCAGGAACTGAAGACATTTGCAGTAGAGGTCTGGCAGAGCATCACCAGGGATGAAACCCAGCGTCTGGTGATGTCTATGCATTCCAGACTTCAGGCTATAATTGCCTGCAAAGGATTTGCAACAAAGTATTAAAAAGTGAAAGTTTGATTTAGGATTGTTTAGTTTGTCCCATTACTTTTGGCCCCTTAAAAAGTGGGAGGCATATATAGAAACCGTTGTAATTCCTACACCGTTCAACTGATTTGGATATAATTACCCTCAAATTAAATGTGAAAGTCTGCAGTTGGAGCACATCTTGTTTGTTTCATTTCAAAGCCATTGTGGTGGTGAATAGAGGCCAAAATATGAAGATTCTGTCAATGTCCCAATATTTATGCACCTGACTGTATGTGTGTTTTATTTCTTTGGGGCCCCATCCCTTATTCCTGTGGAGGCCAGTGTGGTGTGTTTTTTTTTTTTATGTGGGAGCCAATATGTATGTTTTTTCACAGGTCGCTCACGCCATATTGCCGGATGGTGTGCCTTGGCAATTAAAGGTTGAAAATAATTCTCCTATGCCATCCTTTCACTCCTCCCTTGCTTCAAACTGCATCACCCATTTCCCTACTCTAGAGCCTGCCCAGCTAAACCAGATAATCTCCCACCCCAGTTCTTCTTTGCTTGCCAGTATCCCTCCCTCACCCATAACCCCACCACCACCACTTCACCAAAAGGGCTTCCCTTGGAGGCAGAAATTGCCCCTTCAGCAAATGTTTAAATTGGTTTTATTTGATGGTGCATTATACATACTTGCCTACTTTTGAAAAAGCATCTCAGGGAGATTGTGAAAGCGGCGGTTAAGTGGACATGTAATACTCCGCCTGAGAGACGCGTAATAAAATTTACTTGCATGCAAATGAGCCCCAAAACAGTAAGATCTACTCGATGATGACCATACACTGGAACTTTTCAGGGCTAGTTCATATATTGTGTTTTCCATGTAAGTGGCCAAGAGATGCGTTATTTGAAAATGCATGTAGCATTAGCGATGATTGTGTCTTATTGGCAATGCAGGGAAATGGCATTAATTATCCCAACTGAATGTATATTATTCTGATTTGTTTTTTTTCTCAAAGTATGTTACAGCTACATAATAGGGTTAAGGTACAATCAGGGAGATAGCTACTATGTCAGGGCAGGGCCGAAACTAGGATTTTTGTCACCAGGGGCAAGACAGTAATTTGGCGCCCCCCTGGTAATTCCCCCCTGCATCAGTGCCCCTATAGTAATGCCCCCTGAGGTAATGCCCCTGTAGTAGTGCCATATGATAATGCCCCCATAGCAATGCCCCTGTAGTAGTGCCAATATTGTAATGCCCCCATAGTAATGCCCATATGTTAATACCCCCATAGTATTGCCCCTGTAGTGCCCACCATACAGTAATGCCTCTGTAGTGCCCACCATAAAGTAATGCCCCTGTAGTGCCCATGCTCCCATATTAATGCCCTTGTGGTAATGCCCCTGTAGAGCCCATGCTTTCATAGCAATGCCGCTGTAGTGCCCCTGTAGTGCCCCCACAGTAATGTACCTGTGGTAATGCCTCTGTAGTGCTTATGCCCCATTAGTAATGCCCCTGTAGTGCCTATACAGTAATGCCCCTGTATTGCCCATGCCCCTATAGTAATGCCCCTGTGGAAATGCCCATGCCCCCATAGTAATGCCCCTGTAGTGCCCATGCCCTCGAAGTAATGGCCCTGTAGTGCCAATACCCCTGTAGTGCCCATACAGTAATGCTCCTATAGTGCCCATGCCCCCATAGTAATGCCCCTGTAGTGCACATGGTTCCATAGTAATGCCCCTGGAGTGCCTATACAGTAATGCCCCTGTAGTGCTCATGCCCCCATAGTAATGCCTCTGTAGTGCCCATGCCCCAATAGTAATGCCCCTGTATTGGCCATGCCCCATAGTAATGCCCCTGTGATAATGTCCATGCCCCCATAATAATGCCCCTGTAGTGCAGCTTATTTAAAAAAAAATACTTACCTTGAACCCTGCTCCTGCATCCAGCATCGCGTCCGGTCCGCCCAGCTGCTCCTCGGAACTATGGGGGAGACATCATGATGTCTCTCCCATAGTGCCCGTGGGGAAAGCCGGAAGCTGGAGTTCAGGAGAGAACTCCAGCCTCCGGCTCCGGCTACACCGCATCATGCAGAGAAGGAGCCGGGTGTCCGGCTTGGAGCCTCTCTGCAGCGCCGGGCTGGAGGACACTGATGCCGGGTGCAGCGGAGCACTCGGTGCACGTGCACCTCCAGCCCCCCCCCCTAGTTGCGGCCCTGGTCAGGGAGACTCCCTGACAATCAGGGACGGTTGTAAAGTATGGCATTATACATATATTTTGAATTTGTTACTAGGGTTTTGTTATGATTCCTTCACAGAAAGTCAGCTAGTATGACTCTAAAGCTGGGCACACACTTGTCAAAATTCTCATGTAATCTTACCTCTGACCTTCCAGTTGTTTGACATTTGTAGAGAGTGTACACTCACAATATATCACCACATGGCTAATATAACCAAACTGTCATACATTGCATCATCCCATCTGATATGCAGCACATCAGATGAGACAATGTGACCGCACAATTAATAAAACAATGAATTGTGTGTATACAACTATTGCTGTGCACAGTGGTGACAGGTACTATGATTGCATGACAAATAATTTAGTGTGTACCCAGATTAAGATACAACTGAGAAAACTAAACTATTCTGTTATTTATAGAGCACAAACATATTGTACAACACTTCACAGAGAATATTTGGTCATTCATATCATCAGTCCCTGCCCCATTTGAGCTACATGAACACACATTTGTCAAAAGCCAATTAACAAATGAAAATAATTGTAATATATTCAAAGTCTATCCAGTTATAACTAACTATTCATTTCTCATTATGGGGTTTACTAATGTCTATCCCACACAAAATAAAATTAATAAGCTTTGCCAGCTTACATTTAAATTTTCTCTCTTTCAGGTTTACATTCACTGATTTTACCAGGTATTGAGTGAGACTCAGCTAGTAGGTTGGTATGGTATGTAGTTATGTCAGCCGGTCACAATCCCGACGGCATAATGCCGGCTAGGGATTCGTGATAGGCATCGAGATACCGACGCCAGAATCCACGACAACGCGGGCCCGAACGAGGTAAGTCCGGGGTGCCTGTCCTCTTAGCTGCAGGCGGGGGGAGGGTTAGGTTTAGGCCCCCCCCGGGGGGACTTAGGGTTAGGCACCCCCTGGGGAGGCTTAGGGTTAGGCATCCCTGGGGGGGTTAGGAATAGGCACCCCCCCCCCGGGAGGGTAAGGTTTAGGGTGCGGGGGGGGTTAGGTTTAGGCACTCCTCGGGGGGAGTTTAGGGTTAGGCACTAGGGGAGGATGTTAGGTTAGGCACCCCTAAGGGGGGGTTAGGTTACTTACGTGCCGCTGTCTGGATTTCCTCCCTATGGCCAGCCACCGGCATTTCAATCCTATTCCAGTAGGTTGGCCAACCTTTAATTTTTGCACCACAGTTGCTGTCAGTTAATAAAACTATTACCTAACTGGGTGGCCAGAAGACCAGAAATTACCTAAATGAATAGCAGCCCAACCACTCTCCTCCATTGACTATAGCAGTGGTTCTCAACTCCATCCCGCAATATCCACAACATGTCATGTTTGGAGGATTTCTTCTGTGAAAGCAGGTGGGATAATAACTGACCCAGCAAAATACTGTCGATTAACTCACCTGTGCTTAATTAAAAAAATCCACAAAGCATGGCCTGTTGAGGGTACTTTAGGACTGGAGTTGAGAACCACTGTACTATAGGAAACCTGAGAAACAACACTTACTGGATATGAACAAAGTGCTAAAATAGCTTTTCAATAACATGTTCCCATTGCTCAAGTTTTAAAACGCAAAACAAAAATATGTGGCTGTAGCAATATATATAGAACATCATAATTCTCTCTATACAGCATGTATGTGAGTGATATCTGCATTTGTAGTCTCCGGTTTGTTACAAGTGCTCATAATATTTGTAAACAAAACATTACAGTTGTTGTGCACAAAAATGCCAGGTGATGAAATAATTCCTCTGGGATTGTTGTTACTAAGCTAATAACATCCCACACAGAGCCACCTGGCATGTGATCTTTTACTATTTAAAATGTGATTGCTTATCCGAGGTTAGAAAAGGACGCATACATAGTTGGGTTTTTAAAATAAATAAAACATTTTCACGTTTTAATGGCGACGAGCAATTGCATTTTTTTAAATCAACCAGTTTTTCAAATGCTGATTTGTACTATAAGGAAATGGTCTTATAAAAAAACAACTGAAATTTAAATTACCCAATCTTGAAAATGTACTTGTTAACTGGCCCCTTAATCACCTTTTATATTGGGAAAAAATAGCAAAATGAATAAGTGCGCATGAATCAGTGTCACCTCCACAATAGCTAACAGCTATGTCATTCTTTTTATAGGGATTTGGGGTGAAATGGTCATGGGAGGTGTTTGTATGGTGGATGGGGGCAGATGTTGCTTTATTGCTCATACTTTAAAAGACATCGGGCCTGATTCAGCCTGTATCACAATTGCGATCGCAGCTGCGTAATCGCACGCAATGAAGCTGCAAAAATATGCTAATGTCTGCCACCGCTCAGCCAGCCTAGAGACGCCCACTACTGCCTTCTCGCAGTCCTGCGTATATATCGGAGAACATCGGCTCCTCACGGACATTTACAGCAGCTCTGACCTGGCACAGAAATTGCAAGTCTCGCCACATGCAGTGAGTACTCATGCTGCATAGGCAATTGCAGTGGCTAATTTATGTACGCCCATGCAACGCGTTCAAACAGTCAGGTACGCCTGCATTTCTGCAACCACTCCCCCATCACCACCCCCAAACGCTCGCGACCTGTCATTCACACTGCGATGGATTCCACAGTGCGTCCATAATCGCAGTGCGATCGCCACACATGCGAAATACGTTGCACTCACAGTACGCAACAATCAGCAGATCTGCGTACGCGGTTGCAATTGCGATCCATGCTGAATCAGGCTGACAGTGCTTACATTAAAAGGCAATAACAGGTGGACTCCTACGTGAGCACCCTTTTAAATAGTACAGTGGTAGGCAGTGGTTAAAGTGGAAATTTTGAAGAGAGGGTATGGAAATATCAGAGCTTTACTTAGGCACATATCCTGAGCCACCCTGATATTTACATACCCCCGCTTCCAAATAATGACAGTGACCTGGGCCTAATGCCCAGGGTCACAGGCTCTCTGCCCACCTAACATGCACCACACGCCTGAGGCACAAGAACAAGAGACACAGAAGAGGCCTGGAGAGACATGAGGGCGCCTGGAGAGACACATGGGAGCCTAGAAAGACACAGAGTAGGCCTGGACTGATACAGGGGGAGTCTAGAGTGACACAGGTAGCTTGTAGTCGCACTGAAGGCGCCAGTTCCTTACTTTGCCAGGAGCACTTGGACAGCTAGATACACTCCAGTTGTCCAGCTCAAAGTCATCCCTGGTTAGTGCTTGCACTTTTAGGTGACATATCCATCAATCTCCAAGGAATATCGGTGCCCCTTACCCCATCACAGTTAAGATTTCTGCAAAACATCTAAGGCTGACTCAGTAAGTCACAATTTAATATCACCCCTCCCCTTGTAGGGGCCATGCTGCCTATTGCTACAGTGCATGTCCTCTTCCTTCTCTCTATTGGACCCTCATACACACCAGTGATGGGATCTACTTAAAGCTTTAATTTGCTATCCCTGTGTGGGAGCACAACCAGGAAGACCAGTACAGAAACAGATGAGTGGGGCTGGAACGGGAATATTGAGAGTTAATTATTCTAAAGGAAATGGGATTGAAATCCTGACACCGGATGCTGAAATGAGGAGATCCCGACTGGGGTAGGTAAATATACTAACCCTCCCTTAGTGGTGCCTAAGCCTAACCTCCCACTTAGTGCCTAACCTCCCCCTCCAGGGGTGCCTAAACCTAACACCCACACCCTAAACCTAACCCTCCCGGGGGGGGCCTGAACCTAACCCCCCCCCCCCCGGTGGTGCTGAACCCTCCCTCCTAGGGGTGCCTAACCCTAATCTCCCCCCCCACCATACCTTACGCTAACCCCGCTAGACTCCCTAACACTAACCCTCCCCCCGCCCTGGACTTCCCTTCGTTTGGGCTGGCGTCCTCGGCCTTCCAGCGTCAGGATTAACAGACGTCGGTATTTCGACATCTATGTTACATCCCTTGCCGGGATTCTGCTGTCGGCATCACTACATCCCATTCTAAAGTATACAGCATTAGGCTAATTGGGTTTGATTATAAGGATGAAGAGCTAATGGGGTAGATGTATGATAGTGGCACTTAACGTGCCGCTATACCGCTTCCTGCTTCGCCTCTTTACCGAGGCGAAGCAGGAAGCACTGCCAATGAGATCTAAGAACATCTCATCGGCCGGAGAGGGGGAGCGTTTACTCCCCCCCTCCGGCGGTACCCGCTAGAGACAGCAGCGCATCAGCCTAGTGCTGATGTGCTGTGTCTCTGTCCCGGCCGGCTCCACTGAGCATGCACGGGGGTCTCGCAAGTATCGCAGCTACAGTCGGCCGAACGGTCATGCGGTATGACCGTTCGTACATGGCCCTGCTGCTCGGCGCTGCTATCTTGTAGATATAGCACCCCTGTCATTTACCGCCCAGATACATCGGGGAGAAGCGGTATCAGCACACATAACGTGCGCTGATACCGCTTCAGGGCTTCATACATCTCCCCCATTGCTTTTAATGTGGTTAATTTATGCGAGGTTATTTTGATGAGACTATTGATTTACTTTTGGGGATGTTGTATGGGAGTTTGATGTTTATTAGTTGCTTGGTTTTCCAGGAGGTGAATAATATCTATCCCTTTTACAAACAGGGGGCCTGATTTAGAGTCAGACGCTCGCTCGTTCAGAAAAAGGGGCCGGCTATTTAAATTGAGCGCTCGCTCTTTGCGGTCTGTTGACGCCTCTGTCTGAGCGAGCGAATGAAACATGCGCTCGCTATTTTGTAAAGCCGCCCCCTGGCCGCTCGCATCCTACGTCATCTCCGCTATTTATTAGATTAATCGAGTACATCGAAAGGCATCTGAACTGCTTGCAATGCTTGTGGTAGGATTTTCCTACCGCAATCATGCGAACAGTTCAGGCTAAGAAACAACGAAGTTGTTAATTATGCACACCCTTAAAACGCCCGTTTTGACCGTTTGGCAAGCCTGCGTTCGGATCACCACTCTCCGTTTTCAAGCACCTTCCCCTGTTACCACCCACAAACGCCTCATCCTGTCACTCAAATTAGCAGGCACTCGCTATTTTGCGAGCGCTCGATTTCTGACCGCAGTGACTGGTTGGCGCATGCGCATTACGACCCATACGCATGCGCAGATGTGCGAACATCGCTCGGAGCGAACGAGCGGCCGCTTACGAGCGGCTCTGAATCAGGCCCAGGGTTCCAACATTTCAGAATTTGCCAAACAGTGACTGAGCTGAGACACCAACTGTTAGTGAAAGTTGCATGAACTGGTAGGAGAGGCGATGTCTGCCACTTGTTCCAATGTGCGGGGACAGTCTCACACACTAAAGACTTTGGGTCTCATTCAGACCCGGTCGCAAGCGCCGATGCACTCGCAACCGGGTCGATGGTCCCCACAGAGCATGCGCATGATGGAGCTAGCTCCGTCATGCACATGCGCGAGACCCGGCTAGCAACGGGTACTCTGTCGCTAGGGATCTCGTAGCAGATGGGGCCAGCTGTCGATGTTGAGTGACAGCTCGCCCCATTTGCTGGGCGGGCCGGGGGCGTGCCCGGCCAAACGGAGGCGATCCAGTCGGAACACTTGCCGTTTGGGGGCGTCTCCACTGACATCATTGATGATGTCAGTGGGGAACTTCCTGCTGAAATAGAGCAGGAAGTTCCCTGGGGCTTACGAGTGCCCAGACCCAACCGTAGGGTCTGGTCATCAGCCCTGATGGTCGCGATGGTGATGACCATCGTGACCATCACCCTGATCGCAAGCTAAGCTGTGGGTGGTAACCCACAGCTTAGCTTGTCACCTGGAGGCAGCACTTCAAAACAAGAAGTTCCCGCCCTCATTCAGAGTGAGCGATCGCTTCTTGCGATCGACTCTGAATGAGGGCCTTTGTCTCGTTTATAGAAATTTTGGGTGGTATGTCGTTAACATTGCTCTGCTTGAAGGGAGGAGCTACATGCATCTAATAGTAATGGCAACAGCACTACCAGTGTATTTGAAATGGAAGTTATTGGGGAATGGCCCAACACTGCTAGCGATGCAATAGTTACAGTCCTTGCATTCTGGTTTCTTCCACATCTAACTGCATAATGGCAAGCACAGTCCACAAACCTTGTTTGTTAATTTGATCCTGCCTCCTGACAAATTGTCCATACTTACCACATGGAGCCACTTTCAGTATATTTTTCAGGGCCATTTTAAATTCTCAATATGTCCCCTACATACTGTATATGAGGTTGGCATAGTGTCTTGAGACAATGTGGTCCCTTTATTGTGCTAGGTATAAAGACTGTGAACATAAGACAGGAATAGTGTCAGGATAGAGTGTTTTTCATTTAATGTTTTGGGTAATAGTGACTGTACATATATAAGGCATAATGTCAGTGCAATTGTGGTTGGTAGGATTGGTAGGAATGGCATGTGATGTAATATCTGGTGGTCAAGATGTGGTGTTTGATGGAAATGCTAGTGGGGAGGTGAGTGACATGTGAGAAACACTGTTTGGCAGAGTGTGGCATACAATATGTAAGAAAATATGGTGGGCAGGAGGCAACTTTGGGGACAAACTGGTATTCAGGGGAGCATGTGAGGGAAAAGCTGGTGGGCAGAGGAGAATATTATATATAACCTGATGGGCAGTGAGGTGCATGTTAAATTCTATGTTTCAAAATGTTAATTCATAAATATTTTAATGTTACAAAATGTTTTGAAATTCCACAGACAACAAAAAACTAATGATTAAGGCTTCTTACACTAATGCACAATCTAAAATTTCAGAAAAATATGCCACTCAAGTTTCAAAATTCAATAACTGAAAATGTATTTTAACCTAAAACTGCAAATAAATTCTATAGGCCCCCAAATCACTTCCCACCCCCATCAAAAATTTCCCCCCCCTGCCCCCAATGGGAAAAATGTATTCCCCGGACAAAAGAAAGTGTTATTGGGCACATCCCACCTTACACCACCCCCATGTACTGAAGGTGATCTTCCCCCTCATTATCCCAATCCACTGTAGCCCAGACCTGCCCCCCTTTTTACAGAGTGTGGGGCAGGGAGACTGATTATCAGTCCCCATCCGATCATCAGTCACCAGGGCTGTGACTAGGGTGGTGTGACATGTGCCACAGCACAGGGACTGCAGGGCAGGAGGTGCTGCTTGGGCCTGTCAATTTTCAGTTTATAATCACTCGCTTGTAGCTTCCATTTCTTTTATACCCGGCATCTCCTGGCTGCCCCTATCTCCTTCCTGGCTGATTCCCTCTCCATTATCGATTTCTACCGATCGATTCCTACCTACCTATACCTTCTAATATTGTCGCTATTTAGCGTAATGAGTCGCACAAGAAATAAACGCTTTCAGACTTTGTGTGTGGTTCCAAAGCACAAAAAGTTATTATTCAATATAAAAACAGATGGTTACACGCTGTGATCTGAATACAATTAGCGCAAATAAATCATACAGACCCAAGGTACAGTTGTTACATATGCACGCGCTCTGGACCCAGATACCGGCATCAATATAGAAACCTCCATCAACAGCAAGGCAAGAAGACTGGCATCCAAGTTTAGAGAGCCCACATATATACTCTTACAGGGATAGGCAATACAATAGAACAGTTTGGCATGATTCCATTGGTTCTTCTTCCTGGTTCTTCTGTTACAGTATAGTTCATAGGTCAATTCGAATGGACACAAACCAGCCTCCAACAGCCCTTTGTCTCCTTTTTCCCGCTGCATACTAAATCTAAGCTGGTTACATTACAGAGTACATTTTAATGTTTAACTCTCTATAGTCCATAGTTTGCAGACACATGTTGCGATCTTCTCACCGATGGTACCGGAAATCTGCAAAGACACAGTGGATCAGTACAACACCAAACACTGTCTGCTTACCATGTACTAAATCTTAGATAACAAATAACCTTATTACACAACATTAATAATTACTGAATAAACCTTGAATATTACACTTTAATGCTAGGGAACCTGTTATGTAAGTGTGCAGTGTGTAAGTATTGGGGAATTGAGAAAAGACGCTAGTTAGCGTTGTGCGACTACGTGTTTGTGGAGTACACCATGGTATGTGTTTTGCAGGGTTGATCATATTATATATTTTAGTGACTATCTGTATTTATATGGTGAGGACTTTTAACTTCTTTCTATTGCATGGGAATCGCACGACGCTAAATAATAGCATCGCCGTATGTACTTATAATGGGCGAGATTCACTAAAATGGCGCTGGGTGGCCATACACAAAATGGCATCTCGTTGCCAATCGCAAAATGGCGACGCACAAATTTAATTTTAAACCGATCCGTCTCAGCCAATTATCCGGCTTCGACAGTCCACCCTGTGTTAGCAAACAACATGCTATCATACTCACATGGCACAAGTGTCCTTGGGGTACATGAGAGCACGCCCAACAGTCGGTTTGGTTTAAAATTTTGCCCACCATGGTGTGATAATCCTCTAAAGGATACCCACCCCAATACTGCTTATACTTAGGTTGACACCGTTGGATGCAATTCTCTGCGATCTTCTCACCGATGGTACCGGAAATCTGCAAAGACACAGTGGATCAGTACAACACCAAACACGGTCTGCTTACCATGTACTAAATCTTAGATAACAAATAACCTTTATTACACAACATTAATAATTACTGAATAAACCTTGAATATTACACTTTAATGCTAGGGAACCTGTTATGTAAGTGTGCAGTGTGTAAGTATTGGGGAATTGAGAAAAGACGCTAGTTAGCGTTGTGCGACTACGTGTTTGTGGAGTACACCATGGTATGTGTTTTGCAGGGTTGATCATATTATATATTTTAGTGACTATCTGTATTTATATGGTGAGGACTTTTAACTTCTTTCTATTGCATGGGAATCGCACGACGCTAAATAATAGCATCGCCGTATGTACTTATAATGGGCGAGATTCACTAAAATGGCGCTGGGTGGCCATACACAAAATGGCATCTCGTTGCCAATCGCAAAATGGCGACGCACAAATTTAATTTTAAACCGATCCGTCTCAGCCAATTATCCAGCTTCGACAGTCCACCCTGTGTTAGCAAACAACATGCTATCATACTCACATGGCACAAGTGTCCTTGGGGCACATGAGAGCACGCCCAACAGTCGGTTTGGTTTAAAATTTTGCCAACCATGGTGTGATAATCCTCTAAAGGATACCCACCCCAATACTGCTTATACTTAGGTTGACACCGTTGGATGCAATTCTCATCAATTACGGGACCCACAGAACTCACACATACAATAATATTCAGACGATAAACCTTCACACTGTCTCTGAGTACCCAGAATAGCAGATCTCTTAACAATTACTGTAGTAAAATTGGTCAGACACTCCCCTGATTGGCATAGCACTCCTCCTCCTCGACTCCACTCCATCAATACTGCCATTAGCTCCCATCTTCTCTATCAGTCCCCCGTCACAGAAACCAGAAATCCTCAAACAAACCAGGATGATGGAAACTCTGGAAGAGAATACAAAAATGAACACGGCAGACCAGTCCATTGCCGTAGCAAGGATCTACAAATTTCTTTAGCTCAGGTATCTCACTGCAACCTTTTAACCCTCCTGGAACAAGCTTGTGATCAACAGGTCCACGTTATCTGCCTCGTCTCCGCCTTGTATCTCCACCAGTTGGTTGACCTTCTTACAGTGAGTGGAATGGACCCAGGTATCTCTCTCCGCCACCTTCAATGAGGTTGTACTCTTCAGCAACACCTGATACAGACCTTCCCACCAATCAGTCAAACAACCTGAATGCAAGAAATTTCTGATCATAACAAGTTCTCCAGGTTCAACAGCATGACCGTTTGTTTCAGGCATATCATGTGACAACTATTTCAGTTTCTGCTGTTGCTGTTTAATAACTCATTGTTATAAGATACCTTACAGTTACCTCATTGTTACCTTTCAAATCTTCCTGTGGACTTATAATCAAATTAGGTTGTCTACCAAACAGTATTTGAAAGGGGGACAGATTAAGAGGGGGTCTAGGAGTTGTCCTGATACTATGAAGGACAAGTGGTAGTGCTTCTGGCCGACCTAGTCCAGTTTCCGACATGATTTTACTTAATTTGTTTTTAATAGTCCCGTTCATCCTCTCCACCTTGGCACTGGCTTGCAGTCGGTAGGGGGTATGAAGTTGACTATTCATACCCATCAGCTTACACATATTTTGGATAACATCACCTGTGAAATGAGTACCCCTATCACTCTCAAAAATTTTAGGGATACCGTGTCTGCATACAAACTCCTGAACAATTTTCTTCGCAGTAAAAGCAGCAGTATTAGTGGCACCTGGGTATGCCTCAACCCAATTAGAAAACACATCAGTGCACACTAATACATACTTGAGATTCCTGCAGGGTGGTAATTGGATGAAATCAATTTGTATTACCTGAAAAGGTCTGTCAGTCGGAGGAATGTGGGATGGTTCGGTAGGGATCGTTTTCCCGATGTTTTTCCTCAAACAGGTCAGACAGGACATTGCTCGCTTGAGAAGAAAAACCCGGTGCACACCAGTATGCTCTCACCAATATGCACATATCTTGTTTTCCCAAATGAGTCAGACCATGCGCTGCCTCAGCCAGGCTTGGGTAGTACACCTTGGGAGCCACTGACTTACCTTGTCCATCTCTCAAGAGTCCAGAAGACTCTTGCCCACATCCCTTGGACTTCCAAACTGCCTTTTCCTGAATGGAACACACATTTTGCATCTCAATTAATTTCAGCATGTCAATTGTTTGAAAAGTCATCATTTGTTCAATTGGTACATTCATTTTTTAACCCTGCTGCCCATTTTGCAGCTTTGTCTGCCCTGTTGTTGCCCAGTGACACTGGATCAAACTCACATGTATGGGCTTTACACTTAATTACCGCCACTGTCTTCGGCAATTGGATTGCTGTTAATAGTCAGTTTATATGTCTGGAATGTGCAATTGGTGTGCCTGCTGCTGTCATAAATTTTCTCAGACACCATAGAACGCCGAAATCGTGTACTACCCTGAAAGCGTATCTAGAGTCAGTGTAGATATTGGCAGATTTACCTTCCGCTAATTCACATGCCCTCTTTAGTGCCACCAGTTCCGCCACTTGGGCCGAGTGTGGTGGGCCTAAAGGTTCTGTCTCTATAACAACCTCGTCATTTACCACAGCATAACCTGTACATAAATCTCCAGTGTCAGTTTGTCTATGTAAAATGTCACATCTACATTTTCTAAAGGTGTATCCCGTATGTCAGGTCTTGCAGTAAAGGTTTGATTCAGATATTCCATACAATCATGTGCATCAATATACCTGCAGAACTCACCTTTCACCAGCGACTCACCTCTCTCTATCCTTTGTGCCTCATGTTGCACATATGGTAAATATTTAGCTTGGTTTAACCTACTGCACCTTTTGATGGTGATGTTTGCAGGTGCTATTAAGGCTAGTTCCCATTTTGTGAACCTAGCTGAGGAGTCATGTCTGGTTTGGGCAGAGTTTAGCAAAGCAGGTACAGCATGGGGAGTATAGACAATCATATCATGGCCTAGTACCACATCCTCACTCTTGCTGACCAATAGAGCAGTTGCTGCTACACTTCTTAAACACGTTGAGAGTGATCTTGTCACAGTGTCCAATTGTGAACTGAAGTATGCTACAGGCCTACTGGCATCACCATGTTTTTGTGTGAGGACACCTGCTGCACAACCATCGGCTTCCGTACAATACAAATCGAAAGGTTTTTCATAATCTGGTATTCCCAATGCAGTTGCTCTTGTCAGACTATCCTTAAGATTAAGGAAAGCTTGCTCTGATTCCTCTGTGTGTATGACACAATGGGGCTTTGAGGAAGAGACTAAGGGCCTGATTCAGACCCGGTCGCAAGCGCTGAGCGCTTGAACCGGGTCGATGGTGGCCCAGAGTGCATGCGCACGACAAAGTTGGCTCCGTCGTGCGCATGCGCGAGACCTGGATAGCGACGAGCAATCCGTCACTCCGGGTCTCACACCAAAGGGGGCATGCTGTCGATGTTGAGTGACAGCATGCCCCCTTTGGTGGGTGGGCAGGGGGTGTGGCTGTCCAGATGGAGGTGTTCCCATGAGAACACCTACCATTTGAGGGCAGCCCACTGACATCACAAGTGATGTCAGTAGGAGAGCTTTCGGCTCTGTTTGAGCCGAAAGCTCTCTGGGGCTGGCGGCCATCAGACCCTACCACAAGGGTCTAATCGCAAGCCCGATGGTCGCGATGGTCTTGACCATCGCGACCATCATCCTGGCCACTCGCATTAGCTGTGGGTGGCAACCCACAGCAATGCGAGCGGCCAGGAGGCCGCTCCATAAAAAAAAGAAAGACTCCCTGATTCAGAACGAGTGCTCTGTCAGAGCGTCCGTCTCTGAATCAGGGCCATAGTCCTGTAATGGCAAGGCCAAAATAGAAAATCGTGGGATCCACATTCTGCAGTATCCACACATTCCCAAGGAGGTACGAATTTGCTGTTGATTCTGCGGCAGTATCATGTTCTGTATGGCTTGGGTTCTGTCATATGTCAGATGTCATAACCCCAGGGTTACGCAATGTCCCAAGTATTTAACCCTGGACTGGCATGGCTGTAGTTTGTCCTTAGCAACCTTGTGTCCTGTTTGCGAGAGATGAAGCAATAAAAGTTTAGTATCATTTAAACATGACATAAACGAATCAGAACATAACAATAAATCGTCCACATATTCTATTAGAACAGATCCATTGGCAGGTTGAAAAGATTGTTAACAGTTGTGTAAGGCCTGGGAGAAGATACTGGGGCTGTCTATAAAGCCCTGGGGAAATCGTGTCCATGTGTATTGTACACCCCTGTATGTAAAAGCGAAGAGGTACTGACAGTCAGGATGAAGAGGTATAGAGAAGAAAGCAGAACAGAGGTCAATGACAGTGAAATGGGTTGCATTTGGTGGGATCTGCATAAGAATGACAGCTTGATTTGGCACTATGGGAAATTGGCTCTCTACTACCTTATAAATCCCTCTAAGGTCTTGTACCAGCCTATAACCCCTCCCACCACTCTTCTTCACAGGAAAGATGGGACTGTTGGCTACACTTGCTGTATGGACTAAAATTCCCTGCTGTAATAATAGCTCAATTATGGGATAAACCCCTAACTCTACCTCTTGTATTAATGGGTACTGGGGAATTTTTGGAGCTTGCCTACCGCTTTACCATTACGGGAGCTACATCCAGTGTCCTGTCCATCCTTGGTCCAAAGTGAATCTGGAATTTGGGATAACATTTGATCTACCTGAGATGGATTTTTACCTGCACCAGTAGAGTGATACATTAACCTTTTGGGGAGTGTCCAACATATCCCTCACCTCATGCGCAACTCTCTCTGGGATATCTAGAAATATACCATCAGGGGTACAATATATGACACATCCCATCTTACATAAATCACTTCCCAGTAGGTTAGTAGGAGCCACTGCTACCAGGAGGAAAGAATGCCTGGTATGTAATGGCCAGATAGTGACCTCTGTGGATTTGGTTAAAGGATAATGTTGCACTTTACCCATTACACCCATTGCTGGTACTGTCTCGCTGGTCACCCGTAAATTATTGGGAGATTTTACCACTGATCTGGTCACCCCTGTGTCTACAAGAAAAGGATATTTAGTACCAGCTACATCAACCATCATCACCGGTTCTTCCCTAGTACTTCCCATTAACCTGACTATCTGTAGACTACAGGTATGACCTGACTCCTAGCGTTGACTCTCACTCTCCAATACAGCATTTAAGGCCACAATTGGAGCTGGTGACTGTTGGGTATTTCCTGTACTTTGTGTATATCCCTTATGGGGATATCCAGGTACTCCCTGGTTAGGGGGTCCTACCTTCTTCACCTTACAGTTCCTACTTATATGTCCCACTTGGTTGCAGTTAAAGCACCTTCGTGAGTGGGGTGGATGAAAGGGTTGCTGTGTGAGTTGAGCATTAGAGAAAGATTGTGGGTGTGGATAAGGATGTTAAGGGTAATATGGTGGTTGTGGATAGTATGGGTTTTGAGGCTGTGCGTGATAAGTGAGGTAGGGCTGTGTTTGTGGTGGTGCAGGATTGGTGAGGACATGTAGCTGTACAGGTGCATGTGTGTCTGGTGGCTGTGATGTTACAGTTAGTCCTTCTAAAGCTTGAATACTAACAGTCATTAGTTTCTCGCTCTGGGTCTCTCTCTTTTTGAGGATGTTTTTATCATGTTCAATTGCGGATTCTATGAGCATGTCTACAGTAACTCCCCTCCAGCCAGGTAGTGAGTTCTGAACTCAGGTCTTTAGATTCTCTTTTAGACCATCCATAAGTACAGTGATGATCATTCCCCTGTGATGAGTGCTATCTTTAATATCCTCTATCCCAGTGTACTGGGTGATAGCCTGCAGAGCTCGGTTACAGTAATCCTCTGCAGATTCACTCTCTTTTTGTTTTATGGTAAAAATTTTACTCCAGTTAACTACCACTGGAAAATATACACCCAATTGAGTTATTATGCGGGTAATGTTTCCTTGATTACTCTCATCTGTTACGAGACCATCTCCATCCAATACACAATCCGTGATAAACTTTTTCATGTTGGTATTGTGTGGAAGACAAGTCCTTAACACCACTCTCCAATCTTTATTGGTTGGTTCGTGAGCACTACCCAAATTTTTCAAAAATCTTTTGCATTTGGCTAATTCCTTTTAAGGGTCAGGGAAATTATTCATTATGGAATTTAGCTCCACTCTTGTCCAAGGACAATGCATTGCTACTTCCCTTGTGGGCACTACACCGTTTGCATCCGCATTCCCATTCGGAACAGTAATTGTCCGGATGGGATGCAGACCGGCCGCACTGCTACTTTTGACCTTGTTAACTGGCTGGGGATTGAGTCTACTACAGCTACATATGTGGTTAACAACTTCCTCTATGGGTGCAGTGGATGTTAACACTCCCTGTACTATCACTGATGAAGATGGCAGCACCACTTGTGCTTGTTGTGATGGAGCATCTAACATGTGTACAGCATGGGAAATGGCAGACATAACAACAGGTTCATCATCCGCATCATAAACATTTTCTTTGTGATTACTCAAGAGAGGGTACAAGTTACTTGTTACATTTTTATGGGTTTTTACAACGACTGTACTTTCACCCCCATACGCATAGGGCGGTGGTGGTGATCGTGAACCACTGGCAATACCTTCTCCAACGCTACCTTGCTGCATGTGTGCGCTATCTGGCGGTGCATGCGCACCGCAGTTTAGCACTGAGTGTGCACTCTCCTGTAATGTGCTCGCGACGCTAGTTTGCGTCGCGTGCACACCTTTAAGCTACGCATCCCCCTCATGCTGCCACAATTTAAAACACTTGTTATATTTTACCTTTTTCATTCCAGAGCACATCATACAGATGCTATCTCGGACATTGTTCAATACCTCCTTATCAAAGCTGCCAATTCTGGGGAAAGGTCTAACACTCTTCATCGTCATTTTAAACAATACATCACAGTACTTAGTTGCATAAGCACCGTACTTAGTATGCATAATATGCCGTGCCGACCCAAATGGTGCTTCCAACAGCAGCACATCATCTAACATCTCTACCGTTTGCTTGGCTCCCATTCTGGGAGAACCCTAAGCTTTTCAATAGAGATTTAAACTGGTGAAAGACAATCAAGATACTTTCACTTTACCTGTGGACGTGTTAACAGGACGCGCCCACACACCTATGGAAAAATAACCAGGTTTCTTGCATGCACCTAATCCCTTTTTGACTACCTTTCAACTGCTAGCATGTAGGCATTCCAATAACACCTACCCTTTTCAGTGATTCGTCCACCCTCTACTCAGTTCACAATCACAATTTAGCCAAAACTGTGTGGTTCAATTACAATGCTCAAATAACCCTAACTGATCACTGAATACTGTAATCACACTGAGAGCCGAAACTACAACAAAGACAACAACTACACCTGCTTATGTGTATAGACTGCGGTATCTACTACTGAGCCACTAGGCCAACACCAGGCACCTAGCACTTAAGGGTCATACGATACCCTAACTAGGGAACATGTTACCCCTACCAACAAATACTCACTGTTACACACCCTTTTCCTGCACAGAAAAATAGACGTTTTCCCAGACTATGGCCACACTGATTAAAGATATTTACAACAATGCTATCTATCAATGCAATCTCAACAGCTTTGTTTAAACCACGTGGCAGCAATAAAGGAAATACATATACGCTATTGTCCGACTAGTCGCATACACAATAATGCGACTACTACACAAAACGTATTATTACCCTAACGCTATTGTGCGACTTCCCCTTTTTAACATAAAAATCTATCAATGAAGGAAAACAAACTTTTTCCTCCTTTGTCCCTGGATTCTAATCAGCGCTCCTTAAGCCACAATAGCGGGTAGCGGACTCTCTGCAACAAAGTGGTAGCAGATTTTCAAAGGCACAATGCGTTCTCCTGCTATGGCGGCTCCACCCTTTTGATGAGAGTTCGCTGACCGAGTGTTACCAAGTGACCGGTAGCGTGATTCACACTGCGATCCCCCAACTGTCGATTCCTACCTACCTATAACTTTTAATATTGTCGCTATTTAGCGTAATGAGTCGCACTATAAATAAACGCTTTCAGACTTTGTGTGTGGTTCCAAAGCACAAAAAGTTATTATTCAATATAAAAAGATGGTTACACGCTGTGATCTAAATACAATTAGTGCAAATAAATCATACAGACCCAAGGTACAGTTGTTACATACACATGCGCTCTGGACCCAGATACCGGCATCAATATAGAAACATCCGTCAACAGCAAGGCAAGAAGACTGGCATCCAAGTTTAGAGAGCCCACATATATACTCTTACAATCATAGACAATACAATATAACAGTTTGGCACGATTTCATTGGTTCTTCTTCCTGGTTCTTCAGTTACAGTATAGTTCATAGGTCAATTCGAATGGACACAAACCAGCCTCCAACAGCCCTTTGTCTCTTTTTTCCTGCTGCATACTAAATTTAAGCTGGTTACATTACAGAGTACATTTTAATGTTTAACTCTCTATAGTCCATAGTTTACAGACACATGTTGCGATCTTCTCACCGATGGTACCGGAAATCTGCAAAGACACAATTGATCAGTACAACACCAAACACTGTCTTCTTACCGTACTAAACCTTAGATATCAAATTACATTTATTTCACAACATTAATACTGAATAAACCTTAAATGTTACACTTTAATACTAGGGAACCTTTTATGTAAGTGTGCAGTGTGTAAGTATTGGGGTATTCAGAAAAGACTCTAGTTAGCGTTGTGCGACTACGTGTTTGTGAAGTACACCATGGTACGTGTTTTGCAGGGTTGATCATTTTATATGTTTTAGTGACTGTCTATTTGTATGGTGAGGACTTTTAACTTCTTTCTATTGCGTGGGAATCGCACGACGCTAAATAGCATCGCCGTATGTACTTATAATGGGCGAGATTGCCATTCGCAAAATGGCGTCGCGCAGATTTAATTTTAAACCGATCCTGTCTCAGCCAATTATCCGGCTTCCACACCATCTAGCCACCTCCCCAAGCACCTTTATTCACATCCTCTTTTATTTAAGGTACACATTTCAAAATACTGTCCTACCTGGTACTCAAACCTATCACCTCTTAAATGGCAGCCAGACACCTTACACATGGGGCTATCTATCCCACAATTTCTGATGGCAGCCCTGACACAGCCACTGATTCCTGACCCAGGTGTTACCAGCACACCTCTAGTACCTTTGCCAGTGAATTGATCGAAATAAACTGATCTCCCTGCCACTGATATTTGCTGCACATACACTACAAGCAGCACTCTTTCTATACCTTTAGTCGGTGATCTACAGTGTAGATCACTGACTGAAGGTATGGAAAGAGTGCTACTTGTAGTGTATTTGCAGCAATTAGCGGCAGACAGATTATACACTGCCCACTCCAGGCTTGTGCACTGCTGTTCTGCAGGTGCAGCTTTACAAGTGCTCTCCTACATCTAGAGCTTGTGAGTTATACTGTATAATTGTGTATCATCACTGCAGCCACTGAATTCACACTGTATTTGGCATTGACACCTGGATAACAGTGGTACAACTGCATCGGCACCCCTATATTATCGTACAGGACAAATCAGATTTGTCATGCACCTTCCCCATGAGGACACGCCCCTCTTTTGGGCGCGTGTCTTATGTCCCTATTTGAAAAATTGGGGGACGGAAATGCTCTTTCTGGCACAGAGCACCAAAAAGTATAGTTACGGCTCTGTCAGACCTCCTTGCTGCTTCTGATCTCTGCACACGCAGAGATCAGCATATTTGTGCTCAAAGGGAAACTGCTTTCCCCTCCTCACCCTTTTACTTTAGGTGCATGTGGCCTTGAGCAATGTTCACACAGGTTTTTGGTAGCAATGTAACAAACCGTAACGTCACTCCAAAGAGGCCCGAGCAGAAGGAGGAAATCCATTCAGCACTGGTGCAGATCGGATTTTCTCCGTTACACAAGGGGGGCACAGGAGGATAGCACTAACCCATGAGATGCAACATGGTCAGGTAACACACTCCTGGCTGTGGTCGCATCTCATACTTTGGTGCCAGGCAAGTGGTTAATGGATGTGTTCCTTGCACAATACATACAGTACAGTATATGCATTCAAATCCTGGGGTTAGATGCAGATTCAGCAGTTTCTTAGAGTAGGATTGGTCAGTTGCTACAACCTATATGGCATGGTCCGCAGTCAAGTGCACTGCTCTTCTTCCTTCCTTTTGCCATTGCTGGCTTCTTGTATGCTGCTTACTGCCCCTATGTGTGTTCTGTATATGGGCTGGTATCTAATTTAAAGGGTCAGACATGGAATCATTGGAAAATTGGTCAGCTAATGGCTGTATTCGATTACTTCAACCCGCTCAGCCAAATAGTAGGTTGCCAGAGTGTTAGGCTAATTATCTGTGCTCCAGTGTTCTCAGGGAGGTTGCCTATGACAATGAAGGAAACCACCAAAATAATGTGCTGGATGGAATGGAACACTATGGTGATCTCAGCAGTATTCATCCCAGTAGTATAAAAGTTGGAAGCAGACTTCCTAAACAGGCAAGCCATACATCCCATGGAATAGTCCCTTCTTATTGCTTTTTGGCAAATTATTCATAAGTGGGGCCAGCCTTCTGTTGCTTTGGTGACCACTCTGCTGAATGCTGAACCACACAGTAGATTAGTTTTGTTCAAAAACTTTGGATCTGAAGGCATTCCTGGTAGACTCTTTGAGCCTGCTGCAAAGTTTTGAGCAATAAATATTTATGCAAAAAATAACATCCCCACACATGCAGGACAATATATATATATATATATATATATATATATATATATATACAGGTCTATATACATATATATGGAATACCGACGAAGCCGGTGGGTAGGCTAACCCGACCCTCCACTCCCCCCCCCCTCCCCAAACCCTCACTTGGTGGTGCCTAACCCTAAGTCCCCCTGGGGTTGCCTAAACCTAACCCCCCTCCCTCCCTGCACCCTAGCCCTCCCGGGGGGTGTCTAACTCTAACCTCCCCCTGTTGGTGCCTAACCTTCCCCCCCTGTGTCTAAGTGCTAACATTCCCCACTTACCTTTGTTCTGGGAAGCCATCTGCCGGGATTCCTGCGTTGGGCCAAAGATGGGCGTTGGGATTTCGATGCCTATCTTTAGTACCAAGTCAGGATTTATATGCTTCCCGTGCTTCGGTATTCTGACTACATCCCATACAATATATATATACTGTATAAAGTATATATGCAGAGCTATATACATATTGAATGTGGCTCAAGTTTGCCTCAAGTCATCACCATTAATCAGCACGTGTTTTGCAATTGCCTTATATAGAAGCTGCAAAAGGTGCCTCCTAACAGTCATATATGCACATAATTGCTGATCTGAATAAGATGCATTTGTGTGAAATCACACTTACAAAATATCTTACCTGTATATGAAAATGCTCCTTTGCACCCCTGTTCTTGGTCTTCGGTAATAAGGCTTGATGGGGCCATTATGAGGGTAACTTGAAATAAAGTCTGAAGCTGAATGGTTTTTAATCTTGAAGCTGATCTATGAAGTTAACTATAGATAGGAAAGTTACAGTGAAAGTACTGTATCCATGAAATGGTGATTACAGTAATGGTCTAAGATTCCTTATCTGGACCTTACTAAAACTTCTTAATGCATTAAATCATATATTGTTACTACAACCTATCATGTAAACAGGATGGGTACGGTATGTCGACACTCTGGATCCTGACGCTGGCATCCCAATAGGGTTAGAAAACCAACACTTGCCAGTCAGTGTTCTAACGCTCTCCCTCCTCTAACCCACCCTCCCCGGTGCCTGATCCCAAATCTTTCCCTTCTCATAGTACATAAACATAACCTCCCCCTTCACGCACTCTAAACCTAACCCTCCCCCTAGTGCATGGGTAGCCAACCTCGGTCCTCGAGAGCTACTAACAGTTCACATTTTCCAGACCACCTAGCAGGTGCATAGGTGTATTTATTACTCACAAACACATTTGAAAAGATCCACAGGTGGAGCTAATTATTTCACTTGTGATTCTGTGTGGAGACCTGGAAAACATGCACTGTTGGTAGCTCAAAGAGATAGAACACAAAACGGGGCACTATACAACTAAAGAAAAAAGATCTCTTGGTTTAGTGGGAACACAGTGAAATAAAGAAGGACAAATGCACAGAGACAATTGAAGGGCCTCAGGTGATTGCCGCTACCAACAAAGGAGCTGAGCCTTTTTAGATACAACCAATACAATACAAATAGGTGCGCTATCTCTAGAGGTCTGAGTGTAACTTTATAGATAATAAATCCACTAAGGGAAAAAAAAAATAATAAATTGGCAAGAATTATCAAGATTGGAAAGTCCCAATGTAGTGTTAAAATTAAATCTTTATAGACAGTAAAATTATCCAGAAAGCAAAAATAAAAATAAAACAATAACACATGAATTAAAAATACATATATAAAACAATGACATATAAATCTATTGACATGAACATAAAGAAAAAATGATGAGCCTATGATGGTAATATCATTGGATCAATTGATCCTAGGATGATTCTTTGAACCCTATTCTGAAAACTGCCATGAGTGATGACTAAGTATCAAAACTCCAAGAATGTGCAACAGTGTTGCCAGTCTGTAACAATAATGTCCTTAATAGGTGGGATGAATGAAAGTGAATCCTCCCGTCTTGTATATAGTCTGATAAATCAGCAGCTGGATAAATTCATTAAATAACCATATGAGCAGCCAAGAAGGGAATTAGGACCTCATTCAGAGGCGGTCACACGGGAGCGATAGGTCGCACCCAAAGTGATCGAGAATATGCAAAACGAGCACTCAGTCGCAATGCACATCGTAACCGTGGAAACACCCACAACAATGAAAGCACACCTCCTATCTCTACGGCCTAATTCAGAGTTGGTCGCAGGCGGCAACCTACGTCAGCACGATTAACACCTGTTACATTGTTATTTGTCTACAAACATCGGTTGATAATTCTTGCCAATTTATAAAAATTTTTCCCTTAGTGGATTTATTATCTATCAAGTTACACACTCAGGCCTCTAGAGGTAGCGCACCTATTTGTATTGTACTGTTGGTAGTTCTTGAGGATCAGGGTTGGCTACCCCTGCCCTAGTGCCTAACGCTAACCCTCTCCCCAACTCTGCTACTTACCTTTGGGATTCCGGTGGTCGGGATATTGACCGCATCACATGTACACATATCGCCTTAAGCAATTTTGTATAGTCAGCATAGGAGTCTTTAAGTGACCATGAGGTATCTCCTGCTAAGTGACAAAACTGCTTTTTTTGTGTATCATTGTAAAAGACTATAAAAGCTTGTGTGAAACCTGTTAACTCTGGGCCTGATTCAGCATGGATCGCATTTGCAACGGCGTACGCAGATCGGCCAGTTGTTGAGTACTGAGCAATCATCTGCACTGTGCGTGTGTAGTGATCGCACTGTGATTACGGATACACTGTAGAATCCATCGCAGAATGAATGATAGGCCGACAGGTCAGAGCTACTGTAATTGTGCGTGAGGGGCCGATTTTCTCCAATGTCACCGATGTATATGCAGGACTGCGAGGTATTATGGAAGGTAGTAGCGAGCAGCGGTGGCAGACATTACCATATTTTGCAAATTCATTCCACGCAATTACGCAGCTGCGATCCGTGCTGAATCAGGCACTCTGCTCACAAATAAGCCAGGGATCCATGCTGCATGCTGGTTAATCTAATCTGTGCTTTGAGCTTTTTTTTATCTGGAAATGAACTCTGGCAAAACATGTGAAATACAACACATTGTACCAACTAATGCAGGGATCTCTCTGCATTTGCCCCATGTCAATATACATGTCATTTATCAGTACAATAGAATTATCAGCTACTTTATCTGTTCAATTATTTGGTAGCTATGTTTTCGCAGATCATGGAAAAAGGTAAAGAGAGAAGGTGCTTTTGTAATTCTTGTGGAACTGACTGGTTAGAAGATTTTTGCACACATCCATTCTAAGGATGGGAACAGGGCCAATAGGGAGGCTTCCACTGTGGTAGGATCTATTAAATCAGGATTATAGTCTGTATCAGAATTTAGCTTAATTGGCTTTAACAGCGTATTTAATATCACCAGTTATAAGTAACAATATATGCCGTGTTCTCATTGTCATCATGTTGATTGCCGTACTTCTATTTTGACCTCGCTTGACCTTGCTTGTGATCCGGACTCTGCCATTGATTGCTGCCTGGACTTACCTCTGCTTGTTAGCTCAATTCTTCTTTTCATGTTCCTTTCAACATCTTTTCCAAACTTTCCTCCTTGCATCCACCTTAGCCTATTTGCAATGCATGTGACTCTGTCAATTCCTCTATACTGACATATTATAATTTATTAAGGCTGATACAGAGTTGAGCATAAGCCCATATGGCTTGTGTGACAAACACTCTAAAATATTGAGAAAATGCAAACTGCTATGGGTACAGAAATAACGTTTTGTATCCAATCATAATCTTTTTAAGGTATGTGGACACATAGGCACTGTTATGGCGTCATTTCACCACCCTCTGATGCTATAGCAGCCTCCACCTATCTGGGAATGATATCCTACTAGATTATAGCACATTGAGTTCTTTTGGAGATAAGCACTATGTAAATAAAATGATGATGATGATGATTATTTTGAGATGTGGCACGGTGATTCACATCCATTCAGCCACAAGAGCATTTGGGGTGATAGTCACTGATGTCAGGAGCTAAGGTCTGACTCTTAAGCTGGCCACAGACATAGCGATATTTTACCCGATCTGGCCGATTCCGACACATTGGAACGACAGATCGTGTAAAATATGGCCAAATCCTGAGTAAATCGTGAGCCCCCACTCACAATCACGATACGATGCGCGTCCCCGCTGGTCGCACATCGCATCGTCAGATCTGCTGTGCAGTAGGGCAGATATGACAATCTAGGCGGCGATGCACTGTGATAGTCTGGATGCAGAAGAAATCGTATGAAGATTGTACACCAAATTGTGTGGAGATCGTGTGCAGAGCTGCCGGGGAGAGTTTCAAGGGAAATCGTACACATCGGCTGATTATGTGCAGATCGCCATGTGCGTGGCCAGCTTAAATTCCTCTCAAAGGTTTTTGATGTGGTTAAAGTATATGCCAGTGAGGTTTTTCCACAATAAACTTGGCAACACATTTTTGCTGTTATGTGCATTTTTTCTGCATATGCTTCTGTTCAGCTATGCATGCCCAATTTACTGTACTTACAACTCTGCATCATGCCCAGGTAATCCAATATAACAAATGCTTGAGGATTGTACTCTGTCGATATAAATTATTGCCTGTGGTGTTTTTCTGCATGGATGGGATCCATGTTGGAGGTCCCAGGTTCCTAGAGTTCTCTGATACAAGACATCATCAGCGTTTGATGATATCGATGAGGAAGAAGAAAGAGCGTCCATGTGACAATACCTACACATGTAGTTCGATACATTCACCCAATAGTAATAGGGACCAGTCTTAAAAAAAACCTTTATTACAGAAATGTACTCACCCAAATCATATTTATTGCAGTCCTAAATCCATAGTATTCTGTCCTTTTGTAATCAAAAAATGATCCATCTGAAAAAAAACTAAATAAACACTAAATAAACACCGTGATAGGTGTGGAACAACCTGCTTATATTGGATACCAATGCAAATTCATTAAATAGACCCTTTTTTAGTAACCCATCATAGCTGTTTGCCTCTGATTGGCTAGAGTGTGAGAAAAGAGCCCTTTTGGCTAGATGCTTATCGGCATTCAACATCAGGAAACATCAGTTTTGCCTGGGATAATTTCTCTACTTTTTACTGTACTGCAATAAAATTTAAGGTGGACAGATAGAGCTATCTTTTCATACCATGTTTGAGTAACTATCATTTTTTACAGGGACAAAAAGGTAGTAAAATGAAAAATCATGACCATCTTGAAGGTTTTTATTCATACAGTTTTATCAAGTATACTTAAATACAAACAGATACAATATAGAAATTGCACATTAAATACAAACATAAATGTTGTTTTCAAATGGGAATGTGCTTTCCTGCAAAATTCCAATTGGAAATGTCAATCAAGTAATCCAATAGACGGTGGTGACCTTCAGATCGTGTAGCCATGATGTAATGATTTTAATGATCAGCTGGATGGGTCAATATGCTATCAGCCACTAGAATATTCTAGATAGCGCTGCTGATAGTCATCATCATCTTTACATATTGTGGAGCATGCAGAAGAGAGAAACCTATTTGCTGGCCCAGACTTATTGAATTGTGCAGCAGTTACATGAACATGCCCTTACTGTACCAAGCCTAGACTTTCTTGCCCAAATTCAGCATCTTCAAGTAGACCCATGTCAAAATACAAAAACAGACGTGTATGTGCATTTTTGGTACACGTATGGAGTACGGAAATGCGTATCTTATGCAAAAAAGTGATGGACGGCATACTATAAATGAGCCCCTTAGTGTAAAAAACTGGGGACCTTAAAGGTCCAGTATAAATGTATTTTCATATAGGTAACTATTTTAAAAGCAGCTGGGAACCATAATAAATTGTTAGCAAATATTTTAAAATATCACTTGTATTCACAAAATATTCTGGTAAATGCCATTTATGAATTATTATAAAAACACGTAGACCTGATTTATATGCTTTTTATAGAGTACAGTGAATTTACTCTATTGAACTTGCTATTTTTGATAGACCTTATTCTGCACATCGCTAATCACTTACATTGAAAATGCTTTTAAAAAGAACACAATGTTCCTGAATGCGGAGGAATAAAAACTGCCAAACAAATATATTTTTACTATTCAGGATTCAAGAGTATTGGAACTTAAAATATGCGTGGTAACATATTTTCTCATAAATAGAAAGTTTTTCTTTGCCTTAACATTATTGTTCTTTTAAAGAAAATCATTGAACTTAATATAAGTGTTATTTGTATGTGAACATTCTTAAACATATTGTAGATGTAAAATGATCCATGCTGTTAGATAGCTTAAAGGTAGAGTGATCTTAAGAAATAAGTCCATTAATTTCAGTCACCTTTGTCAGATGGTGTGTTACAAAAGGTCGACAATAAATAGGATGACACTAATTTTGCCGACACCAAAAGGTCGATGTGGAAAAAGATAGACATGACAAAAGTTAGACAGTACAGACGGTCAACCGATACAAAAGGTCGGCACAAATTTTTTTCTAACCCTAATCTTCATCCTATATTAACCCTCCCTTAATGCCTAACCCTAACTCTCCCTCCTAGTGCCTTATCCTAAAAATAAACATGTGTTGACCATTTCCATGTGGACCTTTTTGAACGTCTAGACCTTTTGTACCTGTTAATCTTCCATGTTGACCTTCTAGTGTTGAGAAAATCATTGTCGATCTTGCCATTGTCGACCTTTTGTATGGAACCCTTTGTCAGCTAAGATCAAAGGGTCTGAGGTCAGGTAATTGTAGTCTTGCACTTATTCACCCACTGTTTGATTTATTTATTATTTTTTTTGCAAAATCATAAAACTTTTATATAAATAATAAATACAGTACTTTGTCTTTTTGTATGACTGGAGATATGAATGTTGTCTGTGGAAGGGGTGAGGTTAATATTTTGTAAAAACATGGAAGACATTTGCTCCACACCAATTCTCTGTAGAAATAACTCATGACAGTATGTAAATCTTAGCTGCACGCTTTAGGGTAGATTCACTAAAGCTTCTAAAACAGACAAGTGGAGGTGTTACCCATAGCAACCAATCATATTCTATCATTTTCTAGGATGCAATAGAGAACTAATATCTTAAATCTGATTGTGGGCAACACCTTCAATTGTCTGTTTTAGAAGTTTCGTAAATTTACCCCTTAAGCATTCCTACAAATGCCTGGTTATTCAGCCCAGCATGGATATGCAATAAAGGCCTGTTCTAGACCGATGATCCACTGTGCAACAGGATGGTGGCTGTCATACTTGGTTCTTCTTGCAAATGTTTGTTTCATACTCAATTGTTTGAAACTACTAGTCTTCTAGGACCTCTTTTGTGATGAAAATTCAACCCCTGCAGCAGCCCTAGCATGCAACATTTCTTCTTGGAAATCCTGGATATGGGAGGTGTCAGTTAGCCTTTGCAAATTGAAAGCAGGAGGACTACCTCTATTATTGAGGAGGTTGATGATAAAGGTGTTGGTGGTGAAGATTGCATGTGCTGGGATCTATCCACGTTGATGGTACAGTAGCTCATGCTGGACTGTTATGTTACACAATTTTTCAGATTTTGATAAATAATTAGCATGAACTTGCTGCAAATAACGTAACAGGAATGAGGAGCCGAGATGGTTAACATCCCTACCTCTACTTACTTTGACCTCACAAATGGTATAGTAGCCATGACAAATACTTTCAGGATTTGGAAAAAATAATTCCACATGAAAGAGGTGTCTTTTTTTGGTTTTATGCCCAGGCATGACCATATCTTTCTACTTTTTATCACTGCAAATAACTGCTGCCACTGGTGACTGACTTTGACACAAACTATTTCCTCCTCCTGAACACATTGATCATTAACATCCTCATTAGCATCAGTTACACAAATATCCCCCTCATCCTGTTGTACTTCCATGGCAGCATCCTCAATTTCCATGTACTCATTACTTTTACTACTACTACTCATCCTCACATTTGCAGAGTGTTCAAAAATGGTGGAAGGAGGCTTCTCTATTATCACAGTGTCAGAATTGTCAGACATACACATAGCACTCATGGACACCCTTAGAACGTAATCAAGGATCTCTGAAGTTTGTAATCACAGTTATTCTTTTTGTGCACTGATTTGCCTGTTTTAAATGTAACACATCTAGACTCGGAGTGAGAAGTTGTTGCATGGCTAGGTTTGAGAAAATCCCTTACTCTATTTTGCCCCAGCTTTTGCAATAAGCATCCTAGTGCATAAAATAGCAGTTGCAGGACCACCACTAGCAAAGAAAGGCCATTGTCTGAGCCTTTCCTTGCCACTGCCTGTGGTGTTTGGCATGTTGTAAATTTTTCGTTTTTCAGTAGTATATTTTCCTTCCATAGTTAGATATAATGTTTTCTTAACGATTGTAAAATATTGCCGGTGATGTTGAAAAAGTACTATGACTGGCAGCAGCTGAAGCACTAAAACTGGGTTGCTCCTGCTCTACTATCGATTGATCCATGATTGGTTTTATTGTACACCAGGACAAGAGTAAAGCTATTGTTGCTAAATTTACTGTAACTGCCACCACAACAAGGTAACGTGTTTCCTTTACCATGCAGTTTTATTAAGACTGTAGAATTTTTTTATACCAGCAAAACAAAGATTTTTACACACAGTAGCTGCCACTGAAAAACACATTCTTGTTTATGCACCAGGAACAGAAATGGTTTCCATTGCAAGAAATGTTTTGGGGAGCAGATGATGGGGATACCATCACATCAGTAGCTGCCACTTAAAGGCACACTATGTACATTTTTAAATTCCTTTACAAAACACTGGCAATTGTTTTTATGCACATGGTGCAGAAAAGGTCTCCATTGCAAGATTTGTTTTGGGGAGCAAATGATGGGGATACAAACTTTACACAGAACAGTAATATACTGTATGTACACTGTGTCTCATCACACACCTTGCAAATTTTTTATAACAAGAAAAGAGAGATTTTTATGGGGTGCAGCTCAGACACTGCAAAGTATTTTTGGACAAATAATCTTAAAATCACAAATCAACACTGTCTCTGCCCTCATACACAAGTGACAAAAATATACTGCAGTGTAGATAAATTTCCCTGGAAAAAAAAGTGCAAGTTCACTTTAACAAACAATCAAGAGCCTATTTTATTTTTGCAGCACCACACACAGT
The DNA here is from genome assembly GCA_031769625.1 of Taudactylus pleione. Classification (NCBI taxonomy): domain Eukaryota; kingdom Metazoa; phylum Chordata; class Amphibia; order Anura; family Myobatrachidae; genus Taudactylus; species Taudactylus pleione. The sequence goes on from JAUIMM010000014.1 coordinate 31,278,551, forward strand.
AGTCTGTTAGTTTGCAGTGTGTGTCTGACAAACACATACAGTACAGTAACAATGATGTCTGCAGTCACCCTACCCACCCACGATGATGCTTGATCATGAGGTAGGGACTTATATGCATTCCAAAACATGCAAGATCATTTCCAGGATGATGTTTTGCTCGTTCTGGGATCCGAACTTGGCAGGAAGACCCAAGCCGAAACTCTGATGCACTTGGAGTGCCAAACCTTTTTTTGTATTCAGATACACATAATTGTTTTGCCACACTTTTGAAATTATTTTATTTATTGTGTACTTCTACAGTTTTTAATTAAGTTCAATTTTCACACTAATGGAAATGGCATCTGTAAGAAAGTGGCAGAATCAATGCCAAAAAAGTGGGCGAATGATGCAACCTACAATGCAATATTGAAAAACCTTTGTGCAAGGGAGGAGTTGCAATTTCTTCTGGTGTTATCAAACCGGACTCATATAGATACATAAAAAATATTGAAATACCGTGCTCCACTGATGAGATACAATACCACAATCTAAAGATATCAGTTCAGATATTAGGATATATACGATAGTTCTCTTGGTTAATTTTCTCTAATCATTGGTTAATAGTCCTGTCCAAACATTGGAAAACCCATCACATGTATAAAAGAAAACAAAAGTACTCCTAGTGCGGTAAGTTCTGAAATCTTAAAAAAAAAATAGGATAGGCCCAAGTCCTAAAACTACGAATGTTTCTTCTAATGTGATGGTGAAATATCAGGAATAGGGATCAACCTTAATGAACAGATATACACAGTGATGGCGCTCTTTTAACTCCTTGTCTCGCTTTTATGGTGTTACCATGTACATATATCTAGCTCTTTGTACTCCTGTAGTGGTTTCTTTGACCCCTTCCGAGTCATGCTTATTATAAAAAAGCCGTTTTTTATGATGATAATAATGACTACTATTCTCAGCTGTATTATTTGCTTGTGACTTGAATATATACCAGCCTTCCACCACAAATATTGATAGATTCTTGAATGCAAAGCATCTTCCATCCATAGACTTGGAGAATAGTCAGTTTCTTAATAGTATATAGTAAGAGGAGAAGGTGGGATATAGACTTCCTACCTGGACAAGGTGGGTTTATTATCCGTTTTTATAAGATGTTTAAAGATATGTTGGTCTGAAGCTTGTTCAATGAAGCTTCCGACAAGGGGTATTTTCCTCATGAGGCCCAGAATGTGGCACTGTCTAAAACTGGGAAGAATGCATCCTCTGTACAGAACTACCGTCCAATAGCCTTATTGGTCTATACAAAATAAGTTGCAAATAGGTTGGGCCCGTTAATACCATCATTGGTTAAACAGGATCAGGTAGGATTTGTTATGGGTAGACAAGGCATTTGACAGGCTGCATTGGGGCTACCTGACTGCTGTCCTGCAACCCTTTGGGTTCCGTGATCCGTCCCTGGCCTCCATATTCGCTCTTTATTTTAATCTATTTGCTAGTATTTTTTCTAATGGTCTTCTCTCCTCAGTCTTCTTTATTTCTTACAGCACTCGTCAGGGGTGTCTGCTCTCCCCCTTGATGTTCATGCTTGCTATCGCACTTTTAGCTGAAATGATCAGGACTACTTATTCCATTCAAGGCCCCCAGTTATATATTTTATTGTATAATAACGGGAGAAGGAAAAGGGGTTGTTGGACGGGCGCACAAAGAAGAAAGTGATAAATAAAATTTAACTTTTATTAATTGTTGATTTAAAATATATCCCAATTTATTGGGAAATATACAGTGAAATATAAGGATTAAAACTTTTATTTAGACAAAACAAACATGTATCATAAAATGGTAGGTCCACTAATTAATTAATTGATAATATGGGGTGGTTGTATACCTCTTGGAATTGGAAATATATTTATTAATAAATGATGGAAATATTCAGGCAAAAAATGCAATATTATTATATTGATATTAATTGATCAACTATTACTAACTAGTATTGCCTGATTGTATTAATGATGTACTTATAATTCCAATCCACTATAGTTATTATGTATAGGTAGCGGTTTCAGAAATTAAGTCCGTTGCTGTTAAATAGCAGCAATATTCATGAATCACTGTAGAAAATAATATAAACCTTATATATGTCTCATATTATATGTGATATAATTCAACAATTGTTAATATCTCATTGACAATATAATTTCACAAATAACGTTCAACTGACTATATAATAGTCTGAGACAAAAATCCCCTATTACATAGTATGTTCCACAGTGTGAGACACTAATTGCTACTAAAAGGCAGTAGTGTCTATAAATCACTGTTTGTCAGTAATACTGATAGCAGTGAAATTTTGATTTGATTCTTAAATGGCAGTCTGGATGACTGTGTGTCAATTTAAACCAGTTTTTCACACAAAATAATATTTTCCACAGTGTGAGCCGCTACGCAACATATTCCAATACAATATTATATAAGTACTAATGCCCAACAATAATCATAGTGGAGCTGCCAGTGACGGATTATTTTATCCCATAATATTTGTTTATTTGCAAATGATGTTCTGTTGTATCTCACTAGCCCTGAGTTCTACTCTATTTAATCCTTGCACACTATTCTGGAGGAGTACTCCCATGTCCATTTATATGTTGAATGCATCTAAAATGGAAACACTTCCCTTTAAATGTTCCTTTTGGATTTGTTATATGTGCTTCATTGTACATTATACCTGACAAAGTGAAAGCCTTATTTTACTAGGGATACAGATCCCAACTAAGGAAGATGAGATAATTTCTTGCATTTACCAGCTTCTTCTTGGAAAATTGGTTCTTCTCAAAGAATGGATGTCCATGTAATCTGATGCCTGGGATGCATTGCAGCATTGACAATGGTTTTAAAACTTTATTTGTTATATTTGTTCTGCACCATTCCTAGGATGCTACCTCATTTACTCTTTGCTAAATTGTATATAGTGACCAAATATATTTGGTAGTTAAAGAAACCAGGGATGTCTTTACCTAAATCAGAAGGAACTTTCCCAAACTTGGAATTTAACGAGCTTGCTTCTATTCTGAGTTAAGCTAGAGATTGGTTTGAGGTTGGGTGTCCATGGGTTACTCTTGAAATGGGCATGTCACATCCATTTACTTGGTCAGATTTATTACGAGTTACCTTTGCAGAAGTAGATATCAAGCATTGACCCTTCTACATTTGTGTCAGTTACTCTTCGTGCATGACATAAAGTGGTACATTGTTCTGATGGCCTCAGTCTTACTACCACTATTCTTACTTTGGAAGGGGTGACTAACTTGATCTCTTATCCACAGTTCAATAACTGGCAGAACTGTGAGATGGTTTAGCTGATGGAGGTCTAATGGTAGTTTTCTCCCCTTATCCCAAATCCAATCTTCCTTTCCAATTCCTCATCTGGATTATTATAAATACCTCCAGCTTTTGCATTGGTTACAGAGCCTACAGACTTGCCCAACTATATTAGTGGCCAACACACAGTATATTGTGGCAAGATTTACTTCAGCTGGTCATAAAGGATGATATCTCTTGGTTGTACCATTTGTTATGAAACTCCTACACTATTACTTAAGACCCTTAAAGTCCCTCTATGGAGGGTTTTGTGTCTATAACAACCACCCGCTGTTCCCTTAGTGTTAGACGCACACATCGGTACTTAGGCAGCTGCCCGGTCTTATACCTCCGAACAGTAGGGGCTTATGCAAAAGACAGGAGATCACTAGGTAATAACTGGAGTAGTGGTGTATAAGCAACAGGAGTATGGCAAGGACACAGTTAACTGAAATACTGACACTAGTTTTGTTCAGTACACTGGAACAGGTAGGAGTAAGGGTATAATATGCAGACAGAGGATATGGACTTCATGTAGAGTAATGCAATTCTTGAAGTGGAGCACAGTATAAAACCACATGCAAGTAATAGTGGAATGCAAGTAATAGAATGCAAGTAATAGTTCTCTTGAATCTGTACCACAGTTCTAAATGCAGTAGCAATGGTAAAACACAGTCATTATTTTTTCAGCGGCAACAGCATAGCATAGCAACCCCATATAGAAAAGCAGTGATGTTTTTAATAGTGATTTCAGCAAGGCACAGGTGGATTGCTCAGCAGACAATGAATGCAAAGATCACACAGCAGTATACGAAGGAGCATATATATCAGCAGAGGTAATGCACAGTAGTGTAATACTGAGTAAATCCTTCAGGAAGAAAGCTAGGATATTTGGAACAGTAACCAAGAACAGGGACCGAATGACAAGGTTCCAAGAAGAAGTATCACAAGCATGGACATGTGGAACTGACTGCTTTTTAACAGCTCTGGAAGCCAATCAGCTCTTAATTAAACAGATGAATAGCAGCTGCTGGCTGCACGTAGAAGTAACAAATACAGGACCAGAAGGCACTGTGACTGCAAAGAGTCCTGGTAACCTAGCAACCACTGGAATCACCAGATAATGCAGCTTGCATGATGTGGCATCCCGGTCATCTAGCAATGATCGGGACCCGCAACAGAGGAGAACCGCGACGGTGGTTCGTAACAATTAATTGCCCACTTCCTGATTTCTTCAGCTTTTGCTTAAAATAACACTGAATATAAGACAAAGACTGCTTGAGTAAACACAAAATACAGTTTTTAATTTGAACATTTTATTTATTGCAGGATAAAAGTTATCCAACACTTGTATCACCTATGTAATTGCACCCTAAACCTAAGAACTTGTTGTGCGTCCTTTAGACACAAATGCAATAAAAAAAATCTGTTTACTAGAGAAGTCTTTCACATCATTGTAGAAGAATTTTGGCCCACTCTTCTTTGCAGCGTGCATGTGTGCGTATCTGTGTGTGTATATGTATGTATATAGATTTTCCTTTAGGTACACACTATATATATATATATATATATATATATATATATATATATACATTGTTTTTAACACCTTGTTATAAAGGATGGGTACTAGTTCTCTTAGAACACATTCTTTTGTATATATGTATATTTCCCTTAATTAACTGTTATTTTTATTGGTGTGTATATAATATCTCTATATGTTTATTATTCTTATATGCATATACTTTGTGGTATTGTACTTCTGCATTGACAGTGGTATACAATATTGGCGAATTATACAAATTTTTAGATTGGTGATGTTTTGCTAATAATTGCACAGCAATGTGATACCTTAATTCAATCAGGTTTTATATACATCTTATGTTTATGTATGTATGTGTGTGTATGTGTATATATATATATATATATATATATATGTGTGTATATATATATATATATATATATATACGTGCAATTTTTTAAAGATTTTTTAAAGACCATTGTAATTAATAATCCCTCAAGTTCTATATAAATATTAATATTGCTTATGCATAAACAAAATATATATATTCCAATTATTTCTAATTCCTCTGAGACGTTCATTTATTTATTCAACTTTTGCATCGCTGGTTTGCTGCTCCCCTTAGCACAGTTGGTTTAGATGCAGCAATTAATGAATGACTGCAGATTTACCTGTCCTCCCATTGGAGGAGAGTTCTTTTTCTCTTAATTGAACTATCCAATCAGCTAACAGCGGGTACTATTTACATCCGGCTAGCGGGATGCATGACGAGCTTCCTTGAAAAAAAACCCTGCGAAACGCACGTCGGCACCACTCACAGGGTTCCTCTGTGCGCACGGAGGTCCCCTGCACCTTGGATCATTGACCATCCTGCTGTGTTATCTATCGCTACTACAGACCAGGTACTTTTCTCCCTCCCTGCTCTCTCTCCTACTGCGGCTCAGTACGGGCACACTGCACTGCTTGTCATCAGTGTGCTGTCACAAGTACAGCAGAGGCAGCAGAAGCAGCTGCTTACTTTCTTCACTGTGTCATTACCCTGAAACTCTCATTCCCAATCCAATGTACATCAAGATTGGGAAAAGCAGATTTCATGGTATGTTAGAGCACAGGTACTATTTTTCACCAGAGAGATATATTCTATTGGGGGAACCTGGTACCCTTTCTTTACTGTATTTATACCAGTTTACAGATTGATAGCAATATCAATTTGTTATTGTCTATATTCTTTTCTGGAATTTCTTCCAGATATCATGCTCGTCATTTTGTATAGTTTTTTATTCCATTTTTAAAGATTCCATTAAAGATTTACTTTTTATTTCACTAATAGGAGGTGTGCCTCTCAACAGGAGTACCTTTTTGTGCCCTTGCCTACCCTGTTCATCCATAGATTCTGCTCAGTGGGTGCACCCTCCTGTAGACTGCAATATCCGATTTGCTAATATTGTGTAGGAATCAATTTGAGCAACTATATATCCATTGTTGTATTTATCTCTATCTTTCCTGTGCGGTGATCCTCCATTTTGTTTGTTTTTTTCTCCATTACCTTTTCCTTCCCTTTTTTCCCCTTTGATAGCAGACTTTCTTTAATACAGCCACACAAGGGTTTTCAAGCATGAACTGCCTGTTTAAGGTCCTACCACACCATCCAAATTGAATTCAAGTCAGGACTTTGACTAGGCCACTTAAAAACCTTAATTTTGTTTATTTTGAGATATTCAGAGGTGGAGTTGCTCTTGTGATTTGGATTATTGTTTTGCTGCATAAACCAAATGTGCATGAGCTTCAGATCATGGACAGATGATCGGACATTTTCCTCACAATTTTGTGGTAGAGAGCAGAATTTATGATTCCATCAATTATGGCAAGTTGCCCAGGTTCTGAAGCAGCAAAGCATCCCTACACCATCATGACTCCTGCAACCATGTCTGACTGTTCCTATTGTGAAATGCTGTATTAGCTTTACACCAGATGTAACTGGACCCATGTCTTTCAAAAACAATAAATTTTGACTCATCAGTCCACAGAACATTAGTCTAAAAGGCTTAGGGGTTGTCAGTGTATTTTTTGGCAAATGTGTGACAAGTCTTTATGTTCCTCTTGGTGTAACATGCCGCCACGTTGTGAACGCTGAGAGATCGTTCTCTGAACTTCTCCTACCAGCTGTGTCTTCCCTGGTCTGATCGAATTGGCTCCTGTGGCTATTTCTTTCTTGTGCGTAGGCTGCTCAGATGCTGGTGATAGCGTTTTCACGTGTTTCCGATTCTGGTGGTTAGTCTCCTGTTCAGTTGAGTATCCAGTTCTCCTGCCTGTTCTGTATAGTCTCCTGCCATTTGTGTCATCTAGGTGGCATGGTCCGCATTCCAGTGTCCTGCCGTTCATGTCATCTAGGCGGCACGGGATGCACTCCAGCGTCTCCAGTCTATGCATTCCAGTGTCCTGCCATTTGTGTCATCTAGGCGGCACGGCCGCACTCCAGCGTCTCCAGTCTGTGTATTCAGTGTACTGCCTCTTGTGTCATCTAGGCGGCACAGGCCACTATCCGTATACTGCCGCTTGTGTCAACCCAGCGGCACACGTCACACATCAGCGTCTTCTGGACGCTATCCAGTGTACTGCTGCTTGTGGCCCCAGGGTTATCTTGCCAAGTGTCACCAGCCCTCAAGGCTGCTACACATCATCAGCCCTCGAGGCTGCTACAATGCCCAAGGGCCGCATCTTGCTACACTGCCCAAAAGCCGCATCAAGCTACACATAATCATCCCTCAAGGCTGCTACACGGCTCAAGGGCTGCATCTTGCTACACAGCCAATTGGCCGCATCTAGCTACACATCATCAGCCCTCAAGGCTGCTACACAGCCCAATGGCACCATCACGCCAAGTGTCACCAGCCCTCAAGGCTGCTACATGGCCCAAAGGCCGCACCTTGCTAAACACCACCAGCCCTCAAGGCTGTTAAATGGCCGCATCTTGCCAAGTGTAACCAGCCCCCAAGGCTGTTGCTGGACTCTGCTCTTGGGGATACCCCTCTATCCTTAACACTTGGTTAGCAGTTTTCATCTTGCAACTCTCCCATGGATACCACTTGTGCCCATTCTCTTTCTCTTGGTGGAATCATGAATGCTGACAGTTACTGAGGCGAGTGAGGCCTGCAGTTCCTTTTATGTTTATCTGGGTACTTTTGTGACTTACTAGATGAGTCATTGATGCGCTATTGGAAGAATTTTGGTAGGCTGGCAACTCTTGGGAAGATTTACCACTGTTAAAGTTTCTCCATTTGGAGATAACGGCTCTCAATGTGGTTTGTTGGAGTCCCAGAGCATTAGAAATGGATTTGTAACTCTTTCCAGACTGCTATATTTAAAAAATATTTTCTCACAATTTATTTTCATCATGGCATACTGTGATGCTTGTTGAGACCTTGTACTCAACTTTATATTGCTGGACAGGTTCTATTTTAGTGATGTTTCAATTCAACAGGGTGACAGTAATCAAGCCTTATTGTGCCTAGTCTAATCAAAACCAATTCAATTCTGTTTTTATACTTGGCTGAATGAGTAGCTAAGGGAGAAATTACTTTCTACTTCAGGGTCCATAGGGTTCCACAGGATACCTTGGGGTATAGGTGTGACGTCAGTAGCAGGGCACCAAAGAGTTAAGCTTTCAGCCTCCCAGGATGCACTAGGTCCCCCTCCTATACCCCGCCCCCGGGCCAAGGCACCTCAGTTTAGTTTGGTGCCCGGCCGGCGTCGGGTGCACCTGTCGGAGTGGGGGCTCGTAGAGCCCCTGAAGCTTTCTTCAGTGCAGCTGTGGCTGCACATCTGGATGTACAGCATGGACAGTCAGTCCTGACGTCCATGCTGTCTTCCCTACACCCCCGCCGGTACCAGAACGCCGGTACCGATCCGGGGATGCTGGTGAGCATCTGGGGTCACAGCTAGCGGTGACCCCAGATGTTCTGGACCATGGCCGGATCCAAGGGGGACAAAGGTAAGCAGCGGGGTCCCGCGGTGGGTCCCCGCTGGTCACATGGTCCTAAGTCCCCAGGCAGGGGGCTCCCTGGGGACTGGCTGCAGCGTGGAGCCAGGTACTGAACCTGCGCTTTCCACTACCCCCTGGGACAGCGGACCGCAGCAGAGCGGTAGCGCTGCAGCGTCCCAGGGGTTAAATGCATGCCAGGGGAGTGCGCCTTCCCTGTCTCACAGCCGGCGCCTCCCCCGCTGCACACAGCCCTCTCTGCACTGTGCTGACTGGCCCTGTGCAAGCGCTCCTCCCCCAGGCCAGCTTCTCTCTGCTCCTCGGCGGCCATCTTCTCTGCAACGCATGGTGAACGCTGCTGGAAGTCTGGAAGGAAGCATCGTGGTCTGGGTCCCCCCGCATACCTCTCCTCCGCTGTGGCTCAGGTCTGTGTATGCAGCGCTGTGTTCTACCAGGCCCTGTGTCTGTGTAGTTGAGTGATCAGCGCTGTTAGTGCAGGAATTGTTATTTCTCTGCATTGTATGTGACTGTGCTAGCGCTGCCTGTAACTTTTCTTTTCTAAACTGTCAGCTTTATTACTGTCCCTGTTCTTTCTGCTAAAGCCCTTGCGGTGCGGTGCTGCAGGGTGGTCTCGCCTATTTAATACTTAATTGGTGAGAGAGGTCACATACGTGGTGCCATCATGTCTGAAAGTGATTCTCCCCTCCGGCTACAGTGTACCACGTGCAAAGTACCGTTAGCGGAGGGGGAGGGTAGCGCGGAGGGCCTTTGCTGGCAGTGTTTGTCCATGGCGCGGCCTATTACGATTACAGCACCGGTACAGGAGCCGCCCTGGGCTTGTTTCGCTCAGGCGTTAACAGCTTTAGTGGGCCAGTTAGCTCCGCAGCCCGCGTTTACTCCGATGGGTTTGTCCCAGCAGTCTGTGGTGTTGTCACCCATGCAGGGGTTCCCATGACAATTGGTGGTACCCCACAGTCTCCCTATTTCCCCGCTCCCGGGTTCTCAGGAGCCAGCGTGGGTTAACTCCCTGACGAGTTCTGTACAGCACTTATCGGATGTGTTGCAAGGGGAGTCTGTGATGCGGCCTCATAAAAGGCCGGTGGCGTCTCTGTCCGCTCCTTATGAGGATGACGAAGGGACGTCTGATGATGGGGAGATTCTGGATCCTTACGATCAGGAACCTCTCCATACTAAGGACGCTGATGCTAAGTCCAAAGTATATATTCCTGGACTTATTCGGGCGGTCCGCACAGCCTTGGTGATTGAGGACGAAGTTCTCCCAGCGGCTAAATCTAAGTATGCCTTTTTCAAAGATGTGAAGGGCGATGCCACAGTCATTCCTCTTTCGGGTCAGTTGGTGGACCATTTAGAGGAGGCGTGGAAACAACCTGGCAAAAGATACCAGCCGCAGAGACGCCTGGCGGTGGCTTATCCGTTCGCGGATAATTATTTTGCTAAGTGGGAATCCCCTCCACAGGTGGATTCTCACGTGACCCGTCTTGTCCGTAGTGCCACATTGCCGATGCCATCCATGTCCTCCCTTAAGGATGCTACGGACCGCAAGGTAGAAATCTGCCTGAAGTCCGCTTATTCCCTTGCAGGGGGGGCAGCACGGCCGGCTATGGCCATTTGCTGGGTTGCCAGAGCGATGGAGCGCTGGGCGGATTCATTAGAGGCTTCTTTTGAATCCGACTGTCCGGCCGAACAGGCGGAGTTGACTGGCAATCTCCGTGATTCGGCCACTTACATCAACGAGGCGGCTCTAGACATTAGTACTCTGGTGTCTAGAATTTCTTCAGCAGCGGTAGCTGCTCGTCGCACCTTGTGGCTGCGATCCTGGAAGGCGGACGCAGATTCCAAGAAAGGTCTGGAAGCGTTGCTGTTTACCGGAGAAGTTCTCTTCGGTCCGGATCTGGATAAGATTGTGGCCACGCTGGCGGCAGCCAAATCTGCTTGTCTTCCGTCGGCCGCTGCTCCTTCTGGTTCTGGACCATCGTCCTTTCGGTCATCTAGGGCCCAGGGCAGGCCCAAACCACAGTCGTTTCCTCGTCAGGCTGGCCCTAAGAAATCGGTCAAGCCCCGGAAACAGGCATGGAGTACCAGACGTCCGGCCCCCAAGCCAGATGACAAGCCTGCGGCCTGACGGTCCGGGTCTCCCCTTGGGGGATCCCAGGGTGGGAGGCCGCCTGCTGCAGTTCTCCCGGTGTTGGTCGTTCACTACGACAGACACTTGGGTTCTGGAGGTGGTCTCCCACGGGTACGCCCTCTCCTTCCGGCACAGACCCCCGGCTCGATTCTTCACCACGGGTCTACCATCAGACCGGAACAAGGCTACGGAGCTGCGGAAGGTATTGCACACTATGCTCCAGGCTGGAGTTATAGTGTCTGTTCCATTCTCCCAGAGGGGCCAGGGTTTCTATTTAAATCTATTTTTGGTACAGAAACCCAATGGGTCATATCGTCCGATTCTCAACCTCAAAGCACTCAACAAGTCTTTGCGGGTCCCGAAGTTTCGGATGGAGACCCTACGGTCCATCATTCTGGCGCTGGAACCTGGGGACTACATGGTGTGATTGGACATACAGGACGCTTACCTGCATGTCCCTATTCTTTTGCGCCATCAAGAGTTCCTTCGGTTTGCAATCTGCAGCGACCACTTCCAGTTTCGGGTGTTACCTTTTGGCCTGGCGACAGCACCACGTGTTTTCACCAAGGTGATGGCGGTCATGGCGGCTTCTCTGCGGCTGCAAGGAGTCCGCATGTTGCCATACTTGGACGACCTGTTATTGGTGGCAGGATCTCCGGAGCTCCTGTTACACCACTTGGACCTGACCATTGCACTGCTGCAACGGCACGGCTGGCTAATCAACTGGCAGAAGTCCACTCTAATCCCGTCTCGGAGGATTCTGCATCTTGGAGCCTTATTGGACTCGGGACAGCAAAGGATCTTCGTGACGGAGGACAAGATCTCTGCTTTACAGTCAAGGGTGCGCAGTTGTCTGCACAGCTGCCGGGTGTCCTTACACTCGGCGATGAGGTTACTGGGCTCCATGGTGTCGGTGTTCGACATGGTGGAATACGCCCAGTTTCACTCCAGACCTCTGCAGCACCTGATCCTGTCCAAGTGGAACGGGCTGCCTCAGTCTCTGAAGTTCCAGACGATTGTGCTCACCCCGGAGGTTCGCCTGTCCCTTGCGTGGTGGTTAAAGATGACCCACCTCAACAAGGGATGTCCGTTCTGGGTTCCAAATTGGGTCCTGTTGACAACGGATGCCAGTCTTCGGGGCTGGGGAGCAGTTTCGGGTCCACACTTGTTCCAGGGCAGGTGGACGCCAACAGAAGCTGAGTTTCCAATAAATATCTTGGAACTCCGTGCGGTCTTCAATGCTCTCCTGCAGGCACAGCGGTTTCTCCAGGGTCACCCGGTGCAGGTCCAGTCGGACAGTGCTACCACAGTGGCCTACATAAACAGGCAAGGAGGAACTCGCAGTCGGGCGGCTCTCGTAGAGGTCTCTCGGATCCTGGTTTGGGCGGAGCGCAATCTTCCGGCCATATCAGCGGTCTTCATCCCGGGAGTGCTAAATTGGGAGGCGGACTTTCTAAGTCGCCAGGACGTTCATCCAGGGGAATGGTCCCTGCACCCGGACGTTTTTCAACTACTGGTGGACAGGTGGGGTCTTCCAGAAATCGACCTCATGGCGTCCCGGCACAACAACAAGTTGCCGGTGTATGGGTCTCGCACAAGAGACGAAGGGGCGTCTCTGGTGGATGCTCTGTCCGTCCGGTGGACGTTCAGGTTCGCATACCTGTTCCCTCCGGTCTCCCTTCTTCCACGGGTAATCCGGAAATTCAAACAGGAAGGAGGGACGCTCCTGTTGATAGCTCCCGCGTGGCCCAGACGGCACTGGTTCTCAGACCTTCAGGGTCTGTCTGTGGACAGTCCTCTGCGGTTGCCGCTATGACCGGACCTTCTGTCTCAGGGTCCTTGTCTTCACCCGGACCTGACTCGGCTGTCTTTGACGGCGTGGCTGTTGAGACGGCCATGCTGAGGTCCCGGGGGTTTTCCAGCTCTGTGGTGCGTACCATGTTACGAGCTCGGAAACCGTCTTCCGCGAGGATATACCATCGCGTGTGGCATACGTTCTTCCAGTGGTGTCGACCGAGAGGGTATGCACCGCGGGAGTTTCGTCTGTCTCGGATTCTCGCCTTCCTGCAAGCGGGACTAGATCATGGGCTTCGCCTTGCTTCTTTGAAGGTACAGGTTTCAGCCCTATCTGTCTGGTTTCACCGTAGGATTGCTACAATCCCGGATGTGCGCACCTTTATGCAAGGTGTTCTCCGTATTCAGCCGCCCTTTGTTCCACCTGTGGCGCCTTGGGATTTGGCTGTGGTCCTGAGGGCTCTCCAAGGACCGCCGTTTGAACCACTGGGCTCAGTGGATCTTAAATGGCTAACAGCTAAGACTGTTTTCCTTCTGGCCATTGCTTCGGCCAGACGTGTTTCTGAGTTAGGGGCTCTTTCTTGTAGACCCCCTTTCTTGGTTTTTCATGGGAACAGGGCAGTGCTCCGCACTCGGCCCGAGTTTCTTCCCAAAGTTGTTTCCCAGTTTCATGTTAACGAGGAAATAGTTGTTCCGGCCTTTAACTCACCGGGTCTTTCCGTGGGTGAGGCCTCTTTGGATGTTGTGCGGGCCTTAAGGACTTATGTTGACCGCACTTCTTCGTTTAGGAAGTCGGACGCTTTGTTTGTCCTCTATGGCTTCCGTAAAAAGGGTTGGCCTGCTTCAAAGCAAACTTTGGCAGCCTGGATCCGTATGGCTATTTCTGAAGCTTATCTTCATGAAGGCCTACCGGTCCCTCCTTCTCTGAAGGCTCATTCCACTAGGTCTGTGGGTCCTTCGTGGGCAGCTCGACGTGGTGCCTCGGCAGTTCAGATCTGCAAGGCTGCTACGTGGTCTTCTGTCCATACCTTCGTGAGGTATTACAGGTTTGACACCTTCGCCTCTCAGGATGCTTCCTTCGGGCGGCGGATTCTCCTTTCTGCACAGGAGCGTCCCCACCCTTAAAGGATACTGCTTTGGGACATCCCCAAGGTATCCTGTGGATACCCTATGGACCCTGAAGTAGAAAATATGAGATATGGTAAGAACTTACCCTTGTTATCTCTATTTCTACGAAGTCCATAGGGTTCCACAGGACTCCCGCCCTGTCGCACCTGTGCTGCAGATGGGCTTTGCTCTGGTCACCGGTTTTCCGTCTCCCTCTGGTGAGAATGTGATTCTTGTATGTGTCCAGATCTTTGTTCTCTCTCTTCCTTCTCCTCCTCCGGCCTATGGCTTGGTAACTAACTGAGGTGCCTTGGCCCGGGGGCGGGGTATAGGAGGGGGACCTAGTGCATCCTGGGAGGCTGAAAGCTTAACTCTTTGGTGCCCTGCGACTGACGTCACACCTATACCCCAAGGTATCCTGTGGAACCCTATGGACTTCGTAGAAATAGAGATAACAAGGGTAAGTTCTTACCATATCTCATATTTTTTCACACAGGGCCAGTTGGTGTTTGATAACTATTTTCCTTCAATAAATGAAATGATAATTTCTATACTGTATTTTCTGTTTGCTCAGGTTGTTTTTGTCATATTAAATTTTTTTTGAAGATCTGAAACAATTAAGTATGACAAATCGGCAAGCATAGAAGAAATCATGAAGGGCCAAACACTATTTAATGCCACTGTATGGAGAAAGTATTTGCAGAACAAAGCAATAATATTCTGGGGCAACAATTTGGGGGTAGTTCATGCTATAAATCAGCAAACTGCTTCAACAATCCTAGTGATTATATTTCTTGCGAGGTTAGTCCAGTGCTGCTTCATGTTAAATAGAAATATTTCTGCACAGTATGTCCTTGAGGTGGGAAAAATATAGCAGATTCCCTTTCCTGGCCTGGGTTTAACATGTTAGTACCTCATGCTGCCTTAATAAGAGGCTCTTCCTCTGTTTGGCTGCTTGAAGAGCTGAATTAGAGGCACTAGGGGAAAAGGTGCTGGCCGTAGCAACTTTGGGGTCATACAAATATGTGTGGCAAGAGTGGGTGTCCTTACAGGACTACAATCGGAATAGAGGTAAGAGCGGGTGATGCTAGCTTTTGTTTGCTGTATGAGTATAGCAGATCACACGCAACTGTTAGGTTGCTTCTGGGCATTTCTTTCTTTGCCCAGCTGTATGTGGAGCCTAATTATACCAATGGGTTCCTAATATGTAAAGCCCTTAAGGTCTGTGCCAGAGTTTCTCCCCTGCGTTGCCTTATAGGCGTCAGCCAAAAGCAGGGCCAGATTAAGGTCTGTGGGAGCCCCTGGGCAACAAACTTGTGGGGGCCCCTATATACCACCGTCCCCTGTAGTAATGCCCCTTATGCAGTGCCCCCAGTAGTGGTCCCCCTATGCAGTGCCCCCAGTAGTGCCCCTTATATAGTGCCCCCAGACCCATTAGTGGTCCCCCCTATGCATTGCCCCTTATATATTGCCCCAGTAGTGGTCCCCCTATACAGTGCCCCCATTAATGCACCTTATATAGTGCCCCCAGACCCAGTAGTGTCCCCCCTATGCAGTGCCCCTTATATAATGCCCCAGTAGTGGTCGCCCTATACAGTGCCCCCAGTAGTGCACCCAGACCAAATAGTGGTCCACTCTATGCAGTGCCCGTTATATAACTCCTCAGTAGTGCCCCTTATATAGTGCCCCCAGACCCAGTAGTGGTCCCCCCATGCAGTGCCCCTTATATAGTGCCCCCAGTAGTCCCCCCTTATGCATTGCCCCCAGAAGTAGTCCCCCCCTATACACTGCCCTGAGTAGTAACCCACCCCTATTCAGTGCTGCCAGTAGTTGTCCTATGCATTGCCCCCATGAAGCGGCCCCCCATGCAGTGCCCCTTACACACACAAAGAAAACCCCCACACACAACTTACCTGAAATCCCGCTCCTGACGTGATCGCCACTGTCCGCTCCGGCTCCTCTTCTCCTGCAGTATGGGAGAGATGTCAGCATCATGATGTGACTCCCATCATCACCCGGGGGGGATCCGGAAGACGGAGCTCATAAGTGAGCTCCAGCCGGCTCCCTCCGTTGAAGCAGCAGCCAATGAGAATCTGTATGACTCTCATCGGCTGCTGTAACAAACACACAGCTGCCGCTGGCGGCTGTGTGTTTGTCACTGTGTAGTGTGGCCGCGCTCACTGCACGATCTACACTAGCGGCGGGTGAAGCCACCGGCTGCACCGCTGCTAGTGGGGGCCCCTCTGTGTGTGGGGGCCCAGGGACGACTGCCTCTGTCGCCCCCCCCCCACTCTTAATCCGGCCCTGGCCAAAAAATATTCCGTTGCTTCCTGCGCTCAATAGTTGTGTAAGGTCTGTGACATCAGATGCAAACAAAACTATGTTATTTAGCCTTGCTTTCACTATTGCCAACTTTGAGGCCTTCTGGATTAGTGAATTGGTGTCTACTTTTAAATTTGTGAGAGGTGCTGGTTTTCTTTTCCAAAATGGTGTGTCTCGCGGTATTCCTTTGGAAAATTTAACATTCCAAAATGAATCATCTGGCAAAGGGTTATTGACTCACTATGCTCACTTACTTCCATAGTTGGGTTTGTCCTCTTTTGTGGGCTTCACGTCACTTACAGATGCAGCCACTAGCTGGGGGCTCATGGTTGGTGCACAGGGATTCCACCACCTTGACAAAATTTCAGTTTGGAGTATTGTTTGAGGCATCTAGTTTGGGTCTGGATCCTAAAGCATTTGGTGCCCACACTTTTTGCATCTGTGCAGCAATGACAGGTGTGGCAGAGGGCATGCCAGTGTCATCTATTGAGGCTGTAGGTTGTTGGAAGTCTGATGCTTATAAAGAATATATTCAGGCTGATAGGCTTTTCATGAGTGCTTCCTGCATGATTTGAGTGCTTAACTGTCTTGTCACAGATCACAGATGAGGGCTGGCAACAGAAATCTTTTTGGGGCCCCAAATCAAATTACATGCCGCAAAGTGCCCCCAAATCACACTGCAGTGCAGAACCTCTCTGTGAGCATTATATAGCCAGAGGATAAGTAAAGGATTACACCCTATATACAGTATAACAATCACTATGTTGACACTGCAGAACACAAAAACAAGGCTTCTAACACAGGGACTGTCCCTGAGACAGGTGAGACCTGGCTGATCAGTTGTCAATCATCACCTCGGTCCTTATCCATACCCCCACACACCGACTCCTGATTGGCAAACACTTGCTCCAATACAAGGCTTGGCCCGCAGCATACCCTGAAAAAGTGGCTTCTCTTACCTGTTGCTTTAAGCCCGAGTCCCCTAAGCACCCACTGAGACTCCCCAGCTGCATACATTAAGGTGGTGTTCAGCTCATCATGGCCGCATCTGAGGAACTTCTGAACCACCTGCATGCTCATCAGGCACCCAAACTCCATGGTGCTGAACACTGTGAGCGGAGACCCTGGCGATTGCGGTGCTGTGGGTGAAGAGCTATAGAAGAGATATGAGAGTGGAGGAAAGGCACCCGGCACCGACACCAGACCCAGGCCTGGGAGCACTGAGTGCACTGAGCAGGGTGGCTTGACCGGTGATGTCACATGGCCACTGCGTCTCTGTTTGAAGTTCACAGCCCAGGTCGGTCAGTGCAGAAGGTGAAGCTACTAAACTCTTTATGGAGGTCCCGGACCTTAGCTGTGGCCGTGGTGTAGGCTAGGTAGCTCAGCTGTCAGTTTCTCTTATTGGGGAGGATTGTACCTTTGGAAGCTTGTGCCCATATCGTATTTCTCCCTAGTCCCCCCCCTGTCGCCAGGCCTGGTGGGAGCACAAAGAGATTTTGCCTTTTTCACCCACTAGATATTTAAGAGCTGATTCTGAGTTGTGAGCAAATCGAAAAAAGGAAATAAATTTGTATCTGGAACAAAACTTGTTGCAATGCATGAGGTGCAAATACTGTTTTTGCATGAGGGGTACATACTTGCTGCTTTTATATTTAGGCCACAAGTATTGGACAGCTTTTTTTGCACTGCAATTTAAATTTGTGTTTGGACACACCTCTCAAATCTAAGGGGTTAATTACTAAAGGTCAATTTGGGGTTTTTTGTAATTTTTCCATCTGTTTTTGCAAACTGTCCATTTGCTGAAGTCAAAACTGTCTGAAAAATGTTAAAAAATCTGACTTTAGAACACTAGATTGTCGGACAAACAATTCGTTTTTTAACAGACAACATGGGAAAATGCAGATTTACTAATAGTAGGTTTGTAAACTGACCAAAGACCAACCTAATCACACACGAAAACCCACCCAAACAATAAACTACTAACTGACACTCATGTTTCACTTGTAAAACAATTTCTATTGACTTGAACTCCATTTTGATACCTATAAAAAGGGACACAACCATGTAGTGCACGGTGGCTGCAAGAATTATGGCAGTACAAGGGTATTCTATGCTCATCACTTTCCTGAGGTTTGCAACTCAACACTTCACTGAAAGGAGCCAGCATGCATAAACAGTACCAACAGCAGAGTCTACACAGACCTAGATTCTTCTGTGGGCAGTTAAATCTCAATGCAGTGTCTAAGGGTGAGATCATACAGATGTTTTACCTCAATCATAACAGCTAGAACCTTGTCTAGACTCAGCTTGAACAAGACACTGCATGGTCACATGCTGCATTAGACCTGCACAAGTTGTTGTATGCGCTGCATTTTTTGGCCACTGGCTTCTTCCAGTCATTCAGGTCTAAAATGCTGGACATATCGCAGCCCACTTTTAGATGGCATATACCAACATCTGCTCTCCAAGCCAGGAGTCACAGTGGCATAAAATCAGGGTAGCTTTATATAGTCTTACAGCAAAGCATAATGTCCTGGAAGCTATAGACTGCACACATGTAGGGTTTTGACCACCTAGGACTTGGATACCTTTGTTAATCCCACCATGAATTTATATAGTAAGCAGAGTGGTCCGCGCTCCAGGCTCTGGTGGGTGGATCTAATGGATGTGTGGGGGAGGATGGGGCGAATGGGGGGAAGGTGGGGTGGGGGATAAAGTGGTGCTGCACATGGAACAGGAGTACCCGATCCTGTTTGTATATGCTGAAAGAAAAAAGGGGTACACGTGCGCTCCTTGGTGTGTGTGTATGGAGGGGGTGGAGTGGGGAGGAGGGCGGCTGGGGAAGGGGGGCGGGGGGTGGCGTGTATCAGTGTATGAGTACAGTATGAGTGGGAATGAGGTGTTTTTAGGATGAGCCAGAAACTGTGAATAGAATCCAACCTGTTTATTGGGTAAGGCACAATGCTTCCCAGGTGGTTCCGTTTGTGGGGTTGGGGATGGACAGATGGTTCCGTGTGATCCTGGTCAGGGAGTGGGTGGACCCTTTTGAGGGAGCTCCTTGTCGTGCGGCCCTTACTTCTGCATGTCCCCTTTGCTGGACCTATGGTCTACAGTCTTAATGGACCAGGATGTGTGTGTTGTAAAGGAAGTCCCGTACAGTAGCAAATGGCGGCATCCGGCACTGGTTGTAATAGTAACCTAGCGGTAGGTCTGCTGTCCCTGGTTGGTATGTTCTCCGGTGTGGATCCGGTGGTTAATGACACCCTGCATCCGCAGGGTGTCTGCTGGACGGGTGCCCGTCACTGCTCTGTGGGTTAGGGTAATGCGGAGGTCCAAATTGCAGTTCTAACCCACGTTCTCGTGGGGTTAGTGATGAGCACCAATGGTGTGTTGATGCAGCAGTGATGTGCGAGGGATGTAGGTTCTCCAACGCATTTCGGCCTGAAGCCTTCATCAAGGAGTTACTGACTAATGGACTGAGAGGTGTTATATAGGTGGACGGTGGGTGTGTGGGCGGTCTCAAGTGGGTGCATAGCCTATTGTGGCCGGAGGTGTTAATCTGAATTGGATACAGGTGTGGAGGAGGGGGCAGTGTTGTTAACTGAGTGATTGACACGTGTAGCGGCCAACCAGTGTGTGTGTGTGACTCAGCTGTGAGAGGGGGAGGTGTACGGGCATGGAGTTGGTGCCACGTGGTTATGGCCGGGCTGTGCAGGAATGTGCGTCGCCGTGGGAAGGCTTGTCAGATCGAGTCTCCGTCTGACGTCACGTTCACACATGGATGCGGTGTCCTATTGTGTGTGAGCGTTGGTGGGTCATGTGGTCGGAAGGGTTGACGCACCGCGTGACGAGCATATTGAGGGATCCCCCTCAGCCGCTGGGGTCACATGGTGTGGGTGTTCCTATCAGGGGAGGGGGTTCCAGGTGATAACGCTAGTTACCATGGAGACGTCTTAATGATCGGGCATAGTGGGTTGAAATGGTCAATTGATAAATTGGTTTAAATGTCACTTAAGCATAACAAATCATTGTGCATTACTTTTTCCTTTTAGTATAAGTGGCAGGGGATAGCTCGTTTGGCTCTGGACACATGGTGCTCCATGCCTACTTTGGCCGCGACTAGGAGGAGTGGATACTGCAGTGCTTGCTGTTGTGTGGAGCTTACAGAATAAATTCGGCATCTTTCTGGTAAATGTGTCAACAATTGTCCGCATTATAGACTTATTCAGGTACCTGGCTGTCAACAATTGTGCACCTAAAAAGGCAATATTAGTGCTTAGCTCATGTAAAGCAGTCATAAGCATGCTCAGAAGCAAGCACAGGGGTGCCACTTTGGCACTTTTTTCTCTGCTGGGTTATGAACTACCCCATCACTCCTTCATCCAACAATCTTAATGTTCACACCACAATGTTGACAGTTATGATGTTTACATGTTTAAATGTTGACATGTGAAATGCAAGGAGTGGAGGGTTAGGGTTTGACTACTGTAAGGCACTAGGGTTAGGCTTATGCTGTGGGGGGCGGTTATGGTTAGGCACTATAGGATTAGGCTGTGGAAGGGTTAGGGGTTAGTATTGCTCACCATCAAAACCGCTGGATGACAGCCAGAAGTCCCCATCGCCTGATTGCTGGATCCAGTATCCACCACAGGAGCCGCCTAAGATCCGCTATCAGGTAAGCAACCGTTGCACCGAAACCCACCTTTTTTTGTAAACATTATAATCATGTCGACATTTCATCAGTTTTGACATGATTAATGACGATGTGGTGTATGTTGATATGACAAGCATGTAATCATGCTTCATGTTGACATTTGGACCATGTCACATTGTAAATGCGGACAAAATATACCTAACCTGACTGCATATCAATGTGCTTCTCTGATACATTTTCTGTGTCTTTGTCACCTAATGATTTAAGTGTATCAAATTATAATATATTTCATTATCTTAGGCCTCCTCACCTCAACATCTCCCTATGATGTAATTACCCTTACATCTATCCCACTTACTTTATTGTATTGTTTGAAAATAGATAAAACAAAAAAAAAAGACAGCTTACAAAACATTGTGGTAACATCATCTTAAACAACTGTTAGGTAATTTTCTTTTTTTAAGCGTACTATGATTACTCATTGATGTTTTCATTTAGTATTTAACATTAACATCAAGTAAGAAAAAAATCAAGACTTTTAAATAAAATCAAATAAGTCCATGTAATGTGCAAAAAGATATTTCTGTGATCAAGCTATGATAATATAACTGCACATCTCTGTTGTTCAAACTGAGGAAAATGATTAAAGAAGTGAATATAAAATTGAGCATAATTGTTTCCTTTCTGAGAGGGCACAGTCTCTGCAATGAAACCATGGTAACAGAACAGACTTATTCAGGTACCTGGCTGTAGAATGATCACACTGCATATAGAGCAGGTTTGTGCACCTAGCAACAGATTCATGCCAACTGAGTTTCACTGCTCTTAGCTTTTATCCCCTGCAGTTGCCCTCTGAGCTCAGATCCATAAAAATACATTCAGAGTACCCAAATCTTGACTAAAGCTTTCACAAAGTGTGCAATAAACAGAACATAATGCAGAAGTAGACATATACATGCAATTAGCTCACATGAGCATTGCCTGGTATCTTTGAAGGAATAGAAAAGCTGATGTCCTTTTGGCTGTGGAGCTGTAGTGCGGCATGACTCATCTTTAGCTATAGTATTCTGGGTGCTCAGTTTAATTAGACTCTGTGCATCAAGCTATAAATCTACAGACTTTACATAGAATGTGAGAGAATGCACAGCATTGTAGCAGACAGGAACATTGTGGATTTTACACACTTGCATTATTGAAAACTATCATTTTAGTTTGTTATATATCAGCTACACAAGTGTATCATCATACACCTATCCTTTTTGCCCTCTAGGGCGCAAGATGCTTGGTGCCACTTAGATGCTCCGCCATGTGTAGCGATTCCCATGCTTGAGTAATTTTTTCCAAATGTTAGGTCTTAATTCACTAGTAGTGTACTAAGTAGCTAATAGTGTACTAGGGACCTGATGCAGCAGTACACGGTAGTGCACTTCTGAACACCGATTCTCGATGGCAGGGAATCTGCGCAGGCGCCTGACCAGTGATTGACAGTCTGAATATGAGGTTTGTGGATGGGGAGGGGGCGGTGATGGCCTCCGTTTCCCGAAACGGAGGCTTGTAACCGCTGTTGGGTGAGGGAAGAGGCTAGGATCTCCATCGGCTGATGTAGATTTCCAGGCCTTTCTTTCATATGAGGCAGCCAGCTTACATGACCTCACGGGTCAGTTAAGTGGGCGATGTTCCTGCAGATTATCCAATGCGGTGTTGTACAAAGTAACTCGGACAAGTAATGCCTCCTCCTGCATCACCATAATTGCAAGGATGGAATTGCAAAGCTGCTTGCGTAAGCTGAATCAGACTCTAAGTACTGTACTTAACATTAGTTTTGGTGCAAAGGAATTGGTATAGAAGCATATTAAGCATAATGATGCATTGTGAGTGACGGGTACAGGATCTCTGGACCTCATTCAGAGGCAGTCGTTAGTTGCAAGCGGTCGCACTGAATCAGGGCGGCCGCTTGCATCCTGAACGACCGCCTCCTTGTCGATCGCTAAGGCAGCTGTGGGTTAACACCCACAGCTCTAGCGACCGACATGGGTGATGGTCACGATGGTCAAGACCATTGCAACCATTGGGGCTTATGACCAGACCCTAAGGTTGGCTCTGGGCACTCTTAAGCCCCAGGGAGCTTCCTGCTCTGATCGAGCAGGAAGCTCCCCACTGACATCAGCAATGATGTCAGTGGGGCCACCCCCAAACGGCAAGCGTTCCGGCAGGCCCCCTGCCCGCCTCCCAAATGGGGCGAGCTGTTACTCATCATCGACGGCTCGCCCCATCTGCTGCGAGACCCCTAGCGA
This sequence comes from Taudactylus pleione, assembly GCA_031769625.1. Classification (NCBI taxonomy): domain Eukaryota; kingdom Metazoa; phylum Chordata; class Amphibia; order Anura; family Myobatrachidae; genus Taudactylus; species Taudactylus pleione. Next base: position 31,301,711 of record JAUIMM010000014.1, read on the forward strand.
CGGTGCGTCCATCGCTAGACGGGTCTCGTGCATGTGCACGATAGAGCCGGCTCCGTCGTGCGCATGCCCAGTGGGGCAACATCGAGTCGATTGCGAGCGCTCAGTGCTTGTGACCAACTCTGAATGACCCCCTCTGTCTTTTGCTTTTTTACCCAGGAAAAGTACTTTTTCCCGAATGATGCATCTTAAGTCACTAGTAGTGTACTAAGCGCCTGATTCAGACCTGGTCGCAATGCTGCGTTCGCACGCAGCCATCAGTATGCAAATCCTGTGATTGCTAGCAAGACATTTCCACGCTAACAATATTAGAAATGAACCTCTATATACCCCTGCCTATACCTTCAGAAAACCTTCCTATAAACCTCTAAACACAACGCTAATTGCGTATGCAGTATGACCGCAAATAAAGACAGGAGTGGAATCTGTGGTTCCAACGCACAAGTATTATTCCGGTAAAAGTACAGTCAGTTACACGCAATCTATACATACATAATTTAGGCGTAAAAAGGAAATAATACAGACCCAAGTACAGTATACATACGCTTGCGCCTCCGGACCCAGAGATAGACCTCAGACTAGAGACCCCTAGTACATAGAACCTTCAGCATGGACTGGCAAACCAGTATTTGGACACATGTATTTATTCCCCCCCAGACTGAAACAGGACAAAGGGAAAACTTCCTGCTGATCTCATTGGTTCCCAGAGGAGAAGCATATGTTACGGCACATTTAACAGGTTGTTTCAAATAGACTTTCCCTGCCTCCGACAACAGGGGTCTTTCTAGTAGCTCCTCCTGTAACATTCCATCAGCTAAACATTTTGTTGCTTGTAAGTTCTGCGATCCGTAACTTGAGTTTGCATGATGCGATCTCTCCACCGATAACACCGGGATGCTGTAAAAAGCGTACGCATCAGAACGAAACCAAACACACCTTGCTTATCATGTATAATACCTTAGTTATCAAAAACCTCTATTTCTTAAGCTGCATACACACACAACGATTTTTTTAATGAACGATTTGATTAAACGATTTTTTCCCTTGAAAAAATTTACTAGAATCGTTTACTAAAGTTGTTCATTTACTAAATGTCATGAACGATTTTTATGAACTACAAACAATTTTTGCATATTCCCTTAATGAAAATGAAGCTGCATACACACACAATGATTTTTTTAATGATTATCGTTAAACGATATCGTTTAACGACAATTGATGGCAAAAATCGTTCACTTTCTGAGTCAAACGATGAACGATTATCGTTCATGCGCGTTCACGTTTGTAGTTTGTCGTTTGTAGTTTGTCGTTCAGTCAGACTTGTCAACTCAACGATTTTCATTAAGGGAATATGCAAAAATCGTTTGTAGTTCATAAAAATCGTTCATGACATTTAGTAAATGAACAACTTTAGTAAACGATTCTAGTAAATTTTTTCAAGGGAAAAAATCGTTTACTCAAATCGTTCATTAAAAAAATCGTTGTGTGTGTATGCAGCTTAAAGCTGCGTACACACACAACGATTTTCAGGACGATTTCACTATAAGGACGTCGTTATATTGAAATCGTTTCTAAAAATCGTTGTACATTTAACCAAAAACGATGAACGAAATTCGTTCATGCGCGCGCCCGTTTGTCGTTTTTCGTTTGCATTCATCGTCCATTCTGACCATCCAACAGAACGATTTTCGTTTGGAAAATTGTTCATGTTTGGCAGAATGAACGATAAACGATGGACCCTCCCACAACACTCCCCGCCGGACTCCAGTCATTGCCGCGCCTGGACACCTGCAAGTCGCCAGCTATCCGCGGAGTCCCCGACCAGCAATTTCTTGCGGTAAGTACACATCTCACCCTCCCCCCACTGTCCACCAATGCTTTAGGGGCTCATGTGGCAGCAGATTAGGTGGCCTATGGCAGCATATAAGGGGGCCTATGGCAGCATATAAGGGGGCCTATGGCAGCATATAAGGGTCCCTATGTCAGCATATAAGGGGTCCCTATGGCAGCATATAAGGGTCCCTATGGCAGCATATAAGGGGGCCTATGGCAGCATATAAGGGTCCCTATGGCAGCATATAAGGGTCCCTATGGCAGCATATAAGGGTCCCTATGGCAGCATATAAGGGTCCCTATGTCAGCATATAAGGGGTCCCTATGTCAGCATATAAGGGTCATATGGCAGCATATAAGGGTCCCTATGTCAGCATATAAGGGGGCACTATGGCAGCATATAAGGGTCCCTATGGCAGCATATAAGGGTCATATGGCAGCATATAAGGGTCCCTATGGCAGCATATAAGGGGGCCTATGGCAGCATATAAGAGTCCCTATGGCAGCATATAAGGGAGCCTATGGCAGCATATAAGGGTCCCTATGTCAGCATATAAGGGGGCACTATGGCAGCATATAAGGGTCCCTATGGCAGCATATAAGGGGGCCTATGGCAGCATATAAGGGTCCCTATGGCAGCATATAAGGGTCCCTATGGCAGCATATAAGGGGGCCTATGGCAGCATATAAGGGTCATATGGCAGCATATAAGGGTCCCTATGGCAGCATAAAAGGGGGCCTATGGCAGCATATAAGGGGGCCTATGGCAGCATATAAGGGTCATATGGCAGCATATAAGGGTCCCTATGGCAGCATAAAAGGGGGCCTATGGCAGCATATAAGGGGGCCTATGGCAGCATATAAGGGTCATATGGCAGCATATAAGGGTCCCTATGGCAGCATATAAGGGTCATATGGCAGCATATAAGGGTCATATGGCAGCATATAAGGGTCCCTATGGCAGCATATGAGGGGGCCTATGGCAGCATATAAGGGGGCACTATGGCAGGCTTCTGGGCCCTGGGGGTTGTTTTACAATTTAAAAATTGGGTACATAGCGTCTTTGGTCGAACAACTGTGAAATGTTATGTGTGTTTTCCAGGCCAAGTTGGTAATTGGAAGTTGGTGATCTTGGGGGAGTGGGGGAGCCCCCAAAGAAGTGTCCCACCCTCCCCCACCCAAGCACCACAGGCTTCCACTGAAGGCCGGGGCTCTTCCCCGCACCCCCGGAGCGGTTGGTAATGGGGTAATGGGGGGGCCAAATAATGACAAAGTATTGTATGTTACAGTGGAACTACAACTGCCAGCATGCCTGCCATTTTGCACTTGTGCAAATACAAGTGCCAGCAGACATGCAGTACCTGTAATTTCAGTGTAAAATTTTTAGCTTTTGTATAGAAAATACACACACCGTCACAGTCTAACTTTATTACACACACCTACTCATTCACACATACTTACCTATACCAGAATAATCTGTCCCCTTTACCACTAGAATATCCATGATTGTCATTGTAAAATCAAAACACATACTCACCTATACCCTTGCGCTGATCACCGCAGAACACATACAGCAGAGATGCCACAAAAAACAGCTCTGAATATGTGTGTTTACAGACATATTCAAAGCTGTTGCGTGTGGCATCTGACCGGTATGGGTTGTGTGGAGACCAGCGCAGGATATTGTTGAGTATGTAAACTTTCAGACAGGCCCAGTCATCATGGTTTTATACTGTAGTAGGGGACCTAAACATCTATAATAGGTAACTATGTGTCAATGGGTAGGTGTGTGTATTAAATTTGAAATGGACACGGTGTGTATTTTTTGTATATTTTTTAAAACCATTTTTTGAGTTTGAAGTGACAGGTGTGCCATGTCTGCTGGCACTTCTACTTCCACTGTAAGGTAATTTTTGAACACATTATTTAGCACCCCTATTTGGCCAAAAGGTCCACATTTTGAAGACCAACATGTGTAAAGGATGGCATTTTTCCTGTAATTAGCCCTCCATAAGCATCTTCACATCAATTTGACAAGTTTTGTACCCCTCTATTTTACCAACAGAAATGGCTGCTAACCGTGAGTTTTGGACAGGATTCATTGATATATACAGAGATCATGAGTGCCTGTGGAACCCAAAAATTAAGTCCTTCTTAGATCGGCAAAGGAAGGCAGTAGCATATGACAAATTGATCACATATGCACAAACCCGGGATTCAAAGGCAAACCTAGCTTCTGTGAAGCAAAAAATCAACAATTTCCGAACCGCTTTTATAAGGGAACACAACAAGTACCTCAGCTCCATGCATTCCGGAGCTGGGACAGATGAGGTCTATAAACCAACACTATGGTATTATGATCTGTTCACCTTTGTCTTGGATAAAGAGCCGGAGATGCCGTCGGTGGGTACGCTGGACGAGGACGTTCCTTGCCAGGATTTGGAGAGTCAAGACAGCGTATGTTTTTTTATTGACTTAATGTGTTTTTCAAAAGGACTATTTGTTTCACATTTTGATTGTAAAAAATTCCACCATATGTAATATGTATTTCAATTTTGGCTGTTAACATTTTCAAACCACATCTTAGTTTTTTGAGGCAGCAAGTATTGGATGTACCTTTTGTTTTTATCGTGCTTTCAATATGGATGAGGAGAATAGTTTAGTTTTCATTTTTATATTTTTGAACAAATTTACATTTAGGGTGAAAATGATCGTGTGCCCCCCATAAAGGTGTTTAGACATGTGGTGTAAAAGTATTTTCAGCCAATTTGAATGTTATTTGGCCTTGATTTTTTAAATGTTGCCCTCCAGGTGTATATTTCTGTGCAGAATCTTAAAAGTCAAAATGTTTCTTTGAAAATGCAAAACTGACAACTTATTATAACAATGTCATTATTGTGCTTCTTTCTCCTAGTTTCGTGCTCCGGAAGTTGTTGTTGGCTCTCCAGAGCAGCATGGTGCAGCCAACAGCTGAAGAGCCTGCCCAAGAAGCCTCTCAGCCACCGGCAAAGAGGAGGAGGCCGGGTGGCAAGGCTGCTGCGAAAACCTCACGGTCGGGACGGTCGGAGGAAGAGGATGAGTTTATGAGGCTTGCAAAGGAGGTGTTGAATAGAAACACTGACAGATTTACAGTGTTCGGGCTTAATGTAGCACACGACATGCGGCTAATGAATCCCCAGGCACAGGTGTATTTTGAAAGGGTCGTATATGAGGCGTTGCGTCGTGGGTTAGTCAATACTCTCGAAGAACACACGACACTAACCCCATATAGTCTCCACCAGCTACCACCACCATCACATCCAAACTTTGCTCCCCTTCGTTCGTTGCCACCAAACCCTCCGTATGAATATCATTCCCAATATGCGTCGGGGCCCACTGCTCCCCCTTCCCAACAACCTGGGCCATCCACGAGTACTGTTCAATCACTTTGGCACAGTACTCATGCAGTACTTCATCCTGATGATGAGTATTGATTTTTGGTTAACATTATTTTTTTTTAAATTTGCGTTTTTTTTTTTGGTGTAAGCTTCATAATTTTATCCCTCCTCTATCTCCAGCTCTTTATTTCAGATAATGAGTGAATAGATCATATTATCATACAGTTGGTTTATTAGCCTCGTTTATCCCTGCTCTGGAATATTGGAGTTGAAGTATTTTGTAGTGATTCCCTTGTATAGTGGTCGGAAATTGTTTTTTTGGGCTTCACAAAGCTAGGTATGTTCTTTGCATTGGGGTTTGTGTCATATGTGACCAATTTCTCATGTGCCTGCTTCCACCGATCTGAGAAGGACGGATGTTAAGGGCACCCATGATCTCTGTATATTTTTATGAATCCTGTCCACAATTTAATTTATTATAATGGCCAGGAATGGCATTATAAAACTCTGAAAAAGTGAAACACTTGTCTGTTTTTTATTGAAAAAACAATGTTATTTGTACCAAAACCTCACTTCCAAAGTTTAACTATATTTAGTGGATATTTTATTCTTGTGAAAAAATGTACCAAAACAATGTACATAAAATCCGGCCAAAACTAATGGTAAATTTAGACAATGTACATAGCTCAACACGGCACCCAAGGTACGAGGGGAACACATGAAAAAGTACCAAGGTAAGACATTGAACGGTGCTAACACATGGTACCAAGGTAAGACATTGAACGGTGCTAACACATGGTACCAAGGTAAGACATTGAACGGTGCTAACACATGGTACCAAGGTAAGACATTGAACGGTGCTAACACATGGTACCAAGGTAAGACATTGAACGGTGCTAACACATGGTACCAAGGTAAGACATTGAACGGTGCTAACACATGGTACCAAGGTAACACATGAAACATATTTAAAATTGATTTTTTTGTTTGGGATGTGTGTGTGTGATTTGTTCCAACTTTGGTAGTACTTATGTAAAAAAAGAACAATGTAACTATATATATATATATATATATATATATATATATATATTGTATAAACACAATATACCTTAAAATAATGACATGACAAGATGTTATATTGTGAAGGGTTCAATATATTTATTTTCATGTGAAATAAACGTGTAATAAAAAATGTCTTCATTTGGGAAACTCATTAATCAGGCTAAGAAATCTGGGATTCTTGCCACGGAACAGCACCTTTCCCATTAAAGAAAGACACATATTGTTCTCTTATCTGTCTACCACCAGCAGTACTTGATTGTGGAACTGTGGGGCGAGACACAGATATGAGATTTTGGGAAATTTGTTCAGTACCTTCCACTGCAGTAGAAATGCTTGCATTTAGTGTCTTGCGCCTTAATAGATAGTGCAATGCACTGGCTGCTAAAACAATGGCATTAATCTTGTCTATGCGGAGGTTTATAGCACTATGAAAAATGCGAAACCGGTTTGTGAGTAGGCCAAAAGCATTTTCAACACATCTGCGTGCCCTGGATAGCCGATAGTTAAAGATTCTCCTATCGTGAGTCAGAGTTCTTTGGGGAAAGGGCTTCAACAAATGGTGGCCTAAGGCAAAGGCCTCATCGGCCACAAACACAAAGCCAAGTCCATGTGTGCACTCATCCTGCGGGGGCAGATGGAGGGTATTATTAGCAAGACATTCTCCAAACTGTGTTTTTTGGAAGGAACCCCCATCGGAAGACCTTCCGTTTTTCCCCACATCAACAAAGAGAAACTCCAAATGCGCATTGACTACCGCCATTAAAACAATACTAAAAAAACCCTTATAATTATAATATAAGGATCCAGATCTGCTTGGGGGGGTTATCCAGATATGTTTCCCATCTATGGCTCCACCGCAATTTGGGAAATTCCATTTCTGGGAAAAATCTAAAGCAACAGCTTGCCAATCCGCTTCCGACCTTGGAAACTGTAATGGTAAAGAAAGACAAGAAAAGAGTCAAAATGTAAAAAAAAAACAATACACACTTGTTAAAGGTGAAAAACACACTATTATATAAACAAGTTAAAAAACATGATGGCAATGTAAATTTGAACTACACAATACAGGACTGTTGCCATTATGGTGTGAAAACATTATTAAATGTCTAGAACAAACATAACATATGAAGTAAGGCCCCCTGTTGCAAATAAGGGGGGAGGGGTGGGGCATTTATGCATGGAAGTATTGACTTTTTTTTTAAGGGTTTTGGAAAGGTCAAAAACACAATCGACTAAGCAAAACAGTCAATACAGTATTAGGATGCAAGAGGCACTGGGGACAGCAGGAATGCACACACACAAAAGTACCTTCCAATGTATTATGCCATTTAATAGTTAAACATGTACACCCAAACATCTTTCAACAACAACAGTAACATGCAATGTAATTCTGAAATTAACAAAATAAAAAACATGTCATTGTTGTCTCCCAAAGTTGACTAACAATGCTTCCCAATGTAAAAGCACGGCTCTTCACAGGCTGGTTTCTTTGTCCAGCAAGGTCACCAGAAATAGGTTTGCAAACAACAGTTCACCACCCACACCCCTGGTGTAAGAGGCTGTCCTCTGAAGTTAGCTGAGTCTAAAGAAGCCTCCAATTGCTTCAGTGGCTACTGTTCACCCTCATGCAGTTTGCGTGTGATATCACAAACAACGTCAGGAGGCTGTCCCACACGCATGCTGTATGTACTTACATTGAGGAACAGGAAGGCAGCGGAAGCAGCTCCCAAGTAAAGGTAACTTATTTGCAGGAAGTGGTTCCACAACCAGTCTTGGGGGCGCTGCATACGTGCTGAGTCTGGGAGACTACTTAAGGCTGTGGCCAATACATAGGACCACTAATTGAGGTTGGGGTCAGTGCATAAGGGCAAAGCCAAACAACAGGGGCCAATACATAAAGGGCAAAACTGCAAGGGCCAAAGCATAAAGGGGAAAAGTACAGGGGCCAACACATAATGTGCACTTTTGCAAGAGAGCCAGTGGGGGAGCAGCGTATGACCTGTTGGGATGGAATGGTAAGGGAGATAGGGCTTTGTCCTGTTTACTAAATAATTTAACATTGACACTTCTGGCTAGTTTTTCTTGACAGGGATTTGTGTCTAAAATGAGGTGCCAAAGAATGTTACAAAAACTCACTTGAAAAATGTGTGTTCCTGAAGAAGGTGAAAATTAAACACATTACTCCAAACAATACACAAACTAAATCAATTTAATAATGTTTTTTCTACAAAAGCCAAAAAAAAACATGCCTCTTCTATGTTTGCCCCTCAAGGTGTTGTGGAACTACATATACAAGGATGCCCTGCCATTTAGCATGTTGTAACTTTAAAATGGTGTAAGGTCATGCTGGGTTGTTTAGTTCCACTGCACCTGGAGCCACAAAAGTTTTGAGACCCCTGAATTCTAACGTAATAATGAAGCTTTACACATTTAAAAGTGTTACTCTAAATATACAAGTACTTTGCAAATCCAAAAATAGCACAATTACCTTAAAATAATCAGGCTTTAAGGCCCTGTATATAGCCATACAGGTCTCCGGAATAATCAGTCCTAAAGCCTGGGGCGAAATGAGCGTACCAAACTTCAGATCAGCCAAGGATCTTCCAGTTGCTAGGTAGCGTAGGGTAGCGACAAGCCTCTCCTCAGCAGATATAGACTGCCGCATGGCTGTATCCTACCTCTGGATGACAGGGGTAACAAGCCGCAGCAAGTCCTGGAAAGTCTGGTCGTCCATACGCAAGAAATTCCTGAAGTCATCAGGGTTATTCTCACGTATCTCCATCAAGAGGGGCATATGCGACATGGTCTCCCGGTGTAACAGCCACTCCTTGGTTCAACAGGAACGAGGCCTTCTCCTCCTCTCAGACCTCCTCCTGCCAGACAACATGACAACTCCAGCATAAGCCACCAAAACACTGTGACTTATGGGATCCATCACAGAAGCAAAAAGAATGCACTTTGTTAACAGGCAAGCCAGAAACAAAGCCAAGCACAATAGCTATGCAACAACGTTTAGGAGGTATAAACCACACCAAACTAGCCACAGAGCATAAATGCAGACTTTGGAAATGGTCGACAGCCTTTTTAATCTGTGTGGAAACGCCCTCACACAAAACAACATCCACTTAAAAAATTGCCAATCCTTTTTAAAAAAAAGGACCAATAAAATGAGTTTGGAGGCATGCCTCATTTACATACAAACGATTTCGTTCTTCGTTCATCGTTTGGTAAATCGTTTATGGAAATCGTTCATTCTTTCCTTCAAAAACGATTTTCGTTCAACTTTCCTAAACGAAAATCTGAACGAAAATCGTTCAGACTGAAAATCGTTGTGTGTGTATGCAGCTTTAGCATTTAAACTAACTTAACCAACTTGAATCATACAATTTGATGCTAATGGAACCTTGTGTGCGAATATGTAGTGTGTGGGTATTCGGTATTCCTTTGGTATAAGGACGCTAGTTATTAATGGGTGAGATTTAAGTGCATAATCTCTCATACACGAAGTGAACATCCAGCAGTGTGGATGGCTGAGGGTTGTAGTTCTACATGCCCTCTGTCAGCAGGCCCCCACCTGTTGTGTGTTCAAAGGAAAACAAAACCTCTTTTGTTCTCACAGACTCTTGTGTGAAATGCAAATGTATTACCACCTCAAGCGGTGGAGTTTGGGGCCATCCTGTCTAGGATTCAGACAAATCCAATTGTGTAGATTAATGCCTGGATTATATTACAATTGCCACAACTATACTTTATCTGCATCCAGGGATTCCCAATTTGTATGTAAAAATACCCATTGTCTATTCTTATTTACTTTTACTCAGAAAGCTTGTTTTTCCAGTTGCCCTTGGTCGGTTAACAAAAACATTGCCATCTGTTCTTAGCTCCTGAGTTATAACGTGAATTGACGCTGACCACAAAATGGTGTCTTGCGATCTCATTTCCAAAATGGAGTCTTGCGGCCATTCGCAAGATGGCGTCACCGCGATTAAATTTTAAACTGAACTTGTCTCAGCCAATTATTCAGCTTCGACAACGCCCACAATGTTTAGCCGTGCGATCGCGGTATGAAATTAGATGCCCGCTAGCCTGACACATGATGCCCACTTTCCCTTAATAACATACATCATCTGTAGGAAGTGTATTAAACAATCGGTAACATCGGCTGACATCGGACCCATACGTACCACTTGTGGCTGACCATACCCTACCGCAAGCACTGCGAGTGATGCAGTGTGTAATTCAGCCATGTGACGTGTATGATGACGATGCGTCTTAATTATGCACGCCCCTGAAACAGCGTCCCAATGCACAGACATGCCTGCGTTCGCACCACCACACCCCCATTACCATCGATCACCCCCTATCACCACCCACAAACGGCACGTCCTGTCACTCATTTTAGCGAGGCGTCTGTGCACAGGGTGCGATTCCTTTCCGTTCACAGTGACTGATTTGGGCACACACATTGCGTCTTGTACGCATGTGCAGATTGCAAACATCGGCAGAGAGCATGCGAGCGCATCCTTGCGACCGGGTCTGAATCAGGCCCTAAGTACTAAGGGCCTGATTCAGAGCTGAACGCTCTGACCAGAGCGCTCGCTCTGAATCAGGGCCGTCCCAGCTAAATTTGGAGCGGCCTCCTGGCCGCTCACATAGCTGTAGGTGACCACCCACAGCTTATCCGAGCGGCCAAAAAGATGGTCGCGATGGTCAAAGACCCTTTGGTGCGAGACCCGGAGCGACGGAGAGCCCGTCGCTATCCGGGTCTCGCGCATGCGCACGACGGAGCTCCCTCCGTCGTGCGCATGCGCAGTGGGGCAACATCAACCCGTTTGCGAGTGTCCTTTGCTCGCGAATAGGTCTGAATGACCCCCTAAGCTAATAGTGTACTAAATACTGTACTTGTAGAAAAGGAATAAGTATAAAGTAGCAGATTTAGGGGTCTATTTACTAAGAAGTGTTAGGAGACAGAGTGAAAAGTGATAAGTCTATGATAAGGTGCCAGCCAGTCAGCTCCCAACTGTCATTTCTCAAACACAGCCTGTGAGATGGCAGTTGGGAGATGATTGGCTGGCACCTTACCACTTATCACTTTTCACTCTGTCTCTTATCACTGCTTAGTACATAGGGCCTGATTCAAAGCCGCTCGTAAGCGGCCGCTCGTTCGCTCCGAGCGATGTTCGCACAACTGCGCATGCGTATGGGTTGTAATACGCATGCGCGAACCAGTCATTGCGGTCGGAAATTGTGTGCTCGCAAAATAGCGAATGTCTGCTAATTTGAGTGACAGAATGAGGCATTTGTGGGTGGTAACAGGGGAAGGTGCTTGAAAACGGGGAGTGGAGATCCGAACGCAGGCGTGCCAAATGGTGAAAATGGGCGTTTTAAGGGTGTGCATAATTAACAAAGCAGCGTCATCGACCACGTCACTTGGTTGTCTTTTAGCCTGAACTGCTCGCATGATTGCGGTAGGAAAATGCTACCACAAGCACTGCGAGCAGTTCATACGCCTTTCGATGTACTCGATTAATCTAATAAATAGCGGAGATGACGTAGGATGCGAGTGGCCAGGGGGCGTTTTTTTTTTAAAAGCAGGCGCATGTTTCGTTTGCTCGTTCAGACATAGAGGCGTCAACAGACCGCAAAGAGCGAGCGCTCTATTTAAATATCCGGCCCCTTTTTCTGAACGAGCGAGCGCAAATAGCGTCCAGCTCTGAATCAGGCCCATAGACCCCTAAGCATTGCAATTCACTTGTTTAAAACCCCTGTCTTCTGCCATTTTACACAGATTAGGTACTTTTCTCCAGAATTTTGCATCTTAATTCGCTAGTAGAGTACTAACTACTAAGCTAATAGTGTACTAAATACTATACTTGTAGCAAAGGAATTGGTATAAAGTAGCAAATTAAGCACTGCTAGCCAGTCACCTGTTTAGAACTTCTGTGTCTGCCTTTTTACACAGATTACTTACTTAGGTCCTGATTCAGAGGTGCTTGCTATTTGCGAGCACTCACTCTGAATCAGGGCGGATTTAAAAAAAAAAAAATCCACCTCCAGGCCACTCGCATAGCTGTGGATGACCATCCACAGCTTGTGCGGGCTGCCTGGCGATGGTCGTGATTATCGCAACCATTGGGCTTGCGATGAGACCCTTGTGGTGGGGTCTCATCCACCGCAAGCCCCAGTGAACTTCCTGCTCTAATAGAGCAGGAAGTTCACTACTGACATCATGTGTGATGTCAGTAGGGCCGCCCACAAACGTTAGGCGTTCCTTCGGGAACACCTCCATTTGTGCAGCCATCCCCCCGACCCGCCTACAAAACGGGACGAGCTGTCGATCAACATCGACAGCCGCCCCGTTTTGCTGTGAGCCCCGAGCGAGTGAAGTTCTCACTCGCTGCGGGGCTCGCGCGTGCGCACTGCCTGACCCGCTTGCGAGCGGGTCTGAATCAGGCCCTTAATTCGTTGATAGGACCTGATTCATTAAGGATCGCTTTTGCGATCACAGCTCCACAATCACATGCAGGGATGCTGCAAAAATATGCCAATGAATGCTATTGCAATGCCGTCACACTGCCAGCATAGAGACACCCACTACCGCTATCTCACATCGTAATCCCTTGCAAACCTCCATAAACATCGGTAATATAGAGTACCATCGGCCCCTCATGCAGAATTACAGCAGCCCTGACCTTACTTAGAAATTGCTAACCCTTTTGCACGCAGTAAGTACTCAAGATGCATATGCAATCGCACTGGCTAAATTATGCTCGCCCATGCAATAGCGTTCAAACAGTATTAGTATTTTTATTTTGTCACATAGGAGTTGGTATATAGTGACACATTAAGATGTAAGAAAAAGATGCATGAAGCAGCTAAATCACAAAGTCCTTGGAGTGCCAAATGGAGCTATTTGGCATGATTAGAGCATAGGTGTATGTGGACATATCTTGTATTTTAACTGTTGTATTTTTCAGCAATTTGTGAAACGTGTCCTCTCAGCAGAGCTTCTGATGATCCTTCATACGTACTTACTGACTTTGTAAAGATGACCACAGGAGATCCAAAGGGGATGTTGAGGCTCCAATTTGCGGGATTGTGCAGCAGGTGCAGGTCCACGATGCTGCGATTTACTACGAATTGCGCCAATCCTTGTAACATGCAATTCATTGGGAAGATAGGCAGAATCTGGGAGATTGCACAAAATTTGTGACTCTCCCAGACATTCCTGCAGAGGCAAGAATGCATTTATATAAGTGTAAGATTGTACTTGCTATAAATCCAGGGATTGCATCACTTCCAGTCTGAGAATATGCACTCTATCTATGCTGCATTCCAGAGAATTATTTGCCAGAAACCATCTCCAGGGCAGCTCATCCAGCGACAGCTGTAAGTGAGATAGTGAATTTGTACAGAGGGAATGGGTATGAAATGCCGCATGGCCGGTGGTTCGATTCCCGTCAGCGGCAGCCCGACATCAGCAGAGTTCCGAGCAGCAGAAGGCCGACAGCGCTGGAAATCCCGATCGTGGATAGGTGAGTACTAACCTAACCCCCATAACCCTAACCCTCCTTAGGGGTGCCTAACCCTAACTCCCCCCCCAAGTGCCTAACCCTAATTCCCCTTTTAAGTGCCTAACCACCCCCTTCCCCGCTGCCTAAACCCTAAATCCCCCCCGGGGTGCCTAACCCTCCCCCCCCCCTAGCCTAACCCTCCCGGGGGGGTGCCTAACCTTAAGTCCCCCCCTGGGAGCCCTAAACCTAACCCTCCCCCCCACAGCTGTCCACTCGCTGCGCCCGGCATCTCTACGATCGGGATGCCGGGCACCGGTCTCCCGGCGTCGGGGAAATGCGGGCGTCTACATCTAGACGCCCGGCATTTCACCCTTGCTGGGATATGACAGTCGGGAAGCCGGCTGCTGGTATTTAGGCAGTCGGCTTCCCAATTGCTTCCCATACGCCGTACGAGCGAAAAAATTTTAATTTAAGCGCTCGCTCGTATGTTCGCTCGTAGCTAAACTTCCGCCCCATATTCTCCCTACCCCTCCTCTAGCTAGCGAGCGTTCAAAATAGCGAACGTCCGTCTCCTCTTTGGTTGCATTGAGCGCTCGTACAAGTCAGTTCCGGAAGTGGCCCTGTCAGTTTTCGATTGCCTGCTATTTCATTCTGCAAACATACTTGAATCGATTACTGGCAATCACTATATTAATTACCTTAATTGTTATTCACATGTTTGCAATCGTGTGTTTATTTCACTGTCAATAAACTTTATTCTTGTCAGTGTGTGTCATTTCTTCCGCAGAATACTTACGGTTTGACCAAGGGGATGGTTATTCGAAATTAATAGTTTGTTAGAATGCTGGTATTGTTTTGCGGTTTTTTTTTATAGGCATATTTAAATACTTTAATTTTGATATTTAAATTAGCTTACGCATGTCACTGCATCAAGTCTATCATAACTCACATTATATTTGTGAGGGTGTAGGTCACATGACTCATACAATAACCAATAAAATTGTTCATGTTAATTTACAAAGTACATTAGCCAATCAAATTTTTTCTAGGACCTTTATTAAAACTGGTTTGTGTAAAAAAAAAATCATCGCCATCATGAGAGCCGCAACTTTTTGTCGCCGTGAACTCCTGGTCCTCACTGAAGTGATGGACCAGAGAATCACAAATTATCCACGCCCAGTCACTAACCTCCGCAAGCGGCTGGCCTACGCGGAGGTGCGGCGCCGCCTGCGTTCGATCGGCTACCGCAGAAATATCGGCCAACTTGAAAGAAGGTGGTCCGATCTGAGGCGCAGATCCCCACGCCTGCTGGCCCGTTTGCGTCTCCAAATAGTTCATAGTAAGTGTTTCTGTGTGTGGTTATTTTTTTATTTGTGTTTTTGTATTCTCATACCTGCGTGTGCATGTTTACAGTATAGCCCTGTTTGTTTTGGATTCTCATACTTGCGTGTGCTTGTTCACAGTATAGCCCTGTTTGTTTTTGGATTCTCATACTTGCGTGTGCATGTTTACAGTATAGCCCTGTTTGTTTTATTTGGACACACTTGCGTGTGCTTGTTTACAGTATAGCCCTGTTTGTGTACAAATTTTTGGGGTAAAATCAAAAGACTCAAAGGCAAATTGTAATTACTCATGTTTTTCTCCATCATTTAGGGGCAGAGCGGAGACTCACACGGCGAAGACGTGTGTCTCGAACCCTATCCCCCACTCCCACCCAAACATCCTCTGCCCACTCTGCCCCAAATTCCCCCACCACCCCAGACCTTGCCGCCCGTCAGTCCCCTCCCTCTCCTCATATTAACATCCCTCCAACTTCCCCCTCCACTCCAACCCCCCCTCTATTTTCCTCACCCTCCACTTTATCCCACATTACCCCTCCTCCTTCCCTCAGCCACTGGCTCACCTCTGATGAGGCGGAATTCGGGGCTCCAGGCCCAGTCAGCAATGTTCCCGGTATGTTTACCTTTTAAACTATGGTTTTTGGTTATGTTTCTGTTATTTTGGTTGATGTTGTCCTTTTGCCTGTGCAGTTCAAAATAGTAAAGTAGGTCCAAAGTTTTTTATATATATCATTGTAAAACAATGTCAAGGATGTTTTCCCCTTACACATATGACACATGTCCAAACACTCACACTTGTGTATTTCTTGTTTACGCTACCAACAAATGTCTTAGTTTTTTGTTTGGTTTTTTTTTTACTTTTTTTTTAATGATTTTCTTTAGTCTTTTTGGGACCTTATTTGTTTTAACGCTTTTCTTTTTACATTCCTTTTGTTTTGGACATGTTTTGGTAACTGTTTTTTTTTTTGGTATAGTCTAAAATTTTGGTTGGTTGTTATAATCTAAATGAAGGTGTCATTTTAGTAATCCGCACATTTTTTAAACCCACAGAGGAACAGAGCTGTAACGAGGCCATTGCTGCAGGATTAACCGAGATATGGGGGCATGTCATTGCCATGCTGGTGGCATTGGACCATATTTTGGCCATCCTGCGCCACTAATTTTTGTCACTTTACCCCAAAAAAACAAAAAAAATAAAGTTTATTTTGATTTATTTAAGTCTCATTCCTTGTCTGTAAATCTTAGATTGTTGAACCTTACATAAGTCTACTATTTGTTCCTGAGTTTTTAAGTAATGTACATTTGTTTGAAGAAAGCTCAAGTAAGTATGTAAGCTTGCACATTAAACACATAACAATACCAATAGGTTTGTAGAATTAACCTGCAAAAGAGATTTTTTTTGGGGGGGGGGGTAATGTAAAAATTAAAGCTTCCTGCTTAGGCCTAGAATGTACAACTTACTGATTCAGCATAATACCTTTGGGGTTTGTTTTGAGCAACAAAGCAGGGTACTAAAGATTACAAATTATGAAATTACAGTATTAGGCATTAAGCAACTTTGCATTTTTTGAAACAGGTTACACTTGCTTGTAATTGACGATGGAAATGGTTGGGTAACGTAAAAAATAATTTTAATGCACACAAATAATAAACACCAATGTGAATTGACACAATAAATTCAAACATTGCAAACACACACACAAAAGTCCAAAAAACACGGAAAACCACAAAGAAAAAAAATCAGGAACTGTTTGAAGAAGTAGCATGCCAACATGAATCCACAAATGAGGAGAAGAAATCAGTGTTCCCGAAGTTATATCCAATGTGTCCACATAGTCATTTTTGTGGATCAGGTAGTATGCATGGATTTGTATGGTCATTTTAGGGAATAAAACAAAACAACAAAAAAAAACAAGTTAAAAGTGTACATTAAAATATTACATGTCTACATTGTGTCAATTAAATACATTTGTTGTAATAATTACCTAAAAAATCTTGCAACAACTTGATCGCATATGGTCCCCCCACATACTGACCTCCAACCAACCTCGAGGGGGCGTCCTCAGGCAAGGCATCCTCTAGCTGCATTGGGACACCACTCCTTATGGCGATGTTGTGAAAAATCCCACACAGGACCACAATTTTTTAAACCATAGCCGGCAAATACATGAGGTCGCCACCAGAGCGGTGGAGGTATCTGAATTGGCCTTTTAAAAGGCCGATACAGCACTCCACCACCTGCCTGGTGGCTGTTAGTGTGGAATTATACTGACTTTGTGGCCCTGGTGTGGGAACCAAATAAGGAGTGAGCAGCCAGGGCGTGCAAGGGTAACCACTGTCTCCTGTGAAAAAATCTAAAAAAACATCAGGACCATTGTGTACCAAGCTTTACATTGGTTTCAACAGATGGTGTCAACTTACCCAGAAGCCACGCATCACCAGCTTGTAGGTTGTTTAATTTGTGCCAAATCTCTGATTGCCGGATGACAAAGGAATCATGTGCACTGCCTGGGAATTTGGCATTCAGGGACAGGATCTGGAGGGAGACATCACATACCACCATTATATTCATCGAGTGAAAGTGCTTTCGGTTCCTAAATATAGCCTCCAGCCTTGCTGGAGGCTGAAGTGGTATGTGAGTGCCATCCACAACCCCTATGATGTGTGGGAAGCCAGCAATTTGGTAAAAATTAGCCTTCACCACATTAAGGGAACCCATATCCAATGGCATTTTAATAAAATGATGGAGGTGTTTAAAAAGGGCCTCCATCACTGCCCTCAGGATCCTTGAAAAGGAGGATTGGCATATTCCTGCCACTATTCCAATGGTGGTTTAAAAGGATCCTGAGGCACAAAAATGTAACACCGACATTAATTGCGTAAGTGGTGGTATTGCTGTAGGACTGTCAATTTGCCATTCAAGATCACGCTCTACTAATGAGAGTGTCTATGATGATTTGTGGCGGAAGACGGTATCGCCTTAACACCTCATCATCTGGCATTCCAAAAAGGGTGACACGTGTTCTATATATCTGGGGCCTTGCATGCCTACGAGGCCTACGCCTGGGACGAAGTTGAGGTTGGTCGGGTTCTGGAACCATGGCCAATATAATACGACCAACATCAACCTGAAATGTTAAGCCAGGTAGTTATTGTTTTAGACACATGTGTTCAGAAAAATATACTTATCTTTTCAAAGCAAACCAAAGATTCTTGTCATGTGAAAAGAAACCTACATTACAAAAGACGAAAATATTTTTTAGATTAATTTAAAAAACTAGGAATTAAGCCAAATCTAGTTGTGGAAAATTTAGAGAAGGGAACACACATTAGTTCGCTAAATAGTACGCTACATATAGAGTTAAGACCTGATTTTACACTGAAAAGAACACACATTAGTTCGCTAAATAGTACGCTACATATAGAGTCAAGACATGATTTTACACTGAAAAGAACACACATTAGTTCGCTAAATAGTATGCTACATATAGAGTTAAGACATGATTTTACACTGAAAAGAACACACATTACTTAACGAAACATATGCTAAGACCAACACATCGAATTTGTTAATTCTTAAAACCAAAAACAGTTACCAAAAACAGACAAATATCCCAAAGTTAGAAAAGGTCACTTGGTCACTGCCAAAATAACTGAAAAAAAAAAAACATTTTAAAAATGAAATGTAAACTATTTATTATTAATTTTTTAGGGGAATTGTGAAAATACTTACTCAAAAATATAACTAAAAAGAGTAAAAAAAACCCGCAAAAATGCTAACGTAAAGAAAAGTAAGAAAAACCCAAACATCAAAAAAATACAAACTACTCCTTCCAGAAACCAGCAAAGAACTAACAAACCACTACACCGCAAAACCTCCAACAATCCAAAAATGCCACCTCGAATGGAGTCACACCAAGCCATAAATAGGCTTTATTTTCCCGCTCAAATTAAGGATGGACAATAGGAGCGCACAAGGAATGATGCGGCTGAATAATGTTGACGCATGTCTAAAAACGTCACTGACGACCTAAATCGGTCTGCTACATTGCGAAAACACAATGAGTACAGAGCAGCAAAGTACTAGCCAAGAGGCGCCATGTAAGTATTTACAAAATTATGTGAAAATGCCTATGTTTAACATTACATTTGGAAACATTTAACTTTTTAATGTTTTCTGCCATTTTAAAAAAAGGTGTGGAGGATGCCATGGAAGAGGCTGCTGGGCCTAGTAGGCAAACTAGGGCCAAAAAGAAAAGACAGCCACAATTCACAAGGAAGGAGATGGAGGTTTTGATCCAAATGTGCAATGACAACCTGGCACAGGCACCAAGGAATATGGGTGCAACCCAGAGATGGAAACTGTGGGACGACATAGCCAGTGCTGTCAATGGTGTGGGTGAGTTTGAACGTTCAACCCGGGAGGTCAAACAGCGGTACGTCAAAACTACATTTGATTCCAAAATGGTTACAGATCCAAATACTGCAGTAATAATGCCTACTTTTTAACAAACAGATGGAGGGACTTCAAATATTGGCGTAAACAAAAAATGGCTGATAGGGCTAGGCATGCAGGGGGAACAGGTGGGGGTCCCACCCCTGTGTCACTTGAGCTCACAGATTTGGAGGAGCTGGCCCAGGGGTGTGTGCAGGATGAGGAGGTGTTTGGCGTGTCAAACATGGATACCGACATGCCAGACTTTGCGGCTCCTCATGTTGCCCCAGGTAAATGTTGTAATGTTAACAACTCAGAAATGTGTTTCTTAAAATATCTAGATTATAATTTTACTCTTTTCTATTTTTTCGCACAGAGACACAGGTGGATGAGTCTTCTCCAGAGGTGAGCTTTGGCCGCAGAATTTCTTCTGGCTCTGCAGGGGAGGAAGCAGTAGATCCAGCTGGGGACCCTGTGGCAGACAGTCCAGGGCATTCCCCCTCGCAGGCAGTGGCCCTCCTCACTGATCTCAATTTTAAATCAGATCAGCACACCGAGATTCTGCTGAGGATGGACGCCAATCTGCTACGGGTGGCGGACGCTCTGGAGCAAAGTGCTGTGGCCAACGTGACCATTGCTAAGGCCCTGGCGGAAAATACTGGGGCCAACGTGCGAATAGCAAATGCCCTGGAGCAGCTCGTTCGCCAGCACATGTTGGAGCCGGCCCCCCTTCCTGCCGGAACATCAGGACCCGCCACCTCTGGCACAACAACAGCCATCCCTCCAAATGTGCCTAGCCCTAGGCCTAGTCCAGAGGCCACAACATCTGCCTCTGGCCAGGCCAGCCAAAGGACTTCCCGGATCCATTCAGGCTCCCTCCAACCCCCGGCCAAACGGCCTAAAAGGTGATGACAGCACTGGCTAATTTCCCCACAATCCATCTCTGTGTTTGCCCCATATTCCTGCATGCCAAAAACATCCCTCTCCTTTCTTGTGAATTGTTTTTATTTTTTTATTTGTGTTCAAATGCCACTTATTTTGTTGGTGTGTGGCCAAAATGATTTCTACATTTTGTTCCCTGAAAAAAAAATTTTTTTACTTAAAAATAAACTTAAAAAAAAAAATAAAAAAAATTTGTAAACTTTGGAACCAAATTTGCTAAATTTTATTGTTGATTTCTTCACAAACTGGTTAAAAGGTAATCCCTCTAACAAACTTACAAACAATACAATGGAAATAGAAACATTTAATATTTTGTTAAAAAAACAAGGGTTAAAAACAATTTATGAGTTTTAATTAACAATTATCCAAAAACAAAAGGACGATTGGATTCTTGGGCAAAAAATAAAAATGATAAAAACCAAACATGCGTACAATATTGTTTGCCTAAAAAATAAACACTTACAATTATGTAAAAAGCACACAAAAAACACAAACATTTGTTAGCTAATTGATTGTATGCCCAAGAAATTAGCAGCTGAGTAGTTCACCTGCGTTCCGTTTTTAGCTACTAAAAAAGGTCTATTTGCTAAACACCTTACAAGCTGTTTAGCAATTAAAAGTTAATTGTTTTTGTTGCCTCACTTGATTAATCACAACACCAGGGAAGTACGAAGAGGCCATCATCACTGCGGTAGACTATACCAGACCACAAGCTGAGCGAGCAGTCTTAATGGAAATTGGATCACACAGTGACGTGTACAAAATAGCATCCACATTGGACGTTCGCACAAGATAATACATGTACGCCCAAAAACCGCCTTTGCCACGCCTGCGTTTTCTCACCTCCACCCCCGTTACCACCCATAAACGGAACATTCTGTCAATCAAATGACATAGGTCACTTCCTGTTCGCTGTGTATACGAGCGAACGAAAAATGACCGCAATGATCGGGCCGCACATGCGCAATGAGAACCGTACGCATGCGTGGTTTAAAACAATCGAATGCGTGCGAGCGAACGGCTGATAGCGTCCGGCTCTGAATGAGGTCCAGAGGCCTCCAACTGGCAGAAACATATCTATAAACTGGAAAGGTACCCAACAGAATTAAAGGGCAGCATCTTTACAGTTATTCTAGGACATATTTATTCTAGGGAGTCTTACTAGGCTTAATAACAGGCCACACTGGATGGCTGTACCTAAAGGCCCCCATACATCAGCAATCGATTGTGGCAATTCTGCCATTTGCAGATCAGTGCATAAAAAAATCGGCAATTTATGGGGTTCAAAGATCGCAGATTGCAACCAAAAAATTATTGGAATTGTTAAATCAGATTGTCCAATATGTTGGATTTCACAGATGGATTGGAGCTGTAGATTGCTAGTGTATGGAGATGATCGGTAGATTTGCAGACCGTTACTAATAAAATGATGGGCCTTTCAAGATTGGCAGATCTGTTTTTGCTGCAATCGATCTGCAAATCACTGAAAAAGATCTGTAATGTACAGTATGGATGCAGAAGCCACTTCGATGTGCAGAAGTGTGTCCACTACACCGTGCCTGTCTTTGGATCATTTGCTACTTCGTTGTGCAGAAGTGCGTCCACTACACCTAGCCTGTCTGCTGATCATTTGCCACTTTGTTGTGCAGAAGTGCGCCCACTACACCTTGCCTATCTGCGGATCATTTGCTACTTCATTGAGCAGAAGTGCGTCCTAGACATCTCACCCGTGTTCAGAGCAATTGTCAATTCTGCTGTCACTACAGCATCCAGCTTCAGTACCGCTGTCACTACAGCACTCAGCCTCAGTAGCGCTGTCACCACAGCGTCCAGCCCCAGTACCACTGTCACTACAGTGTGCGGCCTCTGTTCTGCTGTTACTAGAGCGTCCAACCTCAGTACTGCTGTCACTACAGCACCCAGCCTCAGTACCGCTGTTACCACAGCCTCCAGCCCCAGTACTGTTGTCACTACAGTGTCAAACCTTAGTACTGCTGTCACCACAGCATCCAGCCTCTGTACCGCTGTCACTACAACTTCCAGTCCTCAGTGCCATTGAGCTTCCTAGATTAGCATAATCCTTGTAAGAAACATCCACTTGGGCCACTGTAGCAAGATTCTCTATTCCCACAAGTACCAGTCACCTGACCAAAAGACCACGACCTGCCAGCTGGGCGCAGTTAAACCCATATCCCGCTTGGAGGGATCACTGGTGAACACCTCCCGGCTGGTTAGACTCAGCACCTTTGGTCAGATCTCGCCAATGACTGGTACTCGCGGATGAGGAGATCTTGTGTACAGGCCCCATGTATTAGACTTCCTCTTTAGCCCTGAACTACAGCTTGCACCCCACAGCAGGGGATTCCATACAGCAGGTCGTGACAATCCATCTGCAACACAAACTGCTTCTTAAAGTAAGGAACTTGCAAAACAGGCTGTACACAAAAAGTTCATCTTAAATCCTACCAAGCAGCCTCTGCTGGCCTAGACCACATTATCTGATCTGGAGATTGTTTCTTAAAGCACTCAATCAGTGGAGGCATCCTAGTGGCAAAATCACGTATGAACCTGCGATAATAACCCACCAGACCAAGGAATGTTTTGAGTTGTGATTTACATTTGGGATTAGGCTTCCACCTTATTGGCCTGAAGTTTAACCTGCCCTCTGCCTGCGATATATCCCAAGTATTTTGCCTCCACCATTCCAATGGCACATTTTCCAGGGTTAGTGGTAAACTCATGTGCCCATAAAGACTGTAACTGCCTCTACCCTTGGAAGGTGTGACTCCCAGTCAGAGCTAAAGGTGACTATGTTGTCTAAATATGCAGCTGCATACTCCCTGTGGGGATGAAGTAACTTATTCATAGCCCTCTGGAAAGTTGCTGGCGCTCCTAGCAAACCAAAAGGCAGCATTTTGTACTGGAACAAACACTCTGAGGTAGAGAAGGCTGTTTTTGCTTTAGCAGCTTCAGTCAAAGGAATCTGCAAATACCCTTTTGTCAAATTGAGAGTGGTGAGATACTGGCTTTTTGCTAGATTCTCCACCACCTTGTCCACCCAGGGCATAGGAATCCAACTGAGAAACTTTTATTTAACTTGCAAAAGTCATTACATAATCTTACAGCCCCTGAAGGCTTAGGCACTAAGACAATGGGGTTATTCCATTCACTGTTTGACTCCTCTATGACCCCTAAGTTCAGCATCTCCTCCAACTCTCATTTTACCACTGCTCGTTTTGCTTCAGGTATGCGATAGGGTTTCTGCTTTATTATTATCTCGGGAAAAGTAACAATATCATGCTGTATGATTTGGATCTTTCCCAGAATAGCACAGAATACATCTTGGTTTTGTGCTACTAAGCTCTCCACTTCCTGTTTTTGGCTAAGACTGAGGGTGACCTCCATGCGTACCTGACAGTATGGGGTTTTCTTTGCCACTAAAGAGGACTGACTGGCACTTTCTTTCAAAGGTTTTAATAGATTTACATGATAAATTTGTGCCTTCCTTCTACCCTCCTGTCGTACCCTGTAGTTTACAGGTCCCACCGCCCCTATGATCTCATAAGGGCCTCGCCATTGAGCATACACATTGCTTTCAGTAGTAGGCACAAGCACTAGTACCTTGTCTCCCGGCTGGAAAGATTGGTCGACTGTAGTAACATCATAATTGCGTTTCTGATGCTGCTGAGCTCTCTCCATATGTTCATTCAGAAGTGGCCCAATCTGCCATAACTGCCCATGCAATTGGGACACAAACTGAATGATATTTGGATCTTGACATGACTGTTGTTCTCACCCTTCCTTTAACACATCTAAAATTCCTCTAGGTTGCCTCCCATAGAGGAGTTCGATGGGACTGAACCCCGTGGAAGATTGGGGCACTTCACGAACTGCAAACATCAAATAAGGCCGGAGTAGATCCCAATCTTGCTTTTCTTGTGAAACCACCCTCTTTATCATTTGTTTAAGGGTCTGGTTAAAGCATTCCACTAGACCATCTGCTTGGGGGTGATAAACTGAGGTGGTAATCCTAACTACCCTTAACAGTCGGCACAAATCTTTCATCAATTTAGATGCAAAAGGAGTTCCTTGATCTGTCAGAACCTCTTTTGATATTCCCAGATGGGTATATAGCATCAATAACTCCCAGGCAATAGTGCTAGATTTCATGTTGCATAGCAGGATAGCCTCCGGGTACACTAATATGTATTGATGCCCACGAGCAGATTTTTCCACCGGCCCTATCAGATCCATACCAATTCTCTCAAAAGGTACAGAAATTACAGGGAGGGGTACCAATGGTGCCCGAAACCCTGGCCAGGGTGCTGTTTTCTGACACGCTGGACATTCCTGACAATACTTTTTTACTGCTGCATGAATGCCGGGCCAGAAGAATCTTAACTGAATACGCTGGAGAGTTTTCTCCACCCCCAAATGGGCACCCCATAGGTGTGTATGAGCTGCCCTCAACACCAACTGCTCATGTTTCTGGGGAACCAACAATTGGTCTACTCTCTTACCGTGCAAATATGTTAAACAATATAACAAATAATTTTTCAATGCAAAGCATGATACATCTTCTGCTGGTAAAGCCGTGATTACTCTACCATTTATCTCTGCAACATTTTCAAATGCATTAATCAAGCTCCCATCATTCTGTTGTTCTTGGCCAAAGCCCTGCAAAGACACTTCCTTGCCAAAGGGACCCCACTGTGCCTCAGTCTGACTCCCCTCCTGCTGCTCATTGGCCAAGGAGGGTGTTACAACCACTAAACTTTGGGACACAGCAGAGCTTAGCTCTTGGGACACCTCTGATGTGGACCATCTGCTGTCATCATGCCACATAACCACCTCTTGTAATAACAGAAAATCCCAAACTAGGATCAATGGGTAGGGGGGTAGGGTGCTCTGGCGGCTACTACGGCTACCACCTTCAGCAAACGCCCTTTTATCACTATCGGAAGGTGTACTCGGGGGCATTCTTCTACATCCCCATGTACACATCTAATCTATACTGGGGGTAGCACCTGATCAGCCAGAGGTGGGAGCAGGTTGGCAGAGATGGTGGTTAATTCGCTGTCTGTATTCACTAAGGCCCAGACCTCCTGGCCTTCCACTCACCATCAAATGAAACAAGGTGGTTTGTGCCGGAGAAGTGCTTGCTGCAGCCATGCTGACCACTGGTCGAGTTGTTTTTTCAGCACTGCAGTTGATTGGCTCGCCGAGCTTTGGGCAGTCACGGCACAAATTAATGGGCTCGCCACAGTCAAAACAAACAGCTGAAGGTGGGTTGTTGGCTTTAACAACTGAGACCTGGGTTCTAGGTTTGGGTACTGGCTGGACCAACCTCTGCGTGGCTTTATTCAACTAGCCAAGAGTCAGGTACCATTCGATTGATTATTCCTGTCACCAATGTGTCAGGATGCAGCATGGGATTGGCCTTTACTCACCACTGAACTGGAGTCTTTAGGCTCCGAGGTGTTCAGGCACCAGTTGTAGTGATGAGTATTCTTCCTGGGACCTGCTAGGGCTTCCATGCATGCATCCCGGTCCCTGTGTTAGCAGGTATGGGCGCAGCTATGTTAGTTCATCTCACCTGATCAGTCTCCTCCAATGGCAGTCCTGTGGTCTGTCAGCTGATCTCATGATCCAATGACCAATTGCCTAGGGGTATTTACGTCTGACTCTTGCAACAGGAAGTTGCCTGATCAACTTAGCTTTTCCAGTGATTACTATGCTCTCTGTTGTTAACCCAAGAAGAATCTATAGTTTGTTGTTGCAGCCATCATGCTGACCACCAGTGCAACTTATATTAGTTTCTATGCTTATTCCCTGCATGTTACTTCAGCTTTCACAGAACTCCAGTGCTTCTTATAATCCCTGTGTTGTCTTTTAGTGTGCTCCTGAGCTCTCTAATCACCTCCCTATGTTCTTGTGGTGTCAGCTTTTGTGCTAATTGCTAGTTACCTTCCAGCTGTAGCTTTAGCTATTCCTAGTACATACCTGTGTCTATTTCCTCCTGTGTTTTTCTGTGCAAATATGCACCTGGACCTCTAACAAATCCCAGTTAATTTTGCTGTCTTCTAAAGCATTTTCAAGTTCATCACCAGTGTTCAAGTATTCCGTTCATCACCAGTGTTCACGTATTCCATTCATCACCAGTGTTCCTGTATTCAGTTCAACTCTAGTGTTTTAGTATTAGTTTATATTCTATTCATTTAATATAGATCCAGTCTTCTGTCACTCCCAGGTACCTGTCCAGAGGGCCGTGACCTGCTCACTTGGTGCAGTGAAACCCGATTGGAGGGGTCACTGGAGAAAACCACCATGTGAGTTAGACTCCGCACCTCTGGACAGGTCTAGCAAAACCTGGGTTTGGCCACAATTAGAAGACTTTGTCATTGTCTTCCTTCATTTACCTCACAGGTTATCCTAACCCCTCGGTTCTCAACCTCAACAGAGGTCTTTCTAGTGCCCATACGTGACCGTTTGATCATGCCCAAAACAAACATGCAAGCCGCTGGGTTACAGGATAAAGGAACGTTTCTTGGATTAGTTTCTCGAGTAGAGGCTCATGAGATGAGTCTGTAACTCATGAGGCAGCAGTTACAGGAACTCTTTGGTCAAATGAAAAAAAATTGTTCTGTCTCTTCGAAATCCCCAGTTTTTTCTACAGCTGAAAAGTCTTGCAATCCAGTTTTCAAGAAACTTTTGACCTCACAGTTAACTAATACCAGTGACCTAGTCCATCTCACAAGTTTCTTCCAGTTACTGGAACAACTTTAACATCTCCTCTCCAAAGTTTCTCAAGTTATTCCCAAACTTTATAGTGTCTCTGATTCCATTGACATCTCCCCTAAGCAAGATAAGGTGAGGCATAGGAGTTTCCTGCACCTTAAAATCGCTGAGCCTGAATGCCAGCAATGCCGGGAACTGCACCTTTTGTCTATATTGTTGTAATGAAGATCACTTTATTAAAGATTGTATTCTTCGCCCTCTAAGAAATGGTGAAAAAAGTGAGAATACCAATGTCTGCACCTTTTGGTTCTTTCCACCAGCCATCACAGGTTTCAGTGTCACTCGGTCCAGGTGAAGAAACGAAGTCCACCAAAAATAAAAAAAAATTTAAATTTTCAATTGGGGTCCAGCTACAAGATATTATTATCCACGTCCAGGAAATTTAGGGGAAGTAGCTTTCTCTATGAAGCTCAAAGAGTCATGAGTTTCTAGTGGATCTGGTCTCAAACCAGACAAAGTCTGTTCAATACCCTGTGCTAAGAACTTTTGTAATCCAGTAGGTTCTGGAGGGACAACTATTTTGCTGTCTCCTGGGGGGAAGTCTGACATCACTATGCCAGAAGCGGTTGTGCTATCACCTTTAAAGGAGCAATTTACCTCACCTAAAACCAGTGCTTCACCTGAGTTTTCAATACCAACAAGGGTACGCTGTACTAAAGTCTCTAGGGCAATCCACAATACATCTATATCAGCGTCTAGTGTGGTGCAAGAAGGGTCTTTGGAACAGCCAGTTATTATTTCTGTTATTTCAAGTTTCACATCCCAGTAGGGGGTCTCAAGTCTCTCACCCCAAGTGGAGGTTTCAACTTCCATAACCCAAGAGGAGGGTTCAAGTTTTACACCCCAGGAGGGGATCTCAAGTCCCTCACCCCAAGTGGGGGTTTCAAGTTCCGTACCCCAGGAGGGGGTTTCAAGTTTTATGCCCCAGGAGGGGGCGTGCATTTCGAGTTTCATACCCCAGGAGGGGGTTTCACCTTTCACACCCCAGGAGGGGGCCTGTGTTTCGAGTTTCATACCCCAGGAGGTTGTTTCTATTTTGAGTTTTATACCTCTCGATGGGATCTTCATTTCGAGTTTCATACCCCAGGAGGGGATTTAAAGTCTTACACCCCAGGAGAGGGTTTCAAGTTTTTCAAATCAAGTGAGAGATTCAATTGTCTCTACCCAAGAGGGAGAATCTAGTGCCATACCCCAGGGGGAGATTTCAAGTGTCCTACTCCAGGAGGGGGATCCAAGTAATATTTTTCAAGAGAAATCTTCAGGTATTATACCCCAGGAGGGGTCTCAAGTCTCATACATGAAAAGAGAATTTAAAGTTTTTTTATACCTCATGAGGGGGTTTCTAATTTCTCACCACATGATGGGGTGAGAAAGTCTTTCACCTCAAGAGGGAGTTACAAGTTTCATGCCCCAGGAGGGGGTTTTCATTTCTAGTTTCACACCCCAAGAGGGGGTCTCTGATTCAAGTTTCATACCCCAGTGGGTAATTTCAAGTTACACACCTCAGGCAGAGCTTTCGAATGTCATATCTCAGGAGAAGTCTTCAAGCGTCTCTCTCCAGAAGAAGGTTTCAAGTGATTTGTCCTTTCAAGTCTGTATGTCCACTTCATCTTCATCTGAAGTATCCATTTTTCAGAAAGAAAAGAGTTCTAGGTTAAGGACCAATAAAATGTCATGTTCTTCATCAGATCTTTCTCCTGAAGTCAACACAAGTTCAACAGCTAAAGCTTTCAACGCCAAGCAGATTCCCCTAGGTGCAAATAAATTCTTGGAAGGTTTAACATTCGTGTTTACAGGAAAATTGGAGTCCATAACAAAAAACAAGTTGAAGACCTTAATAGAAGGCTATGGAGGCAAAGTCTTTGAGAATATTAGTAATAAGATCAATTACCTAATCATGGGACGTGATGGTGGAGAGTCCAAAGCAAAGGGCTTGGGGACTAAAATTATAGATGAAGATGGCTAATTTGAATTAATAAATGCCAAATCCAATTCTCCTGAATCTCATTCTGGTTCTTCTGTAAAGTTGAGTGAGGAGCTTTTTTTCAAGTTTAGTTGAGTCACCCAATCTTTGGTCTAAAGAATCTCTAAGTAGTATTGTCTCTAAAGAAAATTCTGTAACTCAGGACTCATCTGACGCATTGGTGCCTATAGTCTTTGATGGAGAAGTGCCCCAATATACCACATTACTTAAGTATTATGACACACTAATGAGAACCGATCCATCTTGTGGTATCACTTCCACCAATCTTGTCAAGTTTATCATCATATACTTCAAAGGAAGATCTTTGGATTGGGCTAATCCACTTACTCAGTCGAAGGATCCAATCCTACAAGATGTGATGGCCTTCAGTACAGCTCTGGTTAAGGAATTCGCTTCTTTGGGTCTGTCTTCAGTTACCTTTTCTGACAAAGGATCTAGTTTGACTTTACCACCTTTAGACATCAAACTCAGATATACCGGTTTACCCCCTTTACAAGACAATACGGTACAGGATTTATCAGTCCGAAAGAAGAACAGAGTTATTTCGTACTAGATATCAACTCAAGATTGGTAAATCTACAAATTCCTCATACAAAGTCTCAAATTTGTTTTCATGTTTTGTGGAACCTAATTTTTTATGTTTTCAAACAAAATATTTTCCGAGTCAAATTTTTTGATTATCCTGTGTTTCAAGAAGAAATCTTTTCAAGATTCCTAAATCATGCTCCTGGGGAACAGTTTTCAAGTTTTTAGGAAACTTTCTTATATTCCTGGAATTTTTCTGGAAGGAAATTCTTGTGCATGTTTTTGGTGTTCGGAGTCCACCCTGAAAGGGGGGAGTACTGTCAGGACGCAGCCTGTGATCGGCCTTCACTCACCACTGAACTGGTGTCTTTAGGCTCCAAGGCATTCAGGCGCCAGTTGTAGTGATGAGTTATGGCTGAGTAGTCTCCCTGGGGCCTGCTAGGGCTTCCATGCATGCATCCTGTTACCTGTGTTAGCAGGTATGCGTGCAGCCTTGTTATTTTATCTCACCTTATCAGTCTCCTCCAATGGCAGTCTGCGGTCCTCATGATCCAATGACCAACTGCCATGGGGTATTTAGGTGTGACTCCTGCAACAGGAAGTTGACTGATCAACTTCGCTGTTCCTGTGATTACTATGCTCTCTGGTGTTTCCCAAGAAGAATCTATAGTTTGATGTTGCTGCCCTCATGCTGACCACCAGTGCAACTTATATTAGCTTCTATGCTAATTCCCTGCATGTTACTTCAGCTTTCACAGAACTCCAGTGTTTCTTGTAATCCCTGTGTTGTCTTTTAGTGTGCTTCTGAGCTCTCTAATCACCTCCCTGTGTTCTTGTGGTGTCAGCTTTCATTCTATTTGCTAGTTACCTTCCAGCTGTAGCTTTAGCTATTCCCAGTACATACCTGTGTCCATTTCCTCTGTGTTTTTGTGTGCAAATCAGTACCTGGACCTCTAACAATTCCCAGTACATTTTGCTGTGTTCTCAAGCATTTTCAAGTTCATCACTAGTGTTCAAGTATTCCATTCATCACTAGTGTTCAAGCATTCTCATGTTCATCTCCAGTGTTCAAGTATTCCATTCATCATCAGTGTTCTAGTATTTAGTTCATTACCAGTGTTCTTGTATTTAGTTCATCACCAGTGTTCTCGTATTCCGTTCATCACCAGTGTTCAAGTATTCCATTCATTACTAGTGTTCAAGCATTCTCAAGTTCACTCCAATGTTACCATATTCAGCTAATCTCTAGTGTTTTAGTATTAGTTTATAGTCTGTTCATTTAATATAGATCCAGTCTTCTGTCACTCCCAGGTACCTGTCCAGAGGGCCACGACCTGCTCACTTGGTGCAGCGAAACCCAAACCCCAATTGGAGGGGTCACTGGAGAAAACCACCATGTGAGTTAGACTCCGCGGCTCTGGACAGGTCTAGCCAAACCTAGGTTTTGCCGCAATTAGAAGACTGTCATTGTCTTCCATCATTTACCTCACAGGTTATCCTAACCCCCCCATTACCAACCTAAACAGAGGTCTTCCTAGTGCCCATGCGTGACACAATGCACCTTTGTTCCCATATCTCCCATCCCCCACCAGCAACTCTGATCCTATGTGACCAATAGGGGCCAGATTAAAGACCCAACCAATGAAATTGCCCATATGAAATTCTGATCATGTTATTAAAAAGTAAAATGCATAAATACTTACTGCATCACAGCTATGTTAAACACATTGTAGTGCCCCACCTCACATTATGCCACACAGACCACACATATGAAACAATGCCCCCCACACTGGTAATTTATATATGTGTGAGGGCCTCCAGGCAACTATCCCAGCTCACATTATGCCACACAAACTCCAGTTCACATATGCCACAGTGTACCTCATATTGAAATGTATGTGTGTGGGGCCCCATATTTGGGTGGGCCCCTGAGAGACTGCTCTGTTGTTAATCCAGCACTGGTGACCACCTACTTGTTAGGAATTAAATCACTATTCAGTGATCCTGTACCCATTTCCCCACACTTCCCCAATCAAATTTGTATTACTTGCTTGCACTTGCCATAATGAGATGCTTTCCCATTTACTCCTCTACGCATATGGTTGTGTCATTTTGTTATAGCTAGCATATGTATCAATATACAAGTGTATTGTTTATTTCTATATGGCACTGCAAATGCCTTGTGGTACCATATAAAAAAAATTAGGATAGAGTTGGTCCTTTTGTTAGGTAACTTTTTGTAAAAAATTTATCCGTTATTGACACTATACCAAAGTGTCAGAAGCAGAGAAATTAAAAATGAATCTGCATTGGAATCATCTGTTAGAAAAAAATACATATATGTAAAAAATAAAATAAAAAAATAGAGTACCATGGTACAGAAAGATAATAGAGTGTGGGTTGTTATTTCTTATTGGTTTTTTGTTTTTTTTTGAGGGGGGGGGATTCTGCTACCATCAGACAATCCAGGCAGTTTTCTCATGTGCAAATTGAAAACTAAAAATCAAACCATTGACACTGTAAGTTTATCTTGCAATAGCATGGCTAAGTGCAATTTGAAATAAAAACTTTGTAAAAATTTGAAATTATGATGAGAACCACAAGTAACACTAAATAACAGATGCTGCCAAAAAGAAATAATTAGAAAAACATTTATTTTAAATTAATCAATCTGAGACATCTGTGGTCTGAACAGAACAACTGTCACTCACTTGCAGAAAAAGCACACAGATTGCTGGATATAATCGAGAACTGCAAGTGATTGACAGATGCATCCATTCAGGCCACAGATGCTGCACTGTGTATTGTAAAATATAAAAAGTAATTTTAAAATGTGAAGCATGACCCCGTTCCCCAGCCCCTTATAGAGGCTTTAGTCCTACCCTTGAAAGGCCTTACTAGACTGCACAATAATAGTGAGAGATCCCACAACTACAATGAAAACCAGCCCTAGGATGTTCTGCATAGGACTGGCCCCTCTATGGGCATGTGAAAAAACAGTATTCCTCCACTTCCCATAGGTTAATAGCGCTGTGTTGAGTCTCTTCCTGACTCCTCTAGGCTGATGCATCTCCCCCCTGGGTATTTATCTTGGGACCTTCAGAACCTTACCCATGGCTGCAAATTATTGTTTTCCTCTGCACGGCAAGGAACACTCCAAAAAATGTGCCCTCTCCACTCTTTTATGCCATTACAATAATTTTGCTCCTCAAAAATAGTATCTAATTTTCCTTGCTCTGTAAGCAAGGAAAATTAGTGCATGCCACTAACGATACTGGATCAGAACCTCTATACACACCTTCCTATACCTTCTAATATCCTGCCTATACCTTCTGAGGATAACGCTAATTTGCGTACGCAGTCATACCCTAAATAAAGACTTAGACGTGGAATCTGTGGTTCCAAAGCACAAGTGTTATTCAGGTAAAAGTTCAGACAGTTACACACAATTGATCTAGACACAATTTAGGTGCAAAAGGAAAATTATATAGACCCAAGTACAGTATACATACGCAGGCGCTTCCGGACCCGGAGATAGGCATCAGCAAGAGACCCCTAGTCATACAGCGTTCAGCACGAAACTGAGAACCAACGTTCGTGCACACATATTTATACCCCCCCAGAATAAACAGGACAATAGGGAAGTTTGTTGCTGATGTCATTGGTTCCCAGGGGAGAAGCATCTGTTACAGCACATTTAACAGGCTGGTTCAAATAGACTCTCCCTGCCTCTAACAGCGGGGATCTTCCTCTTCATGCCCCCTGCAACATTCTAACAGTTGTTTATGAAATATACATTTTGTTTCTTGTAGGCTCTGCGATCCATAACTTGAGTTTGCATGATGCGATCTCCCCACCGATAACACCGGAATACTGTAAAAAAGATTACGCATCAGTACAAGACCAAACACGACTTGTTTAGCATGTATAATACCTTAGTTATCAAATACCTTTATTTCTCAGCATTTAAACTAACTGAACCAACTTAAATCATACACTTTAAAGCTTATTGAACCTTATGTGTGAATATGTAATGTGTGGGTATTGAGGGTTTGATATAAGGACGCTAGTTAACTTGGGGCAGATGCATGCGCATAAAGCTAATAAAACAGCGGTTTCATACAAAGTCCTATGCATTCGCTAAAATGCGACTAGTTAACAGCGCAATTGTGCATATTAATGTGTTTATGAGAAATGGTGAAAAATGCAATCGCATGGTGCTAATAGTATCATCGCCACATGTACTAAAATGTGAGTTTATCTAAAATGGCGCTTAGGCGGCCATTCGCAAAATGGCGTCTTGCGATCTCATTTTCAAGATGGCATCTTGCGGCCATTCACAAGATGGCGTCGTCGCGATTATATTTTAAACTGAAATTGTCTCAGCCAATTATTCAGCTTCGACACCCTTTGTACTTAAGTGGGAACCTTTCACTTCATCCTTTGCCTGTGCAAACTTCTGAACATCCACAAATGTTGTGATTTTCTTCTGCAAATCATTGTGACCCAGAGGAATTGTAATTGCCTTTGAGTAACTTCAGGTATACTGTACAGCAGGTACACAGTTGTATTTGCACTTCTGAACACCTATTCACCCTTTGTATAATATTTCCACTGTCTTCATAAAGTCCAACCACAATAGTACAGTGCACAGGACTTAAGGAGAAGTGTGAAGTAATGAGGGGTTACCCTCCACTCTCATACCTTGCACCTCATAGCCCACAGTATTAAGTGTCACATACAATTCTTTTATAGCCCTGATCGTTTTATAGACTTTGTCATTTTGGCTTGTATTAAACTGTAACTGTTGCATCTCAGATGCAGGACTTCGTGACCTAGTCACTACTTTTATTAATGTCATGTGTGTTCTGCTTGGCATAGGTAATGCTATGTAATTACATTACTCACTGTTGGACTGTAAAATATTAGCTTGTTATACTGTGTTAGGAGATACCATTCAAACATTTGTCAACGTGCTGTTATTTAGGATTCTGGTCAAGAGTGGTTTTGCCCTGATAATTATACTTCCGAGCCAAGTCAAATCATTCTATTGTATAATCAGAAGCTATTGTACCTCTTGTTTACATTTCCATTGGTGATCTTGCTAGTCTCTATAGATGTCCCAATGAGTGTGGTAACTCTGGGCCTGATATGGATTTGTACGCTAACCCGATGGTATACGTATAAATCCAGTGGTTCCAATGGTTCTGGGTCTGCATAGATGCAAGACCTGTTCTTAGCCACGGCATGATTGACATTCTGCGGCGTTTGGGGAGTGGAGTGAGGGCTGCGACCAGGACCATTGTATATGTGATGAGTGTAGGGTCTGTGTCAATGGATGCAGAGGGGTTTAGACAGCCAGGCTGAGTAAGCGTCTTCTTCTGCAGACTGGCTGAGGGCAGCGAACAATGGGCATGAAATTCACACAGCTGGGGCTAGTGAAGATCAGAAGATGCAGACACTGGCCTTGGTATGCCCCAAAACTGCTCCCCATTGCCGCTGCAGTGACTGCAATCATCATCACAGTCACCAAATGTGCAAGGTATGTGAACTACTCTGAATCAGGCCCTTAATGTACTCATGCAACCAGGCCATCATGTCAACTAACCTATGCCACTTGAGATGGTCTGATCTAGAAGCCAGATGATCCCATCATGCAGCCCCAGGCTATGCTGTGTGCATAAGAAGATATACCAGAGAGAGAGTTGTGTTGATCTGGAATGAGAGCCTGATGTTAGAAGTAATACTCTAGTCCAGTGGTTCCCAAACTGTGCGCCTAGGCACCCTGGGGTACCTCAGAACACTTGCAGGGGTGTCTCAGGTTGTTGAATCAGCACCATAAAATTATTTATGGTCAACGCAATGTAAATATGTGGACAAGCAGAAGCGCAAACCTGTCCACAACCACATTACTGAACCTAAGGATGACAGGTAAGCACAATTTACATCACTTTACTACTTTATTACATTTTTTTTTCTGAATTTCTCAATAACAAACTTTTGGCTTAGGAGTGCCATGAAAACAATGCTGATATTGTAGGGTGCCGTGATTCAAACAAGTTTGGGAACCACTGCTCTAGTCGGAGAAAACCTATTCTTAGGATTCTAGTGAAACACTGTATGGTTTAGGACTCTGACATCAATACCCACCTCCAGGTATTTGAATGATTAATTATACTACACAGCATTAAAGAGGATGTGTTGACCAGTTACCTGGTGCCCAGTTTAACTGAGAGGGCACTGCAGGCATATCAAGTCCTAATTCCAGAAGAAGGAATAGGCTTTGAGGAAGTCAGGAAAGTCTGGCTTCATATGCAGTTAGCAATGGAGACTTATTGTGACAAATTTCAGGGTGTACTGCGAGGAAGAGAGGTTTCTCATGTGGATTCCCAAAGGGGCTCAGAAGAGACTGTTCAAGGTGGCTGGAAGGCAAGTGAGACAGCACTGCAGAACAAATTAAAGACATGTTTATATTGAACAGACAGAATCACAAAATTAAATGAAGGGTTGCGGATCAGAGACCCAAGTTCTGAAAAAGCAGCACAATTGGTAGCTTAGTTTTTAGCCAGAGGACTCAGATCAAGAGACTTTTGCTAGAGTGACAACCACACCACCCAGCAGAGGTCTCAATGAGAATTGGGGGTGCCACCAATCACATACCATACGCTAACTGCATCTACTAGGCAGCAAGGACCTAGAATTCAAGAGCTCCATAGCTGCTACAACTGCCATGACATCAATTTGAAGCATCCACCAGGACAAGGGCAGTTCCAATTCATCAAGCAGCCCAGTACAGTACTACTATCCTGATGACACCGAGATGGAGGAAGTATTCTACTCAGTGGACGTGGTAGCAGAGGTTGGAAAGGCTACTCCACGGAATATTCAGGGTCATCTGCAGCCTGTCAAGTTGAATGGCCAAGATCGTCATCACCAGCAGAACTCGAGTGCTTCTATTTTATTGGTTCACCCTGACTTGGCCCTCATGTTCACTGTATGAAATATTTAGAGACATATCTTAAATATGTAAAAAGACAGGTTAGCATTTGCCAAGCATTAGAACTTAAAATTGGGTAACTATTTATTAATGGATTATTAATTCGGAAACTATAATAATTTTCACAACACAACATTCTTAATCTTCAGATGACTACATACTTTATTTTACCTGAATAATCAATACTAATATAATAAGAATGTTGTGCTGTCTATTTGTATCAAGTTGGCACAAAACTATTTAACTGATTTTCCTGCATTATTTTGTAGTGGAAACTCCTAGACATAACCTGCACTTTGTTTCATCTCGATCTGTCAAGTTAAAGCTGAGCAATAACAAAAACAAAAGTTTTTAAAATCATCAATGCAAGAGATAGGTATGGCACCATGTGAGTGGCTAGTAAGGGATGGGGGGAGAGGTGCTTTAAGCCAGAGTTCCCTTGAACAGGATAGGCTACATAGGGCACACAGTGACATTGGTGTGAGTGGTAGGTGAAGGTGCTGCTGCAACCAGTCTGTATAGCACTGCTGGTCACTTGGGCCACTCCCGCAACAGGACCCCTATTCAAAAGTAATAGAACTAGAATGTCAGGATGCGGCCTGGGATGGGCCACTACTCACCTCTGTGCCAGCATCCTTGAGGTGGGCTGAGTTTTCCCCCCATGGTCTGTTAGGGCTTCCATGTGCACGTCCTGGTTTAAGTGGTGGTGGGCATGGGTGCAGCCATGTTGGTCCGTGTCACCTGACTAGTCTTTCCCAATTTACTAAGGGTATTTAGTCTGACTCCAGGAACAGGAACCTGCTGTTCAACTTCGCTTTTCCAGCGACTGTGTTTAGTAGCTGTTGCAGCTTTCCAAGTTCCCCGTTCTTTCCTACCAGTGTTATGTCCTAGTGTCTGGATTCACTCCTAGCTTTATACTGTTTATTTCCAGTGACTCTTTCCAGTGTTTCCCAGGTTCAGACTCCTCCAGTGATTTCCTCAATACTTGTCTCTATGCTGAAACTCCAGCACTAATCACCATCTAATTCTCCTGTGTATATGTCAGCACCTGGCTCTGTGTTGAAAGTCCAGTTTAACAATTTCCACACCAGTTCTGCATCTGGATCTCCAGCATGCATACTCGGCACAGCAGCTGTGTACTGACTCCCAGTGTCATTCTCCTGTGTCTGTGCCTGTGTCTGGATCTCCGGTATTGCCCAGTGCACTTCTATGTCTACATTCCCTGTGTTTCCCAGAGAAAGTCCGCGTATGGATCACCAGTGTTCCATTTAGTTCTCCACGTCTGCATTTCTAGTGTTACCTAGAGCAAGGCTTCGTCTGGTTCTCTGGTATTTTAAAGTACTTTCAGTGTCTGGACTTACTTTATCTTTTCCATTGCAAGTCAGCCTCAGGACATCCCATGTTTCCCAAAGCAAACCAGTGTCTGAATCATTTTCAGTGCTACTCCATTTCCAGTGTTTCCCAGTTCCATCCCAATTCTAGTTATTCTCAGTACTGACTCATTGCTAGTAATCCAGTGTTATTACGTTTCCAATAATTCTCAGTGCTATTCCATTTCTACTCTTATATCTCTGTCTTCTGCCACTCCCAGGTACCTGCCCAGAGGGCTGCGGCTTGCTCATTTGGTGCAGTGAAACCCAAATCCCAATAGGAGGGGTCACGGGTGAAGACCATCAAGTGGGTTAGACTCCGCACCTCTGGGTAGGTCTAGCCAAACCTGGGTTTGGCCACAATAGAAAGACATTATCACTGTCACTCCCATTAGTTGCTGCTCTACCACCCTAACCCCCCCAGTTCTTGACCTCTACAACGGGATACATAGTGCCCGATCGTGACATAGAACACCTTAAATAAAAAAAAATTGGCAGAAGTGATATCACTGTGGGCAAAGCAGTGGGCAACAGATAGTACTTTATAACTGTCTTTCTTTTTTTTCTCTAGGCTTCAGAAATATTCTTTAGGGCTGTGTTTTCTTTGTTTATTTACTCTGTAGCTTTACCTTGTTACTAGATTCTTCTGTTTTTTACATTTCACACTTCAGTTTTCCTCTCTGTGCTGCTGTTCCATTTCTCAGCCGTTTCTCATCTTCTCTCTGTCTCCTACACTTTCTTTTTATCTTCTGTTCTTTCTCTGCCCTACTTCCCTTCTTACTGCCATTTTGCTCCTCAGCCTCACAACAAACATGACAACACATAGGTCCACAACCTGGACCTGACTCAGATGCATGCATGATCACTTTTCCATAGGTCCATGGCAGACCACTTACCTTCATATTGTCATAGCACTAGGGGTTTGTTGATTCAGGCGGGCCCCTAGGGCTAACTCAATGGGCTGGAGTGTAAATGAAGCTGGGTGTCTTAATAATGCTATTACTCATGCAGGTTACTATAGCAGTATAGGGTATGCTATTTAGACACATTTAAAAGATCAACACCAACTGGTAGACAGGCAGTAGGTCAGCAGGTACAAAAGGTCAATATGGTCGACATGGATGAAGATCAATAGGTACAAAAAAAAGTAAACATAGTCAAAAGGTCAACATTGGAATGGTCGACACATTTTTTTTCCTAACCCTAATCTTCACCCTACCCCCCCTTCCCCCCCTTTGTGCCTAATCCTCTTTCTTGGTGCCTAACCCTAACCATCAAGACAAGTCCCTAAAGCTGACAGTCTCTCCTAGTGCCTAACCCTCTGGTAAGTGCCTGACTCCACCTTTCCCTCCTAGTGCCTAACCCTAACCATTGGAGTAGGTTTCTAACTCTAACCACCCATTCTAGAGCCTTCCGGTAAGTGCCTAACCCTAACAAACAAAAAAAACATGTGTTAACCATTCCATTGTCAACCTTTGGACCATGCTGACCTTTTGTGCCTGGCGATCTTCATCCATGTCGACCTTTTGACCATGCTAACTTTTTGTTCCTATCAATATTCATCCGTGTCAACCTTTTCACCATGTTGAACCTTTTGTAACTGTCGATCTTCATTCATGTCGACCTTTTGTGTGTCAGCCTTTTACCATGTTGACTTTTTGTACCTGTCAACCTATTGCCTTTCTACCAGTTGGTGTCTACTTAGATACTGTTGACCATTTCATTGTCTGTCAATTGACCACCATCCAGCAGTATGATAGTAAATCCGGAACAGACTGCAATAATACACTGGAGCTGGGTCCCGGAAGCACAACTGTAGCAAACTGTTGGAGATTCTGGTAGAGGCTAAATATTTCACTATTCTACTTCCTTTAGAATTTATGTTTTTGTTAATCTAGTTTTAGGATATACACTAACTTTTGTTGCATGTTATGCTGCACCTGAACCTCGAACCTAAAATACCATTTAGACACGTGGCTTATTTTCTTCTAACTTCACTTCATATAGCTAATCCAAAATGTGCTGTGCTGAGTCATATCTCACTTCTGCATTCACCAGATCATCAGGAAGACGAAGATTGAGTTCAAATCACCTCTCATCTGATTTCAACAAGGACAGATCTTAAAAATGTACCTTTACAATGGTCAAACATTAATTTTATGTTGACAGTTCTTGTTTATGAAATAAAAGTACTTGAGTGTGGTTATCTAAACCTTGCCCACTCAGTGCATTTGTGAAAGTTCATAGATGTCATACAGTACATGTCTGTGTGCTAGCAAAATGTAAGTCGGTGAATATTTTACTGAATCCAGATGATTTGGTGGTGTTAATTATGAAGAACTGTGGAAGCAAAAAGCTACTTCACCTATGGAGATCTACAAATAATTAATCGTTCTTAGGTAGATCAGTTACTATCAGAAAATGTGTAACTTAATTATGTTAAGACATCAGGTCTTTATGAGATCCTGATTCTGAGTTGCAAGCAAAAGTGCGCGTAGTAGCGTCTATTGACGATTGTCCATTTCTGACTTTATGCAAATGCCGCTACAAACTCCTTCTTTAGTGTACATCCATATGGTCGAATGTGCAAGAACTAAGATGCTCACTTTTAGCATTTGTGTATGCTGTAATACAGAATAGTGCATCCTATGCCTGCAGCTATACGTCTGTGTATGCAGCCACTTACTTTGACACGCTTGCGACACTTCCATAACATGCCCACTGAACAGACCATTTTTGCATGCACTACAAATCCCCTCCCAGCAGGGGCATATCTATAATGGGTGCTGGGTGTGCAGGGAACATGGGCTGCTGGTTTCAAAGGAGAAGAAAACAAGAAAGCATCTAATACAGT
The DNA here is from genome assembly GCA_031769625.1 of Taudactylus pleione. Classification (NCBI taxonomy): domain Eukaryota; kingdom Metazoa; phylum Chordata; class Amphibia; order Anura; family Myobatrachidae; genus Taudactylus; species Taudactylus pleione. Next base: position 31,342,739 of record JAUIMM010000014.1, read on the forward strand.
GCACTCTGAACCAACAGATATTAAAACTTAGACTTTTATTATCGATTTAAAATCCTATATACTTTCAAAAAATTGGTGAAATATTAAAATACATAGATGTGTAAAGATCAGAAAACAGTGTATTAAAATAATTATTAAACTATAATGGTTGCTGTCTTAATTATATGATCCTGTTCACCTCCTTCCATATTAATGCTATATTGCTAATTTTGTTCACATGAGGTTGTGCTGATTATAATTATTTCATAGACATTTGCAGCAGAGTATGAAAAGTGTCAAACTTAACCATATATAATACAGGATATCCTGTCCCTAAACTTTTAAACTCCAGCTGTAGGCATATGAATTCTTAGATTTGCTGTTTGTGTGCCATGTGTCCATACATCGTTCTCTTTATTAATGATCTCACAAGCCAGATATATTATAGGCAGATTATTATGTCCACAATAGGATTTTTATGTGGATCAGAGAATCTAGTCTATGTTCACACGCCATATAGCTGGCTAGCACGGTGATCAGGAGATCTTAATCTGTCTCCTCACTCTGTCAGTATGTTTGTCACTCACTGCAATCCGGTTACAGAGAATAAATTGGATAATTAATGTTATAACGTCATTAAACCTTGGTACAATCCTGCCTATACCTTCTAAATCCTGCCTATACCTTCTACAATTGTCGCTATTTGCGTACGTAGTCATACAGTAAATAAATGCCTTCAGACTTTGAAATTTGTTTCTAATGCACAAAGGTTATTATTCAACATAAAAACAGTAGGTTACATGCTGTGATCTAAAGACAATTTAGCACAAAGAAATCATACAGACCCGAGGTACAGTTATACATATGCACGCGCACTGGGACCAGTTACCAGCATCAGCAAGAAACCTCCGTCAACAGCATCAGCAAGAAGACTCCAGATTGGGATCTGAACGCACATATATACCCTTACAGGGATAAGCAATACAATGGGCAAGTTTGGCATGATTCCATTGGTCCTCCGTCACGGTGCTTCTGTTACAGGACATGTAACAGGTTGATTCAAATGGACACAGTTCAGCGTCCAACAGCCTTTTGTCTCCTTTTTCCCCCTGCATGCAAATCTAAGCTGCTAACATTACTAAGTACATTTTAGTGTTTTAACTCTCTACAGTTCATAAGTTGTGAACACATGTTGCGATCTTCTCACCAATGACACCGGAAAGCTGTTGAGACAGAGTAGATCAGTACAACATCAAACACGGTTTGCTTATCATGTACTAAACCTTAGATATCAAATAGTCTTTATTTCACAACATTAGTAATAAATGAATAAACCTTGAATATTACACTTTGAACCTATGAAACCTTTTATGTGAGTGTGCAGTGTGTAAGTCTATCTATGATGGATAACATACATATATATATATAAATATATATATATATTAGGGGTGAGCGGGTTTGGATTTCTGAAATCCGAACACCCCTGAGTCCCCCCGATCCGAGGCCGATCCGAGTCAGGCTCGACTTTTCCCGCCTGACTCGGATCTGAAATCGAGGCAAAACGTCATCATCCCGCCTTTGGGTCTCGCGGGTTTTGGATTCTATATAAGGTACCCGCATCGGCTCCATTTTCTCACTCGGCTGTGGACAGTGAAGAGGGAGGGTAGGAGTTAGGGCTGGCTGGGCTGTGTAGTGTTGTGCTGTACTGTGCTGTGCTGCTGTTGTCCATAGGGGCTGTGTCCACTCCTCCAAAGTCCATAGGGGCTGGCTGTGTTGTGCTGTGCTGCTGTTGTCCATAGGGGCTGTGTCCAATCCTCCAAAGTCCATAGGGGCTGGCTGTGTTGTGCTGTGCTGATGTTGTCCATAGGGGCTGTGTCCACTCCTCCAAAGTCCATAGGGGCTGGCTGGACTGTGTTGTGCAGTCAGTTGTCCATAGGGGCTGTGTCCACTCCAAAGTCCTGTGCAGTGTCCCAGTCCTAAAGGGGTGCTGTAGTGTTGTCCAGGGGGTGCTCTGTCCATCAGGGGTGCTCCCCCCAAGTGCAAAAAAATAAATATTTTTCTACTTCAGGGTCCATAGGGTATCCACTGGATACCTTGGGGTATAGGTGATGATGTCAGGCATCGGGCACCATAGAGTTAAGTTTTCAGCCTCCCAGGATGCACTAGGGTCCCCCTCCTATACCCCGCCCCTGAGCCAAGGCATCTCAGTTTAGTTTGGTGCCTGGCCGGAGTCGGATGCACCTGTTAGAGGGGGGGCCATGAAGATGTGTGGCTGCACATCTGGAAGTACAGCATGGACAGTCAGTCCTGACGTCCATGCTGTCTTCCCTACACCCCCGCCGGTACCAGAACGTCGATACCGATCCAGGGATGCTGGAAGGCATCTGGGGTCACAGCTAGCGGTGACCCCAGATGTTCAGGACCATGGCCGGATGAAAGGGGGACAGCAGGTAAGCAGCGGGGTCCCGCGGTGGGTCCCTGCTGAAACATGGTCCAGAGTCCCCAGGCAGGGGGCTCCCTGGGGACTGGCTGTAGCGTGGAGCCAGGTACTAACCTGCGCTTCCACTACCCCCCTGGGACAGCGGACCGCGGCAGAGCGGTAGTGCTGCGGCGTCCCAGGGGTTAAATGCATGCCAGGGGAGCGCGCCTTCCCTGTCTCACAGCCGGCGCCTCCCCTGCTGCACACAGCCCTCTCTGCATGTGCTGACTGGCCTTGTGGCAGCGCTCCTCCCCCTGGCCGGCCTCCTCTATGCTCCTCGGTTGCCATCTTTACATAGCGCATGGTGAACGCTGCTGGAAGCTTGGAAGCGGTGGCATCGCGGTCTGGTCCCCCGGCATACCTCTCCTCCGTCTGGTTCAGGTCTGTGTATGCAGCGCTGTGTCCTACCAGGCTCTGTGTCTGTGTAGTTGATTATCAGCGCTGGTAGTGCAGGAATTTAATTTCTTTGCATTGTATGTGACTTCTGCTAGCGCTGCTGCCTGTACTTTAATTTCTACTGTCAGCTTTTTCACTGTCCCTGATCCTTTTCTACTAAAGCCCTTGCGGTGCGGTGATTGCAGGGTGGTCTCACACTATACTACGAGTATCAGTGAGAGGGGTCACATACTTACCACACATTTACCATCATGTCTGAAAGTGACTTTCCTCTCCAGCTTTTATGTACTACATGCAAGATACCTATAGCGGAGGGGGATGGTAGCGCGGAGGGGCTATGTCGGCAGTGTTATTTATTGACACGGCCGATTACTGTCACGGCTCCTGTACAGGAACCACCCTGGGCCTGTTTTTCCAAAGCGCTTACAACCCTCGTGGGCCAGTTAGCTCCGCAGCCTGCCTTCCCTCAGATGGGATTGTCCCAGCAGTCAGTGGTGTCGTCACCCATGCAGGGTTTCCCGAGACAATTGATGGTACCCCACAGTCTCCCTATTTCCCCTCTGCAGATCGCTCATGAGCCTGCGTGGGTTAATTCGTTAACAAGCTCTGTACAGCATTTGTCAGATGTGTTGCAAGGGGAGTCTGTGTTGCGGCCTCACAAGCGACCGGTGGCATCTCTGTCTGCTCCTTATGAGGATGTTGACAGGACGTCCGATGATGGGGAGATTCTGGATCTTTCTGACCAGGAACCTCCCCGTACTAAAGAGTCGGACGCTAAGTCTAAGGTTTATATACCTGGCCTTATTCGTGCAGTCCGCACTGCTTTAGTTATTGAGGATGAGGAGCCTCCGGTTTCAAAATCCAAATACGCCTTTTTCAAGGATGTTAAGGGCGATGCCACAGTGTTTCCTCATTCGGGGCAATTAGTGGACCACCTAGAGGAAGCGTGGAAACATCCAGGCAAACGGTATCAGCCTCAAAGGCGTTTAGCAGTGGCGTATCCATTTGCGGACAATCATTTTGCCAAGTGGGAATCTCCGCCACAGGTAGATTCCCATGTAACATGCCTGGTCTGAAGTGCCACGTTGCCCATGCCCTCCATGTCCTCCTTAAAGGATGCCACGGACCATAAGGTGGAAATCTGCCTAAAGTCCGTTTATTCCCTGGCGGGGGGGGCAGCTAGGCCGGCTATGGCCATTTGTTGGGTAGCCAGAGCTATGGAGCGCTGGGCTGACACTTTGGAGGTGTCCTTCGATTCCGACTGTTCGGCTGAACAGACGGAGTTGATCGACAATCTCCGGGATTCGGCCACTTATATCAACGAAGCCTTGGATATCAGTACCCTTGCGTCTCGCATTTCTTCGGCAGCTGTTGCTGCTCGTCGCACCTTATGGTTGCGATCTTGGAAGGCGGACACGCTCATTCCAAAAAGGGCTTAGAAGCGTTGCCTTTTAACGGAGAAGTTCTATTTGGTCCGGACCTGGACAAAATTGTAGCCACACTGGCGGCAGCCAAATCGGCATGTCTCCCGTCTGCTGCAGTTCCTTCCGGTTCAGGTACGTCATCCTTTCGGCCTTATAGGGCCCAGGGTAGGCCTAAAGCACAATCCTTTCCCAGACAGGCTGGCCCCAAAAAATCGGCCAAGCCCCAGAAGCAGGCCTGGAGTACCAGGCGTCCGGCCCCTAAGCCAGATGACGAGCCTGCGGCCTGACAGTCCGGGCCTCCCTTTGGGGGATCCCAAAGTGGGAGGCCACCTGCTGCAGTTCACCCGGTGTTGGTCGGTCACCACGACAGACACTTGGGTTCTCGAGGTGGTCTCCCACGGGTATGCCCTCTCCTTCCGGCACAGACCCCCGTCTTGATTCTTCACCATGGATCTGCCATCAGACCGGAACAAAGCCACGGAACTGCGGAAGGTCTTGCACACTATGCTCCAGGCTGGAGTTATAGTGCCTGTTCCATTCTCCCAGAAGGGCCAGGGTTTCTATTCCAATCTATTTTTGGTGCAGAAACCCAATTGGTCGTTTCATCCGATACTCAACCTCAAAGCTCTCAACAAGTCTTTGCGGGTACCGAAGTTTCAGATGGAGACCCTACGGTCCATCATTCTGGCGCTGGAACCTGGGGACTACATGGTGTCATTGGACATACAGGACGCTTACCTGCATGTCCCTATTCTTTTACGCCATCAGCAGTTCCTCAGGTTTGCAATCCGCAGCGAACACTTTCAGTTCTGGGGCATTACCTTTTGGCCTGGTGACAGCACCACGTGTTTTCACCAAGGTGATGGCGGTCATGACGGCTTCACTGTGGCTGCAGGGAGTCCGCATGTTGCCATACTTGGGTGACCTTCTCTTAGTGGCAGGATCTCCGGAGCTCCTTCTACGCCACTTGGACCTGACCATTGCTGTACTGCAACGGCACGGCTGGTTAATAAACTGGCAGAAGTCCACCCTGATCCCGTCTCAGCAGATTCTGCACCTCGGAGCCTTATTGGACTCTGGACAGCAAAGGATCTTTTTGACGGGGGAAAAGATCTCTGCCTTGCAGTTGAGGGTGCGCAGTTGTCTACAGAGCCACCGGGTGTCTCTGCACTCGGCGATGAGGTTACTGGGCTCCATGGTGTCGGTATTCGACATGGTGGAATATGCCCAGTTTCACTCCAGACCTCTGCAGCACCTGATCCTGTCCAAATGGAATGGACTGCCTCAGAGTCTAAAGTCCCAGACAATGGTGCTCACTCCGGAGGTTCGCCTGTCCCTAGCCTGGTGGTTGCAGACAACCCATCTCAACAAGGGTCGTCCATTCTGGGTGGCAAATTGGGTCCTGTTAACAACGGACGCCAGTCTTCGGCGCTGGGGAGCAGTCTCGGGTCCACACTTGTTCCAGGGCAGGTGGACTCGGGCAGAAACAGAGCTTCTGATAAACATTCTGGAGCTCCGCGCGGTGTTCAATGCCCTCCGGCAGGCACATCATGTTCTCCAAGGTCACCCAGTGCAGGTCCAGTCGGACAACGCTATCACCATGGCCGACATAAATCGGCAAGGAGGAACCCGAAGTCGGGCGGCTCTCGTAGAGGTGTCCCGAATCCTGGTATGGGCGGAGCGCAATCTCCCGGCCATATCAGCAGTCTTCATCCCGGGAGTGCTAAACTGGGAGGCGGACTTTCTCAGTCGCCAGGACGTTCATCCGGGGTAATGGTCCCTGCACCCGGACGTTTTTCAACTGCTGGTGGACAGGTGGGGTCTTCCAGAGATCGACCTCATGGCGTCCCGGCACAACAACAAGTTGCCGGTGTACGGGTCTCACACAAGAGATGAAGAGGCGTCTCTGGTGGATGCTCTGTCCGTCCGGTGGATGTTCCGGTTCGCTTATCTGTTCCCTCCGTTTTCCCTTCTTCCACAGGTAATCCGGAAATTCAAACAGGAGGGAGGAACGCTTCTGTTGATAGCTCCCGCATGGCCCAGACGGCACTGGTTCTTAGACCTTCGGGGTCTGTCCGTGGACAGTCCTCTGCGGTTGCCGCTACGACTGGACCTTCTGTCACAGGGTCCTTGTCTTCACCCGGACCTGACTCGGCTGTCTTTGACGGCGTGGCTGTTGAGACGGCCATGTTAAGGTCCAGGGGGTTTTCCAGCTCTGTAGTGCGAACCATGCTAAGAGCTCGGAAACCGTCTTCCGTGAGAATATACCATCACGTGTGGCATACGTTCTTCCAGTGGTGTCGACCAAGAGGTTATGCAGTGCGGGAGTTTCGTCTGTCTAGAGTGCTACCCTTTCTACAAGCGGGACTAGACCATGGGCTTCATCTTGCTTCTTTGAAGATGCAGGTTTCTGCCCTGTCGGTCTGGTTTCATCGTAGGATTGCTACAATCCCTGATGTGCGCACCTTTATGCAAGGTGTTCTGCGAATTCAGCCGCCATTTGTCCCACCTGTGGCGCCTTGGGACTTGGCTGCGGTCCTGAGGGCTCTCCAGGGACCGCTGTTTGAACCACTGTGCTCAGTGGATCTTAAATGGCTAACAGCTAAGACTGTTTTCCTTCTGGCTATAGCTTCGGCCAGATGTGTTTCTGATTTAGGAGCTCTCTCTTGTAGACCCCCCTTCTTGATTTTTCATGGGAACAGGGCAGTGCTGCGCACTCGTCCTGAATTTCTTCTAGGGGTGTGCACCAGCCACTTTTCGTGTTTTGTGTTTTGGTTTTGGATCTGGATCTTTCTTCGTGTTTTGGATCTGGATTGGTTTTGCCAAAACCACCCTTCCGTGTTTTGGATTCTGGGTTTTGAGTTTTGGATCTGTATTTTTTTGAAAAAAAGCATAAAAACAGCTAAAATCACAGAATTTGTAGGTTTTTCTGCTCCTATGTTATTATTAACCTCAATAACCTTAATTTCCACTCATTTCCAGTCTATTCTGAACACCTCACACCTCACAATAGTGTTTTTATGTCCAAAAGGTTGCACCGAGGTAGCTGGATGACTATGCTAAGCGACACGAGTGGGCGGCACAAACACGTGACCCATCTAGGCGTGATACTGCAGTGGCAGACAGGATGGCAGTTTGAAAAACTAGGCCCCAAACTGTACATAATGCAAAAAAAAAGAAGAGGGGCAAGATGGAATTGTCCTTGGGCCCTCCCACCCACCCTTATGTTGTATAAACAGGACATGCACACTTTAACAAACCAATCATTTCAGCGCCAGGGTCTGCCACACAACTGTGGCTGAAACGATTGGTTCGTTTGGGCCCCCACAAAACAAGCTGGCAATTAATCTGTCCCTGCACAAACTGGCTCTAGGGAAGCAAGATGTCATCCTCATCCTCCTCATCCACCGATTCCTCACCCTCTTCAGTGTGTACATCCTCATCCTCACAAAGTATTAACTCGTCCCCACTTGAATCCACCACCACAGAACCCTCTGTACATTCTGGAGGCTGGTCTCCCTGGAAGAGCTGATAATTCATTGTGATGAACATCATCTTCTCCACATTCTGTGGAAGCAACCTCCTACGCCTTTCGCTGACAAGGTTCCTGGCTGCACTAAACACTCTTTCGGAGTACACACTGGAGGGGGGGCAACTCAGGTAAAATAGAGCCAGTTTGTACAGGGGCCTCCAAATTGCCTCTTTTTCCTGCCAGTACAGGTATGGACTGTCTGACATGCCTACTTGGATGCTGTCACCGATGTAATCCTCCACCATTCTGTCAATGGTGACAGTATCATATGCAGTGACAGTAGACATGTCAGAAATTGTTGCCAGGTCCTTCAGTCTGGACCAGATGTCCAAACTTGGTCCTGCCTGCCCTGCATCACTGCCAGCGGGTTGCTTAGGATACCTAAGTTTTTTCCTGGCAGCCCCAGTTGCAGGAGAAAATGAAGAAGGAGCTGTTGACATGTCACGTTCCGCTTCAGCTGACAGTGTGTTCACCAGCAGGTCTTTGCACCTCTGCAGGCTTGTGTCAGCCGGAAAGAGAGACACCACATAGGCTTTAAACCTAGGATCGAGCACGGTGGCCAAAATATAGTGGTCTGATTTCAACAGATTGACCACCCTGGAATCCTGGCAAAGCGAATGAAGGGCTTCATCCACAAGTCCCACATGACGAGCGGAATCGCTCCATCTTAGCTCCTCCTTCACTTTCTCCAGCTGCTTCCGCAAAAGCCTGATGAGGGGAATGACCTGACTCAAGCTGGCAGTGTCTGAACTGACTTCACGTGTGGCAAGTTTCGAAGGGCTGGAGAACCTTGCACAACACGGAAATCATTCTCCACTGCGCTTGAGTCAGGTGCATACCCCCTCCTTTGCCTATGTCATAGGTGGATGTATAGGCTTGAATGGCCTTTTGCTGCTCCTCCATTCTCTGAAGCATATAGAGGGTTGAGTTCCACCGCGTCACAACCTCTTGCTTCAGGTGATGGCGGGGCAGGTGAGTGTTTGCTGGCGCTCCAGTCTTCGGCACGCAGTCGCTGAATGGCGAAAGTGGCCAGAAATTTTTCGGGCCACCCAAAGCGTCTCCAGCACGCCTCTGTCGCTTTTCAGAAAATTCTGCACCACCAAGTTTATTGTGTGAGCAAAACATGGGACGTGTTGGAATTTGCCCAGATGTAATGCCTTCACAATATTGGTGGCGTTGTCAGATATCACAAATCCCCAGGAGAGTCTAAGTGGGGTAAGCCACTGGGCGATGATTTCCCTCAGTTTCTCTAAGAGGTTGTCGGCGGTGTGCCTCTTACTGAAACCGGTGATACACAGCGTAGCCTGCCTTGGAACGAGCTGGCGTTTCTGAGATGCTGCGACTGGTGACGCTGCTGCTGTTGCTGCGTAAGGTGATACATCTACCCAGTGGGCTGTCACAGTCATATAGTCCTTAGTCTGCCCTGTTTCACTTGTCCACATGTCCGTGGTTAAGTGGACATTGGGTACAATGGCATTTTTCAGGACACTGAGGACACTTTTTCTGACGTTTCTGTACAGTCTCGGTATTGCCTGCCTAGTGAAGTGGAATCTAGATGGGATTTGGAACCGGGGACACACTACCTCCATCAATTGTGTAAATCCCACTGCACTAATGGCGGATACCGGACGCACGTCTAACACCAACATAGCAGTCAAGGCCTCAGTTATACGTTTTGCTTCAGGATGACTGCTGTCGTACTTCATCCTCCTCGCTAAGGACTGTTGTAGGGTCAATTGTTTAGTAAATGTAGTGGTGTTCCTACTTCCTCTCTGGGTTGATGAACGACTCCCAGCATCAGCAACAGCAGCAGCGGCAGCAGGAGGCGTAGCAATGCAGGATCCTCCGGAGGAATCCCCGATAGGAGAGTCAGTCATGCCAGTGACATGGCCTGCAGGACTACTTCCGATCCTGACTAAGGAGGAAATTGATGAGGAGGGAGTTGACGGTGTGGTTTGCAGGCGCTTGGATACAACAGGACAACGGGATTTAGGTGTCCCTGGACTGCTTACGGTCTTAGCCAAAGTTTCTGAACTTGACAGTAACTTATTATGAACGCGCTGCAGGTGCCGTATAAGGGAGGATGTTCCTAGGTGGTTAACGTCCCTACCCCTACTTATTCCACCTTTACATAAGGTACATATGGCAAGACAGTTGTTGTACGGATTTGGATAGAAATATTGACAGACCAAAGAGGTGGAATGTTTGGTCTTCTGCCCAGGCATGACCGTGATGGGCTTTTTCATCCCACGGACAACAACTGTCTCCCCCGGACCCTGATTTAAACAAACCACATCACCATCAGAATACTCCTCGCCAACTTCCTCCTCAGCGCCAGCTACACCAGTATCCTCATCCTGTTGTACTTCAACAGTGACATCTTCAATTTGCATATCAGCAAGTGGACTGTGGGTGCTCCTTTCAGCACTTGCAGGGGGCGTGCAAATGGTGGAAAGAGCCACCTCTTCCCGTCCAGTGCTGGGAAGGTCAGGCATCGCAACCACCACCACACATGGACTCTCCTTAGGGATTTGTGATATCTTCTTAGAAAGCACAGTTCTTCACTGTGCTTTTGCCAGTTTAACTCTTTTGATTTTTTTAGTGGGAGGAGGGCTTCCATCGTCATGTGAAGCTGAACCACTAGTCATGAACATACTAGGGATCGACCTTAGCCGTTCCTTGCCACTCCGTGTCGTAAATGGCATATTGGCAAGTTTACGTTTCTCTTCAGATGATTTAAATGTTTTTTTCAAGGTCATTTTTCTGAACTTTGTCATTTGGGATTGTATGTGCCCTCTATTATGACATTGGGCATCGGCCTTGGCAGACGACGTTGATGGCATGTTATCGTCTATGTCATGACTAGTGGCAGCAGCTTCAGCACTAGGAGGAAGTGGTTCTTGATCTTTCTCTATTTTATTTTTATCGGAGAAAGTTTGGTCCTCCATTTATGTTATAGCGATTTGATATATACATGCGTCTAAACACAGAAAATATTTTATTATTTTTGCTGGAGAGTAGTGCACTTTGTGGGTTACACCAGGCTTTAAGAAATGAGCCAGCCGGGTCTTTACTTATGGGACACAGGTGCACGCTTGGCGCTACTCCTTTGTTGATGCACGTGCAGCTACTGCGCACACAATTCACAAACACAGAAAATAAATTTTTTTTTGGTTTGGACTGGAGTGTACTTTGGGGGTTACAGCACCCTTTAACGGTCAAGCCAGCCGACCCTTTACTTATGACACAGGCGCACGCTTGGCACTACTTTGTTGATGCACGTGCGGCTACTGCGCACACAATTCACAAACACAGAAAATAATTTTTTTTTTGGTTTGGACTGGAGTGTACTTTGGGGGTTACAGCACCCTTTAATGGTCAAGCCAGCCGGCCCTTTACTTATGACACAGGTAGACGCTTGGCACTACTTTGTTGATGCACGTGCGGCTACTGCGCACACAATTCACAAACACAGAAAATTATTTTTTTTTTGGTTTGGACTGGAGTATACTTTGGGGGTTACAGCACCCTTTAACGGTCAAGCCAGCCGGCCCTTTACTTATGACACAGGCGCATGCTTGGCACTGCTTTGTTGATGCACGTGCGGCTACTGCGCACACAATTCACAAACACAGAAAATAATTTTTTTTTTGGTTTGGACTGGAGTGTACTTTGGGGGTTACAGCACCCTTTAACGGTCAAGCCAGCTGGCCCTTTACTTATGACACAGGCGCACGCTTGGCACTACTTTGTTGATGCACGTGCGGCTACTGCGCACACAATTCACAAACACAGAAAATTATTTTTTTTTGGTTTGGACTGGAGTGTACTTTGGGGGTTACAGCACCCTTTAATGGTGAAGCCAGCTGGCCCTTTACTTATGACACAGGTGCACGCTTGGCACTAATTTGTTGATGCACGTGCGGCTACTGCGCACACAATTCACAAACACAGAAAATATTTTTTTTGGTTTGGAGTGTACTTTGGGGGTTACAGCACCCTTTAACGATCAAGCCAGCTGTCCCTTTAGTTATGACACAGGCGCACACTTGGCACTACTTTGTTGATGCACATGCGGCTACTGCGCACACAATTCACAAACACAGAAAATATTTTTTTTTTGGTTTGGACTGGAGTGTACTTTGGGGGTTACAGCACCCTTTAACGGTCAAGCCAGCCGGCCCTTCACTTATGACACAGGCGCACGCTTGGCACTACTTTGTTGATGCACGTGCGGCTACTGCGCACACAATTCACAAACACAGAAAATATATTTTTTTTTGGTTTGGACTGGAGTGTACTTTGGGGGTTACAGCACCCTTTAACGGTCAAGCCAGCCGGCCCTTTAATTATGACACAGGCGCACGCTTGGCACTACTTTGTTGATGCACGTGCTGCTACTGCGCACACAATTCACAAACACAGAAAATAATTTTATTTTTGGTTTGGACTGGAGTGTACTTTGGGGGTTACAGCACCCTTTAACGGTCAAGCCAGCCGGCCCTTTACTTATGACACAGGCGCACGCTTGGCACTACTTTGTTGATGCACGTGCTGCTACTGCGCACACAATTCACAAACACAGAAAATAATTTTATTTTTGGTTTGGACTGGAGTGTACTTTGGGGGTTACAGCACCCTTTAACGGTCAAGCCAGCTGGCCCTTTACTTATGACACAGGCGCACGCTTGGCACTACTTTGTTGATGCACGTGCGGCTACTGCGCACACAATTCACAAACACAGAAAATAATTTTTTTGGTTTGGAGTGTACTTTGGGGTTTACAGCACCCCTTAACGGTCAAGCCAGCCATCCTTTTAGTTATGACACAGGCGCACGCTTGGCACTACTTTGTTGATGCACATGCGGCTACTGCGCACACAATTCACAAACACAGAAAATATTTTTTTTTGGGTTTGGACTGGAGTGTACTTTGGGGGTTACAGCACCCTTTAACGGTCAAGCCAGCCGGCCCTTTACTTATGACACAGGCGCACGCTTGGCACTACTTTGTTGATGCACGTGCGGCTACTGCGCACACAATTCACAAACACAGAAAATAATTTTTTTTTTGGTTTGGACTGGAGTGTACTTTGGGGGTTACAGCACCCTTTAACGGTCAAGCCAGCTGGCCCTTTACTTATGACACAGGCACATGCTTGGCACTACTTTGTTGATGCACGTGCGGCTACTGCGCACACAATTCACAAACACAGAAAATTATTTTATTTTGGTTTGGACTGGAGTGTACTTTGGGGGTTACAGCACCCTTTAACGGTCAAGCCTGCCGGCCCTTTAATTATGACACAGGCACACGCTTGGCACTACTTTGTTGATGCACGTGCGGCTACTGCGCACACAATTCACAAACACAGAAAATAATTTTTTTGGTTTGGAGTGTACTTTGGGGCTTACAGCACCCTTAACGGTCAAGCCAGCCGACCCTTTACTTATGACACAGGCGCACGCTTGGCACTACTTTGTTGATGCACGTGCGGCTACTGCGCACACAATTCACAAACACAGAAAATAATTTTTTTTTTGGTTTGGACTGGAGTGTACTTTGGGGGTTACAGCACCCTTTAACGGTCAAGCCAGCTGGCCCTTTACTTATGACACAGGCGCACGCTTGGCACTACTTTGTTGATGCACGTGCGGCTACTGCACACACAATTCACAAACACAGAAAATTATTTTTTTTTGGTTTGGACTGGAGTGTACTTTGGGGGTTACAGCACCCTTTAATGGTGAAGCCAGCCGGCCCTTTACTTATGACACAGGTGTACGCTTGGCACTACTTTGTTGATGCACGTGCGGCTACTGCGCACACAATTCACAAACACAGAAAATAATTTTTTTGGTTTGGAGTGTACTTTGGGGGTTACAGCACCCTTTAACGATCAAGCCAACTGTCCCTTTAGTTATGACACAGGCGCACACTTGGCACTACTTTGTTGATGCACATGCGGCTACTGCGCACACAATTCACAAACACAGAAAATATATTTTTTTTGGTTTGGACTGGAGTGTACTTTGGGGGTTACAGCACCCTTTAACGGTCAAGCCAGCCGGCCCTTCACTTATGACACAGGCGCACGCTTGGCACTACTTTGTTGATGCACGTGCGGCTACTGCGCACACAATTCACAAACACAGAAAATATTTTTTTTTTTGGTTTGGACTGGAGTGTACTTTGGGGGTTACAGCACCCTTTAACGGTCAAGCCAGCCGGCCCTTCAATTATGACACAGGCGCACGCTTGGCACTACTTTGTTGATGCACGTGCTGCTACTGCGCACACAATTCACAAACACAGAAAATAATTTTGTTTTTGGTTTGGACTGGAGTGTACTTTGGGGGTTACAGCACCCTTTAACGGTCAAGCCAGCCGGCCCTTTACTTATGACACAGGCGCACGCTTGGCACTACTTTGTTGATGCACGTGCGGCTACTGCGCACACAATTCACAAACACAGAAAATAATTTTTTTGGTTTGGAGTGTACTTTGGGGGTTACAGCACCCCTTAACGGTCAAGCCAGCCGTCCTTTTAGTTATGACACAGGCGCACGCTTGGCACTACTTTGTTGATGCACATGCGGCTACTGCGCACACAATTCACAAACACAGAATATATTTTTTTTTTTGGTTTGGACTGGAGTGTACTTTGGGGGTTACAGCACCTTTTAACGGTCAAGCCAGCCGGCCCTTTACTTATGACACAGGCGCATGCTTGGCACTACTTTGTTGATGCACGTGCGGCTACTGCGCACACAATTCACAAACACAGAAAATTATTTTTTTTTGGTTTGGACTGGAGTGTACTTTGGGGGTTACAGCACCCTTTAACGGTCAAGCCAGCCGGCCCTTTAATTATGACACAGGCACACTCTTGGCACTACTTTGTTGATGCACGTGCGGCTACTGCGCACACAATTCACAAACACAGAAAATTATTTTTTTGGTTTGGAGTGTACTTTGGGGGTTACAGCACCCTTTAACGGTCAAGCCAGCTGGCCCTTCACTTATGACACAGGCGCACGCTTGGCACTACTTTGTTGATGCACGTGCGGCTACTGCGCACACAATTCACAAACACAGAAAATATTTTTTTTTTGGTTTGGACTGGAGTGTACTTTGGGGGTTACAGCACTTTTTAACGGTCAAGCCAGCCAGCCCTTCAATTATGACACAGGCGCACGCTTGGCACTACTTTGTTGATGCACGTGCGGCTACTGCGCACACAATTCACAAACACAGAAAATAATTTTTTTTTTGGTTTGGACTGGAGTGTACTTTGGGGGTTACAGCACCCTTTAACGGTCAAGCCAGCCGGCCCTTTACTTATGACACAGGCGCACGCTTGGCACTACTTTGTTGATGCACGTGCGGCTACTGCGCACACAATTCACAAACACAGAAAATTATTTTTTTTTGGTTTGGACTGGAGTGTACTTTGGGGGTTACTGCACCCTTTAACGGTCAAGCCAGCCGGCCCTTTAATTATGACACAGGCACACGCTTGGCACTACTTTGTTGATGCACGTGCGGCTACTGCGCACACAATTCACAAACACAGAAAATAATTTTTTTTTTTGGTTTGGACTGGAGTATACTTTGGGGGTTACAGCACCCTTTAACGGTCAAGCCAGCCGGCCCTTTACTTATGACACAGGCGCACGCTTGGCACTACTTTGTTGATGCACGTGCGGCTACTGCGCACACAATTCACAAACACAGAAAATTATTTTATTTTTGGTTTGGACTGGAGTGTACTTTGGGGGTTACAGCACCCTTTAACAGTCAAGCCAGCCGGCCCTTTACTTATGACACAGGCGCACGCTTTGCACTACTTTGTTGATGCACGTGCGGCTACTGCGCACACAATTCACAAACACAGAAAGTAATTTTTTTTTTTGTTTGGACTGGAGTGTACTTTGGGGGTTACAGCACCCTTTAATGGTCAATCCAGCCGGCCCTTTACTTATGACACAGGCGCACGCTTGGCACTACTTTGTTGATGCACGTGCGGCTACTGCGCACACAATTCACAAACACAGAAAATAATTTTTGGGGTTTGGAGTGTACTTTGGGGGTTACAGCACCCTTTAACGGTCAAGCCAGCCGTCCCTTTAGTTATGACACAGGCGTACGCTTGGCACTACTTTGTTGATGCACATGCGGCTACTGCGCACACAATTCACAAACACAGAAAATATTTTTTTTTTGGTTTGGACTGGAGTGTACTTTGGGGGTTACAGCACCCTTTAACGGTCAAGCCAGCCGGCCCTTCACTTATGACACAGGCGCACACTTGGCACTACTTTGTTGATGCACGTGCGGCTACTGCGCACACAATTCACAAACACAGAATATAATTTTTTTTGGGGTTTGGACTGGAGTGTACTTTTGGGGTTACAGCACCCTTTAACGGTCAAGCCAGCCGGCCCTTTTATTATGACACAGGCTCACGCTTGGCACTACTTTGTTGATGCACGTGCGGCTACTGCGCACACAATTCACAAACACAGAAAATAATTTTATTTTTGGTTTGGACTGGAGTGTACTTTGGGGGTTACAGCACCCTTTAACGGTCAAGCCAACCGGCCCTTTACTTATGACACAGGCGCACGCTTGGCACTACTTTGTTGATGCACGTGCGTCTACTGCGCACACAATTCACAAACACAGAAAATTATTTTTTTTTGGTTTGGACTGGAGTGTACTTTGGGGGTTACAGCACCCTTTAATGGTCAAGCCAGCCGGCCCTTTACTTATGACACAGGCACACGCTTGGCACTACTTTGTTGATGCACGTGCGGCTACTGCGCACACAATTCACAAACACAGAAAATAATTTTTTTTTTGGTTCGGACTGGAGTGTACTTTGGGGGTTACAGCACCCTTTAACGGTCAAGCCAGCCGGCCCTTTACTTATGACACAGGCGCACGCTTGGCACTACTGTGTTGATGCACGTGCGGCTACTGCGCACACAATTCACAAACACAGAAAATAATTTTTTTTTGGTTTGGACTGGAGTGTACTTTGGGGGTTACAGCACCCTTTAATGGTCAAGCCAGCCGGCCCTTTACTTATGACACAGGCGCACGCTTGGCACTACTTTGTTGATGCACGTGCGGCTACTGCGCACACAATTCACAAACACAGAAAATTATTTTTTTGGTTTGGAGTGTACTTTGGGGCTTACAGCACCCTTTAACGGTCAAGCCAGCCGTCCCTTTAGTTATGACACAGGCGCACGCTTGGCACTACTTTGTTGATGCACGTGCGGCTACTGCGCACACAATTCACAAACACAGAAAATATTTTTTTTTTGTTTGGACTGGAGTGTACTTTGGGGGTTACAGCACCCTTTAACGGTCAAGCCAGCCGGCCCTTCACTTATGACACAGGCGCACGCTTGGCACTACTTTGTTGATGCACGTGCGGCTACTGCGCACACAATTCACAAACACAGAAAATATTTTTTTTTTTGGTTTGGACTGGAGTGTACTTTGGGAATTACAGCACCCTTTAACGGTCAAGCCAGCCGGCCCTTTAATTATGACACAGGCGCATGCTTGGCACTACTTTATTGATGCACGTGCGGCTACTGCGCACACAATTCACAAACACAGAAAATAATTTTATTTTTGGTTTGGACTGGAGTGTACTTTGGGGGTTACAGCACCCTTTAACGGTCAAGCCAGCCGGCCCTTTACTTATGTCACATGCGCACGCTTGGCACTACTTTGTTGATGCACGTGCAGCTACTGCGCACACAATTCACAAACACAGAAAATTATTTTTTTTTGGTTTGGACAGGAGTGTACTTTGGGCGTTACAGCACCCTTTAACGGTCAAGCCAGCCGGCCCTTTAATTATGACACAGGCACACGCTTGGCACTACTTTGTTGATGCACGTGCGGCTACTGCGCACACAATTCACAAACACAGAAAATATTTTTTTTTTTGTTTGGACTGGAGTGTACTTTGGGGGTTACAGCACCCTTTAACGGTCAAGCCAGCCGGCCCTTTACTTATGACACAGGCGCACGCTTGGCACTACTTTGTTGATGCACGTGCGGCTACTGCGCACACAATTCACAAACACTGAAAATATTTTTTTTGGGGTTTGGACTGGAGTGAACTTTGGGGGTTACAGCACCCTTTAACGGTCAAGCCAGCCGGCCCTTTACTTATGACACAGGCGCACGCTTGGCACTACTTTGTTGATGCACGTGCGGCTACTGCGCACACAATTCACAAACACAGAAATTTTTTTTTTTTTTGTTTGGACTGGAGTGTACTTTGGGGGTTACAGCACCCTTTAACGGTCAAGCCAGCCGGCCCTTTACTTATGACACAGGCGCACGCTTGGCACTACTTTGTTGATGCACGTGCGGCTACTGCGCACACAATTCACAAACACAGAAAATTATTTTTTTTTTGGTTTGGACTGGAGTGTACTTTGGGGGTTACAGCACCCTTTAACGGTCAAGCCAGCTGGCCCTTTACTTATGACACAGGTGCACGCTTTGCACTACTTTGTTGATGCACGTGCGGCTTCTGCGCACACAATTCACAAACACAGAAAATAATTTTTTTTTGGTTTGGACTGGAGTGTACTTTGGGGGTTACAGCATCCTTTAATGGTCAAGCCAGCCGGCCCTTTACTTATGACACCGGCGCACGCTTGGCACTACTTTGTTGATGCACGTGCGGCTACTGCGCACACAATTCACAAACACAGAAAATAATTTTATTGGTTTGGAGTGTACTTTGGGGGTTACAGCACCCTTTAACGGTCAAGCCAGCCATCCGTTTAGTTATGACACAGGCGCACGCATGGCACTACTTTGTTGATGCACGTGCGGCTACTGCGCACACAATTCACAAACACAGAAAATATTTTTTTTTTTGGTTTGGACTGGAGTGTACTTTGGGGGTTACAGCACCTATTAACGGTCAAGCCAGCCGGCCCTTTACTTATGACACAGGCGCACGCTTGGCACTACTTTGTTGATGCACGTGCGGCTACTGCGCACACAATTCACAAACACAGAAAATAATTTTATTGGTTTGGAGTGTACTTTGGGGGTTACAGCACCCTTTAACGGTCAAGCCAGCCATCCCTTTACTTATGACACAGGCGCACGCTTGGCACTACTTTGTTGATGCACGTGCGGCTACTGCGCACACAATTCACAAACACAGAAAATATATATTTTTTTGGTTTGGACTGGAGTGTACTTTGGAGGTTACAGCATCCTTTAACGGTCAAGCCAGCCGGCCCTTTACTTATGACACAGGCGCACGCTTGGCACTACTTTGTTGATGCACGTGCAGCTACTGCGCACACAATTCACAAACACAGAAAATATATATTTTTTTGGTTTGGACTGGAGTGTACTTTGGGGGTTACAGCACCCTTTAACGGTCAAGCCAGCCGGCCCTTTACTTATGACACAGGCGCACGCTTGGCACTACTTTGTTGATGCACGTGCGGCTACTGCGCACACAATTCACAAACACAGAAAATTATTTTTTTGGTTTGGAGTGTACTTTGGGGGTTACAGCACCCTTTATCGGTCAAGCCAGCCGTCCCTTTACTTATGACACAGGCGCACACTTGGCACTACTTTGTTGATGCACGTGCGGCTACTCCGCACACAATTCACAAACACAGAAAATATTTTTTTTTTTGGTTTGGACTGGAGTGTACTTTGGGGGTTACAGCACCCTTTAACGGTCAAGCCAGCCGGCCCTTTACTTATGACACAGGCGCACGCTTGGCACTACTTTGTTGATGCACATGCGGCTACTGCGCACACAATTCACAAACACAGAAAATATTTTTTTTTTTGTTTGGACTGGAGTGTACTTTGGGGGTTACAGCACCCTTTAACGGTCAAGCCAGCCGGCCCTTTACTTATGACACCGGCGCACGCTTGGCACTACTTTGTTGATGCACGTGCGGCTACTCCGCACACAATTCACAAACACAGAAAAGATTTTTTTTTTTGGTTTGGACTGGAGTGTACTTTGGGGGTTAAAGCACCCTTTAACGGTCAAGCCAGCCAGCCCTTTACTTATGACACAGGCGCACGCTTGGCACTACTTTGTTGATGCACGTGCGGCTACTGCGCACACAATTCACAAACACAGAAAATTATTTTTTTTTTGGTTTGGACTGGAGTGTACTTTGGGGGTTACAGCACCCTTTAACGGTCAAGCCAGCTGGCGCTTTACTTATGACACAGGCGCACGCTTGGCACTACTTTGTTGATGCACGTGCGGCTACTGCGCACACAATTCACAAACACAGAAAATAATTTTTTTTTGGTTTGGAGTGTACTTTGGGGCTTACAGCACCCTTTAATGGTCAAGCCAGCCATCCCTTTAGTTATGACACAGGCGCACGCTTGGCACTACTTTGTTGATGCACGTGCGGCTACTGCGCACACAATTCACAAACACAGAAAATATTTTTTTTTTGGTTTGGACTGGAGTGTACTTTGGGGGTTACAGCACCCTTTAACGGTCAAGCCAGCCGGCCCTTCACTTATGACACAGGCGCACGCTTGGCACTACTTTGTTGATGCATGTGCGGCTACTGCGCACACAATTCACAAACACAGAAAATATATTTTTTTTTGGTTTGGACTGGAGTGTACTTTGGGAGTTACAGCACCCTTTAACGGTTAAGCCAGCCGGCCCTTTAATTATGACACAGGCGCACGCTTGGCTCTACTTTGTTGATGCACGTGCAGCTACTGCGCACACAATTCACAAACACAGAAAATAATTTTATTTTTGGTTTGGACTGGAGTGTACTTTGGGGGTTACAGCACCCTTTAACGGTCAAGCCAGCTGGCCCTTTACTTATGTCACATGCGCACGCTTGGCACTACTTTGTTGATGCACGTGCAGCTACTGCGCACACAATTCACAAACACAGAAAATTATTTTTTTTTGGTTTGGACAGGAGTGTACTTTGGGGGTTACAGCACCCTTTAACGGTCAAGCCAGCCGGCCCTTTAATTATGACACAGGCACACGCTTGGCACTACTTTGTTGATGCACGAGCGGCTACTGCGCACACAATTCACAAACACAGAAAATAATTTTTTTTTTTGTTTGGACTGGAGTGTACTTTGGGGGTTACAGCACCCTTTAACGGTCAAGCCAGCCGGCCCTTTACTTATGACACAGGCGCACGCTTGGCACTACTTTGTTGATGCACGTGCGGCTACTGCGCACACAATTCACAAACACTGAAAATATTTTTTTTTGGGTTTGGACTGGAGTGAACTTTGGGGGTTACAGCACCCTTTAACGGTCAAGCCAGCCGGCCCTTTACTTATGACACAGGCGCACGCTTGGCACTACTTTGTTGATGCACGTGCGGCTACTGCGCACATAATTCACAAACACAGAATTTTTTTTTTGTTTGTTTGGACTGGAGTGTACTTTGGGGGTTACAGCACCCTTTAACGGTCAAGCCAGCCGGCCCTTTACTTATGACACAGGCGCACGCTTGGCACTACTTTGTTGATGCACGTGCGGCTACTGCGCACACAATTCACAAACACAGAAAATTATTTTTTTTTTGGTTTGGACTGGAGTGTACTTTGGGGGTTACAGCACCCTTTAACGGTCAAGCCAGCTGGCCCTTTACTTATGACACAGGTGCATGCTTTGCACTACTTTGTTGATGCACGTGCGGCTTCTGCGCACACAATTCACAAACACAGAAAATAATTTTTTTTTGGTTTGGACTGGAGTGTACTTTGGGGGTTACAGCATCCTTTAATGGTCAAGCCAGCCGGCCCTTTACTTATGACACCGGCGCACGCTTGGCACTACTTTGTTGATGCACGTGCGGCTACTGCGCACACAATTCACAAACACAGAAAATAATTTTATTGGTTTGGAGTGTACTTTGGGGGTTACAGCACCCTTTAACGGTCAAGCCAGCCGTCCGTTTAGTTATGACACAGGCGCACGCTTGGCACTACTTTGTTGATGCACGTGCGGCTACTGCGCACACAATTCACAAACACAGAAAATATTTTTTTTTTGGTTTGGACTGGAGTGTACTTTGGGGGTTACAGCACCTATTAACGGTCAAGCCAGCCGGCCCTTTACTTATGACACAGGCGCACGCTTGGCACTACTTTGTTGATGCACGTGCGGCTACTGCGCACACAATTCACAAACACAGAAAATAATTTTATTGGTTTGGAGTGTACTTTGGGGGTTACAGCACCCTTTAACGGTCAAGCCAGCCATCCCTTTACTTATGACACAGGCGCACGCTTGGCACTACTTTGTTGATGCACGTGCGGCTACTGCGCACACAATTCACAAACACAGAAAATATATATTTTTTTGGTTTGGACTGGAGTGTACTTTGGGGGTTACAGCATCCTTTAACGGTCAAGCCAGCCGGCCCTTTACTTATGACACAGGCGCACGCTTGGCACTACTTTGTTGATGCACGTGCAGCTACTGCGCACACAATTCACAAACACAGAAAATATATATTTTTTTGGTTTGGACTGGAGTGTACTTTGGGGGTTACAGCATCCTTTAACGGTCAAGCCAGCCGGCCCTTTACTTATGACACAGGCGCACGCTTGGCACTACTTTGTTGATGCACGTGCAGCTACTGCGCACACAATTCACAAACACAGAAAATATATATTTTTTTGGTTTGGACTGGAGTGTACTTTGGGGGTTACAGCACCCTTTAACGGTCAAGCCAGCCGGCCCTTTACTTATGACACAGGCGCACGCTTGGCACTACTTTGTTGATGCACGTGCGGCTACTGCGCACACAATTCACAAACACAGAAAATTATTTTTTTGGTTTGGAGTGTACTTTGGGGGTTACAGCACCCTTTATCGGTCAAGCCAGCCGTCCCTTTACTTATGACACAGGCGCACACTTGGCACTACTTTGTTGATGCACGTGCGGCTACTCCGCACACAATTCACAAACACAGAAAATATTTTTTTTTTTGGTTTGGACTGGAGTGTACTTTGGGGGTTACAGCACCCTTTAACGGTCAAGCCAGCCGGCCCTTTACTTATGACACAGGCGCACGCTTGGCACTACTTTGTTGATGCACATGCGGCTACTGCGCACACAATTCACAAACACAGAAAATATTTTTTTTTTGTTTGGACTGGAGTGTACTTTGGGGGTTACAGCACCCTTTAACGGTCAAGCCAGCTGGCCCTTTACTTATGACACCGGCGCACGCTTGGCACTACTTTGTTGATGCACGTGCGGCTACTCCGCACACAATTCACAAACACAGAAAAGATTTTTTTTTTTGGTTTGGACTGGAGTGTACTTTGGGGGTTAAAGCACCCTTTAACGGTCAAGCCAGCCAGCCCTTTACTTATGACACAGGCGCACGCTTGGCACTACTTTGTTGATGCACGTGCGGCTACTGCGCACACAATTCACAAACACAGAAAATAATTTTTTTTTTGGTTTGAACTGGAGTGTACTTTGGGGGTTACAGCACCCTTTAACGGTCAAGCCAGCCGGCCCTTTACTTATGACACAGGCGCACGCTTGGCACTACTTTGTTGATGCACGTGCGGCTACTGCGCACACAATTCACAAACACAGAAAATAATTTTTTTTTGGTTTGGACTGGAGTGTACTTTGGGGGTTACAGCACCCTTTAACGGTCAAGCCAGCCGGCCCTTTACTTATGACACAGGCGCACGCTTGGCACTACTTTGTTGATGCACGTGCGGCTACTGCGCACACAATTCACAAACACAGAAAATAATTTTTTTGGTTTGGAGTGTACTTTGGGGCTTACAGCACCCTTTAATGGTCAAGCCAGCCATCCCTTTAGTTATGACACAGGCGCACGCTTGGCACTACTTTGTTGATGCACGTGCGGCTACTGCGCACACAATTCACAAACACAGAAAATATTTTTTTTTTGGTTTGGACTGGAGTGTACTTTGGGGGTTACAGCACCCTTTAACGGTCAAGCCAGCCGGCCCTTCACTTATGACAAAGGCGCACGCTTGGCACTACTTTGTTGATGCATGTGCGGCTACTGCGCACACAATTCACAAACACAGAAAATATATATTTTTTTGGTTTGGACTGGAGTGTACTTTGGGAGTTACAGCACCCTTTAACGGTTAAGCCAGCCGGCCCTTTAATTATGACACAGGCGCACGCTTGGCTCTACTTTGTTGATGCACGTGCAGCTACTGCGCACATAATTCACAAACACAGAAAATAATTTTATTTTTGGTTTGGACTGGAGTGTACTTTGGGGGTTACAGCACCCTTTAATGGTCAAGCCAGCCAGCCCTTTACTTATGACACAGGCGCACGCTTGGCACTACTTTGTTGATGCACGTGCGGCTACTGCGCACACAATTCACAAACACAGAAAATTATTTTTTTTTGGTTTGGACTGGAGTGTACTTTGGGGGTTACAGCACCCTTTAACGGTCAAGCCAGCCGGCCCTTTACTTATGACACAGGCGCACGCTTGGCACTACTTTGTTGATGCACGTGCGGCTACTGCGCACACAATTCACAAACACAGAAAATTATTTTTTTTTGGTTTGGACTGGAGTCTACTTTGGGGGTTACAGCACCCTTTAACGGTCAAGCCAGCCGGCCCTTTACTTATGACACAGGCGCACGCTTGGCACTACTTTGTTGATGCACGTGCGGCTACTGCGCACACAATTCACAAACACAGAAAATAATTTTTTTTTGGTTTGGACTGGAGTGTACTTTGGGGGTTACAGCACCCTTTAATGGTCAAGCCAGCCGGCCCTTTACTTATGACACAGGCACACGCTTGGCACTACTTTGTTGATGCACGTGCGGCTACTGCGCACACAATTCACAAACACAGAAAATAATTTTTTTTTTGGTTCGGACTGGAGTGTACTTTGGGGGTTACAGCACCCTTTAACGGTCAAGCCAGCCGGCCCTTTACTTATGACACAGGCGCACGCTTGGCACTACTGTGTTGATGCACGTGCGGCTACTGCGCACACAATTCACAAACACAGAAAATAATTTTTTTTTGGTTTGGACTGGAGTGTACTTTGGGGGTTACAGCACCCTTTAACGGTCAAGCCAGCTGGCCCTTCACTTATGACACAGGCGCACGCTTGGCACTACTTTGTTGATGCACGTGCGGCTACTGCGCACACAATTCACAAACACAGGAAATAATTTTTTTGGTTTGGAGTGTACTTTGGGGCTTACAGCACCCTTTAACGGTCAAGCCAGCCGTCCCTTTAGTTATGACACAGGCGCACGCTTGGCACTACTTTGTTGATGCACGTGCGGCTACTGCGCACACAATTCACAAACACAGAAAATATTTTTTTTTTGTTTGGACTGGAGTGTACTTTGGGGGTTACAGCACCCTTTAACGGTCAAGCCAGCCGGCCATTCACTTATGACACAGGCGCACGCTTGGCACTGCTTTGTTGATGCACGTGCGGCTACTGCGCACACAATTCACAAACACAGAAAATAATTTTTTTGGTTTGGAGTGTACTTTGGGGGTTACAGCACCCTTCAACGGTCAAGCCAGCCGTCCCTTTAGTTATGACACAGGCGCACGCTTGGCACTACTTTGTTGATGCACATGCGGCTACTGCGCACACAATTCACAAACACAGAAAATATTTTTTTTTTGGTTTGGACTGGAGTGTACTTTGGGGGTTACAGCACCCTTTAACGGTCAAGCCAGCCGGCCCTTCACTTATGACACAGGCGCACGCTTGGCACTACTTTGTTGATGCACGTGCGGCTACTGCGCACACAATTCACAAACACAGAAAATAATTTTTTTTTTGGTTTGGACTGGAGTGTACTTTGGGGGTTACAGCACCCTTTAACGGTCAAGCCAGCCGGCCCTTTAATTATGACACAGGCGCACGCTTGGCACTACTTTGTTGATGCATTTGCGGTTACTGCGCACACAATTCACAAACACAGAAAATTATTTTATTTTTGGTTTGGACTGGAGTGTACTTTGGGGGTTACAGCACCCTTTAACAGTCAAGCCAGCCGGCCCTTTACTTATGACATAGGCGCACGCTTTGCACTACTTTGTTGATGCACGTGCGGCTACTGCGCACACAATTCACAAACACAGAAAATAATTTTTTTTTTGTTTGGACTGGAGTGTACTTTGGGGGTTACAGCACCCTTTAATGGTCAATCCAGCCGGCCCTTTACTTATGACACAGGCGCACGCTTGGCACTACTTTGTTGATGCACGTGCGGCTACTGCGCACACAATTCACAAACACAGAAAATAATTTTTGGGGTTTGGAGTGTACTTTAGGGGTTACAGCACCCTTTAGCGGTCAAGCCAGCCGTCCCTTTAGTTATGACACAGGCGCACGCTTGGCACTACTTTGTTGATGCACATGCGGCTACTGCGCACACAATTCACAAACACAGAAAATATTTTTTTTTTGGTTTGGACTGGAGTGTACTTTGGGGGTTACAGCACCCTTTAACGGTCAAGCCAGCCGGCCCTTCACTTATGACACAGGCGCACGCTTGGCACTACTTTGTTGATGCACGTGCGGCTACTGCGCACACAATTCACAAACACAGAATATAATTTTTTTTTGGGTTTGGACTGGAGTGTACTTTGGGGGTTACAGCACCCTTTAACGGTCAAGCCAGCCGGCCCTTTAATTATGACACAGGCTCACGCTTGGCACTACTTTGTTGATGCACGTGCGGCTACTGCGCACACAATTCACAAACACAGAAAATAATTTTATTTTTGGTTTGGACTGGAGTGTACTTTGGGGGTTACAGCACCCTTTAACGGTCAAGCCAGCCGGCCCTTTACTTATGACACAGGCGCACGCTTGGCACTACTTTGTTGATGCACGTGCGTCTACTGCGCACACAATTCACAAACACAGAAAATTATTTTTTTTTGGTTTGGACTGGAGTGTACTTTGGGGGTTACAGCACCCTTTAATGGTCAAGCCAGCCAGCCCTTTACTTATGACACAGGCACACGCTTGGCACTACTTTGTTGATGCACGTGCGGCTACTGCGCACACAATTCACAAACACAGAAAATAATTTTTTTTTTGGTTCGGACTGGAGTGTACTTTGGGGGTTACAGCACCCTTTAACGGTCAAGCCAGCCGGCCCTTTACTTATGACACAGGCACACGCTTGGCACTACTGTGTTGATGCACGTGCGGCTACTGCGCACACAATTCACAAACACAGAAAATAATTTTTTTTTGGTTTGGACTGGAGTGTACTTTGGGGGTTACAGCACCCTTTAACGGTCAAGCCAGCCGGCCCTTTACTTATGACACAGGCGCACGCTTGGCACTACTTTGTTGATGCACGTGCGGCTACTGCGCACACAATTCACAAACACAGAAAATTATTTTTTTGGTTTGGAGTGTACTTTGGGGCTTACAGCACCCTTTAACGGTCAAGCCAGCCGTCCCTTTAGTTATGACACAGGCGCACGCTTGGCACTACTTTGTTGATGCACGTGCGGCTACTGCGCACACAATTCACAAACACAGAAAATATTTTTTTTTTGTTTGGACTGGAGTGTACTTTGGGGGTTACAGCACCCTTTAACGGTCAAGCCAGCCGGCCCTTCACTTATGACACAGGCGCACGCTTGGCACTACTTTGTTGATGCACGTGCGGCTACTGCGCACACAATTCACAAACACTGAAAATATTTTTTTTTTGGTTTGGACTGGAGTGTACTTTGGGGGTTACAGCACCCTTTAACGGTCAAGCCAGCCGGCCCTTTACTTATGACACAGGCACACGCTTGGCACTACTTTGTTGATGCACGTGCGGCTACTGCGCACACAATTCACAAACACAGAAAATATTTTTTTTTTTTGTTTGGACTGGAGTGTACTTTGGGGGTTACAGCACCCTTTAACGGTCAAGCCAGCCGGCCCTTTACTTATGACACAGGCGCACGCTTGGCACTACTTTGTTGATGCACGTGCGGCTACTGCGCACACAAGTCACAAACACAGAAAATTATTTTTTTTTTGGTTTGGACTGGAGTGTACTTTGGGGGTTACAGCACCCTTTAACGGTCAAGCCAGCTGGCCCTTTACTTATGACACAGGTGCACGCTTGGCACTACTTTGTTGATGCACGTGCGGCTTCTGCGCACACAATTCACAAACACAGAAAATAATTTTTTTTTGGTTTGGACTGGAGTGTACTTTGGGGGTTACAGCATCCTTTAATGGTCAAGCCAGCCGGCCCTTTACTTATGACATCGGTGCACGCTTGGACTACTTTGTTGATGCACGTGCGGCTACTGCGCACACAATTCACAAACACAGAAAATAATTTTATTGGTTTGGAGTGTACTTTGGGGGTTACAGCACCCTTTAACGGTCAAGCCAGCCGTCCCTTTAGTTATGACACAGGCGCACGCTTGGCACTACTTTGTTGATGCACGTGCGGCTACTGCGCACACAATTCACAAACACAGAAAATATTTTTTTTTTTGGTTTGGACTGGAGTGTACTTTGGGGGTTACAGCACCTATTAACGGTCAAACCAGCCGGCCCTTTAATTAAGACACAGGCGCACGCTTGGCACTACTTTGTTGATGCACGTGCGGCTATTGCGCACACAATTCACAAACACAGAAAATAATTTTATTGGTTTGGAGTGTACTTTGGGGGTTACAGCACCCTTTAACGGTCAAGCCAGCCATCCCTTTACTTATGACACAGGCGCACGCTTGGCACTACTTTGTTGATGCACGTGCGGCTACTGCGCACACAATTCACAAACACAGAAAATATATATTTTTTTGGTTTGGACTGGAGTGTACTTTGGGGGTTACAGCATCCTTTAACGGTCAAGCCAGCCGGCCCTTTACTTATGACACAGGCGCACGCTTGTCACTACTTTGTTGATGCACGTGCGGCTACTGCGCACACAATTCACAAACACAGAAAATATATATTTTTTTGGTTTGGACTGGAGTGTACTTTGGGGGTTACAGCACCCTTTAACGGTCAAGCCAGCCGGCCCTTTACTTATGACACAGGCGCACGC
The DNA here is from genome assembly GCA_031769625.1 of Taudactylus pleione. Taxonomy (NCBI): domain Eukaryota; kingdom Metazoa; phylum Chordata; class Amphibia; order Anura; family Myobatrachidae; genus Taudactylus; species Taudactylus pleione. The sequence continues at coordinate 31,371,666 of JAUIMM010000014.1, forward strand.
TTGGCACTACTTTGTTGATGCACGTGCGGCTACTGCGCACACAATTCACAAACACAGAAAATTATTTTTTGGGTTTGGAGTGTACTTTGGGGGTTACAGCACCCTTTATCGGTCAAGCCAGCCGTCCCTTTACTTATGACACAGGCGCACACTTGGCACTACTTGTTGATGCACGTGCGGCTACTCCGCACACAATTCACAAACACAGAAAATATTTTTTTTTTTGTTTTGGACTGGAGTGTACTTTGGGGGTTACAGCACCCTTTAACGGTCAAGCCAGCTGGCCCTTTACTTATGACACAGGCGCACGCTTGGCACTACTTTGTTGATGCACATGCGGCTACTGCGCACACAATTCACAAACACAGAAAATATTTTTTTTTTGTTTGGACTGGTGTGTACTTTGGGGGTTACAGCACCCTTTAACGGTCAAGCCAGCCGGCCCTTTACTTATGACAACGGCGCACGCTTGGCACTACTTTGTTGATGCACGTGCGGCTACTCCGCACACAATTCACAAACACAGAAAAGATTTTTTTTTTTGGTTTGGACTGGAGTGTACTTTGGGGGTTAAGGCACCCTTTAACGGTCAAGCCAGCCGGCCCTTTACTTATGACACAGGCGCACGCTTGGCACTACTTTGTTGATGCACGTGCGGCTACTGCGCACACAATTCACAAACACAGAAAATAATTTTTTTTTTGGTTTGGACTGGAGTGTACTTTGGGGGTTACAGCACCCTTTAATGGTCAAGCCAGCCGGCCCTTTACTTATGACACAGGCGCACGCTTGGCACTACTTTGTTGATGCACGTGCGGCTACTGCGCACACAATTCACAAACACAGAAAATTATTTTTTTTTGGTTTGGACTGGAGTGTACTTTGGGGGTTACAGCACCCTTTAACGGTCAAGCCAGCCGGCCCTTTACTTATGACACAGGCGCACGCTTGGCACTACTTTGTTGATGCACGTGCGGCTACTGCGCACACAATTCACAAACACAGAAAATAATTTTTTTGGTTTGGAGTGTACTTTGGGGCTTACAGCACCCTTTAACGGTCAAGCCAGCCATCCCTTTAGTTATGACACAGGCGCATGCTTGGCACTACTTTGTTGATGCACGTGCGGCTACTGCGCACACAATTCACAAACACAGAAAATATTTTTTTTTTGGTTTGGACTGGAGTGTACTTTGCGGGTTACAGCACCCTTTAACGGTCAAGCCAGCCGGCCCTTCACTTATGACACAGGCGCACGCTTGGCACTACTTTGTTGATGCATGTGCGGCTACTGCGCACACAATTCACAAACACAGAAAATATATATTTTTTTGGTTTGGACTGGAGTGTACTTTGGGAGTTACAGCACCCTTTAACGGTTAAGCCAGCCGGCCCTTTAATTATGACACAGGCGCACGCTTGGCTCTACTTTGTTGATGCACGTGCAGCTACTGCGCACACAATTCACAAACACAGAAAATAATTTTATTTTTGGTTTGGACTGGAGTGTACTTTGGGGGTTACAGCACCCTTTAATGGTCAAGCCAGCCAGCCCTTTACTTATGACACAGGCGCACGCTTGGCACTACTTTGTTGATGCACGTGCGGCTACTGCGCACACAATTCACAAACACAGCAAATTATTTTTTTTTGGTTTGGTCTGGAGTGTACTTTGGGGGTTACAGCACCCTTTAACGGTCAAGCCAGCCGGCCCTTTACTTATGACACAGGCGCACGCTTGGCACTACTTTGTTGATGCACGTGCGGCTACTGCGCACACAATTCACAAACACAGAAAATTATTTTTTTTTGGTTTGGACTGGAGTGTACTTTGGGGGTTACAGCACCCTTTAACGGTCAAGCCAGCCGGCCCTTTACTTATGACACAGGCGCACGCTTGGCACTACTTTGTTGATGCACGTGCGGCTACTGCGCACACAATTCACAAACACAGAAAATTATTTTTTTTTGGTTTGGACTGGAGTGTACTTTGGGGGTTACAGCACCCTTTAATGGTCAAGCCAGCCGGCCCTTTACTTATGACACAGGCACACGCTTGGCACTACTTTGTTGATGCACGTGCGGCTACTGCGCACACAATTCACAAACACAGAAAATAATTTTTTTTTTGGTTTGGACTGGAGTGTACTTTGGGGGTTACAGCACCCTTTAACGGTCAAGCCAGCCGGCCCTTTACTTATGACACAGGCGCACGCTTGGCACTACTGTGTTGATGCACGTGCGGCTACTGCGCACACAATTCACAAACACAGAAAATAATTTTTTTTTGGTTTGGACTGGAGTGTACTTTGGGGGTTACAGCACCCTTTAACGGTCAAGCCAGCTGGCCCTTCACTTATGACACAGGCGCACGCTTGGCACTACTTTGTTGATGCACGTGCGGCTACTGCGCACACAATTCACAAACACAGAAAATAATTTTTTTGGTTTGGAGTGTACTTTGGGGCTTACAGCACCCTTTAACGGTCAAGCCAGCCATCCCTTTAGTTATGACACAGGCGCACGCTTGGCACTACTTTGTTGATGCACGTGCAGCTACTGCGCACACAATTCACAAACACAGAAAATATTTTTTTTTTGTTTGGACTGGAGTGTACTTTGGGGGTTACAGCACCCTTTAACGGTCAAGCCAGCCGGCCATTCACTTATGACACAGGCGCACGCTTGGCACTACTTTGTTGATGCACGTGCGGCTACTGCGCACACAATTCACAAACACAGAAAATAATTTTTTTTTTGGTTTGGACTGGAGTGTACTTTGGGAGTTACAGCACCCTTTAACGGTCAAGCCAGCCGGCCCTTTAATTATGACACAGGCGCACGCTTGGCACTACTTTATTGATGCACGTGCGTCTACTGTGCACACAATTCACAAACACAGAAAATAATTTTATTTTTGGTTTGGACTGGAGTGTACTTTGGGGGTTACAGCACCCTTTAACGGTCAAGCCAGCCAGCCCTTTACTTATGTCACATGCGCACGCTTGGCACTACTTTGTTGATGCACGTGCAGCTACTGCGCACACAATTCACAAACACAGAAAATTATTTTTTTTTTGGTTTGGACAGGAGTGTACTTTGGGGGTTACAGCACCCTTTAACGGTCAAGCCAGCCGGCCCTTTAATTATGACACAGGCACACGCTTGGCACTACTTTGTTGATGCACGTGCGGCTACTGCGCACACAATTCACAAACACAGAAAATAATTTTTTTTTTTGTTTGGACTGGAGTGTACTTTGGGGGTTACAGCACCCTTTAACGGTCAAGCCAGCCGGCCCTTTACTTATGACACAGGCGCACGCTTGGCCCTACTTTGTTGATGCACGTGCGGCTACTGCGCACACAATTCACAAACACTGAAAATATTTTTTTTTGGTTTGGACTGGAGTGAACTTTGGGGGTTACAGCACCCTTTAACGGTCAAGCCAGCCGGCCCTTTACTTATGACACAGGCGCACGCTTGGCACTACTTTGTTGATGCACGTGCGGCTACTGCGCACACAATTCACAAACACAGAAAATTTTTTTTTTTTTGTTTGGACTGGAGTGTACTTTGGGGGTTACAGCACCCTTTAACGGTCAAGCCAGCCGGCCCTTTACTTATGACACAGGCGCACGCTTGGCACTACTTTGTTGATGCACGTGCGGCTACTGCGCACACAATTCACAAACACAGAAAATTATTATTTTTTTGGTTTGGACTGGAGTGTACTTTGGGGGTTACAGCACCCTTTAACGGTCAAGCCAGCTGGCCCTTTACTTATGACACAGGTGCACGCTTGGCACTACTTTGTTGATGCACGTGCGGCTACTGCGCACACAATTCACAAACACAGAAAATAATTTTATTGGTTTGGAGTGTACTTTGGGGGTTACAGCACCCTTTAACGGTCAAGCCAGCCGTCCCTTTAGTTATGACACAGGCGCACGCTTGGCACTACTTTGTTGATGCACGTGCGGCTACTGCGCACACATTTCACAAACACAGAAAATATTTTTTTTTTTGGTTTGGACTGGAGTGTACTTTGGGGGTAACAGCACCTATTAACGGTCAAGCCAGCCGGCCCTTTAATTATGACACAGGCACACGCTTGGCACTACTTTGTTGATGCACGTGCGGCTACTGCGCACACAATTCACAAACACAGAAAATAATTTTATTGGTTTGGAGTGTACTTTGGGGGTTACAGCACCCTTTAACGGTCAAGCCAGCCATCCCTTTACTTATGACACAGGCGCACGCTTGGCACTACTTTGTTGATGCACGTGCGGCTACTGCGCACACAATTCACAAACACAGAAAATATATATTTTTTTGGTTTGGACTGGAGTGTACTTTGGGGGTTACAGCATCCTTTAACGGTCAAGCAAGCCAGCCCTTTACTTATGACACAGGCGCACGCTTGGCACTACTTTGTTGATGCACGTGCGGCTACTGCGCACACAATTCACAAACACAGAAAATATATTTTTTTTTGGTTTGGACTGGAGTGTACTTTGGGGGTTACAGCACCCTTTAACGGTCAAGCCAGCCGGCCCTTTACTTATGACACAGGTGCACGCTTGGCACTACTTTGTTGATGCACGTGCGGCTACTGCGCACACAATTCACAAACACAGAAAATATATTTTTTTTGGTTTGGACTGGAGTGTACTTTGGGGGTTACAGCACCCTTTAACGGTCAAGCCAGCCGGCCCTTTACTTATGACACCGGCGCACGCTTGGCACTACTTTGTTGATGCATGTGCGGCTACTCCGCACACAATTCACAAACACAGAAAAGATTTTTTTTTTTGGTTTGAACTGGAGTGTACTTTGGGGGTTAAAGCACCCTTTAACGGTCAAGCCAGCCGGCCCTTTACTTATGACACAGGCGCACGCTTGGCACTACTTTGTTGATGCACGTGCGGCTACTGCGCACACAATTCACAAACACAGAAAATAATTTTTTTTTTGGTTTGGACTGGAGTGTACTTTGGGGGTTACAGCACCCTTTAACGGTCAAGCCAGCCGGCCCTTTACTTATGACACAGGCGCACGCTTGGCACTACTTTGTTGATGCACGTGCGGCTACTGCGCACACAATTCACAAACACAGAAAATTATTTTTTTGGTTTGGAGTGTACTTTGGGGCTTACAGCACCCTTTAACGGTCAAGCCAGCCATCCCTTTAGTTATGACACAGGCGCACGCTTGGCACTACTTTGTTGATGCACGTGCGGCTACTGCGCACACAATTCACAAACACAGAAAATATTTTTTTTTTGGTTTGGACTGGAGTGTACTTTGGGGGTTACAGCACCCTTTAACGGTCAAGCCAGCCGGCCCTTCACTTATGACACAGGCGCACGCTTGGCACTACTTTGTTGATGCACGTGCGGCTACTGCGCACACAATTCACAAACAAAGAAAATATATATTTTTTTGGTTTGGACTGGAGTGTACTTTGGGAGTTACAGCACCCTTTAACGGTCAAGCCAGCCGGCCCTTTAATTATGACACAGGCGCACGCTTGGCTCTACTTTGTTGATGCACGTGCAGCTACTGCGCACACAATTCACAAACACAGAAAATAATTTTATTTTTGGTTTGGACTGGAGTGTACTTTGGGGGTTACAGCACCCTTTAACGGTCAAGCCAGCCAGCCCTTTACTTATGACACAGGCGCACGCTTGGCACTACTTTGTTGATGCACGTGCGGCTACTGCGCACACAATTCACAAACACAGAAAATTATTTTTTTTTGGTTTGGACTGGAGTGTACTTTGGGGGTTACAGCACCCTTTAATGGTCAAGCCAGCCAGCCCTTTAATTATGACACACGCACACGCTTGGCACTACTTTGTTGATGCACGTGCGGCTACTGCGCACACAATTCACAAACACAGAAAATAATTTTTTTTTTGGTTTGGACTGGAGTGTACTTTGGGGGTTACAGCACCCTTTAACGGTCAAGCCAGCCGGCCCTTTACTTATGACACAGGCGCACGCTTGGCACTACTTTGTTGATGCACTTGCGGCTACTGCGCACACAATTCACAAACACAGAAAATATTTTTTTTTTTGTTTGGACTGGAGTGTACTTTGGGGGTTACAGCACCCTTTAACGGTCAAGCCATCCGTCCCTTTAGTTATGACACAGGCGCACGCTTGGCACTACTTTGTTGATGCACGTGCTGCTACTGCGCACACAATTCACAAACACAGAAAATATTTTTTTTTTGGGTTTGGACTGGAGTGTACTTTGGGGGTTACAGCACCCATTAACGGTCAAGCCAGCCTGCCCTTTAATTATGACACAGGCACACGCTTGGCACTACTTTGTTGATGCACGTGCGGCTACTGCGCACACAATTCACAAACACAGAAAATAATTTTATTGGTTTGGAGTGTACTTTGGTGGTTACAGCACCCTTTAACGGTCAAGCCAGCCGTCCCTTTAGTTATGACACAGGCGCATGCTTGGCACTACTTTGTTGATGCACGTGCGGCTACTGCGCACACAATTCACAAACACAGAAAATATATTTTTTTTTGGTTTGGACTGGAGTGAACTTTGGGGGTTACAGCACCCATTAACGGTCAAGCCAGCCGGCCCTTTAATTATGACACAGGCACACGCTTGGCACTACTTTGTTGATGCACGTGCGGCTACTGCGCACACAATTCACAAACACAGAAAATATTTTTTTTTTTGGTTTGGACTGGAGTGTACTTTGGGGGTTACAGCACCCTTTAACAGTCAAGCCAGCCGGCCCTTTACTTATGACACAGGCGCACGCTTGGCACTACTTTGTTGATGCACGTGCGGCTACTGCGCACACAATTCACAAACACTGAAAATATTTTTTTTTGGTTTGGACTGGAGTGAACTTTGGGGGTTACAGCACCCTTTAACGGTCAAGCCAGCCGGCCCTTTACTTATGACACAGGCGCATGCTTGGCACTACTTTGTTGATGCACGTGCGGCTACTGCGCACACAATTCACAAACACAGAAAATATATTTTTTTTTTGTTTGGACTGGAGTGTACTTTGGGGGTTACAGCACCCCTTAACGGTCAAGCCAGCCGGCCCTTTACTTATGACACAGGCGCACGCTTGGCACTACTTTGTTGATGCACGTGCGGCTACTGCGCACACAATTCACAAACACAGAAAAATTTTTTTTTTTGGTTTGGACTGGAGTGTACTTTGGGGGTTACAGCATCCTTTAACGGTCAAGCCAGCCGGCCCTTTACTTATGACACCGGCGCACACTTGGCACTACTTTGTTGATGCACGTGCGGCTACTGCGCACACAATTCACAAACACAGAAAATTATTTTATTGGTTTGGAGTGTACTTTGGGGGTTACAGCACCCTTTAACGGTCAAGCCAGCCGTCCCTTTAGTTATGACACAGGCGCACGCTTGGCACTACTTTGTTGATGCACGTGCGGCTACTGCGCACACAATTCACAAACACAGAAAAATTTTTTTTTTTTGGTTTGGACTGGAGTGTACTTAGGGGGTTACAGCACCCACTAACAGTCAAGCCAGCCGGCCCTTTAATTATGACACAGGCACACGCTTGGCACTACTTTGTTGATGCACGTGCGGCTACTGCGCACACAATTCACAAACACAGAAAATAATTTTTTTTTTTGTTTGGACTGGAGTGTACTTTGGGGGTTACAGCACCCTTTACCGGTCAAGCCAGCAGGCCCTTTACTTATGACACAGGCGCACGCTTGGCACTACTTTGTTGATGCACGTGCGGCTACTGCGCACACAATTCACAAACACAGAAAATTATTTTTTTTTTGGTTTGGACTGGAGTGTACTTTGGGGGCTACAGCACCCTTTAACGGTCAAGCCAGCTGGCCCTTTACTTATGACACAGGCGCACGCTTGACCCTACTTTGTTGATGCACGTGCAGCTACTGCGCACACAATTCACAAACACAGAAAATAATTTTTTTTTGGTTTGGACTGGAGTGTACTTCGGGGGTTACAGCACCCTTTAACGGTCCAGCCAGCCGGCCCTTTACTTATGACACAGGCGCACGCTTGGCACTACTTTGTTGATGCACGTGCATCTACTGCGCACACAATTCACAAACACAGAAAATAATTTTATTGGTTTGGAGTGTACTTTGGGGGTTACAGCACCCTTTAACGGTCAAGCCAGCCGTCCCTTTAGTTATGACACAGGCGCACGCTTGGCACTACTTTGTTGATGCACGTGCGGCTACTGCGCACACAATTCACAAACACAGAAAACAATTTTTTTTTTGGTTTGGACTGGAGTTTACTTTGGGGGTTACAGCACCCTTTAACGGTCAAGCCAGCCGGCCCTTTACTTATGACACAGGTGCACGCTTGGCACTACTTTGTTGATGCACGTGCGGCTACTGCGCACACAATTCACAAACACAGAAAATATTTTTTTTTTTGGTTTGGACTGGAGTGTACTTTGGGGGTTACAGCACCCTTTAATGGTCAAGCCAGCCGGCCCTTTACTTATGACACAGGCGCACGCTTGGCACTACTTTGTTGATACACGTGCGGCTACTGCGCACACAATTCACTAACACAGAAAATAATTTTTTTTTTGGTTTGGACTGGAGTGTACTTTGGGGGTTACAGCACCCTTTAATGGTCAAGCCAGCCGGCCCTTTACTTATGACACAGGCGCACGCTTGGCACTACTTTGTTGATGCACGTGCGGCTACTGCGCACACAATTCGCAAACACAGAAAATAACTTTTTTTTTGGTTTGGACTGGAGTGTACTTTGGGGGTTACAGCACCCTTTAACGGTCAAGCCAGCCGGCCCTTTACTTATGACACAGGCGCACGCTTGGCACTACTTTGTTGATACACGTGCGGCTACTGCGCACACAATTCACTAACACAGAAAATAATTTTTTTTTTGGTTTGGACTGGAGTGTACTTTGGGGGTTACAGCACCCTTTAATGGTCAAGCCAGCCGGCCCTTTACTTATGACACAGGCGCACGCTTGGCACTACTTTGTTGATGCACGTGCGGCTACTGCGCACACAATTCACAAACACAGAAAATAATTTTTTTTAGTTTGGAGTGTACTTTGGGGCTTACAGCACCCTTTAACGGTCAAGCCAGCCGTCCCTTTAGTTATGACACAGGCGCACGCTTGGCACTACTTTGTTGATGCACGTGCGGCTACTGCGCACACAATTCACAAACACAGAAAATATTTTTTTTTTGGTTTGGACTGGAGTGTACTTTGGGGGTTACAGCACCCTTTAACGGTCAAGCCAGCCGGCCCTTCACTTATGACACAGGTGCACGCTTGGCACTACTTTGTTGATGCACGTGCGGCTACTGCGCACACAATTCACAAACACAGAAAATAATTTTTTTTTTGGTTTGGACTGGAGTGTACTTTGGGGGTTACAGCACCCTTTAACGGTCAAGCCAGCCGGCCCTTTACTTATGACACAGGCGCACGCTTGGCACTACTTTGTTGATGCACGTGCGGCTACTGCGCACACAATTCACAAACACAGAAAATATTTTTTTTTTTGTTTGGACTGGAGTGTACTTTGGGGGTTACAGCACCCTTTAACGGTCAAGCCAGCCGTCCCTTTAGTTATGACACAGGCGCACGCTTGGCACTACTTTGTTGATGCACGTGCTGCTACTGCGCACACAATTCACAAACACAGAAAATATTTTTTTTTTGGGTTTGGACTGGAGTGTACTTTGGGGGTTACAGCACCCATTAACGGTCAAGCCAGCCTGCCCTTTAATTATGACACAGGCACACGCTTGGCACTACTTTGTTGATGCATGTGCGGCTACTGCGCACACAATTCACAAACACAGAAAATAATTTTTTTTTTTGTTTGGACTGGAGTGTACTTTGGGGGTTACAGCACCCTTTACCGGTCAAGCCAGCAGGCCCTTTACTTATGACACAGGCGCACGCTTGGCACTACTTTGTTGATGCACGTGCGGCTACTGCGCACACAATTCACAAACACAGAAAATTATTTTTTTTTTGGTTTGGACTGGAGTGTACTTTGGGGGCTACAGCACCCTTTAACGGTCAAGCCAGCTGGCCCTTTACTTATGACACAGGCGCACGCTTGACCCTACTTTGTTGATGCACGTGCAGCTACTGCGCACACAATTCACAAACACAGAAAATAATTTTTTTTTGGTTTGGACTGGAGTGTACTTCGGGGGTTACAGCACCCTTTAACGGTCCAGCCAGCCGGCCCTTTACTTATGACACAGGCGCACGCTTGGCACTACTTTGTTGATGCACGTGCATCTACTGCGCACACAATTCACAAACACAGAAAATAATTTTATTGGTTTGGAGTGTACTTTGGGGGTTACAGCACCCTTTAACGGTCAAGCCAGCCGTCCCTTTAGTTATGACACAGGCGCACGCTTGGCACTACTTTGTTGATGCACGTGCGGCTACTGCGCACACAATTCACAAACACAGAAAACAATTTTTTTTTTGGTTTGGACTGGAGTTTACTTTGGGGGTTACAGCACCCTTTAACGGTCAAGCCAGCCGGCCCTTTACTTATGACACAGGTGCACGCTTGGCACTACTTTGTTGATGCACGTGCGGCTACTGCGCACACAATTCACAAACACAGAAAATATTTTTTTTTTTGGTTTGGACTGGAGTGTACTTTGGGGGTTACAGCACCCTTTAATGGTCAAGCCAGCCGGCCCTTTACTTATGACACAGGCGCACGCTTGGCACTACTTTGTTGATACACGTGCGGCTACTGCGCACACAATTCACTAACACAGAAAATAATTTTTTTTTTGGTTTGGACTGGAGTGTACTTTGGGGGTTACAGCACCCTTTAATGGTCAAGCCAGCCGGCCCTTTACTTATGACACAGGCGCACGCTTGGCACTACTTTGTTGATGCACGTGCGGCTACTGCGCACACAATTCGCAAACACAGAAAATAACTTTTTTTTTGGTTTGGACTGGAGTGTACTTTGGGGGTTACAGCACCCTTTAACGGTCAAGCCAGCCGGCCCTTTACTTATGACACAGGCGCACGCTTGGCACTACTTTGTTGATACACGTGCGGCTACTGCGCACACAATTCACTAACACAGAAAATAATTTTTTTTTTGGTTTGGACTGGAGTGTACTTTGGGGGTTACAGCACCCTTTAATGGTCAAGCCAGCCGGCCCTTTACTTATGACACAGGCGCACGCTTGGCACTACTTTGTTGATGCACGTGCGGCTACTGCGCACACAATTCACAAACACAGAAAATAATTTTTTTTAGTTTGGAGTGTACTTTGGGGCTTACAGCACCCTTTAACGGTCAAGCCAGCCGTCCCTTTAGTTATGACACAGGCGCACGCTTGGCACTACTTTGTTGATGCACGTGCGGCTACTGCGCACACAATTCACAAACACAGAAAATATTTTTTTTTTGGTTTGGACTGGAGTGTACTTTGGGGGTTACAGCACCCTTTAACGGTCAAGCCAGCCGGCCCTTCACTTATGACACAGGTGCACGCTTGGCACTACTTTGTTGATGCACGTGCGGCTACTGCGCACACAATTCACAAACACAGAAAATAATTTTTTTTTTGGTTTGGACTGGAGTGTACTTTGGGGGTTACAGCACCCTTTAACGGTCAAGCCAGCCGGCCCTTTACTTATGACACAGGCGCACGCTTGGCACTACTTTGTTGATGCACGTGCGGCTACTGCGCACACAATTCACAAACACAGAAAATATTTTTTTTTTTGTTTGGACTGGAGTGTACTTTGGGGGTTACAGCACCCTTTAACGGTCAAGCCAGCCGTCCCTTTAGTTATGACACAGGCGCACGCTTGGCACTACTTTGTTGATGCACGTGCTGCTACTGCGCACACAATTCACAAACACAGAAAATATTTTTTTTTTGGGTTTGGACTGGAGTGTACTTTGGGGGTTACAGCACCCATTAACGGTCAAGCCAGCCTGCCCTTTAATTATGACACAGGCACACGCTTGGCACTACTTTGTTGATGCATGTGCGGCTACTGCGCACACAATTCACAAACACAGAAAATAATTTTTTTTTTTGTTTGGACTGGAGTGTACTTTGGGGGTTACAGCACCCTTTACCGGTCAAGCCAGCCGGCCCTTTACTTATGACACAGGCGCATGCTTGGCACTACTTTGTTGATGCACGTGCGGCTACTGCGCACACAATTCACAAACACAGAAAATAATTTTATTGGTTTGGAGTGTACTTTGGTGGTTACAGCACCCTTTAACGGTCAAGCCAGCTGTCCCTTTAGTTATGACACAGGCGCACGCTTGGCACTACTTTGTTGATGCACGTGCGGCTACTGCGCACACAATTCACAAACACAGAAAATATATTTTTTTTTGGTTTGGACTGGAGTGAACTTTGGGGGTTACAGCACCCATTAACGGTCAAGCCAGCCGGCCCTTTAATTATGACACAGGCACACGCTTGGCACTACTTTGTTGATGCACGTGCGGCTACTGCGCACACAATTCACAAACACAGAAAATAATTTTTTTTTTGGTTTGGACTGGAGTGTACTTTGGGGGTTACAGCACCCTTTAACGGTCAAGCCAGCCGGCCCTTTACTTATGACACAGGCGCACGCTTGGCACTACTTTGTTGATGCACGTGCGGCTACTGCGCACACAATTCACAAACACTGAAAATATTTTTTTTTTTGGTTTGGACTGGAGTGAACTTTGGGGGTTACAGCACCCTTTAACGGTCAAGCCAGCCGGCCCTTTACTTATGACACAGGCGCACGCTTGGCACTACTTTGTTGATGCACGTGCGGCTACTGCGCACACAATTCACAAACACAGAAAATATATTTTTTTTTGTTTGGACTGGAGTGTACTTTGGGGGTTACAGCACCCTTTAACGGTCAAGCCAGCCGGCCCTTTACTTATGACACAGGCGCACGCTTGGCACTACTTTGTTGATGCACGTGCGGCTACTGCGCACACAATTCACAAACACAGAAAAATTTTTTTTTTTGGTTTGGACTGGAGTGTACTTTGGGGGTTACAGCATCCTTTAACGGTCAAGCCAGCCGGCCCTTTACTTATGACACCGGCGCACGCTTGGCACTACTTTGTTGATGCACGTGCGGCTACTGCGCACACAATTCACAAACACAGAAAATAATTTTATTGGTTTGGAGTGTACTTTGGGGGTTACAGCACCCTTTAACGGTCAAGCCAGCCGTCCCTTTAGTTATGACACAGGCGCACGCTTGGCACTACTTTGTTGATGCACGTGCGGCTACTGCGCACACAATTCACAAACACAGAAAATATTTTTTTTTTTGGTTTGGACTGGAGTGTACTTTGGGGGTTACAGCACCCACTAACAGTCAAGCCAGCCGGCCCTTTAATTATGACACAGGCACACGCTTGGCACTACTTTGTTGATGCACGTGCGGCTACTGCGCACACAATTCACAAACACAGAAAATTATTTTTTTTTTGGTTTGGACTGGAGTGTACTTTGGGGGCTACAGCACCCTTTAACGGTCAAGCCAGCTGGCCCTTTACTTATGACACAGGCGCACGCTTGACCCTACTTTGTTGATGCACGTGCAGCTACTGCGCACTCAATTCACAAACACAGAAAATAATTTTTTTTTGGTTTGGACTGGAGTGTACTTCGGGGGTTACAGCACCCTTTAACGGTCCAGCCAGCCGGCCCTTTACTTATGACACAGGCGCACGCTTGGCACTACTTTGTTGATGCACGTGCATCTACTGTGCACACAATTCACAAACACAGAAAATAATTTTATTGGTTTGGAGTGTACTTTGGGGGTTACAGCACCCTTTAACGGTCAAGCCAGCCGTCCCTTTAGTTATGACACAGGCGCACGCTTGGCACTACTTTGTTGATGCACGTGCGGCTACTGCGCACACAATTCACAAACACAGAAAATAATTTTTTTTTTGGTTTGGACTGGAGTTTACTTTGGGGGTTACAGCACCCTTTAATGGTCAAGCCAGCCGGCCCTTTACTTATGACACAGGTGCACGCTTGGCACTACTTTGTTGATGCACGTGCGGCTACTGCGCACACAATTCACAAACACAGAAAATATTTTTTTTTTTGGTTTGGACTGGAGTGTACTTTGGGGGTTACAGCACCCTTTAATGGTCAAGCCAGCCGGCCCTTTACTTATGACACAGGCGCACGCTTGGCACTACTTTGTTGATACACGTGCGGCTACTGCGCACACAATTCACTAACACAGAAAATAATTTTTTTTTTGGTTTGGACTGGAGTGTACTTTGGGGGTTACAGCACCCTTTAATGGTCAAGCCAGCCGGCCCTTTACTTATGACACAGGCGCACGCTTGGCACTACTTTGTTGATGCACGTGCGGCTACTGCGCACACAATTCGCAAACACAGAAAATAATTTTTTTTTGGTTTGGACTGGAGTGTACTTTGGGGGTTACAGCACCCTTTAACGGTCAAGCCAGCCGGCCCTTTACTTATGACACAGGCGCACGCTTGGCACTACTTTGTTGATACACGTGCGGCTACTGCGCACACAATTCACTAACACAAAAAATAATTTTTTTTTTGGTTTGGAATGGAGTGTACTTTGCGGGTTACAGCACCCTTTAATGGTCAAGCCAGCCGGCCCTTTACTTATGACACAGGCGCACGCTTGGCACTACTTTGTTGATGCACGTGCGGCTACTGCGCACACAATTCACAAACACAGAAAATAATTTTTTTGGCTTGGAGTGTACTTTGGGGCTTACAGCACCCTTTAACGGTCAAGCCAGCCATCCCTTTAGTTATGACACAGGCGCACGCTTGGCACTACTTTGTTGATGCACGTGCGGCTACTGCGCACACAATTCACAAACACAGAAAATATTTTTTTTTTGGTTTGGACTGGAGTGTACTTTGGGGGTTACAGCACCCTTTAACGGTCAAGCCAGCCGGCCCTTCACTTATGACACAGGCGCACGCTTGGCACTACTTTGTTGATGCACGTGCGGCTACTGCGCACACAATTCACAAACACAGAAAATATATATTTTTTTGGTTTGGACTGGAGTGTACTTTGGGAGTTACAGCACCCTTTAACGGTCAAGCCAGCCGGCCCTTTAATTATGACACAGGCGCACGCTTGGCACTACTTTGTTGATGCACGTGCGGCTACTGCGCACACAATTCACAAACACAGAAAATAATTTTTTTTTTGGTTTGGACTGGAGTGTACTTTGGGGGTTACAGCACCCATTAACGGTCAAGCCAGCCGGCCCTTTAATTATGACACAGGCACACGCTTGGCACTACTTTGTTGATACACGTGCGGCTACTGCGCACACAATTCACTAACACAGAAAATAATTTTTTTTTTGGTTTGGAGTGTACTTTGGGGCTTACAGCACCCTTTAACGGTCAAGCCAGCCGTCCCTTTAGTTATGACACAGGCGCACGCTTGGCACTACTTTGTTGATGCACGTGCGGCTACTGCGCACACAATTCACAAACACAGAAAATATTTTTTTTTTGGTTTGGACTGGAGTGTACTTTGGGGGTTACAGCACCCTTTAACGGTCAAGCCAGCCGGCCCTTCACTTATGACACAGGCGCACGCTTGGCACTACTTTGTTGATGCACGTGCGGCTACTGCGCACACAATTCACAAACACAGAAAATATATTGTTTTTTGGTTTGGACTGGAGTGTACTTTGGGAGTTACAGCACCCTTTAACGGTCAAGCCAGCCGGCCCTTTAATTATGACACAGGCGCACGCTTGGCACTACTTTGTTGATGCACGTGCCGCTACTGCGCACACAATTCACAAACACAGAAAATATTTTTTTTTTTGGTTTGGACTGGAGTGTACTTTGGGGGTTACAGCACCCAGTAATGGTCAAGGCAGCCGGCCCTTTAATTATGACACAGGCACACGCTTGGCACTACTTTGTTGATGCACGTGCGGCTACTGCGCACACAATTCACAAACACAGAAAATAATTTTTTTTTTGGTTTGGACTGGAGTTTACTTTGGGGGTTACAGCACCCTTTAACGGTCAAGCCAGCCGGCCCTTTACTTATGACACAGGCGCATGCTTGGCACTACTTTGTTGATGCACGTGCGGCTACTGCGCACACAATTCACAAACACAGAAAATATTTTTTTTTTGGTTTGGACTGGAGTGTACTTTGGGGGTTACAGCACCCTTTAACGGTCAAGCCAGCCGGCCCTTTACTTATGACACAGGCGCATGCTTGGCACTACTTTGTTGATACACGTGCGGCTACTGCGCACACAATTCACTAACACAGAAAATATTTTTTTTTTGGTTTGGACTGGAGTTTACTTTGGGGGTTACAGCACCCTTTAATGGTCAAGCCAGCCGGCCCTTTACTTATGACACAGGCGCACGCTTGGCACTACTTTGTTGATGCACGTGCGGCTACTGCGCACACAATTCGCAAACACAGAAAATAATTTTTTTTTGGTTTGGACTGGAGTGTACTTTGGGGGTTACAGCACCCTTTAACGGTCAAGCCAGCCGGCCCTTTACTTATGACACAGGCGCACGCTTGGCACTACTTTGTTGATACACGTGCGGCTACTGCGCACACAATTCACTAACACAGAAAATAATTTTTTTTTTGGTTTGGACTGGAGTGTACTTTGGGGGTTACAGCACCCTTTAATGGTCAAGCCAGCCGGCCCTTTACTTATGACACAGGCGTACGCTTGGCACTACTTTGTTGATGCACGTGCGGCTACTGCGCACACAATTCACAAACACAGAAAATAATTTTTGTGGTTTGGAGTGTACTTTGGGGCTTACAGCACCCTTTAACGGTCAAGCCAGCCGTCCCTTTAGTTATGACACAGGCGCACGCTTGGCACTACTTTGTTGATGCACGTGCGGCTACTGCGCACACAATTCACAAACACAGAAAATATTTTTTTTTTGGTTTGGACTGGAGTGTACTTTGGGGGTTACAGCACCCTTTAACGGTCAAGCCAGCCGGCCCTTCACTTATGACACAGGCGCACGCTTGGCACTACTTTGTTGATGCACGTGCGGCTACTGCGCACACAATTCACAAACACAGAAAATATATATTTTTTTGGTTTGGACTGGAGTGTACTTTGGGAGTTACAGCACCCTTTAACGGTCAAGCCAGCCGGCCCTTTAATTATGACACAGGCGCACGCTTGGCACTACTTTGTTGATGCACGTGCGGCTACTGCGCACACAATTCACAAACACAGAAAATAATTTTTTTTTTGGTTTGGACTGGAGTGTACTTTGGGGGTTACAGCACCCATTAACGGTCAAGCCAGCCGGACCTTTAATTATGACACAGGCACACGCTTGGCACTACTTTGTTGATACACGTGCGGCTACTGCGCACACAATTCACTAACACAGAAAATAATTTTTTTTTTGGTTTGGACTGGAGTGTACTTTGGGGGTTACAGCACCCTTTAATGGTCAAGCCAGCCGGCCCTTGACTTATGACACAGGCGCATGCTTGGCACTACTTTGTTGATGCACGTGCGGCTACTGCGCACACAATTCACAAACACAGAAAATAATTTTTTTGGTTTGGAGTGTACTTTGGGGCTTACAGCACCCTTTAACCGTCAAGCCAGCCGTCCCTTTAGTTATGACACAGGCGCACGCTTGGCACTACTTTGTTGATGCACGTGCGGCTACTGCGCACACAATTCACAAACACAGAAAATATTTTTTTTTTGGTTTGGACTGGAGTGTACTTTGGGGGTTACAGCACCCTTTAACGGTCAAGCCAGCCGGCCCTTCACTTATGACACAGGCGCACGCTTGGCACTACTTTGTTGATGCACGTGCGGCTACTGCGCACACAATTCACAAACACAGAAAATATATATTTTTTTGGTTTGGACTGGAGTGTACTTTGGGAGTTACAGCACCCTTTAACGGTCAAGCCAGCCGGCCCTTTAATTATGACACAGGCGCACGCTTGGCACTACTTTGTTGATGCACGTGCGGCTACTGCGCACACAATTCACAAACACAGAAAATAATTTTTTTTTTGGTTTGGACTGGAGTGTACTTTGGGGGTTACAGCACCCATTAACGGTCAAGCCAGCCGGCCCTTTAATTATGACACAGGCACACGCTTGGCACTACTTTGTTGATGCACGTGCGGCTACTGCGCACACAATTCACAAACACAGAAAATAATTTTTTTTTTGGTTTGGACTGGAGTTTACTTTGGGGGTTACAGCACCCTTTAACGGTCAAGCCAGCCAGCCCTTTACTTATGACACAGGCGCACGCTTGGCACTACTTTGTTGATGCACGTGCGGCTACTGCGCACACAATTCACAAACACAGAAAATATTTTTTTTTTTGGTTTGGACTGGAGTGTACTTTGGGGGTTACAGCACCCTTTAATGGTCAAGCCAGCCGGCCCTTTACTTATGACACAGGCGCACGCTTGGCACTACTTTGTTGATACACGTGCGGCTACTGCGCACACAATTCACTAACACAGAAAATAATTTTTTTTTTGGTTTGGACTGGAGTGTACTTTGGGGGTTACAGCACCCTTTAATGGTCAAGCCAGCCGGCCCTTTACTTATGACACAGGCGCACGCTTGGCACTACTTTGTTGATGCACGTGCGGCTACTGCGCACACAATTCGCAAACACAGAAAATAATTTTTTTTTGGTTTGGACTGGAGTGTACTTTGGGGGTTACAGCACCCTTTAACGGTCAAGCCAGCCGGCCCTTTACTTATGACACAGGCGCACGCTTGGCACTACTTTGTTGATACACGTGCGGCTACTGCGCACACAATTCACTAACACAGAAAAAATTTTTTTTTTTGGTTTGGACTGGAGTGTACTTTGGGGGTTACAGCACCCTTTAATGGTCAAGCCAGCCGGCCCTTTACTTATGACACAGGCGCACGCTTGGCACTACTTTGTTGATGCACGTGCGGCTACTGCGCACACAATTCACAAACACAGAAAATAATTTTTTTGGTTTGGAGTGTACTTTGGGGCTTACAGCACCCTTTAACGGTCAAGCCAGCCGTCCCTTTAGTTATGACACAGGTGCACGCTTGGCACTACTTTGTTGATGCACGTGCGGCTACTGCGCCAACAATTCACAAACACAGAAAATATTTTTTTTTTGGTTTGGACTGGAGTGTACTTTGGGGGTTACAGCACCCTTTAACGGTCAAGCCAGCCGGCCCTTCACTTATGACACAGGTGCACGCTTGGCACTACTTTGTTGATGCACGTGCGGCTACTGCGCACACAATTTACAAACACAGAAAATATATATTTTTTTGGTTTGGACTGGAGTGTACTTTGGGAGTTACAGCACCCTTTAACGGTCAAGCCAGCCGGCCCTTTAATTATGACACAGGCGCACGCTTGGCACTACTTTGTTGATGCACGTGCGGCTACTGTGCACACAATTCACAAACACAGAAAATAATTTTTTTTTTGGTTTGGACTGGAGTGTACTTTGGGGGTTACAGCACCCATTAACGGTCAAGCCAGCCGGCCCTTTAATTATGACACAGGCACACGCTTGGCACTACTTTATTGATGCACGTGCGGCTACTGCGCACACAATTCACAAACACAGAAAATAATTTTACTTTTGGTTTGGACTGGAGTGTACTTTGGGGGTTACAGCACCCTTTAATGGTCAAGCCAGCCGGCCCTTTACTTATGTCACATGCGCACGCTTGGCACTACTTTGTTGATGCACGTGCAGCTACTGCGCACACAATTCACAAACACAGAAAATTATTTTTTTTTGGTTTGGACAGGAGTGTACTTTGGGGGTTACAGCACCCTTTAACGGTCAAGCCAGCCGGCCCTTTACTTATGACACAGGCGCACGCTTGGCACTACTTTGTTGATGCACGTGCGGCTACTGCGCACACAATTCACAAACACAGAAAATAATTTTTTTGGTTTGGAGTGTACTTTGGGGCTTACAGCACCCTTTAACGGTCAAGCCAGCCATCCCTTTAGTTATGACACAGGCGCACGCTTGGCACTACTTTGTTGATGCACGTGCGGCTACTGCGCACACAATTCACAAACACAGAAAATATTTTTTTTTTGGTTTGGACTGGAGTGTACTTTGGGGGTTACAGCACCCTTTAACGGTCAAGCCAGCCGGCCCTTCACTTATGACACAGGCGCACGCTTGGCACTACTTTGTTGATGCACGTGCGGCTACTGCGCACACAATTCACAAACACAGAAAATATATATTTTTTTGGTTTGGACTGGAGTGTACTTTGGGAGTTACAGCACCCTTTAACGGTCAAGCCAGCCGGCCCTTTAATTATGACACAGGCGCACGCTTGGCACTACTTTGTTGATGCACGTGCGGCTACTGCGCACACAATTCACAAACACAGAAAATAATTTTTTTTTTGGTTTGGACTGGAGTGTACTTTGGGGGTTACAGCACCCATTAACGGTCAAGCCAGCCGGCCCTTTAATTATGACACAGGCACACGCTTGGCACTACTTTATTGATGCACGTGCGGCTACTGCGCACACAATTCACAAACACAGAAAATAATTTTGTTTTTGGTTTGGACTGGAGTGTACTTTGGGGGTTACAGCACCCTTTAACGGTCAAGCCAGCCGGCCCTTTACTTATGTCACATGCGCACGCTTGGCACTACTTTGTTGATGCACGTGCAGCTACTGCGCACACAATTCACAAACACAGGAAATTATTTTTTTTTGGTTTGGACAGGAGTGTACTTTGGGGGTTACAGCACCCTTTAACGGTCAAGCCAGCCGGCCCTTTACTTATGACACAGGCGCACGCTTGGCACTACTTTGTTGATGCACGTGCGGCTACTGCGCACACAATTCACAAACACAGAAAATAATTTTTTTGGTTTGGAGTGTACTTTGGGGCTTACAGCACCCTTTAACGGTCAAGCCAGCCGTCCCTTTAGTTATGACACAGGCGCACGCTTGGCACTACTTTGTTGATGCACGTGCGGCTACTGCGCACACAATTCACAAACACAGAAAATATTTTTTTTTTGGTTTGGACTGGAGTGTACTTTCGGGGTTACAGCACCCTTTAACGGTCAAGCCAGCCGGCCCTTCACTTATGACACAGGCGCACGCTTGGCACTACTTTGTTGATGCACGTGCGGCTACTGCGCACACAATTCACAAACACAGAAAATATATATTTTTTTGGTTTGGACTGGAGTGTACTTTGGGAGTTACAGCACCCTTTAACGGTCAAGCCAGCCGGCCCTTTAATTATGACACAGGCGCACGCTTGGCACTACTTTGTTGATGCACGTGCGGCTACTGCGCACACAATTCACAAACACAGAAAATAATTTTATTTTTGGTTTGGACTGGAGTGTACTTTGGGGGTTACAGCACCCATTAACGGTCAAGCCAGCCGGCCCTTTAATTATGACACAGGCACACGCTTGGCACTACTTTGTTGATGCAAGTGCGGCTACTGCGCACACAATTCACAAACACAGAAAATAATTTTTTTTTTGGTTTGGACTGGAGTGTACTTTGGGGGTTACAGCACCCATTAACGGTCAAGCCAGCCGGCCCTTTAATTATGACACAGGCACACGCTTGGCACTACTTTGTTGATGCACGTGCGGCTACTGCGCACACAATTCACAAACACAGAAAATAATTTTTTTTTTGTTTGGACTGGAGTGTACTTTGGGGGCTACAGCACCCTTTAACGGTCAAGCCAGCTGGCCCTTTACTTATGACACAGGCGCACGCTTGACCCTACTTTGTTGATGCACGTGCAGCTACTGCGCACACAATTCACAAACACAGAAAATAATTTTTTTTTGGTTTGGACTGGAGTGTACTTCGGGGGTTACAGCACCCTTTAACGGTCCAGCCAGCCGGCCCTTTACTTATGACACAGGCGCACGCTTGGCACTACTTTGTTGATGCATGTGCATCTACTGCGCACACAATTCACAAACACAGAAAATAATTTTATTGGTTTGGAGTGTACTTTGGGGGTTACAGCACCCTTTAGCGGTCAAGCCAGCCATCCCTTTAGTTATGACACAGGCGCACGCTTGGCACTACTTTGTTGATGCACGTGCGGCTACTGCGCACACAATTCACAAACACAGAAAATATATTTTTTTTTGGTTTGGACTGGAGTGTACTTTGGGGGTTACAGCACCCTTTAACGGTCAAGCCAGCCGGCCCTTTACTTATGTCACATGCGCACGCTTGGCACTACTTTGTTGATGCACGTGCAGCTACTGCGCACACAATTCACAAACACAGAAAATTATTTTTTTTTGGTTTGGACAGGAGTGTACTTTGGGGGTTACAGCACCCTTTAACGGTCAAGCCAGCTGGCCCTTTACTTATGACACAGGCGCACGCTTGGCACTACTTTGTTGATGCACGTGCGGCTACTGCGCACACAATTCACAAACACAGAAAATATATATTTTTTTGTTTGGACTGGAGTGTACTTTGGGGGTTACAGCACCCTTTAACGGTCAAGCCAGCCGGCCCTTTACTTATGACACAGGCGCACGCTTGGCACTACTTTGTTGATGCACGTGCGGCTACTGCGCACACAATTCACAAACACAGAAAATTATTTTTTTTTTGGTTTGGACTGGAGTGTACTTTGGGGGTTACAGCACCCTTTAATGGTCAAGCCAGCTGGCCCTTTACTTATGACACAGGTGCACGCTTGGCACTACTTTGTTGATGCACGTGCGGCTACTGCGCACACAATTCACAAACACAGAAAATAATTTTTTTTTGGTATGGACTGGAGTGTACTTTGGGGGTTACAGCATCCTTTAATGGTCAAGCCAGCCGGCCCTTTACTTATGACACCGGCGCACGCTTGGCACTACTTTGTTGATGCACATGCGGCTACTGCGCACACAATTCACAAACACAGAAAATAATTTTATTGGTTTGGAGTGTACTTTGGGGGTTACAGCACCCTTTAACGGTCAAGCCAGCCGTCCCTTTAGTTATGACACAGGCGCACGCTTGGCACTACTTTGTTGATGCACGTGCGGCTACTGCGCACACAATTCACAAACACAGAAAATATATATTTTTTTGGTTTGGACTGGAGCGTACTTTGGGGGTTACAGGACCTATTAACGGTCAAGCCAGCCGGCCCTTTAATTATGACACAGGCACACGCTTGGCACTACTTTGTTGATGCACGTGCGGCTACTGCGCACACAATTCACAAACACAGAAAATAATTTTATTGGTTTGGAGTGTACTTTGGGGGTTACAGCACCCTTTAACGGTCAAGCCAGCCATCCCTTTACTTATGACACAGGCGCACGCTTGGCACTACTTTGTTGATGCACGTGCGGCTACTGCGCACACAATTCACAAACACAGAAAATATATATTTTTTTGGTTTGGACTGGAGTGTACTTTGGGGGTTACAGCATCCTTTAATGGTCAAGCCAGCTGGCCCTTTACTTATGACACAGGCGCACGCTTGGCACTACTTTGTTGATGCACGTGCGGCTACTGCGCACACAATTCACAAACACAGAAAATATATATTTTTTTGGTTTGGACTGGAGTGTACTTTGGGGGTTACTGCACCCTTTAACGGTCAAGCCAGCCGGCCCTTTACTTATGACACAGGCGCACGCTTGGCACTACTTTGTTGATGCACGTGCGGCTACTGCGCACACAATTCACAAACACAGAAAATTATTTTTTTGGTTTGGAGTTTACTTTGGGGGTTACAGCACCCTTTAACGGTCAAGCCAGCCGTCCCTTTACTTATGACACAGGCGCACACTTGGCACTACTTTGTTGATGCACGTGCGGCTACTCCGCACACAATTCACAAACACAGAAAAGATTTTTTTTTTTGGTTTGGACTGGAGTGTACTTTGGGGGTTAAAGCACCCTTTAACGGTCAAGCCAGCTGGCCCTTTACTTATGACACAGGCGCACGCTTGGCACTACTTTGTTGATGCACATGCGGCTACTGCGCACACAATTCACAAACACAGAAAATAATTTTTTTTTTGGTTTGGACTGGAGTGTACTTTGGGGGTTACAGCACCCTTTAACGGTCAAGCCAGCCGGCCCTTTACTTATGACACAGGCGCACGCTTGGCACTACTTTGTTGATGCACGTGCGGCTACTGCGCACACAATTCACAAACACAGAAAATAATTTTTTTGGTTTGGAGTGTACTTTGGGGGTTACAGCACCCTTTAGCGGTCAAGCCAGCCGTCCCTTTAGTTATGACACAGGCGCACGCTGGGCACTACTTTGTTGATGCACGTGCGGCTACTGCGCACACAATTCACAAACACAGAAAATATTTTTTTTTTTGGTTTGGACTGGAGTGTACTTTGGGAGTTACAGCACCCTTTAACGGTCAAGCCAGCCGGCCGTTTAATTATGACACAGGCGCACGCTTGGCACTACTTTATTGATGCACGTGCGGCTACTGCGCACACAATTCACAAACACAGAAAATAATTTTATTTTTGGTTTGGACTGGAGTGTACTTTGGGGGTTACAGCACCCTTTAACGATCAAGCCAGCCGGCCCTTTACTTATGTCACATGCGCACGCTTGGCACTACTTTGTTGATGCACGTGCAGCTACTGCGCACACAATTCACAAACACAGAAAATTATTTTTTTTTGGTTTGGACAGGAGTGTTCTTTGGGGGTTACAGCACCCTTTAACGGTCAAGCCAGCCGGCCCTTTACTTATGACACAGGCGCACGCTTGGCACTACTTTGTAGATGCACGTGCGGCTACTGCGCACACAATTCACAAACACTGAAAATATTTTTTTTTTGGTTTGGACTGGAGTGAACTTTGGGGGTTACAGCACCCTTTAACGGTCAAGCCAGCCGGCCCTTTACTTATGACACAGGCGCACGCTTGGCACTACTTTGTTGATGCACGTGCGGCTACTGCGCACACAATTCACAAACACAGAAAATTATTTTTTTTTTGGTTTGGACTGGAGTGTACTTTGGGGGTTACAGCACCCTTTAACGGTCAAGCCAGCTGGCCCTTTACTTATGACACAGGTGCACGCTTGGCACTACTTTGTTGATGCACGTGCGGCTACTGCGCACACAATTCACAAACACAGAAAATAATTTTTTTTTGGTTTGGACTGGAGTGTACTTTGGGGGTTACAGCATCCTTTAATGGTCAAGCCAGCCGGCCCTTTACTTATGACACCGGCGCACGCTTGGCACTACTTTGTTGATGCACATGCGGTAACTGCGCACACAATTCTCAAACACAGAAAATAATTTAATTGGTTTGGAGTGTACTTTGGGGGTTACAGCACCCTTTAACGGTCAAGCCAGCTGTCCCTTTAGTTATGACACAGGCGCACGCTTGGCACTACTTTGTTGATGCACGTGCGGCTACTGCGCACACAATTCACAAACACAGAAAATATTTTTTTTTTTGGTTTGGACTGGAGTGTACTTTGGGGGTTACAGGACCTATTAACGGTCAAGCCAGCCGGCCCTTTAATTATGACACAGGCACACGCTTGGCACTACTTTGTTGATGCACGTGCGGCTACTGCGCACACAATTCACAAACACAGAAAATAATTTTATTGGTTTGGAGTGTACTTTGGGGGTTACAGCACCCTTTAACGGTCAAGCCAGCCATCCCTTTACTTATGACACAGGCGCACGCTTGGCACTACTTTGTTGATGCACGTGCGGCTACTGCGCACACAATTCACAAACACAGAAAATAATTTTTTTTTGGTTTGGACTGGAGTGTACTTTGGGGGTTACAGCATCCTTTAATGGTCAAGCCAGCCGGCCCTTTACTTATGACACCGGCGCACGCTTGGCACTACTTTGTTGATGCACATGCGGCTACTGCGCACACAATTCACAAACACAGAAAATAATTTTATTGGTTTGGAGTGTACTTTGGGGGTTACAGCACCCTTTAACGGTCAAGCCAGCCGTCCCTTTAGTTATGACACAGGCGCACGCTTGGCACTACTTTGTTGATGCACGTGCGGCTACTGCGCACACAATTCACAAACACAGAAAATATTTTTTTTTTTGGTTTGGACTGGAGTGTACTTTGGGGGTTACAGGACCTATTAACGGTCAAGCCAGCCGGCCCTTTAATTATGACACAGGCACACGCTTGGCACTACTTTGTTGATGCACTTGCGGCTACTGCGCACACAATTCACAAACACAGAAAATAATTTTATTGGTTTGGAGTGTACTTTGGGGGTTACAGCACCCTTTAACGGTCAAGCCAGCCATCCCTTTACTTATGACACAGGCGCACGCTTGGCACTACTTTGTTGATGCACGTGCGGCTACTGCGCACACAATTCACAAACACAGAAAATATATATTTTTTTGGTTTGGACTGGAGTGTACTTTGGGGGTTACAGTATCCTTTAATGGTCAAGCCAGCCGGCCCTTTACTTATGACACAGGCGCACGCTTGGCACTACTTTGTTGATGCACGTGCGGCTACTGCGCACACAATTCACAAACACAGAAAATATATATTTTTTTGGTTTGGACTGGAGTGTACTTTGGGGGTTACTGCACCCTTTAACGGTCAAGCCAGCCGGCCCTTTACTTATGACACAGGCGCACGCTTGGCACTACTTTGTTGATGCACGTCCGGCTACTGCGCACACAATTCACAAACACAGAAAATAATTTTTTTGGTTTGGAGTGTACTTTGGGGGTTACAGCACCCTTTAACGGTCAAGTCAGCCGTCCCTTTACTTATGACACAGGCGCACACTTGGCACTACTTTGTTGATGCACGTGCGGCTACTCCGCACACAATTCACAAACACAGAAAATATTTTTTTTTTTGGTTTGGACTGGAGTGTACTTTGGGGGGTACAGCACCCTTTAACGGTCAAGCCAGCTGGCCCTTTACTTATGACACAGGCGCACGCTTGGCACTACTTTGTTGATGCACATGCGGCTACTGCGCACACAATTCACAAACACAGAAAATATTTTTTTTTTTGTTTGGACTGGAGTGAACTTTGGGGGTTACAGCACCCTTTAATGGTCAAGCCAGCCGGCCCTTTACTTATGACACCGGCGCACGCTTGGCACTACTTTGTTGATGCACGTGCGGCTACTCCGCACACAATTCACAAACACAGAAAAGATTTTTTTTTTTGGTTTGGACTGGAGTGTACTTTGGGGGTTAAAGCACCCTTTAACAGTCAAGCCAGCCGGCCCTTTACTTATGACACAGGCGCACGCTTGGCACTACTTTGTTGATGCACATGCGGCTACTGCGCACACAATTCACAAACACAGAAAATAATTTTTTTTTTGGTTTGGACTGGAGTGTACTTTGGGGGTTACAGCACCCTTTAACGGTCAAGCCAGCCGGCCCTTTACTTATGACACAGGCGCACGCTTGGCACTACTTTGTTGATGCACGTGCGGCTACTGCGCACACAATTCACAAACACAGAAAATAATTTTTTTGGTTTGGAGTGTACTTTGGGGGTTACAGCACCCTTTAGCGGTCAAGCCAGCTGTCCCTTTAGTTATGACACAGGCGCACGCTTGGCACTACTTTGTTGATGCACGTGCGGCTACTGCGCACACAATTCACAAACACAGAAAATATTTTTTTTTTTGGTTTGGACTGGAGTGTACTTTGGGGGTTACAGGACCTATTAACGGTCAAGCCAGCCGGCCCTTTAATTATGACACAGGCACACGCTTGGCACTACTTTGTTGATGCACGTGCGGCTACTGCGCACACAATTCACAAACACAGAAAATAATTTTATTGGTTTGGAGTGTACTTTGGGGGTTACAGCACCCTTTAACGGTCAAGCCAGCCATCCCTTTACTTATGACACAGGCGCACGCTTGGCACTACTTTGTTGATGCACGTGCAGCTACTGCGCACACAATTCACAAACACAGAAAATAATTTTTTTTTTGGTTTGGACTGGAGTGTACTTTGGGGGTTACAGCACCCTTTAACGGTCAAGCCAGCCATCCCTTTAGTTATGACACAGGCGCACGCTTGGCACTACTTTGTTGATGCACGTGCGGCTACTGCGCACACAATTCACAAACACAGAAAATATTTTTTTTTTGGTTTGGACTGGAGTGTACTTTGGGGGTTACAGCACCCTTTAACGGTCAAGCCAGCCGGCCCTTCACTTATGACACAGGCGCACGCTTGGCACTACTTTGTTGATGCACGTGCGGCTACTGCGCACACAATTCACAAACACAGAAAATATTTTTTTTTTTGGTTTGGACTGGAGTGTACTTTGGGGGTTACAGCACCCTTTAACGGTCAAGCCAGCCGGCCCTTTACTTATGACACAGGCGCACGCTTGGCACTACTTTGTTGATGCACGTGCGGCTACTGCGCACACAATTCACAAACACAGAAAATATTTTTTTTTTTGTTTGGACTGGAGTGTACTTTGGGGGTTACAGCACCCTTTAACGGTCAAGCCAGCCGTCCCTTTATTTATGACACAGGCGCACGCTTGGCACTACTTTGTTGATGCACGTGCGGTTACTGCGCACACAATTCACAAACACAGAAAATAATTTTTTTTTGTTTGGACTGGAGTGTACTTTGGGGGTTACAGCACCCTTTAACGGTCAAGCCAGCCGGCCCTTCACTTATGACACAGGCGCACGCTTGGCACTACTTTGTTAATGCACGTGCGGCTACTGCGCACACAATTCACAAACAGAGAAAATATTTTTTTTTTTGGTTTGGACTGGAGTGTACTTTGGGAGTTACAGCACCCTTTAACGGTCAAGCCAGCCGGCCCTTTAATTATGACACAGGCGCACGCTTGGCACTACTTTATTGATGCACGTGCGGCTACTGCGCACACAATTCACAAACACAGAAAATAATTTTATTTTTGGTTTGGACTGGAGTGTACTTTGGGGGTTACAGCACCCTTTAATGGTCAAGCCAGCCGGCCCTTTACTTATGTCACATGCGCACGCTTGGCACTACTTTGTTGATGCACGTGCAGCTACTGCGCACACAATTCACAAACACAGAAAATTATTTTTTTTTGGTTTGGACAGGAGTGTACTTTGGGGGTTACAGCACCCTTTAACGGTCAAGCCAGCCGGCTCTTTACTTATGACACAGGCGCATGCTTGGCACTACTTTGTTGATGCACGTGCGGCTACTGCGCACACAATTCACAAACACTGAAAATATTTTTTTTTTGGTTTGGACTGGAGTGAACTTTGGGGGTTACAGCACCCTTTAACGGTCAAGCCAGCCGGCCCTTTACTTATGACACAGGCGCACGCTTGGCACTACTTTGTTGATGCACGTGCGGCTACTGCGCACACAATTCACAAACACAGAAAATATATATTTTTTTTGTTTGGACTGGAGTGTACTTTGGGGGTTACAGCACCCTTTAACGGTCAAGCCAGCCGGCCCTTTACTTATGACACAGGCGCACGCTTGGCACTACTTTGTTGATGCACGTGCGGCTACTGCGCACACAATTCACAAACACAGAAAATTATTTTTTTTTTGGTTTGGACTGGAGTGTACTTTGGGGGTTACAGCACCCTTTAACGGTCAAGCCAGCTGGCCCTTTACTTATGACACAGGTGCACGCTTGGCACTACTTTGTTGATGCACGTGCGGCTACTGCGCACACAATTCACAAACACAGAAAATAATTTTTTTTTGGTTTGGACTGGAGTGTACTTTGGGGGTTACAGCATCCTTTAATGGTCAAGCCAGCCGGCCCTTTACTTATGAAACCGGCGCACGCTTGGCACAACTTTGTTGATGCACATGCGGCTACTGCGCACACAATTCACAAACACAGAAAATAATTTTATTGGTTTGGAGTGTACTTTGGGGGTTACAGCACCCTTTAACGGTCAAGCCAGCCGTCCCTTTAGTTATGACACAGGCGCACGCTTGGCACTACTTTTTTGAAGCACGTGCGGCTACTGCGCACACAATTCACAAACACAGAAAATATTTTTTTTTTTGGTTTGGACTGGAGTGTACTTTGGGGGTTACAGGACCTATTAACGGTCAAGCCAGCCGGCCCTTTAATTATGACACAGGCACACGCTTGGCACTACTTTGTTGATGCACGTGCGGCTACTGCGCACACAATTCACAAACACAGAAAATAATTTTATTGGTTTGGAGTGTACTTTGGGGGTTACAGCACCCTTTAACGGTCAAGCCAGCCATCCCTTTAGTTATGACACAGGCGCACGCTTGGCACTACTTTGTTGATGCACGTGCGGCTACTGCGCACACAATTCACAAACACAGAAAATATATATTTTTTTGGTTTGGACTGGAGTGTACTTTGGGGATTACAGCATCCTTTAACGGTCAAGCCAGCCGGCCCTTTACTTATGACACAGGCGCACGCTTGGCACTACTTTGTTGATGCACATGCGGCTACTGCGCACACAATTCACAAACACAGAAAATATATATTTTTTTGGTTTGGACTGGAGTGTACTTTGGGGGTTACAGCACCCTTTAACGGTCAAGCCAGCCGGCCCTTTACTTATGTCACATGCGCACGCTTGGCACTACTTTGTTGATGCACGTGCAGCTACTGCGCACACAATTCACAAACACAGAAAATTATTTTTTTTTGGTTTGGACAGGAGTGTACTTTGGGGGTTACAGCACCCTTTAACGGTCAAGCCAGCCGGCCCTTTACTTATGACACAGGCGCACGCTTGGCACTACTTTGTAGATGCACGTGCGGCTACTGCGCACACAATTCACAAACACTGAAAATATTTTTTTTTTGGTTTGGACTGGAGTGAACTTTGGGGGTTACAGCACCCTTTAACGGTCAAGCCAGCCGGCCCTTTACTTATGACACAGGCGCACGCTTGGCACTACTTTGTTGATGCACGTGCGGCTACTGCGCACACAATTCACAAACACAGAAAATTATTTTTTTTTTGGTTTGGACTGGAGTGTACTTTGGGGGTTACAGCACCCTTTAACGGTCAAGCCAGCTGGCCCTTTACTTATGACACAGGTGCACGCTTGGCACTACTTTGTTGATGCACGTGCGGCTACTGCGCACACAATTCACAAACACAGAAAATAATTTTTTTTTGGTTTGGACTGGAGTGTACTTTGGGGGTTACAGCATCCTTTAATGGTCAAGCCAGCCGGCCCTTTACTTATGACACCGGCGCACGCTTGGCACTACTTTGTTGATGCACATGCGGCTACTGCGCACACAATTCACAAACACAGAAAATAATTTTATTGGTTTGGAGTGTACTTTGGGGGTTACAGCACCCTTTAACGGTCAAGCCAGCCGTCCCTTTAGTTATGACACAGGCGCACGCTTGGCACTACTTTGTTGATGCACGTGCGGCTACTGCGCACACAATTCACAAACACAGAAAATATTTTTTTTTTTGGTTTGGACTGGAGTGTACTTTGGGGGTTACAGGACCTATTAACGGTCAAGCCAGCCGGCCCTTTAATTATGACACAGGCACACGCTTGGCACTACTTTGTTGATGCACGTGCGGCTACTGCGCACACAATTCACAAACACAGAAAATAATTTTATTGGTTTGGAGTGTACTTTGGGGGTTACAGCACCCTTTAACGGTCAAGCCAGCCATCCCTTTACTTATGACACAGGCGCACGCTTGGCACTACTTTGTTGATGCACGTGCGGCTACTGCGCACACAATTCACAAACACAGAAAATAATTTTTTTTTGGTTTGGACTGGAGTGTACTTTGGGGGTTACAGCATCCTTTAATGGTCAAGCCAGCCGGCCCTTTACTTATGACACCGGCGCACGCTTGGCACTACTTTGTTGATGCACATGCGGCTACTGCGCACACAATTCACAAACACAGAAAATAATTTTATTGGTTTGGAGTGTACTTTGGGGGTTACAGCACCCTTTAACGGTCAAGCCAGCCGTCCCTTTAGTTATGACACAGGCGCACGCTTGGCACTACTTTGTTGATGCACGTGCGGCTACTGCGCACACAATTCACAAACACAGAAAATATTTTTTTTTTTGGTTTGGACTGGAGTGTACTTTGGGGGTTACAGGACCTATTAACGGTCAAGCCAGCCGGCCCTTTAATTATAACACAGGCACACGCTTGGCACTACTTTGTTGATGCACGTGCGGCTACTGCGCACACAATTCACAAACACAGAAAATAATTTTATTGGTTTGGAGTGTACTTTGGGGGTTACAGCACCCTTTAACGGTCAAGCCAGCCATCCCTTTACTTATGACACAGGCGCACGCTTGGCACTACTTTGTTGATGCACGTGCGGCTACTGTGCACACAATTCACAAACACAGAAAATATATATTTTTTTGGTTTGGACTGGAGTGTACTTTGGGGGTTACAGCACCCTTTAACGGTCAAGCCAGCCGGCCCTTTACTTATGACACAGGCGCACGCTTGGCACTACTTTGTTGATGCACGTGCGGCTACTGCGCACACAATTCACAAACACAGAAAATAATTTTTTTGGTTTGGAGTGTACTTTGGGGGTTACAGCACCCTTTAGCGGTCAAGCCAGCTGTCCCTTTAGTTATGATACAGGCGCACGCTTGGCACTACTTTGTTGATGCACGTGCGGCTACTGCGCACACAATTCACAAACACAGAAAATATTTTTTTTTTTGGTTTGGACTGGAGTGTACTTTGGGGGTTACAGGACCTATTAACGGTCAAGCCAGCCGGCCCTTTAATTATGACACAGGCACACGCTTGGCACTACTTTGTTGATGCACGTGCGGCTACTGCGCACACAATTCACAAACACAGAAAATAATTTTATTGGTTTGGAGTGTACTTTGGGGGTTACAGCACCCTTTAACGGTCAAGCCAGCCATCCCTTTACTTATGACACAGGCGCACGCTTGGCACTACTTTGTTGATGCACGTGCGGCTACTGCACACACAATTCACAAACACAGAAAATATTTTTTTTTTTGTTTGGACTGGAGTGAACTTTGGGGGTTACAGCACCCTTTAATGGTCAAGCCAGCCGGCCCTTTACTTATGACACCGGCGCACGCTTGGCACTACTTTGTTGATGCACGTGCGGCTACTCCGCACACAATTCACAAACACAGAAAAGATTTTTTTTTTTGGTTTGGACTGGAGTGTACTTTGGGGGTTAAAGCACCCTTTAACAGTCAATCCAGCCGGCCCTTTACTTATGACACAGGCGCACGCTTGGCACTACTTTGTTGATGCACATGCGGCTACTGCGCACACAATTCACAAACACAGAAAATAATTTTTTTTTTGGTTTGGACTGGAGTGTACTTTGGGGGTTACAGCACCCTTTAACGGTCAAGCCAGCCGGCCCTTTACTTATGACACAGGCGCACGCTTGGCACTACTTTGTTGATGCACGTGCGGCTACTGCGCACACAATTCACAAACACAGAAAATATTTTTTTTGGTTTGGAGTGTACTTTGGGGGTTACAGCACCCTTTAGCGGTCAAGCCAGCTGTCCCTTTAGTTATAATACAGGCGCACGCTTGGCACTACTTTGTTGATGCACGTGCGGCTACTGCGCACACAATTCACAAACACAGAAAATATTTTTTTTTTTGGTTTGGACTGGAGTGTACTTTGGGGGTTACAGGACCTATTAACGGTCAAGCCAGCCGGCCCTTTAATTATGACACAGGCACACGCTTGGCACTACTTTGTTGATGCACGTGCGGCTACTGCGCACACAATTCACAAACACAGAAAATAATTTTATTGGTTTGGAGTGTACTTTGGGGGTTACAGCACCCTTTAACGGTCAAGCCAGCCATCCCTTTACTTATGACACAGGCGCACGCTTGGCACTACTTTGTTGATGCACGTGCGGCTACTGCGCACACAATTCACAAACACAGAAAATAATTTTTTTTTTGGTTTGGACTGGAGTGTACTTTGGGGGTTACAGCACCCTTTAACGGTCAAGCCAGCCATCCCTTTAGTTATGACACAGGCGCACGCTTGGCACTACTTTGTTGATGCACGTGCGGCTACTGCGCACACAATTCACAAACACAGAAAATATTTTTTTTTTGGTTTGGACTGGAGTGTACTTTGGGGGTTACAGCACCCTTTAACGGTCAAGCCAGCCGGCCCTTCACTTATGACACAGGCGCACGCTTGGCACTACTTTGTTGATGCACGTGCGGCTACTGCGCACACAATTCACAAACACAGAAAATATTTTTTTTTTTGGTTTGGACTGGAGTGTACTTTGGGGGTTACAGCACCCTTTAACGGTCAAGCCAGCCGGCCCTTTACTTATGACACAGGCGCACGCTTGGCACTACTTTGTTGATGCACGTGCGGCTACTGCGCACACAATTCACAAACACAGAAAATATTTTTTTTTTTGTTTGGACTGGAGTGTACTTTGGGGGTTACAGCACCCTTTAATGGTCAAGCCAGCCGTCCCTTTATTTATGACACAGGCGCACGCTTGGCACTACTTTATTGATGCACGTGCGGCTACTGCGCACACAATTCACAAACACAGAAAATAATTTTATTTTTGGTTTGGACTGGAGTGTACTTTGGGGGTTACAGCACCCTTTAACGGTCAAGCCAGCCGGCCCTTTACTTATGTCACATGCGCACGCTTGGCACTACTTTGTTGATGCACGTGCAGCTACTGCGCACACAATTCACAAACACAGAAAATTATTTTTTTTTGGTTTGGACAGGAGTGTACTTTGGGGGTTACAGCACCCTTTAACGGTCAAGCCAGCCGGCTCTTTACTTATGACACAGGCGCACGCTTGGCACTACTTTGTTGATGCACGTGCGGCTACTGCGCACACAATTCACAAACACTGAAAATATTTTTTTTTTGGTTTGGACTGGAGTGAACTTTGGGGGTTACAGCACCCTTTAACGGTCAAGCCAGCCGGCCCTTTACTTATGACACAGGCGCACGCTTGGCACTACTTTGTTGATGCACGTGCGGCTACTGCGCACACAATTCACAAACACAGAAAATATATATTTTTTTTGTTTGGACTGGAGTGTACTTTGGGGGTTACAGCACCCTTTAACGGTCAAGCCAGCCGGCCCTTTACTTATGACACAGGCGCACGCTTGGCACTACTTTGTTGATGCACGTGCGGCTACTGCGCACACAATTCACAAACACAGAAAATTATTTTTTTTTTGGTTTGGACTGGAGTGTACTTTGGGGGTTACAGCACCCTTTAACGGTCAAGCCAGCTGGCCCTTTACTTATGACACAGGTGCACGCTTGGCACTACTTTGTTGATGCACGTGCGGCTACTGCGCACACAATTCACAAACACAGAAAATAATTTTTTTTTGGTTTGGACTGGAGTGTACTTTGGGGGTTACAGCATCCTTTAATGGTCAAGCCAGCCGGCCCTTTACTTATGACACCGGCGCACGCTTGGCACAACTTTGTTGATGCACATGCGGCTACTGCGCACACAATTCACAAACACAGAAAATAATTTTATTGGTTTGGAGTGTACTTTGGGGGTTACAGCACCCTTTAACGGTCAAGCCAGCCATCCCTTTACTTATGACACAGGCGCACGCTTGGCACTACTTTGTTGATGCACGTGCGGCTACTGCGCACACAATTCACAAACACAGAAAATATATATTTTTTTGGTTTGGACTGGAGTGTACTTTGGGGATTACAGCATCCTTTAACGGTCAAGCCAGCCGGCCGTTTACTTATGACACAGGCGCACGCTTGGCACTACTTTGTTGATGCACGTGCGGCTACTGCGCACACAATTCACAAACACAGAAAATATATATTTTTTTGGTTTGGACTGGAGTGTACTTTGGGGGTAACAGCACCCTTTAACGGTCAAGCCAGCCGGCCCTTTACTTATGACACAGGCGCACGCTTGGCACTACTTTGTTGATGCACGTGCGGCTAATGCGCACACAATTCACAAACACAGAAAATTATTTTTTTGGTTTGGAGTGTACTTTGGGGGTTACAGCACCCTTTAACGGTCAAGCCAGCCGTCCCTTTACTTATGACACAGGCGCACACTTGGCACTACTTTGTTGATGCACGTGCGGCTACTCCGCACACAATTCACAAACACAGAAAATATTTTTTTTTTTGGTTTGGACTGGAGTGTACTTTGGGGGTTACAGCACCCTTTAACGGTCAAGCCAGCCGGCCCTTTACTTATGACACAGGCGCACGCTTGGCACTACTTTGTTGATGCACATGCGGCTACTGCGCACACAATTCACAAACACAGAAAATATTTTTTTTTTTGTTTGGACTGGAGTGTACTTTGGGGGTTACAGCACCCTTTAACGGTCAAGCCAGCCGGCCCTTTACTTATGACACCGGCGCACGCTTGGCACTACTTTGTTGATGCACGTGCGGCTACTCCGCAAACAATTCACAAACACAGAAAAGATTTTTTTTTTTGGTTTGGACTGGAGTGTACTTTGGGGGTTAAAGCACCATTTAACGGTCAAGCCAGCCGGCCCTTTACTTATGACACAGACGCACGCTTGGCACTACTTTGTTGATGCACGTGCGTCTACTGCGCACACAATTCACAAACACAGAAAATAATTTTTTTTTTGGTTTGGACTGGAGTGTACTTTGGGGGTTACAGCACCCTTTAACGGTCAAGCCAGCCGGCCCTTTACTTATGACACAGGCGCACGCTTGGCACTACTTTGTTGATGCACGTGCGGCTACTGCGCACACAATTCACAAACACTGAAAATATTTTTTTTTTGGTTTGGACTGGAGTGAACTTTGGGGGTTACAGCACCCTTTAACGGTCAAGCCAGCCGGCCCTTTACTTATGACACAGGCGCACGCTTGGCACTACTTTGTTGATGCACGTGCGGCTACTGCGCACACAATTCACAAACACAGAAAATATATATTTTTTTTGTTTGGACTGGAGTGTACTTTGGGGGTTACAGCACCCTTTAACGGTCAAGCCAGCTGGCCCTTTACTTATGACACAGGCGCACGCTTGGCACTACTTTGTTGATGCACGTGCGGCTACTGCGCACACAATTCACAAACACAGAAAATTATTTTTTTTTTGGTTTGGACTGGAGTGTACTTTGGGGGTTACAGCACCCTTTAACGGTCAAGCCAGCTGGCCCTTTACTTATGACACAGGTGCACGCTTGGCACTACTTTGTTGATGCACGTGCGGCTACTGCGCACACAATTCACAAACACAGAAAATATTTTTTTTTTGGTTTGGACTGGAGTGTACTTTGGGGGTTACAGCATCCTTTAATGGTCAAGCCAGCCGGCCCTTTACTTATGACACCGGCGCACGCTTGGCACAACTTTGTTGATGCACATGCGGCTACTGCGCACACAATTCACAAACACAGAAAATAATTTTATTGGTTTGGAGTGTACTTTGGGGGTTACAGCACCCTTTAACGGTCAAGCCAGCCGTCCCTTTAGTTATGACACAGGCGCACGCTTGGCACTACTTTTTTGAAGCACGTGCGGCTACTGCGCACACAATTCACAAACACAGAAAATATTTTTTTTTTTGGTTTGGACTGGAGTGTACTTTGGGGGTTACAGGACCTATTAACGGTCAAGCCAGCCGGCCCTTTAATTATGACACAGGCACACGCTTGGCACTACTTTGTTGATGCACGTGCGGCTACTGCGCACACAATTCACAAACACAGAAAATAATTTTATTGGTTTGGAGTGTACTTTGGGGGTTACAGCACCCTTTAACGGTCAAGCCAGCCATCCCTTTACTTATGACACAGGCGCACGCTTGGCACTACTTTGTTGATGCACGTGCGGCTACTGCGCACACAATTCACAAACACAGAAAATATATATTTTTTTGGTTTGGACTGGAGTGTACTTTGGGGGTTACAGCATCCTTTAACGGTCAAGCCAGCCGGCCCTTTACTTATGACACAGGCGCACGCTTGGCACTACTTTGTTGATGCACGTGCGGCTACTGAACACACAATTCACAAACACAGAAAATATATATTTTTTTGGTTTGGACTGGAGTGTACTTTGGGGGTAACAGCACCCTTTAACGGTCAAGCCAGCCGGCCCTTTACTTATGACACAGGCGCACGCTTGGCACTACTTTGTTGATGCACGTGCGGCTAATGCGCACACAATTCACAAACACAGAAAATTATTTTTTTGGTTTGGAGTGTACTTTGGGGGTTACAGCACCCTTTAACGGTCAAGCCAGCCGTCCCTTTACTTATGACACAGGCTCACACTTGGCACTACTTTGTTGATGCACGTGCGGCTACTCCGCACACAATTCACAAACACAGAAAATATTTTTTTTTTTGGTTTGGACTGGAGTGTACTTTGGGGGTTACAGCACCCTTTAATGGTCAAGCCAGCCGGCCCTTTACTTATGACACAGGTGCACGCTTGGCACTACTTTGTTGATGCACATGCGGCTACTGCGCACACAATTCACAAACACAGAAAATATTTTTTTTTTTGTTTGGACTGGAGTGTACTTTGGGGGTTACAGCACCCTTTAACGGTCAAGCCAGCCGGCCCTTTACTTATGACACCGGCGCACGCTTGGCACTACTTTGTTGATGCACGTGCGGCTACTCCGCAAACAATTCACAAACACAGAAAAGATTTTTTTTTTTGGTTTGGACTGGAGTGTACTTTGGGGGTTAAAGCACCATTTAACGGTCAAGCCAGCCGGCCCTTTACTTATGACACAGACGCACGCTTGGCACTACTTTGTTGATGCACGTGCGTCTACTGCGCACACAATTCACAAACACAGAAAATAATTTTTTTTTTGGTTTGGACTGGAGTGTACTTTGGGGGTTACAGCACCCTTTAACGGTCAAGCCAGCCGGCCCTTTACTTATGACACAGGCGCACGCTTGGCACTACTTTGTTGATGCACGTGCGGCTACTGCGCACACAATTCACAAACACAGAAAATTATTTTTTTTTGGTTTGGACTGGAGTGTACTTTGGGTGTTACAGCACCCTTTAACGGTCAAGCCAGCCGGCCCTTTAATTATGACACACGCACACGCTTGGCACTACTTTGTTGATGCACGTGCGGCTACTGCGCACACAATTCACAAACACAGAAAATAATTTTTTTTTTGGTTTGGACTGGAGTGTACTTTGGGGGTTACAGCACCCTTTAACGGTCAAGCCAGCCGGCCCTTTACTTATGACACAGGTGCACGCTTGGCACTACTTTGTTGATGCACGTGCGGCTACTGCGCACACAATTCACAAACACAGAAAATATTTTTTTTTTGTTTGGACTGGAGTGTACTTTGGGGGTTACAGCACCCTTTAACGGTCAAGCCAGCTGTCCCTTTAGTTATGACACAGGCGCACGCTTGGCACTACTTTGTTGATGCACGTGCGGCTACTGCGCACACAATTCACAAACACAGAAAATATTTATTTTTTTGGTTTGGACTGGAGTGTACTTTGGGGGTTACAGCACCCATTAACGGTCAAGCCAGCCGGCCCTTTAATTATGACACAGGCACACGCTTGGCACTACTTTGTTGATGCACGTGTGGCTACTGCGCACACAATTCACAAACACAGAAAATAATTTTTTTTTTTGTTTGGACTGGAGTGTACTTTGGGGGTTACAGCACCCTTTACCGGTCAAGCCAGCCGGCCCTTTACTTATGACACAGGCGCACGCTTGGCACTACTTTGTTGATGCACGTGCGGCTACAGCGCACACAATTCACAAACACAGAAAATAATTTTATTGGTTTGGAGTGTACTTTGGTGGTTACAGCACCCTTTAATGGTCAAGCCAGCCGTCCCTTTAGTTATGACACAGGCGCACGCTTGGCACTACTTTTTTGAAGCACGTGCGGCTACTGCGCACACAATTCACAAACACAGAAAATATATTTTTTTTTGGTTTGGACTGGAGTGTACTTTGGGGGTTACAGGACCTATTAACGGTCAAGCCAGCCGGCCCTTTAATTATGACACAGGCACACGCTTGGCACTACTTTGTTGATGCACGTGCGGCTACTGCGCACACAATTCACAAACACAGAAAATAATTTTATTGGTTTGGAGTGTACTTTGGGGGTTACAGCACCCTTTAACGGTCAAGCCAGCCATCCCTTTACTTATGACACAGGCGCACGCTTGGCACTACTTTGTTGATGCACGTGCGGCTACTGCGCACACAATTCACAAACACAGAAAATATATATTTTTTTGGTTTGGACTGGAGTGTACTTTGGGGGTTACAGCATCCTTTAACGGTCAAGCCAGCCGGCCCTTTACTTATGACACAGGCGCACGCTTGGCACTACTTTGTTGATGCACGTGCGGCTACTGAACACACAATTCACAAACACAGAAAATATATATTTTTTTGGTTTGGACTGGAGTGTACTTTGGGGGTAACAGCACCCTTTAACGGTCAAGCCAGCCGGCCCTTTACTTATGACACAGGCGCACGCTTGGCACTACTTTGTTGATGCACGTGCGGCTAATGCGCACACAATTCACAAACACAGAAAATTATTTTTTTGGTTTGGAGTGTACTTTGGGGGTTACAGCACCCTTTAACGGTCAAGCCAGCCGTCCCTTTACTTATGACACAGGCTCACACTTGGCACTACTTTGTTGATGCACGTGCGGCTACTCCGCACACAATTCACAAACACAGAAAATATTTTTTTTTTTGGTTTGGACTGGAGTGTACTTTGGGGGTTACAGCACCCTTTAACGGTCAAGCCAGCCGGCCCTTTACTTATGACACAGGTGCACGCTTGGCACTACTTTGTTGATGCACATGCGGCTACTGCGCACACAATTCACAAACACAGAAAATATTTTTTTTTTTGTTTGGACTGGTGTGTACTTTGGGGGTTACAGCACCCTTTAACGGTCAAGCCAGCCGGCCCTTTACTTATGACACCGGCGCACGCTTGGCACTACTTTGTTGATGCACGTGCGGCTACTCCGCAAACAATTCACAAACACAGAAAAGATTTTTTTTTTTGGTTTGGACTGGAGTGTACTTTGGGGGTTAAAGCACCATTTAACGGTCAAGCCAGCCGGCCCTTTACTTATGACACAGACGCACGCTTGGCACTACTTTGTTGATGCACGTGCGTCTACTGCGCACACAATTCACAAATACAGAAAATAATTTTTTTTTTGGTTTGGACTGGAGTGTACTTTGGGGGTTACAGCACCCTTTACCGGTCAAGCCAGCCGGCCCTTTACTTATGACACAGGCGCACGCTTGGCACTACTTTGTTGATGCACGTGCGGCTACAGCGCACACAATTCACAAACACAGAAAATAATTTTATTGGTTTGGAGTGTACTTTGGTGGTTACAGCACCCTTTAATGGTCAAGCCAGCCGTCCCTTTAGTTATGACACAGGCGCACGCTTGGCACTACTTTGTTGATGCACGTGCTGCTACTGCGCACACAATTCACAAACACAGAAAATATATATTTTTTTTGTTTGGACTGGAGTGTACTTTGGGGGTTACAGCACCCTTTAACGGTCAAGCCAGCCGGCCCTTTACTTATGACACAGGCGCACGCTTGGCACTACTTTGTTGATGCACGTGCGGCTACTGCGCACATAATTCACAAACACAGAAAATTATTTTTTTTTTGGTTTGGACTGGAGTGTACTTTGGGGGTTACAGCACCCTTTAACGGTCAAGCCAGCTGGCCCTTTACTTATGACACAGGCGCACGCTTGGCACTACTTTGTTGATGCACGTGCGGCTACTGCGCACACAATTCACAAACACAGAAAAAATTTTTTTTTTGGTTTGGACTGGAGTGTACTTTGGGGGATACAGCATCCTTTAACGGTCAAGCCAGCCGGCCCTTTACTTATGACACCGGCGCACGCTTGGCACTACTTTGTTGATGCACGTGCGGCTACTGCGCACACAATTCACAAACACAGAAAATAATTTTATTGGTTTGGAGTGTACTTTGGGGGTTACAGCAGCCTTTAACGGTCAAGCCAGCCGGCCCTTTAGTTATGACACAGGCGCACGTTTGGCACTATTTTGTTGATGCACGTGCGGCTACTGCGCACACAATTCACAAACACAGAAAATATTTTTTTTTTTGGTTTGGACTGGAGTGTACTTTGGGGGTTACAGCACCCACTAAAGGTCAAGCCAGCCGGCCCTTTAATTATGACACAGGCACACGCTTGGCACTACTTTGTTGATGCACGTGCGGCTACTGCGCACACAATTCACAAACACAGAAAATAATTTTTTTTTTTGTTTGGACTGGAGTGTACTTTGGGGGTTACAGCACCCTTTAACGGTCAAGCCAGCCGGCCCTTTACTTATGACACAGGCGCACGCTTGGCACTACTTTGTTGATGCACGTGCGGCTACTGCGCACACAATTCACAAACACAGAAAATAATTTTTTTTTGGTTTGGACTGGAGTGTACTTTGGGGGTTACAGCACCCTTTAACGGTCAAGCCAGCCGGCCCTTTACTTATGACACAGGCGCACGCTTGGCACTACTTTGTTGATGCACGTGCGGCTACTGCGCACACAATTCACAAACACAGAAAATAATTTTTTTGGTTTGGAGTGTACTTTGGGGCTTACAGCACCCTTTAACGGTCAAGCCAGCCATCCCTTTAGTTATGACACAGGCGCACGCTTGGCACTACTTTGTTGATGCACGTGCGGCTACTGCGCACACAATTCACAAACACAGAAAATATTTTTTTTTTGGTTTGGACTGGAGTGTACTTTGGGGGTTACAGCACCCTTTAACGGTCAAGCCAGCCGGCCCTTCACTTATGACACAGGCGCACGCTTGGCACTACTTTGTTGATGCACATGCGGCTACTGCGCACACAATTCACAAACACAGAAAATATATATTTTTTTGGTTTGGACTGGAGTGTACTTTGGGAGTTACAGCACCC
Organism: Taudactylus pleione; assembly: GCA_031769625.1. Classification (NCBI taxonomy): domain Eukaryota; kingdom Metazoa; phylum Chordata; class Amphibia; order Anura; family Myobatrachidae; genus Taudactylus; species Taudactylus pleione. The sequence continues at coordinate 31,414,781 of JAUIMM010000014.1, forward strand.
TTTAACGGTCAAGCCAGCCGGCCCTTTAATTATGACACAGGCGCACGCTTGGCACTACTTTGTTGATGCACGTGCAGCTACTGCGCACACAATTCACAAACACAGAAAATAATTGTATTTTTGGTTTGGACTGGAGTGTACTTTGGGGGTTACAGCACCCTTTAACGGTCAAGCCAGCCGGCCCTTTAATTATGACACACGCACATGCTTGGCACTACTTTGTTGATGCACGTGCGGCTACTGCGCACACAATTCACAAACACAGAAAATAATTTTTTTTTTGGTTTGGACTGGAGTGTACTTTGGGGGTTACAGCAGCCTTTAACGGTCAAACCAGCCGGCCCTTTACTTATGACACAGGCGCACGCTTGGCACTACTTTGTTGATGCACGTGCGGCTACTGCGCACACAATTCACAAACACAGAAATTTTTTTTTTTTGTTTGGACTGGAGTGTACTTTGGGGGTTTCAGCACCCTTTAACGGTCAAGCCAGCCGTCCCTTTAGTTATGACACAGGCGCACGCTTGGCACTACTTTGTTGATGCACGTGCGGCTACTGCGCACACAATTCACAAACACAGAAAATATTTTTTTTTTGGTTTGGACTGGAGTGTACTTTGAGGGTTACAGCACCCATTAACGGTCAAGCCAGCCGGCCCTTTAATTATGACACAGGCACACGCTTGGCACTACTTTGTTGATGCACGTGCGGCTACTGCGCACACAATTCACAAACATAGAAAATATTTTTTTTTTTTGTTTGGACTGGAGTGTACTTTGGGGGTTACAGCACCCTTTACCGGTCAAGCCAGCCGGCCCTTTACTTATGACACAGGTGCACGCTTGGCACTACTTTGTTGATGCACGTGCGGCTACTGCGCACACAATTCACAAACACAGAAATTTTTTTTTTTTTGTTTGGACTGGAGTGTACTTTGGGGGTTACAGCACCCTTTAACGGTCAAGCCAGCTGGCCCTTTACTTATGACACAGGCGCACGCTTGGCACTACTTTGTTGATGCACGTGCGGCTACTGCGCACACAATTCACAAGCACAGAAAAAAATTTTTTTTTGGTTTGGACTGGAGTGTAGTTTGGGGGATACAGCATCCTTTAACGGTCAAGCCAGCCGGCCCTTTACTTATGACACCGGCGCACGCTTGGCACTACTTTGTTGATGCACGTGCAGCTACTGCGCAAACAATTCACAAACACAGAAAATAATTTTATTGGTTTGGAGTGTACTTTGGGGGTTACAGCACCCTTTAACGGTCAAGCCAGCCATCCCTTTAGTTATGACACAGGCGCACGCTTGGCACTACTTTGTTGATGCACGTGCGGCTACTGCGCACACAATTCACAAACACAGAAAATATTTTTTTTTTTGGTTTGGACTGGAGTGTACTTTGGGGGTTACAGCACCCACTAAAGGTCAAGCCAGCCGGCCCTTTAATTATTACACAGGCACACGCTTGGCACTACTTTGTTGATGCACGTGCGGCTACTGCGCACACAATTCACAAACACAGAAAATAATTTTTTTTTTTGTTTGGACTGCAGTGTACTTTGGGGGTTACAGCACCCTTTAACGGTCAAGCCAGCCGGCCCTTTACTTATGACACAGGCGCACGCTTGGCACTACTTTGTTGATGCACGTGCGGCTACTGCGCACACAATTCACAAACACAGAAAATAATTTTTTTTTTGGTTTGGACTGGAGTGTACTTTGGGGGTTACAGCACCCTTTAACGGTCAAGCCAGCCGGCCCTTTACTTATGACACAGGCGCACGCTTGGCACTACTTTGTTGATGCACGTGCGGCTACTGCGCACACAATTCACAAACACAGAAAAGATTTTTTTTTTTGGTTTGGACTGGAGTGTACTTTGGGGGTTAAAGCACCCTTTAACAGTCAAGCCAGCCGGCCCTTTACTTATGACACAGGCACACGCTTGGCACTACTTTGTTGATGCACATGCGGCTACTGCGCACACAATTCACAAACACAGAAAATAATTTTTTTTTTGGTTTGGACTGGAGTGTACTTTGGGGGTTACAGCACCCTTTAACGGTCAAGCCAGCCGGCCCTTTACTTATGACACAGGCGCACGCTTGGCACTACTTTGTTGATGCACGTGCGGCTACTGCGCACACAATTCACAAACACAGAAAATAATTTTTTTGGTTTGGAGTGTACTTTGGGGGTTACAGCACCCTTTAGCGGTCAAGCCAGCTGTCCCTTTAGTTATGACACAGGCGCACGCTTGGCACTACTTTGTTGATGCACGTGCGGCTACTGCGCACACAATTCACAAACACAGAAAATATTTTTTTTTTTGGTTTGGACTGGAGTGTACTTTGGGGGTTACAGGACCTATTAACGGTCAAGCCAGCCGGCCCTTTAATTATGACACAGGCACACGCTTGGCACTACTTTGTTGATGCACGTGCGGCTACTGCGCACACAATTCACAAACACAGAAAATAATTTTATTGGTTTGGAGTGTACTTTGGGGGTTACAGCACCCTTTAACGGTCAAGCCAGCCATCCCTTTACTTATGACACAGGCGCACGCTTGGCACTACTTTGTTGATGCACGTGCGGCTACTGCGCACACAATTCACAAACACAGAAAATAATTTTTTTTTGGTTTGGACTGGAGTGTACTTTGGGGGTTACAGCACCCTTTAACGGTCAAGCCAGCCATCCCTTTAGTTATGACACAGGCGCACGCTTGGCACTACTTTGTTGATGCACGTGCGGCTACTGCGCACACAATTCACAAACACAGAAAATATTTTTTTTTTGGTTTGGACTGGAGTGTACTTTGGGGGTTACAGCACCCTTTAACGGTCAAGCCAGCCGGCCCTTCACTTATGACACAGGCGCACGCTTGGCACTACTTTGTTGATGCACGTGCGGCTACTGCGCACACAATTCACAAACACAGAAAATATTTTTTTTTTTGGTTTGGACTGGAGTGTACTTTGGGGGTTACAGCACCCTTTAACGGTCAAGCCAGCCGGCCCTTTACTTATGACACAGGCGCACGCATGGCACTACTTTGTTGATGCACGTGCGGCTACTGCGCACACAATTCACAAACACAGAAAATTATTTTTTCTTTGGTTTGGACTGGAGTGTACTTTGGGGGTTACAGCACCCTTTAACGGTCAAGCCAGCTGGCCCTTTACTTATGACACAGGCGCACGCTTGGCACTACTTTGTTGATGCACGTGCGGCTACTGCGCACACAATTCACAAACACAGAAAAAATTTTTTTTTTGGTTTGGACTGGAGTGTACTTTGGGGAATACAGCATCCTTTAACGGTCAAGCCAGCCGGCCCTTTACTTATGACACCGGCGCACGCTTGGCACTACTTTGTTGATGCACGTGCGGCTACTGCGCACACAATTCACAAACACAGAAAATAATTTTATTGGTTTGGAGTGTACTTTGGGGGTTACAGCACCCTTTAACGGTCAAGCCAGCCGTCCCTTTAGTTATGACACAGGCGCACGCTTGGCACTACTTTGTTGATGCACGTGCGGCTACTGCGCACACAATTCACAAACACAGAAAATATTTTTTTTTTTGGTTTGGACTGGAGTGTACTTTGGGGGTTACAGCACCCACTAAAGGTCAAGCCAGCCGGCCCTTTAATTATGACACAGGCACACGCTTGGCACTACTTTGTTGATGCACGTGCGGCTACTGCGCACACAATTCACAAACACAGAAAATAATTTTTTTTTGTTTGGACTGGAGTGTACTTTGGGGGTTACAGCACCCTTTAACGGTCAAGCCAGCCGGCCCTTTACTTATGACACAGGCGCACGCTTGGCACTACTTTGTTGATGCACGTGCGGCTACTGCGCACACAATTCACAAACACAGAAAATAATTTTTTTTTGGTTTGGACTGGAGTGTACTTTGGGGGTTACAGCACCCTTTAACGGTCAAGCCAGCCGGCCCTTTACTTATGACACAGGCGCACGCTTGGCACTACTTTGTTGATGCACGTGCGGCTACTGCGCACACAATTCACAAACACAGAAAATAATTTTTTTGGTTTGGAGTGTACTTTGGGGCTTACAGCACCCTTTAACGGTCAAGCCAGCCATCCCTTTAGTTATGACACAGGCGCACGCTTGGCACTACTTTGTTGATGCACGTGCGGCTACTGCGCACACAATTCACAAACACAGAAAATATTTTTTTTTTGGTTTGGACTGGAGTGTACTTTGGGGGTTACAGCACCCTTTAACGGTCAAGCCAGCCGGCCCTTCACTTATGACACAGGCGCACGCTTGGCACTACTTTGTTGATGCACATGCGGCTACTGCGCACACAATTCACAAACACAGAAAATATATATTTTTTTGGTTTGGACTGGAGTGTACTTTGGGAGTTACAGCACCCTTTAACGGTCAAGCCAGCCGGCCCTTTAATTATGACACAGGCGCACGCTTGGCACTACTTTGTTGATGCACGTGCAGCTACTGCGCACACAATTCACAAACACAGAAAATAATTTTATTTTTGGTTTGGACTGGAGTGTACTTTGGGGGTTACAGCACCCTTTAACGGTCAAGCCAGCCGGCCCTTTAATTATGACACACGCACATGCTTGGCACTACTTTGTTGATGCACGTGCGGCTACTGCGCACACAATTCACAAACACAGAAAATATTTTTTTTTTTGGTTTGGACTGGAGTGTACTTTGGGGGTTACAGGACCTATTAACGGTCAAGCCAGCCGGCCCTTTAATTATGACACAGGCACACGCTTGGCACTACTTTGTTGATGCACGTGCGGCTACTGCGCACACAATTCACAAACACAGAAAATAATTTTATTGGTTTGGAGTGTACTTTGGGGGTTACAGCACCCTTTAACGGTCAAGCCAGCCATCCCTTTACTTATGACACAGGCGCACGCTTGGCACTACTTTGTTGATGCACGTGCGGCTACTGCGCACACAATTCACAAACACAGAAAATAATTTTTTTTTTGGTTTGGACTGGAGTGTACTTTGGGGGTTACAGCACCCTTTAACGGTCAAGCCAGCCATCCCTTTAGTTATGACACAGGCGCACGCTTGGCACTACTTTGTTGATGCACGTGCGGCTACTGCGCACACAATTCACAAACACAGAAAATATTTTTTTTTTGGTTTGGACTGGAGTGTACTTTGGGGGTTACAGCACCCTTTAACGGTCAAGCCAGCCGGCCCTTCACTTATGACACAGGCGCACGCTTGGCACTACTTTGTTGATGCACGTGCGGCTACTGCGCACACAATTCACAAACACAGAAAATATTTTTTTTTTTGGTTTGGACTGGAGTGTACTTTGGGGGTTACAGCACCCTTTAACGGTCAAGCCAGCCGGCCCTTTACTTATGACACAGGCGCACGCTTGGCACTACTTTGTTGATGCACGTGCGGCTACTGCGCACACAATTCACAAACACAGAAAATTATTTTTTTTTTGGTTTGGACTGGAGTGTACTTTGGGGGTTACAGCACCCTTTAACGGTCAAGCCAGCTGGCCCTTTACTTATGACACAGGCGCACGCTTGGCACTACTTTGTTGATGCACGTGCGGCTACTGCGCACACAATTCACAAACACAGAAAAATTTTTTTTTTTGGTTTGGACTGGAGTGTACTTTGGGGGATACAGCATCCTTTAACGGTCAAGCCAGCCGGCCCTTTACTTATGACACCGGCGCACGCTTGGCACTACTTTGTTGATGCACGTGCGGCTACTGCGCACACAATTCACAAACACAGAAAATAATTTTATTGGTTTGGAGTGTACTTTGGGGGTTACAGCACCCTTTAACGGTCAAGCCAGCCGTCCCTTTAGTTATGACACAGGCGCATGCTTGGCACTACTTTGTTGATGCACGTGCGGCTACTGCGCACACAATTCACAAACACAGAAAATATTTTTTTTTTTGGTTTGGACTGGAGTGTACTTTGGGGGTTACAGCACCCACTAAAGGTCAAGCCAGCCGGCCCGTTAATTATGACACAGGCACACGCTTGGCACTACTTTGTTGATGCACGTGCGGCTACTGCGCACACAATTCACAAACACAGAAAATAATTTTTTTTTTTGTTTGGACTGGAGTGTACTTTGGGGGTTACAGCAACCTTTAACGGTCAAGCCAGCCGGCCCTTTACTTATGACACAGGCGCACGCTTGGCACTACTTTGTTGATGCACGTGCGGCTACTGCGCACACAATTCACAAACACAGAAAATAATTTTTTTTTGGTTTGGACTGGAGTGTACTTTGGGGGTTACAGCACCCTTTAACGGTCAAGCCAGCCGGCCCTTTACTTATGACACAGGCGCACGCTTGGCACTACTTTGTTGATGCACGTGCGGCTACTGCGCACACAATTCACAAACACAGAAAATAATTTTTTTGGTTTGGAGTGTACTTTGGGGCTTACAGCACCCTTTAACGGTCAAGCCAGCCATCCCTTTAGTTATGACACAGGCGCACGCTTGGCACTACTTTGTTGATGCACGTGCGGCTACTGCGCACACAATTCACAAACACAGAAAATATTTTTTTTTTGGTTTGGACTGGAGTGTACTTTGGGGGTTACAGCACCCTTTAACGGTCAAGCCAGCCGGCCCTTCACTTATGACACAGGCGCACGCTTGGCACTACTTTGTTGATGCACATGCGGCTACTGCGCACACAATTCACAAACACAGAAAATATATATTTTTTTGGTTTGGACTGGAGTGTACTTTGGGAGTTACAGCACCCTTTAACGGTCAAGCCAGCCGGCCCTTTAATTATGACACAGGCGCACGCTTGGCACTACTTTGTTGATGCACGTGCAGCTACTGCGCACACAATTCACAAACACAGAAAATAATTTTATTTTTGGTTTGGACTGGAGTGTACTTTGGGGGTTACAGCACCCTTTAACGGTCAAGCCAGCCGGCCCTTTAATTATGACACACGCACATGCTTGGCACTACTTTGTTGATGCACGTGCGGCTACTGCGCACACAATTCACAAACACAGAAAATAATTTTTTTTTTGGTTTGGACTGGAGTGTACTTTGGGGGTTACAGCACCCTTTAACGGTCAAACCAGCCGGCCCTTTACTTATGACACAGGCGCACGCTTGGCACTACTTTGTTGATGCACGTGCGGCTACTGCGCACACAATTCACAAACACAGAAATTTTTTTTTTTTGTTTGGACTGGAGTGTACTTTGGGGGTTACAGCACCCTTTAACGGTTAAGCCAGCCGTCCCTTTAGTTATGACACAGGCGCACGCTTGGCACTACTTTGTTGATGCACGTGCGGCTACTGCGCACACAATTCACAAACACAGAAAATATTTTTTTTTTGGTTTGGACTGGAGTGTACTTTGAGGGTTACAGCACCCATTAACGGTCAAGCCAGCCGGCCCTTTAATTATGACACAGGCACACGCTTGGCACTACTTTGTTGATGCACGTGCGGCTACTGCGCACACAATTCACAAACACAGAAAATATTTTTTTTTTTTGTTTGGACTGGAGTGTACTTTGGGGGTTACAGCACCCTTTACCGGTCAAGCCAGCCGGCCCTTTACTTATGACACAGGTGCACGCTTGGCACTACTTTGTTGATGCACGTGCGGCTACTGCGCACACAATTCACAAACACAGAAATTTTTTTTTTTTTGTTTGGACTGGAGTGTACTTTGGGGGTTACAGCACCCTTTAACGGTCAAGCCAGCTGGCCCTTTACTTATGACACAGGCGCACGCTTGGCACTACTTTGTTGATGCACGTGCGGCTACTGCGCACACAATTCACAAACACAGAAAAATTTTTTTTTTTGGTTTGGACTGGAGTGTAGTTTGGGGGATACAGCATCCTTTAACGGTCAAGCCAGCCGGCCCTTTACTTATGACACCGGCGCACGCTTGGCACTACTTTGTTGATGCACGTGCAGCTACTGCGCAAACAATTCACAAACACAGAAAATAATTTTATTGGTTTGGAGTGTACTTTGGGGGTTACAGCACCCTTTAACGGTCAAGCCAGCCATCCCTTTAGTTATGACACAGGCGCACGCTTGGCACTACTTTGATGATGCACGTGCGGCTACTGCGCACACAATTCACAAACACAGAAAATATTTTTTTTTTTGGTTTGGACTGGAGTGTACTTTGGGGGTTACAGCACCCACTAAAGGTCAAGCCAGCCGGCCCTTTAATTATGACACAGGCACACGCTTGGCACTACTTTGTTGATGCACGTGCGGCTACTGCGCACACAATTCACAAACACAGAAAATAATTTTTTTTTTGTTTGGACTGGAGTGTACTTTGGGGGTTACAGCACCCTTTAACGGTCAAGCCAGCCGGCCCTTTACTTATGACACAGGCGCACGCTTGGCACTACTTTGTTGATGCACATGCGGCTACTGCGCACACAATTCACAAACACAGAAAATAATTTTTTTTTTGGTTTGGACTGGAGTGTACTTTGGGGGTTACAGCACCCTTTAATGGTCAAGCCAGCCGGCCCTTTACTTATGACACAGGCGCACGCTTGGCACTACTTTGTTGATGCACGTGCGGCTACTGCGCACACAATTCACAAACACAGAAAAGATTTTTTTTTTTGGTTTGGACTGGAGTGTACTTTGGGGGTTAAAGCACCCTTTAACAGTTAAGCCAGCCGGCCCTTTACTTATGACACAGGCACACGCTTGGCACTACTTTGTTGATGCACATGCGGCTACTGCGCACACAATTCACAAACACAGAAAATAATTTTTTTTTTGGTTTGGACTGGAGTGTACTTTGGGGGTTACAGCACCCTTTAACGGTCAAGCCAGCCGGCCCTTTACTTATGACACAGGCGCACGCTTGGCACTACTTTGTTGATGCACGTGCGGCTACTGCGCACACAATTCACAAACACAGAAAATAATTTTTTTGGTTTGGAGTGTACTTTGGGGGTTACAGCACCCTTTAGCGGTCAAGCCAGCTGTCCCTTTAGTTATGACACAGGCGCACGCTTGGCACTACTTTGTTGATGCACGTGCGGCTACTGCGCACACAATTCACAAACACAGAAAATATTTTTTTTTTTGGTTTGGACTGGAGTGTACTTTGGGGGTTACAGGACCTATTAACGGTCAAGCCAGCCGGCCCTTTAATTATGACACAGGCACACGCTTGGCACTACTTTGTTGATGCACGTGCGGCTACTGCGCACACAATTCACAAACACAGAAAATAATTTTATTGGTTTGGAGTGTACTTTGGGGGTTACAGCACCCTTTAACGGTCAAGCCAGCCATCCCTTTACTTATGACACAGGCGCACGCTTGGCACTACTTTGTTGATGCACGTGCGGCTACTGCGCACACAATTCACAAACACAGAAAATAATTTTTTTTTTGGTTTGGACTGGAGTGTACTTTGGGGGTTACAGCACCCTTTAACGGTCAAGCCAGCCATCCCTTTAGTTATGACACAGGCGCACGCTTGGCACTACTTTGTTGATGCACGTGCGGCTACTGCGCACACAATTCACAAACACAGAAAATATTTTTTTTTTGGTTTGGACTGGAGTGTACTTTGGGGGTTACAGCACCCTTTAACGGTCAAGCCAGCCGGCCCTTCACTTATGACACAGGCGCACGCTTGGCACTACTTTGTTGATGCACGTGCGGCTACTGCGCACACAATTCACAAACACAGAAAATATTTTTTTTTTTGGTTTGGACTGGAGTGTACTTTGGGGGTTACAGCACCCTTTAACGGTCAAGCCAGCCGGCCCTTTACTTATGACACAGGCGCACGCTTGGCACTACTTTGTTGATGCACGTGCGGCTACTGCGCACACAATTCACAAACACAGAAAATATTTTTTTTTTTGTTTGGACTGGAGTGTACTTTGGGGGTTACAGCACCCTTTAACGGTCAAGCCAGCCGTCCCTTTATTTATGACACAGGCGCACGCTTGGCACTACTTTATTGATGCACGTGCGGCTACTGCGCACACAATTCACAAACACAGAAAATAATTTTATTTTTGGTTTGGACTGGAGTGTACTTTGGGGGTTACAGCACCCTTTAACGGTCAAGCCAGCCGGCCCTTTACTTATGTCACATGCGCACGCTTGGCACTACTTTGTTGATGCACGTGCAGCTACTGCGCACACAATTCACAAACACAGAAAATTATTTTTTTTTGGTTTGGACAGGAGTGTACTTTGGGGGTTACAGCACCCTTTAACGGTCAAGCCAGCCGGCTCTTTACTTATGACACAGGCGCACGCTTGGCACTACTTTGTTGATGCACGTGCGGCTACTGCGCACACAATTCACAAACACAGAAAATAATTTTTTTTTGGTTTGGACTGGAGTGAACTTTGGGGGTTACAGCACCCTTTAACGGTCAAGCCAGCCGGCCCTTTACTTATGACACAGGCGCACGCTTGGCACTACTTTGTTGATGCACGTGCGGCTACTGCGCACACAATTCACAAACACAGAAAATATATATTTTTTTTGTTTGGACTGGAGTGTACTTTGGGGGTTACAGCACCCTTTAACGGTCAAGCCAGCCGGCCCTTTACTTATGACACAGGCACACGCTTGGCACTACTTTGTTGATGCACGTGCGGCTACTGCGCACACAATTCACAAACACAGAAAATTATTTTTTTTTTGGTTTGGACTGGAGTGTACTTTGGGGGTTACAGCACCCTTTAACGGTCAAGCCAGCTGGCCCTTTACTTATGACACAGGTGCACGCTTGGCACTAATTTGTTGATGCACGTGCGGCTACTGCGCACACAATTCACAAACACAGAAAATAATTTTTTTTTGGTTTGGACTGGAGTGTACTTTGGGGGTTACAGCATCCTTTAATGGTCAAGCCAGCCGGCCCTTTACTTATGACACCGGCGCACGCTTGGCACAACTTTGTTGATGCACATGCGGCTACTGCGCACACAATTCACAAACACAGAAAATAATTTTATTGGTTTGGAGTGTACTTTGGGGGTTACAGCACCCTTTAACGGTCAAGCCAGCCGTCCCTTTAGTTATGACACAGGCGCACGCTTGGCACTACTTTTTTGAAGCACGTGCGGCTACTGCGCACACAATTCACAAACACAGAAAATATTTTTTTTTTGGTTTGGACTGGAGTGTACTTTGGGGGTTACAGGACCTATTAACGGTCAAGCCAGCCGGCCCTTTAATTATGACACAGGCACACGCTTGGCACTACTTTGTTGATGCACGTGCGGCTACTGCGCACACAATTCACAAACACAGAAAATAATTTTATTGGTTTGGAGTGTACTTTGGGGGTTACAGCACCCTTTAACGGTCAAGCCAGCCATCCCTTTACTTATGACACAGGCGCACGCTTGGCACTACTTTGTTGATGCACGTGCGGCTACTGCGCACACAATTCACAAACACAGAAAATATATATTTTTTTGGTTTGGACTGGAGTGTACTTTGGGGATTACAGCATCCTTTAACGGTCAAGCCAGCCGGCCCTTTACTTATGACACAGGCGCACGCTTGGCACTACTTTGTTGATGCACGTGCGGCTACTGCGCACACAATTCACAAACACAGAAAATATATATTTTTTTGGTTTGGACTGGAGTGTACTTTGGGGGTAACAGCACCCTTTAATGGTCAAGCCAGCCGGCCCTTTACTTATGACACAGGCGCACGCTTGGCACTACTTTGTTGATGCACGTGCGGCTAATGCGCACACAATTCACAAACACAGAAAATTATTTTTTTGGTTTGGAGTGTACTTTGGGGGTTACAGCACCCTTTAACGGTCAAGCCAGCCGTCCCTTTACTTATGACACAGGCGCACACTTGGCACTACTTTGTTGATGCACGTGCGGCTACTCCGCACACAATTCACAAACACAGAAAATATTTTTTTTTTTGGTTTGGACTGGAGTGTACTTTGGGGGTTACAGCACCCTTTAACGGTCAAGCCAGCCGGCCCTTTACTTATGACACAGGCGCACGCTTGGCACTACTTTGTTGATGCACATGCGGCTACTGCGCACACAATTCACAAACACAGAAAATATTTTTTTTTTTGTTTGGACTGGAGTGTACTTTGGGGGTTACAGCACCCTTTAACGGTCAAGCCAGCCGGCCCTTTACTTATGACACCGGCGCACGCTTGGCACTACTTTGTTGATGCACGTGCGGCTACTCCGCAAACAATTCACAAACACAGAAAAGATTTTTTTTTTTGGTTTGGACTGGAGTGTACTTTGGGGGTTAAAGCACCCTTTAACGGTCAAGCCAGCCGGCCCTTTACTTATGACACAGACGCACGCTTGGCACTACTTTGTTGATGCACGTGCGTCTACTGCGCACACAATTCACAAACACAGAAAATAATTTTTTTTTTGGTTTGGACTGGAGTGTACTTTGGGGGTTACAGCACCCTTTAACGGTCAAGCCAGCCGGCCCTTTACTTATGACACAGGCGCACGCTTGGCACTACTTTGTTGATGCACGTGCGGCTACTGCGCACACAATTCACAAACACTGAAAATATTTTTTTTTTGGTTTGGACTGGAGTGAACTTTGGGGGTTACAGCACCCTTTAACGGTCAAGCCAGCCGGCCCTTTACTTATGACACAGGCGCACGCTTGGCACTACTTTGTTGATGCACGTGCGGCTACTGCGCACACAATTCACAAACACAGAAAATATATTTTTTTTTGTTTGGACTGGAGTGTACTTTGGGGGTTACAGCACCCTTCAACGGTCAAGCCAGCCGGCCCTTTACTTATGACACAGGCGCACGCTTGGCACTACTTTGTTGATGCACGTGCGGCTACTGCGCACACAATTCACACACACAGAAAATTATTTTTTTTTTGGTTTGGACTGGAGTGTACTTTGGGGGTTACAGCACCCTTTAACGGTCAAGCCAGCTGGCCCTTTACTTATGACACAGGTGCACGCTTGGCACTACTTTGTTGATGCACGTGCGGCTACTGCGCACACAATTCACAAACACAGAAAATATTTTTTTTTTGGTTTGGACTGGAGTGTACTTTGGGGGTTACAGCATCCTTTAATGGTCAAGCCAGCCGGCCCTTTACTTATGACACCGGCGCACGCTTGGCACAACTTTGTTGATGCACATGCGGCTACTGCGCACACAATTCACAAACACAGAAAATAATTTTATTGGTTTGGAGTGTACTTTGGGGGTTACAGCACCCTTTAACGGTCAAGCCAGCCGTCCCTTTAGTTATGACACAGGCGCACGCTTGGCACTACTTTTTTGAAGCACGTGCGGCTACTGCGCACACAATTCACAAACACAGAAAATATTTTTTTTTTGGTTTGGACTGGAGTGTACTTTGGGGGTTACAGGACCTATTAACGGTCAAGCCAGCCGGCCCTTTAATTATGACACAGGCACACGCTTGGCACTACTTTGTTGATGCACGTGCGGCTACTGCGCACACAATTCACAAACACAGAAAATAATTTTATTGGTTTGGAGTGTACTTTGGGGGTTACAGCACCCTTTAACGGTCAAGCCAGCCATCCCTTTACTTATGACACAGGCGCACGCTTGGCACTACTTTGTTGATGCACGTGCGGCTACTGCGCACACAATTCACAAACACAGAAAATATATATTTTTTTGGTTTGGACTGGAGTGTACTTTGGGGGTTACAGCATCCTTTAACGGTCAAGCCAGCCGGCCCTTTACTTATGACACAGGCGCACGCTTGGCACTACTTTGTTGATGCACGTGCGGCTACTGAACACACAATTCACAAACACAGAAAATATATATTTTTTTGGTTTGGACTAGAGTGTACTTTGGGGGTAACAGCACCCTTTAACGGTCAAGCCAGCCGGCCCTTTACTTATGACACAGGCGCACGCTTGGCACTACTTTGTTGATGCACGTGCGGCTAATGCGCACACAATTCACAAACACAGAAAATTATTTTTTTGGTTTGGAGTGTACTTTGGGGGTTACAGCACCCTTTAACGGTCAAGCCAGCCGTCCCTTTACTTATGACACAGGCGCACACTTGGCACTACTTTGTTGATGCACGTGCGGCTACTCCGCACACAATTCACAAACACAGAAAATATTTTTTTTTTTGGTTTGGACTGGAGTGTACTTTGGGGGTTACAGCACCCTTTAACGGTCAAGCCAGCCGGCCCTTTACTTATGACACAGGTGCACGCTTGGCACTACTTTGTTGATGCACATGCGGCTACTGCGCACACAATTCACAAACACAGAAAATATTTTTTTTTTTGTTTGGACTGGAGTGTACTTTGGGGGTTACAGCACCCTTTAACGGTCAAGCCAGCCGGCCCTTTACTTATGACACCGGCGCACGCTTGGCACTACTTTGTTGATGCACGTGCGGCTACTCCGCAAACAATTCACAAACACAGAAAAGATTTTTTTTTTTGGTTTGGACTGGAGTGTACTTTGGGGGTTAAAGCACCATTTAACGGTCAAGCCAGCCGGCCCTTTACTTATGACACAGACGCACGCTTGGCACTACTTTGTTGATGCACGTGCGTCTACTGCGCACACAATTCACAAACACAGAAAATAATTTTTTTTTTGGTTTGGACTGGAGTGTACTTTGGGGGTTACAGCACCCTTTAACGGTCAAGCCAGCCGGCCCTTTACTTATGACACAGGCGCACGCTTGGCACTACTTTGTTGATGCACGTGCGGCTACTGCGCACACAATTCACAAACACAGAAAATTATTTTTTTTTGGTTTGGACTGGAGTGTACTTTGGGTGTTACAGCACCCTTTAACGGTCAAGCCAGCCGGCCCTTTAATTATGACACACGCACACGCTTGGCACTACTTTGTTGATGCACGTGCGGCTACTGCGCACACAATTCACAAACACAGAAAATAATTTTTTTTTTGGTTTGGACTGGAGTGTACTTTGGGGGTTACAGCACCCTTTAACAGTCAAGCCAGCCGGCCCTTTACTTATGACACAGGTGCACGCTTGGCACTACTTTGTTGATGCACGTGCGGCTACTGCGCACACAATTCACAAACACAGAAAATATTTTTTTTTTGTTTGGACTGGAGTGTACTTTGGGGGTTACAGCACCCTTTAACGGTCAAGCCAGCCGTCCCTTTAGTTATGACACAGGCGCACGCTTGGCACTACTTTGTTGATGCACGTGCGGCTACTGCGCACACAATTCACAAACACAGAAAATATTTTTTTTTTTGGTTTGGACTGGAGTGTACTTTGGGGGTTACAGCACCCATTAACGGTCAAGCCAGCCGGCCCTTTAATTATGACACAGGCACACGCTTGGCACTACTTTGTTGATGCACATGTGGCTACTGCGCACACAATTCACAAACACAGAAAATAATTTTTTTTTTGTTTGGACTGGAGTGTACTTTGGGGGTTACAGCACCCTTTACCGGTCAAGCCAGCCGGCCCTTTACTTATGACACAGGCGCACGCTTGGCACTACTTTGTTGATGCACGTGCGGCTACAGCGCACACAATTCACAAACACAGAAAATAATTTTATTGGTTTGGAGTGTACTTTGGTGGTTACAGCACCCTTTAATGGTCAAGCCAGCCGTCCCTTTAGTTATGACACAGGCGCACGCTTGGCACTACTTTGTTGATGCACGTGCTGCTACTGCGCACACAATTCACAAACACAGAAAATATATATTTTTTTTGTTTGGACTGGAGTGTACTTTGGGGGTTACAGCACCCTTTAACGGTCAAGCCAGCCGGCCCTTTACTTATGACACAGGCGCACGCTTGGCACTACTTTGTTGATGCACGTGCGGCTACTGCGCACACAACTCACAAACACAGAAAATTATTTTTTTTTTGGTTTGGACTGGAGTGTACTTTGGGGGTTACAGCACCCTTTAACGGTCAAGCCAGCTGGCCCTTTACTTATGACACAGGCGCACGCTTGGCACTACTTTGTTGATGCACGTGCGGCTACTGCGCACACAATTCACAAACACAGAAAAAAAATTTTTTTTGGTTTGGACTGGAGTGTACTTTGGGGGATACAGCATCCTTTAACGGTCAAGCCAGCCGGCCCTTTACTTATGACACCGGCGCACGCTTGGCACTACTTTGTTGATGCACGTGCGGCTACTGCGCACACAATTCACAAACACAGAAAATAATTTTATTGGTTTGGAGTGTACTTTGGGGGTTACAGCACCCTTTATCGGTCAAGCCAGCCGTCCCTTTAGTTATGACACAGGCGCACGCTTGGCACTACTTTGTTGATGCACGTGCGGCTACTGCGCACACAATTCACAAACACAGAAAATATTTTTTTTTTTGGTTTGGACTGGAGTGTACTTTGGGGGTTACAGCACCCACTAAAGGTCAAGCCAGCCGGCCCTTTAATTATGACACAGGCACACGCTTGGCACTACTTTGTTGATGCACGTGCGGCTACTGCGCACACAATTCACAAACACAGAAAATAATTTTTTTTTTTGTTTGGACTGGAGTGTACTTTGGGGGTCACAGCACCCTTTAACGGTCAAGCCAGCCGGCCCTTTACTTATGACACAGGCGCACGCTTGGCACTACTTTGTTGATGCACGTGCGGCTACTGCGCACACAATTCACAAACACAGAAAATAATTTTTTTTTGGTTTGGACTGGAGTGTACTTTGGGGGTTACAGCACCCTTTAACGGTCAAGCCAGCCGGCCCTTTACTTATGACACAGGCGCACGCTTGGCACTACTTTGTTGATGCACGTGCGGCTACTGCGCACACAATTCACAAACACAGAAAATAATTTTTTTGGTTTGGAGTGTACTTTGGGGCTTACAGCACCCTTTAACGGTCAAGCCAGCCATCCCTTTAGTTATGACACAGGCGCACGCTTGGCACTACTTTGTTGATGCACGTGCGGCTACTGCGCACACAATTCACAAACACAGAAAATATTTTTTTTTTTGTTTGGACTGGAGTGTACTTTGGGGGTTACAGCACCCTTTAACGGTCAAGCCAGCCGGCCCTTCACTTATGACACAGGCGCACGCTTGGCACTACTTTGTTGATGCACATGCGGCTACTGCGCACACAATTCACAAACACAGAAAATATATATTTTTTTGGTTTGGACTGGAGTGTACTTTGGGAGTTACAGCACCCTTTAACGGTCAAGCCAGCCGGCCCTTTAATTATGACACAGGCGCACGCTTGGCACTACTTTGTTGATGCACGTGCAGCTACTGCGCACACAATTCACAAACACAGAAAATAATTTTATTTTTGGTTTGGACTGGAGTGTACTTTGGGGGTTACAGCACCCTTTAACGGTCAAGCCAGCCGGCCCTTTAATTATGACACACGCACATGCTTGGCACTACTTTGTTGATGCACGTGCGGCTACTGCGCACACAATTCACAAACACAGAAAATAATTTTTTTTTTGGTTTGGACTGGAGTGTACTTTGGGGGTTACAGCACCCTTTAACGGTCAAACCAGCCGGCCCTTTACTTATGACACAGGCGCACGCTTGGCACTACTTTGTTGATGCACGTGCGGCTACTGCGCACACAATTCACAAACACAGAAATTTTTTTTTTTGTTTGGACTGGAGTGTACTTTGGGGGTTACAGCACCCACTAAAGGTCAAGCCAGCCGGCCCTTTAATTATGACACAGGCACACGCTTGGCACTACTTTGTTGATGCACGTGCGGCTACTGCGCACACAATTCACAAACACAGAAAATAATTTTTTTTTTTTGTTTGGACTGGAGTGTACTTTGGGGGTTACAGCACCCTTTAACGGTCAAGCCAGCCGGCCCTTTACTTATGACACAGGCGCACGCTTGGCACTACTTTGTTGATGCACGTGCGGCTACTGCGCACACAATTCACAAACACAGAAAATAATTTTTTTTTGGTTTGGACTGGAGTGTACTTTGGGGGTTACAGCACCCTTTAACGGTCAAGCCAGCCGGCCCTTTACTTATGACACAGGCGCACGCTTGGCACTACTTTGTTGATGCACGTGCGGCTACTGCGCACACAATTCACAAACACAGAAAATAATTTTTTTGGTTTGGAGTGTACTTTGGGGCTTACAGCACCCTTTAACGGTCAAGCCAGCCATCCCTTTAGTTATGACACAGGCGCACGCTTGGCACTACTTTGTTGATGCACGTGCGGCTACTGCACACACAATTCACAAACACAGAAAATATTTTTTTTTTGGTTTGGACTGGAGTGTACTTTGGGGGTTACAGCACCCTTTAACGGTCAAGCCAGCCGGCCCTTCACTTATGACACAGGCGCACGCTTGGCACTACTTTGTTGATGCACATGCGGCTACTGCGCACACAATTCACAAACACAGAAAATATATATTTTTTTGGTTTGGACTGGAGTGTACTTTGGGAGTTACAGCACCCTTTAACGGTCAAGCCAGCCGGCCCTTTAATTATGACACAGGCGCACGCTTGGCACTACTTTGTTGATGCACGTGCAGCTACTGCGCACACAATTCACAAACACAGAAAATAATTTTATTTTTGGTTTGGACTGGAGTGTACTTTGGGGGTTACAGCACCCTTTAACGGTCAAGCCAGCCGGCCCTTTAATTATGACACACGCACATGCTTGGCACTACTTTGTTGATGCACGTGCGGCTACTGCGCACACAATTCACAAACACAGAAAATAATTTTTTTTTTGGTTTGGACTGGAGTGTACTTTGGGGGTTACAGCACCCTTTAACGGTCAAACCAGCCGGCCCTTTACTTATGACACAGGCGCACGCTTGGCACTACTTTGTTGATGCACGTGCGGCTACTGCGCACACAATTCACAAACACAGAAATTTTTTTTTTTTGTTTGGACTGGAGTGTACTTTGGGGGTTACAGCACCCTTTAACGGTCAAGCCAGCCGTCCCTTTAGTTATGACACAGGCGCACGCTTGGCACTACTTTGTTGATGCACGTGCGGCTACTGCGCACACAATTCACAAACACAGAAAATATTTTTTTTTTGGTTTGGACTGGAGTGTACTTTGAGGGTTACAGCACCCATTAACGGTCAAGCCAGCCGGCCCTTTAATTATGACACAGGCACACGCTTGGCACTACTTTGTTGATGCACGTGCGGCTACTGCGCACACAATTCACAAACACAGAAAATAATTTTATTGGTTTGCAGTGTACTTTGGGGGTTACAGCACCCTTTAACGGTCAAGCCAGCCGTCCCTTTAGTTATGACACAGGCGCACGCTTGGCACTACTTTGTTGATGCACGTGCGGCTACTGCGCACACAATTCACAAACACAGAAAATAATTTTATTGGTTTGCAGTGTACTTTGGGGGTTACAGCACCCTTTAACGGTCAAGCCAGCCGTCCCTTTAGTTATGACACAGGCGCACGCTTGGCACTACTTTGTTGATGCACGTGCGGCTACTGCGCACACAATTCACAAACACAGAAAATTATTTTTTTTTTGGTTTGGACTGGAGTGTACTTTGGGGGCTACAGCACCCTTTAACGGTCAAGCCAGCTGGCCCTTTACTTATGACACAGGCGCATGCTTGACCCTACTTTGTTGATGCACGTGCAGCTACTGCGCACACAATTCACAAACACAGAAAATAATTTTTTTTTGGTTTGGACTGGAGTGTACTTCGGGGGTTACAGCACCCTTTAACGGTCCAGCCAGCCGGCCCTTTACTTATGACACAGGAGCACGCTTGGCACTACTTTGTTGATGCACGTGCATCTACTGCGCACACAATTCACAAACACAGAAAATAATTTTATTGGTTTGGAGTGTACTTTGGGGGTTACAGCACCCTTTAACGGTCAAGCCAGCTGTCCCTTTAGTTATGACACAGGCGCACGCTTGGCACTACTTTGTTGATGCACGTGCGGCTACTGCGCACACAATTCACAAACACAGAAAATAATTTTTTTTTTGGTTTGGACTGGAGTTTACTTTGGGGGTTACAGCACCCTTTAACGGTCAAGCCAGCCGGCCCTTTACTTATGACACAGGCGCACGCTTGGCACTACTTTGTTGATGCACGTGCGGCTACTGCGCACACAATTCACAAACACAGAAAATAATTTTTTTTTTGGTTTGGACTGGAGTTTACTTTGGGGGTTACAGCACCCTTTAACGGTCAAGCCAGCCGGCCCTTTACTTATGACACAGGCGCACGCTTGGCACTACTTTTTTGATGCACGTGCGGCTACTGCGCACACAATTCACAAACACAGAAAATAATTTTTTTTTGGTTTGGACTGGAGTGTACTTTGGGGGTTACAGCACCCTTTAACGGTGAAGCCAGCCGGCCCTTTACTTATGACACAGGCGCACGCTTGGCACTACTTTGTTGATGCACGTGCGGCTACTGCGCACACAATTCACAAACACAGAAAATAATTTTTTTGGTTTGGAGTGTACTTTGGGGGTTACAGCACCCTTTAACGGTCAAGCCAGCTGGCCCTTCACTTATGACACAGGCGCACGCTTGGCACTACTTTGTTGATGCACGTGCGGCTACTGCGCACACAATTCCCAAACACAGAAAATATATATTTTTTTGGTTTGGACTGGAGTGTACTTTGGGAGTTACAGCACCCTTTAACGGTCAAGCCAGCCGGCCCTTTAATTATGACACAGGCGCACGCTTGGCACTACTTTGTTGATGCACGTGCGGCTACTGCGCATACAATTCACAAACACAGAAAATAATTTTATTTTTGGTTTGGACTGGAGTGTACTTTGGGGGTTACAGCACCCATTAACGGTCAAGCCAGCCGGCCCTTTAATTATGACACAGGCACACGCTTGGCACTACTTTGTTGATGCACGTGCGGCTACTGCGCACACAATTCACAAACACAGAAAATAATTTTTTTTTTTGTTTGGACTGGAGTGTACTTTGGGGGTTACAGCACCCTTTACCGGTCATGCCAGCCGGCCCTTTACTTATGACACAGGCGCACGCTTGGCACTACTTTGTTGATGCACGTGCGGCTACTGCGCACACAATTCACAAACACAGAAAATTATTATTTTTTTGGTTTAGACTGGAGTGTACTTTGGGGGCTACAGCACCCTTTAACGGTCAAGCCAGCTGGCCCTTTACTTATGACACAGGCGCACGCTTAACCCTACTTTGTTGATGCACGTGCAGCTACTGCGCACACAATTCACAAACACAGAAAATAATTTATTTTTGGTTTGGACTGGAGTGTACTTCGGGGGTTACAGCACCCTTTAACGGTCCAGCCAGCCGGCCCTTTACTTATGACACAGGCGCACACCTGGCACTACTTTGTTGATGGACGTGCGGCTACTCCGCACACAATTCACAAACACAGAAAATAATTTTTTTTTTGGTTTGGACTGGAGTGTACTTTGGGGGTTACAGCACCCTTTAATGGTCAAGCCAGCCATCCCTTTAGTTATGACACAGGCGCACGCTTGGCACTACTTTGTTGATGCACGTGCGGCTACTGCGCACACAATTCACAAACACAGAAAATATTTTTTTTTGGGTTTGGACTGGAGTGTACTTTGGGGGTTACAGCACCCTTTAATGGTCAAGCCAGCCGGCCCTTCACTTATGACACAGGCGCACGCTTGGCACTACTTTGTTGATGCACATGCGGCTACTGCGCACACAATTCACAAACACAGAAAATATTTTTTTTTTTGTTTGGACTGGAGTGTACTTTGGGGGTTACAGCACCCTTTAACGGTCAAGCCAGCCGGCCCTTTACTTATGACACCGGCGCACGCTTGGCACTACTTTGTTGATGCACGTGCGGCTACTCCGCAAACAATTCACAAACACAGAAAAGATTTTTTTTTTTGGTTTGGACTGGAGTGTACTTTGGGGGTTAAAGCACCATTTAACGGTCAAGCCAGCCGGCCCTTTACTTATGACACAGACGCACGCTTGGCACTACTTTGTTGATGCACGTGCGTCTACTGCGCACACAATTCACAAACACAGAAAATAATTTTTTTTTTGGTTTGGACTGGAGTGTACTTTGGGGGTTACAGCACCCTTTAACGGTCAAGCCAGCCGGCCCTTTACTTATGACACAGGCGCACGCTTGGCACTACTTTGTTGATGCACGTGCGGCTACTGCGCACACAATTCACAAACACTGAAAATATTTTTTTTTTGGTTTGGACTGGAGTGAACTTTGGGGGTTACAGCACCCTTTAACGGTCAAGCCAGCCGGCCCTTTACTTATGACACAGGCGCACGCTTGGCACTACTTTGTTGATGCACGTGCGGCTACTGCGCACACAATTCACAAACACAGAAAATATATTTTTTTTTGTTTGGACTGGAGTGTACTTTGGGGGTTACAGCACCCTTTAACGGTCAAGCCAGCCGGCCCTTTACTTATGACACAGGCGCACGCTTGGCACTACTTTGTTGATGCACGTGCGGCTACTGCGCACACAATTCACAAACACAGAAAATTATTTTTTTTTTGGTTTGGACTGGAGTGTACTTTGGGGGTTACAGCACCCTTTAACGGTCAAGCCAGCTGGCCCTTTACTTATGACACAGGTGCACGCTTGGCACTACTTTGTTGATGCACGTGCGGCTACTGCGCACACAATTCACAAACACAGAAAATATTTTTTTTTTGGTTTGGACTGGAGTGTACTTTGGGGGTTACAGCATCCTTTAATGGTCAAGCCAGCCGGCCCTTTACTTATGACACCGGCGCACGCTTGGCACAACTTTGTTGATGCACATGCGGCTACTGCGCACACAATTCACAAACACAGAAAATAATTTTATTGGTTTGGAGTGTACTTTGGGGGTTACAGCACCCTTTAACAGTCAAGCCAGCCGTCCCTTTAGTTATGACACAGGCGCACGCTTGGCACTACTTTTTTGAAGCACGTGCGGCTACTGCGCACACAATTCACAAACACAGAAAATATTTTTTTTTTGGTTTGGACTGGAGTGTACTTTGGGGGTTACAGGACCTATTAACGGTCAAGCCAGCCGGCCCTTTAATTATGACACAGGCACACGCTTGGCACTACTTTGTTGATGCACGTGCGGCTACTGCGCACACAATTCACAAACACAGAAAATAATTTTATTGGTTTGGAGTATACTTTGGGGGTTACAGCACCCTTTAACGGTCAAGCCAGCCATCCCTTTACTTATGACACAGGCGCACGCTTGGCACTACTTTGTTGATGCACGTGCGGCTACTGCGCACACAATTCACAAACACAGAAAATATATATTTTTTTGGTTTGGACTGGAGTGTACTTTGGGGGTTACAGCATCCTTTAACGGTCAAGCCAGCCGGCCCTTTACTTATGACACAGGCGCACGCTTGGCACTACTTTGTTGATGCACGTGCGGCTACTGAACACACAATTCACAAACACAGAAAATATATATTTTTTTGGTTTGGACTGGAGTGTACTTTGGGGGTAACAGCACCCTTTAACGGTCAAGCCAGCCGGCCCTTTACTTATGACACAGGCGCACGCTTGGCACTACTTTGTTGATGCACGTGCGGCTAATGCGCACACAATTCACAAACACAGAAAATTATTTTTTTGGTTTGGAGTGTACTTTGGGGGTTACAGCACCCTTTAACGGTCAAGCCAGCCGTCCCTTTACTTATGACACAGGCGCACACTTGGCACTACTTTGTTGATGCACGTGCGGCTACTCCGCACACAATTCACAAACACAGAAAATATTTTTTTTTTTGGTTTGGACTGGAGTGTACTTTGGGGGTTACAGCACCCTTTAACGGTCAAGCCAGCCGGCCCTTTACTTATGACACAGGTGCACGCTTGGCACTACTTTGTTGATGCACATGCGGCTACTGCGCACACAATTCACAAACACAGAAAATATTTTTTTTTTTGTTTGGACTGGAGTGTACTTTGGGGGTTACAGCACCCTTTAATGGTCAAGCCAGCCGGCCCTTTACTTATGACACCGGCGCACGCTTGGCACTACTTTGTTGATGCACGTGCGGCTACTCCGCAAACAATTCACAAACACAGAAAAGATTTTTTTTTTTGGTTTGGACTGGAGTGTACTTTGGGGGTTAAAGCACCATTTAACGGTCAAGCCAGCCGGCCCTTTACTTATGACACAGACGCACGCTTGGCACTACTTTGTTGATGCACGTGCGTCTACTGCGCACACAATTCACAAACACAGAAAATAATTTTTTTTTTGGTTTGGACTGGAGTGTACTTTGGGGGTTACAGCACCCTTTAACGGTCAAGCCAGCCGGCCCTTTACTTATGACACAGGCGCACGCTTGGCACTACTTTGTTGATGCACGTGCGGCTACTGCGCACACAATTCACAAACACAGAAAATTATTTTTTTTTGGTTTGGACTGGAGTGTACTTTGGGTGTTACAGCACCCTTTAACGGTCAAGCCAGCCGGCCCTTTAATTATGACACACGCACACGCTTGGCACTACTTTGTTGATGCACGTGCGGCTACTGCGCACACAATTCACAAACACAGAAAATAATTTTTTTTTTGGTTTGGACTGGAGTGTACTTTGGGGGTTACAGCACCCTTTAACAGTCAAGCCAGCCGGCCCTTTACTTATGACACAGGTGCACGCTTGGCACTACTTTGTTGATGCACGTGCGGCTACTGCGCACACAATTCACAAACACAGAAAATATTATTTTTTTGTTTGGACTGGAGTGTACTTTGGGGGTTACAGCACCCTTTAACGGTCAAGCCAGCCATCCCTTTAGTTATGACACAGGCGCACGCTTGGCACTACTTTGTTGATGCACGTGCGGCTACTGCGCACACAATTCACAAACACAGAAAATATTTTTTTTTTTGGTTTGGACTGGAGTGTACTTTGGGGGTTACAGCACCCATTAACGGTCAAGCCAGCCGGCCCTTTAATTATGACACAGGCACACGCTTGGCACTACTTTGTTGATGCACATGTGGCTACTGCGCACACAATTCACAAACACAGAAAATAATTTTTTTTTTGTTTGGACTGGAGTGTACTTTGGGGGTTACAGCACCCTTTACCGGTCAAGCCAGCCGGCCCTTTACTTATGACACAGGCGCACGCTTGGCACTACTTTGTTGATGCACGTGCGGCTACAGCGCACACAATTCACAAACACAGAAAATAATTTTATTGGTTTGGAGTGTACTTTGGTGGTTACAGCACCCTTTAATGGTCAAGCCAGCCGTCCCTTTAGTTATGACACAGGCGCACGCTTGGCACTACTTTGTTGATGCACGTGCTGCTACTGCGCACACAATTCACAAACACAGAAAATATATATTTTTTTTGTTTGGACTGGAGTGTACTTTGGGGGTTACAGCACCCTTTAACGGTCAAGCCAGCCGGCCCTTTACTTATGACACAGGCGCACGCTTGGCACTACTTTGTTGATGCACGTGCGGCTACTGCGCACACAACTCACAAACACAGAAAATTATTTTTTTTTTGGTTTGGACTGGAGTGTACTTTGGGGGTTACAGCACCCTTTAACGGTCAAGCCAGCTGGCCCTTTACTTATGACACAGGCGCACGCTTGGCACTACTTTGTTGATGCACGTGCGGCTACTGCGCACACAATTCACAAACACAGAAAAATTTTTTTTTTTGGTTTGGACTGGAGTGTACTTTGGGGGATACAGCATCCTTTAACGGTCAAGCCAGCCGGCCCTTTACTTATGACACCGGCGCACGCTTGGCACTACTTTGTTGATGCACGTGCGGCTACTGCGCACACAATTCACAAACACAGAAAATAATTTTATTGGTTTGGAGTGTACTTTGGGGGTTACAGCACCCTTTATCGGTCAAGCCAGCCGTCCCTTTAGTTATGACACAGGCGCACGCTTGGCACTACTTTGTTGATGCACGTGCGGCTACTGCGCACACAATTCACAAACACAGAAAATATTTTTTTTTTTGGTTTGGACTGGAGTGTACTTTGGGGGTTACAGCACCCACTAAAGGTCAAGCCAGCCGGCCCTTTAATTATGACACAGGCACACGCTTGGCACTACTTTGTTGATGCACGTGCGGCTACTGCGCACACAATTCACAAACACAGAAAATGATTTTTTTTTTTGTTTGGACTGGAGTGTACTTTGGGGGTTACAGCACCCTTTAACGGTCAAGCCAGCCGGCCCTTTACTTATGACACAGGCGCACGCTTGGCACTACTTTGTTGATGCACGTGCGGCTACTGCGCACACAATTCACAAACACAGAAAATAATTTTTTTTTGGTTTGGACTGGAGTGTACTTTGGGGGTTACAGCACCCTTTAACGGTCAAGCCAGCCGGCCCTTTACTTATGACACAGGCGCACGCTTGGCACTACTTTGTTGATGCACGTGCGGCTACTGCGCACACAATTCACAAACACAGAAAATAATTTTTTTGGTTTGGAGTGTACTTTGGGGCTTACAGCACCCTTTAACGGTCAAGCCAGCCATCCCTTTAGTTATGACACAGGCGCACGCTTGGCACTACTTTGTTGATGCACGTGCGGCTACTGCGCACACAATTCACAAACACAGAAAATATTTTTTTTTTGGTTTGGACTGGAGTGTACTTTGGGGGTTACAGCACCCTTTAACGGTCAAGCCAGCCGGCCCTTCACTTATGACACAGGCGCACGCTTGGCACTACTTTGTTGATGCACATGCGGCTACTGCGCACACAATTCACAAACACAGAAAATATATATTTTTTTGGTTTGGACTGGAGTGTACTTTGGGAGTTACAGCACCCTTTAACGGTCAAGCCAGCCGGCCCTTTAATTATGACACAGGCGCACGCTTGGCACTACTTTGTTGATGCACGTGCAGCTACTGCGCACACAATTCACAAACACAGAAAATAATTTTATTTTTGGTTTGGACTGGAGTGTACTTTGGGGGTTACAGCACCCTTTAACGGTCAAGCCAGCCGGCCCTTTAATTATGACACACGCACATGCTTGGCACTACTTTGTTGATGCACGTGCGGCTACTGCGCACACAATTCACAAACACAGAAAATAATTTTTTTTTTGGTTTGGACTGGAGTGTACTTTGGGGGTTACAGCACCCTTTAACGGTCAAACCAGCCGGCCCTTTACTTATGACACAGGCGCACGCTTGGCACTACTTTGTTGATGCACGTGCGGCTACTGCGCACACAATTCACAAACACAGAAATTTTTTTTTTTTGTTTGGACTGGAGTGTACTTTGGGGGTTACAGCACCCTTTAACGGTCAAGCCAGCCGTCCCTTTAGTTATGACACAGGCGAACGCTTGGCACTACTTTGTTGATGCACGTGCGGCTACTGCGCACACAATTCACAAACACAGAAAATATTTTTTTTTTGGTTTGGACTGGAGTGTACTTTGAGGGTTACAGCACCCATTAACGGTCAAGCCAGCCGGCCCTTTAATTATGACACAGGCACACGCTTGGCACTACTTTGTTGATGCACGTGCGGCTACTGCGCACACAATTCACAAACACAGAAAATAATTTTATTGGTTTGGAGTGTACTTTGGGGGTTACAGCACCCTTTAACGGTCAAGCCAGCCGTCCCTTTAGTTATGACACAGGCGCACGCTTGGCACTACTTTGTTGATGCACGTGCGGCTACTGCGCACACAATTCACAAACACAGAAAATATTTTTTTTTTTGGTTTGGACTGGAGTGTACTTTGGGGGTTACAGCACCCACTAAAGGTCAAGCCAGCCGGCCCTTTAATTATGACACAGGCACACGCTTGGCACTACTTTGTTGATGCACGTGCGGCTACTGCGCACACAATTCACAAACACAGAAAATAATTTTTTTTTTTGTTTGGACTGGAGTGTACTTTGGGGGTTACAGCACCCTTTAACGGTCAAGCCAGCCGGCCCTTTACTTATGACACAGGCGCACGCTTGGCACTACTTTGTTGATGCACGTGCGGCTACTGCGCACACAATTCACAAACACAGAAAATAATTTTTTTTTGGTTTGGACTGGAGTGTACTTTGGGGGTTACAGCACCCTTTAACGGTCAAGCCAGCCGGCCCTTTACTTATGACACAGGCGCACGCTTGGCACTACTTTGTTGATGCACGTGCGGCTACTGCGCACACAATTCACAAACACAGAAAATAATTTTTTTGGTTTGGAGTGTACTTTGGGGCTTACAGCACCCTTTAACGGTCAAGCCAGCCATCCCTTTAGTTATGACACAGGCGCACGCTTGGCACTACTTTGTTGATGCACGTGCGGCTACTGCACACACAATTCACAAACACAGAAAATATTTTTTTTTTGGTTTGGACTGGAGTGTACTTTGGGGGTTACAGCACCCTTTAACGGTCAAGCCAGCCGGCCCTTCACTTATGACACAGGCGCACGCTTGGCACTACTTTGTTGATGCACATGCGGCTACTGCGCACACAATTCACAAACACAGAAAATATATATTTTTTTGGTTTGGACTGGAGTGTACTTTGGGAGTTACAGCACCCTTTAACGGTCAAGCCAGCCGGCCCTTTAATTATGACACAGGCGCACGCTTGGCACTACTTTGTTGATGCACGTGCAGCTACTGCGCACACAATTCACAAACACAGAAAATAATTTTATTTTTGGTTTGGACTGGAGTGTACTTTGGGGGTTACAGCACCCTTTAACGGTCAAGCCAGCCGGCCCTTTAATTATGACACACGCACATGCTTGGCACTACTTTGTTGATGCACGTGCGGCTACTGCGCACACAATTCACAAACACAGAAAATAATTTTTTTTTTGGTTTGGACTGGAGTGTACTTTGGGGGTTACAGCACCCTTTAACGGTCAAACCAGCCGGCCCTTTACTTATGACACAGGCGCACGCTTGGCACTACTTTGTTGATGCACGTGCGGCTACTGCGCACACAATTCACAAACACAGAAATTTTTTTTTTTTGTTTGGACTGGAGTGTACTTTGGGGGTTACAGCACCCTTTAACGGTCAAGCCAGCCGTCCCTTTAGTTATGACACAGGCGCACGCTTGGCACTACTTTGTTGATGCACGTGCGGCTACTGCGCACACAATTCACAAACACAGAAAATATTTTTTTTTTGGTTTGGACTGGAGTGTACTTTGAGGGTTACAGCACCCATTAACGGTCAAGCCAGCCGGCCCTTTAATTATGACACAGGCACACGCTTGGCACTACTTTGTTGATGCACGTGCGGCTACTGCGCACACAATTCACAAACACAGAAAATAATTTTATTGGTTTGCAGTGTACTTTGGGGGTTACAGCACCCTTTAACGGTCAAGCCAGCCGTCCCTTTAGTTATGACACAGGCGCACGCTTGGCACTACTTTGTTGATGCACGTGCGGCTACTGCGCACACAATTCACAAACACAGAAAATAATTTTTTTTTTGTTTGGACTGGAGTGTACTTTGGGGGTTACAGCACCCTTTACCGGTCAAGCAAGCCGGCCCTTTACTTATGACACAGGCGCACGCTTGGCACTACTTTGTTGATGCACGTGCGGCTACTGCGCACACAATTCACAAACACAGAAAATTATTTTTTTTTTGGTTTGGACTGGAGTGTACTTTGGGGGCTACAGCACCCTTTAACGGTCAAGCCAGCTGGCCCTTTACTTATGACACAGGCGCATGCTTGACCCTACTTTGTTGATGCACGTGCAGCTACTGCGCACACAATTCACAAACACAGAAAATAATTTTTTTTTGGTTTGGACTGGAGTGTACTTCGGGGGTTACAGCACCCTTTAACGGTCCAGCCAGCCGGCCCTTTACTTATGACACAGGAGCACGCTTGGCACTACTTTGTTGATGCACGTGCATCTACTGCGCACACAATTCACAAACACAGAAAATAATTTTATTGGTTTGGAGTGTACTTTGGGGGTTACAGCACCCTTTAACGGTCAAGCCAGCTGTCCCTTTAGTTATGACACAGGCGCACGCTTGGCACTACTTTGTTGATGCACGTGCGGCTACTGCGCACACAATTCACAAACACAGAAAATAATTTTTTTTTTGGTTTGGACTGGAGTTTACTTTGGGGGTTACAGCACCCTTTAACGGTCAAGCCAGCCGGCCCTTTACTTATGACACAGGCGCACGCTTGGCACTACTTTGTTGATGCACGTGCGGCTACTGCGCACACAATTCACAAACACAGAAAATAATTTTTTTTTTGGTTTGGACTGGAGTTTACTTTGGGGGTTACAGCACCCTTTAACGGTCAAGCCAGCCGGCCCTTTACTTATGACACAGGCGCACGCTTGGCACTACTTTGTTGATGCACGTGCGGCTACTGCGCACACAATTCACAAACACAGAAAATAATTTTTTTTTGGTTTGGACTGGAGTGTACTTTGGGGGTTACAGCACCCTTTAACGGTGAAGCCAGCCGGCCCTTTACTTATGACACAGGCGCACGCTTGGCACTACTTTGTTGATGCACGTGCGGCTACTGCGCACACAATTCACAAACACAGAAAATAATTTTTTTGGTTTGGAGTGTACTTTGGGGCTTACAGCACCCTTTAATGGTCAAGCCAGCCGTCCCTTTAGTTATGACACAGGCGCACGCTTGGCACTACTTTGTTGATGCACGTGCGGCTACTGCGCACACAATTCACAAACACAGAAAATATTTTTTTTTTGGTTTGGACTGGAGTGTACTTTGGGGGTTACAGCACCCTTTAACGGTCAAGCCAGCTGGCCCTTCACTTATGACACAGGCGCACGCTTGGCACTACTTTGTTGATGCACGTGCGGCTACTGCGCACACAATTCACAAACACAGAAAATATATATTTTATTGGTTTGGACTGGAGTGTACTTTGGGAGTTACAGCACCCTTTAACGGTCAAGCCAGCCGGCCCTTTAATTATGACACAGGCGCACGCTTGGCACTACTTTGTTGATGCACGTGCGGCTACTGCGCATACAATTCACAAACACAGAAAATAATTTTATTTTTGGTTTGGACTGGAGTGTACTTTGGGGGTTACAGCACCCATTAACGGTCAAGCCAGCCGGCCCTTTAATTATGACACAGGCACACGCTTGGCACTACTTTGTTGATGCACGTGCGGCTACTGCGCACACAATTCACAAACACAGAAAATAATTTTTTTTTTTGTTTGGACTGGAGTGTACTTTGGGGGTTACAGCACCCTTTACCGGTCATGCCAGCCGGCCCTTTACTTATGACACAGGCGCACGCTTGGCACTACTTTGTTGATGCACGTGCGGCTACTGCGCACACAATTCACAAACACAGAAAATTATTATTTTTTTGGTTTGGACTGGAGTGTACTTTGGGGGCTACAGCACCCTTTAACGGTCAAGCCAGCTGGCCCTTTACTTATGACACAGGCGCACGCTTAACCCTACTTTGTTGATGCACGTGCAGCTACTGCGCACACAATTCACAAACACAGAAAATAATTTATTTTTGGTTTGGACTGGAGTGTACTTCGGGGGTTACAGCACCCTTTAACGGTCCAGCCAGCCGGCCCTTTACTTATGACACAGGCGCACACCTGGCACTACTTTGTTGATGGACGTGCGGCTACTCCGCACACAATTCACAAACACAGAAAATAATTTTTTTTTTGGTTTGGACTGGAGTGTACTTTGGGGGTTACAGCACCCTTTAATGGTCAAGCCAGCCATCCCTTTAGTTATGACACAGGCGCACGCTTGGCACTACTTTGTTGATGCACGTGCGGCTACTGCGCACACAATTCACAAACACAGAAAATATTTTTTTTTGGGTTTGGACTGGAGTGTACTTTGGGGGTTACAGCACCCTTTAATGGTCAAGCCAGCCGGCCCTTCACTTATGACACAGGCGCACGCTTGGCACTACTTTGTTGATGCACGTGCGGCTACTGCGCACACAATTCACAAACACAGAAAATAATTTTTTTTTTGGTTTGGACTGGAGTGTACTTTGGGGGTTACAGCACCCTTTAACGGTCAAGCCAGCCGTCCCTTTAGTTATGACACAGGCGCACGCTTGGCACTACTTTGTTGATGCACGTGCGGCTACTGCGCACACAATTCACAAACACAGAAAATTATTTTTTTTTTGGTTTGGACTGGAGTGTACTTTGGGGGCTACA
The DNA here is from genome assembly GCA_031769625.1 of Taudactylus pleione. NCBI lineage: Eukaryota > Metazoa > Chordata > Amphibia > Anura > Myobatrachidae > Taudactylus > Taudactylus pleione. Next base: position 31,447,040 of record JAUIMM010000014.1, read on the forward strand.
GCACCCTTTAACGGTCAAGCCAGCTGGCCCTTTACTTATGACACAGGCGCATGCTTGACCCTACTTTGTTGATGCACGTGCAGCTACTGCGCACACAATTCACAAACACAGAAAATAATTTTTTTTTGGTTTGGACTGGAGTGTACTTCGGGGGTTACAGCACCCTTTAACGGTCCAGCCAGCCGGCCCTTTACTTATGACACAGGAGCACGCTTGGCACTACTTTGTTGATGCACGTGCATCTACTGCGCACACAATTCACAAACACAGAAAATAATTTTATTGGTTTGGAGTGTACTTTGGGGGTTACAGCACCCTTTAACGGTCAAGCCAGCTGTCCCTTTAGTTATGACACAGGCGCACGCTTGGCACTACTTTGTTGATGCACGTGCGGCTACTGCGCACACAATTCACAAACACAGAAAATAATTTTTTTTTTGGTTTGGACTGGAGTTTACTTTGGGGGTTACAGCACCCTTTAACGGTCAAGCCAGCCGGCCCTTTACTTATGACACAGGCGCACGCTTGGCACTACTTTGTTGATGCACGTGCGGCTACTGCGCACACAATTCACAAACACAGAAAATAATTTTTTTTTTGGTTTGGACTGGAGTTTACTTTGGGGGTTACAGCACCCTTTAACGGTCAAGCCAGCCGGCCCTTTACTTATGACACAGGCGCACGCTTGGCACTACTTTGTTGATGCACGTGCGGCTACTGCGCACACAATTCACAAACACAGAAAATAATTTTTTTTTGGTTTGGACTGGAGTGTACTTTGGGGGTTACAGCACCCTTTAACGGTGAAGCCAGCCGGCCCTTTACTTATGACACAGGCGCACGCTTGGCACTACTTTGTTGATGCACGTGCGGCTACTGCGCACACAATTCACAAACACAGAAAATAATTTTTTTGGTTTGGAGTGTACTTTGGGGCTTACAGCACCCTTTAATGGTCAAGCCAGCCGTCCCTTTAGTTATGACACAGGCGCACGCTTGGCACTACTTTGTTGATGCACGTGCGGCTACTGCGCACACAATTCACAAACACAGAAAATATTTTTTTTTTGGTTTGGACTGGAGTGTACTTTGGGGGTTACAGCACCCTTTAACGGTCAAGCCAGCTGGCCCTTCACTTATGACACAGGCGCACGCTTGGCACTACTTTGTTGATGCACGTGCGGCTACTGCGCACACAATTCACAAACACAGAAAATATATATTTTTTTGGTTTGGACTGGAGTGTACTTTGGGAGTTACAGCACCCTTTAACGGTCAAGCCAGCCGGCCCTTTAATTATGACACAGGCGCACGCTTGGCACTACTTTGTTGATGCACGTGCGGCTACTGCGCATACAATTCACAAACACAGAAAATAATTTTATTTTTGGTTTGGACTGGAGTGTACTTTGGGGGTTACAGCACCCATTAACGGTCAAGCCAGCCGGCCCTTTAATTATGACACAGGCACACGCTTGGCACTACTTTGTTGATGCACGTGCGGCTACTGCGCACACAATTCACAAACACAGAAAATAATTTTTTTTTTTGTTTGGACTGGAGTGTACTTTGGGGGTTACAGCACCCTTTACCGGTCATGCCAGCCGGCCCTTTACTTATGACACAGGCGCACGCTTGGCACTACTTTGTTGATGCACGTGCGGCTACTGCGCACACAATTCACAAACACAGAAAATTATTATTTTTTTGGTTTGGACTGGAGTGTACTTTGGGGGCTACAGCACCCTTTAACGGTCAAGCCAGCTGGCCCTTTACTTATGACACAGGCGCACGCTTAACCCTACTTTGTTGATGCACGTGCAGCTACTGCGCACACAATTCACAAACACAGAAAATAATTTATTTTTGGTTTGGACTGGAGTGTACTTCGGGGGTTACAGCACCCTTTAACGGTCCAGCCAGCCGGCCCTTTACTTATGACACAGGCGCACACCTGGCACTACTTTGTTGATGGACGTGCGGCTACTCCGCACACAATTCACAAACACAGAAAATAATTTTTTTTTTGGTTTGGACTGGAGTGTACTTTGGGGGTTACAGCACCCTTTAATGGTCAAGCCAGCCATCCCTTTAGTTATGACACAGGCGCACGCTTGGCACTACTTTGTTGATGCACGTGCGGCTACTGCGCACACAATTCACAAACACAGAAAATATTTTTTTTTGGGTTTGGACTGGAGTGTACTTTGGGGGTTACAGCACCCTTTAATGGTCAAGCCAGCCGGCCCTTCACTTATGACACAGGCGCACGCTTGGCACTACTTTGTTGATGCACGTGCGGCTACTGCGCACACAATTCACAAACACAGAAAATAATTTTTTTTTTGGTTTGGACTGGAGTGTACTTTGGGGGTTACAGCACCCTTTAACGGTCAAGCCAGCCGTCCCTTTAGTTATGACACAGGCGCACGCTTGGCACTACTTTGTTGATGCACGTGCGGCTACTGCGCACACAATTCACAAACACAGAAAATATTTTTTTTTTGGTTTGGACTGGAGTGTACTTTGGGGGTTACAGCACCCTTTAACGGTCAAGCCAGCCGGCCCTTCACTTATGACACAGGCGCACGCTTGGCACTACTTTGTTGATGCACGTGCGGCTACTGCGCACACAATTTACAAACACAGAAAATATATATTTTTTTGGTTTGGACTGGAGTGTACTTTGGGAGTTACAGCACCCTTTAACGGTCAAGCCATCCGGCCCTTTAATTATGACACAGGCGCACGCTTGGCACTACTTTGTTGATGCACGTGCGGCTACTGCGCATACAATTCACAAACACAGAAAATAATTTTATTTTTGGTTTGGACTGGAGTGTACTTTGGGGGTTACAGCAACCATTAACGGTCAAGCCAGCCGGCCCTTTAATTATGACACAGGCACACGCTTGGCACTACTTTGTTGATGCACGTGCGGCTACTGCGCACACAATTCACAAACACAGAAAACAATTTTTTTTTTTGTTTGGACTGGAGTGTACTTTGGGGGTTACAGCACCCTTTACCGGTCAAGCCAGCCGGCCCTTTACTTATGACACAGGCGCACGCTTGGCACTACTTTGCTGATGCACGTGCGGCTACTGCGCACACAATTCACAAACACAGAAAATAATTTTTTTTTGGTTTGGACTGGAGTGTACTTCGGGGGTTACAGCACCCTTTAACGGTCCAGCCAGCCGGCCCTTTACTTATGACACAGGCGCACACTTGGCACTACTTTGTTGATGGACGTGCGGCTACTCCGCACACAATTCACAAACACAGAAAATATTTTTTTTTTTGGTTTGGACTGGAGTGTACTTTGGGGGTTACAGCACCCTTTAACGGTCAAGCCAGCCGGCCCTTTACTTATGACACAGGCGCACGCTTGGCACTACTTTGTTGATGCACATGCGGCTACTGCGCACACAATTCACAAACACAGAAAATATTTTTTTTCTTGTTTGGACTGGAGTGTACTTTGGGGGTTACAGCACCCTTTAACGGTCAAGCCAGCCGGCCCTTTACTTATGACACCGGCGCACGCTTGGCACTACTTTGTTGATGCACGTGCGGCTACTGCGCACACAATTCACAAACACAGAAAATATTTTTTTTTTTGTTTGGACTGGAGTGTACTTTGGGGGTTACAGCACCCTTTACCGGTCAATCCAGCCGGCCCTTTACTTATGACACAGGCGCACGCTTGGCACTACTTTGTTGATGCACGTGCGGCTACTGCGCACACAATTCACAAACACAGAAAATTTTTTTTTTTTGGTTTGGACTGGAGTGTACTTTGGGGGCTACAGCACCCTTTAACGGTCAAGCCAGCTGGCCCTTTACTTATGACACAGGCGCACGCTTAACCCTACTTTGTTGATGCACATGCAGCTACTGCGCACACAATTCACAAACACAGAAAATAATTTATTTTTGGTTTGGACTGGAGTGTACTTCGGGGGTTACAGCACCCTTTAACGGTCCAGCCAGCCGGCCCTTTACTTATGACACAGGCGCACACTTGGCACTACTTTGTTGATGGACGTGCGGCTACTCCGCACACAATTCACAAACACAGAAAATAATTTTTTTTTTGGTTTGGACTGGAGTGTACTTTGGGGGTTACAGCACCCTTTAATGGTCAAGCCAGCCATCCCTTTAGTTATGACACAGGCGCACGCTTGGCACTACTTTGTTGATGCACGTGCGGCTACTGCGCACACAATTCACAAACACAGAAAATATTTTTTTTTGGGTTTGGACTGGAGTGTACTTTGGGGGTTACAGCACCCTTTAACGGTCAAGCCAGCCAGCCCTTCACTTATGACACAGGCGCACGCTTGGCACTACTTTGTTGATGCACGTGCGGCTACTGCGCACACAATTCACAAACACAGAAAATAATTTTTTTTTTGGTTTGGACTGGAGTGTACTTTGGGGGTTACAGCACCCTTTAACGGTCAAGCCAGCCGTCCCTTTAGTTATGACACAGGCGCACGCTTGGCACTACTTTGTTGATGCACGTGCGGCTACTGCGCACACAATTCACAAACACAGAAAATATTTTTTTTTTGGTTTGGACTGGAGTGTACTTTGGGGGTTACAGCACCCTTTAACGGTCAAGCCAGCCGGCCCTTCACTTATGACACAGGCGCACGCTTGGCACTACTTTGTTGATGCACGTGCGGCTACTGCGCACACAATTTACAAACACAGAAAATATATATTTTTTTGGTTTGGACTGGAGTGTACTTTGGGAGTTACAGCACCCTTTAACGGTCAAGCCATCCGGCCCTTTAATTATGACACAGGCGCACGCTTGGCACTACTTTGTTGATGCACGTGCGGCTACTGCGCATACAATTCACAAACACAGAAAATAATTTTATTTTTGGTTTGGACTGGAGTGTACTTTGGGGTTACAGCAACCATTAACGGTCAAGCCAGCCGGCCCTTTAATTATGACACAGGCACACGCTTGGCACTACTTTGTTGATGCACGTGCGGCTACTGCGCACACAATTCACAAACACAGAAAACAATTTTTTTTTTTGTTTGGACTGGAGTGTACTTTGGGGGTTACAGCACCCTTTACCGGTCAAGCCAGCCGGCCCTTTACTTATGACACAGGCGCACGCTTGGCACTACTTTGCTGATGCACGTGCGGCTACTGCGCACACAATTCACAAACACAGAAAATTATTTTTTTTTGGTTTGGACTGGAGTGTACTTTGGGGGCTACAGCACCCTTTAACGGTCAAGCCAGCTGGCCCTTTACTTATGACACAGGCGCACGCTTGACACTACTTTGTTGATGCACGTGCAGCTACTGCGCACACAATTCACAAACACAGAAAATAATTTTTTTTTGGTTTGGACTGGAGTGTACTTCGGGGGTTACAGCACCCTTTAACGGTCCAGCCAGCCGGCCCTTTACTTATGACACAGGCGCACACTTGGCACTACTTTGTTGATGGACGTGCGGCTACTCCGCACACAATTCACAAACACAGAAAATATTTTTTTTTTTGGTTTGGACTGGAGTGTACTTTGGGGGTTACAGCACCCTTTAACGGTCAAGCCAGCCGGCCCTTTACTTATGACACAGGCGCACGCTTGGCACTACTTTGTTGATGCACATGCGGCTACTGCGCACACAATTCACAAACACAGAAATATTTTTTTTCTTGTTTGGACTGGAGTGTACTTTGGGGGTTACAGCACCCTTTAACGGTCAAGCCAGCCGGCCCTTTACTTATGACACCGGCGCACGCTTGGCACTACTTTGTTTGTGCACGTGCGGCTACTCCGCACACAATTCACAAACACAGAAAAGATTTTTTTTTTTGGTTTGGACTGGAGTGTACTTTGGGGGTTAAAGCACCCTTTAACGGTCAAGCCAGCCAGCCCTTTACTTATGACACAGGCGCACGCTTGGCACTACTTTGTTGATGCACGTGCGGCTACTGCGCACACAATTCACAAACACAGAAAATAATTTTTTTTTTGGTTTGGACTGGAGTGTACTTTGGGGGTTACAGCACCCTTTAACGGTCAAGCCAGCCGGCACTTTACTTATGACACAGGCGCACGCTTGGCACTACTTTGTTGATGCACGTGCGGCTACTGCGCACACAATTCACAAACACAGAAAATAATTTTTTTTTGGTTTGGACTGGAGTGTACTTTGGGGGTTACAGCACCCTTTAACGGTCAAGCCAGCCGGCCCTTTACTTATGACACAGGCGCACGCTTGGCACTACTTTGTTGATGCACGTGCGGCTACTGCGCACACAATTCACAAACACAGAAAATAATTTTTTTGGTTTGGAGTGTACTTTGGGGCTTACAGCACCCTTTAACGGTCAAGCCAGCTGTCCCTTTAGTTATGACACAGGCGCAAGCTTGGCACTACTTTGTTGATGCACGTGCGGCTACTGCGCACACAATTCACAAACACAGAAAATTTTTTTTTTTTTGGTTTGGACTGGAGTGTACTTTGGGGGTTACAGCACCCATTAACGGTCAAGCCAGCCGGCCCTTTAATTATGACACAGGCACACGCTTGGCACTACTTTGTTGATGCACGTGCGGCTACTGCGCACACAATTCACAAACACAGAAAATAATTTTTTTTTTTGTTTGGACTGGAGTGTACTTTGGGGGTTACAGCACCCTTTACCAGTCAAGCCAGCCGGCCCTTTACTTATGACACAGGCGCACGCTTGGCACTACTTTGTTGATGCACGTGCGGCTACTGCGCACACAATTCACAAACACAGAAAATAATTTTATTGGTTTGGAGTGTACTTTGGTGGTTACAGCACCCTTTAACGGTCAAGCCAGCCGTCCCTTTAGTTATGACACAGGCGCACGCTTGGCACTACTTTGTTGATGCACGTGCGGCTACTGCGCACACAATTCACAAACACAGAAAATATTTTTTTTTTTGGTTTGGACTGGAGTGTACTTTGGGGGTTACAGCACCCATTAATGGTCAAGCCAGCCGGCCCTTTAATTATGACACAGGCACACGCTTGGCACTACTTTGTTGATGCACGTGCGGCTACTGCGCACACAATTCACAAACACAGAAAATAAATTTTTTTTGGTTTGGACTGGAGTGTACTTTGGGGGTTACAGCACCCTTTAACGGTCAAGCCAGCCGGCCCTTTACTTATGACACAGGCGCACGCTTGGCACTACTTTGTTGATGCACGTGCGGCTACTGCGCACACAATTCACAAACACTGAAAATATTTTTTTTTTGGTTTGGACTGGAGTGAACTTTGGGGGTTACAGCACCCTTTAACGGTCAAGCCAGCCAGCCCTTTACTTATGACACAGGCGCACGCTTGGCACTACTTTGTTGATGCACGTGCGGCTACTGCGCACACAATTCACAAACACAGAAAATATATATTTTTTTGTTTGGACTGGAGTGTACTTTGGGGGTTACAGCACCCTTTAACGGTCAAGCCAGCCGGCCCTTTACTTATGACACAGGCGCACGCTTGGCACTACTTTGTTGATGCACGTGCGGCTACTGCGCACACAATTCACAAACACAGAAAACAATTTTTTTTTTTGTTTGGACTGGAGTGTACTTTGGGGGTTACAGCACCCTTTACCGGTCAAGCCAGCCGGCCCTTTACTTATGACACAGGCGCACGCTTGGCACTACTTTGCTGATGCACGTGCGGCTACTGCGCACACAATTCACAAACACAGAAAATTATTTTTTTTTGGTTTGGACTGGAGTGTACTTTGGGGGCTACAGCACCCTTTAACGGTCAAGCCAGCTGGCCCTTTACTTATGACACAGGCGCACGCTTGACACTACTTTGTTGATGCACGTGCAGCTACTGCGCACACAATTCACAAACACAGAAAATAATTTATTTTTGGTTTGGACTGGAGTGTACTTCGGGGGTTACAGCACCCTTTAACGGTCCAGCCAGCCGGCCCTTTACTTATGACACAGGCGCACACTTGGCACTACTTTGTTGATGGACGTGCGGCTACTCCGCACACAATTCACAAACACAGAAAATATTTTTTTTTTTGGTTTGGACTGGAGTGTACTTTGGGGGTTACAGCACCCTTTAACGGTCAAGCCAGCCGGCCCTTTACTTATGACACAGGCGCACGCTTGGCACTACTTTGTTGATGCACATGCGGCTACTGCGCACACAATTCACAAACACAGAAAATATTTTTTTTCTTGTTTGGACTGGAGTGTACTTTGGGGGTTACAGCACCCTTTAACGGTCAAGCCAGCCGGCCCTTTACTTATGACACCGGCGCACGCTTGGCACTACTTTGTTTGTGCACGTGCGGCTACTCCGCACACAATTCACAAATACAGAAAAGATTTTTTTTTTTGGTTTGGACTGGAGTGTACTTTGGGGGTTAAAGCACCCTTTAACGGTCAAGCCAGCCAGCCCTTTACTTATGACACAGGCGCACGCTTGGCACTACTTTGTTGATGCATGTGCGGCTACTGCGCACACAATTCACAAACACAGAAAATAATTTTTTTTTTGGTTTGGACTGGAGTGTACTTTGGGGGTTACAGCACCCTTTAACGGTCAAGCCAGCCGGCACTTTACTTATGACACAGGCGCACGCTTGGCACTACTTTGTTGATGCACGTGCGGCTACTGCGCACACAATTCACAAACACAGAAAATAATTTTTTTTTGGTTTGGACTGGAGTGTACTTTGGGGGTTACAGCACCCTTTAACGGTCAAGCCAGCCGGCCCTTTACTTATGACACAGGCGCACGCTTGGCACTACTTTGTTGATGCACGTGCGGCTACTGCGCACACAATTCACAAACACAGAAAATAATTTTTTTGGTTTGGAGTGTACTTTGGGGCTTACAGCACCCTTTAACGGTCAAGCCAGCCATCCCTTTAGTTATGACAGAGGCGCACGCTTGGCACTACTTTGTTGATGCACGTGCGGCTACTGCGCACACAATTCACAAACACAGAAAATATTTTTTTTTTGGTTTGGACTGGAGTGTACTTTGGGGGTTACAGCACCCTTTAACGGTCAAGCCAGCCGGCCCTTCACTTATGACACAGGCGCATGCTTGGCACTACTTTGTTGATGCACGTGCGGCTACTGCGCACACAATTCACAAACACAGAAAATTATTTTTTTTTGGTTTGGACTGGAGTGTACTTTGGGAGTTACAGCACCCTTTAACGGTCAAGCCAGCCGACCCTTTAATTATGACACAGGCGCACGTTTGGCACTACTTTGTTGATGCACGTGCAGCTACTGCGCACACAATTCACAAACACAGAAAATAATTTTATTTTTGGTTTGGACTGGAGTGTACTTTGGGGGTTACAGCACCCTTTAACGGTCAAGCCAGCCAGCCCTTTACTTATGACACAGGCGCACGCTTGGCACTACTTTGTTGATGCACGTGCGGCTACTGCGCACACAATTCACAAACACAGAAAATTATTTTTTTTTGGTTTGGACTGGAGTGTACTTTGGGGGTTACAGCACCCTTTAACGGTCAAGCCAGCCGGCCCTTTAATTATGACACACGCACACGCTTGGCACTACTTTGTTGATGCACGTGCGGCTACTGCGCACACAATTCACAAACACAGAAAATAATTTTTTTTTTGGTTTGGACTGGAGTGTACTTTGGGGGTTACAGCACCCTTTAACGGTCAAGCCAGCCGGCCCTTTACTTATGACACAGGCGCACGCTTGGCACTACTTTGTTGATGCATGAGCGGCTACTGCGCACACAATTCACAAACACAGAAAATATTTTTTTTTTTGTTTGGACTGGAGTGTACTTTGGGGGTTACAGCACCCTTTAACGGTCAAGCCAGCCATCCCTTTAGTTATGACACAGGCGCAAGCTTGGCACTACTTTGTTGATGCACGTGCGGCTACTGCGCACACAATTCACAAACACAGAAAATTTTTTTTTTTTTGGTTTGGACTGGAGTGTACTTTGGCGGTTACAGCACCCATTAACGGTCAAGCCAGCCGGCCCTTTAATTATGACACAGGCACACGCTTGGCACTACTTTGTTGATGCACGTGCGGCTACTGCGCACACAATTCACAAACACAGAAAATAATTTTTTTTTTTGTTTGGACTGGAGTGTACTTTGGGGGTTACAGCACCCTTTACCAGTCAAGCCAGCCGGCCCTTTACTTATGACACAGGCGCACGCTTGGCACTACTTTGTTGATGCACGTGCGGCTACTGCGCACACAATTCACAAACACAGAAAATAATTTTATTGGTTTGGAGTGTACTTTGGTGGTTACAGCACCCTTTAACGGTCAAGCCAGCCGTCCCTTTAGTTATGACACAGGCGCACGCTTGGCACTACTTTGTTGATGCACGTGCGGCTACTGCGCACACAATTCACAAACACAGCAAATATTTTTTTTTTTGGTTTGGACTGGAGTGTACTTTGGGGGTTACAGCACCCATTAACGGTCAAGCCAGCCGGCCCTTTAATTATGACACAGGCACACGCTTGGCACTACTTTGTTGATGCACGTGCGGCTACTGCGCACACAATTCACAAACACAGAAAATAAATTTTTTTTGGTTTGGACTGGAGTGTACTTTGGGGGTTACAGCACCCTTTAACGGTCAAGCCAGCCGGCCCTTTACTTATGACACAGGCGCACGCTTGGCACTACTTTGTTGATGCACGTGCGGCTACTGCGCACACAATTCACAAACACTGAAAATATTTTTTTTTTGGTTTGGACTGGAGTGAACTTTGGGGGTTACAGCACCCTTTAACGGTCAAGCCAGCCAGCCCTTTACTTATGACACAGGCGCACGCTTGGCACTACTTTGTTGATGCACGTGCGGCTACTGCGCACACAATTCACAAACACAGAAAATATATATTTTTTTTGTTTGGACTGGAGTGTACTTTGGGGGTTACAGCACCCTTTAACGGTCAAGCCAGCCGGCCCTTTACTTATGACACAGGCGCACGCTTGGCACTACTTTGTTGAAGCACGTGCGGCTACAGCGCACACAATTCACAAACACAGAAAATTATTTTTTTTTTGGTTTGGACTGGAGTGTACTTTGGGGGTTACAGCACCCTTTAACGGTCAAGCCAGCTGGCCCCTTACTTATGACACAGGCGCACGCTTGGCACTACTTTGTTGATGCACGTGCGGCTACTGCGCACACAATTCACAAACACAGAAAAAAAATTTTTTTTGGTTTGGACTAGAGTGTACTTTGGGGGTTACAGCATCCTTTAACGGTCAAGCTAGCCGGCCCTTTACTTATGACACCGGCGCATGCTTGGCACTACTTTGTTGATGCACGTGCGGCTACTGCGCACACAATTCACAAACACAGAAAATAATTTTATTGGTTTGGAGTGTACTTTGGGGGTTACAGCACCCTTTAACGGTCAAGCCAGCCGTCCCTTTAGTTATGACACAGGCGCACGCTTGGCACTACTTTGTTGATGCACGTGCGGCTACTGCGCACACAATTCACAAACACAGAAAATATTTTTTTTTTGGTTTGGACTGGAGTGTACTTTGGGGGTTACAGCACCCACTAACGGTCAAGCCAGCCGGCCCTTTAATTATGACACAGGCACACGCTTGGCACTACTTTGTTGATGCACGTGCGGCTACTGCGCACACAATTCACAAACACAGAAAATAATTTTTTTTTTTGTTTGGACTGGAGTGTACTTTGGGGGTTACAGCACCCTTTACCGGTCAAGCCAGCCGGCCCTTTACTTATGACACAGGCGCACGCTTGGCACTAGTTTGTTGATGCACGTGCGGCTACTGCGCACACAATTCACAAACACAGAAAATTATTTTTTTTTTGGTTTGGACTGGAGTCTACTTTGGGGGCTACAGCACCCTTTTAACGGTCAAGCCAGCTGGCCCTTTACTTATGACACAGGCGCACGCTTGACCCTACTTTGTTGATGCACGTGCAGCTACTGCGCACACAATTCACAAACACAGAAAATAATTTTTTTTTGGTTTGGACTGGAGTGTACTTCGGGGGTTACAGCACCCTTTAACGGTCCAGCCAGCCGGCCCTTTACTTATGACACAGGCGCACGCTTGGCACTACTTTGTTGATGCACGTGCATCTACTGCGCACACAATTCACAAACACAGAAAATAATTTTATTGGTTTGGAGTGTACTTTGGGGGTTACAGCACCCTTTAACGGTCAAGCCAGCCGTCCCTTTAGTTATGACACAGGCGCACGCTTGGCACTACTTTGTTGATGCACGTGCGGCTACTGCGCACACAATTCACAAACACAGAAAACAATTTTTTTTTTTGTTTGGACTGGAGTGTACTTTGGGGGTTACAGCACCCTTTACTGGTCAAGCCAGCCGGCCCTTTACTTATGACACAGGCGCACGCTTGGCACTACTTTGCTGATGCACGTGCGGCTACTGCGCACACAATTCACAAACACAGAAAATTATTTTTTTTTGGTTTGGACTGGAGTGTACTTTGGGGGCTACAGCACCCTTTAACGGTCAAGCCAGCTGGCCCTTTACTTATGACACAGGCGCACGCTTGACACTACTTTGTTGATGCACGTGCAGCTACTGCGCACACAATTCACAAACACAGAAAATAATTTTTTTTTGGTTTGGACTGGAGTGTACTTCGGGGGTTACAGCACCCTTTAACGGTCCAGCCAGCCGGCCCTTTACTTATGACACAGGCGCACACTTGGCACTACTTTGTTGATGGACGTGCGGCTACTCCGCACACAATTCACAAACACAGAAAATATTTTTTTTTTTGGTTTGGACTGGAGTGTACTTTGGGGGTTACAGCACCCTTTAACGGTCAAGCCAGCCGGCCCTTTACTTATGACACAGGCGCCCGCTTGGCACTACTTTGTTGATGCACATGCGGCTACTGCGCACACAATTCACAAACACAGAAAATATTTTTTTTCTTGTTTGGACTGGAGTGTACTTTGGGGGTTACAGCACCCTTTAACGGTCAAGCCAGCCGGCCCTTTACTTATGACACCGGCGCACGCTTGGCACTACTTTGTTTGTGCACGTGCGGCTACTCCGCACACAATTCACAAACACAGAAAAGATTTTTTTTTTTGGTTTGGACTGGAGTGTACTTTGGGGGTTAAAGCACCCTTTAACGGTCAAGCCAGCCAGCCCTTTACTTATGACACAGGCGCACGCTTGGCACTACTTTGTTGATGCACGTGCGGCTACTGCGCACACAATTCACAAACACAGAAAATAATTTTTTTTTTGGTTTGGACTGGAGTGTACTTTGGGGGTTACAGCACCCTTTAACGGTCAAGCCAGCCGGCACTTTACTTATGACACAGGCGCACGCTTGGCACTACTTTGTTGATGCACGTGCGGCTACTGCGCACACAATTCACAAACACAGAAAATAATTTTTTTTTGGTTTGGACTGGAGTGTACTTTGGGGGTTACAGCACCCTTTAACGGTCAAGCCAGCCGGCCCTTTACTTATGACACAGGCGCACGCTTGGCACTACTTTGTTGATGCACGTGCGACTACTGCGCACACAATTCACAAACACAGAAAATAATTTTTTTGGTTTGGAGTGTACTTTGGGGCTTACAGCACCCTTTAACGGTCAAGCCAGCCATCCCTTTAGTTATGACAGAGGCGCACGCTTGGCACTACTTTGTTGATGCACGTGCGGCTACTGCGCACACAATTCACAAACACAGAAAATATTTTTTTTTTGGTTTGGACTGGAGTGTACTTTGGGGGTTACAGCACCCTTTAACGGTCAAGCCAGCCGGCCCTTCACTTATGACACAGGCGCACGCTTGGCACTACTTTGTTGATGCACGTGCGGCTACTGCGCACACAATTCACAAACACAGAAAATATATATTTTTTTGGTTTGGACTGGAGTGTACTTTGGGAGTTACAGCACCCTTTAACGGTCAAGCCAGCCGACCCTTTAATTATGACACAGGCGCACGTTTGGCACTACTTTGTTGATGCACGTGCAGCTACTGCGCACACAATTCACAAACACAGAAAATAATTTTATTTTTGGTTTGGACTGGAGTGTACTTTGGGGGTTACAGCACCCTTTAACGGTCAAGCCAGCCAGCCCTTTACTTATGACACAGGCGCACGCTTGGCACTACTTTGTTGATGCACGTGCGGCTACTGCGCACACAATTCACAAACACAGAAAATTATTTTTTTTTGGTTTGGACTGGAGTGTACTTTGGGGGTTACAGCACCCTTTAACGGTCAAGCCAGCCGGCCCTTTAATTATGACACACGCACACGCTTGGCACTACTTTGTTGATGCACGTGCGGCTACTGCGCACACAATTCACAAACACAGAAAATTATTTTTTTTTTGGTTTGGACTGGAGTGTACTTTGGGGGTTACAGCACCCTTTAACGGTCAAGCCAGCTGGCCCCTTACTTATGACACAGGCGCACGCTTGGCACTACTTTGTTGATGCACGTGCGGCTACTGCGCACACAATTCACAAACACAGAAAAAAAATTTTTTTTGGTTTGGACTAGAGTGTACTTTGGGGGTTACAGCATCCTTTAACGGTCAAGCTAGCCGGCCCTTTACTTATGACACCGGCGCACGCTTGGCACTACTTTGTTGATGCACGTGCGGCTACTGCGCACACAATTCACAAACACAGAAAATAATTTTATTGGTTTGGAGTGTACTTTGGGGGTTACAGCACCCTTTAACGGTCAAGCCAGCTGTCCCTTTAGTTATGACACAGGCGCACGCTTGGCACTACTTTGTTGATGCACGTGCGGCTACTGCGCACACAATTCACAAACACAGAAAATATTTTTTTTTTGGTTTGGACTGGAGTGTACTTTGGGGGTTACAGCACCCAGTAACGGTCAAGCCAGCCGGCCCTTTAATTATGACACAGGCACACGCTTGGCACTACTTTGTTGATGCACGTGCGGCTACTGCGCACACAATTCACAAACACAGAAAATAATTTTTTTTTTTGTTTGGACTGGAGTGTACTTTGGGGGTTACAGCACCCTTTACCGGTCAAGCCAGCCGGCCCTTTACTTATGACACAGGCGCACGCTTGGCACTACTTTGTTGATGCACGTGCGGCTACTGCGCACACAATTCACAAACACTGAAAATTATTTTTTTTTTGGTTTGGACTGGAGTCTACTTTGGGGGCTACAGCACCCTTTTAACGGTCAAGCCAGCTGGCCCTTTACTTATGACACAGGCGCACGCTTGACCCTACTTTGTTGATGCACGTGCAGCTACTGCGCACACAATTCACAAACACAGAAAATAATTTTTTTTTGGTTTGGACTGGAGTGTACTTCGGGGGTTACAGCACCCTTTAACGGTCCAGCCAGCCGGCCCTTTACTTATGACACAGGCGCACGCTTGGCACTACTTTGTTGATGCACGTGCATCTACTGCGCACACAATTCACAAACACAGAAAATAATTTTATTGGTTTGGAGTGTACTTTGGGGGTTACAGCACCCTTTAACGGTCAAGCCAGCCGTCCCTTTAGTTATGACACAGGCGCACGCTTGGCACTACTTTGTTGATGCACGTGCGGCTACTGCGCACACAATTCACAAACACAGAAAACAATTTTTTTTTTTGTTTGGACTGGAGTGTACTTTGGGGGTTACAGCACCCTTTACCGGTCAAGCCAGCCGGCCCTTTACTTATGACACAGGCGCACGCTTGGCACTACTTTGCTGATGCACGTGCGGCTACTGCGCACACAATTCACAAACACAGAAAATTATTTTTTTTTGGTTTGGACTGGAGTGTACTTTGGGGGCTACAGCACCCTTTAACGGTCAAGCCAGCTGGCCCTTTACTTATGACACAGGCGCACGCTTGACACTACTTTGTTGATGCACATGCAGCTACTGCGCACACAATTCACAAACACAGAAAATAATTTTTTTTTGGTTTGGACTGGAGTGTACTTCGGGGGTTACAGCACCCTTTAACGGTCCAGCCAGCCGGCCCTTTACTTATGACACAGGCGCACACTTGGCACTACTTTGTTGATGGACGTGCGGCTACTCCGCACACAATTCACAAACACAGAAAATATTTTTTTTTTTGGTTTGGACTGGAGTGTACTTTGGGGGTTACAGCACCCTTTAACGGTCAAGCCTGCCGGCCCTTTACTTATGACACAGGCGCACGCTTGGCACTACTTTGTTGATGCACATGCGGCTACTGCGCACACAATTCACAAACACAGAAAATATTTTTTTTCTTGTTTGGACTGGAGTGTACTTTGGGGGTTACAGCACCCTTTAACGGTCAAGCCAGCCGGCCCTTTACTTATGACACCGGCGCACGCTTGGCACTACTTTGTTTGTGCACGTGCGGCTACTCCGCACACAATTCACAAACACAGAAAAGATTTTTTTTTTTGGTTTGGACTGGAGTGTACTTTGGGGGTTAAAGCACCCTTTAACGGTCAAGCCAGCCAGCCCTTTACTTATGACACAGGCGCACGCTTGGCACTACTTTGTTGATGCACGTGCGGCTACTGCGCACACAATTCACAAACACAGAAAATAATTTTTTTTTTGGTTTGGACTGGAGTGTACTTTGGGGGTTACAGCACCCTTTAACGGTCAAGCCAGCCGGCACTTTACTTATGACACAGGCGCACGCTTGGCACTACTTTGTTGATGCACGTGCGGCTACTGCGCACACAATTCACAAACACAGAAAATAATTTTTTTTTGGTTTGGACTGGAGTGTACTTTGGGGGTTACAGCACCCTTTAACGGTCAAGCCAGCCGGCCCTTTACTTATGACACAGGCGCACGCTTGGCACTACTTTGTTGATGCACGTGCGACTACTGCGCACACAATTCACAAACACAGAAAATAATTTTTTTGGTTTGGAGTGTACTTTGGGGCTTACAGCACCCTTTAACGGTCAAGCCAGCCATCCCTATAGTTATGACAGAGGCGCACGCTTGGCACTACTTTGTTGATGCACGTGCGGCTACTGCGCACACAATTCACAAACACAGAAAATATTTTTTTTTTGGTTTGGACTGGAGTGTACTTTGGGGGTTACAGCACCCTTTAACGGTCAAGCCAGCCGGCCCTTCACTTATGACACAGGCGCACGCTTGGCACTACTTTGTTGATGCACGTGCGGCTACTGCGCACACAATTCACAAACACAGAAAATATATATTTTTTTGGTTTGGACTGGAGTGTACTTTGGGAGTTACAGCACCCTTTAATGGTCAAGCCAGCCGACCCTTTAATTATGACACAGGCGCACGTTTGGCACTACTTTGTTGATGCACGTGCAGCTACTGCGCACACAATTCACAAACACAGAAAATAATTTTATTTTTGGTTTGGACTGGAGTGTACTTTGGGGGTTACAGCACCCTTTAACGGTCAAGCCAGCCAGCCCTTTACTTATGACACAGGCGCACGCTTGGCACTACTTTGTTGATGCACGTGCGGCTACTGCGCACACAATTCACAAACACAGAAAATTATTTTTTTTTGGTTTGGACTGGAGTGTACTTTGGGGGTTACAGCACCCTTTAACGGTCAAGCCAGCCGGCCCTTTAATTATGACACACGCACACGCTTGGCACTACTTTGTTGATGCACGTGCGACTACTGCGCACACAATTCACAAACACAGAAAATAATTTTTTTTTTGGTTTGGACTGGAGTGTACTTTGGGGGTTACAGCACCCTTTAACGGTCAAGCCAGCCGGCCCTTTACTTATGACACAGGCGCACGCTTGGCACTACTTTGTTGATGCATGAGCGGCTACTGCGCACACAATTCACAAACACAGAAAATATTTTTTTTTTTGTTTGGACTGGAGTGTACTTTGGGGGTTACAGCACCCTTTAACGGTCAAGCCAGCCGTCCCTTTAGTTATGACACAGGCGCACGCTTGGCACTACTTTGTTGATGCACGTGCGGCTACTGAGCACACAATTCACAAACACAGAAAAATTTTTTTTTTTTGGTTTGGACTGGAGTGTACTTTGGGGGTTACAGCACCCATTAACGGTCAAGCCAGCCGGCCCTTTAATTATGACACAGGCACACGCTTGGCACTACTTTGTTGATGCACGTGCGGCTACTGCGCACACAATTCACAAACACAGAAAATAATTTTTTTTTTTGTTTGGACTGGAGTGTACTTTGGGGGTTACAGCACCCTTTACCAGTCAAGCCAGCCGGCCCTTTACTTATGACACAGGCGCACGCTTGGCACTACTTTGTTGATGCACGTGCGGCTACTGCGCACACAATTCACAAACACAGAAAATAATTTTATTGGTTTGGAGTGTACTTTGGTGGTTACAGCACCCTTTAACGGTCAAGCCAGCCGTCCCTTTAGTTATGACACAGGCGCACGCTTGGCACTACTTTGTTGATGCACGTGCGGCTACTGCGCACACAATTCACAAACACAGAAAATATTTTTTTTTTTGGTTTGGACTGGAGTGTACTTTGGGGGTTACAGCACCCATTAACGGTCAAGCCAGCTGGCCCTTTAATTATGACACAGGCACACGCTTGGCACTACTTTGTTGATGCACGTGCGGCTACTGCGCACACAATTCACAAACACAGAAAATAATTTTTTTTTGGTTTGGACTGGAGTGTACTTTGGGGGTTACAGCACCCTTTAACGGTCAAGCCAGCCGGCCCTTTACTTATGACACAGGCGCACGCTTGGCACTACTTTGTTGATGCACGTGCGGCTACTGCGCACACAATTCACAAACACTGAAAATATTTTTTTTTTGGTTTGGACTGGAGTGAACTTTGGGGGTTACAGCACCCTTTAACGGTCAAGCCAGCCAGCCCTTTACTTATGACACAGGCGCACGCTTGGCACTACTTTGTTGATGCACGTGCGGCTACTGCGCACACAATTCACAAACACAGAAAATATATATTTTTTTTGTTTGGACTGGAGTGTACTTTGGGGGTTACAGCACCCTTTAACGGTCAAGCCAGCCGGCCCTTTACTTATGACACAGGCGCACGCTTGGCACTACTTTGTTGATGCACGTGCGGCTACTGCGCACACAATTCACAAACACAGAAAAAAATTTTTTTTTGGTTTGGACTGGAGTGTACTTTGGGGGTTACAGCATCCTTTAACGGTCAAGCTAGCCGGCCCTTTACTTATGACACCGGCGCACGCTTGGCACTACTTTGTTGATGCACGTGCGGCTACTGCGCACACAATTCACAAACACAGAAAATAATTTTATTGGTTTGGAGTGTACTTTGGGGGTTACAGCACCCTTTAACGGTCAAGCCAGCCGTCCCTTTAGTTATGACACAGGCGCACGCTTGGCACTACTTTGTTGATGCACGTGCGGCTACTGCGCACACAATTCACAAACACAGAAAATATTTTTTTTTTTGGTTTGGACTGGAGTGTACTTTGGGGGTTACAGCACCCACTAACGGTCAAGCCAGCCGGCCCTTTAATTATGACACAGGCACACGCTTGGCACTACTTTGTTGATGCACGTGCGGCTACTGCGCACACAATTCACAAACACAGAAAATAATTTTTTTTTTTGTTTGACTGGAGTGTACTTTGGGGGTTACAGCACCCTTTACCGGTCAAGCCAGCCGGCCCTTTACTTATGACACAGGCGCACGCTTGGCACTACTTTGTTGATGCACGTGCGGCTACTGCGCACACAATTCACAAACACAGAAAATTATTTTTTTTTTGGTTTGGACTGGAGTCTACTTTGGGGGCTACAGCACCCTTTTAACGGTCAAGCCAGCTGGCCCTTTACTTATGACACAGGCGCACGCTTGACCCTACTTTGTTGATGCACGTGCAGCTACTGCGCACACAATTCACAAACACAGAAAATAATTTTATTGGTTTGGAGTGTACTTTGGGGGTTACAGCACCCTTTAACGGTCAAGCCAGCCGTCCCTTTAGTTATGACACAGGCGCACGCTTGGCACTACTTGTTTGATGCACGTGCGGCTACTGCGCACACAATTCACAAACACAGAAAATAATTTTTTTTTTGGTTTGGACTGGAGTTTACTTTGGGGGTTACAGCACCCTTTAACGGTCAAGCCAGCCGGCCCTTTACTTATGACACAGGCGCACGCTTGGCACTACTTTGTTGATGCACGTGCGGCTACTGCGCACACAATTCACAAACACAGAAAATAATTTTTTTTTGGTTTGGACTGGAGTGTACTTTGGGGGTTACAGCACCCTTTAACGGTCAAGCCAGCCGGCCCTTTACTTATGACACAGGCACACGCTTGGCACTACTTTGTTGATGCACGTGCGGCTACTGCGCACACAATTCACTAACACAGAAAATAATTTTTTTTTTGGTTTAGACTGGAGTGTACTTTGGGGGTTACAGCACCCTTTAATGGTCAAGCCAGCCGGCCCTTTACTTATGACACAGGCGCACGCTTGGCACTACTTTGTTGATGCACGTGCAGCTACTGCGCACACAATTCACAAACACAGAAAATAATTTTTTTTTGGTTTGGACTGGAGTGTACTTTGGGGGTTACAGCACCCTTTAACGGTCAAGCCAGCCGGCCCTTTACTTATGACACAGGCGCACGCTTGGCACTACTTTGTTGATGCACGTGCGGCTACTGCGCACACAATTCACAAACACAGAAAATAATTTTTTTGGTTTGGAGTGTACTTTGGGGCTTACAGCACCCTTTAACGGTCAAGCCAGCCGTCCCTTTAGTTATGACACAGGCGCACGCTTGGCACTACTTTGTTGATGCACGTGCGGCTACTGCGCACACAATTCACAAACACAGAAAATATTTTTTTTTTGGTTTGGACTGGAGTGTACTTTGGGGGTTACAGCACCCTTTAACGGTCAAGCCAGCCGGCCCTTCACTTATGACACAGGCGCACGCTTGGCACTACTTTGTTGATGCACGTGCGGCTACTGCGCACACAATTCACAAACACAGAAAATATATATTTTTTTGGTTTGGACTGGAGTGTACTTTGGGAGTTACAGCACCCTTTAACGGTCAAGCCAGCTGGCCCTTTAATTATGACACAGGCGCACGCTTGGCACTACTTTGTTGATGCACGTGCGGCTACTGCGCACACAATTCACAAACACAGAAAATATATATTTTTTTGGTTTGGACTGGAGTGTACTTTGGGAGTTACAGCACCCTTTAACGGTCAAGCCAGCTGGCCCTTTAATTATGACACAGGCGCACGCTTGGCACTACTTTGTTGATGCACGTGCGGCTACTGCGCACACAATTCACAAACACAGAAAATAATTTTTTTTTTTGTTTGGACTGGAGTGTACTTTGGGGGTTACAGCACCCTTTACCGGTCAAGCCAGCCGGCCCTTTACTTATGACACAGGCGCACGCTTGGCACTACTTTGTTGATGCACGTGCGGCTACTGCGCACACAATTCACAAACACAGAAAATTATTTTTTTTTTGGTTTGGACAGGAGTGTACTTTGGGGGCTACAGCACCCTTTAACGGTCAAGCCAGCTGGCCCTTTACTTATGACACAGGCGCACGCTTGACCCTACTTTGTTGATGCACGTGCAGCTACTGCGCACACAATTCACAAACACAGAAAATAATTTTTTTTTGGTTTGGACTGGAGTGTACTTCGGGGGT
This sequence comes from Taudactylus pleione, assembly GCA_031769625.1. NCBI lineage: Eukaryota > Metazoa > Chordata > Amphibia > Anura > Myobatrachidae > Taudactylus > Taudactylus pleione. The sequence goes on from JAUIMM010000014.1 coordinate 31,468,772, forward strand.
TACAGCACCCTTTAACGGTCCAGCCAGCCGCCCTTTACTTATGACACAGGCGCACGCTTGGCACTACTTTGTTGATGCACGTGCATCTACTGCGCACACAATTCACAAACACAGAAAATAATTTTATTAGTTTGGAGTGTACTTTGGGGGTTACAGCACCCTTTAACGGTCAAGCCAGCCATCCCTTTAGTTATGACACAGGCGCACGCTTGGCACTACTTTGTTGATGCACGTGCGGCTACTGCGCACACAATTCACAAACACAGAAAATAATTTTTTTTTTGGTTTGGACTGGAGTGTACTTTGGGGGTTACAGCACCCTTTAACGGTCAAGCCAGCCGGCCCTTTACTTATGACACAGGCGCACGCTTGGCACTACTTTGTTGATGCACGAGCGGCTACTGCGCACACAATTCACAAACACAGAAAATATATATTTTTTTTTTTGGACTGGAGTGTACTTTGGGGGTTACAGCACCCTTTAATGGTCAAGCCAGCCGTCCCTTTAGTTATGACTCAGGCGCACGCTTGGCACTACTTTGTTGATGCACGTGCGGCTACTGCGCACACAATTCACAAACACAGAAAATATTTTTTTTTTTGGTTTGGACTGGAGTGTACTTTGGGGGTTACAGCACCCTTTAACGGTCAAGCCAGCCGGCCCTTTACTTATGACACAGGCGCACGCTTGGCACTACTTTGTTGATGCACGTGCGGCTACTGCGCACACAATTCACAAACACAGAAAATAATTTTTTTGGTTTGGAGTGTACTTTGGGGCTTACAGCACCCTTTAACGGTCAAGCCAGCCATCCCTTTAGTTATGACACAGGCGCACGCTTGGCACTACTTTGTTGATGCACGTGCGGCTACTGCGCACACAATTCACAAACACAGAAAATATTTTTTTTTTGGTTTGGACTGGAGTGTACTTTGGGGGTTACAGCACCCTTTAACGGTCAAGCCAGCCGGCCCTTCACTTATGACACAGGCGCACGCTTGGCACTACTTTGTTGATGCACGTGCGGCTACTGCGCACACAATTCACAAACACAGAAAATATATATTTTTTTGGTTTGGACTGGAGTGTACTTTGGGAGTTACAGCACCCTTTAACGGTCAAGCCAGCTGGCCCTTTAATTATGACACAGGCGCACGCTTGGCACTACTTTGTTGATGCACGTGCGGCTACTGCGCACACAATTCACAAACACAGAAAATAATTTTATTTTTGGTTTGGACTGGAGTGTACTTTGGGGGTTACAGCACCCATTAACGGTCAAGCCAGCCGGCCCTTTAATTATGACACAGGCACACGCTTGGCACTACTTTGTTGATGCACGTGCGGCTACTGCGCACACAATTCACAAACACAGAAAATAATTTTTTTTTTGTTTGGACTGGAGTGTACTTTGGGGGTTACAGCACCCTTTACCGGTCAAGCCAGCCGGCCCTTTACTTATGACACAGGCGCACGCTTGGCACTACTTTGTTGATGCACGTGCGGCTACTGCGCACACAATTCACAAACACAGAAAATTATTTTTTTTTTGGTTTGGACAGGAGTGTACTTTGGGGGCTACAGCACCCTTTAACGGTCAAGCCAGCTGGCCCTTTACTTATGACACAGGCGCACGCTTGACCCTACTTTGTTGATGCACGTGCAGCTACTGCGCACACAATTCACAAACACAGAAAATAATTTTTTTTTGGTTTGGACTGGAGTGTACTTCGGGGGTTACAGCACCCTTTAACGGTCCAGCCAGCCGCCCTTTACTTATGACACAGGCGCACGCTTGGCACTACTTTGTTGATGCACGTGCATCTACTGCGCACACAATTCACAAACACAGAAAATAATTTTATTAGTTTGGAGTGTACTTTGGGGGTTACAGCACCCTTTAACGGTCAAGCCAGCCATCCCTTTAGTTATGACACAGGCGCACGCTTGGCACTACTTTGTTGATGCACGTGCGGCTACTGCGCACACAATTCACAAACACAGAAAATAATTTTTTTTTTGGTTTGGACTGGAGTTTACTTTGGGGTTTACAGCACCCTTTAACGGTCAAGCCAGCCGGCCCTTTACTTATGACACAGGCACACGCTTGGCACTACTTTGTTGATGCACGTGCGGCTACTGCGCACACAATTCACATACACAGAAAATAATTTTTTTTTTGGATTGGACTGGAGTGTACTTTGGGGGTTACAGCACCCTTTAACGGTCAAGCCAGCCGGCCCTTTACTTATGACACAGGCGCACGCTTGGCACTACTTTGTTGATGCACGAGCGGCTACTGCGCACACAATTCACAAACACAGAAAATATATATATTTTTTTTTGGACTGGAGTGTACTTTGGGGGTTACAGCACCCTTTAATGGTCAAGCCAGCCGTCCCTTTAGTTATGACTCAGGCGCACGCTTGGCACTACTTTGTTGATGCACGTGCGGCTACTGCGCACACAATTCACAAACACAGAAAATATTTTTTTTTTTGGTTTGGACTGGAGTGTACTTTGGGGGTTACAGCACCCATTAACGGTCAAGCCAGCCGGCCCTTTAATTATGACACAGGCACACGCTTGGCACTACTTTGTTGATGCACGTGCGGCTACTGCGCACACAATTCACAAACACAGAAAATAATTTTTTTTTTGTTTGGACTGGAGTGTACTTTGGGGGTTACAGCACCCTTTACCGGTCAAGCCAGCCGGCCCTTTACTTATGACACAGGCGCACGCTTGGCACTACTTTGTTGATGCACGTGCGGCTACTGCGCACACAATTCACAAACACAGAAAATAATTTTATTGGTTTGGAGTGTACTTTGGTGGTTACAGCACCCTTTAACGGTCAAGCCAGCTGTCCCTTTAGTTATGACACAGGCGCACGCTTGGCACTACTTTGTTGATGCACGTGCGGCTACTGCGCACACAATTCACAAACACAGAAAATATTTTTTTTTTTGGTTTGGACTGGAGTGTACTTTGGGGGTTACAGCACCCATTAACGGTCAAGCCAGCCGGCCCTTTAATTATGACACAGGCACACGCTTGGCACTACTTTGTTGATGCACGTGCGGCTACTGCGCACACAATTCACAAACACAGAAAATAATTTTTTTTTTGGTTTGGACTGGAGTGTACTTTGGGGGTTACAGCACCCTTTAACGGTCAAGCCAGCCGGCCCTTTACTTATGACACAGGCGCACGCTTGGCACTACTTTGTTGATGCACGTGCGGCTACTGCGCACACAATTCACAAACACTGAAAATATTTTTTTTTTGGTTTGGACTGGAGTGAAATTTGGGGGTTACAGCACCCTTTAACGGTCAAGCAAGCCAGCCCTTTACTTATGACACAGGCGCACGCTTGGCACTACTTTGTTGATGCACGTGCGGCTACTGCGCACACAATTCACAAACACAGAAAATATATATTTTTTTTGTTTGGACTGGAGTGTACTTTGGGGGTTACAGCACCCTTTAACGGTCAAGCCAGCCGGCCCTTTACTTATGACACAGGCGCACGCTTGGCACTACTTTGTTGATGCACGTGCGGCTACTGCGCACACAATTCACAAACACAGAAAATAATTTTATTTTTGGTTTGGACTGGAGTGTACTTTGGGGGTTACAGCACCCATTAACGGTCAAGCCAGCCGGCCCTTTAATTATGACACAGGCACATGCTTGGCACTACTTTGTTGATGCACGTGCGGCTACTGCGCACACAATTCACAAACACAGAAAATATTTTTTTTTTTGTTTGGACTGGAGTGTACTTTGGGGGTTACAGCACCCTTTACCGGTCAAGCCAGCCGGCCCTTTACTTATGACACAGGCGCACGCTTGGCACTACTTTGTTGATGCACGTGCGGCTACTGCGCACACAATTCACAAACACAGAAAATTATTTTTTTTTTGGTTTGGACAGGAGTGTACTTTGGGGGCTACTGCACCCTTTAACGGTCAAGCCAGCAGGCCCTTTACATATGACACAGGCGCACGCTTGACCCTACTTTGTTGATGCACGTGCAGCTACTGCGCACACAATTCACAAACAGAAAATAATTTTTTTTTGGTTTGGACTGGAGTGTACTTCAGGGGTTACAGCACCCTTTAACGGTCCAGCCAGCCGGCCCTTTACTTATGACACAGGCGCACGCTTGGCACTACTTTGTTGATGCACGTGCATCTACTGCGCACACAATTCACAAACACAGAAAATAATTTTATTAGTTTGGAGTGTACTTTGGGGGTTACAGCACCCTTTAATGGTCAAGCCAGCCATCCCTTTAGTTATGACACAGGCGCACGCTTGGCACTACTTTGTTGATGCACGTGCGGCTACTGCGCACACAATTCACAAACACAGAAAATAATTTTTTTTTTGGTTTGGACTGGAGTTTACTTTGGGGGTTACAGCACCCTTTAACGGTCAAGCCAGCCGGCCCTTTACTTATGACACAGGCACACGCTTGGCACTACTTTGTTGATGCACGTGCGGCTACTGCGCACACAATTCACATACACAGAAAATAATTTTTTTTTTGGTTTGGACTGGAGTGTACTTTGGGGGTTACAGCACCCTTTAACGGTCAAGCCAGCCGGCCCTTTACTTATGACACAGGCGCACGCTTGGCACTACTTTGTTGATGCACGAGCGGCTACTGCGCACACAATTCACAAACACAGAAAATATTTTTTTTTTGTTTGGACTGGAGTGTACTTTGGGGGTTACAGCACCCTTTAATGGTCAAGCCAGCCGTCCCTTTAGTTATGACTCAGGCGCACGCTTGGCACTACTTTGTTGATGCACGTGCGGCTACTGCGCACACAATTCACAAACACAGAAAAAATTTTTTTTTTTGGTTTGGACTGGAGTGTACTTTGGGGGTTACAGCACCCATTAACGGTCAAGCCAGCCGGCCCTTTAATTATGACACAGGCACACGCTTGGCACTACTTTGTTGATGCACGTGCGGCTACTGCGCACACAATTCACAAACACAGAAAATAATTTTTTTTTTTGTTTGGACTGGAGTGTACTTTGGGGGTTACAGCACCCTTTACCGGTCAAGCCAGCCGGCCCTTTACTTATGACACAGGCGCACGCTTGGCACTACTTTGTTGATGCACGTGCGGCTACTGCGCACACAATTCACAAACACAGAAAATAATTTTATTGGTTTGGAGTGTACTTTGGTGGTTACAGCACCCTTTAACGGTCAAGCCAGCTGTCCCTTTAGTTATGACACAGGCGCACGCTTGGCACTACTTTGTTGATGCACGTGCAGCTACTGCGCACACAATTCACAAACACAGAAAATATTATTTTTTTTGGTTTGGACTGGAGTGTACTTTGGGGGTTACAGCACCCATTAACGGTCAAGCCAGCCGGCCCTTTACTTATGACACAGGCACACGCTTGGCACTACTTTGTTGAAGCACGTGTGGCTACTGCGCACACAATTCACAAACACAGAAAATAATTTTTTTTTTGGTTTGGACTGGAGTGTACTTTGGGGGTTACAGCACCCTTTAACGGTCAAGCCAGCCGGCCCTTTACTTATGACACAGGCGCACGCTTGGCACTACTTTGTTGATGCACGTGCGGCTACTGCGCACACAATTCACAAACACTGAAAATATTTTTTTTTTGGTTTGGACTGGAGTGAAATTTGGGGGTTACAGCACCCTTTAACGGTCAAGCAAGCCAGCCCTTTACTTATGACACAGGCGCACGCTTGGCACTACTTTGTTGATGCACGTGCGGCTACTGCGCACACAATTCACAAACACAGAAAATATATTTTTTTTTTGTTTGGACTGGAGTGTACTTTGGGGGTTACAGCACCCTTTAACGGTCAAGCCAGCCGGCCCTTTACTTATGACACAGGCGCACGCTTGGCACTACTTTGTTGATGCACGTGCGGCTACTGCGCACACAATTCACAAACACAGAAAATTATTTTTTTTTTGGTTTGGACTGGAGTGTACTTTGGGGGTTACAGCACCCTTTAACGGTCAAGCCAGCTGGCCCCTTACTTATGACACAGGCGCACGCTTGGCACTACTTTGTTGATGCACGTCCGGCTACTGCGCACACAATTCACAAACATAGAAAAAAAATTTTTTTTGGTTTGGACTGGAGTGTACTTTGGGGGTTACAGCATCCTTTATCGGTCAAGCTAGCCGGCCCTTTACTTATGACACCGGCGCACGCTTGGCACTACTTTGTTGATGCACGTGCGGCTACAGCGCACACAATTCACAAACACAGAAAATAATTGTATTGGTTTGGAGTGTACTTTGGGGGTTACAGCACCCTTTAACGGTCAAGCCAGCCGTCCTTTTAGTTATGACACAGGCGCACGCTTGGCACTACTTTGTTGATGCACGTGCGGCTACTGCGCACACAATTCACAAACACAGAAAATATTTTTTTTTTTGGTTTGGACTGGAGTGTACTTTGGGGGTTACAGCACCCACTAACGGTCAAGCCAGCCTGCCCTTTAATTATGACACAGGCACACGCTTGGCACTACTTTGTTGATGCACGTGCGGCTACTGCGCACACAATTCACAAACACAGAAAATAATTTTTTTTTTTGTTTGGACTAGAGTGTACTTTGGGGGTTACAGCACCCTTTACCGGTCAAGCCAGCCGGCCCTTTACTTATGACACAGGCGCACGCTTGGCACTACTTTGTTGATGCACGTGCGGCTACTGCGCACACAATTCACAAACACAGAAAATTATTTTTTTTTTGGTTTGGACTGGAGTGTACTTTGGGGGCTACAGCACCCTTTAACGGTCAAGCCAGCTGGCCCTTTACTTATGACACAGGCGCACGCTTGACCCTACTTTGTTGATGCACGTGCAGCTACTGCGCACACAATTCACAAACACAGAAAATAATTTTTTTTTGGTTTGGACTGGAGTGTACTTCGGGGGTTACAGCACCCTTTAACGGTCCAGCCAGCCGGCCCTTTACTTATGACAGAGGCGCACGCTTGGCACTACTTTGTTGATGCACGTGCATCTACTGCGCACACAATTCACAAACACAGAAAATAATTTTTTTTTTGGTTTGGACTGGAGTTTACTTTGGGGGTTACAGCACCCTTTAACGGTCAAGCCAGCCGGCCCTTTACTTATGACACAGGCGCACGCTTGGCACTACTTTGTTGATGCACGTGCGGCTACTGCGCACACAATTCACAAACACAGAAAATAATTTTTTTTTTGGTTTGGACTGGAGTGTACTTTGGGGGTTACAGCACCCTTTAACGGTCAAGCCAGCCGGCCCTTTACTTATGACACAGGCGCACGCTTGGCACTACTTTGTTGATGCACGTGCGGCTACTGCGCACACAATTCACTAACACAGAAAATAATTTTTTTTTTGGTTTGGACTGGGGTGTACTTTGGGGGTTACAGCACCCTTTAATGGTCAAGCCAGCCGGCCCTTTACTTATGACACAGGCGCACGCTTGGCACTACTTTGTTGATGCACGTGCGGCTACTGCGCACACAATTCACAAACACAGAAAATAATTTTTATTTGGTTTGGACTGGAGTGTACTTTGGGGGTTACAGCACCCTTTAACGGTCAAGCCAGCCGGCCCTTTACTTATGACACAGGCGCACGCTTGGCACTACTTTGTTGATGCACGTGCGGCTACTGCGCACAAAATTCACAAACACAGAAAATAATTTTTTTGGTTTGGAGTGTACTTTGGGGCTTACAGCACCCTTTAACGGTCAAGCCAGCCGTCCCTTTAGTTATGACACAGGCGCACGCTTGGCACTACTTTGTTGATGCACGTGCGGCTACTGCGCACACAATTCACAAACACAGAAAATATTTTTTTTTTGGTTTGGACTGGAGTGTACTTTGGGGGTTACAGCACCCTTTAACGGTCAAGCCAGTCGGCCCTTCACTTATGACACAGGCGCACGCTTGGCACTACTTTGTTGATGCACGTGCATCTACTGCGCACACAATTCACAAACACAGAAAATAATTTTATTAGTTTGGAGTGTACTTTGGGGGTTACAGCACCCTTTAACGGTCAAGCCAGCCATCCCTTTAGTTATGACACAGGCGCACGCTTGGCACTACTTTGTTGATGCACGTGCGGCTACTGCGCACACAATTCACAAACACAGAAAATAATTTTTTTTTTGGTTTGGACTGGAGTGTACTTTGGGGGTTACAGCACCCTTTAACGGTCAAGCCAGCCGGCCCTTTACTTATGACACAGGCGCACGCTTGGCACTACTTTGTTGATGCACGAGCGGCTACTGCGCACACAATTCACAAACACAGAAAATATATATTTTTTTTTTTGGACTGGAGTGTACTTTGGGGGTTACAGCACCCTTTAATGGTCAAGCCAGCCGTCCCTTTAGTTATGACTCAGGCGCACGCTTGGCACTACTTTGTTGATGCACGTGCGGCTACTGCGCACACAATTCACAAACACAGAAAATATTTTTTTTTTTGGTTTGGACTGGAGTGTACTTTGGGGGTTACAGCACCCTTTAACGGTCAAGCCAGCCGGCCCTTTACTTATGACACAGGCGCACGCTTGGCACTACTTTGTTGATGCACGTGCGGCTACTGCGCACACAATTCACAAACACAGAAAATAATTTTTTTGGTTTGGAGTGTACTTTGGGGCTTACAGCACCCTTTAACGGTCAAGCCAGCCGTCCCTTTAGTTATGACACAGGCGCACGCTTGGCACTACTTTGTTGATGCACGTGCGGCTACTGCGCACACAATTCACAAACACAGAAAATATTTTTTTTTTGGTTTGGACTGGAGTGTACTTTGGGGGTTACAGCACCCTTTAACGGTCAAGCCAGCCGGCACTTCACTTATGACACAGGCGCACGCTTGGCACTACTTTGTTGATGCACGTGCGGCTACTGCGCACACAATTCACAAACACAGAAAATATATATTTTTTTGGTTTGGACTGGAGTGTACTTTGGGAGTTACAGCACCCTTTAACGGTCAAGCCAGCTGGCCCTTTAATTATGACACAGGCGCACGCTTGGCACTACTTTGTTGATGCACGTGCGGCTACTGCGCACACAATTCACAAACACAGAAAATAATTTTATTTTTGGTTTGGACTGGAGTGTACTTTGGGGGTTACAGCACCCATTAACGGTCAAGCCAGCCGGCCCTTTAATTATGACACAGGCACACGCTTGGCACTACTTTGTTGATGCACGTGCGGCTACTGCGCACACAATTCACAAACACAGAAAATAATTTTTTTTTTGTTTGGACTGGAGTGTACTTTGGGGGTTACAGCACCCTTTACCGGTCAAGCCAGCCGGCCCTTTACTTATGACACAGGCGCACGCTTGGCACTACTTTGTTGATGCACGTGCGGCTACTGCGCACACAATTCACAAACACAGAAAATTATTTTTTTTTTGGTTTGGACAGGAGTGTACTTTGGGGGCTACAGCACCCTTTAACGGTCAAGCCAGCTGGCCCTTTACTTATGACACAGGCGCACGCTTGACCCTACTTTGTTGATGCACGTGCAGCTACTGCGCACACAATTCACAAACACAGAAAATAATTTTTTTTTGGTTTGGACTGGAGTGTACTTCGGGGGTTACAGCACCCTTTAACGGTCCAGCCAGCCGCCCTTTACTTATGACACAGGCGCACGCTTGGCACTACTTTGTTGATGCACGTGCATCTACTGCGCACACAATTCACAAACACAGAAAATAATTTTATTAGTTTGGAGTGTACTTTGGGGGTTACAGCACCCTTTAACGGTCAAGCCAGCCATCCCTTTAGTTATGACACAGGCGCACGCTTGGCACTACTTTGTTGATGCACGTGCGGCTACTGCGCACACAATTCACAAACACAGAAAATAATTTTTTTTTTGGTTTGGACTGGAGTTTACTTTGGGGTTTACAGCACCCTTTAACGGTCAAGCCAGCCGGCCCTTTACTTATGACACAGGCACACGCTTGGCACTACTTTGTTGATGCACGTGCGGCTACTGCGCACACAATTCACATACACAGAAAATAATTTTTTTTTTGGATTGGACTGGAGTGTACTTTGGGGGTTACAGCACCCTTTAACGGTCAAGCCAGCCGGCCCTTTACTTATGACACAGGCGCACGCTTGGCACTACTTTGTTGATGCACGAGCGGCTACTGCGCACACAATTCACAAACACAGAAAATATATATATTTTTTTTTGGACTGGAGTGTACTTTGGGGGTTACAGCACCCTTTAATGGTCAAGCCAGCCGTCCCTTTAGTTATGACTCAGGCGCACGCTTGGCACTACTTTGTTGATGCACGTGCGGCTACTGCGCACACAATTCACAAACACAGAAAATATTTTTTTTTTTGGTTTGGACTGGAGTGTACTTTGGGGGTTACAGCACCCATTAACGGTCAAGCCAGCCGGCCCTTTAATTATGACACAGGCACACGCTTGGCACTACTTTGTTGATGCACGTGCGGCTACTGCGCACACAATTCACAAACACAGAAAATAATTTTTTTTTTGTTTGGACTGGAGTGTACTTTGGGGGTTACAGCACCCTTTACCGGTCAAGCCAGCCGGCCCTTTACTTATGACACAGGCGCACGCTTGGCACTACTTTGTTGATGCACGTGCGGCTACTGCGCACACAATTCACAAACACAGAAAATAATTTTATTGGTTTGGAGTGTACTTTGGTGGTTACAGCACCCTTTAACGGTCAAGCCAGCTGTCCCTTTAGTTATGACACAGGCGCACGCTTGGCACTACTTTGTTGATGCACGTGCGGCTACTGCGCACACAATTCACAAACACAGAAAATATTTTTTTTTTTGGTTTGGACTGGAGTGTACTTTGGGGGTTACAGCACCCATTAACGGTCAAGCCAGCCGGCCCTTTAATTATGACACAGGCACACGCTTGGCACTACTTTGTTGATGCACGTGCGGCTACTGCGCACACAATTCACAAACACAGAAAATAATTTTTTTTTTGGTTTGGACTGGAGTGTACTTTGGGGGTTACAGCACCCTTTAACGGTCAAGCCAGCCGGCCCTTTACTTATGACACAGGCGCACGCTTGGCACTACTTTGTTGATGCACGTGCGGCTACTGCGCACACAATTCACAAACACTGAAAATATTTTTTTTTTGGTTTGGACTGGAGTGAAATTTGGGGGTTACAGCACCCTTTAACGGTCAAGCAAGCCAGCCCTTTACTTATGACACAGGCGCACGCTTGGCACTACTTTGTTGATGCACGTGCGGCTACTGCGCACACAATTCACAAACACAGAAAATATATATTTTTTTTGTTTGGACTGGAGTGTACTTTGGGGGTTACAGCACCCTTTAACGGTCAAGCCAGCCGGCCCTTTACTTATGACACAGGCGCACGCTTGGCACTACTTTGTTGATGCACGTGCGGCTACTGCGCACACAATTCACAAACACAGAAAATAATTTTATTTTTGGTTTGGACTGGAGTGTACTTTGGGGGTTACAGCACCCATTAACGGTCAAGCCAGCCGGACCTTTAATTATGACACAGGCACATGCTTGGCACTACTTTGTTGATGCACGTGCGGCTACTGCGCACACAATTCACAAACACAGAAAATATTTTTTTTTTTTGTTTGGACTGGAGTGTACTTTGGGGGTTACAGCACCCTTTACCGGTCAAGCCAGCCGGCCCTTTACTTATGACACAGGCGCACGCTTGGCACTACTTTGTTGATGCACGTGCGGCTACTGCGCACACAATTCACAAACACAGAAAATTATTTTTTTTTTGGTTTGGACAGGAGTGTACTTTGGGGGCTACTGCACCCTTTAACGGTCAAGCCAGCAGGCCCTTTACTTATGACACAGGCGCACGCTTGACCCTACTTTGTTGATGCACGTGCAGCTACTGCGCACACAATTCACAAACAGAAAATAATTTTTTTTTGGTTTGGACTGGAGTGTACTTCGGGGGTTACAGCACCCTTTAACGGTCCAGCCAGCCGGCCCTTTACTTATGACACAGGCGCACGCTTGGCACTACTTTGTTGATGCACGTGCATCTACTGCGCACACAATTCACAAACACAGAAAATAATTTTATTAGTTTGGAGTGTACTTTGGGGGTTACAGCACCCTTTAATGGTCAAGCCAGCCATCCCTTTAGTTATGACACAGGCGCACGCTTGGCACTACTTTGTTGATGCACGTGCGGCTACTGCGCACACAATTCACAAACACAGAAAATAATTTTTTTTTTGGTTTGGACTGGAGTTTACTTTGGGGGTTACAGCACCCTTTAACGGTCAAGCCAGCCGGCCCTTTACTTATGACACAGGCACACGCTTGGCACTACTTTGTTGATGCACGTGCGGCTACTGCGCACACAATTCACATACACAGAAAATAATTTTTTTTTTGGTTTGGACTGGAGTGTACTTTGGGGGTTACAGCACCCTTTAACGGTCAAGCCAGCCGGCCCTTTACTTATGACACAGGCGCACGCTTGGCACTACTTTGTTGATGCACGAGCGGCTACTGCGCACACAATTCACAAACACAGAAAATATTTTTTTTTTGTTTGGACTGGAGTGTACTTTGGGGGTTACAGCACCCTTTAATGGTCAAGCCAGCCGTCCCTTTAGTTATGACTCAGGCGCACGCTTGGCACTACTTTGTTGATGCACGTGCGGCTACTGCGCACACAATTCACAAACACAGAAAAAATTTTTTTTTTTGGTTTGGACTGGAGTGTACTTTGGGGGTTACAGCACCCATTAACGGTCAAGCCAGCCGGCCCTTTAATTATGACACAGGCACACGCTTGGCACTACTTTGTTGATGCACGTGCGGCTACTGCGCACACAATTCACAAACACAGAAAATAATTTTTTTTTTTGTTTGGACTGGAGTGTACTTTGGGGGTTACAGCACCCTTTACCGGTCAAGCCAGCCGGCCCTTTACTTATGACACAGGCGCACGCTTGGCACTACTTTGTTGATGCACGTGCGGCTACTGCGCACACAATTCACAAACACAGAAAATAATTTTATTGGTTTGGAGTGTACTTTGGTGGTTACAGCACCCTTTAACGGTCAAGCCAGCTGTCCCTTTAGTTATGACACAGGCGCACGCTTGGCACTACTTTGTTGATGCACGTGCAGCTACTGCGCACACAATTCACAAACACAGAAAATATTATTTTTTTTGGTTTGGACTGGAGTGTACTTTGGGGGTTACAGCACCCATTAACGGTCAAGCCAGCCGGCCCTTTACTTATGACACAGGCACACGCTTGGCACTACTTTGTTGAAGCACGTGCGGCTACTGCGCACACAATTCACAAACACAGAAAATAATTTTTTTTTTGGTTTGGACTGGAGTGTACTTTGGGGGTTACAGCACCCTTTAACGGTCAAGCCAGCCGGCCCTTTACTTATGACACAGGCGCACGCTTGGCACTACTTTGTTGATGCACGTGCGGCTACTGCGCACACAATTCACAAACACTGAAAATATTTTTTTTTTGGTTTGGACTGGAGTGAAATTTGGGGGTTACAGCACCCTTTAACGGTCAAGCAAGCCAGCCCTTTACTTATGACACAGGCGCACGCTTGGCACTACTTTGTTGATGCACGTGCGGCTACTGCGCACACAATTCACAAACACAGAAAATATATTTTTTTTTTGTTTGGACTGGAGTGTACTTTGGGGGTTACAGCACCCTTTAACGGTCAAGCCAGCCGGCCCTTTACTTATGACACAGGCGCACGCTTGGCACTACTTTGTTGATGCACGTGCGGCTACTGCGCACACAATTCACAAACACAGAAAATTATTATTTTTTTGGTTTGGACTGGAGTGTACTTTGGGGGTTACAGCACCCTTTAACGGTCAAGCCAGCTGGCCCCTTACTTATGACACAGGCGCACGCTTGGCACTACTTTGTTGATGCACGTGCGGCTACTGCGCACACAATTCACAAACATAGAAAAAAATTTTTTTTTGGTTTGGACTGGAGTGTACTTTGGGGGTTACAGCATCCTTTATCGGTCAAGCTAGCCGGCCCTTTACTTATGACACCGGCGCACGCTTGGCACTACTTTGTTGATGCACGTGCGGCTACAGCGCACACAATTCACAAACACAGAAAATAATTGTATTGGTTTGGAGTGTACTTTGGGGGTTACAGCACCCTTTAACGGTCAAGCCAGCCGTCCTTTTAGTTATGACACAGGCGCACGCTTGGCACTACTTTGTTGATGCACGTGCGGCTACTGCGCACACAATTCACAAACACAGAAAATATATTTTTTTTTGGTTTGGACTGGAGTGTACTTTGGGGGTTACAGCACCCACTAACGGTCAAGCCAGCCTGCCCTTTAATTATGACACAGGCACACGCTTGGCACTACTTTGTTGATGCACGTGCGGCTACTGCGCACACAATTCACAAACACAGAAAATAATTTTTTTTTTTGTTTGGACTAGAGTGTACTTTGGGGGTTACAGCACCCTTTACCGGTCAAGCCAGCCGGCCCTTTACTTATGACACAGGCGCACGCTTGGCACTACTTTGTTGATGCACGTGCGGCTACTGCGCACACAATTCACAAACACAGAAAATTATTTTTTTTTTGGTTTGGACTGGAGTGTACTTTGGGGGCTACAGCACCCTTTAACGGTCAAGCCAGCTGGCCCTTTACTTATGACACAGGCGCACGCTTGACCCTACTTTGTTGATGCACGTGCAGCTACTGCGCACACAATTCACAAACACAGAAAATAATTTTTTTTTGGTTTGGACTGGAGTGTACTTCGGGGGTTACAGCACCCTTTAACGGTCCAGCCAGCCGGCCCTTTACTTATGACACAGGCGCACGCTTGGCACTACTTTGTTGATGCACGTGCATCTACTGCGCACACAATTCACAAACACAGAAAATAATTTTTTTTTTGGTTTGGACTGGAGTTTACTTTGGGGGTTACAGCACCCTTTAACGGTCAAGCCAGCCGGCCCTTTACTTATGACACAGGCGCACGCTTGGCACTACTTTGTTGATGCACGTGCGGCTACTGCGCACAAAATTCACAAACACAGAAAATAATTTTTTTGGTTTGGAGTGTACTTTGGGGCTTACAGCACCCTTTAACGGTCAAGCCAGCCGTCCCTTTAGTTATGACACAGGCGCACGCTTGGCACTACTTTGTTGATGCACGTGCGGCTACTGCGCACACAATTCACAAACACAGAAAATATTTTTTTTTTGGTTTGGACTGGAGTGTACTTTGGGGGTTACAGCACCCTTTAACGGTCAAGCCAGTCGGCCCTTCACTTATGACACAGGCGCACGCTTGGCACTACTTTGTTGATGCACGTGCGGCTACTGCGCACACAATTCACAAACACAGAAAATATATATTTTTTTGGTTTGGACTGGAGTGTACTTTGGGAGTTACAGCACCCTTTAACGGTCAAGCCAGCTGGTCCTTTAATTATGACACAGGCGCACGCTTGGCACTACTTTGTTGATGCACGTGCGGCTACTGCGCACACAATTCACAAACACAGAAAATAATTTTATTTTTGGTTTGGACTGGAGTGTACTTTGGGGGTTACAGCACCCATTAACGGTCAAGCCAGCCGGCCCTTTAATTATGACACAGGCGCATGCTTGGCACTACTTTGTTGATGCACGTGCGGCTACTGCGCACACAATACACAAACACAGAAAATAATTTTTTTTTGTTTGGACTGGAGTGTACTTTGGGGGTTACAGCACCCTTTACCGTCAAAGCCAGCCGGCCCTTTACTTATGACACAGGCACACGCTTGGCACTACTTTGTTGATGCACGTGCGGCTACTGCGCACACAATTCACAAACACAGAAAATTATTTTTTTTTTGGTTTGGACTGGAGTGTACTTTGGGGGCTACAGCACCCTTTAACAGTCAAGCCAGCTGGCCCTTTACTTATGACACAGGCGCACGCTTGACCCTACTTTGTTGATGCACGTGCAGCTACTGCACACACAATTCACAAACAAAGAAAATAATTTTTTTTTGGTTTGGACTGGAGTGTACTTCGGGGGTTACAGCACCCTTTAACGGTCCAGCCAGCCGGCCCTTTACTTATGACACAGGCGCACGCTTGGCACTACTTTGTTGATGCACGTGCATCTACTGCGCACACAATTCACAAACACAGAAAATAATTTTATTGGTTTGGAGTGTACTTTGGGGGTTACAGCACCCTTTAACGGTCAAGCCAGCCGTCCCTTTAGTTATGACACAGGCGCACGCTTGGCACTACTTTGTTGATGCACGTGCGGCTACTGCGCACACAATTCACAAACACAGAAAATAATTTTTTTTTTGGTTTGGACTGGAGTGTACTTTGGGGGTTACAGCACCCTTTAACGGTCAAGCCAGCCGGCCCTTTACTTATGACACAGGCGCACGCTTGGCACTACTTTGTTGATGCACGTGCGGCTACTGCGCACACAATTCACTAACACAGAAAATAATTTTTTTTTTGGTTTGGACTGGAGTGTACTTTGGGGGTTACAGCACCCTGTAATGGTCAAGCCAGCCGGCCCTTTACTTATGACACAGGCGCACGCTTGGCACTACTTTGTTGATGCACGTGCGGCTACTGCGCACACAATTCACAAACACAGAAAATAATTTTTTTTTGGTTTGGACTGGAGTGTATTTTGGGGGTTACAGCACCCACTAAAGGTCAAGCCAGCCGGCCCTTTACTTATGACACAGGCGCACGCTTGGCACTACTTTGTTGATGCACGTGCGGCTACTGCGCACACAATTCACAAACACAGAAAATAATTTTTTTGGTTTGGAGTGTACTTTGGGGCTTACAGCACCCTTTAACGGTCAAGCCAGCCATCCCTTTAGTTATGACACAGGCGCACGCTTGGCACTACTTTGTTGATGCACGTGCGGCTACTGCGCACACAATTCACAAACACAGAAAATTTTTTTTTTTTGGTTTGGACTGGAGTGTACTTTGGGGGTTACAGCACCCTTTAACGGTCAAGCCAGCCGGCCCTTCACTTATGACACAGGCGCACGCTTGGCACTACTTTGTTGATGCACGTGCGGCTACTGCGCACACAATTCACAAACACAGAAAATATATATTTTTTTGGTTTGGACTGGAGTGTACTTTGGGAGTTACAGCACCCTTTAACGGTCAAGCCAGCCGGCCCTTTAATTATGACACAGGCGCACGCTTGGCACTACTTTGTTGATGCACGTGCGGCTACTGCGCACACAATTCACAAACACAGAAAATAATTTTATTTTTGGTTTGGACTGGAGTGTACTTTGGGGGTTACAGCACCCTTTAACGGTCAAGCCAGCCAGCCCTTTACTTATGACACAGGCGCACGCTTGGCACTACTTTGTTGATGCACGTGCGGCTACTGCGCACACAATTCACAAACACAGAAAATTATTTTTTTTTGGTTTGGACTGGAGTGTACTTTGGGGGTTACAGCACCCTTTAATGGTCAAGCCAGCCGGCCCTTTAATTATGACACACGCACACGCTTGGCACTACTTTGTTGATGCACGTGCGGCTACTGCGCTCACAATTCACAAACACAGAAAATAATTTTTTTTTTGTTTGGACTGGAGTGTACTTTGGGGGTTACAGCACCCTTTAACGGTCAAGCCGGCCCTTTACTTATGACACAGGCGCACGCTTGGCACTACTTTGTTGATGCACGTGCGGCTACTGCGCACACAATTCACAAACACAGAAAATAATTTTATTTTTGGTTTGGACTGGAGTGTACTTTGGGGGTTACAGCACCCATTAACGGTCAAGCCAGCCGGCCCTTTAATTATGACACAGGCACACGCTTGGCACTACTTTGTTGATGCACGTGCGGCTACTGCGCACACAATTCACAAACACAGAAAATAAATTTTTTTTTTGTTTGGACTGGAGTGTACTTTGGGGGTTACAGCACCCTTTACCGGTCAAGCCAGCCGGCCCTTTACTTATGACACAGGCGCACGCTTGGCACTACTTTGTTGATGCACGTGCGGCTACTGCGCACACAATTCACAAACACAGAAAATTATTTTTTTTTTGGTTTGGACAGGAGTGTACTTTGGGGGCTACAGGACCCTTTAACGGTCAAGCCAGCTGGCCCTTTACTTATGACACAGGCGCACGCTTGACCCTACTTTGTTGATGCACGTGCAGCTACTGCGCACACAATTCACAAACAGAAAATAATTTTTTTTTGGTTTGGACTGGAGTGTACTTCGGGGGTTACAGCACCCTTTAACGGTCCAGCCAGCCGGCCCTTTACTTATGACACAGGCGCACGCTTGGCACTACTTTGTTGATGCACGTGCATTTACTGCGCACACAATTCACAAACACAGAAAATAATTTTATTAGTTTGGAGTGTACTTTGGGGGTTACAGCACCCTTTAATGGTCAAGCCAGCCATCCCTTTAGTTATGACACAGGCGCACGCTTGGCACTACTTTGTTGATGCACGTGCGGCTACTGCGCACACAATTCACAAACACAGAAAATAATTTTTTTTTTGGTTTGGACTGGAGTTTACTTTGGGGGTTACAGCACCCTTTAACGGTCAAGCCAGCCGGCCCTTTACTTATGACACAGGCACACGCTTGGCACTACTTTGTTGATGCACGTGCGGCTACTGCGCACACAATTCACATACACAGAAAATAATTTTTTTTTTGGTTTGGACTGGAGTGTACTTTGGGGGTTACAGCACCCTTTAACGGTCAAGCCAGCCGGCCCTTTACTTATGACACAGGCGCACGCTTGGCACTACTTTGTTGATGCACGAGCGGCTACTGCGCACACAATTCACAAACACAGAAAATATTTTTTTTTTGTTTGGACTGGAGTGTACTTTGGGGGTTACAGCACCCTTTAATGGTCAAGCCAGCCGTCCCTTTAGTTATGACTCAGGCGCACGCTTGGCACTACTTTGTTGATGCACGTGCGGCTACTGCGCACACAATTCACAAACACAGAAAAATTTTTTTTTTTTGGTTTGGACTGGAGTGTACTTTGGGGGTTACAGCACCCATTAACGGTCAAGCCAGCCGGCCCTTTAATTATGATACAGGCACACGCTTGGCACTACTTTGTTGATGCACGTGCGGCTACTGCGCACACAATTCACAAACACAGAAAATAATTTTTTTTTTGTTTGGACTGGAGTGTACTTTGGGGGTTACAGCACCCTTTACCGGTCAAGCCAGCCGGCCCTTTACTTATGACACAGGCGCACGCTTGGCACTACTTTGTTGATGCACGTGCGGCTACTGCGCACACAATTCACAAACACAGAAAATAATTTTTTTTTTGGTTTGGACTGGAGTGTACTTTGGGGGTTACAGCACCCTTTAATGGTCAAGCCAGCCGGCCCTTTACTTATGACACAGGCGCACGCTTGGCACTACTTTGTTGATGCACGAGCGGCTACTGCGCACACAATTCACAAACACAGAAAATATTTTTTTTTTGTTTGGACTGGAGTGTACTTTGGGGGTTACAGCACCCTTTAATGGTCAAGCCAGCCGTCCCTTTAGTTATGACTCAGGCGCACGCTTGGCACTACTTTGTTGATGCACGTGCGGCTACTGCGCACACAATTCACAAACACAGAAAAAATTTTTTTTTTTGGTTTGGACTGGAGTGTACTTTGGGGGTTACAGCACCCATTAACGGTCAAGCCAGCCGGCCCTTTAATTATGACACAGGCACACGCTTGGCACTACTTTGTTGATGCACGTGCGGCTACTGCGCACACAATTCACAAACACAGAAAATAATTTTTTTTTTGTTTGGACTGGAGTGTACTTTGGGGGTTACAGCACCCTTTACCGGTCAAGCCAGCTGGCCCTTTACTTATGACACAGGCGCACGCTTGGCACTACTTTGTTGATGCACGTGCGGCTACTGCGCACACAATTCACAAACACAGAAAATAATTTTATTGGTTTGGAGTGTACTTTGGTGGTTACAGCACCCTTTAACGGTCAAGCCAGCTGTCCCTTTAGTTATGACACAGGCGCACGCTTGGCACTACTTTGTTGATGCACGTGCAGCTACTGCGCACACAATTCACAAACACAGAAAATATTATTTTTTTTGGTTTGGACTGGAGTGTACTTTGGGGGTTACAGCACCAATTAACGGTCAAGCCAGCCGGCCCTTTAATTATGACACAGGCACACGCTTGGCACTACTTTGTTGAAGCACGTGCGGCTACTGCGCACACAATTCACAAACACAGAAAATAATTTTTTTTTTGGTTTGGACTGGAGTGTACTTTGGGGGTTACAGCACCCTTTAACGGTCAAGCCAGCTGGCCCTTTACTTATGACACAGGCGCACGCTTGGCACTACTTTGTTGATGCACGTGCGGCTACTGCGCACACAATTCACAAACACTGAAAATATTTTTTTTTTGGTTTGGACTGGAGTGAAATTTGGGGGTTACAGCACCCTTTAACGGTCAAGCAAGCCAGCCCTTTACTTATGACACAGGCGCACGCTTGGCACTACTTTGTTGATGCACGTGCGGCTACTGCGCACACAATTCACAAACACAGAAAATATATATTTTTTTTGTTTGGACTGGAGTGTACTTTGGGGGTTACAGCACCCTTTAACGGTCAAGCCAGCCGGCCCTTTACTTATGACACAGGCGCACGCTTGGCACTACTTTGTTGATGCACGTGCGGCTACTGCGCACACAATTCACAAACACAGAAAATTATTTTTTTTTTGGTTTGGACTGGAGTGTACTTTGGGGGTTACAGCACCCTTTAACGGTCAAGCCAGCTGGCCCCTTACTTATGACACAGGCGCACGCTTGGCACTACTTTGTTGATGCACGTGCGGCTACTGCGCACACAATTCACAAACATAGAAAAAAATTTTTTTTTTGTTTGGACTGGAGTGTACTTTGGGGGTTACAGCATCCTTTAACGGTCAAGCTAGCCGGCCCTTTACTTATGACACCGGCGCACGCTTGGCACTACTTTGTTGATGCACGTGCGGCTACAGCGCACACAATTCACAAACACAGAAAATAATTGTATTGGTTTGGAGTGTACTTTGGGGGTTACAGCACCCTTTAACGGTCAAGCCAGCCGTCCCTTTAGTTATGACACAGGCGCACGCTTGGCACTACTTTGTTGATGCACGTGCGGCTACTGCGCACACAATTCACAAACACAGAAAATATTTTTTTTTTTGGTTTGGACTGGAGTGTACTTTGGGGGTTACAGCACCCACTAACGGTCAAGCCAGCCTGCCCTTTAATTATGACACAGGCACACGCTTGGCACTACTTTGTTGATGCACGTGCGGCTACTGCGCACACAATTCACAAACACAGAAAATAATTTTTTTTTTTGTTTGGACTAGAGTGTACTTTGGGGGTTACAGCACCCTTTACCGGTCAAGCCAGCCGGCCCTTTACTTATGACACAGGCGCACGCTTGGCACTACTTTGTTGATGCACGTGCGGCTACTGCGCACACAATTCACAAACACAGAAAATTATTTTTTTTTTGGTTTGGACTGGAGTGTACTTTGGGGGCTACAGCACCCTTTAACGGTCAAGCCAGCTGGCCCTTTACTTATGACACAGGCGCACGCTTGACCCTACTTTGTTGATGCACGTGCAGCTACTGCGCACACAATTCACAAACACAGAAAATAATTTTTTTTTGGTTTGGACTGGAGTGTACTTCGGGGGTTACAGCACCCTTTAACGGTCCAGCCAGCCGGCCCTTTACTTATGACACAGGCGCACGCTTGGCACTACTTTGTTGATGCACGTGCATCTACTGCGCACACAATTCACAAACACAGAAAATAATTTTATTGGTTTGGAGTGTACTTTGGGGGTTACAGCACCCTTTAACGGTCAAGCCAGCCGTCCCTTTAGTTATGACACAGGCGCACGCTTGGCACTACTTTGTTGATGCACGTGCGGCTACTGCGCACACAATTCACAAACACAGAAAATAATTTTTTTTTTGGTTTGGACTGGAGTTTACTTTGGGGGTTACAGCACCCTTTAACGGTCAAGCCAGCCGGCCCTTTACTTATGACACAGGCGCACGCTTGGCACTACTTTGTTGATGCACGTGCGGCTACTGCGCACACAATTCACAAACACAGAAAATAATTTTTTTTTTGGTTTGGACTGGAGTATACTTTGGGGGTTACAGCACCCTTTAACGGTCAAGCCAGCCGGCCCTTTACTTATGACACAGGCGCACGCTTGGCACTACTTTGTTGATGCACGTGCGGCTACTGCGCACACAATTCACTAACACAGAAAATAATTTTTTTTTTGGTTTGGACTGGGGTGTACTTTGGGGGTTACAGCACCCTTTAATGGTCAAGCCAGCCGGCCCTTTACTTATGACACAGGCGCACGCTTGGCACTACTTTGTTGATGCACGTGCGGCTACTGCGCACACAATTCACAAACACAGAAAATAATTTTTATTTGGTTTGGACTGGAGTGTACTTTGGGGGTTACAGCACCCTTTAACGGTCAAGCCAGCCGGCCCTTTACTTATGACACAGGCGCACGCTTGGCACTACTTTGTTGATGCACGTGCGGCTACTGCGCACACAATTCACAAACACAGAAAATAATTTTTTTGGTTTGGAGTGTACTTTGGGGCTTACAGCACCCTTTAACGGTCAAGCCAGCCATCCCTTTAGTTATGACACAGGCGCACGCTTGGCACTACTTTGTTGATGCACGTGCGGCTACTGCGCACACAATTCACAAACACAGAAAATATTTTTTTTTTGGTTTGGACTGGAGTGTACTTTGGGGGTTACAGCACCCTTTAACGGTCAAGCCAGTCGGCCCTTCACTTATGACACAGGCGCACGCTTGGCACTACTTTGTTGATGCACGTGCGGCTACTGCGCACACAATTCACAAACTCAGAAAATATATATTTTTTTGGTTTGGACTGGAGTGTACTTTGGGAGTTACAGCACCCTTTAACGGTCAAGCCAGCTGGCCCTTTAATTATGACACAGGCGCACGCTTGGCACTACTTTGTTGATGCACGTGCGGCTACTGCGCACACAATTCACAAACACAGAAAATAATTTTATTTTTGGTTTGGACTGGAGTGTACTTTGGGGGTTACAGCACCCATTAACGGTCAAGCCAGCCGGCCCTTTAATTATGACACAGGCGCATGCTTGGCACTACTTTGTTGATGCACGTGCGGCTACTGCGCACACAATACACAAACACAGAAAATAATTTTTTTTTTGTTTGGACTGGAGTGTACTTTGGGGGTTACAGCACCCTTTACCGTCAAAGCCAGCCGGCCCTTTACTTATGACACAGGCGCACGCTTGGCACTACTTTGTTGATGCACGTGCGGCTACTGCGCACACAATTCACAAACACAGAAAATTATTTTTTTTTTGGTTTGGACTGGAGTGTACTTTGGGGGCTACAGCACCCTTTAACGGTCAAGCCAGCTGGCCCTTTACTTATGACACAGGCGCACGCTTGACCCTACTTTGTTGATGCACGTGCAGCTACTGCACACACAATTCACAAACACAGAAAATAATTTTTTTTTGGTTTGGACTGGAGTGTACTTCGGGGGTTACAGCACCCTTTAACGGTCCAGCCAGCCGGCCCTTTACTTATGACACAGGCGCACGCTTGGCACTACTTTGTTGATGCACGTGCATCTACTGCGCACACAATTCACAAACACAGAAAATAATTTTATTGGTTTCGAGTGTACTTTGGGGGTTACAGCACCCTTTAACGGTCAAGCCAGCCGTCCCTTTAGTTATGACACAGGCGCACGCTTGGCACTACTTTGTTGATGCACGTGCGGCTACTGCGCACACAATTCACAAACACAGAAAATAATTTTTTTTTTGGTTTGGACTGGAGTTTACTTTGGGGGTTACAGCACCCTTTAACGGTCAAGCCAGCTGGCCCTTTACTTATGACACAGGTGCACGCTTGGCACTACTTTGTTGATGCACGTGCGGCTACTGCGCACACAATTCACAAACACAGAAAATATTTTTTTTTTTGGTTTGGACTGGAGTGTACTTTGGGGGTTACAGCACCCTTTAACGGTCAAGCCAGCCGGCCCTTTACTTATGACACAGGCGCACGCTTGGCACTACTTTGTTGATGCACGTGCGGCTACTGCGCACACAATTCACTAACACAGAAAATAATTTTTTTTTTGGTTTGGACTGGAGTGTACTTTGGGGGTTACAGCACCCTGTAATGGTCAAGCCAGCCGGCCCTTTACTTATGACACAGGCGCACGCTTGGCACTACTTTGTTGATGCACGTGCGGCTACTGCGCACACAATTCACAAACACAGAAAATAATTTTTTTTTGGTTTGGACTGGAGTGTATTTTGGGGGTTACAGCACCCACTAAAGGTCAAGCCAGCCGGCCCTTTACTTATGACACAGGCGCACGCTTGGCACTACTTTGTTGATGCACGTGCGGCTACTGCGCACACAATTCACAAACACAGAAAATAATTTTTTTGGTTTGGAGTGTACTTTGGGGCTTACAGCACCCTTTAATGGTCAAGCCAGCCATCCCTTTAGTTATGACACAGGCGCACGCTTGGCACTACTTTGTTGATGCACGTGCGGCTACTGCGCACACAATTCACAAACACAGAAAATATTTTTTTTTTGGTTTGGACTGGAGTGTACTTTGGGGGTTACAGCACCCTTTAACGGTCAAGCCAGCCGGCCCTTCACTTATGACACAGGCGCACGCTTGGCACTACTTTGTTGATGCACGTGCGGCTACTGCGCACACAATTCACAAACACAGAAAATATATATTTTTTTGGTTTGGACTGGAGTGTACTTTGGGAGTTACAGCACCCTTTAACGGTCAAGCCAGCCGGCCCTTTAATTATGACACAGGCGCACGCTTGGCACTACTTTGTTGATGCACGTGCGGCTACTGCGCACACAATTCACAAACACAGAAAATAATTTTATTTTTGGTTTGGACTGGAGTGTACTTTGGGGGTTACAGCACCCTTTAACGGTCAAGCCAGCCAGCCCTTTACTTATGACACAGGCGCACGCTTGGCACTACTTTGTTGATGCACGTGCGGCTACTGCGCACACAATTCACAAACACAGAAAATTATTTTTTTTTGGTTTGGACTGGAGTGTACTTTGGGGGTTACAGCACCCTTTAATGGTCAAGCCAGCCGGCCCTTTAATTATGACACACGCACACGCTTGGCAATACTTTGTTGATGCACGTGCGGCTACTGTGCACACAATTCACAAACACAGAAAATAATTTTTTTTTTGGTTTGGACTGGAGTGTACTTTGGGGGTTACAGCACCCTTTAACGGTCAAGCCGGCCCTTTACTTATGACACAGGCGCACGCTTGGCACTACTTTGTTGATGCACGTGCGGCTACTGCGCACACAATTCACAAACACTGAAAATATTTTTTTTTTGGTTTGGACTGGAGTGTACTTTGGGGGTTACAGCACCCATTAACGGTCAAGCCAGCCGGCCCTTTACTTATGACACAGGCGCACGCTTGGCACTACTTTGTTAATGCACGTGAGGCTACTGCGCACACAATTCACAAACACAGAAAATATTTTTTTTTTTGTTTGGACTGGAGTATACTTTGGGGGTTACAGCACCCTTTAACGGTCAAGCCAGCTGGCCCTTTACTTATGACACAGGCGCACGCTTGGCACTACTTTGTTGATGCACGTGCGGCTACTGCGCACACAATTCACAAACACAGAAAATTATTTTTTTTTTGGTTTGGACTGGAGTGTACTTTGGGGGTTACAGCACCCTTTAACGGTCAAGCCAGCTGGCCCTTTACTTATGACACAGGCGCACGCTTGGCACTACTTTGTTGATGCACGTGCGGCTACTGCGCACACAATTCACAAACACAGAAAATAATTTTTTTTTGCTTTGGACTGGAGTGTACTTTGGGGGTTACAGCATCCTTTAACGGTCAAGCCAGCCGGCCCTTTACTTATGACACAGGCGCACGCTTGGCACTACTTTGTTGATGCACGTGCGGCTACTGCGCACACAATTCACAAACACAGAAAATTATTTTATTGGTTTGGAGTGTACTTTGGGGGTTACAGCACCCTTTAACGGTCAAGCCAGCCGTCCCTTTAGTTATGACACAGGCGCATGCTTGGCACTACTTTGTTGATGCACGTGCGGCTACTGCGCACACAATTCACAAACACAGAAAATATATTTTTTTTTGGTTTGGACTGGAGTGTACTTTGGGGGTTACAGCACCCATTAACGGTCAAGCCAGCCGGCCCTTTAATTATGACACAGGCACACGCTTGGCACTACTTTGTTGATGCACGTGCGGCTACTGCGCACACAATTCACAAACACAGAAAATAATTTTTTTTTTGTGTGGACTGGAGTGTACTTTGGGGGTTACAGCACCCTTTACTGGTCAAGCCAGCCGGCCCTTTACTTATGACACAGGCGCACGCTTGGCACTACTTTGTTGATGCACGTGCGGCTACTGCGCACACAATTCACAAACACAGAAAATTATTTTTTTTTTGGTTTGGATTGGAGAGTACTTTGGGGGTTACAGCACCCTTTAACGGTCAAGCCAGCCATCCCTTTACTTATGACACAGGCGCACGCTTGGCACTACTTTGTTGATGCACGTGCGGCTACTGCGCACACAATTCACAAACACAGAAAATATTTTTTTTTTAGTTTGGACTGGAGTGTACTTTGGGGGTTACAGCACCCATTAACGGTCAAGCCAGCCGGCCCTTTAATTATGACACAGGCACACGCTTGGCACTACTTTGTTGATGCACGTGCGGCTACTGCGCACACAATTCACAAACACAGAAAATAATTTTTTTGGTTTGGAGTGTACTTTGGGGGTTACAGCACCCTTTAACGGTCAAGCCAGCCATCCCTTTACTTATGACACAGGCGCACGCTTGGCACTACTTTGTTGATGCACGTGCTGCTACTGCGCACACAATTCACAAACACAGAAAATATATATTTTTTTGGTTTGGACTGGAGTGTACTTTGGGGGTTACAGCATCCTTTAACGGTCAAGCCAGCCGGCCCTTTACTTATGACACAGGCACACGCTTGGCACTACTTTGTTGATGCACGTGCGGCTACTGCGCACACAATTCACAAACACAGAAAATATATATTTTTTTGGTTTGGACTGGAGTGTACTTTGGGAGTTACAGCACCCTTTAACGGTCAAGCCAGCCGGCCCTTTAATTATGACACAGGCGCACGCTTGGCACTACTTTGTTGATGCACGTGCAGCTACTGCGCACACAATTCACAAACACAGAAAATTATTTTATTTTTGGTTTGGACTGGAGTGTACTTTGGGGGTTACAGCACCCTTTAATGGTCAAGCCAGCCAGCCCTTTACTTATGACACAGGCGCACGCTTGGCACTACTTTGTTGATGCACGTGCG
This sequence comes from Taudactylus pleione, assembly GCA_031769625.1. Classification (NCBI taxonomy): domain Eukaryota; kingdom Metazoa; phylum Chordata; class Amphibia; order Anura; family Myobatrachidae; genus Taudactylus; species Taudactylus pleione. Next base: position 31,496,406 of record JAUIMM010000014.1, read on the forward strand.
GCTACTGCGCACACAATTCACAAACACAGAAAATTATTTTTTTTTGGTTTGGACTGGAGTGTACTTTGGGGGTTACAGCACCCTTTAACGGTCAAGCCAGCCGGCCCTTTAATTATGACACACGCACACGCTTGGCACTACTTTGTTGATGCACGTGCGGCTACTGCGCACACAATTCACAAACACAGAAAATAATTTTTTTTTTGGTTTGGACTGGAGTGTACTTTGGGGGTTACAGCACCCTTTAACGGTCAAGCCAGCCGGCCCTTTACTTATGACACAGGCGCACGCTTGGCACTACTTTGTTGATGCACGAGCTGCTACTGCGCACACAATTCACAAACACAGAAAATAATTTTTTTTTTTGTTTGGACTGGAGTGTACTTTGGGGGTTACAGCACCCTTTACCGGTCAAGCCAGCCGGCCCTTTACTTATGACACAGGCGCACGCTTGGCACTACTTTGTTGATGCACGTGCGGCTACTGCGCACACAATTCACAAACACAGAAAATAATTTTATTGGTTTGGAGTGTACTTTGGTGGTTACAGCACCCTTTAACGGTCAAGCCAGCCGTCCCTTTAGTTATGACACAGGCGCACGCTTGGCACTACTTTGTTGATGCACGTGCGGCTACTGCGCACACAATTCACAAACACAGAAAATATTTTTTTTTTTGGTTTGGACTGGAGTGTACTTTGGGGGTTACAGCACCCATTAACGGTCAAGCCAGCCGGCCCTTTAATTATGACACAGGCACACGCTTGGCACTACTTTGTTGATGCACGTGCGGCTACTGCGCACACAATTCACAAACACAGAAAATAATTTTTTTTTTGGTTTGGACTGGAGTGTACTTTGGGGGTTACAGCACCCTTTAACGGTGAAGCCAGCCGGCCCTTTACTTATGACACAGGCGCACGCTTGGCACTACTTTGTTGATGCACGTGCGGCTACTGCGCACACAATTCACAAACACTGAAAATATTTTTTTTTTGGTTTGGACTGGAGTGAACTTTGGGGGTTACAGCACCCTTTAACGGTCAAGCCAGCCGGCCCTTTACTTATGACACAGGCGCACACTTGGCACTACTTTGTTGATGGACGTGCGGCTACTCCGCACACAATTCACAAACACAGAAAATATTTTTTTTTTTGGTTTGGACTGGAGTGTACTTTGGGGGTTACAGCACCCTTTAACGGTCAAGCCAGCCGGCCCTTTACTTATGACACAGGCGCACGCTTGGCACTACTTTGTTGATGCACATGCGGCTACTGCGCACACAATTCACAAACACAGAAAATATTTTTTTTCTTGTTTGGACTGGAGTGTACTTTGGGGGTTACAGCACCCTTTAACGGTCAAGCCAGCCGGCCCTTTACTTATGACACCGGCGCACGCTTGGCACTACTTTGTTTGTGCACGTGCGGCTACTCCGCACACAATTCACAAACACAGAAAAGATTTTTTTTTTTGGTTTGGACTGGAGTGTACTTTGGGGGTTAAAGCACCCTTTAACGGTCAAGCCAGCCAGCCCTTTACTTATGACACAGGCGCACGCTTGGCACTACTTTGTTGATGGACGTGCGGCTACTGCGCACACAATTCACAAACACAGAAAATAATTTTTTTTTTGGTTTGGACTGGAGTGTACTTTGGGGGTTACAGCACCCTTTAACGGTCAAGCCAGCCGGCACTTTACTTATGACACAGGCGCACGCTTGGCACTACTTTGTTGATGCACGTGCGGCTACTGCGCACACAATTCACAAACACAGAAAATAATTTTTTTTTGGTTTGGACTGGAGTGTACTTTGGGGGTTACAGCACCCTTTAACGGTCAAGCCAGCCGGCCCTTTACTTATGACACAGGCGCACGCTTGGCACTACTTTGTTGATGCACGTGCGGCTACTGCGCACACAATTCACAAACACAGAAAATAATTTTTTTGGTTTGGAGTGTACTTTGGGGCTTACAGCACCCTTTAACGGTCAAGCCAGCCATCCCTTTAGTTATGACAGAGGCGCACGCTTGGCACTACTTTGTTGATGCACGTGCGGCTACTGCGCACACAATTCACAAACACAGAAAATATTTTTTTTTTGGTTTGGACTGGAGTGTACTTTGGGGGTTACAGCACCCTTTAACGGTCAAGCCAGCCGTCCCTTCACTTATGACACAGGCGCACGCTTGGCACTACTTTGTTGATGCACGTGCGGCTACTGCGCACACAATTCACAAACACAGAAAATATATATTTTTTTGGTTTGGACTGGAGTGTACTTTGGGGGTTACAGCACCCTTTAACGGTCAAGCCAGCCGGCCCTTTAATTATGACACAGGCGCACGTTTGGCACTACTTTGTTGATGCACGTGCAGCTACTGCGCACACAATTCACAAACACAGAAAATAATTTTATTTTTGGTTTGGACTGGAGTGTACTTTGGGGGTTACAGCACCCTTTAACGGTCAAGCCAGCCAGCCCTTTACTTATGACACAGGCGCACGCTTGGCACTACTTTGTTGATGCACGTGCGGCTACTGCGCACACAATTCACAAACACAGAAAATTATTTTTTTTTGGTTTGGACTGGAGTGTACTTTGGGGGTTACAGCACCCTTTAACGGTCAAGCCAGCCGGCCCTTTAATTATGACACACGCACACGCTTGGCACTACTTTGTTGATGCACGTGCGGCTACTGCGCACACAATTCACAAACACAGAAAATAATTTTTTTTTTGGTTTGGACTGGAGTGTACTTTGGGGGTTACAGCACCCTTTAACGGTCAAGCCAGCCGGCCCTTTACTTATGACACAGGCGCACGCTTGGCACTACTTTGTTGATGCACGAGCGGCTACTGCGCACACAATTCACAAACACAGAAAATATATTTTTTTTTGTTTGGACTGGAGTGTACTTTGGGGGTTACAGCACCCTTTAACGGTCAAGCCAGCCGTCCCTTTAGTTATGACACAGGCGCACGCTTGGCACTACTTTGTTGATGCACGTGCGGCTACTGCGCACACAATTCACAAACACAGAAATTTTTTTTTTTTTTGGTTTGGACTGGAGTGTACTTTGGGGGTTACAGCACCCATTAACGGTCAAGCCAGCCGGCCCTTTAATTATGACACAGGCACACGCTTGGCACTACTTTGTTGATGCACGTGCGGCTACTGCGCACACAATTCACAAACACAGAAAATAATTTTTTTTTTTGTTTGGACTGGAGTGTACTTTGGGGGTTACAGCACCCTTTACCAGTCAAGCCAGCCGGCCCTTTACTTATGACACAGGCGCACGCTTGGCACTACTTTGTTGATGCACGTGCGGCTACTGCGCACACAATTCACAAACACAGAAAATAATTTTATTGGTTTGGAGTGTACTTTGGTGGTTACAGCACCCTTTAACGGTCAAGCCAGCCGTCCCTTTAGTTATGACACAGGCGCACGCTTGGCACTACTTTGTTGATGCACGTGCGGCTACTGCGCACACAATTCACAAACACAGAAAATATTTTTTTTTTTGGTTTGGACTGGAGTGTACTTTGGGGGTTACAGCACCCATTAACGGTCAAGCCAGCCGGCCCTTTAATTATGACACAGGCACACGCTTGGCACTACTTTGTTGATGCACGTGCGGCTACTGCGCACACAATTCACAAACACAGAAAATAATTTTTTTTTAGTTTGGACTGGAGTGTACTTTGGGGGTTACAGCACCCTTTAACGGTCAAGCCAGCCGGCCCTTTACTTATGACACAGGCGCACGCTTGGCACTACTTTGTTGATGCACGTGCGGCTACTGCGCACACAATTCACAAACACTGAAAATATTATTTTTTTGGTTTGGACTGGAGTGAACTTTGGGGGTTACAGCACCCTTTAACGGTCAAGCCAGCCAGCCCTTTACTTATGACACAGGTGCACGCTTGGCACTACTTTGTTGATGCACGTGCGGCTACTGCGCACACAATTCACAAACACAGAAAATATATATTTTTTTGTTTGGACTGGAGTGTACTTTGGGGGTTACAGCACCCTTTAACGGTCAAGCCAGCCGGCCCTTTACTTATGACACAGGCGCACGCTTGGCACTACTTTGTTGATGCACGTGCGGCTACTGCGCACACAATTCACAAACACAGAAAATTATTTTTTTTTTGGTTTGGACTGGAGTGTACTTTGGGGGTTACAGCACCCTTTAACGGTCAAGCCAGCTGGCCCCTTACTTATGACACAGGCGCACGCTTGGCACTACTTTGTTGATGCACGTGCGGCTACTGCGCACACAATTCACAAACACAGAAAAATTTTTTTTTTTGGTTTGGACTGGAGTGTACTTTGGGGGTTACAGCATCCTTTAACGGTCAAGCTAGCCGGCCCTTTACTTATGACACCGGCGCACGCTTGGCACTACTTTGTTGATGCACGTGCGGCTACTGCGCACACAATTCACAAACACAGAAAATAATTTTATTGGTTTGGAGTGTACTTTGGGGGTTACAGCACCCTTTAACGGTCAAGCCAGCCGTCCCTTTAGTTATGACACAGGCGCACGCTTGGCACTACTTTGTTGATGCACGTGCGGCTACTGCGCACACAATTCACAAACACAGAAAATATTTTTTTTTTTGGTTTGGACTGGAGTGTACTTTGGGGGTTACAGCACCCACTAACGGTCAAGCCAGCTGGCCCTTTAATTATGACACAGGCACACGCTTGGCACTACTTTGTTGATGCACGTGCGGCTACTGCGCACACAATTCACAAACACAGAAAATAATTTTTTTTTTGTTTGGACTGGAGTGTACTTTGGGGGTTACAGCACCCTTTACCGGTCAAGCCAGCCGGCCCTTTACTTATGACACAGGCGCACGCTTGGCACTACTTTGTTGATGCACGTGCGGCTACTGCGCACACAATTCACAAACACAGAAAATTATTTTTTTTTTGGTTTGGACTGGAGTCTACTTTGGGGGCTACAGCACCCTTTTAACGGTCAAGCCAGCTGGCCCTTTACTTATGACACAGGCGCACGCTTGACCCTACTTTGTTGATGCACGTGCAGCTACTGCGCACACAATTCACAAACACAGAAAATAATTTTTTTTTGGTTTGGACTGGAGTGTACTTCGGGGGTTACAGCACCCTTTAACGGTCCAGCCAGCCGGCCCTTTACTTATGACACAGGCGCACGCTTGGCACTACTTTGTTGATGCACGTGCATCTACTGCGCACACAATTCACAAACACAGAAAATAATTTTATTAGTTTGGAGTGTACTTTGGGGGTTACAGCACCCTTTAACGGTCAAGCCAGCCATCCCTTTAGTTATGACACAGGCGCACGCTTGGCACTACTTTGTTGATGCACGTGCGGCTACTGCGCACACAATTCACAAACACAGAAAATATTTTTTTTTTTGGTTTGGACTGGAGTGTACTTTGGGGGTTACAGCACCCATTAACGGTCAAGCCAGCCGGCCCTTTAATTATGACACAGGCACACGCTTGGCACTACTTTGTTGATGCACGTGCGGCTACTGCGCACACAATTCACAAACACAGAAAATAATTTTTTTTTTGGTTTGGACTGGAGTGTACTTTGGGGGTTACAGCACCCTTTAACGGTGAAGCCAGCCGGCCCTTTACTTATGACACAGGCGCACGCTTGGCACTACTTTGTTGATGCACGTGCGGCTACTGCGCACACAATTCACAAACACTGAAAATATTTTTTTTTTGGTTTGGACTGGAGTGAACTTTGGGGGTTACAGCACCCTTTAACGGTCAAGCCAGCCGGCCCTTTACTTATGACACAGGCGCACACTTGGCACTACTTTGTTGATGGACGTGCGGCTACTCCGCACACAATTCACAAACACAGAAAATATTTTTTTTTTTGGTTTGGACTGGAGTGTACTTTGGGGGTTACAGCACCCTTTAACGGTCAAGCCAGCCGGCCCTTTACTTATGACACAGGCGCACGCTTGGCACTACTTTGTTGATGCACATGCGGCTACTGCGCACACAATTCACAAACACAGAAAATATTTTTTTTCTTGTTTGGACTGGAGTGTACTTTGGGGGTTACAGCACCCTTTAACGGTCAAGCCAGCCGGCCCTTTACTTATGACACCGGCGCACGCTTGGCACTACTTTGTTTGTGCACGTGCGGCTACTCCGCACACAATTCACAAACACAGAAAAGATTTTTTTTTTTGGTTTGGACTGGAGTGTACTTTGGGGGTTAAAGCACCCTTTAACGGTCAAGCCAGCCAGCCCTTTACTTATGACACAGGCGCACGCTTGGCACTACTTTGTTGATGCACGTGCGGCTACTGCGCACACAATTCACAAACACAGAAAATAATTTTTTTTTTGGTTTGGACTGGAGTGTACTTTGGGGGTTACAGCACCCTTTAACGGTCAAGCCAGCCGGCACTTTACTTATGACACAGGCGCACGCTTGGCACTACTTTGTTGATGCACGTGCGGCTACTGCGCACACAATTCACAAACACAGAAAATAATTTTTTTTTGGTTTGGACTGGAGTGTACTTTGGGGGTTACAGCACCCTTTAACGGTCAAGCCAGCCGGCCCTTTACTTATGACACAGGCGCACGCTTGGCACTACTTTGTTGATGCACGTGCGGCTACTGCGCACACAATTCACAAACACAGAAAATAATTTTTTTGGTTTGGAGTGTACTTTGGGGCTTACAGCACCCTTTAACGGTCAAGCCAGCCATCCCTTTAGTTATGACAGAGGCGCACGCTTGGCACTACTTTGTTGATGCACGTGCGGCTACTGCGCACACAATTCACAAACACAGAAAATATTTTTTTTTTGGTTTGGACTGGAGTGTACTTTGGGGGTTACAGCACCCTTTAACGGTCAAGCCAGCCGGCCCTTCACTTATGACACAGGCGCACGCTTGGCACTACTTTGTTGATGCACGTGCGGCTACTGCGCACACAATTCACAAACACAGAAAATATATATTTTTTTGGTTTGGACTGGAGTGTACTTTGGGGGTTACAGCACCCTTTAACGGTCAAGCCAGCCGGCCCTTTAATTATGACACAGGCGCACGTTTGGCACTACTTTGTTGATGCACGTGCAGCTACTGCGCACACAATTCACAAACACAGAAAATAATTTTATTTTTGGTTTGGACTGGAGTGTACTTTGGGGGTTACAGCACCCTTTAACGGTCAAGCCAGCCAGCCCTTTACTTATGACACAGGCGCACGCTTGGCACTACTTTGTTGATGCACGTGCGGCTACTGCGCACACAATTCACAAACACAGAAAATTATTTTTTTTTGGTTTGGACTGGAGTGTACTTTGGGGGTTACAGCACCCTTTAACGGTCAAGCCAGCCGGCCCTTTAATTATGACACACGCACACGCTTGGCACTACTTTGTTGATGCACGTGCGGCTACTGCGCACACAATTCACAAACACAGAAAATAATTTTTTTTTTGGTTTGGACTGGAGTGTACTTTGGGGGTTACAGCACCCTTTAACGGTCAAGCCAGCCGGCCCTTTACTTATGACACAGGCGCACGCTTGGCACTACTTTGTTGATGCACGAGCGGCTACTGCGCACACAATTCACAAACACAGAAAATATATTTTTTTTTGTTTGGACTGGAGTGTACTTTGGGGGTTACAGCACCCTTTAACGGTCAAGCCAGCCGTCCCTTTAGTTATGACACAGGCGCACGCTTGGCACTACTTTGTTGATGCACGTGCGGCTACTGCGCACACAATTCACAAACACAGAAAATTTTTTTTTTTTTGGTTTGGACTGGAGTGTACTTTGGGGGTTACAGCACCCATTAACGGTCAAGCCAGCCGGCCCTTTAATTATGACACAGGCACACGCTTGGCACTACTTTGTTGATGCACGTGCGGCTACTGCGCACACAATTCACAAACACAGAAAATAATTTTTTTTTTTGTTTGGACTGGAGTGTACTTTGGGGGTTACAGCACCCTTTACCAGTCAAGCCAGCCGGCCCTTTACTTATGACACAGGCGCACGCTTGGCACTACTTTGTTGATGCACGTGCGGCTACTGCGCACACAATTCACAAACACAGAAAATAATTTTATTGGTTTGGAGTGTACTTTGGTGGTTACAGCACCCTTTAACGGTCAAGCCAGCCGTCCCTTTAGTTATGACACAGGCGCACGCTTGGCACTACTTTGTTGATGCACGTGCGGCTACTGCGCACACAATTCACAAACACAGAAAATATTTTTTTTTTTGGTTTGGACTGGAGTGTACTTTGGGGGTTACAGCACCCATTAACGGTCAAGCCAGCCGGCCCTTTAATTATGACACAGGCACACGCTTGGCACTACTTTGTTGATGCACGTGCGGCTACTGCGCACACAATTCACAAACACAGAAAATAATTTTTTTTTAGTTTGGACTGGAGTGTACTTTGGGGGTTACAGCACCCTTTAACGGTCAAGCCAGCCGGCCCTTTACTTATGACACAGGCGCACGCTTGGCACTACTTTGTTGATGCACGTGCGGCTACTGCGCACACAATTCACAAACACTGAAAATATTATTTTTTTGGTTTGGACTGGAGTGAACTTTGGGGGTTACAGCACCCTTTAACGGTCAAGCCAGCCAGCCCTTTACTTATGACACAGGTGCACGCTTGGCACTACTTTGTTGATGCACGTGCGGCTACTGCGCACACAATTCACAAACACAGAAAATATATATTTTTTTTGTTTGGACTGGAGTGTACTTTGGGGGTTACAGCACCCTTTAACGGTCAAGCCAGCCGGCCCTTTACTTATGACACAGGCGCACGCTTGGCACTACTTTGTTGATGCACGTGCGGCTACTGCGCACACAATTCACAAACACAGAAAATTATTTTTTTTTTGGTTTGGACTGGAGTGTACTTTGGGGGTTACAGCACCCTTTAACGGTCAAGCCAGCTGGCCCCTTACTTATGACACAGGCGCACGCTTGGCACTACTTTGTTGATGCACGTGCGGCTACTGCGCACACAATTCACAAACACAGAAAAAAATTTTTTTTTGGTTTGGACTGGAGTGTACTTTGGGGGTTACAGCATCCTTTAACGGTCAAGCTAGCCGGCCCTTTACTTATGACACCGGCGCACGCTTGGCACTACTTTGTTGATGCACGTGCGGCTACTGCGCACACAATTCACAAACACAGAAAATATATATTTTTTTTGTTTGGACTGGAGTGTACTTTGGGGGTTACAGCACCCTTTAACGGTCAAGCCAGCCGGCCCTTTACTTATGACACAGGCGCACGCTTGGCACTACTTTGTTGATGCACGTGCGGCTACTGCGCACACAATTCACAAACACAGAAAATTATTTTTTTTTTGGTTTGGACTGGAGTGTACTTTGGGGGTTACAGCACCCTTTAACGGTCAAGCCAGCTGGCCCCTTACTTATGACACAGGCGCACGCTTGGCACTACTTTGTTGATGCACGTGCGGCTACTGCGCACACAATTCACAAACACAGAAAAAAATTTTTTTTTGGTTTGGACTGGAGTGTACTTTGGGGGTTACAGCATCCTTTAACGGTCAAGCTAGCCGGCCCTTTACTTATGACACCGGCGCACGCTTGGCACTACTTTGTTGATGCACGTGCGGCTACTGCGCACACAATTCACAAACACAGAAAATAATTTTATTGGTTTGGAGTGTACTTTGGGGGTTACAGCACCCTTTAACGGTCAAGCCAGCCGTCCCTTTAGTTATGACACAGGCGCACGCTTGGCACTACTTTGTTGATGCACGTGCGGCTACTGCGCACACAATTCACAAACACAGAAAATATTTTTTTTTTTGGTTTGGACTGGAGTGTACTTTGGGGGTTACAGCACCCACTAACGGTCAAGCCAGCTGGCCCTTTAATTATGACACAGGCACACGCTTGGCACTACTTTGTTGATGCACGTGCGGCTACTGCGCACACAATTCACAAACACAGAAAATAATTTTTTTTTTGTTTGGACTGGAGTGTACTTTGGGGGTTACAGCACCCTTTACCGGTCAAGCCAGCCGGCCCTTTACTTATGACACAGGCGCACGCTTGGCACTACTTTGTTGATGCACGTGCGGCTACTGCGCACACAATTCACAAACACAGAAAATTATTTTTTTTTTGGTTTGGACTGGAGTCTACTTTGGGGGCTACAGCACCCTTTTAACGGTCAAGCCAGCTGGCCCTTTACTTATGACACAGGCGCACGCTTGACCCTACTTTGTTGATGCACGTGCAGCTACTGCGCACACAATTCACAAACACAGAAAATAATTTTTTTTTGGTTCGGACTGGAGTGTACTTCGGGGGTTACAGCACCCTTTAACGGTCCAGCCAGCCGGCCCTTTACTTATGACACAGGCGCACGCTTGGCACTACTTTGTTGATGCACGTGCATCTACTGCGCACACAATTCACAAACACAGAAAATAATTTTATTGGTTTGGAGTGTACTTTGGGGGTTACAGCACCCTTTAACGGTCAAGCCAGCCGTCCCTTTAGTTATGACACAGGCGCACGCTTGGCACTACTTTGTTGATGCACGTGCGGCTACTGCGCACACAATTCACAAACACAGAAAATAATTTTTTTTTTGGTTTGGACTGGAGTTTACTTTGGGGGTTACAGCACCCTTTAACGGTCAAGCCAGCCGGCCCTTTACTTATGACACAGGCGCACGCTTGGCACTACTTTGTTGATGCACGTGCGGCTACTGCGCACACAATTCACAAACACAGAAAATAATTTTTTTTTGGTTTGGACTGGAGTGTATTTTCGGGGTTACAGCACCCTTTAACGGTCAAGCCAGCCGGCCCTTTACTTATGACACAGGCGCACGCTTGGCACTACTTTGTTGATGCACGTGCGGCTACTGCGCACACAATTCACAAACACAGAAAATAATTTTTTTGGTTTGGAGTGTATTTTGGGGCTTACAGCACCCTTTAACGGTCAAGCCAGCCGTCCCTTTAGTTATGACACAGGCGCACGCTTGGCACTACTTTGTTGATGCACGTGCGGCTACTGCGCACACAATTCACAAACACAGAAAATATTTTTTTTTGGTTTGGACTGGAGTGTACTTTGGGGGTTACAGCACCCTTTAACGGTCAAGCCAGCCGGCCCTTCACTTATGACACAGGCGCACGCTTGGCACTACTTTGTTGATGCACGTGCGGCTACTGCGCACACAATTCACAAACACAGAAAATATATTTTTTTTTGGTTTGGACTGGAGTGTACTTTGGGAGTTACAGCACCCTTTAACGGTCAAGCCAGCTGGCCCTTTAATTATGACACAGGCGCACGCTTGGCACTACTTTGTTGATGCACGTGCGGCTACTGCGCACACAATTCACAAACACAGAAAATAATTTTATTTTTGGTTTGGACTGGAGTGTACTTTGGGGGTTACAGCACCCATTAACGGTCAAGCCAGCCGGCCCTTTAATTATGACACAGGCACACGCTTGGCACTACTTTGTTGATGCACGTGCGGCTACTGCGCACACAATTCACAAACACAGAAAATAATTTTTTTTTTTGTTTGGACTGGAGTGTACTTTGGGGGTTACAGCACCCTTTACCGGTCAAGCCAGCCGGCCCTTTACTTATGACACAGGCGCATGCTTGGCACTACTTTGTTGATGCACGTGCGGCTACTGCGCACACAATTCACAAACACAGAAAATTATTTTTTTTTTGGTTTGGACAGGAGTGTACTTTGGGGGCTACAGCACCCTTTAACGGTCAAGCCAGCTGGCCCTTTACTTATGACACAGGGGCACGCTTGACCCTACTTTGTTGATGCACGTGCAGCTACTGCGCACACAATTCACAAACACAGAAAATAATTTTTTTTTGGTTTGGACTGGAGTGTACTTCGGGGGTTACAGCACCCTTTAACGGTCCAGCCAGCCGGCCCTTTACTTATGACACAGGCGCACGCTTGGCACTACTTTGTTGATGCACGTGCATCTACTGCGCACACAATTCACAAACACAGAAAATAATTTTATTAGTTTGGAGTGTACTTTGGGGGTTACAGCACCCTTTAACAGTCAAGCCAGCCATCCCTTTAGTTATGACACAGGCGCACGCTTGGCACTACTTTGTTGATGCACGTGCGGCTACTGCGCACACAATTCACAAACACAGAAAATAATTTTTTTTTTGGTTTGGACTGGAGTTTACTTTGGGGGTTACAGCACCCTTTAACGGTCAAGCCAGCCGGCCCTTTACTTATGACACAGGCACACGCTTGGCACTACTTTGTTGATGCACGTGCAGCTACTGCGCACACAATTCACATACACAGAAAATAATTTTTTTTTTGGTTTGGACTGGAGTTTACTTTGGGGGTTACAGCACCCTTTAACGGTCAAGACAGCCGGCCCTTTACTTATGACACAGGCACACGCTTGGCACTACTTTGTTGATGCACGTGCAGCTACTGCGCACACAATTCACAAACACAGAAAATAATTTTATTGGTTTGGAGTGTACTTTGGGGGTTACAGCACCCTTTAACGGTCAAGCCAGCCGTCCCTTTAGTTATGACACAGGCGCACGCTTGGCACTACTTTGTTGATGCACGTGCGGCTACTGCGCACACAATTCACAAACACAGAAAATATTTTTTTTTTTGGTTTGGACTGGAGTGTACTTTGGGGGTTACAGCACCCACTAACGGTCAAGCCAGCTGGCCCTTTAATTATGACACAGGCACACGCTTGGCACTACTTTGTTGATGCACGTGCGGCTACTGCGCACACAATTCACAAACACAGAAAATATTTTTTTTTTTTTTTGGACTGGAGTGTACTTTGGGGGTTACAGCACCCTTTACCGGTCAAGCCAGCCGGCCCTTTACTTATGACACAGGCGCACGCTTGGCACTACTTTGTTGATGCACGTGCGGCTACTGCGCACACAATTCACAAACACAGAAAATTATTTTTTTTTTGGTTTGGACTGGAGTCTACTTTGGGGGCTACAGCACCCTTTTAACGGTCAAGCCAGCTGGCCCTTTACTTATGACACAGGCGCACGCTTGACCCTACTTTGTTGATGCACGTGCAGCTACTGCGCACACAATTCACAAACACAGAAAATAATTTTTTTTTGGTTCGGACTGGAGTGTACTTCGGGGGTTACAGCACCCTTTAACGGTCCAGCCAGCCGGCCCTTTACTTATGACACAGGCGCACGCTTGGCACTACTTTGTTGATGCACGTGCATCTACTGCGCACACAATTCACAAACACAGAAAATAATTTTATTGGTTTGGAGTGTACTTTGGGGGTTACAGCACCCTTTAACGGTCAAGCCAGCCGTCCCTTTAGTTATGACACAGGCGCACGCTTGGCACTACTTTGTTGATGCACGTGCGGCTACTGCGCACACAATTCACAAACACAGAAAATAATTTTTTTTTTGGTTTGGACTGGAGTTTACTTTGGGGGTTACAGCACCCTTTAACGGTCAAGCCAGCCGGCCCTTTACTTATGACACAGGCGCACGCTTGGCACTACTTTGTTGATGCACGTGCGGCTACTGCGCACACAATTCACAAACACAGAAAATAATTTTTTTTTGGTTTGGACTGGAGTGTATTTTCGGGGTTACAGCACCCTTTAACGGTCAAGCCAGCCGGCCCTTTACTTATGACACAGGCGCACGCTTGGCACTACTTTGTTGATGCACGTGCGGCTACTGCGCACACAATTCACAAACACAGAAAATAATTTTTTTGGTTTGGAGTGTATTTTGGGGCTTACAGCACCCTTTAACGGTCAAGCCAGCCGTCCCTTTAGTTATGACACAGGCGCACGCTTGGCACTACTTTGTTGATGCACGTGCGGCTACTGCGCACACAATTCACAAACACAGAAAATATTTTTTTTTGGTTTGGACTGGAGTGTACTTTGGGGGTTACAGCACCCTTTAACGGTCAAGCCAGCCGGCCCTTCACTTATGACACAGGCGCACGCTTGGCACTACTTTGTTGATGCACGTGCGGCTACTGCGCACACAATTCACAAACACAGAAAATATATTTTTTTTTGGTTTGGACTGGAGTGTACTTTGGGAGTTACAGCACCCTTTAACGGTCAAGCCAGCTGGCCCTTTAATTATGACACAGGCGCACGCTTGGCACTACTTTGTTGATGCACGTGCGGCTACTGCGCACACAATTCACAAACACAGAAAATAATTTTATTTTTGGTTTGGACTGGAGTGTACTTTGGGGGTTACAGCACCCATTAACGGTCAAGCCAGCCGGCCCTTTAATTATGACACAGGCACACGCTTGGCACTACTTTGTTGATGCACGTGCGGCTACTGCGCACACAATTCACAAACACAGAAAATAATTTTTTTTTTTGTTTGGACTGGAGTGTACTTTGGGGGTTACAGCACCCTTTACCGGTCAAGCCAGCCGGCCCTTTACTTATGACACAGGCGCATGCTTGGCACTACTTTGTTGATGCACGTGCGGCTACTGCGCACACAATTCACAAACACAGAAAATTATTTTTTTTTTGGTTTGGACAGGAGTGTACTTTGGGGGCTACAGCACCCTTTAACGGTCAAGCCAGCTGGCCCTTTACTTATGACACAGGGGCACGCTTGACCCTACTTTGTTGATGCACGTGCAGCTACTGCGCACACAATTCACAAACACAGAAAATAATTTTTTTTTGGTTTGGACTGGAGTGTACTTCGGGGGTTACAGCACCCTTTAACGGTCCAGCCAGCCGGCCCTTTACTTATGACACAGGCGCACGCTTGGCACTACTTTGTTGATGCACGTGCATCTACTGCGCACACAATTCACAAACACAGAAAATAATTTTATTAGTTTGGAGTGTACTTTGGGGGTTACAGCACCCTTTAACAGTCAAGCCAGCCATCCCTTTAGTTATGACACAGGCGCACGCTTGGCACTACTTTGTTGATGCACGTGCGGCTACTGCGCACACAATTCACAAACACAGAAAATAATTTTTTTTTTGGTTTGGACTGGAGTTTACTTTGGGGGTTACAGCACCCTTTAACGGTCAAGCCAGCCGGCCCTTTACTTATGACACAGGCACACGCTTGGCACTACTTTGTTGATGCACGTGCAGCTACTGCGCACACAATTCACATACACAGAAAATAATTTTTTTTTTGGTTTGGACTGGAGTGTACTTTGGGGGTTACAGCACCCTTTAACGGTCAAGCCAGCCGGCCCTTTACTTATGACACAGGCGCACGCTTGGCACTACTTTGTTGATGCACGAGCGGCTACTGCGCACACAATTCACAAACACAGAAAATATTTTTTTTTTGTTTGGACTGGAGTGTACTTTGGGGGTTACAGCACCCTTTAATGGTCAAGCCAGCCGTCCCTTTAGTTATGACTCAGGCGCACGCTTGGCACTACTTTGTTGATGCACGTGCGGCTACTGCGCACACAATTCACAAACACAGAAAATTTTTTTTTTTTTGGTTTGGACTGGAGTGTACTTTGGGGGTTACAGCACCCATTAACGGTCAAGCCAGCCGGCCCTTTAATTATGACACAGGCACACGCTTGGCACTACTTTGTTGATGCACGTGCGGCTACTGCGCACACAATTCACAAACACAGAAAATAATTTTTTTTTTGTTTGGACTGGAGTGTACTTTGGGGGTTACAGCACCCTTTACCGGTCAAGCCAGCCGGCCCTTTACTTATGACACAGGCGCACGCTTGGCACTACTTTGTTGATGCACGTGCGGCTACTGCGCACACAATTCACAAACACAGAAAATAATTTTATTGGTTTGGAGTGTACTTTGGTGGTTACAGCACCCTTTAACGGTCAAGCCAGCTGTCCCTTTAGTTATGACACAGGCGCACGCTTGGCACTACTTTGTTGATGCACGTGCGGCTACTGCGCACACAATTCACAAACACAGAAAATATTTTTTTTTTTGGTTTGGACTGGAGTGTACTTTGGGGGTTACAGAACCCATTAACGGTCAAGCCAGCCGGCCCTTTAATTATGACACAGGCACACGCTTGGCACTACTTTGTTGATGCACGTGCGGCTACTGCGCACACAATTCACAAACACAGAAAATAATTTTTTTTTTGGTTTGGACTGGAGTGTACTTTGGGGGTTACAGCACCCTTTAACGGTCAAGCCAGCCGGCCCTTTACTTATGACACAGGCGCACGCTTGGCACTACTTTGTTGATGCACGTGCGGCTACTGCGCACACAATTCACAAACACTGAAAATATTTTTTTTTTGGTTTGGACTGGAGTGAAATTTGGGGGTTACAGCACCCTTTAACGGTCAAGCAAGCCAGCCCTTTACTTATGACACAGGCGCACGCTTGGCACTACTTTGTTGATGCACGTGCGGCTACTGCTCACACAATTCACAAACACAGAAAATATATATTTTTTTTGTTTGGACTGGAGTGTACTTTGGGGGTTACAGCACCCTTTAACGGTCAAGCCAGCCGGCCCTTTACTTATGACACAGGCGCACGCTTGGCACTACTTTGTTGATGCACGTGCGGCTACTGCGCACACAATTCACAAACACAGAAAATTATTTTTTTTTTGGTTTGGACTGGAGTGTACTTTGGGGGTTACAGCACCCTTTAACGGTCAAGCCAGCTGGCCCCTTACTTATGACACAGGCGCACGCTTGGCACTACTTTGTTGATGCACGTGCGGCTACTGCGCACACAATTCACAAACACAGAAAATAATTTTATTTTTGGTTTGGACTGGAGTGTACTTTGGGGGTTACAGCACCCATTAACGGTCAAGCCAGCCGGCCCTTTAATTATGACACAGGCACACGCTTGGCACTACTTTGTTGATGCACGTGCGGCTACTGCGCACACAATTCACAAACACAGAAAATATTTTTTTTTTTTGTTTGGACTGGAGTGTACTTTGGGGGTTACAGCACCCTTTACCGGTCAAGCCAGCCGGCCCTTTACTTATGACACAGGCGCACGCTTGGCACTACTTTGTTGATGCACGTGCGGCTACTGCGCACACAATTCACAAACACAGAAAATTATTTTTTTTTTGGTTTGGACAGGAGTGTACTTTGGGGGCTACAACACCCTTTAACGGTCAAGCCAGCTGGCCCTTTACTTATGACACAGGCGCACGCTTGACCCTACTTTGTTGATGCACGTGCAGCTACTGCGCACACAATTCACAAACACAGAAAATAATTTTTTTTGGGTTTGGACTGGAGTGTACTTCGGGGGTTACAGCACCCTTTAACGGTCCAGCCAGCCGGCCCTTTACTTATGACACAGGCGCACGCTTGGCACTACTTTGTTGATGCACGTGCATCTACTGCGCACACAATTCACAAACACAGAAAATAATTTTATTAGTTTGGAGTGTACTTTGGGGGTTACAGCACCCTTTAACGGTCAAGCCAGCCATCCCTTTAGTTATGACACAGGCGCACGCTTGGCACTACTTTGTTGATGCACGTGCGGCTACTGCGCACACAATTCACAAACACAGAAAATAATTTTTTTTTTGGTTTGGACTGGAGTTTACTTTGGGGGTTACAGCACCCTTTAACGGTCAAGCCAGCCGGCCCTTTACTTATGACACAGGCACACGCTTGGCACTACTTTGTTGATGCACGTGCGGCTACTGCGCACACAATTCACATACACAGAAAATAATTTTTTTTTTGGTTTGGACTGGAGTGTACTTTGGGGGTTACAGCACCCTTTAACGGTCAAGCCAGCCGGCCCTTTACTTATGACACAGGCGCACGCTTGGCACTACTTTGTTGATGCACGAGCGGCTACTGCGCACACAATTCACAAACACAGAAAATATTTTTTTTTTGTTTGGACTGGAGTGTACTTTGGGGGTTACAGCACCCTTTAATGGTCAAGCCATCCGTCCCTTTAGTTATGACTCAGGTGCACGCTTGGCACTACTTTGTTGATGCACGTGCGGCTACTGCGCACACAATTCACAAACACAGAAAAATTTTTTTTTTTTGGTTTGGACTGGAGTGTACTTTGGGGGTTGCAGCACCCATTAACGGTCAAGCCAGCCGGCCCTTTAATTATGACACAGGCACACGCTTGGCACTACTTTGTTGATGCACGTGCGGCTACTGCGCACACAATTCACAAACACAGAAAATAATTTTTTTTTTGTTTGGACTGGAGTGTACTTTGGGGGTTACAGCACCCTTTACCGGTCAAGCCAGCCGGCCCTTTACTTATGACACATGCGCACGCTTGGCACTACTTTGTTGATGCACGTGCGGCTACTGCGCACACAATTCACAAACACAGAAAATAATTTTATTGGTTTGGAGTGTACTTTGGTGGTTACAGCACCCTTTAACGGTCAAGCCAGCTGTCCCTTTAGTTATGACACAGGCGCACACTTGGCACTACTTTGTTGATGCACGTGCGGCTACTGCGCACACAATTCACAAACACAGAAAATATTTTTTTTTTTGGTTTGGACTGGAGTGTACTTTGGGGGTTACAGCACCCATTAACGGTCAAGCCAGCCGGCCCTTTAATTATGACACAGGCACACGCTTGGCACTACTTTGTTGATGCACGTGCGGCTACTGCGCACACAATTCACAAACACAGAAAATAATTTTTTTTTTGGTTTGGACTGGAGTGTACTTTGGGGGTTACAGCACCCTTTAACGGTCAAGCCAGCCGGCCCTTTACTTATGACACAGGCGCACGCTTGGCACTACTTTGTTGATGCACGTGCGGCTTCTGCGCACACAATTCACAAACACTGAAAATATTTTTTTTTTGGTTTGGACTGGAGTGAAATTTGGGGGTTACAGCACCCTTTAACAGTCAAGCAAGCCAGCCCTTTACTTATGACACAGGCGCACGCTTGGCACTACTTTGTTGATGCACGTGCGGCTACTGCGCACACAATTCACAAACACAGAAAATATATATTTTTTTTGTTTGGACTGGAGTGTACTTTGGGGGTTACAGCACCCTTTAACGGTCAAGCCAGCCGGCCCTTTACTTATGACACAGGCGCACGCTTGGCACTACTTTGTTGATGCACGTGCGGCTACTGCGCACACAATTCACAAACACAGAAAATTATTTTTTTTTTGGTTTGGACTGGAGTGTACTTTGGGGGTTACAGCACCCTTTAACGGTCAAGCCAGCTGGCCCCTTACTTATGACACAGGCGCACGCTTGGCACTACTTTGTTGATGCACGTGCGGCTACTGCGCACACAATTCACAAACATAGAAAAAAATTTTTTTTTGGTTTGGACTGGAGTGTACTTTGGGGGTTACAGCATCCTTTAACGGTCAAGCTAGCCGGCCCTTTACTTATGACACCGGCGCACGCTTGGCACTACTTTGTTGATGCACGTGCGGCTACAGCGCACACAATTCACAAACACAGAAAATAATTGTATTGGTTTGGAGTGTACTTTGGGGGTTACAGCACCCTTTAACGGTCAAGCCAGCCGTCCCTTTAGTTATGACACAGGCGCACGCTTGGCACTACTTTGTTGATGCACGTGCGGCTACTGCGCACACAATTCACAAACACAGAAAATATTTTTTTTTTTGGTTTGGACTGGAGTGTACTTTGGGGGTTACAGCACCCACTAACGGTCAAGCCAGCCTGCCCTTTAATTATGACACAGGCACACGCTTGGCACTACTTTGTTGATGCACGTGCGGCTACTGCGCACACAATTCACAAACACAGAAAATAATTTTTTTTTTTGTTTGGACTAGAGTGTACTTTGGGGGTTACAGCACCCTTTACCGGTCAAGCCAGCCGGCCCTTTACTTATGACACAGGCACACGCTTGGCACTACTTTGTTGATGCACGTGCGGCTACTGCGCACACAATTCACAAACACAGAAAATTATTTTTTTTTTGGTTTGGACTGGAGTGTACTTTGGGGGCTACAGCACCCTTTAACGGTCAAGCCAGCTGGCCCTTTACTTATGACACAGGCGCACGCTTGACCCTACTTTGTTGATGCACGTGCAGCTACTGCGCACACAGTTCACAAACACAGAAAATAATTTTTTTTTGGTTTGGACTGGAGTGTACTTCGGGGGTCACAGCACCCTTTAACGGTCCAGCCAGCCGGCCCTTTACTTATGACACAGGCGCACGCTTGGCACTACTTTGTTGATGCACGTGCATCTACTGCGCACACAATTCACAAACACAGTAAATAATTTTTTTTTTGGTTTGGACTGGAGTTTACTTTGGGGGTTACAGCACCCTTTAACGGTCAAGCCAGCCGGCCCTTTACTTATGACACAGGCGCACGCTTGGCACTACTTTGTTGATGCACGTGCGGCTACTGCGCACACAATTCACAAACACAGAAAATAATTTTTTTTTTGGTTTGGACTGGAGTGTACTTTGGGGGTTACAGCACCCTTTAACGGTCAAGCCAGCCGGCCCTTTACTTATGACACAGGCGCACGCTTGGCACTACTTTGTTGATGCACGTGCGGCTACTGCGCACACAATTCACTAACACAGAAAATAATTTTTTTTTTGGTTTGGACTGGAGTGTACTTTGGGGGTTACAGCACCCTTTAATGGTCAAGCCAGCCGGCCCTTTACTTATGACACAGGCGCACGCTTGGCACTACTTTGTTGATGCACGTGCGGCTACTGCGCACACAATTCACAAACACAGAAAATAATTTTTTTTTGGTTTGGACTGGAGTGTACTTTGGGGGTTACAGCACCCTTTAACGGTCAAGCCAGCCGGCCCTTTACTTATGACACAGGCGCACGCTTGGCACTACTTTGTTGATGCACGTGCGGCTACTGCGCACACAATTCACAAACACAGAAAATAATTTTTTTGGTTTGGAGTGTACTTTGGGGCTTACAGCACCCTTTAACGGTCAAGCCAGCCGTCCCTTTAGTTATGACACAGGCGCACGCTTGGCACTACTTTGTTGATGCACGTGCGGCTACTGCGCACACAATTCACAAACACAGAAAATATTTTTTTTTTGGTTTGGACTGGAGTGTACTTTGGGGGTTACAGCACCCTTTAACGGTCAAGCCAGTCGGCCCTTCACTTATGACACAGGCGCACGCTTGGCACTACTTTGTTGATGCACGTGCGGCTACTGCGCACACAATTCACAAACACAGAAAATATATTTTTTTTTGGTTTGGACTGGAGTGTACTTTGGGAGTTACAGCACCCTTTAACGGTCAAGCCAGCTGGCCCTTTAATTATGACACAGGCGCACGCTTGGCACTACTTTGTTGATGCACGTGCGGCTACTGCGCACACAATTCACAAACACAGAAAATAATTTTATTTTTGGTTTGGACTGGAGTGTACTTTGGGGGTTACAGCACCCATTAACGGTCAAGCCAGCCGGCCCTTTAATTATGACACAGGCGCACGCTTGGCACTACTTTGTTGATGCACGTGCGGCTACTGCGCACACAATTCACAAACACAGAAAATAATTTTTTTTTTGTTTGGACTGGAGTGTACTTTGGGGGTTACAGCACCCTTTACCGTCAAAGCCAGCCGGCCCTTTACTTATGACACAGGCGCACGCTTGGCACTACTTTGTTGATGCACGTGCGGCTACTGCGCACACAATTCACAAACACAGAAAATTATTTTTTTTTTGGTTTGGACTGGAGTGTACTTTGGGGGCTACAGCACCCTTTAACGGTCAAGCCAGCTGGCCCTTTACTTATGACACAGGCGCACGCTTGACCCTACTTTGTTGATGCACGTGCAGCTACTGCGCACACAATTCACAAACACAGAAAATAATTTTTTTTTGGTTTGGACTGGAGTGTACTTCGGGGGTTACAGCACCCTTTAACGGTCCAGCCAGCCGGCCCTTTACTTATGACACAGGCGCACGCTTGGCACTACTTTGTTGATGCACGTGCATCTACTGCGCACACAATTCACAAACACAGAAAATAATTTTATTGGTTTGGAGTGTACTTTGGGGGTTACAGCACCCTTTAACGGTCAAGCCAGCCGTCCCTTTAGTTATGACACAGGCGCACGCTTGGCACTACTTTGTTGATGCACGTGCGGCTACTGCGCACACAATTCACAAACACAGAAAATAATTTTTTTTTTGGTTTGGACTGGAGTTTACTTTGGGGGTTACAGCACCCTTTAACGGTCAAGCCAGCCGGCCCTTTACTTATGACACAGGTGCACGCTTGGCACTACTTTGTTGATGCACGTGCGGCTACTGCGCACACAATTCACAAACACAGAAAATATTTTTTTTTTTGGTTTGGACTGGAGTGTACTTTGGGGGTTACAGCACCCTTTAACGGTCAAGCCAGCCGGCCCTTTACTTATGACACAGGCGCACGCTTGGCACTACTTTGTTGATGCACGTGCGGCTACTGCGCACACAATTCACTAACACAGAAAATAATTTTTTTTTTGGTTTGGACTGGAGTGTACTTTGGGGGTTACAGCACCCTGTAATGGTCAAGCCAGCCGGCCCTTTACTTATGACACAGGCGCACGCTTGGCACTACTTTGTTGATGCACGTGCGGCTACTGCGCACACAATTCACAAACACAGAAAATAATTTTTTTTTGGTTTGGACTGGAGTGTATTTTGGGGGTTACAGCACCCACTAAAGGTCAAGCCAGCCGGCCCTTTACTTATGACACAGGTGCACGCTTGGCACTACTTTGTTGATGCACGTGCGGCTACTGCGCACACAATTCACAAACACAGAAAATAATTTTTTGGGTTTGGAGTGTACTTTGGGGCTTACAGCACCCTTTAACGGTCAAGCCAGCCATCCCTTTAGTTATGACACAGGCGCACGCTTGGCACTACTTTGTTGATGCACGTGCGGCTACTGCGCACACAATTCACAAACACAGAAAATATTTTTTTTTTGGTTTGGACTGGAGTGTACTTTGGGGGTTACAGCACCCTTTAACGGTCAAGCCAGCCGGCCCTTCACTTATGACACAGGCGCACGCTTGGCACTACTTTGTTGATGCACGTGCGGCTACTGCGCACACAATTCACAAACACAGAAAATATATTTTTTTTTGGTTTGGACTGGAGTGTACTTTGGGAGTTACAGCATCCTTTAACGGTCAAGCCAGCTGGCCCTTTAATTATGACACAGGCGCACGCTTGGCACTACTTTGTTGATGCACGTGCGGCTACTGCGCACACAATTCACAAACACAGAAAATAATTTTATTTTTGGTTTGGACTGGAGTGTACTTTGGGGGTTACAGCACCCATTAACGGTCAAGCCAGCCGGCCCTTTAATTATGACACAGGCGCACGCTTGGCACTACTTTGTTGATGCACGTGCGGCTACTGCGCACACAATTCACAAACACAGAAAATATTTTTTTTTTTGTTTGGACTGGAGTGTACTTTGGGGGTTACAGCACCCTTTACCGTCAAAGCCAGCCGGCCCTTTACTTATGACACAGGCGCACGCTTGGCACTACTTTGTTGATGCACGTGCGGCTACTGCGCACACAATTCACAAACACAGAAAATTATTTTTTTTTTGGTTTGGACTGGAGTGTACTTTGGGGGCTACAGCACCCTTTAACGGTCAAGCCAGCTGGCCCTTTACTTATGACACAGGCGCACGCTTGACCCTACTTTGTTGATGCACGTGCAGCTACTGCGCACACAATTCACAAACACAGAAAATAATTTTTTTTTGGTTTGGACTGGAGTGTACTTCGGGGGTTACAGCACCCTTTAACGGTCCAGCCAGCCGGCCCTTTACTTATGACACAGGCGCACGCTTGGCACTACTTTGTTGATGCACGTGCATCTACTGCGCACACAATTCACAAACACAGAAAATAATTTTATTGGTTTGGAGTGTACTTTGGGGGTTACAGCACCCTTTAACGGTCAAGCCAGCCATCCCTTTAGTTATGACACAGGCGCACGCTTGGCACTACTTTGTTGATGCACGTGCGGCTACTGCGCACACAATTCACAAACACAGAAAATAATTTTTTTTTTGGTTTGGACTGGAGTTTACTTTGGGGGTTACAGCACCCTTTAACGGTCAAGCCAGCCGGCCCTTTACTTATGACACAGGTGCACGCTTGGCACTACTTTGTTGATGCACGTGCGGCTACTGCGCACACAATTCACAAACACAGAAAATATTTTTTTTTTTGGTTTGGACTGGAGTGTACTTTGGGGGTTACAGCACCCTTTAACGGTCAAGCCAGCCGGCCCTTTACTTATGACACAGGCGCACGCTTGGCACTACTTTGTTGATGCACGTGCGGCTACTGCGCACACAATTCACTAACACAGAAAATAATTTTTTTTTTGGTTTGGACTGGAGTGTACTTTGGGGGTTACAGCACCCTGTAATGGTCAAGCCAGCCGGCCCTTTACTTATGACACAGGCGCACGCTTGGCACTACTTTGTTGATGCACGTGCGGCTACTGCGCACACAATTCACAAACACAGAAAATAATTTTTTTTTTGTTTGGACTGGAGTGTATTTTGGGGGTTACAGCACCCACTAAAGGTCAAGCCAGCCGGCCCTTTACTTATGACACAGGCGCACGCTTGGCACTACTTTGTTGATGCACGTGCGGCTACTGCGCACACAATTCACAAACACAGAAAATAATTTTTTTGGTTTGGAGTGTACTTTGGGGCTTACAGCACCCTTTAACGGTCAAGCCAGCCATCCCTTTAGTTATGACACAGGCGCACGCTTGGCACTACTTTGTTGATGCACGTGCGGCTACTGCGCACACAATTCACAAACACAGAAAATATTTTTTTTTTGGTTTGGACTGGAGTGTACTTTGGGGGTTACAGCACCCTTTAACGGTCAAGCCAGCCGGCCCTTCACTTATGACACAGGCGCACGCTTGGCACTACTTTGTTGATGCACGTGCGGCTACTGCGCACACAATTCACAAACACAGAAAATATATATTTTTTTGGTTTGGACTGGAGTGTACTTTGGGAGTTACAGCACCCTTTAACGGTCAAGCCAGCCGGCCCTTTAATTATGACACAGGCGCACGCTTGGCACTACTTTGTTGATGCACGTGCGGCTACTGCGCACACAATTCACAAACACAGAAAATAATTTTATTTTTGGTTTGGACTGGAGTGTACTTTGGGGGTTACAGCACCCTTTAACGGTCAAGCCAGCCAGCCCTTTACTTATGACACAGGCGCACGCTTGGCACTACTTTGTTGATGCACGTGCGGCTACTGCGCACACAATTCACAAACACAGAAAATTATTTTTTTTTGGTTTGGACTGGAGTGTACTTTGGGGGTTACAGCACCCTTTAATGGTCAAGCCAGCCGGCCCTTTAATTATGACACACGCACACGCTTGGCACTACTTTGTTGATGCACGTGCGGCTACTGCGCACACAATTCACAAACACAGAAAATAATTTTTTTTTTGGTTTGGACTGGAGTGTACTTTGGGGGTTACAGCACCCTTTAACGGTCAAGCCGGCCCTTTACTTATGACACAGGCGCACGCTTGGCACTACTTTGTTGATGCACGTGCGGCTACTGCGCACACAATTCACAAACACTGAAAATATTTTTTTTTTGGTTTGGACTGGAGTGTACTTTGGGGGTTACAGCACCCATTAACGGTCAAGCCAGCCAGCCCTTTACTTATGACACAGGCGCACGCTTGGCACTACTTTGTTAATGCACGTGAGGCTACTGCGCACACAATTCACAAACACAGAAAATATTTTTTTTTTTGTTTGGACTGGAGTATACTTTGGGGGTTACAGCACCCTTTAACGGTCAAGCCAGCTGGCCCTTTACTTATGACACAGGCGCACGCTTGGCACTACTTTGTTGATGCACGTGCGGCTACTGCGCACACAATTCACAAACACAGAAAATTATTTTTTTTTTGGTTTGGACTGGAGTGTACTTTGGGGGTTACAGCACCCTTTAACGGTCAAGCCAGCTGGCCCTTTACTTATGACACAGGCGCACGCTTGGCACTACTTTGTTGATGCACGTGCGGCTACTGCGCACACAATTCACAAACACAGAAAATAATTTTTTTTTGCTTTGGACTGGAGTGTACTTTGGGGGTTACAGCATCCTTTAACGGTCAAGCCAGCCGGCCCTTTACTTATGACACAGGCGCACGCTTGGCACTACTTTGTTGATGCACGTGCGGCTACTGCGCACACAATTCACAAACACAGAAAATTATTTTATTGGTTTGGAGTGTACTTTGGGGGTTACAGCACCCTTTAATGGTCAAGCCAGCCGTCCCTTTAGTTATGACACAGGCGCATGCTTGGCACTACTTTGTTGATGCACGTGCGGCTACTGCGCACACAATTCACAAACACAGAAAATATATTTTTTTTTGGTTTGGACTGGAGTGTACTTTGGGGGTTACAGCACCCATTAACGGTCAAGCCAGCCGGCCCTTTAATTATGACACAGGCACACGCTTGGCACTACTTTGTTGATGCACGTGCGGCTACTGCGCACACAATTCACAAACACAGAAAATAATTTTTTTTTGTGTGGACTGGAGTGTACTTTGGGGGTTACAGCACCCTTTACTGGTCAAGCCAGCCGGCCCTTTACTTATGACACAGGCGCACGCTTGGCACTACTTTGTTGATGCACGTGCGGCTACTGCGCACACAATTCACAAACACAGAAAATTATTTTTTTTTTGGTTTGGACTGGAGAGTACTTTGGGGGTTACAGCACCCTTTAACGGTCAAGCCAGCCGTCCCTTTACTTATGACACAGGCGCACGCTTGGCACTACTTTGTTGATGCACGTGCGGCTACTGCGCACACAATTCACAAACACAGAAAATATTTTTTTTTTAGTTTGGACTGGAGTGTACTTTGGGGATTACAGCACCCATTAACGGTCAAGCCAGCCGGCCCTTTAATTATGACACAGGCACACGCTTGGCACTAATTTGTTGATGCACGTGCGGCTACTGCGCACACAATTCACAAACACAGAAAATAATTTTTTTGGTTTGGATTGTACTTTGGGGGTTACAGCACCCTTTAACGGTCAAGCCAGCCATCCCTTTACTTATGACACAGGCGCACGCTTGGCACTACTTTGTTGATGCACGTGCTGCTACTGCGCACACAATTCACAAACACAGAAAATATATATTTTTTTGGTTTGGACTGGAGTGTACTTTGGGGGTTACAGCATCCTTTAACGGTCAAGCCAGCCGGCCCTTTACTTATGACACAGGCGCACGCTTGGCACTACTTTGTTGATGCACGTGCGGCTACTGCGCACACAAT
Organism: Taudactylus pleione; assembly: GCA_031769625.1. NCBI lineage: Eukaryota > Metazoa > Chordata > Amphibia > Anura > Myobatrachidae > Taudactylus > Taudactylus pleione. The sequence goes on from JAUIMM010000014.1 coordinate 31,523,831, forward strand.
TCACAAACACAGAAAATATATATTTTTTTGGTTTGGACTGGAGTGTACTTTGGGAGTTACAGCACCCTTTAACGGTCAAGCCAGCCGGCCCTTTAATTATGACACAGGCGCACGCTTGGCACTACTTTGTTGATGCACGTGCAGCTACTGCGCACACAATTCTCAAACACAGAAAATTATTTTATTTTTGGTTTGGACTGGAGTGTACTTTGGGGGTTACAGCACCCTTTAACGGTCAAGCCAGCCAGCCCTTTACTTATGACACAGGCGCACGCTTGGCACTACTTTGTTGATGCACGTGCGGCTACTGCGCACACAATTCACAAACACAGAAAATTATTTTTTTTTGGTTTGGACTGGAGTGTACTTTGGGGGTTACAGCACCCTTTAACGGTCAAGCCAGCCGGCCCTTTAATTATGACACACGCACACGCTTGGCACTACTTTGTTGATGCACGTGCGGCTACTGCGCACACAATTCACAAACACAGAAAATAATTTTTTTTTTGGTTTGGACTGGAGTGTACTTTGGGGGTTACAGCACCCTTTAACGGTCAAGCCAGCCGGCCCTTTACTTATGACACAGGCGCACGCTTGGCACTACTTTGTTGATGCACGAGCGGCTACTGCGCACACAATTCACAAACACAGAAAATATATATTTTTTTGTTTGGACTGGAGTGTACTTTGGGGGTTACAGCACCCTTTAACGGTCAAGCCAGCCGTCCCTTTAGTTATGACACAGGCGCACGCTTGGCACTACTTTGTTGATGCACGTGCGGCTACTGCGCACACAATTCACAAACACAGAAAAAATTTTTTTTTTTGGTTTGGACTGGAGTGTACTTTGGGGGTTACAGCACCCATTAACGGTCAAGCCAGCCGGCCCTTTAATTATGACACAGGCACATGCTTGGCACTACTTTGATGATGCACGTGCGGCTACTGCGCACACAATTCACAAACACAGAAAATAATTTTTTTTTTTGTTTGGACTGGAGTGTACTTTGGGGGTTACAGCACCCTTTACCGGTCAAGCCAGCCGGCCCTTTACTTATGACACAGGCGCACGCTTGGCACTACTTTGTTGATGCACGTGCGGCTACTGCGCACACAATTCACAAACACAGAAAATAATTTTATTGGTTTGGAGTGTACTTTGGTGGATACAGCACCCTTTAACGGTCAAGCCAGCCGTCCCTTTAGTTATGACACAGGCGCACGCTTGGCACTACTTTGTTGATGCACGTGCGGCTACTGCGCACACAATTCACAAACACAGAAAATATTTTTTTTTTTGGTTTGGACTGGAGTGTACTTTGGGGGTTACAGCACCCATTAACGGTCAAGCCAGCCGGCCCTTTAATTATGACACAGGCACACGCTTGGCACTACTTTGTTGATGCACGTGCGGCTACTGCGCACACAATTCACAAACACAGAAAATAATTTTTTTTTTGGTTTGGACTGGAGTGTACTTTGGGGGTTACAGCACCCTTTAACGGTGAAGCCAGCCGGCCCTTTACTTATGACACAGGCGCATGCTTGGTACTACTTTGTTGATGCACGTGCGGCTACTGCGCACACAATTCACAAACACTGAAAATATTTTTTTTTTGGTTTGGACTGGAGTGAACTTTGGGGGTTACAGCACCCTTTAACGGTCAAGCCAGCCAGCCCTTTACTTATGACACAGGCGCACGCTTGGCACTACTTTGTTGATGCACGTGCGGCTACTGCACACACAATTCACAAACACAGAAAATATATATTTTTTTTGTTTGGACTGGAGTGTACTTTGGGGGTTACAGCACCCTTTAACGGTCAAGCCAGCCTGCCCTTTACTTATGACACAGGCGCACGCTTGGCACTACTTTGTTGATGAACGTGCGGCTACTGCGCACACAATTCACAAACACAGAAAATTTTTTTTTTTTTTGTTTGGACTGGAGTGTACTTTGGGGGCTACAGCACCCTTTAACGGTCAAGCCAGCTGGCCCTTTACTTATGACACAGGCGCACGCTTGACCCTACTTTGTTGATGCACGTGCAGCTACTGCGCACACAATTCACAAACACAGAAAATAATTTTTTTTTGGTTTGGACTGGAGTGTACTTCGGGGGTTACAGCACCCTTTAATGGTCCAGCCAGCCGGCCCTATACTTATGACACAGGCGCACGCTTGGCACTACTTTGTTGATGCACGTGCATCTACTGCGCACACAATTCACAAACACAGAAAATAATTTTATTGGTTTGGAGTGTACTTTGGGGGTTACAGCACCCTTTAACGGTCAAGCCAGCCGTCCCTTTAGTTATGACACAGGCGCACGCTTGGCACTACTTTGTTGATGCACGTGCGGCTACTGCGCACACAATTCACAAACACTGAAAATAATTTTTTTTTTGGTTTGGACTGGAGTTTACTTTGGGGGTTACAGCACCCTTTAACGGTCAAGCCAGCCAGCCCTTTACTTATGACACAGGCGCACACTTGGCACTACTTTGTTGATGCACGTGCGGCTACTGCGCACACAATTCACAAACACAGAAAATTATTTTTTTTTGGTTTGGACTGGAGTGTACTTTGGGGCTTACAGCACCCTTTAACGGTCAAGCCAGCCGGCCCTTTAATTATGACACACGCACACGCTTGGCACTACTTTGTTGATGCACGTGCGGCTACTGCGCACACAATTCACAAACACAGAAAATAATTTTTTTTTTGGTTTGGACTGGAGTGTACTTTGGGGGTTACAGCACCCTTTAACGGTCAAGCCAGCCGGCCCTTTACTTATGACACAGGCGCACGCTTGGCACTACTTTGTTGATGCACGAGCGGCTACTGCGCACACAATTCACAAACACAGAAAATATATTTTTTTTTGTTTGGACTGGAGTGTACTTTGGGGGTTACAGCACCCTTTAACGGTCAAGCCAGCCGTCCCTTTAGTTATGACACAGGCGCACGCTTGGCACTACTTTGTTGATGCACGTGCGGCTACTGCGCACACAATTCACAAACACAGAAAAAAATTTTTTTTTTGGTTTGGACTGGAGTGTACTTTGGGGGTTACAGCACCCATTAACGGTCAAGCCAGCCGGCCCTTTAATTATGACACAGGCACATGCTTGGCACTGCTTTGATGATGCACGTGCGGCTACTGCGCACACAATTCACAAACACAGAAAATAATTTTTTTTTTTGTTTGGACTGGAGTGTACTTTGGGGGTTACAGCACCCTTTACCGGTCAAGCCAGCCGGCCCTTTACTTATGACACAGGCGCACGCTTGGCACTACTTTGTTGATGCACGTGCGGCTACTGCGCACACAATTCACAAACACAGAAAATAATTTTATTGGTTTGGAGTGTACTTTGGTGGATACAGCACCCTTTAACGGTCAAGCCAGCCGTCCCTTTAGTTATGACACAGGCGCACGCTTGGCACTACTTTGTTGATGCACGTGCGGCTACTGCGCACACAATTCACAAACACAGAAAATATTTTTTTTTTGGTTTGGACTGGAGTGTACTTTGGGGGTTACAGCACCCATTAACGGTCAAGCCAGCCGGCCCTTTAATTATGACACAGGCACACGCTTGGCACTACTTTGTTGATGCACGTGCGGCTACTGCGCACACAATTCACAAACACAGAAAATAATTTTTTTTTGGTTTGGACTGGAGTGTACTTTGGGGGTTACAGCACCCTTTAACGGTGAAGCCAGCCGGCCCTTTACTTATGACACAGGCGCACGCTTGGCACTACTTTGTTGATGCACGTGCGGCTACTGCGCACACAATTCACAAACACTGAAAATATTTTTTTTTTGGTTTGGACTGGAGTGAACTTTGGGGGTTACAGCACCCTTTAACGGTCAAGCCAGCCAGCCCTTTACTTATGACACAGGCGCACGCTTGGCACTACTTTGTTGATGCACGTGCGGCTACTGCACACACAATTCACAAACACAGAAAATATATTTTTTTTTTGTTTGGACTGGAGTGTACTTTGGGGGCTACAGCACCCTTTAACGGTCAAGCCAGCTGGCCCTTTACTTATGACACAGGCGCACGCTTGACCCTACTTTGTTGATGCACGTGCAGCTACTGCGCACACAATTCACAAACACAGAAAATAATTTTTTTTTGGTTTGGACTGGAGTGTACTTCGGGGGTTACAGCACCCTTTAATGGTCCAGCCAGCCGGCCCTATACTTATGACACAGGCGCACGCTTGGCACTACTTTGTTGATGCACGTGCATCTACTGCGCACACAATTCACAAACACAGAAAATAATTTTATTGGTTTGGAGTGTACTTTGGGGGTTACAGCACCCTTTAACGGTCAAGCCAGCCGTCCCTTTAGTTATGACACAGGCGCACGCTTGGCACTACTTTGTTGATGCACGTGCGGCTACTGCGCACACAATTCACAAACACTGAAAATAATTTTTTTTTTGGTTTGGACTGGAGTTTACTTTGGGGGTTACAGCACCCTTTAACGGTCAAGCCAGCCGGCCCTTTACTTATGACACAGGCGCACGCTTGGCACTACTTTGTTGATGCACGTGCGGCTACTGCGCACACAATTCACAAACACAGAAAATAATTTTTTTTTTGGTTTGGACTGGAGTGTACTTTGGGTGTTACAGCACCCTTTAATGGTCAAGGCAGCTGGCCCTTTACTTATGACACAGGCGCACGCTTGGCACTACTTTGTTGATGCACGTGCGGCTACTGCGCACACAATTCACTAACACAGAAAATAATTTTTTTTTTGGTTTGGACTGGAGTGTACTTTGGGGGTTACAGCACCCTTTAATGGTCAAGCCAGCCGGCCCTTTACTTATGACACAGGCGCACGCTTGGCACTACTTTGTTGAAGCACGTGCGGCTATTGCGCACACAATTCACAAACACAGAAAATAATTTTTTTGGGGTTTGGACTGGAGTGTACTTTGGGGGTTACAGCACCCTTTAACGGTCAAGCCAGCCGGCCCTTTACTTATGACACAGGCGCACACTTGGCACTACTTTGTTGATGCACGTGCGGCTACTGCGCACACAATTCACAAACACAGAAAATAATTTTTTTGGTTTGGAGTGTACTTTGGGGCTTACAGCACCCTTTAACGGTCAAGCCAGCCGTCCCTTTAGTTATGACACAGGCGCACGCTTGGCACTACTTTGTTGATGCACGTGCGGCTACTGCGCACACAATTCACAAACACAGAAAATATTTTTTTTTTGGTTTGGACTGGAGTGTACTTTGGGGGTTACAGCACCCTTTAACGGTCAAGCCAGCCAGCCCTTCACTTATGACACAGGCGCACGCTTGGCACTACTTTGTTGATGCACGTGCGGCTACTGCGCACACAATTCACAAACACAGAAAATATATTTTTTTTTGGTTTGGACTGGAGTGTACTTTGGGAGTTACAGCATGCTTTAACGGTCAACCCAGCTGGCCCTTTAATTAAGACACAGGCGCACGCTTGGCACTACTTTGTTGATGCACGTGCGGCTACTGCGCACACAATTCACAAACACAGAAAATAATTTTATTTTTGGTTTGGACTGGAGTGTACTTTGGGGGTTACAGCACCCATTAACAGTCAAGCCAGCCGGCCCTTTAATTATGACACAGGCACACGCTTGGCACTACTTTGTTGATGCACGTGCGGCTACTGCGCACACAATTCACAAACACAGAAAATAATTTTTTTTTTTGTTTGGACTGGAGTGTACTTTGGGGGTTACAGCACCCTTTACCGGTCAAGCCAGCCGGCCCTTTACTTATGACACAGGCGCACGCTTGGCACTACTTTGTTGATGCACGTGCGGCTACTGCGCACACAATTCACAAACACAGAAAATTATTTTTTTTTTGGTTTGGACTGGAGTGTACTTTGGGGGCTACAGCACCCTTTAACGGTCAAGCCAGCTGGCCCTTTACTTATGACACAGGCGCACGCTTGACCCTACTTTGTTGATGCACGTGCAGCTACTGCGCACACAATTCACAAACACAGAAAATAATTTTTTTTTGGTTTGGACTGGAGTGTACTTCGGGGGTTACAGCACCCTTTAACGGTCCAGCCAGCCGGCCCTTTACTTATGACACAGGCGCACGCTTGGCACTACTTTGTTGATGCACGTGCATCTACTGCGCACACAATTCACAAACACAGAAAATAATTTTATTGGTTTGGAGTGTACTTTGGGGGTTACAGCACCCTTTAACGGTCAAGCCAGCCGTCCCTTTAGTTATGACACAGGCGCACGCTTGGCACTACTTTGTTGATGCACGTGCGGCTACTGCGCACACAATTCACAAACACAGAAAATAATTTTTTTTTTGGTTTGGACTGGAGTTTACTTTGGGGGTTACAGCACCCTTTAACGGTCAAGCCAGCCGGCCCTTTACTTATGACACAGGTGCACGCTTGGCACTACTTTGTTGATGCACGTGCGGCTACTGCGCACACAATTCACAAACACAGAAAATAGTTTTTTTTTTGGTTTGGACTGGAGTGTACTTTGGGGGTTACAGCACCCTTTAACGGTCAAGCCAGCCGGCCCTTTACTTATGACACAGGCGCATGCTTGGCACTACTTTGTTGATGCACGTGCGGCTACTGCGCACACAATTCACTAACACAGAAAATAATTTTTTTTTTGGTTTGGACTGGAGTGTACTTTGGGGGTTACAGCACCCTTTAATGGTCAAGCCAGCCGGCCCTTTACTTATGACACAGGCGCACGCTTGGCACTACTTTGTTGATGCACGTGCGGCTACTGCGCACACAATTCACAAACACAGAAAATAATTTTTTTTTGGTTTGGACTGGAGTGTACTTTGGGGGTTACAGCACCCTTTAACGGTCAAGCCAGCCGGCCCTTTACTTATGACACAGGCGCACGCTTGGCACTACTTTGTTGATGCACGTGCGGCTACTGCGCACACAATTCACAAACACAGAAAATAATTTTATTTTTGGTTTGGACTGGAGTGTACTTTGGGGGTTACAGCACCCATTAACAGTCAAGCCAGCCGGCCCTTTAATTATGACACAGGCACACGCTTGGCACTACTTTGTTGATGCACGTGCGGCTACTGCGCACACAATTCACAAACACAGAAAATAATTTTTTTTTTTGTTTGGACTGGAGTGTACTTTGGGGGTTACAGCACCCTTTACCGGTCAAGCCAGCCGGCCCTTTACTTATGACACAGGCGCACGCTTGGCACTACTTTGTTGATGCACGTGCGGCTACTGCGCACACAATTCACAAACACAGAAAATTATTTTTTTTTTGGTTTGGACTGGAGTGTACTTTGGGGGCTACAGCACCCTTTAACGGTCAAGCCAGCTGGCCCTTTACTTATGACACAGGCGCACGCTTGACCCTACTTTGTTGATGCACGTGCAGCTACTGCGCACACAATTCACAAACACAGAAAATAATTTTTTTTTGGTTTGGACTGGAGTGTACTTCGGGGGTTACAGCACCCTTTAACGGTCCAGCCAGCCGGCCCTTTACTTATGACACAGGCGCACGCTTGGCACTACTTTGTTGATGCACGTGCATCTACTGCGCACACAATTCACAAACACAGAAAATAATTTTATTGGTTTGGAGTGTACTTTGGGGGTTACAGCACCCTTTAACGGTCAAGCCAGCCGTCCCTTTAGTTATGACACAGGCGCACGCTTGGCACTACTTTGTTGATGCACGTGCGGCTACTGCGCACACAATTCACAAACACAGAAAATAATTTTTTTTTTGGTTTGGACTGGAGTTTACTTTGGGGGTTACAGCACCCTTTAATGGTCAAGCCAGCCGGCCCTTTACTTATGACACAGGTGCACGCTTGGCACTACTTTGTTGATGCACGTGCGGCTACTGCGCACACAATTCACAAACACAGAAAATAATTTTTTTTTTGGTTTGGACTGGAGTGTACTTTGGGGGTTACAGCACCCTTTAACGGTCAAGCCAGCCGGCCCTTTACTTATGACACAGGCGCATGCTTGGCACTACTTTGTTGATGCACGTGCGGCTACTGCGCACACAATTCACTAACACAGAAAATAATTTTTTTTTTGGTTTGGACTGGAGTGTACTTTGGGGGTTACAGCACCCTTTAATGGTCAAGCCAGCCGGCCCTTTACTTATGACACAGGCGCACGCTTGGCACTACTTTGTTGATGCACGTGCGGCTACTGCGCACACAATTCACAAACACAGAAAATAATTTTTTTTTGGTTTGGACTGGAGTGTACTTTGGGGGTTACAGCACCCTTTAACGGTCAAGCCAGCCGGCCCTTTACTTATGACACAGGCGCACGCTTGGCACTACTTTGTTGATGCACGTGCGGCTACTGCGCACACAATTCACAAACACAGAAAATAATTTTTTTGGTTTGGAGTGTACTTTGGGGCTTACAGCACCCTTTAACGGTCAAGCCAGCCGTCCCTTTAGTTATGACACAGGCGCACGCTTGGCACTACTTTGTTGATGCACGTGCGGCTACTGCGCACACAATTCACAAACACAGAAAATATTTTTTTTTTTGTTTGGACTGGAGTGTACTTTGGGGGTTACAGCACCCTTTAACGGTCAAGCCAGCCGGCCCTTCACTTATGACACAGGCGCACGCTTGGCACTACTTTGTTGATGCACGTGCGGCTACTGCGCACACAATTCACAAACACAGAAAATTATTTTTTTTTGGTTTGGACTGGAGTGTACTTTGGGGGTTACAGCACCCTTTAACGGTCAAGCCAGCCGGCCCTTTAATTATGACACACGCACACGCTTGGCACTACTTTGTTGATGCACGTGCGGCTACTGCGCACACAATTCAGAAACACAGAAAATAATTTTTTTTTTGGTTTGGACTGGAGTGTACTTTGGGGGTTACAGCACTCTTTAATGGTCAAGCCGGCCCTTTACTTATGACACAGGCGCACGCTTGGCACTACTTTGTTGATGCACGTGCTGCTACTGCGCACACAATTCACAAACACAGAAAATATATATTTTTTTGGTTTGGACTGGAGTGTACTTTGGGGGTTACAGCATCCTTTAACGGTCAAGCCAGCCGGCCCTTTACTTATGACACAGGCGCACGCTTGGCACTACTTTGTTGATGCACGTGCGGCTACTGCGCACACAATTCACAAACACAGAAAATATATATTTTTTGGGTTTGGACTGGAGTGTACTTTGGGGGTTATAGCACCCATTAATGGTCAAGCCAGCCGGCCCTTTACTTATGACACAGGCGCACGCTTGGCACTACTTTGTTGATGCACGTGCGGCTACTGCGCACACAATTCACAAACACAGAAAATTATTTTTTTGGTTTGGAGTGTACTTTGGGGGTTACAGCACCCTTTAACGGTCAAGCCAGCTGTCCCTTTACTTATGACACAGGCGCACACTTGGCACTACTTTGTTGATGCACGTGCAGCTACTGCGCACACAATTCACAAACACAGAAAATAATTTTATTTTTGGTTTGGACTGGAGTGTACTTTGGGGGTTACAGCACCCTTTAACGGTCAAGCCAGCCAGCCCTTTACTTATGACACAGGCGCACGCTTGGCACTACTTTGTTGATGCACGTGCGGCTACTGCGCATACAATTCACAAACACAGAAAATTATTTTTTTTTGGTTTGGACTGGAGTGTACTTTGGGGGTTACAGCACCCTTTAACGGTCAAGCCAGCCGGCCCTTTAATTATGACACACGCACACGCTTGGCACTACTTTGTTGATGCACGTGCAGCTACTGCGCACACAATTCACAAACACAGAAAATAATTTTTTTTTTGGTTTGGACTGGAGTGTACTTTGGGGGTTACAGCAGCCTTTAACGGTCAAGCCAGCCGGCCCTTTACTTATGACACAGGCGCACGCTTGGCACTACTTTGTTGATGCACGTGCGGCTACTGCGCACACAATTCACAAACACTGAAAATATTTTTTTTTTGGTTTGGACTGGAGTGTACTTTGGGGGTTACAGCACCCATTAACGGTCAAGCCAGCCGGCCCTTTACTTATGACACAGGCGCATGCTTGGCACTACTTTGTTGATGCACGTGCGGCTACTGCGCACACAATTCACAAACACAGAAAATATTTTTTTTTTGTTTGGACTGGAGTGTACATTGGGGGTTACAGCACCCTTTAACGGTCAAGCCAGCTGGCCCTTTACTTATGACACAGGCGCACGCTTGGCACTACTTTGTTGATGCACGTGTGGCTACTGCGCACACAATTCACAAACACAGAAAATTATTTTTTTTTTGGTTTGGACTGGAGTGTACTTTGGGGGTTACAGCACCCTTTAACGGTCAAGCCAGCTGGCCCTTTACTTATGACACAGGCGCACGCTTGGCACTACTTTGTTGATGCACGTACGGCTACTGCGCACACAATTCACAAACACAGAAAATAATTTTTTTTTGCTTTGGACTGGAGTGTACTTTGGGGGTTACAGCATCCTTTAACGGTCAAGCCAGCCGGCCCTTTACTTATGACACAGGCGCACGCTTGGCACTACTTTGTTGATGCACGTGCGGCTACTGCGCACACAATTCACAAACACAGAAAATAATTTTATTGGTTTGGAGTGTACTTTGGGGGTTACAGCACCCTTTAACGGTCAAGCCAGCCATCCCTTTAGTTATGACACAGGCGCACGCTTGGCACTACTTTGTTGATGCACGTGCGGCTACTGCGCACACAATTCACAAACACAGAAAATATATTTTTTTTTGGTTTGGACTGGAGCGTACTTTGGGGGTTACAGCACCCATTAACGGTCAAGCCAGCCGGCCCTTTAATTATGACACAGGCACACGCTTGGCACTACTTTGTTGATGCACGTGCGGCTACTGCGCACACAATTCACAAACACAGAAAATAATTTTTTTTTGTTTGGACTGGAGTGTACTTTGGGGGTTACAGCACCCTTTACCGGTCAAGCCAGCCGGCCCTTTACTTATGACACAGGTGCACGCTTGGCACTACTTTGTTGATGCACGTGCGGCTACTGCGCACACAATTCACAAACACAGAAAATTATTTTTTTTTTGGTTTGGACTGGAGTGTACTTTGGGGGTTACAGCACCCTTTAATGGTCAAGCCAGCCGTCCCTTTAGTTATGACACAGGCGCACGCTTGGCACTACTTTGTTGATGCACGTGCGGCTACTGCGCACACAATTCACAAACACAGAAAATATTTTTTTTTTGGTTTGGACTGGAGTGTACTTTGGGGGTTACAGCACCCATTAACGGTCAAGCCAGCCGGCCCTTTAATTATGACACAGGCACACGCTTGGCACTACTTTGTTGATGCACGTGCGGCTACTGCGCACACAATTCACAAACACAGAAAATAATTTTTTTGGTTTGGAGTGTACTTTGGGGGTTACAGCACCCTTTAACGGTCAAGCCAGCCATCCCTTTACTTATGACACAGGCGCACGCTTGGCACTACTTTGTTGATGCACGTGCTGCTACTGCGCACACAATTCACAAACACAGAAAATATATATTTTTTTGGTTTGGACTGGAGTGTACTTTGGGGGTTACAGCATCCTTTAACGGTCAAGTCAGCTGGCCCTTTACTTATGACACAGGCGCACGCTTGGCACTACTTTGTTGATGCACGTGCGGCTACTGCGCACACAATTCACAAACACAGAAAATATATATTTTTTGGGTTTGGACTGGAGTGTACTTTGGGGGTTACAGCACCCTTTAACGGTCAAGCCAGCCAGCCCTTTACTTATGACACAGGCGCACGCTTGCCACTACTTTGTTGATGCACGTGCGGCTACTGCGCACACAATTCACAAACACAGAAAATAATTTTTTTTTTGGTTTGGACTGGAGTGTACTTTGGGGGTTATAGCACCCATTAATGGTCAAGCCAGCCGGCCCTTTACTTATGACACAGGCGCACGCTTGGCACTACTTTGTTGATGCACGTGCGGCTACTGCGCACACAATTCACAAACACAGAAAATATTTTTTTTGGTTTGGAGTGTACTTTGGGGGTTACAGCACCCTTTAACGGTCAAGCCAGCCGTCCCTTTACTTATGACACAGGCGCACACTTGGCACTACTTTGTTGATGCACGTGCGGCTACTCCGCACACAATTCACAAACACAGAAAAGATTTTTTTTTTTGGTTTGGACTGGAGTGTACTTTGGGGGTTAAAGCACCCTTTAACGGTCAAGCCAGCTGGCCCTTTACTTATGACACAGGCACACGCTTGGCAGTACTTTGTTGATGCACGTGCGTCTACTGCGCACACAATTCACAAACACAGAAAATAATTTTTTTTTTGGTTTGGACTGGAGTGTACTTTGGGGGTTACAGCACCCTTTAACGGTCAAGCCAGCCGGCCTTTACTTATGACACAGGCGCACGCTTGGCACTACTTTGTTGATGCACGTGCGGCTACTGCGCACACAATTCACAAACACAGAAAATAATTTTTTTTTTGGTTTGGACTGGAGTGTACTTTGGGGGTTACAGCACCCTTTAACGGTCAAGCCAGCCGGCCCTTTACTTATGACACAGGCGCACGCTTGGCACTACATTGTTGATGCACGTGCGGCTACTGCGCACACAATTCACTAACACAGAAAATAATTTTTTTTTTGGTTTGGACTGGAGTGTACTTTGGGGGTTACAGCACCCTTTAATGGTCAAGCCATCCGGCCCTTTACTTATGACACAGGCGCACGCTTGGCACTACTTTGTTGATGCACGTGCGGCTACTGCGCACACAATTCACAAACACAGAAAATAATTTTTTTTTGGTTTGGACTGGAGTGTACTTTGGGGGTTACAGCTCCCTTTAACGGTCAAGCCAGCCGGCCCTTTACTTATGACACAGGCGCACGCTTGGCACTACTTTGTTGATGCACGTGCGGCTACTGCGCACACAATTCACAAACACAGAAAATAATTTTTTTGGTTTGGAGTGTACTTTGGGGCTTACAGCACGCTTTAACGGTCAAGCCAGCCGTCCCTTTAGTTATGACACAGGCGCACGCTTGGCACTACTTTGTTGATGCACGTGCGGCTACTGCGCACACAATTCACAAACACAGAAAATATTTTTTTTTTGGTTTGGACTGGAGTGTACTTTGGGGGTTACAGCACCCATTAACGGTCAAGCCAGCCGGCCCTTTAATTATGACACAGGCACACGCTTGGCACTACTTTGTTGATGCACGTGCGGCTACTGCGCACACAATTCACAAACACAGAAAATAATTTTTTTGGTTTGGAGTGTACTTTGGGGGTTACAGCACCCTTTAACGGTCAAGCCAGCCGTCCCTTTACTTATGACACAGGCGCACGCTTGGCACTACTTTGTTGATGCACGTGCTGCTACTGCGCACACAATTCACAAACACAGAAAATATATATTTTTTTGGTTTGCACTGGAGTGTACTTTGGGGGTTACAGCATCCTTTAACGGTCAAGCCAGCTGGCCCTTTACTTATGACACAGGCGCACGCTTGGCACTACTTTGTTGATGCACGTGCGGCTACTGCGCACACAATTCACAAACACAGAAAATATATATTTTTTGGGTTTGGACTGGAGTGTACTTTGGGGGTTACAGCACCCTTTAACGGTCAAGCCAGCCGGCCCTTTACTTATGACACAGGCGCACGTTTGCCACTACTTTGTTGATGCACGTGCGGCTACTGCGCACACAATTCACAAACACAGAAAATAATTTTTTTTGGGTTTGGACTGGAGTGTACTTTGGGGGTTATAGCCCCCATTAATGGTCAAGCCAGCCGGCCCTTTACTTATGACACAGGCGCACGCTTGGCACTACTTTGTTGATGCACGTGCGGCTACTGCGCACACAATTCACAAACACAGAAAATATTTTTTTTGGTTTGGAGTGTACTTTGGGGGTTACAGCACCCTTTAACGGTCAAGCCAGCCGTCCCTTTACTTATGACACAGGCGCACACTTGGCACTACTTTGTTGATGCACGTGCGGCTACTCCGCACACAATTCACAAACACAGAAAAGATTTTTTTTTTTGGTTTGGACTGGAGTGTACTTTGGGGGTTAAAGCACCCTTTAACGGTCAAGCCAGCCGGCCCTTTACTTATGACACAGGCACACGCTTGGCAGTACTTTGTTGATGCACGTGCGTCTACTGCGCACACAATTCACAAACACAGAAAATAATTTTTTTTTTGGTTTGGACTGGAGTGTACTTTGGGGGTTACAGCACCCTTTAACGGTCAAGCCAGCCGGCCTTTACTTATGACACAGGCGCACGCTTGGCACTACTTTGTTGATGCACGTGCGGCTACTGCGCACACAATTCACAAACACAGAAAATAATTTTTTTTTTGGTTTGGACTGGAGTGTACTTTGGGGGTTACAGCACCCTTTAACGGTCAAGCCAGCCGGCCCTTTACTTATGACACAGGCGCACGCTTGGCACTACTTTGTTGATGCACGTGCGGCTACTGCGCACACAATTCACTAACACAGAAAATAATTTTTTTTTTGGTTTGGACTGGAGTGTACTTTGGGGGTTACAGCACCCTTTAATGGTCAAGCCATCCGGCCCTTTACTTATGACACAGGCGCACGCTTGGCACTACTTTGTTGATGCACGTGCGGCTACTGCGCACACAATTCACAAACACAGAAAATAATTTTTTTTTGGTTTGGACTGGAGTGTACTTTGGGGGTTACAGCTCCCTTTAACGGTCAAGCCAGCCGGCCCTTTACTTATGACACAGGCGCACGCTTGGCACTACTTTGTTGATGCACGTGCGGCTACTGCGCACACAATTCACAAACACAGAAAATAATTTTTTTGGTTTGGAGTGTACTTTGGGGCTTACAGCACGCTTTAACGGTCAAGCCAGCCGTCCCTTTAGTTATGACACATGCGCACGCTTGGCACTACTTTGTTGATGCACGTGCGGCTACTGCGCACACAATTCACAAACACAGAAAATATTTTTTTTTTGGTTTGGACTGGAGTGTACTTTGGGGGTTACAGCACCCTTTAACGGTCAAGCCAGCCAGCCCTTCACTTATGACACAGGCGCACGCTTGGCACTACTTTGTTGATGCACGTGCGGCTACTGCGCACACAATTCACAAACACAGAAAATATATATTTTTTTGGTTTGGACTGGAGTGTACTTTGGGAGTTACAGCACCCTTTAACGGTCAAGCCAGCCGGCCCTTTAATTATGACACAGGCGCACGCTTGGCACTACTTTGTTGATGCACGTGCGGCTACTGCGCACACAATTCACAAACACAGAAAATAATTTTATTTTTGGTTTGGACTGGAGTGTACTTTGGGGGTTACAGCACCCTTTAACGGTCAAGCCAGCCAGCCCTTTACTTATGACACAGGCGCACGCTTGGAACTACTTTGTTGATGCACGTGCGGCTACTGCGCACACAATTCACAAACACAGAAAATTATTTTTTTTTGGTTTGGACTGGAGTGTACTTTGGGGGTTACAGCACCCTTTAATGGTCAAGCCAGCCGGCCCTTTAATTATGACACACGCACACGCTTGGCACTACTTTGTTGATGCACGTGCGGCTACTGCGCACACAATTCACAAACACAGAAAATAATTTTTTTTTTGGTTTGGACTGGAGTGTACTTTGGGGGTTACAGCACCCTTTAACGGTCAAGCCGGCCCTTTACTTATGACACAGGCGCACGCTTGGCACTACTTTGTTGATGCACGTGCGGCTACTGCGCACACAATTCACAAACACTGAAAATATTTTTTTTTTGGTTTGGACTGGAGTGTACTTTGGGGGTTACAGCACCCATTAACGGTCAAGCCAGCCGGCCCTTTACTTATGACACAGGCGCACGCTTGGCACTACTTTGTTGATGCACGTGCGGCTACTGCGCACACAATTCACAAACACAGAAAATATTTTTTTTTTTGTTTGGACTGGAGTGTACTTTGGGGGTTACAGCACCCATTAACGGTCAAGCCAGCCGGCCCTTTAATTATGACACAGGCACACGCTTGGCACTACTTTGTTGATGCACGTGCTGCTACTGCGCACACAATTCACAAACACAGAAAATATATATTTTTTTGGTTTGGACTGGAGTGTACTTTGGGGGTTACAGCATCCTTTAATGGTCAAGCCAGCCGGCCCTTTACTTATGACACAGGCGCACGCTTGGCACTACTTTGTTGATGCACGTGCGGCTACTGCGCACACAATTCACAAACACAGAAAATATATATTTTTTGGTTTGGACTGGAGTGTACTTTGGGGGTTATAGCACCCATTAATGGTCAAGCCAGCCGGCCCTTTACTTATGACACAGGCGCACGCTTGGCACTACTTTGTTGATGCACGTGCGGCTACTGCGCACACAATTCACAAACACAGAAAATTATTTTTTTGGTTTGGAGTGTACTTTGGGGGTTACAGCACCCTTTAACGGTCAAGCCAGCTGTCCCTTTACTTATGACACAGGCGCACACTTGGCACTACTTTGTTGATACACGTGCAGCTACTGCGCACACAATTCACAAACACAGAAAATAATTTTATTTTTGGTTTGGACTGGAGTGTACTTTGGGGGTTACAGCACCCTTTAACGGTCAAGCCAGCCAGCCAGCCCTTTACTTATGACACAGGCGCACGCTTGGCACTACTTTGTTGATGCACGTGCGGCTACTGCGCACACAATTCACAAACACAGAAAATTATTTTTTTTTGGTTTGGACTGGAGTGTACTTTGGGGGTTACAGCACCCTTTAACGGTCAAGCCAGCCGGCCCTTTAATTATGACACACGCACACGCTTGGCACTACTTTGTTGATGCACGTGCGGCTACTGCGCACACAATTCACAAACACAGAAAATAATTTTTTTTTTGGTTTGGACTGGAGTGTACTTTGGGGGTTACAGCACCCTTTAACGGTCAAGCCAGCTGGCCCTTTACTTATGACACAGGCGCACGCTTGGCACTACTTTGTTGATGCACGTGCGGCTACTGCGCACACAATTCACAAACACTGAAAATATTTTTTTTTTGGTTTGGACTGGAGTGTACTTTGGGGGTTACAGCACCCATTAACGGTCAAGCCAGCCGGCCCTTTACTTATGACACAGGCGCACGCTTGGCACTACTTTGTTGATGCACGTGCGGCTACTGCGCACACAATTCACAAACACAGAAAATATTTTTTTTTTTGTTTGGACTGGAGTGTACTTTGGGGGTTACAGCACCCTTTAACGGTCAAGCCAGCTGGCCCTTTACTTATGACACAGGCGCACGCTTGGCACTACTTTGTTGATGCACGTGTGGCTACTGCGCACACAATTCACAAACACAGAAAATATTTTTTTTTTGGTTTGGACTGGAGTGTACTTTGGGGGTTACAGCACCCTTTAACGGTCAAGCCAGCTGGCCCTTTACTTATGACACAGGCGCACGCTTGGCACTACTTTGTTGATGCACGTGCGGCTACTGCGCACACAATTCACAAACACAGAAAATAATTTTTTTGGTTTGGAGTGTACTTTGGGGCTTACAGCACCCTTTAACGGTCAAGCCAGCCGTCCCTTTAGTTATGACACAGGCGCACGCTTGGCACTACTTTGTTGATGCACGTGCGGCTACTGTGCACACAATTCACAAACACAGAAAATATTTTTTTTTTGGTTTGGACTGGAGTGTACTTTGGGGGTTACAGCACCCTTTAACGGTCAAGCCAGCCGGCCCTTCACTTATGACACAGGCGCACGCTTGGCACTACTTTGTTGATGCACGTGCGGCTACTGCGCACACAATTCACAAACACAGAAAATATATTTTTTTTTGGTTTGGACTGGAGTGTACTTTGGGAGTTACAGCACCCTTTAACGGTCAAGCCAGCCGGCCCTTTAATTATGACACAGGCGCACGCTTGGCACTACTTTGTTGATGCACGTGCGGCTACTGCGCACACAATTCACAAACACAGAAAATAATTTTATTTTTGGTTTGGACTGGAGTGTACTTTGTGGGTTACAGCACCCTTTAACGGTCAAGCCAGCCAGCCCTTTACTTATGACACAGGCGCACGCTTGGCACTACTTTGTTGATGCACGTGCGGCTACTGCGCACACAATTCACAAACACAGAAAATTATTTTTTTTTGGTTTGGACTGGAGTGTACTTTGGGGGTTACAGCACCCTTTAACGGTCAAGCCAGCCGGCCCTTTAATTATGACACACGCACAAGCTTGGCACTACTTTGTTGATGCACGTGCGGCTACTGCGCACACAATTCACAAACACAGAAAATAATTTTTTTTTTGGTTTGGACTGGAGTGTACTTTGGGGGTTACAGCACCCTTTAACGGTCAAGCCGGCCCTTTACTTATGACACAGGCGCACGCTTGGCACTACTTTGTTGATGCACGTGCGGCTACTGCGCACACAATTCACAAACACTGAAAATATTTTTTTTTTGGTTTGGACTGGAGTGTACTTTGGGGGTTACAGCACCCATTAATGGTCAAGCCAGCCGGCCCTTTACTTATGACACAGGCGCACGCTTGGCACTACTTTGTTGATGCACGTGCGGCTACTGCGCACACAATTCACAAACACAGAAAATATTTTTTTTTTTGTTTGGACTGGAGTGTACTTTGGGGGTTACAGCACCCATTAACGGTCAAGCCAGCCGGCCCTTTAATTATGACACAGGCACACGCTTGGCATTACTTTGTTGATGCACGTGCTGCTACTGCGCACACAATTCACAAACACAGAAAATATATATTTTTTTGGTTTGGACTGGAGTGTACTTTGGGGGTTACAGCACCCTTTAACGGTCAAGCCAGCTGGCCCTTTACTTATGACACAGGCGCACGCTTGGCACTACTTTGTTGATGCACGTGCGGCTACTGCGCACACAATTCACAAACACAGAAAATAATTTTTTTTGCTTTGGACTGGAGTGTACTTTGGGGGTTACAGCATCCTTTAACGGTCAAGCCAGCCGGCCCTTTACTTATGACACAGGCGCACGCTTGGCACTACTTTGTTGATGCACGTGCGGCTACTGCGCACACAATTCACAAACACAGAAAATAATTTTATTGGTTTGGAGTGTACTTTGGGGGTTACAGCACCCTTTAACGGTCAAGCCAGCCATCCCTTTAGTTATGACACAGGCGCACGCTTGGCACTACTTTGTTGATGCACGTGCGGCTACTGCGCACACAATTCACAAACACAGAAAATAATTTTTTTTTTGTTTGGACTGGAGTGTACTTTGGGGGTTACAGCACCCTTTACCGGTCAAGCCAGCCAGCCCTTTACTTATGACACAGGCGCACGCTTGGCACTACTTTGTTGATGCACGTGCGGCTACTGCGCACACAATTCACAAACACAGAAAATTATTTTTTTTTTGGTTTGGACTGGAGTGTACTTTGGGGGTTACAGCACCATTTAACGGTCAAGCCAGCCGTCCCTTTAGTTATGACACAGGCGCACGCTTGGCACTACTTTGTTGATGCACGTGCGGCTACTGCGCACACAATTCACAAACACAGAAAATATTTTTTTTTTGGTTTGGACTGGAGTGTACTTTGGGGGTTACAGCACCCATTAACGGTCAAGCCAGCCGGCCCTTTAATTATGACACAGGCACACGCTTGGCACTACTTTGTTGATGCACGTGCGGCTACTGCGCACACAATTCACAAACACAGAAAATAATTTTTTTGGTTTGGAGTGTACTTTGGGGGTTACAGCACCCTTTAACGGTCAAGCCAGCCGTCCCTTTACTTATGACACAGGCGCACGCTTGGCACTACTTTGTTGATGCACGTGCTGCTACTGCGCACACAATTCACAAACACAGAAAATATATATTTTTTTGGTTTGGACTGGAGTGTACTTTGGGGGTTACAGCATCCTTTAACGGTCAAGCCAGCTGGCCCTTTACTTATGACACAGGCGCACGCTTGGCACTACTTTGTTGATGCACGTGCGGCTACTGCGCACACAATTCACAAACACAGAAAATATATATTTTTTGGGTTTGGACTGGAGTGTACTTTGGGGGTTACAGCACCCTTTAACGGTCAAGCCAGCCGGCCCTTTACTTATGACACAGGCGCACGCTTGCCACTACTTTGTTGATGCACGTGCGGCTACTGCGCACACAATTCACAAACACAGAAAATAATTTTTTTTTTGGTTTGGACTGGAGTGTACTTTGGGGGTTATAGCACCCATTAATGGTCAAGCCAGCCGGCCCTTTACTTATGACACAGGCGCACGCTTGGCACTACTTTGTTGATGCACGTGCAGCTACTGCGCACACAATTCACAAACACAGAAAATAATTTTTTTGGTTTGGAGTGTACTTTGGGGGTTACAGCACCCTTTAACGGTCAAGCCAGCCGTCCCTTTACTTATGACACAGGCGCACACTTGGCACTACTTTGTTGATGCACGTGCGGCTACTGCGCACACAATTCACAAACACAGAAAATATTTTTTTTTTTGGTTTGGACTGGAGTGTACTTTGGGGTTTACAGCACCTTTTAACGGTCAAGCCAGCCGGCCCGTTACTTATGACACAGGCGCACGCTTGGCACTACTTTCTTGATGCACATGCGGCTACTGCGCACACAATTCACAAACACAGAAAATATTTTTTTTTTTGTTTGGACTGGAGTGTACTTTGGGGGTTACAGTACCCTTTAACGGTAAAGCCAGCCGGCCCTTTACTTATGACACAGGCGCACGCTTGGCACTACTTTGTTGATGCACGTGCGGCTACTCCGCACACAATTCACAAACACAGAAAAGATTTTTTTTTTTGGTTTGGACTGGAGTGTACTTTGGGGGTTAAAGCACCCTTTAACGGTCAAGCCAGCCGGCCCTTTACTTATGACACAGGCACACGCTTGGCACTACTTTGTTGATGCACGTGCGGCTACTGCGCACACAATTCACAAACACAGAAAATAATTTTTTTTTTGGTTTGGACTGGAGTGTACTTTGGGGGTTACAGCACCCATTAACGGTCAAGCCAGCCAGCCCTTTACTTATGACACAGGCGCACGCTTGGCACTACTTTGTTGATGCACGTGCGGCTACTGCGCACACAATTCACAAACACAGAAAATAATTTTTTTTTTGGTTTGGACTGGAGTGTACTTTGGGCATTACAGCACCCTTTAACGGTCAAGCCAGCCGGCCCTTTACTTATGACACAGGCGCACGCTTGGCACTACTTTGTTGATGCACGTGCGGCTACTGCGCACACAATTCACAAACACAGAAAATTATTTTTTTGGTTTGGAGTGTACTTTGGGGGTTACAGCACCCTTTAATGGTCAAGCCAGCTGTCCCTTTACTTATGACACAGGCACACACTTGGCACTACTTTGTTGATGCACGTGCGGCTACTGCGCACACAATTCACAAACACAGAAAATATTTTTTTTTTTGGTTTGGACTGGAGTGTACTTTGGGGGTTACAGCACCCTTTAACGGTCAAGCCAGCCGGCCCTTTAATTATGACACACGCACACGCTTGGCACTACTTTGTTGATGCACGTGCGGCTACTGCGCACACAATTCACAAACACAGAAAAAATTTTTTTTTTTGGTTTGAACTGGAGTGTACTTTGGGGGTTACAGCACCCTTTAACGGTCAAGCCAGCCGGCCCTTTACTTATGACACAGGCGCACGCTTGGCACTACTTTGTTGATGCACGTGCGGCTACTGCGCACACAATTCACAAACACTGAAAATTTTTTTTTTTGGTTTGGACTGGAGTGTACTTTGGGGGTTACAGCACCCATTAACGGTCAAGCCAGCCGGCCCTTTACTTATGACACAGGCGCACTCTTGGCACTACTTTGTTGATGCACGTGCGGCTACTGCGCACACAATTCACAAACACAGAAAATATTTTTTTTTTTGTTTGGACTGGAGTGTACTTTGGGGGTTACAGCACCCTTTAACGGTCAAGCCAGCTGGCCCTTTACTTATGACACAGGCGCACGCTTGGCACTACTTTGTTGATGCACGTGTGGCTACTGCGCACACAATTCACAAACACAGAAAATAATTTTTTTTTGGTTTGGACTGGAGTGTACTTTGGGGGTTACAGCACCCTTTAACGGTCAAGCCAGCTGGCCCTTTACTTATGACACAGGCGCACGCTTGGCACTACTTTGTTGATGCACGTGCGGCTACTGCGCACACAATTCACAAACACAGAAAATAATTTTTTTGGTTTGGAGTGTACTTTGGGGCTTACAGCACCCTTTAACGGTCAAGCCAGCCATCCCTTTAGTTATGACACAGGCGCACGCTTGGCACTACTTTGTTGATGCACGTGCGGCTACTGCGCACACAATTCACAAACACAGAAAATATTTTTTTTTTGGTTTGGACTGGAGTGTACTTTGGGGGTTACAGCACCCTTTAACGGTCAAGCCAGCCGGCCCTTCACTTATGACACAGGCGCACGCTTGGCACTACTTTGTTGATGCACGTGCGGCTACTGCGCACACAATTCACAAACACAGAAAATATATATTTTTTTGGTTTGGACTGGAGTGTACTTTGGGAGTTACAGCACCCTTTAACGGTCAAGCCAGCCGGCCCTTTAATTATGACACAGGCGCACGCTTGGCACTACTTTGTTGATGCACGTGCGGCTACTGCGCACACAATTCACAAACACAGAAAATAATTTTATTTTTGGTTTGGACTGGAGTGTACTTTGGGGGTTACAGCACCCTTTAACGGTCAAGCCGGCCCTTTACTTATGACACAGGCGCACGCTTGGCACTACTTTGTTGATGCACGTGCGGCTACTGCGCACACAATTCACAAACACTGAAAATATTTATTTTTTGGTTTGGACTGGAGTGTACTTTGGGGGTTACAGCACCCATTAACGGTCAAGCCAGCCGGCCCTTTACTTATGACACAGGCACACGCTTGGCACTACTTTGTTGATGCACGTGCGGCTACTGCGCACACAATTCACAAACACAGAAAATATTTTTTTTTTTGTTTGGACTGGAGTGTACGTTGGGGGTTACAGCACCCATTAACGGTCAAGCCAGCCGGCCCTTTAATTATGACACAGGCACACGCTTGGCACTACTTTGTTGATGCACGTGCTGCTACTGCGCACACAATTCACAAACACAGAAAATATATATTTTTTTGGTTTGGACTGGAGTGTACTTTGGGGGTTACAGCATCCTTTTACGGTCAAGCCAGCCGGCCCTTTACTTATGACACAGGCGCACGCTTGGCACTACTTTGTTGATGCACGTGCGGCTACTGCGCACACAATTCACAAACACAGAAAATATATATTTTTTGGGTTTGGACTGGAGTGTACTTTGGGGGTTATAGCACCCATTAATGGTCAAGCCAGCCGGCCCTTTACATATGACACAGGCGCACGCTTGGCACTACTTTGTTGATGCACGTGCGGCTACTGCGCACACAATTCACAAACACAGAAAATTATTTTTTTGGTTTGGAGTGTACTTTGGGGGTTACAGCACCCTTTAACGGTCAAGCCAGCTGTCCCTTTACTTATGACACAGGCGCACACTTGGCACTACTTTGTTGATGCACGTGCAGCTACTGCGCACACAATTCACAAACACAGAAAATAATTTTATTTTTGGTTTGGACTGGAGTGTACTTTGGGGGTTACAGCACCCTTTAACAGTCAAGCCAGCCAGCCCTTTACTTATGACACAGGCGCACGCTTGGCACTACTTTGTTGATGCACGTGCGGCTACTGCGCACACAATTCACAAACACAGAAAATTATTTTTTTTTGGTTTGGACTGGAGTGTACTTTGGGGGTTACAGCACCCTTTAACGGTCAAGCCAGCCGGCCCTTTAATTATGACACACGCACACGCTTGGCACTACTTTGTTGATGCACGTGCGGCTACTGCGCACACAATTCACAAACACAGAAAATAATTTTTTTTTTGGTTTGGACTGGAGTGTACTTTGGGGGTTACAGCACCCTTTAACGGTCAAGCCAGCCGGCCCTTTACTTATGACACAGGCGCACGCTTGGCACTACTTTGTTGATGCACGTGCGGCTACTGCGCACGCAATTCACAAACACTGAAAATATTTTTTTTTTGGTTTGGACTGGAGTGTACTTTGGGGGTTACAGCACCCATTAACGGTCAAGCCAGCCGGCCCTTTACTTATGACACAGGCGCACGCTTGGCAATACTTTGTTGATGCACGTGCGGCTACTGCGCACACAATTCACAAACACAGAAAATATTTTTTTTTTTTGTTTGGACTGGAGTGTACTTTGGGGGTTACAGCACCCTTTAACGGTCAAGCCAGCTGGCCCTTTACTTATGACACAGGCGCACGCTTGGCACTACTTTGTTGATGCACGTGTGGCTACTGCGCACACAATTCACAAACACAGAAAATTATTTTTTTTTTGGTTTGGACTGGAGTGTACTTTGGGGGTTACAGCACCCTTTAACGGTCAAGCCAGCTGGCCCTTTACTTATGACACAGGCGCACGCTTGGCACTACTTTGTTGATGCACGTGCGGCTACTGCGCACACAATTCACAAACACAGAAAATAATTTTTTTTGCTTTGGACTGGAGTGTACTTTGGGGGTTACAGCATCCTTTAACGGTCAAGCCAGCCGGCCCTTTACTTATGACACAGGCGCACGCTTGGCACTACTTTGTTGATGCACGTGCGGCTACTGCGCACACAATTCACAAACACAGAAAATAATTTTATTGGTTTGGAGTGTACTTTGGGGGTTACAGCACCCTTTAACGGTCAAGCCAGCCATCCCTTTAATTATGACACAGGCACACGCTTGGCACTACTTTGTTGATGCACGCGCGGCTACTGCGCACACAATTCACAAACACAGAAAATAATTTTTTTTTTGTTTGGACTGGAGTGTACTTTGGGGGTTACAGCACCCTTTACCGGTCAAGCCAGCCGGCCCTTTACTTATGACACAGGCGCACGCTTGGCACTACTTTGTTGATGCACGTGCGGCTACTGCGCACACAATTCACAAACACAGAAAATTATTTTTTTTTTGGTTTGGACTGGAGTGTACTTTGGGGGTTACAGCACCCTTTAATGGTCAAGCCAGCCGTCCCTTTAGTTATGACACAGGCGCACGCTTGGCACTACTTTGTTGATGCACGTGCGGCTACTGCGCACACAATTCACAAACACAGAAAATATTTTTTTTTTGGTTTGGACTGGAGTGTACTTTGGGGGTTACAGCACCCATTAACGATCAAGCCAGCCGGCCCTTTAATTATGACACAGGCACACGCTTGGCACTACTTTGTTGATGCACGTGCGGCTACTGCGCACACAATTCACAAACACAGAAAATAATTTTTTTGGTTTGGAGTGTACTTTGGGGGTTACAGCACCCTTTAACGGTCAAGCCAGCCGTCCCTTTACTTATGACACAGGCGCACGCTTGGCACTACTTTGTTGATGCACGTGCTGCTACTGCGCACACAATTCACAAACACAGAAAATATATATTTTTTTGGTTTGGACTGGAGTGTACTTTGGGGGTTACAGCATCCTTTAACGGTCAAGCCAGCTGGCCCTTTACTTATGACACAGGCGCACGCTTGGCACTACTTTGTTGATGCACGTGCGGCTACTGCGCACACAATTCACAAACACAGAAAATATATATTTTTTGGGTTTGGACTGGAGTGTACTTTGGGGGTTACAGCACCCTTTAACGGTCAAGCCAGCCGGCCCTTTACTTATGACACAGGCGCACGCTTGCCACTACTTTGTTGATGCACGTGCGGCTACTGCGCACACAATTCACAAACACAGAAAATAATTTTTTTTTTGGTTTGGACTGGAGTGTACTTTGGGGGTTATAGCACCCATTAATGGTCAAGCCAGCCGGCCCTTTACTTATGACACAGGCGCACGCTTGGCACTACTTTGTTGATGCACGTGCGGCTACTGCGCACACAATTCACAAACACAGAAAATAATTTTTTTGGTTTGGAGTGTACTTTGGGGGTTACAGCACCCTATAACGGTCAAGCCAGCCGTCCCTTTACTTATGACACAGGCGCACACTTGGCACTACTTTGTTGATGCACGTGCGGCTACTGCGCACACAATTCACAAACACAGAAAATATTTTTTTTTTTGGTTTGGACTGGAGTGTACTTTGGGGTTTACAGCACCTTTTAACGGTCAAGCCAGCCGGCCCGTTACTTATGACACAGGCGCACGCTTGGCACTACTTTGTTGATGCACATGCGGCTACTGCGCACACAATTCACAAACACAGAAAATATTTTTTTTTTTGTTTAGACTGGAGTGTACTTTGGGGGTTACAGTACCCTTTAACGGTAAAGCCAGCCGGCCCTTTACTTATGACACCGGTGCACGCTTGGCACTACTTTGTTGATGCACGTGCGGCTACTCCGCACACAATTCACAAACACAGAAAAGATTTTTTTTTTTGGTTTGGACTGGAGTGTACTTTGGGGGTTAAAGCACCCTTTAACGGTCAAGCCAGCCGGCCCTTTACTTATGACACAGGCACACGCTTGGCACTACTTTGTTGATGCACGTGCGGCTACTGCGCACACAATTCACAAACACAGAAAATAATTTTTTTTTTGGTTTGGACTGGAGTGTACTTTGGGGGTTACAGCACCCTTTAATGGTCAAGCCAGCCGGCCTTTACTTATGACACAGGCGCACGCTTGGCACTACTTTGTTGATGCACGTGCGGCTACTGCGCACACAATTCACAAACACAGAAAATAATTTTTTTTTGGTTTGGACTGGAGTGTACTTTGGGGGTTACAGCACCCATTAATGGTCAAGCCAGCCAGCCCTTTACTTATGACACAGGCGCACGCTTGGCACTACTTTGTTGATGCACGTGCGGCTACTGCGCACACAATTCACAAACACAGAAAATAATTTTTTTTTTGGTTTGGACTGGAGTGTACTTTGGGCATTACAGCACCCTTTAACGGTCAAGCCAGCCGGCCCTTTACTTATGACACAGGCGCACGCTTGGCACTACTTTGTTGATGCACGTGCGGCTACTGCGCACACAATTCACAAACACAGAAAATTATTTTTTTGGTTTGGAGTGTACTTTGGGGGTTACAGCACCCTTTAATGGTCAAGCCAGCTGTCCCTTTACTTATGACACAGGCGCACACTTGGCACTACTTTGTTGATGCACGTGCGGCTACTGCGCACACAATTCACAAACACAGAAAATATTTTTTTTTTTGGTTTGGACTGGAGTGTACTTTGGGGGTTACAGCACCCTTTAACGGTCAAGCCAGCCGGCCCTTTACTTATGACACAGGCGCACGCTTGGCACTACTTTGTTGATGCACGTGCGGCTACTGCGCACACAATTCACAAACACAGAAAATATATATTTTTTTGGTTTGGACTGGAGTGTACTTTGGGGGTTACAGCACCCTTTAATGGTCAAGCCAGCCGGCCCTTTACTTTTGACACAGGCGCACGCTTGGCACTACTTTGTTGATGCACTTGCGGCTACTGCGCACACAATTCACAAACACAGAAAATAATTTTTTTTTTGGTTTGGACTGGAGTGTACTTTGGGGGTTACAGCACCCTTTAACGGTCAAGCCAGCCGGCCCTTTACTTATGACACTGGTGCATGCTTGGCACTACTTTGTTGATGCACGTGCGGCTACTGCTCACACAATTCACAAACATAGAAAATATTTTTTTTTTGGTTTGGACTGGAGTGTACTTTGGGGGTTACAGCACCCTTTAACGGTCAAGCCAGCCGGCCCTTTACTTATGACACAGGCACACGCTTGACACTACTTTGTTGATGCACGTGCAGCTACTGCGCACACAATTCACAAACACAGAAAATATTTTTTTTTTTGGTTTGGACTGGAGTGTACTTTGGGGGTTACAGCACCGTTTAACGGTCAAGCCAGCCGGCCCTTTACTTATGACACAGGCGCACGCTTGGCACTACTTTGTTGATGCACGTGCGGCTACTGCGCACACAATTCACAAACACAGAAAAAATATGAGATATGGTAAGAACTTACCCTTGTTATCTCTATTTCTATGAAGTCCATAGGGTTCCGCCGGATTCCTTGGGGTATAGGTGATGACGTCAGGCATCGGACACCATAGAGTTAAGTTTTCAGCCTCCCAGGATGCACTAGGGTCCCCCTCCTATACCCGCTCCCGAGCCAAGGCATCTCAGTTACGTACCAAGCCATAGACCGGAGGAGGAGAAGGAAGAGAGAGAAAAAACATCTGGACACACACAAAAATCACATTCTCACCAGAGGGACAGGCGTGCACCTGTGTCCCATAAGTAAAGGGCCGGCTGGCTTGTCCGTTAAAGGGTGCTGTAACCCCCAAAGGGCACTCCAAACAAAATAAAAAAATATATTTTTTTGTGTTTGTGAATTGTGTGCGCAGTAGCCGCACGTGCTTCAACAAAGTAGCGCCAAGCGTGTGCCTGTGTCATAGATAAAGGGCCAGCTGGCTTGACCGCTAAAGGGTGCTGCAACCCCCAAAGTGCACTCCAAAAAAAAAATATATATTTTTTTTGTGTTTGTGAATTGTGTGCGCAGTAGCAGCACGTGCATCAACAAAGTAGTGCCAAGCGTGCGCCTGTGTCATAAGTAAAGGGCCAGCTGGCTTGTACGTTAAAGGGTGCTGTAACCCCCAAAGTGCACTCCAAACAAAATTAAATAATATTTGTCACTCACTGCAATCAGGTTACAGAGAATAAATTGGATAATTAATGTTATAACGTCATTAAACCTTGGTACAATCCTGCCTATACCTTCTAAATCCTGCCTATACCTTCTAGAATTGTCGCTATTTGCGTACGCAGTCATACAGTAAATAAATGCCTTCAGACTTTGAAATGTGTTTCTAATGCACAAAGGTTATTATTCAACATAAAAACAGTAGGTTACATGCTGTGATCTAAAGACAATTTAGCGCAAAGAAATCATACAGACCCGAGGTACAGTTATACATACGCACGCGCCCTGGGACCAGTTACCAGCATCAACAAGAAACCTCCATCAACAGCATCAGCAAGAAGACTCCAGATTGGGGTCTGAACGCACATATATACCCTTACAGGGATAAGCAATACAATGGGCAAGTTTGGCATGATTCCATTGGTTCTCCGTCACGGTGCTTCTGTTACAGGACATGTAAAAGGTTGATTCACATGGACACAGTTCAGCATCCAACAGCCTTTTGTCTCCTTTTTCCCCCTGCATGCAAATCTAAGCTGCTAACATTACAAAGTACATTTTAGTGTTTTAAATCTCTACAGTCCATAAGTTGCGAACACATGTTGCGATCTTCTCTCCAATGACACCGGAAAGCTGTTGAGACAGAGTCGATCAGTACAACACCAAACACGGTTTGCTTATCATGTACTAATCCTTAGATATCAAATAGTCACAACATTAGTAATAAATGAAAAAACCTTGAATATTACACTTTGAAGCTATGAAACCTTTTATTTGAGTGTGCAGTGTGTAAGTCTATCTATGATGGATAACATATATATATATATATATATATATATATATATATATTAGGGGTGAGCGGGTTTGGATTTCTGAAATCCGAACCTCCCCGAGCCACCCCGATCCGAGGCCGATCCGAGTCAGGCTCGACTTTTCCCGCCTGACTCAGATCTGAAATCGAGGCAAAACGTCATCATCCCGCCTTCCGGGTCTCGTGGGTTTTGGATTCTATATAAGGTACCCGCGTCGGCGCCATTTTCTCAAACGGCTGTGGA
This sequence comes from Taudactylus pleione, assembly GCA_031769625.1. Lineage (NCBI taxonomy): Eukaryota > Metazoa > Chordata > Amphibia > Anura > Myobatrachidae > Taudactylus > Taudactylus pleione. The sequence goes on from JAUIMM010000014.1 coordinate 31,553,782, forward strand.
CAGTGAAGAGGGAGGGTAGGAGTTAGGGCTGGCTGGGCTGTGTAGTGTTGTGCTGTGCTGTGCTGCTGTTGTCCATAGGGGCTGTGTCCACTCCTTCAAAGTCCATAGGGGCTGGCTGTGTTGTGCTGTGCTGCTGTTGTCCATAGGGGCTGTGTCCACTCCTCCAAAGTCCATAGGGGCTGGCTGTGTTGTGCTGTGCTGCTGTTGTCCATAGGGGCTGTGTCCACTCCTTCATAGTCCATAGGGGCTGGCTGGACTGTGTTGTGCAGTCAGTTGTCAATAGGGGCAGTGTCCACTCCAAAGTCCTGTGCAGTGTCCCAGTCCTAAAGGGGTGCTGTAGTGTTGTCTAGGGGGTGCTCTATCCATCAGGAGTGCACCCCCCAAGTGCAAAATAAATATTTTTTCTGTGTTTGTGAATTGTGTGCGCAGTAGCCGCACGTGCATCAACAAAGTAGTGCCAAGCGTGCGCCTGTGTCATATTTAAAGGGCCGGCTGGTTTGACCGTTAAAGGGTGCTGTAACCCCCAAAGGGCACTCCAAACAAAATAAAAATATATATTTTTTTGTGTTTGTGAATTGTGTGTTCAGTAGCAGCATGTGCATCAACAAAGTAGCACCAAGTGTGCGCCTGTGTCATATTTAAAGGGCCGGCTGGCTTGACCATTAAAGGGTGCTGTAATCCCCAATGTGCACTCCAAACAAAATTAAAAAATATTTTCTGTGTTTGTGAATTATGTGCACTGTGGCTGCACGTGCATCAACAAAGGAGCAGCGCCAAGCGTGCGCCTGTGTCCCATAAATAAAGGGCTGGCTGGCTTGTCCGTTAAAGGGTGCTGTAACCCCCAAAGGGCACTCCAAGCAAAATAAAAAAATATATTTTTTTGTGTTTGTGAATTCTGTGCGCAGTAGCAGCACGTGCATCAACAAAGTAGCACCAAGCGTGCGCCTGTGTCATAGGTAAAGGGCCAGCTGGCTTGACCGTTAAAGGGTGCTGTAACCCCCAAAGTGCTCTCCAAACAAAATTAAAAAAAATATTTTTTTGTGTTTGTGTATTGTGTGCGCAGTAGCAGCAGTTGCATCAACAAAGTAGTGCCAAGCGTGCACTTGTGTCATGAGTAAAGGGCTGGCTGGCTTGACCGTTAAAGGGTGCTGTAACCCCCAAAGTGCACTCCAAACAAAATAAAAAAATATTTTCTGTGTTTGTGAATTGTGTGCACTGTGGCTGCAAGTGCATCAACAAAGGAGCAGCGCCAAGCGTGCGTCTGTTTGTTAAAGGGTGGTGTAACCCCCAAAGTACACTCCAACAAAAATAAAACATTTTCTTCTGTGTTTGTGAATTGTCTGCACTGTACGTGCATCCTCAAAGCAGCAGCACCAAGCGTGCGTCTGTCTGTTAAAATGTGGTGTAACCCCCAAAGTGCGCTCCACAAAGAATAAAAAAAAATTTTTTTCTCTCTTTGTGAATTGTGTGGGCTGTAGCTGCACGTGCATCAGCAAAGGAGCAGTGCCAAGCGTGCGCCTGTTTCCCATAAGTAAAGAGCCGTTTGGCTCATTTCTTAAAGGGTGGTGTAACCCACAAAGTGCACTAGTCTCCAACAAAAATTAAAATTATTTTCTGTGTTTGTGTGCGCCTTAGCCGCACGTATATATCAATATAACATAAATGGAGGACCAAACTTTCTCAGATAAAAATAAAATAGGGAAAGATCAAGAACCACTTCCTCCTAGTGCTGAAGCTGCTGCCACTAGTCATGACATAGACGATAACATGCCATCAACGTCGTCTGCCAAGGCTGATGCCCAATGTCATAGTAGAGGGCACATATAATCCCAAATGACAAAGTTCAGGAAAATTACTTTGAAAAAAACATTTAAATCATCTGAGGAGAAACGTAAACTTGCCAATATGCCATTTACCACACGGAGTGGCAAGGAACGGCTAAGGTCTTTCCCTATGTTCATGACTAGTGGTTCAGCTTCACATGACGATGGAAGCCCTACTCTCGCTAAAAAAATCGAACGAGTTAAGCTGGCAAAAGCACAGCGAAGAACTGTGCATTCTAAGAAGATATCACAAATCCCCAAGGAGAGTCCAAGTGTGGTGGCGGTTGCGATGCCTGACCTTCCCAGCACTGGACGGGAAGAGGTGGCTCTTTCCACCATTTGCACGCCCCCTGCAAGTGCTGAAAGGAGCACCCACAGTCCACTTGCTGATATGCAAATTGAAGATGTCACTGTTGAAGTACAACAGGATGAGGATACTGGTGTAGCTGGCGCTGAGGAGGAAGTTGGCGAGGAGGATTCTGATGGTGATGTGGTTTGTTTAAATCAGGCTTCGGGGGAGACAGTTGTTGTCCGTGGGATGAAAAAGCCCATCACGGTCATGCCTGGGTAGAAGACCAAACATTCCACCTCTTTGGTCTAACAATATTTCTATCCAAATCCGGACAACAACTGTCTTGCCATATGTACCATATGTAAAGGTGAAATAAGTAGGGGTAGGGATGTTAACCACCTAGGAACATCTTCCCTTATACGGCACCTGCAGCGCGTTCATAAAAAGTTACTGTCAAGTTCAGAAACTTTGGCTAAGACTGTAAGCAGTCCAGGGACACCTAAATCCCGTTGTCCTGTTGTATCCAAGTGCCTGCAAACCACACCGTCAACTCCCTCCTCGTCAATTTCCTCCTTAGTCAGGATCGGAAGTAGTCCTGCAGGCCATGTCACTGGCATGACTGACTCTCCTATCCGGGATTCCTCCGGAGGATCCTGCATTGCTATGCCTCCTGCTGCCGCTGCTGCTGTTGCTGTTGCTGCTGCGAGTCATTCATCATCCCAGAGAGGAAGTAGGAACACCACTACTTTTACTAAACAATTGACCCTCCAACAGTCCTTAGCAAGTAGGATGAAGTACGACAGCAGTCATCCTGAAGCAAAACGTATAACTGAGGCCTTGACTGCTATGTTGGTGTTAGACGTGCATCTGGTATCTGCCATTAGTGCAGTGGTATTTACACAATTGATGGAGGTAGTGTGTCCCCGGTTCCAAATCCCATCTAGATTCCACTTCACTAGGCAGGCGATACCGAGACTGTACAGAAACATCAGAAAAAGTGTTCTCAGTGTCCTGAAAAATGCGGTTGTACCCAATGTCCACTTAACCATGGACATGTGGACAAGTGGAACAGGGCAGACTAAGGACTATATGACTGTGAAAGCCCACTGGGTAGATGTATCACCTTACGCAGCAACAACAGCAGCGTCACCAGTAGCAGCATATCAGAAACGCCAGCTCGTTCCAAGGCAGGCTACGCTGTGTATCACCGGTTTCAGTAAGAGGCACACCGCCGACAACCTCTTAGAGAAACTGAGGGAAATCATCACCCAGTGGCTTACCCCACTTAGACTCTCCTGGGGATTTGTGATATCTGACAACACCACCAATATTGTGCGGGCATTACATCTGGGCAAATTCCAGCATGTCCCATGTTTTGCTCACACAATAAACTTGGTGGTGCAGAATTTTCTGAAAAGCGACAGGGGCGTGCAGGAGACGCTTTGGGTGGCCCGAAAAATTTCTGGCCACTTTCGCCATTCAGCGACTGCGTGCCGAAGACTGGAGCGCCAGCAAACACTCTTGAACCTGCCCCACCATCACCTTAAGCAAGAGGTTGTGACGCGGTGGAACTCAACCCTCTATATGCTTCAGAGGATGGAGGAGCAGCAAAAGGCCATTCAAGCCTATACATCCACCTATAGAACGAAAATAGTACATGATAACCAAAAAGCGCTCCCCACTCAACATGTGTAACAGATGGGACACCACTGTGTTTTCACACAAAAAAAAGGGACAATAGTCACCAATAATAATGGTAAATAGAGATTCCAAGTCCTGGATATTCACTAATTGGACTTCTCTATTGAAGTGCTGGTCAGTTTTCCCTTAGAGTAAATCCATATGCATGGAGAAAAAGAGAAAGGGTAATAGTGCAGTATGTCTCAATTAAAAAAAGCTTTTAATGACAAATTTGCACTTACAATCATGAAATAAATAAAAGGCATGTAACAAATATAAGACCGCATCCAGCCCCCGTCCACGTGTCGACATCCACTCCCAGATGTACAAAGGAAACAGTGGTACCGCTACTCCGGATATAGGGATCCACTAGGATGAACTCCACAAGAGGAGGCTGCAGATATTGCGGTTAGTTCACAGGGTGAGGCCCGCTTAACGCGTTTCGGACATCAATTCGTCCTTCGTCAGAAGCGTGGCATGATCACCCAAAGTCTTACTTAAATACCCTGCAAAAAATACACTCACATGATTTCAATTTAGACGATCACCGGCAGCTGTGTATAGGTCCGGAAGTTGTCCACCCGAGTGCGTTCCACCGCACCCGGAAGTACTGCGTTCCACAGGTATACAGCACGTGATTCAGCTTGACGCTTACACGTGGGGTGGCGATCACAATGCCTGGTGCGTTCCACCGAACCCGGAAGTACTGTGTTCCAAAGTTATACAGTACATGATTCAGCTTGACGCTTACATGTGGGGCGGCGATCACAATGCCTGGTGCATTCCACCGATCCCGGAAGTCCTGCATTCCAAAACTGTTCGGCTACAATCTTTCACAGTGGATAAATATTAAAATCTTTGTTGTTCTTAAACAGTCGCTGTATTGTCCTCATTAATAGGTCCATTTAAACATGAAAAAATACAAAAGGAAAAAACAAAAAGAAAAAATCAAACATAGACTCTATATCCAAATTAATATGAATAGCATCATAATAAATATGTGCAAATATATAAAATATAGCAGCTAATATTATTTAACAGTCTAGAAAGAAGGGGGTATTAGAAAATATTATATAGCAGCAAATATGTAAACTCAAACGCATAATTAAAAATATACATATTTAGGTTTTAAAGCAGCCGATAGGTCAATTCGAACACATAATTTAATTAAAAATAGGTGAATAAATTAAGTTAAGAAGCATTTCAGTTCAAAATCTCCGTTCAGCCCCTTGGGTACAAGGGTCCCTAATTGGTAAATCCATCTCATTTCGGCTTGTGAAAGCCTCTTTTCAATGTCTCTTGTTTTCCACCTAGGTAGCACCTGTTGAATACCTAAAAAACGTTTCAGATGACACTCTTTACTAATGTGATAATTTTTAAAATGTGCAGAGACTGTATGTGTAGTAACACCTTTGCGTATATTATTAATATGTTCAGATAGTCTTATTTTGAGGTTTCGAGTGGTCTTACCTATATACAATAGGCCACAATCACACTCCAGAAGATATATTACATTTCTGGAGTTGCACGTAATGAATTCCCTAATGGGGTATTTAGTACCGTGCACCTCAAATTCCGAAACTTTGTGTTCAGGCGATCTAACTGTTTTACACATTAAACAATTACCACATCTATAAAAACCCTTAGATCTTACACTTTGTCTAGTATCAATATCTAGAGTGCTTTTAACAAGTTTGTCTTTGAGGGTAGGTGCCTTCCTATATATAAAATATGGTTTTTCTGATATTACTGGACCTATGATTGCATCTTGCTTTAATAATTTCCAATTTTGCCTAAAAACTTTTTCAATTTCTTTAAAAGATCTATTATATTGAGTAATATACTCAATATAATAGATCTTTTAAAGAAATAGAAAAAGTTTTTAGGCAAAATTGGAAATTATTAAAGCACGATGCAATCATAGGTCCAGTAATATCAGAAAAACCACATTTTATATATAGGAAGGCACCTACCCTTAAAGACAAACTTGTTAAAAGCACTCTAGATATTGATACTAGACAAAGTGTAAGATCTAAGGGTTTTTATAGATGTGGTAATTGTTTAATGTGTAAAACAGTTAGATCGCATGAACACAAAGTTTCGGAATTTGAGGTGCACGGTACTAAATACCCCATTAGGGAATTCATTACGTGCAACTCCAGAAATGTAATATATCTTCTGGAGTGTGATTGTGGCCTATAGTATATAGGTAAAACCACTCGAAACCTCAAAATAAGACTATCTGAACATATTAATAATATACGCAAAGGTCTTACTACACATACAGTCTCTGCACATTTTAAAAATTATCACATTAGTAAAGAGTGTCATCTGAAACGTTTTTTAGGTATTCAACAGGTGCTACCTAGGTGGAAAACAAGAGACATTGAAAAGAGGCTTTCAAAAGCCGAAATGAGATGGATTTACCAATTAGGGACCCTTGTACCCAAGGGGCTGAACGGAGATTTTGAACTCAAATGCTTCTTAACTTAATTTATTCACCTATTTTTAATTAAATCATGTGTTCGAATTGACCTATCGGCTGCTTTAAAACCTAAATATGTATATTTTTAATTATGCGTTTGAGTTTACATATTTGCTGCTATATAATATTTTCTAATACCCCCTTCTTTCTAGACTTTTAAATACTATTTGCTGCTATATTTTATATATTTGCACATATTTATTATGATACTATTCATATTAATTTGGATATAGAGTCTATGTTTGATTTTTTCTTTTTGTTTTTTCCTTTTGTATTTTTTCATGTTTAAATGGACCTATTAATGAGGACAATACAGCGACTGTTTAAGAACAACAAAGATTTTAATATTTATCCACTGTGAAAGATTGTAGCCGAACAGTTTTGGAACGCAGGACTTCCGGGATCGGTGGAATGCACCAGGCATTGTGATCGCCGCCCCACATGTAAGCGTCAAGCTGAATCACGTACTGTATACCTTTGGAACACAGTACTTCCGGGTTCGGTGGAACGCACCAGGCATTGTGATCGCCACCCCACGTGTAAGCGTCAAGCTGAATCACGTGCTGTATACCTGTGGAACGCAGTACTTCCGGGTGCGGTGGAACGCACTCGGGTGGACAACTTCCGGACCTATACACAGCTGCCGGTGATCGTCTAAATTGAAATCATGTGAGTGTATTTTTTGCAGGGTATTTAAGTAAGACTTTGGGTGATCATGCCACGCTTCTGACGAAGGACGAATTGATGTCCGAAACGCGTTAAGCGGGCCTCACCCTGTGAACTAACCGCAATATCTGCAGCCTCCTCTTGTGGAGTTCATCCTAGTGGATCCCTATATCCGGAGTAGCGGTACCACTGTTTCCTTTGTACATCTGGGTGTGGATGTCGACACGTGGACGGGGGCTGGATGCGGTCTTATATTTGTTACATGCCTTTTATTTATTTCGTGATTGTAAGTGCAAATTTGTCATTAAAAGCTTTTTTAATTGAGACATACTGCACTATTACCCTTTCTCTTTTTCACCATGCATATGGATTTACTCTAAGGGAAAACTGACCAGCACTTCAATAGAGAAGTCCAATTAGTGAATATCCAGGACTTGGAATCTCTATTTACCATTATTATTGGTGACTATTGTCCCTTTTTTTTGTGTGAAAACACAGTGGTGTCCCATCTGTTACACATGTTGAGTGGGGAGCGCTTTTTGGTTATCATGTACTATTTTTGTTCTATGTATGCTTACTGAGTAATATTTAGGTGTTTACTCCTGTGCATTTACCCCAGCATCACCTCCCTCTTTATTTGCGCTATTTTTCCTTCACTTACGTTTTTATACATCCACCTATGACATAGGCAAAGGAGGGGGTATGCACCTGACTCAAGTGCAGTGGAGAATGATTTCCGTGTTGTGCAAGGTTCTCCAGTCCTTCGATCTTGCCACACGTGTAGTCAGTTCAGACACTGCCAGCTTGAGTCAGGTCATTCCCCTCATCAGGCTTTTGCAGAAGCAGCTGGAGAAAGTGAAGGAGGAGCTAAGATGGAGCGATTCTGCTCGACATGTGGGACTTGTGGATGAAGCCCTTCATTCGCTTTGCCAGGAATCCAGGGTGGTCAATCTGTTGAAATCAGACCACTACATTTTGGCCACCGTGCTCGATCCTAGGTTTAAAGCCTATGTGGTGTCTCTTTTTCCAGCCGACACAAGCCTGCAGAGGTGCAAAGTCCTGCTGGTGAAAACACTGTCAGCTGAAGCGGAACGTGACATGTCAACAGCTCCTTCTTCATTTTCTCCCGCAACTGGGGCTGCCAGGAAAAAACTTAGGTATCCTAAGCAACCCGCTGGCAGTGATATAGGGCAGGCAGGACCAAGTTTGGACATCTGGTCCGGACTGAAGGACCTGGCAACAATTTCTGACATGTCCACTGTCACTGCATATGATACTGTCACCATTGACAGAATGGTGGAGGATTACATCGGTGACAGCATCCAAGTAGGCATGTCAACAGTCCGTACCTGTACTGGCAGGAAAAAGAGGCAATTTGGAGGCCCCTGTACAAACTGGCTCTATTTTACCTGAGTTGCCCCCCCTCCAGTGTGTACTCTGAAAGAGTGTTTAGTGCAGCCGGGAACCTTGTCAGCGAAAGGCGTAGGAGGTTGCTTCCACAAAATGTGAAGAAGATGATGTTCATAAAAATGAATTATCAACTCTTCCGGGGAGACCAGCCTCCAGAACGTACAGAGGGACCTGTGTTGGTGGATTCCAGCGGGGACGAGTTAATAGTCAGTGAGGATCAGGATGTACACAACACTGAAGAGGGTGAGGAATCGGTGGATGAGGAGGATGAGGACGACATCTTGCCTCCGTAGAGCCAGTTTGTGCAGGGACAGATTAATTGCCAGCTTGTTTTGTGGGGGCCCAAACGAACCAATCATTTCAGCCACAGTCGTGTGGCAGACCCTGGCGCTGAAATGATTGGTTTGTTAAAGTGTGCATGTCCTGTTTATACAACATAAGGGTGGGTGGGAGGGCCCAAGGCCAATTCCATCTTGCACCTCTTTTTTTTCTTTGCATTATGTACTGTTTGGGGCCTAGTTTTTCAAACTGCCATCCTGTCTGCCACTGCAGTGCCACTCCTAGATGGGCCACGTGTTTGTGCCGCCCACTCGTGTCGCTTAGCATAGCCTTTTGGACATAAAAACACTATTGTGAGGTGTGAGGTGTTCAGAATAGACTGGAAATGAGTGGAAATTAAGGTTATTGAGGTTAATAATAGCATAGGAGCAGAACAACCAACACATTATGTGATTTTAGCTGTTTTTATTCTTTTTTTTTTTTTAAATACAGATCCAAAACACAAAACCCAGAACCCAAAACACGGAAGGGTGGTTTTGGCAAAACCAATCCAGATCCAAAACACGAAGAAAGATCCAGATCCAAAACCAAAACACGAAAAGTGGCCGGTGCACACCCTTAATATATATATATATATATATATACATATACATATATACACATATACACATACCATACCCTTCCAACACATGTTTATTTTAAAACTACTATGCAAGGGTTATGAGCAGTGAGCTTCACACTCAAACAGGGTGGAGACCCCCTGCTGACTGCTGGTGCCATCCTGTCTGACAGTGAATTCAAAAGTTCTCTTCTGCCTATTTAGGATACCTGTGTCAGTTCTTTTCAAGCAGATTTCTTACCATTTTCATTCAGACAAATTCAATTGTGGTCAGTGTCTGGGCCATATTTCAATTGCCACAGCTACACTTGTCCACATGTGGGGTCTCTCCATTTACATGCAAAAATACCCACAGTATCCTGGTGTATTGTTTTTCTAATTACTTTTCTCAGGAAGCTGTTTTACTAAACTCTGCGTGAATACTGTGTTTGTTATGGTATTTTTTTTATGCAAGGTTGTCCTTAGATACATTAGGGTATGGTTTCTGAAAGGATTATTAAAACATTGCCATATGTACTTAGCACGTGAGTTGTAACTTAAAATGGCGCTGGGTGGCCATTCGCAAAATGGTGTCATTCCAATCTAATTTTAAACTGATTCTGTCTCAGCCAAATATCCAGCTTTGACATTAATATTACAGGTCCTCTAAATACTGGTGTGGGTTTGTTCTAATATAAATCATCTAGACATGGGCTCCTGGGTCCAGGGGGACCCACACTGCACACCCTGCAACCATATAGTCTTATGCTTACCTGTCCGTAGTCTCCAGAGTGCTGCTCTTTAGCGCCGGGCTGGCACTGCAGAGCAGCAAAAATCACTGGGAAAATGGCGGCGGCCATTTTCCCGGTGACTCACACATGTGCAGTACTGCTATCCCCAGGAAAACTGACACTAAGCCAGAATCTACTGCACCGCGGTACTGCCAGAGAGAGAAGGGGGCCTGCACTGAGTTTGCACATGAGCCCCTAGCTCCCAGTCACAGCCCATTAATGCCCATCACATTTCTGATACCGCCTGACTCCTTTGTGCGTAATGCATGCACCTTAGGGGTTTTCAGAAATTGCTTTGCTTGCACAGTTGTAAATAATCACTCAACTACGTGAATATACATCTAGCCGCAATACACCATATTGCGCAAGATGCCTGGTGCGAGTTAACTGCCAGGACAGTGCAACTCTGCTAGCACTGGGTGTATTTTTTTGATGAAAATGCATCTTAGTTGCAATGTAATGTGACCAGAATGCACCAAGAGACTGCACTGATTAATTTGATATGCAACACTTGTATATCTGTGTGCAACTGCATCTCTGATTCTGTTTGCAAAGTCTACCGTGCTAAGGCTATTAAAGATGCCCGACACTAGCAGAGTTGCATGGGACCTGACGGCTCACTCATGCCAGGCATCTCGTGCTGCGTGGTGTATTGAGGCTATGAGGGGTATTCAATATGAAACGTTAACTTCACTGTCGAAGTTAACGTTTCCTATCGGAGTTTTTTTCTGCGTTAAGTCTGGTGCGCGCTCCCGCTTATCCCCGTATTCAATATAAAATTAACGAAAACGGGAAACTCCGAAGTTGGATTTGCGTAAAGTTACGAATTTTTCCTTAAAATAATTGTAAGACCCCCCTAAAGTTGTAAAAACATGGGGGAACACTATGGGTACCCCCGTTTTAGCCTTTAATTGAAAGTCGGGGATTTAAATAGCCGCAGCAGGTGTTTTTTTCCCGACATTGAAGAAGTGATGCAGTAGAGCACTTAGGTTATTTTTTTCATTTTTTAAAGTGGTCCCATCAAATTTGGGGTACATGAAAATGGGTACTAGCATATTTTGATGTCCCTAAAGTCAGTTTTTAAAAATTCTGCATTTGTGCACCTGCCGCTATAATTCTATTCTTCAAAACACCTGCCGCATACATGCAGAATAGCCCTGAACCTATTTCCCTATTGTTTAACAATTTTTCCCCTTTTTATTTTTTTGCACCCCAATTTTTAAGTTAATTTTTTGGGGTGTCCCTTTTTTTTAAAACTTTTTTTGACACAGTTCTTTTTTAAATGTCATTCTCAGGGGTGCAGGCTATTTTTTTTAAGCCTGCACCCCTAAACCCCAATTCTGCACTTTTTTTCAAAACCTATTCAATGGTGAAAACTTATCACCGTTTTTTATCAATGACTTGTCAAAACTGCGATAAGTCTTTGAAATTGAATAGGGTGTAAAAGTAAAACCTGCGATAATGACGTCATAATTGCGATATTAACGCAAAAACGATGTTATCGCACCCATATTGAATACCCCTGTATATGTATTAGGACACATCTATATCTACTGTATCTACTATCCTGCACACCACGCTACAAGAGCTGACACAGCCTGCCTCCTTAAAGACACTTCATGGCTTTTAGGACCTGAATACTTGTACAAAGCAGATTGTAACAATCCTGAAAGTGAAACATTTAAGCTATTAGACTGAGACTCAGAAGTCAAAATCCAGGGCCGGCTCTAGGGGTATTCGACCAGTGCGTTCGCACAGGGGCGCCACCCATAGAGGGCGCACCCCTCCCCAACATCCCGATTTCAGCGAGACAGTACAGAATTTTAATTAGAATGGTTCTGGAGAAGCATATTCTTAAAGTACTTTGTCCACATTTCCTTTTGCAAGGCCCCCTTATGCCCCTGTCTCTATATGGAAATGTACTGATATAAATTTTCCTCCATGTCAGCAATACAGAATATTTTGGTGACTTACTGTGTCGTGTTCCAAGTGTTTACATAAAGTCATTGTAATTTCATGAGGTCCGGAACACAATCAATTGGCAATAGATACGCCCATAGGTGGATCTAGACGCGCCTTTTGGGCGGTGATGGGCACGCCCCTCAATGGTGCACTGCGCTACGCACTTTTTCACTTTTTACTATCATATGTGATCTCCCTGAAACTACTTTTCTAAAGTAGGCAAGTATGGCGTATATATATATATATATATATATATATATTAAAAAAATGGCTGGCACTCAATACTTTACATGTCCCTCTCACCTGGGTGCCTCCCAAACTTGCATAATACAAAATCAGTCCAAAATGGTGGCACTCACAGGGTTTGTTAAACAGATAAAGAGTGGTGTAAATACACCTAACTCACAGCAGGAACCTTACTCAGGTCAACGTTTCATTTATTGAAATATTTTATCAGGACCAAAATTTTTCAATAAATGAAACGTTGACCTGAGTAAGGTTCATGCTGTGAGTTAGGTGTATTTACACCACTCTTTATCTGTTTAACAAACCCTGTGAGTGCCACCATTTTGGACTGATTATATATATATATATATATATATATATATATATATATATATTATGGAACCCCCCCCCTTAAAAATCCTGCATTTGCCACTGAACCCTAAGTATGGCACTAAAGAGTCTGTGTGGTGCCATTTATTAAATAAAAATAAAATAACAATAATATGTCCAAATACAAACAAGTTGTGGAAAAAGGATAATTAAATAATTGAGGGGTGGAGAATGAGCAGTCAGTATTTTAGAAGGAACATGTTGGGAGAGGAGAGTAAGGTGGTGGCCCTAAAGTGATAGTAAGCAGTGATTGATATGATGATCATTATCACCTGTTTGGTACATTTGGTATGATTCACCTGACTATAATCCTACAAAATCCTTGACATTGTGGAAGTGTACCTAGAATAATTAATGCTGTTTTGAAGACAAAGGGTGGTCACAGCAAATATTGGTTTGATTTAGGGTTTCTCTTCTGTTCATTCACTTTGCATTTTGTTAATTGATAAAATTAAACTATGAACACTTCTATTTTTGAAAGCATTCTTACTTTGCAGCATTTTTTCCACAGCTGCCTAAAACTTTTGCACAGTACTGAATATATACATTGTGGTGAGAGGGGTTGCCTCTCACCTGAATTACCCACATTCCTGTGAGATCAGCTCCCTCCAAGGGAGACTAAAGCAAACCCTGTGCAGTCTGCAGCAGCAGTGGAGGTTCGGAACTCCGAGTTTTCTGGGTTGTACAGGTTCAGCTGGAAGCCATCACTGGATGACAGGAAGGCTTTAAAACCCTCATCCACGCAGTGTTCTGGGCACTGACACCAAATAGCGGCCAGCGAGTAGGTCAGAGTCTCATTAGTGCCAGGGACTTTTTTGAACTAGCTGTGCTAAGGAGCATAGCAGATTGTGGCTGTATTCTAACACATCAGACTGAACACTAGCACTTTGCTGCTGGGTCATTTACTTACACCTGCATGTCTAATTACTGTGCTGGTTTGTCCAGGCTTCTGTCTGTGTATGTTTAAGTGCAGTGTCTGTTTCAATTAAAAGGCACTGTTTCACCATTAACTTGCCTATGATTTGTCCTATTTACTACGACCCTGTTACATTTGGTGGCCCGTACGTGGAGCTGTGCTGCTGGGTCACAGCATAGATACTAGACACCTCCGATTTGGCTAAGGAACTAACTAGGCAGAAGTTTCCGGTATATGTGAGTACAGCTAGCGAACCATAATAACCGCAGTTATATCAAGAACCCTGTACAAATTGCTGTGCACTGTGGGAAAATCTGTTGAGTGTATGCGAGAAGAAAGCGTTTCTTTCCTTTACCTTACTATGGGGCCTAATTTATTTTTTACTGAACCACATTAACCATTGCATTGCTTAAGAAGAAAAGGCATTCATTTCCTTTTCCCTAATATGGTGCTTGAGATATGCTATGCTGAACCTTGTTAACTATTGCGCTGCTGGAACTTTGTTTCTTTGGGAAGTTATGAAAGTAATCTCCACACATATATATTTATTGTTGGAAAACACTGGCTTCTCATTGCCCTTATTTCACACCATGACAAATTTGTTGGTCTCTCATCAGAGGACAGAGGAACAAATGTTACGGCTTTTGACTCAGTCAGTGGAAGAGACAGCTGCAGGGCACTTAAAGAAAATGTCTGCCTTCAGACAACCCAGAGGTATATTTATTGGTATTTTAGAAGGTGGCACAAGGTTTAAAGTGGCCACCCTCTTCTTGGGCTAATAAACTTGCCCCCTTTCTCACTGGCGAAGCACAAAAAGCACATGCAGATTTGCTCTCCACTGATGCGGAGAAGTATGACCTGGTCAAAAGTGGTATTTTGGCCCGGTCAGGACTCACTCCAGCTGGAAAGGTGTAGCCCTTCCACGAGTGGGCCCTACTACCAGGGGTCCAGATTTGGAAGCAAGTTGCAGAACTCACCAGACAGGGGCGAAGTTGGCTCCAGCCGATTGTTCGCCCTGCTGCACAGATTGTGGAGTTGGTAGTTGTCGACCAGTGCATAAGGACCCTATGTTGAAGTATTCAGCACTGGGTGGTACACGCCGATCCTCAGAACCTGGAGGAGTTGGCTATTGAATTTGAGCAGTAGAAAACCTCAGGAAATATGGCAAAAATGCTGGAAAAGAGACCAGAGAATGTGCGTCCCATTAAGTTGGCACCCCACTGGCCTGTGACCCCGTCTACACCCATTATTCATGGATATGCCAACGGAGACTCTGTGATTGTCTGCTATGAGTGCAGAGAGCCAGGTCATGTAAGGAAGGCCTGTCCAAAAAAATCAGAGCCTATGTACTGTAGTGTGGGCAACATGGGTGCTATTTACCCAGCCTTCTGTACTATGGTACCCCTGGACTCCAGACCCCATTAATGTGGGAGTCTTTTTTGCTGGGTGGTCGAGAACTGCTGCTTATAATAGATTCAAGGAGTGAGCTAACCCTGATTTCAGAGGCTGTCTTACCCAGGCCAGTAGAAAAAGTGCCAGGGTTAGTTGAGGTGCTTTGTGTACATGGATCCACAGAAAATTTTTCCCAGACGAGTGAGTCTCACCGTAAAGGGCCGCACTTATGAGGTACTGTAGTAGCTGTGGTTGGGCCCAAGCTTCCTTAACCACTTATATTGGGGTGCACTTTCGCAGGGTTCCCTGAGCTCTTGAAAGAACCTCAGAGATAGAACAAGTATAAACTCTCCAAGGCCCCACCTCACAAAGTGGAGAGGGGTGTATCAAAACGACCAGTTCTCTGCTGGACAATGATACCATTACTCCAGATTCAGGTATTCTCCTGAATGATATAGATCTGCAAAGCTTTGCGCGGGTCCAGCAAAATAAGGCTGCCCTCAAGAATGTTATACCCAACCTGGGTGAGACCAAGGCCATGCTGAAAACCCGCTTCCTTCTGGTTCCTGAGCACTTTTCTAGTTCACCGGGCCCTTCAGATCTCCTGCTGGCAGATACATTGTCAGCAGAACAACGAAAAGAAACAGAGCTCTTCAGAACAACGAAAAGTAACAGAGCTCTTGGTCCACAACAACCGGGA
Source organism: Taudactylus pleione (assembly GCA_031769625.1). NCBI lineage: Eukaryota > Metazoa > Chordata > Amphibia > Anura > Myobatrachidae > Taudactylus > Taudactylus pleione. The sequence goes on from JAUIMM010000014.1 coordinate 31,569,391, forward strand.
TGTGTTTTCTTCTCTGCTGGGGTGCACTACCTTGGTGGTGCACAACTTAAATACACCTGAAGGGGTGGTTATAAAATAGCGACTGTATCACATTCCTGAGGCACAGTGTCAAGCTCTCCGGCAAGTGGTGAAGGAGATGCTTCAGCTTGGTGTTATTGAGGAATCCATGAGTGATTGGTCATGTCCTATTGTCCTAATCCCCAAGCCTACAGGAGCAATATGTTTCTGGAACAACTTTAGATGTCTGAATCAAGTTACCTCTACCCTAGACCTCATCAAGGTGTATTGGAAAATTCCCCTAAGCTAGACCACCAAGGAAAAGACTGCCTTCTTGACTCCTAATGGCCTGTATCAATATAAAGTACTTCCTTTTGGCCTTCATGGGGCACAAGCAACATTCCAGTGCACCATGGATCGCCTACTAGGACCACACCAGGAGTACATCATAGCCTATTTAGACAACATTGTCATATATACTGAAGATTAGAAAACGCATTTGCCCAAAGACCAAAAAGTGTTGAATAGCTTAAGATGGCACAGGTTTATGGCTAATCTAGCCAAGTGTACCATCAGACTTCAGAGGGCAGTTACTTTAGGTATGTGATTGGCAAGGGACAAGCGAAACCCCAACTACAGGAAGTAGAGGCAGTTAAGTTTTGGCCAAGACCCTCCACCAAAAAACAAATGAGGACTTTCTGTGGGCTGTTGGGCTATTACTGCCATTTTATTTAGCATTTTGCCTCCAGAGCTTTACCATTGACTGAAACTCTTAAGAAGGCTCAGCCAGAAAGAATCCTGTGGTCCAATACAGTTGAGGCAGCATGGGAACTTATGAGGACTTTCCAATCATACAGGGACCTGATTTCCAGAAACCCTTTAACTTGCAAACTGATGCCTCTATGACAGGCTTGGGAGCTGTTTTGTCACAGTCCATTGCGGGTGAAGAGAAATCGATTCTCTAATTAAGTAGGAAACTGCTGCCACACAAAACAAATTATGCTATAGGTGAGCTAGAATGTTTGGCGATAAAATAGGTAGTAGAAACCCTAAAATATTATAACCTGGCAAGAGAGTTTGTCCTAGTCACGGATCACGGACCTTTGAGTTGGATGCACCTCAACAAAGAAGTCAACCCTTGGATTACGCATTGGTTCTTAACCATTCATCAATATAAATTTGTCATACAACATTGGCCTGGAGCTCAACATAGAAATGCGGATGCATTGTCATGAAAGTGTGAAAAAGCTCAGTGGTGTCGTCCTTCACAAAGGAAGATATGCACTTCCCCAAGCTTGGAAAAGTGAAAGGGGGGGATGTGTGGTGAGAGGGGTTACCTCTCACCTGAATTTCCCACATTCCTGTGTGATGAGCTTTCTCCAAGAGAGACTAAATTCAAAAAAATGGAAGAACCCCAATTCTTGCGCAATCAACCTAACCACATGCAGCTCCATAAACACCTTGGGAGTAACACAAAAAAAACTCTTGGAATATTGTGAATAAGAAACAGGATGGTGTGTATCTGAGAGCGATAGGTTAGGACTATGAATGCAATCTGACTAAAAATGAATGTAATGATGGCTATAATAAGCAGTAAAAAACATACATTTATTGAAAAAACATACATAAATCAAATAAGATTAACATGTAAATAGATCTTGGATAGAGCTGTTAATAAACTACTGGTGGACAATGATGGAGAAAATGTCCTCACCCTTTGTGATGGTTGCAGTGGGCTAGCTTCCTATAGCTATGGGTCCCAGGCTGATAGCATGGCACCACCACAACAAACGAATGTAGGGAGCCCAAATGGGAGTAATGGTGAATCCAGCTCAGTCCACGCAATGGAAGCCATCCGCACAACGCGTTTCAGAATAATCCTTCTTCAGGAGCGGATGCCTTACCTTCTATTAGTTGGGGTTTAAATACCCATCTTAATTTACCTTCCATTTGCCTCATTTCTGGAATCCCACTTCCAGACGGAGTGTCCATGACCGGAAGTGACCTCTGCATTCCACCGATCAACTTCCGGTTGCGTTCCACATACACCTCATTCCTTGAATACCACTTCCGGACAGAGTGTTTGCAAACTGGAAGTGACCTCTGCGTTTCACTGATCAACTTCTGGTTGCGTTCCACATGATGACATAACGAATCAAGCGCTTCCTGTTCTCACGTAATGGGAGACAAAAGACACTGAATATTGTTTATATTTATGAATATATGATCAAAGAGAATCATCTATGGTGGGAAGTTATTACACTGGAACACTATAGGAAACATAATTTAGTCCCTGGGGGCTTACAAATTATTAAACAATGGTGTTTATCACCTACAACTAAAAGGTACTGCAATGGGCACCAGGTTTGCCCCCAGCTATGCCAATTTATTTATGGCACATTGGGAGATGACAGCTATAGATGGCATGCGAGAGAGGGGGGCAAACCTGGTCTGCTGGTGGCATTTTATAAATTATGTTGTTTATATATGGAAAGGGGACATGGAAAGCTTACAATCATTTAATGATAATCTTAATAATAATGATTTTAACATTTTATTGACTTTTAACATAAGCAAAGTAAGCATGGTCTTTTTATATTTGAACATCTATATTGAAGAAGGAAAAATTCAAACTAAAACGCATAGAAAACCCACCAATTCTAATTCTTATATAGAGATCAATAGTGAACACCACAGAAGGTGGTTTGAAAATATCCCATTGGGACAATATAAAAGATTAAAAATAAACTGTACAGATAAAAAAAATTCTAGAGAAACAGATAGGAGAGATAGATATGAGATTCGAAACTAAAGGGTATTCAAAAAACTCATTGGACGTGGCAAAGACTGATATAGAGAAAATAGAATTGATCTACTAAAAGAAAAATCTAAAAAAAGAGATTCAAAATCAACATATGAATGGGCATTCATATCACAGTCTGGAGCTATCATAAAAAAGTTGAACAGATTATATAAAAAAATGGAAGATTCTCTGTAATGATCCCATGTTAGGGAACCAATTACCAGATAAACCCATTTTCATATACAAAAAAGCCCCCTCCTTAAAAAATAAACTTGTTAAAAGTGCATTATCTGAAAAAAGAGTGGTAAGTGAAATAAATAAAGGTTTCCACCGATGTGGTTCATGTGCAGAACCACAACTAAGAATAACTCCGGTAAGAAGATTACGGAATTTGAAGTAAAAGGAAGGAAATGTAAGATCTCAGACTTTATAACTTGCCACTCGAAAAATATTGTATATTGTTCATGCGGACTAATTTATATAGGAAAAACCTCTAGGAGTCTAACAATCAGGTCCGCAGAACATATATACATTATAAGAAAAGGGTTAACTACCCATCTGTTATCATACCACTTTCTTCAGAAACATAATAAATGTGAGGGGAATATAAGGAGATTTTTAGGAATACAACAAGCGAAGGGAAACTGGAAAAATAGAAATATTGAAAAGAAATTGGCTCAATATGAAATGAGATGGATTTTTAACTTGGATACCTTAAGTCCTAATGGACACAATATGGATTTTGAGGTTAAATGGTTTTTAGATTGATGTATTGTAATATGGATTTATAACTCACCTGTTTTATTCATTTATCCTTTTATATATTTATATTTATATATTTGTATACTAATTTTCATGTATTTATAGGCGGTTATGTTTTAATCATTTTCAATTTTGTTTTATTCAGATGTTCCCCTCATGAAATATGATGACATCCATTACCGCTAGTTCCATCCTCTGGCATAGGGTAAGACTCTGCGGGAATACACAGTACGGCAGTAGATAGGTATAGAGAGGATGAGGAGAAGAAAAAGAACAATCAATCATCTAGTATGACATTTTTTCCTGAGGCAAATACCAAGCTACATCCATAAGATTGGAAGGAATTCAGTGTCCTTTGTCTTTGTTTAAACCCCAACTAATAGGAGGTAATGCATCCGCTCCTGAAGAAGGATTATTCCGAAACGCGTTGTGCGGATGACCTCCATTGCGTGGACTGAGCTGGATTCACTATTACTCCCATTTGGGCTCCCTACATTAGCTTGTTGCGGTGGTGCCGTGCTATCAACCTGGGACCCATAGCTACAGGAAGCTAGCCCACCGCAACCACCACAAAGGGTGAGGACATTTTTTCCATCATTGTCCACCAGGGATTTTATGGACAGCTCTATCCAAGATCTATTTACATTTTTATCTTATTTGATTTATGTATGTTTTTTCAATAAATGTATGTTTTTTACTGCTTATTACAGCCATCATTACATTCATATTTATTCAGATTGCATTCATAGTCCTAACCTAGTGCTCTCAGATACACACCATCCTGTTTCTTATTCACGAAGGGAGACTAAAGCAAAGCCTGTGTAGTCTGCAGCAGCAGTGGAGGTTTGGAACTCTTGAGTTTTTGGGTTGCACAAGTCCAGCTGGAAGTCATTTCTGGGTGACAGGAAGGGTTTAAAACCCTCATCCACCCAGTGTTCTGAGCACTGATGCCAAATAGCGATGAGCAAGTAGGTCGAAGTCTCATTAGTGCCAGGGACTTTTTTGAACTAGCTGTGCTAAGATGCATAGCAGATTGTGGCTGCATTCTACCGCAGCAGACTGAACACTAGCACTTTGGTGCTGGGTCATTTACTTACACCTGCACGTCTAATTACTGTGCCTGTTTGTCCAGGCTTCTGTCTGTGTATGATAAAGTGAAGTGTCTGTTACAATTAAAAGGCACTGAACCTGCCTATCATGTGTCCTATTTACTACCCTGTTACATTATATAGTTTCCAGTTCCGGCACTCACCTGTACATAAATATTGCAATTACTTCCTAGGTGCCTTCCTAATATCAGAGCATATGGAGGTAGATGGAGGTGGCACTTAATAGGACTGATTCATACCCACTCGCGAGCTCATGGTGGGGTACTGCGCATGCGCGCCGCGTGCATGCACAAGCCCCAGAGCGAGAAAGAAATTCTCTCACTCCGGGACTCACTACAAAAGGGGTGGCTGTTGATGTTGATCGACAGCTCGGCCTGTTTTGTAGGCGGGGCGGCGGGGTGGCTACACAGAGGCGTTCCCAAAGGAATGCCTGCTGTTTGTGGGAGGCACCACTGACATCACCAGTGATGTCAGTGGAGAGCTTCCTGCTCTGTTAGAGCAGGAAGCTCTCTGGGGCTTGCGACGGACGAGATCCTACCACAAGGGTCTCGTCGCAAGCCCCAATGGTCGCAATATATATATGTGTGTGTGTGTGTGTATGTATCTATGTGTACATATATATATATATATATATATATATATATATATATATAGTGAAATAAAAAAAAATAATCATAATAATTTGATAATGATTACCCAGGACTCACATGCTGCTTCTATTCTGTTCAGTAAAAAAAACTATATTGCATTACTTTTCATGAAGAAATGAAAACTACATCCCTCTTTAGTCAGTGCACTATTGTGAGCTTATTACACAGCCAATTAGAAGAAAAGAACACAGCACTTCACTTCTAGATATTTAAGTGCCCTGAAAGTGTGTGGGAATGATTGTGGAATTAGAATTGCTTAAATAATAGCATTTGTAAAAACTAGTCAACAATTTAGTTATTATGTGATCTTACTACTTTTTTCTACTATGTAAATTCTTAGACATGTAAAACTAACGACATTACAGTAAAACTAAATAATGTTACTGCTAATCACAGTAACATCTATATATAAAATCAAATATCCTGACTGACTCACTGACTCATCACATGCCCAGCCCAAACCCCTTTACCTAGAAAAATGAAAATCAGGGAGTATATTCCTTCCATGACGTAGGCACCCACTAAGCAGGGATTTTTCAAAATTTGACTTCTAAGGGTGTGAAAAAGGTTAAAATGTTTCCACCCCCTGTGCAATGTCCTGACTGACTGACTTATCAACACTCATCGCAAACCCAAAGACCTAGAATCATGAATTTTGGGGAGTATATTCCTTCCATGTCGTAAGCACCCACTAAACAGGGATTTTTCAATAATTCGACCACTTAAGGGGGTGAAAGGTGGTCAAATGTTTCCTCCTGACTGAGGTGATTGGGTATCAAAACAATATGTCCCAAGTACTGTGGGACTGTAAGCTCATTGTCTGGGTTGAGTGGAGGTTTCAGAGGTGTGGCTACAGCATAGTCCAATATTGAAATAGGGGAGCCACACCAACTTCCAGTGATGTTTGGCACCAGTTGGGGTGACAGCTGGTGTGGCTTCCCTATTTGCATATTGGACTGTGCTGCAGCCCCACCTCTGGAGTCATCACTGCTAAGGACTTAACACTTTGATTAGGTTTTTTTTCCATTTGGATAGTACACTTGCTGTTTGGATTTTTCATTTTCTCGAACATGGCAATTGAGTTTTAGAATGTTAAAGGAGTGATGGTGCCTCACACCATTGTCCCCATCACAGAAGACAGTGCCTGCCTGTGCCGATCCCTCTCCTATCTCATGTATGACACTCAGCTAATGGCTAGGGAGATGTGTGAACTAATTGTGAGGCATGTGGTGGACAACTGGGAGGAGTTCTCCATCATGTCCCATGACAGCAAGGCGGGCAACTACACCAGCTCCACTGAGTACCTCCTTGATATGTCCCAACTACAGGTTGAGTCTACCATATCCAAATATTCAGAAATACGGAATATTCCGAAATACGGATTTTTTTTTTGGCATGACTGAGATAATGAAACCTTTGATTTTTTGATGGTTCAATGTACACAAACTTTGTCTAAGGCACAAATTATTAAAAATATTGTATAAAATTACCTTCAGGCTGTTTGTATAAGGTGTATATGAAACATAAATGAATTTCATATCTGTACACAAACTTTGTTTCAGCCACAAAATTATTGAAAATATTGTATAAAATTACCTGCAGGCTGTGTGTACAAGGTGTATATAACACATAAATGCATTCTGTGTGTATATTTGGGTTCTATTCCCTAGATATTTCATTATGGTATGCAATTATTTCAAAATACGGAATATTCCGTTATCCAAAATACCCCTGGTCCCAAGCATTTTGGATATAGGAGACTCATCCTGTAATACAACTTGTGCAAATGTGTTTATGTTTTTTTTGCTCTTAGGGCCTGATTCATTTTTGGGAATAGAGTAAGATATAGCAAGTAACTGAGCATCTAGATAAAACCATGCTGCACTGCAGGTGGGGCAGATTTAAATGTGCAGTGAGACTTATACCCCTTTCAGACATACTGAGATTCCCAGGTTTTTGGCCTGCCTCAGCCAAAATATCCAAGTCTCGCGTATGTCTGAAATGCCCCTGCATTTCACCAGGGTATTTCCTGGGACTTAAGTCCCGGGAAGAAAACCCTGCTCAAGTCTGAATGGTGCAACCTGGAATTTTTCTCTCGGGCTGCACCTAGCAGCTTCTGATTGGCCAGCTAGGGTTGCCTGCTGCATACTGATGACATCATTAGCGTCAGCCAGAGAGGGAGAGAGATGCAGCACATGCAATGATGCATGTGGTGTTTGCGCTCTACCAGCGGGTGCTGCCTATAGTGTGTGTGTTGGGTGCCTGGGTGGCTGCTGCCTATAGTTTGTGTTGGGTTTAAACCTGGGGTGGGAAAGTGTATGTCATGCATATGGTGGACTGCCCCTATGCTGCAAAGAGTCCTTATCTGTAGTACAGATGTGTCCAGCTAGTTTGTTGCTCCATATGCCATGTAACGCGCCATGCATCTCGCGCCACCCACTACGCCATGAGTCACGCCACACAGAATGTTTCGTAATGGAACATAGCATAGCACTACAAAAAAGTCATAAAGTGTAATACAATTTTTTGTCCACCAGGTGTCACTTTTCCTAAACTACACAGAGCATGCTTCAGATTTCCAATGCATTTTCTGTATCACCGCCCGATGATTGACTGACAGAAGCAGTGATTCGGTACACTATAGTACAGCATTTTCCTCATGGAATCATAGCTGTAGAAGAATGTCTAATAAAGTTTTAAAACATTACATTGTGTGTGAGTCCTGTACTTTTTATAAAAATATTTCACACTCACGCACAGCTCTGTATTACACACTGACTGTGAGTTTGAAGCTGCACACTTGCGTCAATGTCGGCACTGTCCCATACTATAGTGATTTAATCACTTTAGGAACTAGTAGCAGGCTCTGTTTGAAAGAGGGGTCTCTATATTACAAACAGACCAGTGTTTGCAAATACGTGCTATAGCGCATATTTTATCCGATGTCGGGCACTGGGGACCCACTTTTATAAAGTTACTGGGTCCCCAAGATGCGCTGTGCTGTAGCCAATCCCTGACAGCTGGCTGCAGCACAGCACGTCCCCCTGCAGTAACAGACACAACGCTGTCTGTTAGAGCAGTCAATGAGAGTCAATCAGACTCTCATTGGCTGCTGCTGTGGAAAGCCGTGCTGGGATCAAGTGTCTGATCCCAGCATTGGCACAGCATCCGTGCCCGGCGCTGGGACAGTGTGTTTGTTCCCAGCACCGGGTAAGCCACTGCGGCTGGTACCTGGTGAAGGGACTGCCTGGTGGCAGGAGTAGCTTGTCTCCGGGTGCGAGCTAAGTGGAGCTCGCTGCCCGGAAGCCAAGTAGAGGCGGTCGGTGGTGGTTGTTTGGCACTGGCCGTGAGCCAAACATGGCTCGCAGTCCAGCAGCCAATAGGAGGCAGACGCGATGAGCCAATCACGGCGCACCGCGTCATAGCCCCGCCCACTCGTGGCATCTTGAATTAGACACGGTTATGCGGGAAACTTCAGTACCGATGGTGGAGAGGAGGGGAGAAGACCTCCTGAAGAGCAGAGCGGCGCAGCAACAGTTCCGGCAGCCGCGCAAGAGGCCAGAAAACGGGGTGATCAAGAGGGAAGAAAGGAAGAGGTGGCGCCACTGGCCCATCCTGGTATGAAGCTGAGGACCGAAGAGGACTGCGGGGGTGGGAAGAAAAAGAGCTATCGAAGATCCCCCGCAAGCCTCTTCCACCATGCGGGTAGGCTTCCTTGGGCCACCATTGTTTACCCCTCCCTAGACCACCAGGGTTGTCGGGCACTAGGCCCGTGGCATAAATTCAGGCAATAGGCCTGTTGGTATATAGGTGGGCACAAGGCCCAGGCTACATAGGGGCATTAGGCCCAAATGAAGGTATTTGCCCCACAAATAGGTGAGTGACCTGGGCATTAGGCCCAGGTCACTAAAGGTCAAAAAGATTAGGCAATGCAGAGGGGGTCAACTATTGGGGGCACTGCAGAGGGGGGATGACTACTGGGGGCACTGCAGAGGGGGGATGACTACTGGGGGCACTGCAGAGGGGGATGACTACTGGGGGCACTGCAGAGGGTGGATGACTACTGGGGGCAATTCATAGGGGGGATTACTACTAGGGGTGATGACTACTAGGTGTAATGCATAGGGGTGATGACTACTAGGGGTAATGCATAGGGGGATTACTACTGGGGGCAATGCATAGGTGGACTACTGCTAGTGGCAATGCATAGGGGGTCATCTACTGGGGGCAATGCATAGGGGTACTAAAGGGCATTAATGTGCAGCATAATATGTAAAGGCCGGGGATGGCTGTGTGGCATCATTTGTAAGGGGCATTACTGCGTGGCATTAATGTGCGGCCTAATGTTTATAGATCGGGCATGGCTGTGTGGCTAAATTGTAAAGACTCTGCATTACTGCGTGGCATAATGTGTAAAGGGCATTAATGTGCGGCATAAAGGCTGGGCATGGCTGTGTGGCATCATTTGTAAGAGGTTAGGGGAGGTCTGAGAGTTATATAGGGAGCTCTAAAGCATAAATTATGATGGGACCCAGAAACGGTCAGGGACCCCATTTTATTAAAGTGGAGGGTCCCTGGGACCCACATATTTTTTCACTCACCGCGATCACTGCAGACTTTGCGTTTTAACTGCAAACTTGTTTCAATGTCGGCGCTGTCTCAGACAAACACTATAGAAACTAGCAGTGAGCTGCTTAAAAGTGGAGTTTTAATCCACACACTTGCGGCACTGTCAGCATGTTGGGGCTGTGATGGCTTCCAGCTCTGGGTGTTGCAATGGGATCTCTGGCACAAGCCCAGTGGAGCCGCTACATATGCCAGTTGCGCTATGCTGTGGCGTATGGAGGTTCACAGTACACATTGTATGCTGTAATTCGCAGACATCACATTACATATAGGACAGGTGCAGCTCTTGATATGGCTGGCTTGTGGGCTAGCGGTTAGGTGATTGCCTTGCTACAGTGCTTGTCCCACAGATACTAGACCTGGAAATATATGTATATATATTAGGGGTGTGCACCGGCCACTTTTCGTGTTTTGTGTTTTGGTTTTGGATCTGGATCTTTCTTCGTGTTTTGGATCTGGATTGGTTTTGCCAAAACCACCCTTCCGTGTTTTGGGTTCTGGGTTTTGTGTTTTGGATCTGTATTTTTTTTGAAAAAAAGCATAAAAACAGCTAAAATCACAGAATGTGTTGGTTTTTCTGCTCCTATGCTATTATTAACCTCAATAACCTTAATTTCCACTCATTTCCAGTCTATTCTGAACACCTCACACCTCACAATAGTGTTTTTATGTCCAAAAGGTTGCACCGAGGTAGCTGGATGACTATGCTAAGCGACACGAGTGGGCGGCACAAACACGTGACCCATCTAGGCGTGATACTGCAGTGGCAGACAGGATGGCAGTTTGAAAAACTAGGCCCCAAACTGTACATAATGCAAAGAAAAAAAAGAGGTGCAAGATGGAATTGTCCTTGGGCCCTCCCACCCACCCTTATGTTGTATAAACAGGACATGCACACTTTAACAAACCAATCATTTCAGCGCCAGGGTCTGCCACACAACTGTGGCTGAAATGATTGCTTCGTTTGGGCCCCCACAAAACAAGCTGGCAATTAATGTGTCCCTGCACAAACTGGCTCTACGGAGGCAAGATGTCATCCTCATCCTCCTCATCCACCGATTCCTCACCCTCTTCAGTGTGTACATCCTCATCCTCACAAAGTATTAACTCGTCCCCACTTGAATCCACCACCACAGGTCCCTCTGTACGTTCTGGAGGCTGGTCTCCCTGGAAGAGCTGATAATTCATTTTGATGAACATCATCTTCTCCACATTCTGTGGAAGCAACCTCCTACGCCTTTCGCTGACAAGGTTCCCGGCTGCACTAAACACTCTTTCGGAGTACACACTGGAGGGGGGGCAACTCAGGTAAAATAGAGCCAGTTTGTACAGGGGCCTCCAAATTGCCTCTTTTTCCTGCCAGTACAGGTATGGACTGTTTGACATGCCTACTTGGATGCTGTCACCGATGTAATCCTTCACCATTCTGTCAATGGTGACAGTATCATATGCAGTGACAGTAGACATGTCAGAAATTGTTGCCAGGTCCTTCAGTCCGGACCAGATGTCCAAACTTGGTCCTGCCTGCCCTGCATCACCGCCAGCGGGTTGCTTAGGATACCTACGTTTTTTCCTGGCAGCCCCAGTTGCGGGAGAAAATGAAGAAGGAGCTGTTGACGTGTCACGTTCCGCTTCAGCTGACAGTGTGTTCACCAGCAGGTCTTTGCACCTCTGCAGGCTTGTGTCGGCCGGAAAGAGAGACACCACATAGGCTTTAAACCTAGGATCGAGCACGGTGGCCAAAATGTAGTGGTCTGATTTCAACAGATTGACCACCCTGGAATCCTGCAAAGCGAATGAAGGGCTTCATCCACAAGTCCCACATGCCGAGCGGAATTGCTCCGTCTTAGCTCCTCCTTCACTTTCTCCAGCTGCTTCTGCAAAAGCCTGATGAGGGGAATGACCTGACTCAAGCTGGCAGTGTCTGAACTGACTTCACGTGTGGCAAGTTCGAAGGGCTGGAGAACCTTGCACAACACGGAAATCATTCTCCACTGCGCTTGAGTCTGAAGAATTTGCAGTAGAGGCCTGGCAGAGCATCACCCGGGATGAAACCCAGCGTCTGGTGATGTCTATGCGTTCCAGACTTCAGGCTGTAATTGCCTGCAAAGGATTTGCAACAAAGTATTAAAAAGTGAAAGTTAGATTTAGGATTGTTTAGTTTGTCCCATTACTTTTGGCCCCTTAAAAAGTGGGAGGCACATATAGAAACCGTTGTAATTCCTACACCGTTCACCTGATTTGGATGTAATTACCCTCAAATTAAATCTGAAAGTCTGCAGTTAAAGCGCATCTTGTTTGTTTCATTTCAAAGCCATTGTGGTGGTGAATAGAGGCCAAAATATGAAAATTCTGTCAATGTCCCAATATTTATGCACCAGACTGTGGGCCTGATTCAGAGCCGCTCGTAAGCGGCCACTCGTTCACTCCGAGCGATGTTTGCCCAACTGCGCATGCGTACGGATCGATTCATTATACGCATGCGCGAACCAGTCAGTGCGGTCGAAATTCATGTGCTCGCTGAATAGCGAATGCCTGATAATTTGAGTGACAGGAGTAGGCGTATGTGGGTGGTAACGGGGGAAGGTGCTTGAAAACGGGGAGTGACGATCCGAACGCAGGCGTGCTTAAAGGTCAAAATGGGCGTTTTATGGGTGTGCATAATTAAATCAGCAGCATCATTGACCACGTCACTGGGTTATTTTATAGTCAGAACTGCTTGCAAAATTGTGGTAGGAAAAACCAACCCCAAGAATAGCGAGCAGTTCATACCCTGGTCGATGTACTCGATTAATCTAATAAATAGCGGACATGACGTAGGATGCGAGCAGCCAGAGGGCGTATTTTTTCAAAAAACGACCCCAAGTTTGGTTCGCTCGTTCAGACCTAGAGGCGTGAACAGACCGCAAAGAGCGAACGTTTGATTTGAATAGCCACCCCTATTTTCTGAATGAGCGAGCGCTAATTGCGTCCGGCTCTGAATCAGGCCCTGTATGTGTGCAATCTCAATTCATAGGGGCTGACTCTGAATCAGATGGATCTCTGTGCAGGGACGCAAATGACAAGTTCTTACTTATACCCCTTTTAAAACAGAGTAAAAAGCTGGGTTTTTGCTGGGTCTACCTGGGTTGCAGCTCAGTGTAAAAGGGTCCCTGATAAATAACCCGGGTCAAGTGACCTAGCAATCCAACCCAAGTAGCTACCAGGGTCGGACCCAGGATGGACCTGGGTAATGGTGCAGTGTAAACGGTGCAACCCGGGTTATCTAACCTGGGTCATGCCTAAAATTAGCTGATTGGTGGCTGTGGAGCAGTCACCTCCCACTTTTTATGACCTCACAAGTTTAGCAGGGCAGACACAGGTTCAGTGTGAACGTGGCTGACCTGGGAATAACCCAGATCGATGGTGCTGTGTAAACGGTGTCTGACCTGGGTTGGAACCATCTCTGAAAACCCAGGTCAGACCTTGGTTTTTGGTGTAAAAGAGGTAATAGAGTGCATGTGTGTGGGCGAATTTATGCATTTTCAGGGTGGCAACAATATGAGCATATGGAACTGCCCTGCCTTGTGGGAGTGCCATGAGAGTGTCATAGGCATGTATATAAAGCTCCCTGCCATTCAGTGTCTGGGGAAGGGAAGCCTGTTTCTGATGGAGCTCTTGCACTTAGCATGGGGCTGATGCAGGTGCCAATACTGAATACATTTGTGGCAGCTGGTGTAAAATCAGTGGGTGGTAAGGACTATGGCCCTCATTCAGAGGCGGTCGGAGGATGCAAGCGGTCACTCAGAAACTGGGCGGCCGCTTGCATCCTGACCGGCCAGCCTCTGTTTCGGTCGTTAGGCTGTGGGTTAACACCCACAGCTCTAACGACCGCTAGGGTGATGGTCACGATGGTCATTGACCATCGGGGCTTACGACGAGACCCTAGGGTAGGGTCTCACTTGTCGTAAGCCCTGGAGAGCTTCTGGCTCTGTCAGAGCAGGAAGCTCTCCACTGACATCATTAGTGATGTCAGTGGGGCCTCCCCCAAACGGCAGGCGTTCCCATGGGAACGCCTCCATTTGGGCTGCCACCCAAACGGGGCGAGCTGTCAATCAACATCGACAGCTGGCCCCATTTGGAAAGAGACCCGCTACGACTGGCGCTGTCAGTCGTAGCGGATCTCATGCATGCGCACGAAGGAGCTGGCTCCCTCGTGCGCATGCGCACTAGACAAACATTGAGGCGGCCGTGCAGTCATAGACCATACGGCCGCCTCTGAATAAAGCCCTATATATGTGGCAATCAAGCATACAGTATGTGTCGAGTAGCATCCTATATTTTATAAATTTACACCCTAGAGCATATATTCTCATATTTGGTCCTCAGGAACCCAAACAGTTCATGTGAAATAATTAGTTCCATCTGTGGATCTTTTAAAATGTGTCAGTGATGAAAACCACTGCTCAAGGGTATTGAACATTATGTGTAATACCATATCTTCTCTGTGGGAGGGGCATGAATGTAAAGTATCTGCCCCCACTGCTGCAATACAAGCCCAACATTAGTTGTTTTATATTTAACCGTTCAAAAAATATTCATGTTGAAAAAAAATCATACCAGCAAACACCAGAGAGACATTATTTGGGAAAATTACTCTTTGGTTCAATAACATACATTTGGGTCAGAAAAATCTACAAAAACAGACTAATCAAATAGCAAATTATCTCTTATGAAGCAAAATTACTCACTGTACTGAAGGCCAATGAAATCATCTAAAGCAGCTCTTTCCAGAGGAGCAAGTATAATAATAGAACAGTGTTGCTTCTGTTGCCATTTGTTTTGTTTTTCTACATTATATATTTTAACCACCAAGTGACCTGCAGAGAGAACATGCTCGTGTTGTGTAACTGAAAACCACCCACAGAAACCTGTGGATTGGGGGCTTCCTGACTAACATTTGTGTCAATTACATATTTAGGGGGAGAGGGGAGGCACCAAAACAAGTACCCCGCACCCCTTGGTTTTTGCAAAAACATTTTAAACTAACAGTCTATGAATGATATGAACGATAACGATATTGTTCAATGATAAATCATTCATAACGTTCATTTCTATTCAGCGAACGACCAGTGATGTGCTTTCCCGCATGGACAATAACGATATCTATGGTCGTCCGTATATGCAGGCCAACTTGGACGATTTCATCAAGATTTGCCTGTTCAGAGATGTGGCAGGATGATTTCACTGAAAGATATCTATCATAGATATCTATCAGTGTGTACACCCAATATCGTTTGTCCTGCAATACACAAAAGTTCAAGGGAAATCATTAAGCGATATCGTTGGTTGTGCAGATGGAATGGGTATGATATACCGCCGGCCGCATGGCCGTCAGCGGCAGCCCGACAGGAGCAGAGTGCGACGCAGCGGAAGCCCGACAGCGCTGGAAATCCCGATCGTGGATAGGTAAGTATCCACTAACCTAACCTAACCCCCCTAACCCTAACCCTCCTTAGGGGTGCCTAACCCTAACTTCCCCCCCAAGTGCCTAACCCTAATCCCCCCTCTAAGAGCCTAACCCTAACCACCCCCTTCCCCGCTACCTGAACCTAAGTCCCCCGGGGGGGTGCCTAACCCTAAGTCCCCCCCGGGGGTGCCTAACCCTAACCCTCCCTCCCCCTAGCCTAACCCTCCCGGGGGGTGCCTAACCCTAAGTCCCCCCCGGGAGCCCTAAACCTAACTCTCCCCCCCTCCCCGCGGCTGTCCGCTCACGGCGCCCAGCATCACTACGATCGTGATGTCGGGCGCCGGTCTCCTGGTGTCGGGGAAATGCGTCTACATCTAGACGCCCAGCATTTCACCCTTGCCGGGATAAGACAGTCGGGAAGCCGGCTGCCGGTATCTAGGCAGTCGGCTTCCCGATTGCTTCCCGTGCAGATCGTACCGTGTGTATGCAGCTTTACTGTCAGGGTCATTTGGCAGGGAAGTCAGTGTTCAGCGGTGTAGATGAAGCCTGGAATGATGCTGCTGCCTATGTGCATCCCATGCGGTGCTTTATGGAGGTAGGCTGCAGAGCTCACGTCGTCCACAGGAGGTAGATAGCATCATTGTGTGATGGAAGTATGTGGGGGACGTGGAGTGTCACTATTCGGAGAGCGGATCAGAAACCTAGCTGGACTAACACTCATGGGGCCCATACATCAGCGCCGAATTGCTGCGATCCCGCTTTGCTGCAACCCGGCATTGCAGGATCACAGAAATCCAACGTGTTGGATTTCATCAATTTGACGATCACGATCAAAAAATTATCGCAATTGTCAAATCGCCGATATTTAACATGACAAACGTCTGCCATCCGGCGACGGATCGCAGAAAATCGATGGTGGGAAGTCCGTGTTTCCACCCGGAAACGCCGGCATTTCCCATTGCATCGCCGGATCGCGACAAACAGTTGCTGATGTATGGGCACCTTCATTCCCAGTGAGAGAAGCTACAGTGCAGCCCAGAGTGTCTGATGAGTAGCTCACATCCTGCAGCTGAGCAGCTCACTGTCATTTGCACTGATCTGATATGCTGGGGCTTCAGAATGATGGAGGACCACCTCCCAATATACTCCCCTGTCATCCTGTGTGTCCCTTATACCTGTGATACCACCATATGGCCTCTGTGTCCCTACTACTACCATCACCTTCACCACATTGCCATGTGTGTCACTACCCCCAAGCTGCCATCTGTGTCTTTGCTACTACCAGTCATATATGTCTACTACTACCAAATTCCCCAGCTGTCATATACTGTATGTCCCTACTACTATTACTACATCTCCCCAGCTGTTATGTGTCCCTGCTACTACATCACATCTGTCATCTGTGTCTGCTGCTGCTGCTACTACTACTACTACTACCCCGAGCATCATCACTCAGATGTTTGTGCTGTATTGTGGTCCCTGAGATGCTATCTGTGGTGTATAGCATTGTGAATAATAGTATGTCACATGTGGTGGTTGCATGAGGGACCTAGGGGATTTTGTATCTCTTTTGCTACAATATTCTTTTAAGCAAGGAACCTCTATCTAAAGTAAGCATCATTCAGTGTTTGCAGCAGGACAGCTCGGCCAGGCTTTCTGTATTGGATTATCCCAATTTGCACAGGGCAAGGCAATGGACCACCAAAGTCATGTACCCTCTCAAGTAATCTGGTCCAAACTCTAACGGTGCTTTAGCCCACCTCAGCCACACCGTTGACCTTAATCAGGCTTTTATTAAGGTGACATATTCCAACAATATAAAAATAAGAATCTATTAACGAAAAACAATAAAGTAATGTTGAAGAAGCCATAAAGGGAAACTGTACTTTACATTCATGTCACTTTTTTTTCATGTGTCCCTGTCATTAAAAAAAATAGCATTATTAAATGTATTACCATTACAATATATTAGAAATATTTTATTTTATATTTTCTAAAAACACTATCAAAAATAAATTATACACAGTACCTATTCGTCTGCTATTGTCATGCAAATTACAGCTTAGAGGCTGCTATTGTGTAAATTTAGACGTTAGTTTCCAGCAGCTGGTAGCTGAGCCAGAATCAGAGATAAGACACAACCCAGGTACACAAGTAAGCATTCAGGAATCTGTTGTGGGTAGCCAAGGTGTAATCCAGGGACAAAGTCAAGTACAAAGCAAAGGTAATCAGATCCGAGTGGAAGTCAGGTAAAGTCGGGGATCAAAGTCCAGAAGGTTACACAGCAGAGCCAGGAAACCAGGCTAGATTAGAGTGCAAACACAATAATCATGTACTGGTACTGTAATCTTACAGCATTGTACATATACAGTGCTTTTCAGGGGCGGATTGGGATGGAAAACCAGCCCGGGAAATTTCTGGAAGCAGCCCTAATGGGGGCCAGTGTGTTGAGAGGGTCGGTCTGTTGAGGGGGCAGGGTCTGTGGAGGAGGGCCTGGAGGGGTTTTTGCAAGCCACTAAAGAGAGCAGGGCCGGCAACAGAAATCTTGGTGAATGATACACTTTTTCGGGGGCCCTCCCATCCCTCTGCACGAGGTACAGGCCAGTCAGTTTGAAAGTTTTATCATACCTATATGGTGGTTTCTCTGCAACAGGGAACCTTTGAAGAATTTGAGCCTCACTGGGCATAGTCTTCAGCTGGTATTCACTATTCATGTAGAAGATCACATTGTCTGGAAGATGCCTGCTTATGTAGAAATATAACTAATGTCATCATCACAACCTATAGTAGCAGAAAATTTTATACAGGGCAAAATTAATTTCCCTGATCAAACAATTTCTGTGTCTCCAGACGCCCATATGTCTCTCCATCCCCAGGCTCCCCTGTGGTTGTCCAGGCTCCCTCTGTCTTTCCAGAACCCCCTATGTCTCCTCAGGACCCCATGCATCTCTCCATGCCCAGGAACCCCTGAGTCTTTCCATCCCCAGGCCCCAAGCCTCCCCATGTGTCTCAGCTTCATTCCCCCAACCCCAGTGTGTCCCAGCCTCTTTCCCCCAGCCCCAGTGTGTCTCTTAGTCCCATTCTTCCCAGCCCCAGTGTGTCTCAGTCCTATGCCCCCAGCCCCAGTGTGTATCTCTCAGCCCCATTCCCCCAGCCCCAGTATGTGTCTCTCAGCATAATTCCCCCAGCCCCAGTGTGTGTCTCAGCCTCATTCCCCCCCCCAGCCCCAGTGTGTGTCTCAGCCTCATGCCCCAGTGTGTCTCGGCCTCATTCCTCCAGCACCAGTGTGTCTCTTAGTCCCTATCTTCCCAGCCCCAGTGTGTATCTCTTGGCCCCATTCCCTCAGCCCCAGTGTGTGTCTCAGCCTCATTCCCCAGCCCCAGTGTGTGTCTCAGCCTCATTCCCCCCCCAGCCCCAGTGTGTGTCTCAGCCTCATGCCCCAGTGTGTCTCGGCCTCATTCCTCCAGCACCAGTGTGTCTTTTAGTCCCATTCTTCCCAGCCCCTGTGTGTATCTCTTGGCCCCATTCCCTCAGCCCCAGTGTGTGTCTCAGCCTCATTTCCCAGCCCCAGTGTGTGTCTTAGCCTCATTCCCCCCCAGTCCCAGTGTGTGTCTCAGCCTCATGCCCCAGTGTGTCTTGGCCTCATTCCTCCAGCACCAGTGTGTCTCTTAGTCCCATTCTTCCCAGCCCCAGTGTGTCTCTTAGTCCCATTCTTCCCAGCCCCAGTGTGTATCTCTTGGCCCCATTCCCTCAGCCCCAGTGTGTGTCTCAGCCTCATTCCCCAGCCCCAGTGTGTGTCTCAGCATCATTCCCACCCCAGCCCCAGTGTGTGTCTCAGCCTCATGCCCCAGTGTGTCTCGGCCTCATTCTTCCAGCACCAGTGTGTCTCTTAGTCCCTATCTTCCCAGCCCCAGTGTGTCTCTTAGTCCCATTCTTCCCAGCCCCAGTGTGTATCTCTTGGCCCCATTCCCTCAGCCCCAGTGTGTGTCTCAGCCTCATTCCCCAGCCCCAGTGTGTGTCTTAGCCTCATTCCCCCCCAGCCCCAGTGTGTGTCTCAGCCTCATGCTCCAGTGTGTCTCTGCCTCATTCCTCCAGCACCAGTGTGTCTCTTAGTCCCATTCTTCCCAGCCCCAGTGTGTCTCTTAGTCCCATTCTTCCCAGCCCCAGTGTGTATCTCTTGGCCTCATTCCCCAGCACCAGTGTATGTCTCAGCCTCTCACAGCCCCAGTGTTTCTCAGCCTCATTCCCCCAGCCCCAGTGTGTATCTGTCAGCCCCATTCCCCAGTGTGTATCTCTTGGCCCCATTCCCCCAGCCCCAGTGTGTGTCTCAGCCCCATTCCCCCAGCCCCAGTGTGTCTTATCAGCCTCATTCCCCAGCCCCAGTGTGTGTCTCAGCCCCATTCCCCCAGCCCCAGTGTGTGTCTCAGCCCCATTCCCCCAGCCCCAGTGTGTGTCTCAGCATCATTCCCCAGCCTGTGTCATCCCAGCCCTGTGTTGTCAGTTCCAACCTCCCTTCCTTAGTCCTGTATTGTCAGCTCCAACCCCCCCAACCATATGTCGTCAGTCCCAACCCCCCCGACCCTATGTAGTCAGTCCAAACCTCCCTTAACCCTTTGTCATCAGTCCCAACCCCCACAGTTCTATGTCATCAGATCTAGCCCAGCCACCTGTGCTCCCCCAACCTCCACTACAGCCACTGCTGCCAACACTTACCTGTTGCTTGTCTCTGTGGCCTGCCACTGACATCACCATGCAGGCTGCTTGTGGTTGCAGCATGCATTGACTTGGGGCCAGGCTGCGGTGGGGCTGGAGGCGAAGCTGTCCATGGTGACTGACAGGCTCTGGCTGCTATGGCTGGTCATGCGCAGCAGCTCCTCCATCTGCCTTTTTTTTTAACCATTCAAAAAACAAAAAGCTATACTACTAGTACTGTAAAGCTGCCCGATCTGAGCTGAGCTCTGATCAAGGCAGCGGGTGGGTAAGTAGAGAGTAGCCTCCGGCCATAGTAGCAACCGTATCAGCGGGGCCCGGGCATCACGGCGGCCCAATCTGCACCTTGTGCTTTTTTCTGATGGCAGTCAGTGGGCCTGAGCACCTGCGCCTTTTTTTTCTGGAAATACCATCATTGCTAGTGTATTTTTACACTCTTTCCTTGAACTGGTAACACCAGACTATTCCATTTCAGCTACTGTACTTAAAAAACTAGGGGGACACTAACCTGGCCACGGGACCTGCAGTATTTAGGTTGGTAACTAGTAACTATACCTTTTTCCATAGAAAGAAAACATTACTTATGTACCACCATAATGCAGGGCATAGACTGTAGCCCAGAAGTGGGAAGAGAGCAGGAACATTCATGATGGTTCAAATCATTCAAAGCAGGAAGATTTATAACTTTAGCTCTACCCCCACCTCTCCTTTCTTTACAGGTAACTCCATGTTCATCTTACATATATAATGTTTCCCTGTCTACACTTTTCACTCTTCAAGAAAGTCTGTGCTGAAAGGCTGTTTGGAACTGTGATTATCTTCCTGCAATATCACCTTGGAAATTAGCCAGTACTAATTGATAAACAACCCTCCCTCCTGTAACAGCTCAAAGCGTCTTCTTTATAAGTATGTAACATTAAAGGACTCCCCACTTGCTTTGCCCTGCCATTAAAAGTCTGCATTTTAGTCATGTCATATAAAGCATGAAGAGTTATAAAGGGTGTTTGGACTGGAATTTGGCATACTCTCTAATCTCAAATTCTGAAGCACTGCACCCCCTTTGTGCTACTGCTCCTCAATTCCACCCTCAGGCAGCTACACTTCAACTACATTCTTGCATAACTTTGCCTATTATTATTACTATTTTTATTGCTTTGTGTGTTCCCTTATTCTGCAGTATGTCAATTTAGTTAATAATCTGCTTGACCGTGTACTATTTCCTGCAATGAACTCGCTGCTTCCCATATCTCTCCAAATTACCTACTCATGATCTCCTCCATCCCATCCTGCCATTCCTCCCCTGTTCTCAATTCTTCCAACTGTACTTACTAAATACCCTTTCCCACTTCAACCTGCCTTTTTTCTTTTATGTTTGGGCCTGATTCAAAGATGGACGGAACTGCAGAGCCTTACTCAAGCAGCTTTGCAATTCCGTCCATCTTAATGCAAGTGTAGAAGGTGTCGGACACCTCCTTGCTGCATTTGTGAGCACCATCGCAACTATCGCGACTGATGGTTGCTCCTTTGGTCAGGCTGTGGGAACTGAAGCTTCCCGCAGCATGAGCGGATGCTGATTACTTCAGAGGCCAGGAATCTGTGTCCACCATTGCAGAACCTGGCCTCGTATAAAAGGGGCAACATTTCCCCATTTCCAGAAACGGTAACCAGCAGCGCCCCCGCACTGCCCCCCAAACGCCACAGCATTTCAAACATTCTGCAGCTTAAGTGGGTCTTTAGTGGGTCTTAGGTGGGTCTGTGAGCATAATTGCAGGACCCATTCTGCACATGCGCAGAACGGGTTATGTGCACACCCCTAACCATCGGAGATGTACTGTACGTTCATCATTGGATGAACATCTCTGAATCAGGCCCTTTGACTCCTCACATCTTTATCCAGACTCCATGCCCCACCATACAAAGCACTATGATATGTCCTTTATGGTTGCTTCCCTGTTTTCTGATTTATTTTTGTATTTTTTATAGCATGTTTTTGGTATGACTTGTTAACTCCCCTCTACATATCACACTCTATCAATTGCTCATCCTACCTACTGTAAAATATGTAGTGTGACCAAAATGGCTTCTTTGTCAGGTGTTTTCATGGGTAGGATGAACAACATGTGAAACTATTTATTCAGTGGGTCTCTTGCTACTGTCTTTTTATGTTTACCCTTGTATTGTACTGTCTGTCTTATTTGCATGTATTGCTTATCTCTCACATTGTAATATTGTAAGCCATGTAGTGTGCCCAAGATGGCCATGGGTAGGATTAACAATCCTTGGAACTGATAATTCAAATGGTTGACTCACTTCTGTATCATGGTTTCTGTATTTTCTGCAAATGAAAAGGGTTTTTGGAAAAAAGTATTATAAGAAATATTATTATTATTATTATTATTATTATTATTATTATTATTATTATTATTATTATTATTATAATTATTATTTTCTGAACAGGAGCCTAAATGAACAGGAGCTGCTGTGTCTCATTTGGTAGAATTACTGGTCTTGAGTTCACAAACCTAGGATTCAGTCCCACAGAGTACATTAGTATTTGTTCTTGCAAGATTGTGCCAGTTAACATGTATCAATAACAACAGTCTGTACTTTTTTTTTTAAGTGAATTTGTTTAGGGTCAGTGCATTTTTTTGTGTTATCTTCAGTTCCTGCTTATTCATATGTCCTTGCATTTTTAAGTGGTCGGTGACAGAAACAACTGTAAACAATCACTTCATTACAATGCCCAGGGGTGGCCTGAGCCGTGTGGCATGTGACCCTGTATTATTCAAAATTATGGGATAAGGGTTGTTTCTACATTTGAAAACAAGAAGGAAAAAGCGGGGGAAACTTACTTGGTGCTCGTGAAACCTTATAAATTTATTTATTTATTTTAAATCATGCAGAGCTTGATTGTTTCTGGATAAATGGATTTATTTACTCCTATTATTATTATTATTATTACTATTATTATTATTATTAATAAAATATTACTGTTATTGTAATAAAATGCTTCAATATCCTTAAACCAACATTATTACAATATGACTGAAGATTGACATTAAAATGACTCCTTAGAGAGAATAATCTGCATTGTAAACTGTACAGAAAGATAAAGGGGTCAATCCTATTAGGTGTGAGTTTGCAAAGCAAGTTTGCTTTATGAAACTCGCAAGCATCGCACGAATGTACGCTCCAGAGAAACGGAAAATCCTATTAGAAATACCTATTCGCTCTACTTGCGGCGCTGGTGTGCAAATTTTCTATAGCTTACGACTTGGGTGAAGTGAATGAAAACGTGGGGAAACCATACTGGAGCCCTAAAAAATGACAAATTCATTAGTAGAATCATATAGAAGGCTGTTAGTGGGGATTATTTTGTGGAGAAGAACCTAAACTGCAACAAAACTCAGATAAAATTATGATTCTCATAATGAACAATCCATTATTTCAACAACTAATTATACGAAATGCAACTACATATCCACATACATCGACCTAAACATTTAAATAGATATATTAATTTATAGGAGGAGTAAATAATATAGAGTTACTGGTGGCCAAACAAATTTACTTTATTTTTAGATTCACTTATTTCTAACAAACTTCACCTTCTATATTTTAACATTTCACTCTATTGCTTTAAGGATATTAGAGTATTTAATTTATAAACAATAAAAGTTAGATTTTAATAATAATAGGGGTAAACAATTCCCTTTATCCAAAAAACAAACTTTGCATGATTTTTTTTTAAGAATTATAAGGGTTTACACCCCCCTCCACACCTCCACCTTTTTCCAAGTTTCAAGTTTGGAGTCATTAATAGCACTCCTATAAATAAGATAGGACCTAATTTAGAATCTCCAAAGAGAGATCAGATAAAAAAATTTTGGGAACCCTAATAGCAACCCACAAGAATAACTACATAACTCACTTGGGTGAGGCTTGGTGCTGGAACCAAACTTTTTTTTTTTCTTTCCTCGATACTTGTTTCTATATTTGCCTGCAAATTGAGGTGGAACCCAGATTTCATGTGGTTATTGGAAAGAGCACACCCTAGTGGAAAATGCAGCTGTTGTAGAGCTCAGCTACAACACTACTATCTTTCACACATGGGCTCGTATTCAATTTGGAGCGAAAAGCCGAAATCGGCCAAAAAGTTTCGCCGATGACGTCATTTCGCCAGGCGGAAAGTATCGCCGTATTCAATTTGAAAGACTTTCCGCCTAGGCGGAAAGTCAATGCAATGTAATAGGCGAAAAAGTTTCGCTTATGAATAGCAGGCGGAAAAAAGTGCAGAATTGGGGTTTTGGGGTGCAACGTTATGGGAACTCCCATGCAGCCTTTAGACAGTCCCCAAAAGTAAACTGCGCAAATTTAAAAAAAAACAAAAAACTTATGAACAACCCAAAAAAGCACTTTCATTTTGGGGGCGAAAAAAAAAAAGTTGGGGGACAAAGTTAAAAACTAACGAACTAGACTCCAGGGGGGTCCCCAAGTATGCCCCAGGTGTTTTTTACTTTGCAGGTGCTTGCGGAAGGTGGATTTTTTAAATATGCTGACCCCCATTTTCAAGTACCCCAAATTTGCTGGGTTAAGTTATTTTCAGCAAAAAAACCTCCAAAATACTATTCTTCACCACTTATACAAAAACGCTATTTTGCACCTATTGAGCCCGTTTAAAAACACCAAATACCTTCAGCCAGCCAAATCAGGGGGAACCATAGTGAACCCCCATGTCCGAGCATCTTTTAGGGGGTGTCAGGCTGATTTTCCCAAATCTGACAGGACTTTCTGCTTGTTTAAGTTTCGCCAGGTCCGGAATACGCAGGGACGGGCGTAATACTTTTCCGCCTGCAAAACAGGAAAAGTAGGCGAAGAGTCCGGGAGGTGAAAAAGTATCGGGGGGCGAATCAAATTGTATATGGAATTTAAAAAAATTGAATGTATTGTATAATGTATGACTGTGATGAAGAACTGTAAAACTGTTATTTTTCAATTAATCCAGAGTAAAAAGCCTATCACAGTAAATATTGTTATTTAAAAATAAACACATTTAAAAATAAAAAAGCAGAATAGCATTACAATATGTACAGAATAATATAACCTTCCATTTTAAAATGCAGCTATATAGTGTCTGCCACAATTAATTAACATTATTTTGGTTCAATGTACAAAAACTATAATGTACTGTACACTTATAATAGACTTTATACAGTTGTTAGCTGTCAGGTCAGCACAGCAGGGAGCGGTGTGGGGGGGCTGGCATTACATAAGAGGCGGTACAGGGGCATGGCAGTGTGGGAAGCGTGGTGGTGTGATCGCATCATCGTGTTTTAAAGGGGGACGCGTGGCTACAATGATGCTATTCAGCATAAATAGCGTCATCAGCCGATTTGAGTAATACTTCACCCAGTAAGGAGACGGCTGAGGGCGCGTGACGGCCAACTCGAGCAGACGGAAGAGCCACTCTATTTTCGGGAGCCTGTTGCATAGGCAAGTACAGTATGCATGTCCCTCTTTCACACTGTAAATATACAGGGTAAAAACAGCATATTCGGGACTTGGGCTTAAAGAAAATATTCTTCCTTTTTATTTACATACAATACATTTGTCAGCTATACAGAGTCTACAAAATAATGCTCTTTTTGTAAAACCATTTGACAATTTACAAATTCTCATGTTTACCAAATGTTCATTACTTCATTCAACCAGCTGAGAGAAAACTGTATTACTACTGTATTTGTCAGTTAATTATATATCATACCAATTTAAATCTCAAAAAATAAAAAGGAAGAACAATTTGTGAATCCAGATTCCCCAGTGTGTGGCTATTTTCTGTATGTTTGTATAAAGTATGGTGGATCCAGTGCTATTTAAGCTGAGCACCATTTGTGGCAGGTCCGACCTTGGGCATAGGCAACCTAGCAATTGCCTAGGGCAACACAGCTCTAGGAAGGGAGCCATGCTGCCACCCATTTGGATTTACTGTAGACAGTCTGCAAATCCTGTCTGGAGTCTGGACAGGTGTAGAGATGTATCCCACTGGGAAATACGCATTGAATCCCAGTGCCAACAAAGGAGCATCTTTTCAAATTTGGCAGCAGCCAAGAGTCAATTGCAGTCCGTGAACCAGCAGCCAATCAGGAGCAGCCATGGCAAACAAATTGCGACTTGCCAAGTCATCGCGTCGTCCATTCACTAGCATTATTAGCTGTTTTGCGTGGTGCAAAGCCAGTGTGATGATGGTGTGGGGAGGAGCATACAAAAGATCCTGAAGAGGTGCAGACGGCCATAACTAGGAATGTTCGACCGGTGCCACTCCACAGAGCGCAGAGCTCTGTGGGTGTTACCATTGCTGCCCATGGCTCTTGCTTGTGGCTAGCAGGGTGCCTGGAAGACACCATGCAGCCAGTATTGCTGCAGCAGTGTAACCTGCAGCGTCCTTTGGACACTACAGACAGGCACACTGCCATGTCTACAGCTGCCTAAAGCATCTTGATGATGCTCTGGTCACTGCTGAACTTCCGGGTGCTGATGGCCCCACCCCCAATGTACGACATCATGACGTTATGTGCAAAGGGGGTGGGGCCAGCACAGGGTGCTGCTAAGCTATGTTATTGAACTGGGTGCAGATACCGCTGCCCTAGAAGATAAAAGACCAAAAGAAGTTGCAAAAGGAAGACAGAGGATGCTGGGTCAAGCCAGAAGACTCCAGGATACATAAGCCCTTGCAAAAGAGCTTATGCAAATGTTATAGTTGTTTAGGTGAAGTCCAGCAATAGTTAAGTAGCCAGCATAGTAAAGCCAGTTTTGAGATTCAAGAGAGGATCCGGCGCTTGGCAAGCTGAGGAGTGGCGCTGAGGGAAGGGCCGACGCAGAGGGTATCCCTCTGTGCCTGCCAAGGTCGGCAGAATATGTAAGGTTCCGGTGGGACACCCTTTACTCATCACCCTAGACCATAAGAGTGCCAGATGCCGGGGCGTCTTAAGAGAGGAGGGGGCCCATGTGCATTCTCCGTGCAGGGCCCCCTCCTCTTTCCCCGGCAGCCGGCAGCCGACTGATGCAGCTGGCCAGCCACCGCAGAAGCAGTAGACTCTGGGCACTAGCGTGTGCCTGGAGTCTACTGCGCATGCGCAGAACGCCGGATAAATGGCCGCGGTGGGTGCAAGGTGTGCAGTGCGGGGCCCCCCTGGACCCGGGGCCCATGTGCCCCACACACCCTGCACCCATTATAGATACGCCCCTGGCTGGATGTTAGACCCATGGCAAATATTTGGGCAGTAGGTCTGTAGGCATGCACAGGTACTTATCTTTTTTTTTTTAATGTGTTATTTAATTCCTTCTACTACTGTTTATATGATGCACATTTGTGGTATTGTGAAAGCAACCAATCATATGTTTGCTTTAATTTTATAAACTGCACTACAAAACTCATATCCATAGAATCTGATTGGTTGCTATGAGAAGCAGCAGCGGCTCCTAGCTTTAGATCTGAGAAGGGCTGCCGCTGCATGGGATTCTTCATGGTCGGGTCACCATTTTCGCGCATGCGCAATCGCACTAACACAGCTTCTAGGGGCTGCGTAGCCTGCAGCCCCTAGAAGCACTGGTTAGCAGTGTGGGCTTCCTGCTGGAAGCTCTTAGTGCTGCTAATCACACACCGGACTGGCAGTCCCAGTACCCAGTGCTCCCCCTGGGACTGCCAGCCTGGTGTGAGATTAGCACTAATAGAGCTCGAATTGGAAACCACTACTTGTGCACACCTTCTTAGGGGGCCGGTCTATTTGTTGAAGGGACCAGGACCATCTCTACTCTTGCACTGCTAATGCTCCCGGGACCTGGGCTCACTGGGGATGGTGTGCTGTGCTGGATTTCACTGTGGGGACTGCAACTCTGCAGCACCATGGAAAAATCGGCCACTGATGAGTAGCATTTCCCATTTACATTTCACCTTGCATAATGTTTATGTCACGATAATATTAATAATTTCAGAGGAATATACATCATGTAACCTCTGCTGCCCTCCCTCTGCTAGTGACAGTGGGTATTAGGGGCAGTTTGAGTACTGGCACATCGTGTTTAACATGCATCCTTGAAGCTAGGACACCTTACAACATTTTAAAACATTCATATCAAATGAGGACACATAATTAGAATGCAAGCTCATAGGACAGGGATCTCTTTTCTATTTCATTGTAGAGTTTGGTACTATATAAATACTGTACATACATGAGAAAGAATAAAGTTATTTGGAGGGCTTGTAAAATATTGTTTGTTTTTCCCTTTTATGATCAGTGCACACCAGGAATCATTGACTAGTCCTGCTTTTGGACTCCTCTTATTATTATTATTGCTCCATGTCACTTTAATTATATTTATGCATTTCATTTCTTGTTAATTTAGTTACCAGGGCAGTTTATCTAAAACAGAAGGTTCTGATTAGATAGGAAGAAGAGTTGCCAGCATTCCCAACTACTATTTTTAGATTCGTAAATAAATCTTGTGTGTTTTGTGTCAACATGGTTCTCTCTGTTACATTTAAGATGACATTATTTGGATACATAGAGGTCCAGTTTATATTGACTTGAAAACTAATATTATACAGTGTATTACTATATAGTAGGGGTGTGCACCGGCCACTTTTCGTGTTTTGTGTTTTGGTTTTGGATCTGGATCTTTCTTCGTGTTTTGGATGTAGATTGGTTTTGCCAAAACCAACCTTCCGTGTTTTGGGTTCTGGGTTTTGTGTTTTGGATCTGTATTTTTTTGAAAAAAAGCATAAAAACAGCTTAAATCACAGAATTTGTGGGTTTTTCTGCTCCTATGCAATTATTAACCTCAATAACCTTCATTTCCAGTCTATTCTGAACACCTCACAATATTGTTTTTATGGCCAAAAGATTGCACCGAGGTAGCTGGAGGACTATGCTAAGCGACACGAGTGGGCGGCACAAACACGTGGCCCATCTAGGAGTGACACTGCAGTGGCAGACAGGATGGCAGTTTGAAAAACTAGGCCCCAAACAGTACATACTGCAAAGAAAAAAAAGAGGTGCAAGATGGAATTGTCCTTGGGCCCTCCCACCCACCCTTATGTTGTATAAATAGGACATGCACACTTTAACAAACCAATCATTTCAGCGCCAGGGTCTGCCACATGACTGTAGCTGAAATGATTGGTTCGTTTGGGCCCCCACAAAACAAGCTGGCAATTAATGTGTCCCTGCACAAACTGGCTCTACGGAGGCAAGATGTCATCCTCATCCTCCTCATTCACCGATTCCTTGGATAAAACAGGAAAAAGGGATTTAGGTGTCCCTGGACTGCTTACGGTCTTAGCCAAAGTTTCTGAACTTGACAGTAACTTTTTATGAACGCGCTGCAGGTGCCATATAAGGGAGGATGTTCCTAGGTGGTTAACGTCCCTACCCCTACTTATTTCACCTTTACATATGGTACATATGGCAAGACAGTTGTCCGGATTTGGATAGAAATATTGCCAGACCAAAGAGGTGGAATGTTTGGTCTTCTGCCCAGGCATGACCGTGATGGGCTTTTTCATCCCACGGACAACAACTGTCTCCCCCGGAGCCTGATTTAAACAAACCACATCACCATCAGAATCCTCCTCGCCAACTTCCTCCTCAGTGCCAGCTACACCAGTATCCTCATCCTGTTGTACTTCAACAGTGACATCTTCAATTTGCATATCAGCAAGTGGACTGTGGGTGCTCCTTTCAGCACTTGCAGGGGGCGTGCAAATAGTGGAAAGAGCCACCTCTTCCCGTCCAGTGCTGGGAAGGTCAGGCATCGCAACCGCCACCACACTTGGACTCTCCTTGGGGATTTGTGATATCTTCTTAGAACGCACAGTTCTTCGCTGTGCTTTTGCCAGCTTAACTCGTTTGATATTTTTAGCGGGAGGAGGGCTTCCATCGTCATGTGAAGCTGAACCACTAGTCATGAACATAGGGAAAGACCTCAGCCGTACCTTGCCACTCCGTGTCGTAAATGGCATATTGGCAAGTTTACGTTTCTCTTCAGATGATTTAAATGTTTTTTTTCAAGTTCATTTTCCTGAACTTTGTCATTTGGGATTGTATGTGCCCTCTACTATGACATTGGGCATCGGCCTTGGCAGACGACGTTGATGGCATGTTATCGTCTATGTCATGACTAGTGGCAGCAGCTTCAGCACTAGGAGGAAGTGGTTCTTGATCTTTCCCTAAGGCGCACACAAACACAGAAAATAATTTTTTATTTTTGTTGGAGACTAGTGCACTTTGTGGGTTACACCACCCTTTAAGAAATGAGCCAGCCGGCCCTTTACTTATGGGACACAGGCGCATGCTTGGCGCTGCTCCTTTGTTGATGCACGTGCAGCCACATTGCACACAATTCACAAACACAGAATTTTTTTTTTAATTTTGTTTGGAGTGCCCTTTGGGGGTTACAGCACCCTTTAGCGGTCAATCCAGCCGGCCCTTTATTTATGGGACACAGGCGCACGCTTGGCACTACTTTGTTGATGCACGTGCGGCTACTGCGCACACAATTCACAAACACAAAAAAATATATTTTTTTATTTTGTTTGGAGTGCCCTTTGGGGGTTACAGCACCCTTTAGTGGTCAATCCAGCTGGCCCTTTATTTATGGGACACAGGCGCACGCTTGGCACTACTTTGTTGATGCACGTGCTGCTACTGCGCACACAATTCACAAACACAAAAAAATATATATTTTTATTTTGTTTGGAGTGCCCTTTGGGGGTTACAGCACCCTTTAACGGACAAGCCAGCTGGCCTTTTACTTATGGGACACAGGCGCACGCTTGGCGCTGCTCCTTTGTTGATGCACGTGCAGCCACAGTGCACACAATTCTCAAACACAGAAAAAATATATTTTTTTTGCACTTGGGGGGAGCACCCCTGATGGACAGAGCACCCCCTGGACAACACTACAGCACCCCTTGAGGACTGGGACACTGCATAGGACTTTGGAGTGGACACAGCCGCTATGGACAACTGACTGCACAACACAGTCCAGCCAGCCCCTATGGACTTTAAAGGAGTGGACACAGCCCCTATGGACAACAGCAGCACAGCGCAGCACAACACTACACTGCACTACACTACACTACACTACACAGCCCAGCCAGCCCTAACTCCCACCCTCCCTCTTCACTGTCCACAGCCGAGTGAGAAAATGGCGCCGACGCGGGTACCTTATATAGGATCCAAAACCCGCGAGACCCGGAAGGCGGGATGATGACGTTTTGCCTCGATTTCAGATCCGAGTCAGGCGGGAAAAGTCGAGCCTGACTCGGATCGGCCTCGGGCCGGGGGGGCTCGGGGGGGGTTTGGATTTCAGAAATCCGAACCCGCTCACCCCTACTATATAGATTTATGTTTCTAGCCCATGATACTGTATGTCTTAACAGTAGTGACTGAACAAACAGCTCAATTAGAATCAGGAATTGCAAATCCTTTATATTAGAAGAAGTCTACCTAATGCTGGCATGTACTTTATATGGTGTTTCCCCAGACATGCCATCAGGACCTAAGTCATTAGTGTGACATCTGTCTAGTGTGATATGTGCCAGTTTGGGCTGAGTTAAACTGGGCTCATTAATCAGGTTGATGTAAAGACTTGCTATCTACCAAAATGCAATATTTATATATTGATGTGGTTGCTCTTGTAGAAATTGGTGATCGTCTTAACTTTAACCACTTAACTGGCTAATATTTTTTCCAAACACCGCTCAGATATTGTAAGGTTTTTTCTATGATTGAATTAGGTCAAGAAGATCTATATAAACGATACTATCGTGGGCAGCCGAGGCTCTGCTATATATTAGAGACGGCCATCGTTGGGCTGTCTATTGATGATTACTATCGATGGCACAAAAAACTTCTATTGGGAACCATCAATGTTTTCAACCCCTCGATAGCCAACGCTGCAGGGGGCGCTTTGGGCTGCGGGCTAATAAAAACAGGTACGGGGCTTAGCGGCCGCTAAGCTCCGTCACATAAAGAAAAATAACCATTGGCTCTCACTCATTCATGTACACAGGGAAGGGGGGCCAGTGCTGACATTCCCCAGCGGCTGCTCTTCTCCCTGCAGCCGCCGAGTGTACATAGGGGAGGGGGGTCCGGCTATGACATTCCCTGGTGGCTGCTCTTCTCTCTGCAACAGTTGGGTGTACACTGGAGAGGGGGGCCCAGCGATGACAGTCCCCAGGGGCTGCTCCTCTCTCTGAAGCCGCTGGGTATGCACAGGGGGGAGCAGCTGTCACCAGCAGTGATCAGCAAACAGTGGGGGGGAGGGGATCCGAAGGTGCACACGGGCCGGGAGGTCCCTCTGAAACTGGCAGCTGCAGGAAGAGTCTCTTCCAACAGGACATTTCTGACTGGTCGCATCAAATGCAACCATGTCAGGGAAAGCCCAGCCTGGTGTGGTCGCATATGATACGACCATGCTAGGCAAGTGGTTAATAGATGACCACCATGGCGATCTATTAAACAGGGTACAGTAGGACACAACTGCGGCATGCTACCTATTCCCATTGAGGCACTAAGGACCTCATTCAGAGCCGGTCGCACAGAGCGTGCGGTCGGTCTGAATGAGGGGAGGACCGCTTGAATTTTCAAGACGTCCTCCTTTGCGGTGGTAAGGCTGTGGGTTAACACCCACAGCCTTACGACTGCCTAAGGTGATGGTTGCGATGGTCAAGACCATCGCGACCATCGGGGCTTACGATGAGACCCTATGGTAGGGTCTCCCTTGTCGTAAGCCCGGAGAGCTTTCGGCTCTGTCTGAGCCGGAAGCTCTCCACTGACATCACTAGTGATGTCAGTGGGGCCGCCCCCAAACGGTAGGCGTTCCCATGGGAACGCCCCCGTTTGGGCTGCCACCCCCCCGGCCCGCCTTCCAAACGGGGCGAGCTGTCAATCAACATCGACAGCTCGCCCCCTTTGGATCGAGACCCGCTACTGACCGGCGCTGTCGGTCATAGCGGGTCTCACGCATGCGCACGACGGCGCCGGCACCGTCATGCGCATGCTCTGTGGTGCATCGGCGCTAACGACCGGGTCTGAATGACCCCCTAAGTGCCTCTATGCTCTTTTCAGATGCTTTTTTTTTTCTTAGCACCTCTGCTACCCTCAAGGTATAAATGACTGTCTGCATTTTCCCAATTACCAGAGTATATATCTCTATGACCCCTGCCACTCCCTTTGTGTGTTTGCCTTTCTTTCACCCTCTTTGTATGTATGTCTTTATGATAATCCCCCATTTCTGTTCCTCCCTTTGTATATGTGCATTGGTGTTTCCTCTTATTATTATTATTGTTATCCTTTTATTTATATTGCGCCACAAGTTCCGCAGCACCTTACAGAGTACATAAACTAATAAGTGAACAGGAAACAAGTAATTTACAGTACATTACAGTGCAGGACAAGGACATGATTGATACACAGGGAGTTAGCAGTCAAGTGTCAGATGCCCTTGTGGGGAGTAAGGAGTAGCAGAAAGTGTAAGGAGAAGCACATGAGGGAAGAGGTCCCTGCTCATGAGAGCTTACATTCTGAAGGGGAGGGGCAGACAGGCATGACACAAAGGGTAGATAGGGAGTAAAGAGCATGAAGTGGTTTAGGTTGTGAGCTGGAAGGCCTTGATGAAGTAGTGGGTCTTGAGAGCCCATTTGAATTTGTAGAGAGGTGAAGAGTCTGATAGGGAGAGGGAGAGAGTTGCAAAGGTAGGGTGCAGCACGGGCAAAATCTTGGAGGCAGGAGTGGGAGGAAGTAATCAGTTGGCAGGAGAGACGGCGTGCATTTGATGAGCAAAGTGGACAGGCGGGAGTGTGAAGGGAGATGAGGTCAGAGATGTAAGTGGGAGAGGATTGGGTGAGGGCTTGTAGGCGAGTGTAAGAACCTTGAATTGGAATCTAAGGGGAATGGGAGGCAGATGTAGAATGTTTGGAGAGGAATATGAGCAGAGCAGCAGCATTGAGGACCGATTGTAGTGGAGAGAGGTTGGAGACTGGGAGGCCATCTAGGAGAAGGTTACAGTAGTCCAATCTGGAGATGACCAGCAAGTGGATGGGGGTTTAAGTAGCATCCAGGGTGAGGAAGGGTCTAATACTGGAAATATTTTTGAGATGGAAACGGCAGGACTGCAAGAGGTGCTAAATGTGTGGTTTGAAGGAGAGGGAGGAGGCTAGGATTACTCCAAGACAGCGCACTGTGGTGCTAGAGGAGATAGATAATGAAATTGTGGGAAATAAGGTAATAGAAGGTGGGAAGATGATCAGTTCAGTCTAAAGGTGCCCATCCACTAGGTGATTAAATTGAGCGATTGAACGTTAACTATATCGTTATCATTCGATAATCGTTTGAAAATCGTTTGCAGATTGTTTAAAAAAAATGTCTAAAATGACTAGCGATGCCCGCTCCCGCTAGTTGTTTAGACGTCTATCATCGGGGCAAACATGATGGACAACCTGACGATAACATCAGGTTCAGCATGTTTGCAGATGATTGATGTGCCTACACTGAACGACTGGTCATTCAGTGAAGGCACATCACAGACTGACAAATGACTGCACGATTACAATGTCGTAATTGTGCAGTCATTTTGAGGTCTGCTAGTGGATTAGCATCTTTAGGCATGTTAAGTTTAAGAAAGAGCTGGGTTATCCAGGAAGAGATAGCAGAGATACAGTTGGAGATATGGGTGAGGGGAGAGGTCGGGGTGGAAAGGTAGATTTGAGTATCATCAGCATAGAGATGATATTGGAGGTCAAAAGAGTTGATGAGTTCACCTAAACAGGATGTATATAGGGAGAATAGGAGAGGTCCAAGTACAGAATCTTGGGGAACTCCTACTGTTAGTGGAAGTGGGGGGGGAGAGGAGTCATGAGAGGAGACAGAGAAGGAATGAGAGGGCAGTGCCAAGTCGACCAAGAGAGTGAAGGATTTGCAGGAGGAGAGTGTTAAATGCAGCAGAGAGGTCAAGGTGAATGAGCAGAGAGTAGTGGCCCTTGCATTTGGCAGCAAGGAGGTCATTGCATACTTTCGTGAGGGCAGTTTCAGTGGAGTGGAGAGAACGGAAGCCAGATTGAAGTGAGTCAAGGAGGGAGTGGGAGAAAAAAAGGTGGTGTTCTCCTTTGCTTTTCTTTCACTGCTTGTGTGTCTACCTCTTATTACAGGTACCTCTGTCTCCCCATCCATTGCGCTTTGTCCTGTCATTGTGCATATCTACATTGTATATGTCCTTTCAAGGGGCACAGTTGGGGTGGCACATGCCCCGGGCACCAAGAGAAGAGGCCCCATCAGAGAAGCACGATCAGACAGCACCAGAGGGGGTGAAATTAAGGGTGATCGATCTTCACCCATCAGATCAGTGGCTCTGTCCTGGTATTGCGCAGGCTCAATTCATCTGTTGACACACTAGCTGTGCACACTATGCAGGAAAGAGGCAGTTGGCACCAGAAGGAAGAGGGAGGTAGGGCTGGAAGCATGAAGGAGGCAGGGCCAGGCAGTGTCTGCCATGCAGCTGAGGGTCTGCTGCATGACCGGAGAGTAAAGGTGCGTATCCACTTGCCGATATAAATGGCCGATTGAACGATTATGACATCGTTATCATTCAATCGTTCATTAATCGGGGTAAAATGCAGACAACGACCGGCAATGCGCACTCCAACTGGTCGTTGTCGGCATTGCTAATTGTCTGAACATGATGGTCAACCTGACAATATTGTCAGGTTGAATATGTTCTGGGATAAGGGAGGGTGTCTGCACTGAACGACATATCATTCAGTATGGGTACTACACAGTATAATGAATGACTGCACTATAATGATATCGTATTCGTTCAGTCCTTTGTTGTCGGCAAGTGGATACACACTTTAAGTAAGTGGGAGACCTGACTGCTGATTGCCTTAGGCCTGGACTTGAAATAAATTACATTGGTATGCTAGAGAGTCTTGGGGAAAAGGATATTTACTGTTTTACTGTGCTAGTACCTCCCATCTAAAACTTTGTGACCCCCAAAATCTTCCTAAACAAGCTAAAGACATGCACTATTTCCCTACCAATAGTTTTTAGAAACAGAATTTGACGGCAGATAAGAACCACTTGGCCCATCTAGTCTGCCCCATTTTTAAACATATTGTTACCTCAACCCTTATTGATCCTTACTTCTTCTGAAGGATATCCTTATGTCTATCCCATACATGTTTAAATTGCTCTACTGTCTTAGCCTCTACCACCTCTGATGGGAGGCTATTCCACTTGTCCACTACCCTTTCTGTGAAGTAAATTTTCCTCAAATTTCCGCTGAACCTACCACCCTCCAGTTTCAGAACATGTCCTCTTGTTCCAATACTTCTCTTTCTTTGAAGAATGTCTCCTTCCTTTACCTTGTTAAAACCCTTTTCTATCATGTCCCCCCTTTCCCTTCTCTGCTCCAAACTATACATATTAAGATCTTTTAGTCTTTCCTGGTACGTTTTGTGGTGTAGACCTTGCACCATTTTAGTTGCCCTTCTTTGTACAGTCTCTAATGTATTAATATCCTTCTGGAGATATGGCCTCCAGAACTGAACACAGTATTCGAGATGAGGACGTACCAATGACCTATACAGTGGTATTATCACTTCTTTCTTTCTGCTACTAATTCCTTTCCCTATGCAACCAAGCATCTGACTTGCCTTCCTCATTGCTTTATTACAATGTTTGCTTGCCTTTAAGTCACCTGAAATAGTGATTCCTAGATCCCTTTCCTCTTCAGCAGTTTCTAGTATAGTGCCATTAATACTAAATTTAGACTTTGGATTTTTGAGACCCAAGTGCATGATCTTGCATTTTTTGGCATTAAACTGTAGTTGCCACGTTCTTGACCATTCCTCTAGTCTACCTAGATCATCAATCATTTGTTTTACCCCTCCTGGTGTCTCTACCCTGTTGCATACCTTTGTGTCATCTGCAAAAAGGCATAGTTTCCCTTCAATACCATTTGCAATGTCACAAATAAAGATATTAAAAAGCACTGGTCAAAGTACAGATGCCTGAGGTACTCCACTGGTAACATTTCCCTCTTGAGACTGCACTCCATTTACTACAACTCTCTGTTTCCTATCCTGCAGCCATGATCTTATCCATTCAACTATCCAATCCCATGCTTTCCAGTTTATTTAACAGTCTGCAATGCGGAACAGTGTCAAAAGCCTTACTAAAGTCTAGATAAGCTATATCTATCCCCCCCCTTTATCTATTTCCTTAGTCACCCAGTCAAAAAAAGTCAATAAGATTTGTTTGACATGATCTCCCCCCAGTAAATCCATGCTGTTTGGGATCCTGCAAATTGCTAGATTTTAGATAATCTATGACTCTTTCTTTTAAGAGTGTTTCCATCAATTTCCCTATTACTGATGTAAGGTTCACTGGTTGGTAGTTGCTTGTCTCTTCCTTGCTTCCACTTTTGTGCAGTGGGATATCGTTTGCTCTTTTCCAGTCCTCTGGAATTGCTCCAGTAGCTAGTGACTGGTTGAATAATTCTTTTAAAGGTGTTACTAGCACCCTTTTAAGCTCTTTTAGTATCCTTGGATGTATCCCAGCTGGCCCCATTGCTTTATCCACTTTGTTCAGAGAGTTCTGTTAGGATCTTCTCCTCTGTAAATGTGCTTGTTCCAACTCATTTTTCTGATTACAATTGCAACTTAACTGTGGCCCATTGCCCTCTGAGTAGTGAATACTGAACAAAAATAATTAAGATGATCTGCGATTACTTTGTCTCACTCAACAAGACTCCTTCTTTTATTTGATGTATTACACAATGGTATAGACTCCGGGTATCTGATGGAGTAATATATTACCACCAAAATATACTGATGACCGTGGGCAAGACTTTAGAGGTCCAACCAAATCCATAGCTATCCTCTTATATAGGACCTCAATAATGGGTAATGGGATCATGGTACTAACACTCAATGCAGATGCTTAGTAGTCAGATACATCTCTATGGACTCCTGGCTAGAAAAACCACTGCAAACTTCTCTCAGAGGTTTTTTACCTCTAGATGCCCTGCAGTTATATGACCATGAGCCAGATCTAACACAGTTCTTCTATATGCCTTAGGAACTATCAATTGTTCCAGAATATCTTTTTACCGGATCCTGGCATCTACTTACCAGATCCAGCAGCGCTGGTGTATTATGGGGCAGCGGGCGGGTGGTTCCGAGCGGCTTGTTCTCCCTACTTCTGGTTAGTGGCTGCCGCTCCCATAGGGCTACAAGGGCCACTCAGAGATAGTCTAAAAGGGCCAGGCATGCCATGGGTGATGTCACATGCATGCCAAATTCAAGTCTATTTAAGGAGGTTCCTGAGGACACTCTGGTGCCAGAGTATAGGCTCCCAAACCTTACTCCAGCGTTCTTACCTGTGATGATACTACTCATTCCCGACCTTCTCTTTATTCGTGACCTGACTCTCCTCCCTGGCACTGTGCTTGGTATTCTGGTTCTGACACTTGGCTGTCCTCTATAACCTGCATAAGTCTGTTCCCTGGTACCGTCTTGTCCGTTTTGGTTCTGACCCGGCTTGTCGAGTACACTGTATGTTTTCATCATACTCTACTTCTATCCAGAGAACACCAGCACCTGTATTAGGGAACAAAGTCTGAGGTCCAAACTTACTGCCAATACCGCCAGCACGTTAGACTCAATGCCAAAATACTAGGTCTCATCAATCCCGAAATATGGGTTAGCATTCACTATCTATCCGGGAGTTGTGACAGTACTCTGGCCAAACATGGATGCCACTGGTAATCTTTCACCTCGAGATCTGCTGGAGAATCTCCTAGCCAGAGTCACGAAGCAAGAGCAAGATCAGCCCCAGATTATGCAGTGCCTACAGACGCATATGCAAGGAGTCAGTGTAGCGCAGCCACCTCCAGTACAATTAGCTCGAACCCTGGCCTCAGAGTTAGGGTGAAACAAGGAAGCCCTAGTTGCCGCATTTATGCAAGGTCTCTTAGAGCAGATCAAGTATGTACTGACTTGATCTTGCCAGCATCTCTGGATGACCTGATATCTTTGTGTAGCCGGGTAGGCCTTCACCGCATTTCACAGCTCTGGTTGAGTCTCAAGAAGAGCCCATGCAGATTGGGAAGGCTCGTCTCCCTGCCATAGAAAAGGAAACAAGATTAAAAAATAAGCTATGTCTGTATGTGGCGAACCAGGCCAACTCCTTGCCAGCTGTTCCAAGCGTCCAGGAAACGAGAGGCCCTAACTGATCATGGGGTGGTCAGGTTAGGTGCATTTAATCACACCCCAAAAGAAGGCAGTCCTTCCCAGTTCTCAATTGATGTGATGATGTTAATAGAGAAGAGACCAGAGACTCTCAAGGCCTTCTTGGACTCTGGCGCCGACAGCAACTTCATTACTGC
This sequence comes from Taudactylus pleione, assembly GCA_031769625.1. Taxonomy (NCBI): domain Eukaryota; kingdom Metazoa; phylum Chordata; class Amphibia; order Anura; family Myobatrachidae; genus Taudactylus; species Taudactylus pleione. The sequence continues at coordinate 31,608,943 of JAUIMM010000014.1, forward strand.
AAAGTAGGTTCAGGAGATAGGTATTCCTAGTGTGTCACTACAGATGCCACTCTGCATCATCAGAGTGGACGAGAATAAACTTTCCACGGCTAGCATCCACTCCTGGATGACAGACAATACCATGCAAGTGGGCACTCTCCATCGGGAGTTGATATCCTTCTGCATACTACCATCAGCCGAGAGTCCCATTTCCCTGGATCTTCCATGGCTACGCAAGCATGCTCCCACAGTAGATTGGAGTAAACCCCAAATCCTGTAGTGGGAGGCTCAGTGCCATCATGTGCTTGCCAAGCATTAAACCTCCACATCGTCTCATCCAGAGTTCGTCCATCTCTCTGGATAATCATCTACCCGCTCCATACCAGTCCTTCAGAGATGTATTCAGCAAAATGGCTGCTGAAACACTCCCAGCTCATTGGGAGTGGGACTGCACTACAGATTTACTACCTGGGAAAATGTGTCCCCATGGGAGAGTGTTTCCTCTCTCACTTCCTGAGGCCCAAGCGGTATCTGAATACATGAAAGAGAACCTTGAGCGTGGGTTCATCAGGGAGTCTAAATCACCCTCGGGAGCAGGGTTATTTTGTGTTAAGAAGAAAGATGGAGGGTTGAGACCATGTATCGATTATCGGAGTCTGAACGCTATCACTGTCAAGGATCATAGGGCCTGATTCACTATGGATCCCAATATTGCGTACACATGCAGTTCAACTGCGATAGCAAACCAAACCACTGCAATCACAATGCAAACTCAGCACTACATAAGGATTCCCACTTTACTATATGCACATCCGGAATACTTAACAGAATAGCTAAACCATCAGTACAATAGAGTACCATTGCAGCCTTACAGTTGTACAATCCCTGACCTTACTCAGAAATTGCTAATAGCCATGCATGCTATGAGACATCACACTGCGTATGGTTTTGCAGTGGATAATTTATGCACTCCCCTGAAATGGCGTGCGAACGCAGTGGCACGCCTGCGTTCGGCCGACCCACCCAGTCACCACCCACAAACGGCACTCCAGCTGGTTCACGCACGCGCACTGCGATGCATGTGCAGAATGCAAAATTTGGCAGATTACATGCGTATTAGCAACTGCGATCCTTGCTGAATCAGGCCCATAATCCTCTACCACTAATCTCGGAACTCTTTAATCTCATAAAAGGAGCAAAGGTTTTTTCAAGTTAGATCTCCACGGGGCCTATAACTTAATCCGGATCCCAGAGGGGGATGCGTGGAAGACGGCCTTCAACACAAGTGATGGTCATTACGAGTAATTGGTCATGCCTTTTGGTTTAAACAAAGCACCTGCTGTTTTCCAAAGTACATGAATAACATCTTTCAACTCCTGTTATACAAGTACGTTGTGGTATATGTGGATGATATTCTGATCTTCTCTAAAGACATAGTGAGTCATCGTAAGTGCTGTCACGACTTTGGGACAACTGACTCTGCTGCAAGATAGAGAAGTGCTCATTCGAGCGAAAGGTGCTGGCATTCCTGGGTTACGTTATTTCAGACTCTAGTCTCCAAATGGACCCTGAGAAGCTTTCCGCCATTGTACATTGGCCCCAACAGGAGGGGTTAAAGGCAATACGATTCCTGGGCTTCTGTAATTTTTACCAGCTGCTCATCAGGAATTATTCATCTGTTGCAGCTCCCATTACCGCTCTCACTAAGAAGGGCCAAAACACCTGGGTCTAGCCTCCTAAGGCAGAGAAAGCATTAGACCAGAATCACAAAAAGATACCACACTACCAGCGCTAATCCAAATAACGATACTTTTAACCAAATGTTAGTATATTCTAAATCCTCCAGGTTTCATCGGCAATGGATAATAAGGTGGCTCAGAAGCAATTAATTTTCCATGTGGATAATACCATGTATGTCCCCATATAAAAGAAAGGTGGACAAATAGTGAAGTACAATTTAATACATAAAAACATATACAACAAGAAAGTAAATATATCCAAATAATAAAATATTAGCAATCACCAGCTAATGTTGCTGGCATGCATTTTGAATATACTAACATTTGGTTATAAGTATTGTTATTTGGATTAGCGATGGTAGTGTGATGTCTTTTTGTGATTTTGTGCTATCTTGGTGGAGGGTAAATACCACCTCTTTTTTGACACATTTGCACCAGCTGCATTCCAGTTGCGCATTTCAGTTCTGTATGCTTTTTTTTCTGTATATTGAAGCATTAGACCAATTGAAGCAGTGTTTCATCTTCGCTCCAGTCCTGAGGCAGCCTGATTGTGACCAGTCTTTTCCTCTGGAGCTGGGCACATCTAAGGTTGGGGATGGGGCAGTGATTTCACAGAAAGATGATGAAGAAAAGTGGTATTCTTGTAGTTTCTTATCCATCAAATAATAAAAAAGGGGATAAAGAATTGTTAGCCTTCAAGCTGGCCCTACAAGAATGGCAATACCTGTTGGAGGGGGCAAATGTCTTTGTGATAGTTTACACTGACCACAAGAATCTTACTTACCTCAGGAACACTCACTGTCTGAACTATCATGAATCCAGATGGTTGCTGTTCTTTGACCGCTTCAATTTGGTGATCACCTACCGGCCAAGCAGAAAACACATCACAGCTGATGCATTGTCCTGGGCATTCAGTTCCACTGAGGAGGACTAAGTTAAGGAGGATAAGCCCACTCTGAACCCGGCTTGCTTTGTACCGGTAACCACCAAGGTCAAAATTCCTCCAGGGAAGACATTCGTAGCACCAGAGCTGCATGCAAAACTGCTACAATGGGCTCATGGTTCATGCTTCACCAGTCATGTGGGTGTGAAAAGAAACCAGGAGCTAATTCTTTGTGTTAGAACAGATTTTGTGGCAGCCTGTTCTACCAGCGCTTAACACAAGGTTCCACCTCACTTGCCCTTTGATCCCCTGCATCCATTGCCAGTGCCTGACCATCCTTGTACCCATATTTCCAAGGACTTTGTCACCGATCTGCCATTCTGTCAAGGTTTGAATACCATCTGGGTAGTAGTGGACAGGTTTTCCAAGGCTGCTCACTTCATGCCATGGAAAGGCCTGTCTTCAGTTGCAAAGCTAGCAGTGGCTTTCATAAGGGAGATCTTCAGGTTGTACGAGTTCCCTAAGGACATTGTTTGGGGTGAAATTTACTTCCAAATCCTGGAAGGCATTGTGTACATGTTTTGGGGTTAACCTGAGCTTCTCATGAGCCTACGATCCCCAGAGTAACGGTCAGATGGAGTGGGTGAATTGGGATTTGTCGAAATTCTGATTGAGTCTCCTTGCTGCCATGGGCTGAATTCATTTACAACAATCTGTTCCATGAAATATTGGGCCACTCGCTATTCTTTATCCAGTACGGTTTTCACCCTGTGTTATCAGATTGCCAGTCCTTAGGTTGATATCACTCCCAGTCTTCCGCGATACGGTTAAGCAGTTCCTCAATATCTGGAGAGAGGTAAAGAAGAATATGTGCAGAGCCTCTTCGAGGTATAAGTTCTTTGCAGACAGAAAAAGGAAGAGGGTTCCTTTACTGAGTGCTGGTGACTGAGTCTGGCTGTCAACCAAACATCTGCAACTGAAGGTGCCTACGATGCTTCCAGATTTTCCATGTGATCATCCCGGTGGCGTATCGCCTGAAGCTCCCTGGCATGCTTAAGATACCAAATGTCTTTCACATCTCCCTCTTGAAACCACTGGTTCTGAATAAATTTTTGATGCCCTGTGACCCTCCTTCAACTATTCCAATAGATCATCAGGAGTAGTATGAGGTGAAGCAGATTTTGGACTCCAGAGTTTCTCAAGGTACAGTCCAATTCCTGGTGGACTGGAAAAGATATGGACCTGAGGAACGCTGTTGGGTGAAGGCCTTGGATATTCATGTACCTCAACTTCTTCAGAAATGTAACCAGAAATTTTCTATGTGTTTGAGGCCCACTCCTAGAGGAGGGGGTAATGTCACAGCATGCCGGATCCCGGCATCTATTTCCCGGGTCCAGCAGTGCTGGTGTATTATGGGACAGCGGGCGGGTGGTTTCCAGAACCCGCTACTTCAAGGTCCGGTTGGCTCTCCTGCTCTGCAGGCGCCCAGGGCACACCACATGCAGACCCTGCAGCTTGTTCCCCCTACTTCCGGTTAGTGGCTGCTGCTCCCATAGGGCCGTTCGGAGTCTTAAAGGGCCAGGCATGCCATGGGTGACGTTGCACCACATGGGCACCAAATTCAAGTCTCATATATATGGAGTTTTCTGAGGACACTCTGGGGCCAGAGTATAGGCTCCCAAACTTTACTCCAGTGTTCTTACCTGTGATACTACTGTGCATTCCTGACCTTTGCTTTGATTGTGACCTGACTACATCTCCTCCCTGGTACTGCGCTTGGTATTCCAAGTTTGAACCTTGACTATCCTCTGTGACCTGCATACGTCCACTCCCTGGTAACGTTTTGTCCATTTGTTTCTGACCCGGCTTGTCGACTACACTGTACGTCTTCATCTTACTCTACTCCTATCCAGAGAACACCAGCACCTGTATTAGGGAACCAAGTCTGAGGGACGCGACCTGTGTGTAGGACACAGATAAGTCCAAACTTCCTTGCAGGGGTCCCTGGTGAATACCACCGACACGTTAGACTCCGCACCTCAGTACTAGATTTATTCAATTCCAAAATACAGAATAGCATCCACCATCTATCCATGAGTTGTGACAAACAAATTTTGACATACTGCCATGTGAGGGTATGACAACCTACTATCAATTTTTTGGAATGAACATATATTTATATAGGAATAGGAAACATCAATTTATTAATGTTATGGTTGTATGTCTTGCCTCCCTCCAGATTCTTTTACTGGTTGCCACATTTCCAGGAAGTGCCCATGATGCTTTTGCAGCAATCACTGTTTTTTAATGCAGACATTTTCTGAGTTGTTGGATAATTATTACAAATTTCCAATTTTTATAACTAATCATTTCAATTAATGTTGCAGAGGATAGTGGATATCCTTGTCGCCCATGGCTCCTGACTATGGTATTGTGATCCAACATAGATGCTGAGTTTACATACAGCCACCAGACAGGTCATTGGGCATAGAATTGATGAAAATATGAGCGCTAAGTGGATGAGTAGTCCGAGCAGTAGTTCCAAAAGCTGCTCGGACTACTGCTCGGACCTCACCTCACACAAAATATCTCCAAAAGGAGCTATAAACACTTTACACTAATATATATTTTTTACAGGTGCCACTGTTTATTTATCATTTATTCATCCACTTAGCGCTCATATTTTAATCAATTCTATGTTTGTGTACTAATGAGATGCTGAAAAACAGCGCAGATATATACAATATATTTTTTAAGGTCATTGAGCAGGCTTTTGAACTTCTGAAGGCCCACTTCAGGTGCCTTGACCAGTCTGGGGAAGCCCTTATATATGTGCCAGTTGTAGTTTATCAAATTATCACTCTGTGTGTGGTGTTTCACACCATCACCATAAAGAGCAGTGTGCCATGGGATGAACTGGCCAGGTAACATGGGGATTAGAAGGTCATGGCCAGACCATCAGATTTGCCACAAGGTAGGGAGTTAAGCTGGCCACACATCTAAAGATTATCTGTCCAACCAGCCAACTAGTTGATTGGTTGGAATGAAAATCTGGTAAGGAATACAATCAGCAATTTGCTTCCAAACACTGGAAAATGGACCAAAACTGTTGTTTGAACAAATAGTTTAGATCAAACATTTAACAAACTTGTTTGAATTACCATTTTCATCTGTTTTCTGGCGTTTAGGAGCAAATTGCTGATCATTATTTGCTCCGATACATTACCAGATTTTCATTCCAACCAATCAACAAGTTGGCTGGTTGGATGTAAGTTGGCCTAGTGTGTGGCCAGCTTTACAGTAATATGTGTCTGACACATACTGTACCTTACTGGTAAGTATTGTGACAAAAACACTAGAAATGTTGTCAAGGGGAGATACATATATGCCCCAGGTTTTTAGCTTCTGTCTGGTAGACAGAAGCTGATTAGCAGCCTTGATTGGCAGACAACCTGTGAGAGGCTCTGCAGTCAGTTTTTTAATGCCTGGAGAACAGGTCAGAGGCCTGTTGAGAAACGCGGATTAATTAATGTAAGTGCTATGCTAAAGACTTCTGTTTTCTGAGAGGTACGTTAGGTCGGTCCACTCTGAGAGAGGATATAATTTTGTTTTATTACAGCCGGACAGGCCAGGATTTACTTTTATGTTTTTATTATTGTGCTGCTAATAAAACTAGCTGTGGTCACTTGTGCCAAGATCCTAAACTGGTGCACTACTACTTAACAGCTACTGTACAAGTGCAACCTTTTACCTCAGAAGATAGCACCTCACCCTGATTTTGCTACACAGTATTACACTTAAATTGCAGCCATAAACATTAATGTTGAAAATTTCATGTGACAGATACATTTAAAAAAAAAAAAAATACTGTTATTTGTGCATTTCTTGGTAGTGTCATCAGTGGATGCTTAGGGAAGCCAGATTCTGATTCTCACCTGCACCAAGAGATAACATGGAGGGCATAGTTAAGGCCTTACTACAGGTTACATTGGTGCAGCAGGAAGCCATCAGTGCTCAGCAGAAAACCACCAGTGTGCAGTAATTGACCATTGAGGAGGCCTGAAGGCAACAACAATTGGATGTTGAAGAGATGCAGGGCCGACAGCACCAAGACCGTGAGGCCTTAAAAGAAGTAGTTAAGAATCTAGCCGTCCTGTCTGGAAATGCTTCCACGTATGTCATAAATAGCTCCAGCTCAATACAAGCTAGTCACTTTTTGCAAAAGATGACAAAGAGTGATGATATTGAAGCCTATTTAACAACTTTTGAAAGAAAAGCTGAGAAGAAAAGTTAGGCTAAAAATCAGTGGGCAGGCCCTTTGGCACCCATCCTGTCAGGGAAACCACAAAAGGTATATTTTGGCCATTAACTTTAATCAGAACGTTGAATGTAACAAAGTGTTGACAAAATTGATTCTTTGGATCAATACAGCCTTCTTAGTACACTAAACCAAACTTCCTTTAGCAGATATTGCTCTATCTGGTGTTACAGCTCGTGAGTACCTCAAGGATAATAAATGCAGTATCAGGGTGTTATGGATACAATAGTGCAGCTGGTAAGTGTAATAAAGTAAACTTACCCTACGATGCTGCTGATCCGTATCCTTCTTGCTGGTCTGCTTTCTTGGTGCTGGTAGTATGCAAGTAAGAGGGCTGGGGCACGCTCAGATAAGCACAGGTGCTTATTAGTCCTTAAAGTACTTTTACTACAAGGTACCAACCTGTTTTTTTGGCCTTTTGCGCTCTAAGAAGACTTGAGAACGATTTTGTTGACAAGGAGGTGAAACATGTTGACGTTTTACTGCTTTGCCTGATTGCTTCCACCGGCTCCTTCCTGCCATCCTTCCATGCTTTATGTGCACAGCATGCCACTACTTATACACATAACTCCAAGCCTAGGCAATGTGATACTGCTTATGTAAATCGCAGATTATATTTCTTTGCTCAGCTAGCCTGCACTGCACAGCAACAGACTGAGCCAGTTACATGTGTATAATTACTGTAGAAAGCAAATGGGTAGAGGCTCTGTTAGATTCTGGTAGCCATTTTACTAACAGGTGATTTAGACCCTGAAACACAAAATTTAATTAAAATTGATCAGAAATCAAACTTTAGTAAATATACCCCATAGTGTGGTTCCATGGAAGTTCTGTGGGATTCGTTTCTTATTTGATATTTGATGCTATACTGGTAACAGATTTTTCCCATTTTTGGAAGCTGTGGGAAACTCAATTGGTTACAGAAGAAAATTACCCAAGCCCATTTGATAATGTTACTGATACAGTGGTAGTAGGTATGTTCCCAGAGTCTGAAGTGTTCCCTTTTCCAAGCATGTTTGGGGAGTCAGAAAATGGTGAGAGCAGCAGTGGAGCACAGAATGATGTATCCCCTACTGAAGTAGAAAATGTTATTGAACCAATTGACTGTATGTCTAATTTTGAAGTGAGAAAATATATTTTTACCTCAGAACAGTTAAAAGACCCTATTCTGGCAAAAAACAGGAGAATTTTAAAGTGGTTGATGGAAACCTGATAATAGGCTGTCATACCCTCACACGGCAGTACGTCAAGATTTTTTGTATCAAATATCTAAAAAAGATATTGTGGATCAATTGATAGTACCAAAAGTATATAGAAGAACACTGTTAGACCAAGTGGCGTAACTACAGCCCCAGCAGACTCTGCGGTGGCTTGGGGGCTGCAGATTCCATGCGAACTTGCCGTCCGCATGAAATCTGCTGAAAGCGTTCCTCCAAAAATGGCCACCGCCTAGGAGGACACAGATGCTAGAGGTCCTACTGGACCTCTAGTGTCTGTTAGGCCAGCTATGCCGCCGCATCGGACCATCCATTATGCACGCTCTCTGCGTGCCTGACTGCCTTTGAGAAGAAGTTTGTCACTCAGCTGAAGAGGAGCAGCTGTTGAGTCACCTGACTGAGGTAAACGGGTGTGGGCTCGGCTACAGGGGACACGGCCTATGGGCTCGGCTACAGGGGACACGGCCTATGGGCTCGGCTACAGGGGACACGGCCTATGGGCTCGGCTACATGGGACACGACCTATGGGCTCGGCTACAGGGGACACGGCCTATGGGCTCGGCTACAGGGGACACGGCATATGGGCTCAGCTACAGGGGACATGGCATATGGGCTCAACTACAGGGGGAATTGCATAAGGGACACTGATACAGTGGGTCAGCATAATGGGCACTACTACAGGGGCATTGTATAAGGGGCACTACTACAGGGAGCACTGTATAAGGGGCATGGTGTGGCATAATTTGTTATAAGGGCATTACTGTGTGGCATTATGTGTGGCATTATTTTGTGGCATAATGTGTTATAAGGGACATTACTTATTGTGTCATAAGGGACATTACTGTATCATGGAACTACACACCTTAAACGTCATCTTTGGGTGTTTGTTTAATGCCCGGGGGTGGGGGGCATTAAACACATTTTTTGACAGGGGGGAGCAAAAAGCAAAATGTATAGTTACGCCACTGGTTACATCAGGCTCATGGTCACATAACTGCAGGACATCTATGTGCAGAAAAAACCTATGAGAATTTCTGGCCAGGGGTCTATAAAGATGTATCTGACTACTGTGCATCCTGCTCTGAGTATCAGTACCATGCCACATTAAAGAAGTCCACTTGTCCTATTACCCATTATTGAGGTCCCATTTGAGAGAATAGCTATCAATTTGGTTGAATTTCTAATAAAGTCTGCCAGACATCATCAGTGTATTATGGTGGTAATGATACCCAGAAGTGATACCATTGCACAATATGCCAACAAGACTATTGCTAGGGAACTAGTACGAGTTGTAGCAGAGTATGAATAGGAACTCCTAACTGATCAGGATACCCCATGTGTTACCTATTTAAGGTTACTCAATTAAGGATCTCCGTGTATCACCCTCATACTGATGGTTTTGTAGAGAGGTTTAACAAAAATTAAAGAATATGCTAAATACAATGGTGGATAAAGATGTGAAAGATTGGTATCCCTCTTTATTGCTGACCATTGGAGAGGTTCCATAATCTTTCACAGGTTTCTCGCATTTTAATTTGTTGTATGGGAAACATCCAAAGGAATTGTTGTATAATGTAAAAGAGACATGGGAAGGGCAACCCAGACCTTATAAGATGGTTATTGAGCAAGTTTCTCAGATGCAGGAAAGAATAAGTGCAGTGGTACAGATAGTGAGCGAGCACTTGGAATAGGCACAACAGGCACAACAAAGGGTGTACAATTGTAATGCCCAATTACGCACCTTTGCTCCTGGGGATGGTAGAAAATACATATTTGGCCAAGTGGCAGGGACCATTTGAAATCAAAGAAAAAGTGAGAGAAGATAATTATAAGGAGTACCAGTCTGGGAAAAGAAAGCCAGAACAGATCTACCATGTAAGTTTTATAAAACCTTGGAATGATAAAGTACTGTAGCTCTGTCACCTAAACCAGTCACTCCGGTAAGATCACTACTGCAACCCAACAGGAGCGCAACGATTTCTGTACATTAAATTGTATTTTTAAGCTGTATGCCTACTTACAGATGTGTCCGGATACATCTTACTTCCTTGCACTTTAAACGGCCCTTCTAGTTGCACCATGCTGTGACTCTGTAGTGCCGAGCATCTTTCATGCAACTTTTTACCTTCAAATGTGTCTTATTCGCAAATGGAATAGAATGCACAAGCAGCTTCTGCTGTATAAAATTATATACAGCATGCCTATATTCTGTGTGCGACAGTGGGTGTATCTGCATGTGAAATACTGCTTCACAGTTTCACAGCCGCTGACACTGTAACATAGTATTTCACATGCCGCAAATACACTCTGCACTACCGAGTTGAACAGCGCTCACATGTTATGTTTAACGTGACTTGTAGCACATGGAGGTAAGATGATTGGGGACACATCTGTATGCTTTGTGTGGATGAATTTATTAAGAGATTAAGAACAGCATGATACTTAACCACTCTAGACTTAACCAAAGGGTACTAGCAAGTGCCGATGACAGACAAGGCAAAAGAGAAGACAGCATTTTCTACACTGGAGGGTTTGTTTCAATATAAAATGTTGCCAGTTTGGTTACATGGGGCACCTGCCACCTTTCAGAGGATGCTGGAAAAAATGGAAGGCCCCACAGACAATAAGCTGCTACCTATCTTGATAATGTACTCATCTATAGTCCTGATTGGTAGTCTCACTTACCCAGGGAACAAGCAGTGTTGGATTCCATCCATGAGGCAGGTATGAAAGCCAACCTAAAAGAGTTGCTCAGGGATGGATGAGGTGAAGTATCATGGATACACCACAAGAAGTTTGATAAAGTCCCAACTTAATAAAATTGGGGCAATACAAAGTTGTCTATGACCCCTAAATAAGAAGCAAGTGAACACTTTCTTTAGAATCACAGGGTATTATAGAAGGTTTATTCCCCACACCTGCTGTCCCTTTGACTGACCTTATCAAGGGTAAACAGTTATGGTTTCTGAGGCAGAAAAGGCTTTTCAAGCAATAAAGGTAGCATTGTGCACCCAATCAATAGTGATGACACCTGACTTTAAAAGTACATCTATTGTGCAGACAGATGCATCAGATGTAGGTATAGGTGATTTGTTGACTCAAAGCAAAGATGGTGAAGAGCATCCTCTTATTTAATTTAGTAGGAAACTGAATATACATGATAGAAATTATGCCAATGTTGAAAAAGAAGCACTGGCAATTAAATGGAAATTAGAAACACCAAGGTACTAGGTGAAAATTTAGATTGATTATGGATCATGCTCTGTTGAAGTATATGCCTGAAAACAGCTGAGCAGCAAAAGCCCTATGACACACAGCCTAAGAGACGCCCACTCTCCAAGTGAAATGAGCGGAAACTCTGGAAGACACTGGTCGACCGTGGGTAATGCAAGTTTCCCGAATACCCACCTGAAGCCAACAAGACTATTTGCTTTGAAGCCAGCCAATGACAATTGTGGGAATAATAGATGACAAACAAGCCGTCGGGTTTATGTAAGGCATTCTGGGAAATGTACAACCAAAGAGCCAGAACCACATTCAAGGGATAACCACAAGAATCACCACTTGGAAGAACCGGAGCCACAATAAGTTGATTGATGTTGAATTTGAAGATGACCTTCGACAAGAAGGAGGGTATTGTACGGAGCTCTGCCATGAAAAACCAGATAGGGAGAGTGAGAGGACACGGCACTTAGGTCAGACAATCTCGGATTCCCCTGGTTAAGGCAATCGCTAGGAGGAAAACAATCTTCCAAGTCCAATGGGTCAAGCGATTCAAAAGATCTGATTGCAAAATATCTAAGATAAGATTCAAGTCCCATGGAGCCATGGGAAGAAGAAATGGGCAGGGTTGGAGGAGGACCCTTGCATAAATGTCTGCAACTCACAAAGCAATGTCAAGCAGCACTAGAAAAAGATGGACAGTTCTGAAACCTTCTTTGAGTTCCATTGATGGGCAGCAATACTTCTCCAAACCCCCAAAACTTATACTGGATAACCACCATGCCCAAGCCTCAGAGACTAGCATCTGTGGTGAATAACCTCCAATTCCAGATTGTGAAAGGGCATCTGTGTCCAACCACCAGAGAAGGGAGAGGTGAGTCTAAGGGGTGAGGCAAATGACTCTGAACAAGTTAAGGTGAGAACCATCTAATGTGAAGAGCTTGTCCAATGGGAGCTTCTCAAAGGAGGAGACAAGCTTCCCTAAGAGACACATGCACATGTGGACAGAAACCTTCTGTTTCCTGAGAAGCAGACTCACTAGTGACTGGATTGCCAGAATTTTTTCTGGAGGAAAATAAATCATCTTCATGGATGCGTTGAACAACAACCCTAGGAACAGCAATTTCTTAGATGGAGTCAGATTGGACTTTCTGAAATTCACAATCCACCCATGAGATATGAGTGTGTGATGCATCAGGTAGACATGAGTGATTGTCAAGGTAAGGGATAATCGTTACACCTAATAACTGTTTGTGACCCACGATTACCACCACAACTTTGGTAATTATTCGTGGGAAGACGAAGACGCCAAAGGGTAGGGTTCTGAATTGAAAGTGGGCAACTCATATCACAAACTGAAGGAAGGATTGATGAGGTTCACAGATAGGTATGTGTCAATAAGTATCCCGAATATCCAGAGAAACCAAAAATTCTCCTTGTTCTGTGCTCACTATCATGGATCGCAGGGACTGCATCTTGAATTTCTGGAATCATAAATGCACATTTAAGGATATGAGATTGAGTATCGGTCGTACTGAGCCATGCAGCTTTGGAACTACAAACTAGTTTGAGTAAAAACTTGTGATCTCTGACCAATCGGAACTGGGGTGACCCATATAAGGTTGGGAGACCTGTGGAAATGAATCTTCATATAGGAGGGCCTAGAAACTCTACTTTTTATCCTACAGAGAGGATAGTCTGATGCCAGGCATAAGAACAAGTTTGAGATTAATTTTTTTTTTAAAGAAGATGCGCAAACACCATAGGGTCCCCTACTGTATGTGGAAAGGTAATCTGTCATGTGGACAGTTACTCTGAATGGTCAATGGGAGGGCCAGGACTGATGACAGTTTTCTTTTCCACCCCTGGAGGAGGAAGACTACCCCCGAGACCCTTGATTCCATGACTTACTCGAGGTTTGAAGTGAGCAAATGGAAGGGCCAGAATAAGACCTATATTTGAGACAGAGGAAGAGGAAGGTAAAAAAGAAATCCTGTTCCCTGTGGATAGAACAATTACTCTGTCCAGCTCTGGCCCAAACAAAATATCTCCTGAAAAAGGAAGAGCTCTAAGGATCACGTAAGGGCCCCATACACCTACGCGATTTCTGGACGATTACACGATTTTCAACCAATCATAAGATGGATCTTGTGGAAATCGTGTCTTTTTTTAATAACATCCGATCCGATGCGCACTCCCGCTGTTCGTACAATCGGTTCTTATGATCATATGTGCAGCACCTATGGTCCATCATATCGTGTGCAGATCGTGCCATTTATTTTGTTCATGTGATCCAAAGTGTGGCATTTCAACTCATTTCAATGACTATTTCCTGATGAGCCTGTGAGACACAGGATCGATCTTACGACTGATCCTGTGCTTAGAAAAACAACAAATATGCTACAGGGACTGCCAGGGAGTCGTAGGGAAAACGTATCATTCATCTGATCTTATGCTGGTCTTTTAGGCGTATGGGCCCTATTAGATTCAGTGTCTGCCTTCCATGTCCACTGCCAAAAAGCCCTGCAAGCAGCAATGGCTGAAGTGGAAACTTTGTAACAGACCAGGCCTGCATCTATAGCAGCTTTCCCCGAAAAAGTACTGGACTGCTTGATGTGTTTAAAATGGGCTTAAGGGAAACTCATGCACTTACATAAGTTGACTTAAGAGTATACTCAAGCTTTTGATCAGGACCATTCCAGAATGAAGTATACTTGGCCAGAATAGTAGTCTTTTTAGACAACCAGGGATTCACCAAGGGGGGAGATTCCATGGTTGGTAGTAGGTAAAGAGAAATTAAATGTCTGTATATCTGGAACTTGCAAATTGGATGCATCCATGTTGTGGACATCAAGTCCTCTATAGAGAGGAAGGAAAAGTAACCAGTTTTCACTTTCTCTTGAAGAGAAATACCTCCAAATCTGGTGTGCAAACCTGATTAAGGCGTTAATACCTTGTATTTTAGCCACGTCATATTCTGTCACTGAAGAAAGATCGAGTTTTGATTCTTGTTTAGCAGGGGTGGTCTACCAGTCAGGGACAAAGAGTTAAAAATTAGCTATACTGTAGGTACGGCAAAGAGCCAACAGTCAAGTCAGCTTTTGTTTTTGTGTGTTTGGCTGACTGACTTCAAGATTGCATTACACCTGGTTTTAATCAGCCACAGAACCTGTTTAAAGGCATAGGCAGTATTCAATTAGTTTTGCACCCACAACAAATTTTCACATGCCGGACTTTTTGCCTACATGGCGTATTTTAGCCACGGAAACTTGTCATGTGTGTACCCACTATTTGGCCTATTCAATTCCAAAAGAAACGAAAATGGCGACACACAAAGTCAGAACAGGTGAAAAGTGGTGTCAGAATCAGCTAAATCAGCCTGAACTCCCCAAAAAGATGCAGAAACATTGGGGATTAATGTAGTAGTGCCCGATTAGTCCTAATAAAACTGTTTGGAGTACTTAAGTTCGCACAATTGCCACTAACTAGCATCTTTGCACAAGTGGTGAAGAATACTGGTGAAGAATACTGGCATAAAGCAGGATTTTTTGGAGCAAATAAGTAGTCCTGTGAAATTTGGGGTACCTGAAAATGGGTGCAAGCATCTTTTAATGTCTCTAAAGTGTAGTTTTAATAAAAGTGAAATTCCTCCCTCATAAAAGCACCTGCAATCCCAAAAACACTTGACCCCTTCTTAGAGCACCCCCTGATCCTTATTTAGCTAGTTTGCAAAGTTGTCCCCCCACTTTGTGCTTTTACGCCCCCAAATCCAAAGTACTTTTTTGGTGTGCTCTTAATTTTTTTCGTGATTTTTTTTTGCGCAGTTGTTCTTTGGGGGGCTGGTCCAGGGGTTTTGAGTGGTTTCCCCACCTTTGCACCCAAAAATAAAAAATGTGCACTTCTTTTGTCCTGCTATTCAGAGGCAAATCTTTTTTGCCTATTACATAGCATTGACTTTCCGCGTCCGCGAAAAGCGGATGGAATTGAATACGGAGATAAGTTTCCGACAGGTGAAAAGTCACAATCGCCGATACTTTTTCACGGATCTCGGCTTTTCGCTTCTAATCGAATACGATTTCTAATCGAAAACTGTTGTGTGTAATTCAATGTCAAGTGCAGCAATGGGTCAGTAGTAATTCACTACAGAGCTGGACTATTTCTGCAATCATGGAAGGTCCACTTTACACTGAGTTCCACATATGAATTTTATAATGCTCATTTTATTTAAAGCTAGTATTATATTAAAAGTTAACCATATAAAATTGACAACAGTTCTAGCATGAAGGGATAATGAAAAGGTGGATAAAACATACAAAACTTTGGAAATTACTTTAAATTACCTGAAAAATGTTTTTATTTCATTTTGACAGGCTGACAGTGACTCACTGGGCAAAATTTACTAAGTGGCGGGTTCTAAACCCTGACTGTTTGGTGGTGGCCTGACAGCAGGTTCTATTCTGTTCTAAACCCGGGGGTTAGGTGGCGGTTTTGCAGCAGTTTCTAAATGACAGCCGTGTTCTATTCTATTCTAAAATGTGTTTTGACTGCGGTTTGGAGGCGGTTTTGCTATCTTCAGATTTACTAATGCCAAAACCGCTGCAAAACTGCCGTCAAAACACATTTTAGAATAGAATAGAGCTGTCATTTAGAAACCACTGCAAAACCGCCACCAAACCCCCGGGGTTTAGAACAGAATAGAAACCACCGTCAAACCGCAACCAAACTGCCAGGGTTTAGAACCCACCGCTTAGTAAATTTTGCCCACTGTCTCTTTCTGATTGTGGGTTCTGGCGTCTGCTTCCTCCTTGTGGCTTCTGGTTGTCAGTCACAAGTTGCAATACCTCTCAAGTGGCTCCATCTCCCATGTTTGCAACATGATGTCATGTCGATACATGCCTGCGGGAGGCGGAGTAGTGCAACCAAACCTCCTTTGAACAACCGCACAGCTTTGTGCCTGTCAGAGGAGACAGTCAGTGTCCAGAACAGGTGGCATCGTATGAAGCAGCACCCTCCTCAGTATAGGTCCTGTCCTGACAGTGGTCTATCCAGCTTTGGGAGCCATATCAGAAGACAGGAAGAGCTGCGCTACCGCTGTTCTACAGGATGAGATGAACTCCCAGAATTTGATTCTTCTCAGTCAGAATCAAATTCTGGAGGATAATTGGAAGCCACCTCTTCGGAGATAATTTCCATTTGGACAGCTCATTTGAGCCGCTGGAGGAAGACTCCAGCAGTCTCTCCAGAGAAGACCTATATTAAAATCTAAACCGAGCACGCCAGACCTTGAACCCAATATGGTTCAGTCGTTTGAGAATGCTGTGACACAGAGTGACCATCAGAAGCACCTCAGACAATGGTCTACCTAAAGGCCCTGCTAGTGTTGGGATTGAAGATGAACCCAACAAAGCAAGACATTGCCCAACATGTCTGGAGGCCACTAACTGCTGAGACAACTCTGACATAACCCTAGCCAGTGTCGCCACCCAAGCCGGTATATACCACTGCAGCACTCAGAACCTCTGCCACACAGGACTAGCAAACTGCCCCCTGATTGACTTTGCATGTGGAAATTTTGTTTTACACTTGGCACAAGCAAAAACTTACCAGACAGTTATTTCCTTTACAGGGAGCGATCCTGCAGCACTACCCTTTCCAGACATGTTGTGAAAGGGTAGGGACACAATAGGAGTAATATTCAATCACACAGCTCACACGCAGTAAGGTTATGAATATAGTAGACAGAATAAAAGTGCAGCAAATTACATACAAAATTACAGTGCACTAGCAGCAGAACTCAAACATAAAGAGCAGATACTGACAATACCACAGAGTAATGAGAAGGTTAAGAAAAATACACCTTAAATCCCAGAAGAGAGTTAGATAGTACACAAAACTAACAATCTTGCTGAAAACAACAGGTCCCTTACTGGCGGGCTACCTTAACAGGCACATTGACTACTGAGTGTAATTAAACATGCTTTAAATGTATTAAAACATCCTTCCCATAAACCCACAATCCCAGTACCGTATAGGAGGAGTGGAGAGTAGAGGAAGAGCAATGGCTAGGCAAAGTGTCTTCATGGTGAATCTCCGCTTCAGTGAGGGCTGAGCCACATTGCTGCTGCTAATCAGGAGGGAATATAGGAGGGTATTCTGCAGGCAGATGCGAGCTGTGGAGTTGGACCAATCCCTCCCCCTATGGGCTCACAGGCAGGCCGCATGTCCAATGGGTACCAATCCTTCCCTGCGGAGGCTCCCAAAGCAGTCCCTGGACCCTGAGTGAGGGCTGCCAAGATGGGAGCCAATGCTAAGCCCGTCCGCAGCTCTAAGCCGGTATGTAATGCCTGTTTCCCTGCAGCCAAACTGGAATGGGGAAGTGGGGACAAAGCGTGACTTTACTAGCGTGTCCGCCGCCATTCCAACTCCAGTGTGTGGTGGAGCCGCAGTGTCAGTGAACATTGTGCTCAGGGACCCACACACAGAACTGTGCCAGCCAGGGTGGGTCTCACTGGATGCTTCCTTGATGCAGGCAGACTAACAGGAAATGCAAAAGAGGAAGAAAAAGAACTGGACAGCAGCCCTTGGAAAAAACACTCCAACGGACACTAAAACTAAACTGAGAACTGAGATCAGGTGGGGCATAGAGGGGGAGGAGCCAAGTTCAAATCAACTAAGATTTAAAGAGCTAGGCTCCGCACACCACCATCTAAACTCCATTGTCCCCCAGTGGATAAAGGAGAAATGGGGGGTGGATGGCAGGTCTAGGATAACAAGGAAGAAGAGACTGGATGGGGTACGAGTCGTGGGAAGGGCCCTGTCCTAACTCAGAAACACCTGAGGCTTCATCTGCTTTTTCTGGAGATGCCTCAGCTGCCTCTTCCACTTCCTCATCAGGGACATGACGCCTGCTTCATACATAGATTGGTAAATAAAGAAGAAATATGCAGATGTCGCAGTCACCGCTATATGTATTGAGATGCCCACCAGCGACTTTGCAAATCCAAGTGACTGCATGCAAAAACACAGCTTGGTTGCAGATCAGAGTATTATCAGACTTCTGAGCAATCCTATGGTCACACAGAATGGCTGTGGGAACTGAGACGTCAGAGCCACTTTCACTGTGTACGGAGTCATAGGAAGAGGTACGAACCAAAAATAGTCATAAACACGCCTATATTTGAGTCGCCACCCACTAACAGTTCCTGCCTGTCAATCGCTTTGCAAATAAATCCTCTCTGCAAACGACAAAATGAAACTTGATGCATGTGCACATTACCAATAATAACTCTGAGTAAACATCTCTGATTCAGGCCCTTAGTAAAAAGCTCACTCATAGGTCCAGGGACCTGGGCGTACCATAGGTGACATGGCCACTGTGCAGCGGATCACATACCGGACTTCCCCAAGGTGGCCGACTTTCAGTATTTTATGACAAATTACCTGTATTGGTTTCTGTATGTTTAATTTCTTGTAAAACAATAATACCAAAGTAGTGTGTGTGGTTTATGACAATTTGTATGTGTTTTGTGACAAATCAGATTACTAACTTTTAGTTCTAGCTTGAGTATTGGATGTGTTACACATATTTAACTTCATTATTAAATTGTCTTGCATGTGTGTGTACATGTAAGTGATATACATGCGATACTAAAATTGTCAATGTTTATAATGTAAACATTTGGCTAATATAAATGTTAAATGAAGGCAAGGGTAAATATGTTTCCATGCTCAAGTTTAATTTCTATAGCTATATAGACATGGATGCATTTTTACTATAACAAATAAAACATCGGATTATTCTTATCAATAATTCTGTTTCTTCGAGAGACTCCATGGCAGCCACACCTTGGGATATTGGACCTGTTCCCCTTAGTATAGACAGGAAGTTTTTTCTGAGACCGTCCCCTCACTGTTTATAGTTTAGCCCCTTCCTCTTGTCCCTTGTCTTTTTGAGTGTCCTTGTAATGGGTTTCTGGAAAAACACTCAAGGGAGGGTATCTATGGGCCACCATGGAGTCTCTTGAAGAAACAGAATTATCGGTAAAGGTGCATACACATGGTACGAGATCTATGAATGATATGAGCCTTAACGATATTGTTCAACGATAAATCATTCAGAATGTTCATTTCTATGCAGAATGTCTGCAAGCATTGTAGAACTTGGCCCACATTGCTTCGCAATATATCTTCCGTCTTCCCGGAAATCAATATGTCATTGAAGTAAGACCACATCATTATTCTGAGCTCTTAGGTGCACTATCACAGTCACTAATACCTTGGTGAACTCCCTTGGTAAAGTCAATAAACCATAGGGAAGACATGCAAACTGGAAATGTCTTCCTGCTAGGAAGTCCCCTTCCATAATGCCTGCTAGAATAGATTTTAGCGTCTCCATATTAAACTTTTGTTCAGTTCTTAGATCAAAGATGATCCTGAATTCTTCTTCTGATTTTTTTTTTTTTTTTTACCAGAAAGAGAGAATAGAACTGTTTTCCCTTACTACAGTAGGTACTGGTTTTACTGGTTGAAGGCTGATACATTTTGCAAAATTTCCTTCCATAGACACCTTTCCCACTCGTAATTGGCATTCTTGATAGTACAAATTTCAGGTTCCTTCTCAAACTCTTTTCGATATCCATTGAACACCACATCCAGTACCCATTAATCCTGAATATAATGAATCCATTGATTGACAAACTGCCTACTGCTATTTCTAAAGGGGCCCTATAATCATTGCTGTTTGGGATTGAATATACTAAAATTCTACCGAAAGGATTGTCTGGTCATTCCTATGTATAGTGACGACCGAGTCTGTAGGTTAGGGCCTGATTCAGCAAGGAACGCAGTTGCTTATACGCACGCAATTGGTCAATTGTTGTGTACTGTGCATGCGTTGCAGTGCGCAAACTAGCCACTGTGCTCGGGACTGCGATCGCAGAGGATACGCAGACCCATGACAGAGTGATTGACAGGAAGTGACATTTGTGGGTGGTGATGGGGGGGTAGCCGGGCGAACATAGGTGTGCCAGTGCGTTTCAACGCCGTTGCATAAATTAGCCACTGCGAAACCAGAAGCTGCCTGAGGACTTATAGCGTGCGCTGAAATAAGCAATTCCTGAGTGAGGTCAGGGCTTCATTAACTGTGCGTATGGGTCCGATGTTACAGATTGTTTCTCTATGTTGGGCAAGTATATGGATGTGAGTATGGGGAAGTGGGCATCCTTATGTCAGGCTGCAAGCGCAATGCGAATGAAAACATTTAAATATCACACCTGTTATTAGCAACTGCGTTGCGTGCATATAAGCAGAATAGCGATCCGTAGTGAATCAGACCCTTGAGGTGGGTACACACCTAACAGATATATCTGCAGATCGAGTGATCTGCAGATATATCTGCAGATGATGGTCGTTCATACACACTGAACAACTATCATCTGCATGCTACAGCGGGTCCCGGCAGCCGGAGTGCGGCCTAATCCTGGAAGGCTTGGCCACGCCCCCTTTGGGGGAACCCGCAAACATGGGGGGGCGCTGTGTGCCCCAGCCTGGCGCACAGCCAATAGGGGGTGCGATCAGGGTGATCGCTCCCCCCTTTGGCATAGGAAACTGTTCGGGCTGCTGCTTTAGCAGCCTCGGACAGTCTCCCAGTGCAGCCCAGCACACAGCAGCATGTGCTGGGCTGCTGTGGATGGGGAGCTGTGCCGGACCCGAGTAAGAAGTACCCGCTCGCGGCTCCCCCCCTCTCTCTGCACCCGTCTACGGGTGATCGGCTGATCGCCCGTACACACTTGCCGATGGACAGATATGTCTGCAGATATATCTGCTCATTGGTTGTGCAGCACAGCCAATGCGATATGTCTGTGAACGACGTTGTTCACAGACATATCAACTATACACACTGGCCGACGGGGGCACGATATATTGGCCGATCAATTGATCGGCCAATATATAGGCCAGTGTGTACCCAGCATTAGTCTCTCTCCATTGTTGTTTTAATGACAGAAACAGGTATCTATTCCACTTATCCGGAGGTAATTGATAAGATTTACCTCCCGTCACCCTTTGAGTGAGTCTAATTCACTTTTAGATATATGAAGTTAAAAACTCTTCTTTAGATACAAAAGACTTTTATTTTTTTTGTTTATCCAGCTCATTAACTCTTGAAGCTGGTTAGGCTGCTGAGCAATTATAGGCGTGGGACTCTTCAGAGCACAATGCTCACCAAATACCATCCCTTGTTTGGAATGGTTTATCACAGGCAGCATACAGGCACTTTTAATGCTTTTCCTTATTCAGTTTCTTCTAGTTCCAACTAAAACCTAAATGTGTATAAATGCCCACAAAAGGGACTTACCTTGGCTGGGCACTATTTGGCTGTAGGGGAGAAGGCTCTACATTCATTTTGTGGCACACCTGTAGACTTCCAATGCCCTGGATCCTCTGAAAAGGTGTAAAGGAGACAGACACCTGCTTCCGGTGTGCAGAGCCATATTATAGCCCTATAACCTTAGCTCTGGGTGCACTCCTGCACATGCTGCTGGTCTGGCATGTCATCAGGTCACGTCTGTGCACAACGCCTTGGCTATTGAGAGAGGGTATAAGCTGCCAGACCCCTGGAGACTTCCCCGGGCAAAAGCGCATGCATCACTGATGCTCCGGGTTCAAGATATCGGCACCAGTGCCCACCAGCCTTCGTGCTGTCCCTCTGGGGAGCCACCCCATCTCAGACTGCAGTGCTATGGGCGCACTGGGCAAAGCAAGAGTAAGTCCCATTCTATATAAAATAACAAACTTCCCTACTCTGCCTCTATACTGCTAGGAGACAGGAAAAAAAGACATGACAAGAGGAAGGGGCTGGACTATATACAGTGAGGGGGCAGTCCCTGAAAAAACTTCCTGTCTATACTAAGGGAAACAGGTCCTATATCCCAAGTTGTGGCTGCAATGGAGGAACGAAAAAGAAAAAAAAGCAATTAAGAGTACTGTAGCAGTTCCACAAGATGCTATGAAAATAAGTAATGTGTATGTTTGACAATCACCTTATCAATTAAAGACTTAAATGGCTCAATTAGAAGTTATATATAGATAGGGGAAGAGGGAGGTAGGGAAGGATTGATTGCAGAGGAATATTTTGGTTGGGTAAGAAAGATCATTATAAAGCAATAAAGATAGAAGGTGCACCCTAGGAGTAAATTGTATATATATATATATACTCCTATAGAATTAACAACCTATAAAAAATAAATTTTATTGATATTCATTAAATAAAAAAGGAGGAAAAGAGAAAAAAATGTCCAAAAACACCTATCAGGTTTGAACAATACAAACAAACAAACAATTCTCCAATTCGTAGGAGATACACTGCAATGTTACTGCAATTGGTGTTGTGTATTTTTTGTCAATACCTATGGAAAAAATATATCGTGTTCATATCTTTCAAAAATCACAAGGCAGGACTTTTGGTATTAAAATATACAATATCGATGTAATCGGCAATCATATCAATAAAATGAATATCGATAAAATTTATTTTTTATAGCTTGTTAATTCTCTGATATATTCAATTAAAAGTTAATAAGCTAATTTTAATTTAAAATTGGTGCCCCATGTAGTCACTTATACCCCTTTTCCACTGCTGAAATAATCCAGTTTATTGTCGGGTCTACCTAGGTTGCCGCTCAGTGGAAAAGGGTCCCTGAAAAATAACCCGGGTCAAGTGACCCGAGAATCCAAACCGGGTAGCTACCAGGGTCAGACCCAGGATGGACCCTGGTAATGGTGCAGTGTAACCAAGCATTATCCGACCTGGGTCATGCCTAAAATGAGCTGATTGGTGGTTGTGGAGCAGTCACTTCCCACTTTTTATAACCTCACAAGTTTAGCAGGGCAGTCCCGGGTTCAGTGTGAACGGGGCTGACCTGGGAATAGCCCAGATCGAAGGCGCAGTGTAAACGGGGTCTGACCTTGGTTGGAACCATGTCCAAAAACCAAGGTCAGACCCGGGTTTTTGGTGTAAATACCCCTTTGGTGTAAAAGGGGTATTAGTATGCTGCACTAGCATTGCAAAGATCAGCGTTGTTGCTGTAGAATAGCGTTGATTTAAGTTTCTGAATGTGTGTGCGACTTCATCCATCATTTCAAGTTATACCATGTATTTGTGCAGATGAGGAAATATCTGGAAGTTCTCATTTGTATATCCATGTAAGTGCGTTGACGTTTGAAGACATACCAACTCAGTAAGTAATAGGCACATTCTGACAAGATTTCTATAGTGGATGCTACAGAAATGGTGAGATGTATCAAATCTTCTAAATTGAAAGTGTAGACGTTGGCCTTAACAACCAATCAGTACTAGCTATCATCTATCACACAAGTTCTCAAACTCGGTCCTCAGGACCCCAAACGGTTCAAGTCTCCTCACAAAATCACAAGTGAAATAATTCGCTCCACTTGTGGATCTTTTAAAATGTGTTAGTAAGGACTACACCTGTTCATCTGGTGGGTGACCTGGAAAACGTCACCTGTGTGGGGTCCTGAGGACAGAGTTTGAGAACCACTGAATCAAATACATTTCACAAAATGATTGGTAGAAGCTGATTGGTTGCTAAGGGTAATTTCTACAACTGTCCTATTTAGAAGGTTGATACATCTCCCCTGGAATAGAGACAGGAGGGTAAATTTACTAAGATGTGAGTTCTATTTAAGAAGTGATGTTGCCCATAGCAACCAATCAGATTCCAGGTATTATCTTCTAGAAGGTGCTAGATAAATGAGAAGTAGAATCTGATTGGTTGCTATTGGCAACATCACTTCTTAAATAGAACTCCCATCTTAGTAAATTTACCCCTGGATGTGAGTAAAAAAAAGTAGTAAGTTGTGCGACACCAATACAGTGGGCTTATAAATCGGAGGACATTGTACTCTATGAACTGAAGTTTTCAGTGATGTGTACAGGTCACAGGGGATTTTGCATTATTATTTTCAGAGACGCAAGCTGTTGCGACCGCTTTAGCATACAGTATTTTGAAGTTGTCACGACTTTAAGCTAATGTCAGTACACAACCTTCCCTGGTGTACAAGTGTGTGTCTGAATGAGAGCAAGGCCAGGGACACCCACTTTGTCTTCAGAAGTGACAATCCTGCTTGGTGTGTCTTTAGACCTTACCATCAGAAGCATCATCGAAACTTGCATCAGCCCCATGCTAGGTGCAGATTCTCCAACAGAGAATGGCCTCCAATGCAATTAAGCGTCTGAGGGCCTGATTCAGAGATGTATGCTAACCAGATGGTGAGCGCACATCTCCGATGGTAAGTGGTCTGCGCTTGCACAAGATCAGTTTTGCGCATATGCAGAAAAGGCTCTGCGATACCGCACGAGGGACCTCATTCAGACCCACTCGCTCGATCCGTATGCAAATTTGGGAAGGCAGGCGATCGCACAAGGCATTAGCACACCCACTACGTGTTGGCGTGTGATCGCTTTGTGTATGCAGACGCCCACTTGCGCACGTCATCTCCAGGAAGTGTATGCAGTCATCAGTAACATCAAGTACCATCGGATGCAATCACATCGCTTGTGGCTGACCATACTCTACCGCAGGCACTGCGAGCACTTCAGTGTAAAAACCAGCCAGGTGACATGTACTATGACGCTGGCTCTAAATTATGCACGCCTCTGAAATGCCGCTGAGATGCTCAGGCACGCCTGCGTTCGCACCTCCACTCCCCCGTTTTTAATGGCCAGCCTATGTCACCACCCAGAAACGGCTTTGCCAGTCACTCACTCTGCTGGACAGTCTATGCAAAGCAAGCGAACGCTTCACGATCTCGCGCACTGGTTCGCGTACTGCGATGCATATGCACATATGCATATGCCGCTGGTGTGCGGCTTTGCAATGCCGTCCATCTTTGATTTAGGCCCCGACTTTGCAAACCAGTCATACCCACAATACTCTCATAACATGCTTATAAGATGATACATATTCGTGTATCTGAGTAGCCACCTCCCCGTTCCCGCACAGAAACACCCAATAGTGACTTAATCACTACTTTGCCTCTCTGCATTCACATTCTGGGACGCATGCACCGTGCAACTTTTTAGCGACTTAGACATATGCGCAGTTGAAATACATTGACCATTTGTGTGAATATCAGTATTGCGTGCGACTCAGAATCAGGCGCATAAATATATGTTTTCATTGCTGAAATGGATGGTAGTCTATTGTACATGACAACTACTTGACAGTAAAAATGTTATCAATGCAATATAAAAGCTGAAATTAGGCAGAGATTGTTTTTTATGTTAAGTAAATCCTAAGATCTATAGCCATATATTTACTTTCAAAACAACATTTTCATTACTCAAATAAAAATGTACAGTCACAAATGCAGACAACAATATTACGTTATACCTTCCACATAGCATGTAATGTAGCAGTCCTATTGTTCAGTGATTTGTTTTTTATCTTTTTGTGGAATGATTGTCATATCAAAAGGTCTAAAATATTCCAGCATGGACTGCGTGTCCTTCATACTTAGGCCGTACTCTTCTGCTATTCTCTCTTCCGTCCAAGATTTTGGGGATTGTTTGTAATTGTGCAAAATTGTCAAAGCCTCAACAAAAGCAATGTTTCCTTTCTGAACTCTGTCCACATCAATTCCATAAGCCACATTCTTCAGTACCTGCTTTGGAAGCCTGAACTCTCCTTGCTCATTTACCTGAACTTCATGTTTTACCTTTTTTAAAACAAGGAGGAAAACATGTTAAATGTTAGCAAGAAATTCAATAATAGCAAGAATCATTAAATCACATAATCAGCCACTGATGTTTCCATTTTAGCTTAATGCCAACCAAATCTGTAGTATACTATTTCTTTATAAAGCACCATATTCCTCAGCACTGTCCAGATTAAGCAGTACATAAAAGAGACAAGAGTTGCTCAACCCACAAATTACATTAAAACTTAGCCAACATTAAATAATATGAGATATGGTAAGAACTTACCCTTGTTATCTCTATTTCTACGAAGTCCATAGGGTTCCACAGGATACCTTGGGGTATAGGTGTGACGTCAGTCGCAGGGCACCAAAGAGTTAAGCTTTCAGCCTCCCAGGATGCACTAGGTCCCCCTCCTATACCCCGCCCCCGGGCCAAGGCACCTCAGTTAGTTACCAAGCCATAGGCCGGAGGAGGAGAAGGAAGAGAGAGAGAACAAAGATCTGGACACATACAAGAATCACATTCTCACCAGAGGGAGACGGAAAACCGGTGACCAGAGCAAAGCCCATCTGCAGCACAGGTGCGACAGGGCGGGAGTCCTGTGGAACCCTATGGACTTCGTAGAAATAGAGATAACAAGGGTAAGTTCTTACCATATCTCATATTTTCTACTTCAGGGTCCATAGGGTATCCACAGGATACCTTGGGGATGTCCCAAAGCAGTATCCTTTAAGGGTGGGGACGCTCCTGTGCAGAAAGGAGAATCCGCCGCCCGAAGGAAGCATCCTGAGAGGCGAAGGTGTCAAACCTGTAATACCTCACGAAGGTATGGACAGAAGACCACGTAGCAGCCTTGCAGATCTGAACTGCCGAGGCACCACGTCGAGCTGCCCACGAAGGACCCACAGACCTAGTGGAATGAGCCTTCAGAGAAGGAGGGACCGGTAGGCCTTCATGAAGATAAGCTTCAGAAATAGCCATACGGATCCAGGCTGCCAAAGTTTGCTTTGAAGCAGGCCAACCCTTTTTACAGAAGCCATAGAGGACAACAAAGCGTCCGACTTCCTAAACAAAGAAGTGCGGTCAACATAAGTCCTTAAGGCCCGCACAACATCCAAAGAGGCCTCACCCACGGAAAGACCCGGTGAGTTAAAGGCCGGAACAACTATTTCCTCGTTAACATGAAACTGGGAAACAACTTTGGGAAGAAACTCGGGCCGAGTGCGGAGCACTGCCCTGTTCCCATGAAAAACCAAGAAAGGGGGTCTACAAGAAAGAGCCCCTAACTCAGAAACACGTCTGGCTGAAGCAACGGCCAGAAGGAAAACAGTCTTAGCTGTTAGCCATTTAATATCCACTGAGCCCAGTGGTTCAAACGGCGGTCCTTGGAGAGCCCTCAGGACCACAGCCAAATCCCAAGGCGCCACAGGTGGAACAAAGGGCGGCTGAATACGGAGAACACCTTGCATAAAGGTGCGCACATCCGGGATTGTAGCAATCCTACGGTGAAACCAGACAGATAGGGCCGAAACCTGTACCTTCAAAGAAGCAAGGCGAAGCCCATGATCTAGTCCCGCTTGCAGGAAGGCGAGAATCCGAGACAGACGAAACTCCCGCGGTGCATAACCTCTCGGTCGACACCACTGGAAGAACGTATGCCACACGCGATGGTATATCCTCGCGGAAGACGGTTTCCGAGCTCGTAACATGGTACGCACCACAGAGCTGGCAAACCCCCAGGACCTCAGCATGGCCGTCTCAACAGCCACGCCGCCAAAGACAGCCGAGTCAGGTCCGGGTGAAGACAAGGACCCTGAGACAGAAGGTCCGGTCGTAGCGGCAACCGCAGAGGACTGTCCACGGACAGACCCTGAAGGTCAGAGAACCAGTGCCGTCTGGGCCACGCGGGAGCTATCAACAGGAGCGTCCCTCCTTCCTGTTTGAATTTCCGGATTACCCGTGGAAGAAGGGAGACCGGAGGGAACAGGTATGCGAACCTGAACGTCCACCGGACGGACAGAGCATCCACCAGAGACGCCCCTTCGTCTCTTGTGCGAGACCGGTACACCGGCAACTTGTTGTTGTGCCGGGACGCCATGAGGTCGATTTCTGGAAGACCCCACCTGTCCACCAGTAGTTGAAAAACGTCCGGGTGCAGGGACCATTCCCCTGGATGATCGTCCTGGCGACTTAGAAAGTCCGCCTCCCAATTTAGCACTCCCGGGATGAAGACCGCTGATATGGCCGGAAGATTGCGCTCCGCCCAAACCAGGATCCGAGAGACCTCTACGAGAGCCGCCCGACTGCGAGTTCCTCCTTGCCTGTTTATGTAGGCCACGGTGGTAGCATTGTCCGACTGGACCTGCACCGGGTGACCCTGGAGAAACCGCTGTGCCTGCAGGAGAGCATTGAAGACCGCACGGAGTTCCAAGATATTTATTGGAAGCTCCGCTTCTGTCGGTGTCCACCTGCCCTGGAACAAGTGTGGACCCGAAACTGCTCCCCAGCCCCGAAGACTGGCGTCCGTTGTCAACAGGACCCAATTTGGAACCCAGAACGGACGTCCCTTGTTGAGGTGGGTCGTCTTTAACCACCACGCAAGGGACAGGCGAACCTCCGGGGTGAGCACAATCGTCTGGAACTTCAGAGACTGAGGCAGCCCGTTCCACTAGGACAGGATCAGGTGCTGCAGAGGTCTGGAGTGAAACTGGGCGTATTCCACCATGTCGAACACCGACACCATGGAGCCCAGTAACCTCATCGCCGAGTGTAAGGACACCCGGCGGCTGTGCAGACAACTGCGCACCCCTGACTGTAAAGCAGAGATCTTGTCCTCCGTCACGAAGATCCTTTGCTGTCCCGAGTCCAATAAGGCTCCAAGATGCAGAATCCTCCGAGACGGGATTAGAGTGGACTTCTGCCAGTTGATTAGCCAGCCGTGCCGTTGCAGCAGTGCAATGGTCAGGTCCAAGTGGTGTAACAGGAGCTCTGGAGATCCTGCCACCAATAACAGGTCGTCCAAGTACGGCAACATGCGGACTCCTTGCAGCCGCAGAGAAGCCGCCATGACCGCCATAGCGTCCTGTATGTCCAATGACACCATGTAGTCCCCAGGTTCCAGCGCCAGAATGATGGACCGTAGGGTCTCCATCCGAAACTTCGGGACCCGCAAAGACTTGTTGAGTGCTTTGAGGTTGAGAATCGGACGATATGACCCATTGGGTTTCTGTACCAAAAATAGATTTGAATAGAAACCCTGGCCCCTCTGGGAGAATGGAACAGGCACTATAACTCCAGCCTGGAGCATAGTGTGCAATACCTTCCGCAGCTCCGTAGCCTTGTTCCGGTCTGATGGTAGACCCGTGGTGAAGAATCGAGCCGGGGGTCTGTGCCGGAAGGAGAGGGCGTACCCGTGAGAGACCACCTCCAGAACCCAAGTGTCTGTCGTAGTGAACGACCAACACCGGGAGAACTGCAGCAGGCGGCCTCCCACCCTGGGATCCCCCAAGGGGAGACCCGGACCGTCAGGCCGCAGGCTTGTCATCTGGCTTGGGGGCCGGACGTCTGGTACTCCATGCCTGTTTCCGGGGCTTGACCGATTTCTTAGGGCCAGCCTGTCGAGGAAACGACTGTGGTTTGGGCCTGCCCTGGGCCCTAGATGACCGAAAGGACGATGGTCCAGAACCAGAAGGAGCAGCGGCCGACGGGAGACAAGCAGATTTGGCTGCCGCCAGCGTGGCCACAATCTTATCCAGATCCGGACCGAAGAGAACTTCTCCGGTAAACGGCAACGCTTCCAGACCTTTCTTGGATCTGCGTCCGCCTTCCAGGATCGCAGCCACAAGGTGCGACGAGCAGCTACCGCTGCTGAAGAAATTCTAGACACCAGAGTACTAATGTCTAGAGCCGCCTCGTTGATGTAGGTGGCCGAATCACGGAGATTGCCAAACAACTCCGCTTGTTCGGCCGGACAGTCGGATTCAAAAGAAGCCTCTAATGAATCCGCCCAGCGCTCTATCGCTCTGGCAACCCAGCAAATGGCCATAGCCGGCCGTGCTGCCCCCCCTGCAAGGGAATAAGCGGACTTCAGGCAGATTTCTACCTTGCGGTCCGTAGCATCCTTAAGGGAGGACATGGATGGCATCGGCAATGTGGCACTACGGACAAGACGGGTCACGTGAGAATCCACCTGTGGAGGGGATTCACACTTAGCAAAATAATTATCCGCGAACGGATAAGCCACCGCCAGGCGTCTCTGCGGCTGGTATCTTTTGCCAGGTTGTTTCCACGCCTCCTCTAAATGGTCCACCAACTGACCCGAAAGAGGAAAGACTGTGGCATCGCCCTTCACATCTTTGAAAAAGGCATACTTAGATTTAGCCGCTGGGGGAACTTCGTCCTCAATCACCAAGGCTGTGCGGACCGCCCGAATAAGTCCAGGAATATATACTTTGGACTTAGCATCAGCGTCCTTAGTATGGAAAGGTTCCTGATCGTAAGGATCCAGAATCTCCCCATCATCAGACGTCCCTTCGTCATCCTCATAAGGAGCGGACAGAGACGCCACCGGCCTTTTATGAGGCCGCATCACAGACTCCCCTTGCAACACATCCGACAAGTGCTGTAAAGAACTCGTCAGGGAGTTAACCCACGCTGGCTCCTGAGAACCCGGGAGCGGGGAAATAGGGAGACTGTGGGGTACCACCAATTGTCGTGGGAACCCCTGCATGGGTGACGACACCACAGACTGCTGGGACAAACCCATCGGAGTAAACGCGGGCTGCGGAGCTAACTGGCCCACTAAAGCTGTTAACGCCTGAGCGAAACAAGCCCAGGGCGGCTCCTGTACCGGTGCTGTAACCGTAATAGGCCGCGCCATGGACAAACACTGCCGGCAAAGGCCCTCCGCGCTACCCTCCCCCTCCGCTAACGGTACTTTGCACGTGGTACACTGTAGCCGGAGGGGAAAATCACTTTCAGACATGATGGCACCACGTATGTGACCTCTCTCACCAATTAAGTATTAAATAGGCGAGAGACCACCCTGCAGCACCGCACCGCAAGGGCTTTAGCAGAAAGAACAGGGACAGTAATAAAGCTGACAGTTTAGAGAAGAATAGTTACAGGCAGCGCTAGCACAGTCACATACAATGCAGAGAAATAACAATTCCTGCACTAACAGCGCTGATCACTCAACTACACAGACACAGGGCCTGGTAGGACACAGCGCTGCATACACAGACCTGAGCCACAGCGGAGGAGAGGTATGCGGGGGGACCCAGACCACGATGCTTCCTTCCAGACTTCCAGCAGCGTTCACCATGCGAGAGAAGATGGCCGCCGAGGAGCAGAGAGAAGCTGGCCTGGGGGAGGAGCGCTGACACAGGACCAGTCAGCACAGTGCAGAGAGGGCTGTGTGCAGCGGGGGAGGCGCCGGCTGTGAGACAGGGAAGGCGCGCTCCCCTGGCATGCATTTAACCCCTGGGACGCCGCAGCGCTACCGCTCTGCTGCGGTCCGCTGTCCCAGGGGGTAGTGGAAGCGCAGGTTGGTCGCCTGGCTCCACGCTGCAGCCAGTCCCCAGGGAGCCCCCTGCCTGGGGACTTAGGACCATGTGATCAGCGGGGACCCACCGCGGGACCCCGCTGCTTACCTCTGTCCCCCTTGAATCCGGCCATGGTCCGGAGCATCTGGGGTCACCGCTAGCTGTGACCCCAGACGCCCACCAGCATCCCCGGATCAGTACCGGCGTTCTGGTACCGGCGGGGTGTAGGGAAGACAGCATGGACGTCAGGACTGACTGTCCATGCTGTTCATCCAGATGTGCAGCCACAGCTGCATGAAGAAAAAGCTTCAGGGGCTCTTCTAGCCCCCACTCCAACAGGTGCACCCGACTCCGGCCGGGCACCAAACTAAACTGAGGTGCCTTGGCCCGGGGGCGGGGTATAGGAGGGGGACCTAGTGCATCCTGGGAGGCTGAAAGCTTAACTCTTTGGTGCCCTGCGACTGACG
The DNA here is from genome assembly GCA_031769625.1 of Taudactylus pleione. Classification (NCBI taxonomy): domain Eukaryota; kingdom Metazoa; phylum Chordata; class Amphibia; order Anura; family Myobatrachidae; genus Taudactylus; species Taudactylus pleione. Next base: position 31,641,030 of record JAUIMM010000014.1, read on the forward strand.
TCACACCTATACCCAAAGGTATCCTGTGGATACCCTATGGACCCTGAAGTAGAAAAAATACTACGTCACTTTAACACAACATTTAGTCTATTCTGGTTGTTATTGTGCTGTGTTATAGCTTTTCATTATCTTATGACAAACCTGCACACAGGTCCGTTATGTTCGACAAGAAAATGTAAAATAGTTATGTTGATAGTGACCACATTGACACTGATAAAATATCAACATGGTCAGAATATCGACAATGTTGTTTTCAGGTAAATCTATCCCTAGCCACTGAACCTAAAGGTAATCCTAACCATAATGCTAATCCGGGTTGGGCACGGCATCCCGATGGTCAGAATGCCAACAGCAGGATCCTGATAGTAAAAATGCCGGTGAATCTCGGTAAATATTTTCACGCTACCCTAAAGCTGGGTATACACTAGACGATATATTGGACGATTTGTGGTTTTTGGACAAATCGTCCACATCACCTATCGTGTAAGTACCATTGTGTGCTCCCGCACGTCGTTCGTTGCATCTTCAGATCTGCCTGCAGTGAAGGCCAACTGAAGATCTGGCGGCCGATATATCGGGCATTCGTGACCAGATCGCGCAGTGTGTATGGACAGCCCAATATATTGACCAGTCGCATCTGCCGTAGTCTAGGGTGTACCCAGCTTTACCTTAATCATAATCCACCCCTCCCGCAGCCTAACCCTGACCTTCCCATCCTGCAGACATACTCTAAACCTCCCCCTTATACTTTCCGTTAGAAGTTGTCGGCATTCTAACCCGTCGGGATCCTGCCGGCAGTATTGTGAGCGTCGGGATTCTGACTATCGGGATGCCGAGTACATCCCACTAATCTTAATAACATGTTGACAAAGTTAACATTTCATATGTCGATATTCTATCAATAGCGACAATTCCAGGTGTCGACATTTTAACCATGTTGACATCATAACTGTCTACACTATGTTAATGCACACCATGCAGACCCCCCTACACAGCAACATTACCATACTCAGTGCTGTAAGATCTACTTGTTAGTTTATGTATAGAAAAACTGTAACTACTGAATAGACCCAATACGTTAGGTATACTTAAACTCATATCTGATAATGTACCCAACCCATCCCTGCATAAAAATGGATTTATCATTCAATACAGCATTAAATTCACTTACAACATAGTCACATCACTTAAACCAAGCACAAATTCTATTAACCTGGCCTTACAGTCAAAAAAGGCAAATTCATATTATACACTACCACTAGAAGCCCTTTAAACTTTTCAAATTAGGCACAAACATCTCACTAAACCATGATCTAATTGCATGATTTAAGAGGCAGATTCAATTATGTGCGGAAGACACAAGAGAGGGTCAACGCCAGGAGGCAGAGTCTGCTTGCAGCTTATAAAAGGTGTAGGCAGAATCTGCTTGCCACAATAGGTGGAAAAATGTGGAGCAACTGAATCATCCCCTAGCAATGATAAATATCTAAGTGATCGGTATGAAATACTGACAGGAGAAGCCCGACAGTAGGAGATCCCGACGCTGGCTGGTAAGTACCCTAACCCTCCCCTCTCCCCCATAACCCTCCCTTAGGGGTGCCTAACCCTAAAACTACTGGGGCGGTGCCTAACCCTAAGACCCCCCCCGGGGGTGCTTAAACCTAACCCCCCCCTTCCTGCACCCTAAACCCAACCTACCCCCTGGGGTGCCTAACCCTAACCCTCCCCCCTAGGTGTGCCTAACCCTAATCTCCCCCCCAGAAAAACCCAACCCTAACCCCGCTAAACACTCCCTAAACCTAACCCTCCCTCCCCCACGGCTAACGCTAAGGACGCCCCTGACTTGCCTCATTCGAGCTGTAGTCCTTCTGCATTCCAGCGTCGGTCGGTTTGTGACGCCTATCTTAAGTTCCCCGTCGCGCTGCTCCTGTCGGGATATAGACCGGCGGCATTTAGTCTGCTGGTCTATAAACTGCATCCCATATTTAATCCTACATCTGATGCACTCCATTAATTTTATAAAGAGCAATGCGGGCGATGTGCTGTCGGAACTGCATGGGGACTCATAATAGCTGCACTGCATTGTGACAGCAACATTGCTCATTTTACCCCCATAGCAGTGCAAAATATAATGAATGATGTTGGACCACCATAAGGAAGGATGAGGCAACCCAACATTGGGGATAATTAAAAATGCCCCTCATGTCTGTAAACTTGCATTGATTATAGAAATAAGCCTTTTCCTGCGCGCTTTTTCTTCTGGATGGAAAGACCCTGCATAAAAAGCCCTATAGTAGTCAAGTTATTTTTTCAGCAGCTGTGTAAATGGTTGTATGGCAGATTTATTTAATTTTTTATTACCAGTTATTTATATAGTACACACATATTACACCGCACTTTACACAGAATATTTAAATCTTCACATCAGTCCCTACACCAGTGGAGCTTACAATCTATACTCCCTACCACAAGAACACACATACACATTAGAGTACATTTCTGTCAGAAGACAATTAACCAACCAGTATGTTTTTGGAGAATGGGAGAAAATCGGAGCACTTTGAGGAAACCCTCGCAGACAGGAGAAGAACATACAAACTCCACAAATACAGAAATAAACTTCTTTTTGCATAAGCCGTTTTACTGGTGGCCCTAAAAACTAACAGCCCTCAAGGCCAAAATCACCAATGCATAGAATGCAGCTCATGCAGTAAAAGTGCATATGTGCCTCTCACTTCATTAAAGCTCCATAGAACCTCTTAATTCTGTTCCGAGTCACAACAGCTGCATTAACAGACTTCAGGGTGAAGAGAAAACCTTTATGAGACTTTGGCGGAGATGCATCAAGCCTTCTAAAGAGAAGTTGCCCATAACAACCAAACAGCTTTTACCTATCATTTTAGAATGTACTTGATAAATGCTAGTTAGAAGCAGACAGGTTGCTATGGGCAACTTCTCCACTCTTTAGAAAGTGTGAGACATTTCCTTCATGGTGTCAAAATTTGCACATGACGGGGCTGATTCTAAGTCACACGCAAAGTGTAGTTGTAAGTGCAGGCAGCTGTGGGAGTCTGATTTACTACCTTACGCTAATGTAAGAATCCATAGGGCTAATCCAATGCTTCCCAAACTGGGGGCACTGGCAGAGGTGTCATGGGTTGGTGTTCCAGGACTAAATCAAATTACTTATGGTCAATGTGATAAGCAAAAGCAGTGCTAGTGGCTTTCAAGCATGAAATATATGAGCAAACAGAAGCACAACTCAGTGCACCACCATATAACTGAACCTAGGGATAACAGGCAAGCACAATTCACTTAGGGGTAAATTTACTAAAGTGAGAGTTTTCAGAAGTCAGTTTAAAAAGTGATGTTGCCCATAGCAACCAGTCAGATTCTAAATATTATCTTCCAGAAGGAGCTAGTTAAAATGTTAAGTAGAATCTGATAGGTTGCTATGGGCAACGTCACTTTTTAAACTCACTTCTAAAAACTTTCACTTTAGTAAATTTACCCCTTAGTTGAATAATTTTTGCTGAATTTCTCAATTAAGAAACCTATCGCCTAGGGTTGCTGTGACAAAATTGCTGATACTCCAGAGTGCTGTGATATAAGAAAGTTTGGGAACCACTGGCTTAATGCATGGATCGGTGCGTCTGTAAACGGGAAGCTGCACCGCCCCTTGATTTTACACCAGTTGCCGCAACAGTCATCATTAGTATATGCACTTGCACCAGCCCCATGCTAAGTGCAAAAGTTCCATAAGTAAAAAGGATTCCCTTCTCTGTACATAGGACACAGAATCGCACCAAGCTTTACATGCACTCCCATGACACTGCCACAAGACGGGGCGATTCCGTGCACTCGCATAGTCACCGCACAGAAATGCCCAGTTTCACAAACAAATTTGAGCACGTTCGGTCTGACTCAAAACAGTACAGACATACGCAGATGCATAAATTCACGTCTGTGCATGCGCTGTAACAAAAGATCACAATTTGTATCCATACAGAGATCCTCCGAAATAGGCCACAAGTGTTATATCAACATGCTGACAATGATCAGATCAAAATCATATTATGCATTACTAGCTGTAATGCCCACCCTTTATTTATTTTTATATATTTTATTTAATTTGGTCTCCAACCTCCCTCTCTTCATCTCTCCCCAATATTTTCTCCCCACCTCTCTCCTCTTAGTAACTGTCATGGCATTCCAACGTAATGACAGTTTTTATCTGCATCAATTTTATTCGTAAATAGTGAGAGGCCCATTGGCTGGTTGTCTAGCAATTGGGACTCTAATCATTATGCACTACAGCTATCATGACTGTACACAATTTCTCAGTACACACTTCTCTGTGGGCTGTCTCTCACTGGGGTACTGTAATTTAAATCGGCAATGAGTCAAACTAGACTGCTGGTGATAGCTTCAGACTCTCATGTGCTTCCTTGCCCTAGGATACAGTTATATAGATCTGCTTTTGTGTTTTGACCACTGCTTGTTTTTGCCGCCTGCCTTGACTTCACTTTTGTTTTAATTCTGCCTCATCCCTTTTTGTACGGGATGTAGTCATTATGTCAACATTTACAATGTCGATATGCATGTCGACATTGTTAAAATGTTGACATTGAACATACCAGCATGTGAAATGTCGACATTCTGCACGGACTGGCAGTGGAGGGTTAGACACTAGGTGGAGGGGTTAGGATTAGCCATATACTCACCACCGGAAGTCCTTATCAGCTGACTGCTGGACCAGGAAGACACTGCCAGAGCCGCCGGACCAGTCACCACTAGACCACCAGGGATGTTTTGTTGACATTCTAATCATGTTAACATTTCATCAGTGTCAATATGGCGAATGTTGACGTGGTAAATGTTGACATGCCAAGTATGTCGACACGTTGCATGTTGACAGGTCAACATTCTCATGTCCACAAAATATATCACACCTTTTTTGTACATTGTTATACAGTTATCTTAACTGTTTCCCTGATATTTAATATCTGCAAGATCAGATTGTTCTGGAAATACTCTATTTGTTTATGTGAAAAATATGTGCATTTTACTTCTGTTTAGAAGTGTGTTAATATTATCAGGTTGTAATTACAGTCACCCATTAACTACTTTGAGATCTAGTACATTACCATCGATACCATGTATATATTGTTTTATACTGACATTAAGTATAGGAATACTGTCTAACCTTTAGCAGTCCTGTTATACCAGAATATGCATTAGCTTTAACAAGTTCTTAATACTCACACAGAAGCCCTGATGGCATCAGAGTACCGGTAAGGTTATAAAGCTTTATGGGAAAGGGAGCTTTTATAGGTAAAGTCAACGTTCTGGTTCTAAGATTTACACCTGGAGGAGAAACGCGTAAGGGTTGTGCTGTGATAGGCTACGAACCATCCATCCTTTGGAGAGCTGCTCTAGGAACCACTGCTCGTGCAGGGAAAGACACTAAATGCAGGAAATAGCTGTGGGTGACAGCTGGCAACAATGAGCACTATACTGCCTACACGATTGGACCCTCTGTTTGATCCAGGCTACAGGGACTACCAGAACCGGATATTTAATTTTGATGCTGAAGGGATCCCTGCAAGTTGCCGGTGGTAAGCAGCTCCTAAATCAGTAAAGTGTGCACACTATAAAAGACTGCATCTTTATTATTACGTGATAGCAGTGGATTACAACATTGGCTTACACCCATTTGGAGGTCATCCTGAATGAATCAGGACTCTGTTGCCAAATACTATTTATATATATATATTTTCGTTATTATTACAAGCTAAATATCTTTTTTGGTGTATGAGCTCTTACAAAAATATGTTTTTCTCTTATTGACCGCTATTCAACAGGAGGGTCAAAAGACTTGCACTTTGGAGCAGATATCCAGTTCTTTATTCCACAGACAATACTATATTCTTATGTATGGACACCTACTGCAGAAGCATAAGAGTCCAATAACAAAGAGATAAAATATATGTACACGTGGTTATTAAGTTCTGTATGGATAGTTACAATATTTTTGATAGCCTGTCCTGATCAATTGCACTGTATAATGTAATTTATTTTATTGTTGATTTTATATATTCATTCAGTGTGATGCTTATATGTAATTAATTTATACTTTTTATTAAGCGCTCCTTCTGTATCAGTTAATCCATATATTGTTTTTTTCAAACCATTTAATATCTCTTACTTAATCTAGTAATTTCTTAGGTTGAATTTGAGGGGAATCAGAACATAATCCCTTTTTTAGGAGCTGCTTTTTCTACGAGATAAATAATTTATTAACAATTCATAGATTTTTTATTTTATGTGGTTTGTGCCCGAATTAGTATTTTTTTATATTCCCGCTAGACTGTGGGCAGGGCGCTGGCAGGGGAAAGGGGGCGTGCCTTTGTGACACGCCTCCAATTTGTCATACTTGGGGGCATGCCCAGCACTTACGGAGGTGCAGGGCACATTCGCACGGCATCTATTCACCTGGTGGTGATTGGACACTGCAACTTGGCCGCGGATGGGGAAGGCTCAAAGCAGATTGTTTTAGTGGGGCGCCGAGAAAAGGGCAGGGTACAATCTACCCTTGTAAGATTTGGCAGGGTGCAGCGCCCCGCTAAAACAGCATAGCTGGAACACTATGACTATAAGCTTATAGCCACTATCAGCCTTTTACACTGCCCTGTTTTCTCATTTGCCACTTTTTTGAGAGGTCAGTATGATTTCCCCACTCTATTATGGAATTCACATGGGTCTCACACTACAGAATTAAGCGTGACTATTTGCCATTTATGATTGAATTGTGTGGGCATCTGGAGTGCGTTTATGAAAGTGCCCCGTGAAATGGGTGGAATTTTAGCCTGTGAGCACACGACACAGAACCTGCAGAAAATTGAAACTGCCCCTTTATCTTAACATATCAACATATTATACAGATTCCATGCACAAGGTACTTACAACCTACTATGGGCACTAGGAGCTTACAATCTAGGGGTAAGGTGAAACAGACAGATGACATGAGGCATGAGTGTGTAGAAGGGGACCTGAGTGCAGGAAGTAGGCAAGGTAGAGATGGCTGAGGCAGTAGTGAGAGCGACCTGGTGACACGGTTATGTGGTGGAAGGGTATGCTTTAATGAACAGGTGGGTTTTCAGAGCACATATACACATTAGTGTTAAAATTGTAAACTTGTTAGCAGTGCCCTCTTACCGCCTTGTATATTTGTTAATTCCTTGTCTTATCTTATTTCTGTGTTTGTTACTAGTTTGTAAATCGCTACGGAGTATGCTGGCACTATATAAATAAATGCTAACAGCTAAATAACCTACCAGTATATTTTTGGCATAAAATATAATAAGGTAAAACAATCATGTAACAAAAAAAAAAAATCAAAGCAGAGGGTGTAAAAGCTCTAACAATAATTCAAAACATTATATAACTGGGAGAAAAAGGTTAAATGCTTTCTGAAATAAGACAGGCAGGGAAAATAGGGGAAGAAAAGGCGTTTGTCGCCTTTGTCAAAATCAGCATGGTAATTGACAAAAGGAACTGCAAGTTTCCCTATTTATTATTTTTAAACCGAAAACAGCCAGAGATCCATTCAATGAAGTACACACTGTGACTTGGGAAATCTATAGGAGAGCAGTCCATAATGGACCTCAAAGAGAGAGCATTAACAACATGCAGGATTATAACACAAGCCACCAATTAAGGCAACACAGGTGATAAATGATGTTGCTTTTGTGGAAAAAGATAATTGCAAAACAAAATCACAAAGTAATGAAAAAAGTTAATGAAGGCTAAATAGCCATTAGAAAAAAATCCCCACAATTAAAATTAGTAAGAAATAACCATAATTTTCTTAACCTGGTGCCTTTAAAAGAATTGCCATTTTAAATCTAGTCATTATCTCGCCGAACCCCACAAATCACGGGCTATTACATATGGCCCCTGATGTCTTAAATAAATGTAGATAATGTGTGCCAATAAGCAACTGATTTACCATTAAAATCCCTGCAACAGTATTGCTACACACCTTGCTGCTATTAGTCACTTGTTATCCAGAATTTATGTCCCACAATGCCATGGACATTAAACTTATTACATAATTATATGATGTTTTTCAGGGCCTTAACCCAGGTGTGATCTTTCAAAATAGAACTCTCCAGGAATCTTGAGGTGCCCACAGACATAGCGATGTGCTCATGATCAGCCGATGTGTACGATTTCCCTTGAAACTGTCCCCGGCAGCACTGCACACGATTTGGGGTCCATCCAATCTTCACACGATCTCCCCTGCATCCAGACTTTTTACAGTGCATCGCGTCCTAGATTGTCAGATCTGCCCTACTGCACGGCAAATCTGACGATGCAATGTGCGACCAGTGGGGACGCGCATCGCATCGTGAGTGGGGACTCATGATTTACTCAGGATTTGGCCATATTTTACACGATCTGTCGTTCCAATGTGTCGGATTCGGCCAGATTGGGTAAAATATCGCTGTGTGTGTGGGCAGCTTTAAGATGAATTGTAATGACCCTAACTTTTCAAAAGTGTAGTTAATATGTTAAATGCTTTGTTCCAAATGCAGCAAGGCACCTGACAAGAATGTACTCCTGTCTTGGTGCTATTTGCATTGCATCAAAGATATTAAGAGCATATCTCAGGGTTCCATTTTTGAAAAAAAGCTCCCCTACGGCATATGATACAATGCCAGTGTTCTCCCCAGAAATCTGGGAGCCCACGAACTCACGGCCTGATCGGAGCAATAATTGAATAGCTCCGTCGGGCACCCAAAAAAACAACTGAATTACCCCCTATGTGCAGGAAAGCAGCATTTTAGTCTGGAGTTCATAGAGCTGACACATGCAAATTGAAAAGGCATCTGTTCACAACCACTACTCTTACCGTATGTGCGATCTAAGAAAAAAAAACATTGAGTTGCCTTTATGCACTAGGCAAAATTAATTATAAAGGGAAATTTAGGTTTTCTGCTATAAAAATATAAGCAGCTAAACCTTGGGTGTCTCAAGCGCCAAAAGATGTGACGATTATGGACATTTAGGAGTTCATACAGGAAAATAAATAATGATAATACTCTTAAATATACGTGGAATTAAACAATCCTAAAAGACAGACACCAATAAGTGGAAAAAATATGGTGTACAACTAATGGGTTTTAATATGCCAATGAGCTAGAGCAGCTCTCTAGAAATGCAGGTATGCCAAACTGTCAAATACTGCTTATCTAGGAGATGACAGAAAGCATGGCAAGTACAGTAATAATTGGATAGACAAGCATAACTAGCCAAATACTGCAGCGATCAATATGGAATGTATAAAAAGGGTGCTGAAAAAGGAAACAAATTAAGGGCTGAGGAACCCTTTTAAATTACATTACAGAGAAAGTAATACTGAACGTCTGCCATAGGTTACCTCAGACAATGGGTCTGTAGAATCAACATAAACGTCTTTCAGCCGTGACAAAAGCTCCTCATCCTTGTGGTGAATTTTATCCTGGATGTCAGGGTGTTCTAACAAATGGCAATAGAAAACATGAAATAAAAAGGTTAAATCAGATTTTTTTCTATTTTCACTGAAAAATATAATATTACCTGTAGTCATCATTTACTAGCAGTCAAAAAATACAAATAAACTAATTCATTTCATATACTATACACAAAGCACACGTAAAAAAAAAAAAACACTTGTGAACATGGTGCACATAAAATTAAACACGTTACCTACAGTATGTCAAACTTTTGGGACTCATCAATAGCTCCGAAAGGGATTGGAATTTATGAGAGACTATGTGCACATTCAGCATCCTGTTAATTGTATTAGAATATTAAAGAAGTGTATTTAAAAAATACTTCTCATTACCCATTTGATTACATATGTCTAGCATTAGATTGTAATTTCTAATAGAGTTCTATATTGTTGCTTTCTAATTAATTTTGTCTTTTTTATATAAAAGTTGTTATATTTTAAAGCCTTTTCTTTGTCTCTCTGTCAAATAAGTGGTCACTAGAGGATCCTGAGAAAAATTAAAGTGGCTATTTCTAAATATAAGCTTTTGTAATATCCTACTAACTACTTTACTGTATTACTATATTATTTAGAGATTATTTACAGTGTTAGTTACACAGAAATTTGCCATGATTGAGCTAAAAGTCAGTTCATATTGAATTGTAATTAATAGTAAATAAGGTAAATGTTACACATATACAGTTTTTAAAGAACTTAAGTATACAATTGGTTATATTGTTCCTGGGGTTGCTGTCCGACTTAAAGTAAACAGTTCATAGTAAAACATATTTTTATATTTAATAATACAATTTAAGTAACCAAAAACTCATTCTAATATACAATCAAATAAAGTATATTTTTAGAACAAGCTTGTTTAATCACCTAACATGTATTTGGAGGAACTTAGAAAGACAGTCAGAGCATATGCTGTACCGCCTACATTCACAACTGTTTTCCTTTTCTGTGTGTTCAAAATAGTTTAAAAGGAATTGTAACATCCCATTTTTGCACAGCTGCTATTGTTTAAGGCAGGGATGGGGAACCTCAGGCCCGGGGGTCATATAAGGCCCGCAGAATCATTTGCTCTCGCCCTCAGAGCTCTTTTCTGCTAGCCTCATCTGGCTAGCAGGGTGCATAGAATGGCACCGTGCAGCCAGAATGTATGCAGCAGTGCCACCTGGAACATCCTTAGGATGTTTCAGACGTTCACACCGCTGCCCTTACAGCTCCCTGGAGCATCCTCAGGATTCTCAGGGCATTGCTGCAATCACCGGCGATGGTGGCCTCGCCCCGTGCGATGTCACATCGCCCACAATTAATGTTATATATATCAAAATGGCCCTCAGCAGAAAAAATGTTCCCCATCCCTGGTTTAAGGCATTTACATATTTCATGAAGAAAACACTTCTTATATTGAGAAAAATATATTTAATTCCACTGCTTCAATGTGTTTTTTTCTGTCATGTCACTGAAGAATTTGGGCATCTAAAAAAATAAACGGTGAGATGCCAATTAAACAAAAAACATTTCCAAAATGATACCACTAATGATAGGACAATCATACAATATATTTTTATGCATTTATGAACATAAATTTGTCTCATATAGAAAAGTACTAAAATTTTTTAAATATATAAAAAAAAAAATATACAGAATATATGCGTTTATCTTAAAAGTAATTTAGTAAAAAATATGACATTTGGGAAAATAAACCAGCAGTGAATGTACACATACTGCTGTCAAAAACAGAAATGTATAGGGAAAATATGCATAAGGACATGCCAATGCTGTGTCTGCTGTCCTAGGAGGACATGGTGTCATGAATCACGTTACCACAAACCCAGCCACATGATGGTGTGATTCGTGACATCACATTCAGGGTGCAGGACCATGATGAATGGATTCACTGCAAATCACTTCACTACTACTACATCCCTCATTCACTGGAGAAAGGAATGTAATGTAGGAGGGCTGTCTGCTTTCCCAGGAGCCAGGAGAACTCTCCAAAACTTGGGAGTCTCCTGTAAGCAAGTACAGTTATAGGACTTAGTAGCAATTTTGATTTAAAAGATTGTGGGGTAGATTTACTAAAGCTTCTAAAAGTGATAGTGCTGCCCATAGCAACCAGATTCTAGCTATCATTTTTCTTTTGCATCCTACAAAATAATAGACAGAAGTTGATAGGTTGTCAGTTTTGAAGCTTTAATAATTCTACTGTAGCTTTAAGGCGCGTATCCACTACACGAGAAAAATGAGCAATTGAACGATTACGACATTGTTATCATTCATTAATCCTGCAGTGAATATGCCGGCAACGACCAGCAATGCGTGCTCCCGCTGGTCGTTGCCAGCATCTGTCATAGCCTGAACATACTGCCCAACCTGCCGATACCGACAGGTTGTGCATGTTCGGGGATGAGGGAGGGTGCATGCATTGAATGACATATCGTTCAGTGTGGGTACATTATCCACTGCACAGGTTGATTAACTATTGACCGATTACGATGTTGTAATCGTACAGTCGTTCCACTCTCGTGTAGTGGATATGCACAGTGTCGTACTGGGGCATGAAGGGCCCACCAGGGGAATGCAGTGATAGGGGCCCATACTTAGAGATCTGGGCCCCTTTAAATATATATATATATATATATATATATATATATATATATATAGTTAGTAAATACTGCTAGTGAATGCATGATAATGTACCAGATTAATAACAGCAATGTGTTGTAGAAAATACACAATAGTCTGTGCAGTATAATTCAAGTGCACAGTCTGGAACCTGTTCCCTAAAGAAGGGGGTGGGCCCTCAGGCAGTGGAGCCCACCGGGGGTTTCCCCTGTACCCCTGTGGGCCAGTCCGACCCTGGATATGCACCATTAGTCGACATCAGACAAAACTTTTTTATAATTTTTTTCAATCTATGGTCTGTCACTTTCTTGTAAAAATAAACAAAATACAGCATATAAGGGCTTCATGCTTTTTTAATAATGATGTATGATATACATCCTCTTGTAAAAATAAATAAAATACATTGTATAAAAGGGCATCATGTTTCTCAATAATCAGTGTTCTCCCCAGGCTGTTTTCTGCGAGCGTATCGCCTGGCAGAAAGAGCCTACCGCCCAGCACTTCCTTCCTGTCCCAATGCACCGCCCCAATGCAATGGACCCTCAATGTGTCCTTGATACCACGGATGCGGCGGTGACGTCACGTTCTTCACATTGGAGGCTCTGTGTCTGCTGGCAATAAGGACATGTTAGTGATGGTTCCAGGTGACGTGACACGGCGCATTGGGGTGGGGGGGAGGTCCCGGGCAGGGGACGCGGCATCGGGAGGTGCTGGGCAGGGGACACGGCATTGGGGCAGGGGTGAGTGCTGAGCAGGGGTTGTGGCATTGGGGTGGGGGGGGTAGTGTCCATCACAGCGCAGGGGAGGTGTCAGGCTGGAGGGCAAACATTCCTCTTCCTGTATAAAAGTTCAGGCGGGAACAGTCACTTGAACTGATTAAAGAGAGTCTGTAAGTGGGGCCAGTATCTGTAGAGATGCATAAAAAATATATTCTGTTTAGTCTGCAAGTGGGGACAGTATCTGGGCTTCTAAGAAGAAGAGAATTAATATATAAATTGTTATTTCAAGTTTAAATCAGGTCAGGTCAGGATTTAAAACATTTTATTATTGCGAAGGCCCCCATCCGGCTACTTCTTGATGCCACCCAGATGGAAAAATGTTCTGGGGAGAACACTGATAATGATGTATGACATACATTATTACTGAGAAACACAAAAGGGGCAATTCAATTGTTAGTACCGCCAGTTGGCTGCTCGCTGGGTGTTCCCTGACATCACAACTGGGCGGGCATTTGAATTTGCCTGCCCAGTTGAGCTGTCAGTCACACACAGCCAGATGCACCGATATATCTGCAGATATATCGGCCATCTGCTGTACTGCAGAGCAGATGTGATATGTCTGAGAACGTCGTTCACAGACATATCGGGGATACATACTGTAGCCGCCAACGCATTCAATTGAACAGCCGATATATCGCCCAGTGTGTATCCAGCTTTACCGCTCTTTAAAAAAGCAATTGAATTGCCCCTTATACGCTGTACTTTATGTTTCCAAGTTGGTGATGGATCATAGATGGACAAGAAGTACAAAGGAAGCAATTCAATTGTTTTTAGCATGCGATAATTATTGGGCACCCAATGTAGCAATTCAATTGTTTTGGGAGTCCCATTATCGCACTTGTCACGCCCAATTAGACAGGGTACATCTAAATTCAAATTTAGGGCACCCAAACTACCGGCGCTAACAATTGAATCGCCCCCAAAAAGTTGTGTCTGAGGTAAGCTAAACCAGTCACACAGTCAATTTTAAGCTTTTAGAATAAGCAGCTTTGGGTTTGCATAGTTTATACCACTATGGCCCAGGAATTTGACAATGGAAATCTACAACAGGTGATCCCCAGGCAAAGTCAGGTAGCCACAGAGTCACTTCTATCATGTGACGGTGACCTCCAGCCATACATATCGTGCACAGGACTACAACTCCCAGAATGCACTGTAGCTACAAGATTCTGCTTCCTGTTACTGGAACGCATCTGAAGCAAAAAATGCTGCTGTGTGTCCTCTTATGTTCCTGTGTGAATAACAGAGGTCACACACACGGCATCAGCAGCTTGTCAGCCAGCCGCTGATCTCCGGACACGCTCTCGGTCGCCATGTATCATGCTGGGAGTAGATCAGACAGTGCGCCGGCTCACAGCTGTCCCTAATGTGCGGCTGATAGACGCACTCTCGCTGATAACGCCAGCCCGGAGAGCAGGACCCGGCAGACGTGCGTGTAACTCGGGGCCGGGGTGGGCACTCACGTGAGATAACCGCCTGCAGCGTCTTCTTGCTTGCCGGGTGCAGGGGCGCCGCGCTGGGCCTCTCCTTCTCCAGCAGCCGCTCGGCTCTATTAGCCACGTTAAAGTTCCTCATAGCGCGGACAAGTTTGGAGCCCATGTCTGGTGCCCTAGATCCCAGCATGCCGCAGCCCGACACATGCCGCGGAGGGAGGGAGGGGGCGGCAATGACAGCTTCCTGTGTGCGCAGCTCTTTCCTGTCATGGTGTGCTGTAGCTTGGGGGAATTCTGTACATGGCGTATGCCGTGCAATACATCACTTACATTCACCAAAAGGATTTAGAGCTATAACCAAAATGTCCCTGTGTAACAAGTTACATAAGATATCACAGCAGTCACTCATTACTCTTATACACTCTCAAAATAATTCCTGAGTCGCCGCTCATCATTGCGAAAGGGTCCCTGAAAAATAACCAGGGTTCAGTGACCTGGGAAGTGGGAATCCAACCCGGGTAGGGATACGAGGCTGAAGTTAGCTTCTTATTCAGTTTCCAGCTTCTTATTCAGAACATGTTATATTAAAACATTTTTTTCAAATAGAATCAATAAGCTTACATTGAATAAACAAAATATGGTATCTATTACACAAATTTCAATCGTATTTTGCTTGGACCACAAAGCTTTTGGGCATGAAATTGGGTGGTAAAGTGGGCACAGGGACCAGATTTTCTATATTTGAATAAGTAGCTGTACTTGTGCAAGGGTTAACTAGCCTTGGGCAACAAATTTGACACTTGGAATCCGCAGAGGGGGGTCACTTACATATGGCCCACTTGCAATTGGCCTTGCCCAACAAGCTTTTGGGCATGAAATTGGGTGGTAAAGTGGGCACAGTCACAAATTAATACATTTCAATAAGTAGCTGTAGTGTGCAAGGATTAACTAACCTTGGGAAACAAATTTGACACTTGGAATGCACAGGGGGGGTCACTTACATATGACCCACTTGCACTTGTCCTTCTCCAACAAGTTTTTGGGCATGAAATAGGGTATTAAAGTGGGCATAGGCGCAAATTTATACATTTTAATAAAATCTGGTGCCCATGCCCATTTTACCACCCTATTTAATGCCCAAAATCTTGTTGGGCAAGGCCAATTGTGTTTGGGTTATATGTAAGTTAACCCTCTCTGTGGACTCCAAGTGTCACATTTGTTGCCCAAGGCTATTTAATCCTTGCACTACTATAGCTACTTATTCAAATACATATACTTTGCTCTCTATGTCCACTTTACCACCCTATTTCATGCCTAAAATCTTGTTGGGCAAGGCCAATTGTATGTGGGTTATATGTATGTGACCCCTTCTTTGTGGATGTCAGGTGTCAAAGTTGTTGCCCAAGGCTATTTAACCCTTGTACAACTACAGCTACTTGTTCAAATATAGAAAATCTGGTCCCTATGCCTACTTTAATGCCCTATTTCATGCCCAAAACCTTGTTGGGCAAGGCCAATTGAAAAGTGGGTCATATGTAAGTGACCCGCCCCCTCTGTGGATTCCAAGTGTCAAATTTGTTGCCCAAGGCTAGTTAACCCTTGCACAACTACAGCTACTTATTCAAATTTAGAAAATCTAGTCCCTGTGCCCAATTTACCACCCAATTGCATGCCCAAAAGCTTGTTGGGCAAGGCCAATTGCAAATGGGTCATATGTAAGTGACCCCCCTCTGTGGATTACAACTGTCCAATTTGTCGCCCAAGGCTCTTTAGCCCTTGCACAACTACAGCTACTTATTCAAATGTATTAATTGGTGCCTGTGCCCAGTTTAATGCCCTATTTCATGCCCAAAACCTTGTTGGGCAAGGCCAATTGCAAGTGGATCATATGTAAGTGACCCCTTTCTGTGGATTACAACTGTCAAATTTGTTGCCCAAGGCTAGTTAACCCTTGCACAACTACAGCTACTTATTCAAATGTATTAATTGGTGCCCGTGCCCAGTTTAATGCCCTATTTCATGCCCAAAACCTTGTTGGGCAAGGCCAATTGCAAGTGGGTCATATGTAAGTGACCCCCTCTGTGGATTGCAAGTGTCAAATTTGTTGCCCAAGGCTCTTTAACCCTTGCACAACTACAGCTACTTATTCAAATGTATTAATTGGTGCCTGTGCCCAATTTAATGCCCTATTTCATGCCCAAAACCTTGTTGGGCAAGGCCAATTGCAAGTGGGTCATATGTAAGTGACCCATTTCTGTGGATTCCAAGTGTCAAATTTGTTGCCCAAGGCTAGTTAACCCTTGCACAAGTACAGCTACTTATTCAAATATAGAAAATCTGGTCCCTGTGCCTAATTTACTGCCCAATTTCATGCCCAAAACCTTGTTGGGCAAGGCCAATTGCAAATGGGTCGTATGTAAGTGACCCCCTCTGTGGATTGGAAGTGTCAAATTTGTTGCCCAAGGCTCTTTAACCCTTGCACAACTACAGCTACTTATTCAAATGTATTAATTGGTGCCTGTGCCCAGTTTAATGCCCAATTTCATGCCCAAAACCTTGTTGGGCAAGGCCAATTGCAAGTGGGTCATATGTAAGTGACCTCCCTCTGTGGATTACAAGTGTCAAATTTGTTGCCCAAGGCTAGTTAACCCTTGCACAACTACAGCTACTTATTCAAAATTTAGAAAATCTGGTCCCTGTGCCCACTTTACCATCCAATTTCATGCCCAAAAGCTTGTTGGGCAAGGCCAATTGCAAGTGGGTCGTATGTAAGTGACCCCCCTCTGTGGATTCCAAGTGTCAAATTTGTTGCCCAAGGCTCTTTAACCCTTGCACAGCTACAGATACTTATTTAAATGTATTAATTGGTGCCTGTGCCCAGTTTAATGCCCTATTTCATGCCCAAAACCTTGTTGGGCAAGGCCAATTGCAAGTGGATCATATGTAAGTGACCCCTTTCTGTGGATTACAACTGTCAAATTTGTTGCCCAAAACTAGTTAACCCTTGCACAACTACAGCTACTTATTCAAAGTTAGAAAATCTGGTCCCTGTGCCCACTTTACCACCCAATTTCATGCCCAAAACCTTGTTGGGCAAGGCTAATTGCAAGTGGGTCATATGTAAGTGACCCATTTCGGTGGATTCCAAGTATCAAATTTGTTACCCAAGGCTCTTTAGCCCTTGCACAACTACAGCTACTTATTCAAATGTATTAATTGGTGCCTGTGCCCACTTTAATGCCCTATTTCATGCCCAAAACCTTGTTGGGCAAGGCCAATTGCAAGTGGGTCATATGTAAGTGACCCATTTCGGTGGATTCCAAGTGTCAAATTTGTTGCCCAAGGCTAGTTAACCCTTGCACAAGTATAGCTACTTATTCAAATATAGAAAATCTGGTCCCTGTGCCCACTTTA
The DNA here is from genome assembly GCA_031769625.1 of Taudactylus pleione. Classification (NCBI taxonomy): domain Eukaryota; kingdom Metazoa; phylum Chordata; class Amphibia; order Anura; family Myobatrachidae; genus Taudactylus; species Taudactylus pleione. The sequence goes on from JAUIMM010000014.1 coordinate 31,658,828, forward strand.
CTACCCAATTTCATGCCCAAAACCTTGTTGGGCAAGGCCAATTTCAAGTGGGTCATATGTAAGTGACCCCCTCTGTGGATTGCAAGTGTCAAATTTGTTGCCCAAGGCTAGTTAACCCTTGCACAACTACAGCTACTTATTTAAATGTATTAATTGGTGCCTGTGCCCAGTTTAATGCCCTTTTTCATGCCCAAAACCTTGTTGGGCAAGGCCAATTGCAAGTGGGTCATATGTAAGTGACCTCCCTCTGTGGATTACAAGTGTCAAATTTGTTGCCCAAGGCTAGTTAACCCTTGCACAACTACAGCTACTTATTCAAATTTAGAAAGTCTGGTCCCTGTGCCCACTTTACCATCCAATTTCATGCCCAAAAGCTTGTTGGGCAAGGCCAATTGCAAGTGGGTCATATGTAAGTGACCTCCCTCTGTGGATTCCAAGTGTCAAATTTGTTGCCAAGGCTAGTTAACCCTTGCACAACTACAGCTACTTATTCAAATTTTAGAAAATCTGGTCCCTGTGCCCACTTTACCATCCAATTTCATGCCCAAAAGCTTGTTGGGCAAGGCCATTTGCAAGTGGGTCGTATGTAAGTGACCCCCCTCTGTGGATTCCAAGTGGCAAATTTGTTGCCCAACGCTCTTTAACCCTTGCACAAGTACAGCTACTTATTCAAATGTATTAATTTGTGCCCTGTGCCCACTTTGCCACTATTTCATGCCCAAAAGCTTTGTGGAACAAGCAAAATACAATTTAAATTTGTGTACACAATGTAAGCTTAATGATATTTTTTTTTAATATAACATGTTCTGAATAAGAAGCTGGAAAATGAATAAGTAGCTGGAGCTTGAATAAGAAGTGAATAAGAAGCTGGCCGAATAAGAAGGTAACTTCAGCCTTGTGGTAGGGAAGTACATCGGAAGCCGATTGTTAGCAACCATCGATGTTTCTGATTTGATGGAATTTCTTTTTACATCAAATACTGGGAATTCGATGGTTGCCAGCTATCGGATGCAGCTTTCCGATGCCCATCAGATGGCTTGCTGTGGGAGGGAAAGCACCCAGGAGAATAGATACCGTACGCATGGCATCTATTCTAGGGGGAAGCCTGGAGGCAGCCCAGCATCTCGGAGAGTGCTGGGCACACACCTACAGTGACGTGGATGGGGGTGCCGAGAGGTTCTGCCCCATTTTTGGCCGCAAGTATAACCATTACAATGGTTATACTATCTAACCGTTGCGATGCAATGGCTAGTTGCCATTGCATCGCTGTATTTGATGTCAGAATCATGGCAACCATTCAATGCCGGGCTTCTGATGTCCATCCCTAAACCCGGGTAACGAGCAGGGTTGGACACGAGGTTGAAGGTGCAGTGTAAACTGCGTCTGACTCTTGTTCTAAATCTGGGGATTTTGGTGTGATTTTAGCAACTATGGAGGAGATGTACTATAGCGGGAGTTATAGTGCGGCTATAGCTCTTTCTGCTTCGCCAGAGGCAGTAACGCTGATAGTGTAATCTCGTCCGCCAAAGTAGGGGAGAGAAAACGCCCTCCAGCGATCCATGCATGTCCCACAGCGCAACAGCCCTGTGCTGATATGCTGCGTCTTACTTACTGGCTGCGAGATTTTGGGCACTGGCAGACTGACGATTTGCGAAAAAGGATAAGCCACAAAAGTGCGCCTTTACTTTTGTTTATTTTTAGTAACATCTGAGGGATTTTTTAGTCGCCATACAATAGTATGGTGACAGCAAAATTGTTTAGAGAAAAGTGATTTTCTCTGTTATCTGCTTCTTTACATATAGATGTAGGTGTGTAATTGTGGGGAAGGAGGCTCACATCAAACAGCTCTGATTATAGTGCATTTCACACTTAACCACTTCTTCATACTTCTCCTCCATAGTAACATCTGAATCATTTTCCATCGCAACAGTGAAATTGAAACTTCAGGGAAGTGTACAGACTTTTTTTATTCTCCCATAGAAAGTGCTGGTCAGAAATCACACTATTACTGGGAACATACAATCTACAACAAAATCGTTAGATGTTTGCAGGGACTGTAGAGAAAAGTCATTTTCTCTATTTTATCTGCTTTCATACATGCTGATGTGCAATGTAAATGTGAAATAGCGCTATTTGATATTTACATGCCTGGTTGGAAGAAGAAAAAAACTTTTTGGTTACACTGTTTTTTTTTTAGTTTAAACCAGTTTTTTTGCATTAATGAAAAAAAATGTAAATCCTGCATATTATATTAATACTGTGAAACATCGCTATGCATTAGTAATTGATAAACCATGTTTGAATCCTTTCTAGCCAGAGTTGGGGAAAAAAACCTTTTTTTTGTAAAAAAATCCCGCCACTCCCCTCAAGTTTCATGCTGATAAAATATGTATAGTAACATCCACACCCTGCACAAGTCTCCTGACACTTAGGGCATACTCATTTAGCCACGATAAAACACAAACTTTTGCCGGAGAAGTTTTCGCCCTATTCGCCAGTTTTGGTGGGATCTTTTTGCGTATTTTCGCAATGCTCGCTCCCGTTATTCTCCCTATCCAATTACAAAAACATGAAAATGCATTTGCGCGATAATTGCTCATGGCGAAACTAGCGAAAAGTACAGCGCATTTTAGGGAAATCAGTCTGTACCCCATAAAAAGCCTAACTGACATAGGTTATCAATTTAGAAGTCCCATCCATACAGCCCTCCAAAATACCTGACCCAGTACTTTAAACCCATTTTCCTACACTTTTAAAATTTTCACCCCAAAAATGACATGTCATTATTAGGGGGAATTAAGTTAAATAAAAAAATAATTCTTGCTTAATAATACCCCTTTCAGACATCTCGAGATTCCCGGGAATTTGGCCTGCCCAGCCAAATTCCCGGGTAGCCGCATCTGTCTGAAAGGTACCTACCCGGGAACACGTTCCCGGGTAGCCGCCCCTTCAATCGACCAGAGTTTTTCCCGGGACATAAGTGCTGGAAAATTACCCTGCTCGTGTGTGAATGGTGCTACCCGGGAATTTACTCCCGAGCTTCACCAAAAAGCTGATTGGCCTGGATGCAGCTGCCTGTTGATGAGATCAGCAGCAGCCGGACAGTGGAGGGCAGACGCCACAGACGCACACATAGCGCTAAAAAGGCAGTGCAGTGCTACAAGACGGATTTAGGTGCCGCAACAGCTGCAGAGAGGCCCGCAACACTGCCAGGTGAACTTGGTGCTGACAGAGTGCAGTACCAGGTGTTTGGAGAGTGGTACCAGGTGTGTACAGGTGGTTGCAGATCATGTCACATTGGAAGGACGAGGAGGTCCATGTGCGGGGAGAGGAGGAAATAAAAGCTCAATTCACAGGCACTGTTAAGGATGCCATGATATATTGCAACATTGCCAAAATCCTGGCCAGCCGGGGTATTGTGAAGAGACAGTAGCAAGTCCTTAATAAGCTAAAGAGCCTAAAGAAACAATACACAAAGGTCCATGACCACAATTGTAATCGCAGTGGTGTGGAAAGCAGGGCCGGCTCCAGGGTTCGGAGCACCCTGTGCCGGCCCTCAAGATGGTGCCCTAACATCGCACGCGGCTTCGATATGTGCGCGACCGAATTTGGGGCGTGGCCTAATTACCATAGACCACGCCCCCTATGTAAACGTTATTTGGAGGCGTGCCCGCATGGCGCACGCCTCCAAATTACTTCGGGCTGGGGGTAAATCCCAGCACTCTGTCACTGGCTGGGCTTCCTCCAGCCCTCTCCCATCAGTGAACGGTTGCCGCGCGCATGCGCACGACATCCATTCACTCTTCGCGGGTCCAGCACCGCTGTACAACTGTGGCGGTGGGTGTCCCCAGTCTCCCGATTTGACCACCCGCTGGCTACTTCGGGATGCTGGGGAGGGGTGCCGCCCCTCTACGGGTGGCGCCCCTGTGCGACCACACTGGTCGAACACCCCTAGAGCCGGCCCTGGTGGGAAGGATGGAATGGCCCTTATACAATTTATGCACTTCGGCTTTTGGGCATACAGCACTATGCAACCCCATTGCTCTATCTTCTTCAAGTGCTGGCCAGGGCCGGATTAATGGGGGGGCGACAGGGACGATCGACCCTGGGCACCCACACGTTAAGGGCCCCCACAACTATTGGGGTTAAAGTGGACCGGAGGAGACGGAACCAGTTCCGCCTCATCTTGCCAACCTAACCCCGGCGCCGCAGGGAGGCTTCATTTGCCAGACTCCCGCTGAGATTGTAACCAGTGGGTGCCCGGCTCCCTCCCCGCAGTGGCAGTCGGAGGATGGAGCTCACTCCTGAGCTCCGAGTTCCGGCTCACGCAGTGCACTATGGGAGAGACATCATGATGTCTCCTATAGTGCAGAGGAGCAGCCGAGCGGATTGCAGCAGACGCGGGGCTTAGCTTAAGGTAAGTATGAGCTTTATATATATTTTTTTTTTAGTGCAAGCAGCTTACTGGGGGCTTTACTCGGTGAGGGGGGCACATTACTACTGGGGCATTATTCGTGGGGGGGAGGCATTACTACTGAGGCATTATTCGTGGGGGGAGGCATTGCTACAGGGGGCACTACTCGGGGGGGAGGCATTACTGCTGGGGCATTACTCGGAGGTGGGGCATTACTCGGAAGGGGAGGCATTACTACTGGGGGCATTACTATTGGCTCTACTATAGAGGGAGCATTAATATTGGGGGCACTAATAGAGGGGCAACAATAAGTATATGACACTCTGGTTGCACAGCTCTGCTGCAGATGGAATTAATCTCGTCAGTATCACTCCCGACCGATGATAAATAGTATATAATAAAATTTGAAAAGAATTCCACCACTGCGCTGAGTACTAATAAAAATTATAGATAGTGGTGATAAAGTATAACAATTTAATCAGACAATAGACAATAAAATCACATAAATACCATTAAGAAATGGCTAAAAGTAAAGTGCAAATGCAATTGCACATAAATACAATAAGGTGCAAATATAACTGCATACAGATGAGACACCATCCAAGAATGGAATAAGGAATGTTCAATGAAATGCAGAATAGAACACACCATCACATACCCAGTGAATAAGCACTGGGACCCCTAGGTAACCGGTCCTGGGATCATCCGGAATCTCCTAAGGGGTCAGACACAGGGTCCCAATGCTTTTCAAGTGAAGGTGTTTCTTACTTCCAAGGCAGAAAATTATGCAGGCATCCAGTACCAACGCGTTTCGACCTTTAAGGGTCTTTTTCAAGACATCTATTTACTATCTATTTACTATTTGGGTCACATCTACAGGAATATTACTACTGGGGGCATTTATACAGAGGGCATTACTACAGTGGGCACTACTAATTGGAGCATTGCATAAGGGGCACTACTACTGGGTGCACTGCATATGGAGCCCTACCACTGTGGGCACTGACACTACTGAGGGCTCTGCATAAGGTCCCCATTGCGCATACCCCCAGTTTGTCACATTTAATAGGGGCTCCCACATGTTTGTTGCCCAGGGGCCCCCACAGACCTTAATCCGGCCATGATGCTGGCACACTGTCTGCAACAACGACAGGCACATCTTCAACAACTCCTGAGAGCAGCCAGCAGAGCCCGGCATTATCACAGGTCCTATTTGATGATGCAGATGAGGACTCATCTAATACCATCATCATTGAACCAAGCACTGGCACAGATGTGATCTCCAACGCAAAGGCAAGATTCTGAGTCTGAGCCACAAACCCAGGGAGACAAGCCCACCCTATGCGGTAACAGTAAGTTTAAATCAAATAACTTATGTTTTGCTGCATTAATCTATGTAATGTAGTTAAATTTGTAGTATATAGTAGAAACCGTATTGTTTCTGCGTTCATCTTGTAGTGGAGGACGGGCAGCGCATGCACACAGACGTGCTGCTTTTTGAATTTGGTCCATTTATTGTTTTGTGTTTCAAATATTTTTTACATCTGTTGCTCAATGTTTTCTCTCTTTTACTTTCAGTTTTCACAGTGCCAACATGTAAAAAGAAGAGCAAAATTGATGTTGCTACCAAAGCCATGACAAATATTCTTTGTGAACAACTACGCGACCTAGATTCGGAATGGCGTACACAAGAGGATGCCAGACTGCAGCGGTTCATGGCCAATGAGAGAGAAATGCAGAGTAATTTGCTAAAGGAAATGATGGCTATGCAGGAAATGCTCAGTCACGATAACCGTACATTTTTTACTCAAATCTTGAGCACAATACACTACAAAACAACACATGTTCCACCACCCACCTATTTTGGGCACCAAGCTAATTATCCAAACTCATTTGGGGAACCATCCCAGTATGTGGAACAACCGCAGTCTCCCACCTCATTTGACCATACATCGCAGTATGACCAGCACGCTAATTTCCCCACAGCATTTGGGCAAACTACATACAAGTATGCTCAACAACAAGCAAAGCCCCCCCCCCAGCATTTGGGCAAACATCCCAGTATGCGCAACAAGTAAAGTCCCCCCCAGCATTTGGCCAAACATCCCAGTATGCGCAACAAGTAAAGTCCCCCCCAGCATTTGGCCAAACATCCCAGTATGCGCAACAAGTAAAGTCCCCCCCAGCATTTGGCCAAACATCCCAGTATGCGCAACAAGTAAAGTCCCCCACAGCATTTGGGAAAACATCCCAGTATGCGCAACAAGTAAAGTCCCCCACAGCATTTGGGAAAACATCCCAGTATGCGCAACAAGTAAAGTCCCCCCCAGCATTTGGCCAAACATCCCAGTATGCGCAACAAGTAAAGTCCCCCACAGCATTTGGGAAAATATCCCAGTATGCGCAACAAGTAAAGTCCCCCACAGCATTTGGGCAAAGTACATCCCATATATCCAAGCATCCGCAAACACCTCAGTCATCCTCAACACTTACAGATAGTACATTAGATAATGTACTCGAAGGTCAATTTAAAGATACTTTGCCAGCTAATACTCTGTCACAGGAACTTACTCCTGACAAAAACCCAGAGTTTACAGTTTACCAAAATATTTAACTGTGGTAATCAAATATATCTAGTGATGTTAACTAGACATATCCATATGATGTTGAAAATGTTATGGTTACGGCTTGTCATTTTATTTTTTTAAGGATATTGAGCTGGTGTAAACAAGGATCTACCAAAAAAGTCTGGTCCTATTTGTTTCATTTTAAAGGTTTGTTTAATGCCTCACAGCTATATGTGCACTTAACAATGTTTACATTGTCTACGCTTCGACAATATCAATCCATCCATACATATGGAGTACTTTGGGTTCTGAAGTAAATGTGCACTTTTATTTATTTTTATACTATTGTTTGGTTTTGAATTGTGTTGTATTTTGTGCAACATTATTTCCTATGTAAGAAATATGGAAGTGCTTTCAAACTTCGTATGCAAAACAAAAGGCCTTTATTAAAATAAAACAATTTTTGAACAATTCAAAAATTACGTTTTTGTATTTATTACAATAACACCATAGCATTTAATGTGATTTTCTGTGTAAAACTCTGAAAAACCCTGCTCTTGTCTGAAAGGGGTCTACCTGGGAATTTCCTGGGTAGACGTTGTAGTGTGAAAGGGGAGTCTCTACCAAATACCCAGGATTTTGCACAGGAGAAATTCCCGGGTCTGAGCAGGAAATTTCCCGAGATATATATATCTGAAAGGGGTATATGTCCAAAGGGTTCCGAACCAAGTCCCTAAATTTTTAGCCTAAAATAGGGATTTTGCACTTCTCATCTGCTCGGAGATGGTAAAAAAATTTCACCTGTTTCTGTCTATGGAGTTTTCGCATTAAGCACTTACCTGCGATCGCTTTTTGCCAAACACTACTTTTCTCACCTAATTGAATATGGCCCATTCCCTTTACTGATTTCTTGCTGTCTATCAAATAGCCCCTTAAAAAAAAAAATATTTTCTACTTTTTGTTGTCAAAGCAGTATAAAATATTTTTCTAGGCTGATAAAAAGTCACCAGGACTAGGACGCACCAGGAGACCATGCTGATTAATTTGATGTGTGACGCTTGTGGGATGCCATCGGGAAGCCGGCTGACGTAAGCCCGACAGCCGGTTTCCCGACTGCATTATCCCGGCGAGGGTTAAATGACAGGCATCTAGATCTAGACGCCTGTCATTTTACCGAAGCCGGGAGACTGGAGCCCGGCATCCCGATCGAAGGGATGCCAGGCGCCGCCAGCAGACAGCCGTGGGGTTGGAGGGTTAGGTTTAGGGCTCCCGGGGGGGTCCTAGGGTTAGGCACCCCCCCGGAAGGGTTAGGCTAGGAGGAGGGAGGGTTAGGCATCCCCGGGGGGAGGTTAGGGTTAGGCACCCCCCAGGGGGACTTAGGTTTAGGCATCGGGGAAGGGGGGGTTAGGGTTAGGCAATTAGAGGGGGGATTAGGGTTAGGCACATGGGGGGAGGTCAGGATTAGGCACCCCTAAGGAGGGTTAGGGGGGTTAGGTTAGTAGATACTTACCTTAGGATGATCGGGATTTCCAGCTCTGTCGGGCTTCCGCTGCCGGGCTCTGCTGTTTTGTCGGGCTGCCGCTGCCGGGATTCGAACTCCCGGCCATGCGGCCGCCGGCATATCATACCGATTCCACGCTTGTATATCTGTGCGCGACTGAGACTGTAAATGGAACTTGGCGTGAAAAAATGCTGCATCCGCTGCATCGTAGCACTTCACATGCTGATTGAGAGTCGCACATAGATATACAAGTGTCACATATCACATTAATCAACAGTCTCCTGGTGTGTCCTAGTCACATTGCATTGCGACGAAGAAGCATTTTTGGTAATAAAGATGCTCGTGCTAGTTTCTCATGGGACCAGATGCGGTAAGAGGTGCTGTATGACGCGACTGCAACAAAGGTGAGTGAGTACACATCTCTATGTATCAATCTGGCCGCTATATTAATCTGCATCGATTCGTAATCGTGACAAAATTGGAACTTAAATATCTACAGTATATATGATGTCCTATTCGACCGGCAATCGTGCTGATGTTCAAGAATTCTAACAACTAGAAAAAAAATATGTCTGCAGTAGATGAAGCAAAAAATGCCTTGGTTAAATAACACCGCATCCGCTATCGCCATTCTGAAAATTCAATAGCATAGGAGAACAGCCAGCTGTAAAGGTACGGCCGTCTACTCCTTAAATATGTGGTAAATGCTGTAGCTCTTGCAGAATAGGCCTGGCTATTTGCAAGATTGCTTATACCTAGTGGTTGCCATTGTATCCTGTTGGTCTTGATAATTAGGGAAAATCACTATTCCTCCTCTAGTGAGCACAGGGATCACTCTGGATATAGCCTGGAGGTGGAGAATCTGGGCACCAAATAGTTACTGATTTCTTCTCAGCAGCCACCTGGCTCCCTCTCCACTATACCCAGCCAGCAGTTTTAGTTTGGTGCCGTGCAGGAGCGGGCACCTGTTTGTGGGGCTGCTTTAAAGTGGCCCCTGTTACTGTTAATTTATTTTTAAATATTTAAATTTTTTTCAACAAGAGCGGGCAGTGAAGGGCGTCCTATAGGATGCTGTCACTACCGCTCCAGCAACCCCAGCACCGGTGGCAACAGCACTGACGACTGGGTCGGTGATTTCCGCCGTGTGCATGCTTCAGCAGGTTCCAGAGAGTATGGGCATCTGTCTCCATATATACAGTACCTCGCTATAACTAGCCTGGTATACATTTAACTCCTTCCTGCTCTATACTAGTTGGTTTTTTGAGCACTGTTATTGCCCATTGCTTTTGTGCCTTGAACTATGAACCTGATTCAGACCCACTCGCTAGGGCGGGAGCACTCTCTCTGAGCGATTTTCGCACTCCTGCGCATGCGTATAATTCACAGTGCGCATGTGCAAGCTATTCGTTGCGATCTGATTTTGGTTGCTCGTAAGCCATTATCAGGTCGCTACTCTGAGTGACAGTGTTGTTTGCGGGTGGTAACAGGGAAAGGTGCTTGGGAACGGGGGAGTGATACTGCGAACGCAGGTGTGTCTGACCGACAAAACGGAGTTTTAAGGGCGTGCATAATTTAAAGGCCACGTCATTGTACACATCAGTCCGCAACCATTATGATGGACCTACTCGGAGTGCTAGTGTTAGCCCAGGGTCTACCACAAGCACTGCGTGTGCAGGCGATGGCTTCTTCCTCTGCCGATGTTTGCAGTCAATTAATAGAGTAACAGGTGTTACTTATTGCATTGTTTAAGAGCAAAGTGGTTGCGTAAATTAGCATATTTTTTTGGTTTTGTCTATTTTTGTTTGTTAGTTGGATATTAAATAAGATCCCAAAGCCATTGAATTTTTAATTACCAAACAATAGTCCCTATAATTTTTACGTTCACAAACACATATTTTTTTTCTTTTTGTGGTTTTTAAAGTGATAGTGCTGTTTTGTTTGTGGAACTGTACATCCCAGCATGCCATTCCAGAGTAAATACATGTCTTTTTTGCAATACCGTTGCAGGCCAGGCCCGGATTTGTTCAACCATACTATTTTGTTCAAAATATTTTATGTTAGAAGAAGGTACAAAAAACATTCTGTCAATGTAGATTAATTTTTGTTTTTATTTATATTTTTTTTTTCAAAATAACAAAACCATCAGATTGTGTTTTTTTTATAAAAACAAATGCATCACTTCATTAATTTTTGATAAACATAAAATAAATAAACAATTTAATTCATTAAAAATACATGAATTTCTGGACTAATTTGGTTATGGATTACCAACAGAAAATGAAGATGTGGACACACTTGCAGATGTGGGTGAGAAAAGTGTGCCCGTGCCGCCACCAGATGATCCTCCTGCACCTCCTACAAACACATCACCTCAAAACGTGGCAGGCACATCACATGGAACAATACAAAATCAAGATAGTCCTTGTGGTCCTTCCAGGGGCACTAACCAGATTACATTTCTGGACATAATTTAGGAAAGATCTGGGTGAAAAAAATTAAAGATCATCAATCAGATTTCTTCTTCTTTGCAGCCGACTCCGGTAAGCTGAAATTACGGATCCGGGCGGACCGTTGTGGACCCTGCTGGGTGCTCGGTCCAGCCACAGCAGGGCACTGGTCCACCCCACTTTCTATTGGGCCAGTCAGATGTTCTTTAATCTCCCTGACATCTTGGCTTATGGACCTTAGATAGGAGGTTTGCTCCAACATGCTGACCTGGACAGCCTCCATGGCTGTTGCTTGCCTTAACACTGCCACCCTAAGCCCATCCAGGACTTTGGTAAGGGTGGCAGTGGAGGATGGGGGAGGCACAATTGATGAAGGTTGTGCCATCACCCCATCCATCTGAAGGCTTTCAGCCATGTTACTTCCTAAAAAATGGGTGATAAAAAAACACTTAATATAAAGTAAATTAATTAAAACAGATACCGATCCAGGTGTATGCAAATAATTATGAGACTCAACATGTGGGTCATCTTGTTAAGGCTCCTGATGGTCTATTTTTGCCTCCACCACTATCCTATCTAAGACCCCCAAAAGTAAATGTTGGCTTTTGGTCAAAGCCATGATGTCAGGGAGGGGACCCCCTGGCCCATTAAAGTGTTGAATCCACAATTTTAGCTTTGTCTTGAGTCGACAGCAAAGGTCACTCCACCTTTTGATCAATTGGGCATCAATTAGATTTATGCAAAAACATTTTGGTATGAGTGATATAGATATATAGACCATTTTACAATAATTTTTTAGTTTTACTATTTATTTGTTTGGTTAACTAGAGAAAATTAAATATTTGGTACAGTAACCCAAAATAAAAAAAATATGGAAATACTTCTTTCGAAGAAAATTGGACTCAAAATGAGTGGAGTGCTTCCGATTGATGACCTTTGTAAATTTCACCCAGATTTTTTTCCTATCACGAAAAGAAATCTTATGTCCAAAAGTGAATCTGGTTAGTGCCACCTGGAGGAGAGTATCTGAAACCCGACAAGGTTTAACTTGACCTTGTATCGTTCCATGTGATGGGCCAGCCACATTTGGAGGTGATGTGTTTGTAGGTACTGGAGGAGGATCATATGGAGTGGGATCAGGCACACTTTTCTCAGCCTCATCTGGAAGTGTATCCACTACTTCAATTTCTGAAGCAACTCCAAAACCAAATTCATCCAGAAATTCATGTATATCAAGCATGCAGTCCTCATTGGCCTCCTCAGAATCCATGACTGCAAATTTCAAAAAATCTGGCGTTGCTATTAATAGCAATCTGCGTATGTGCCTGCTACTGTGCGCCACGCAGTACACTACGCAATGCACAAGCGACCAACACCCTTTAAAAGTGCCCCTCACAATTCCAAACACTCACAAGTAGATGCGTAGTGTTGGGAGTGCCCTACTGTCCGCACAGGTGTATCCTAGCTGTGGATTGAGGTGAGTCACATGATGTATGATAGGTGTCAACCAATCAGACTGCACCCTAGTTTATATAAAGTTTGCACACTGTAATATTTGTCATTGCCATCATGAGATCCTCCAGCTTTTGTAGGCGGGAGCTCCGCATATTGACTGAGGTCATGAACCGACGGCTGGGACCTGTAGGCCCGCATGTGCCTAACCGCATCAAGATGCGTGCATACGCGAAGGTTCGAGGGAGGCTGCGGCGCATTGGATTCCGCCGGACAGCGGTCCAATTGGAACGGAGGTGGTCCGATCTCCGGAGGCAGATCCCGGTCCTCCTGGAGCAACTGCATGCGGGCAACCGCCAAAGTAAGTAATGCATTGTATATGAATTATGTGGTGTATGCTTTGTGTTGTCTATGCCTTTCTGCATGTGTGTGTGTGTTTATGGTATATTTTATGGTTTAGATGGCCTGTTTGTTAGCCTCATTTTAAGGTCTGCAGACTTTTTTTTTATACACAAAATGGCTTCCAACAAGTTTAAAGCCATACTTTCAATACTGTGTTTGAAAAATAAGCACAACTGCTGAAGTCATTAGGTGTGTGTAAGTGGGTTTATTTGAAAAAACACATGGTTTCTGACATATGTGTTTAAATGCAGAAGATGGCTGACAATTTGAGTGTCAGGCTACATTTTATGCAGTGTCTCTGGATTATTGTCACATGGGTGACACAGGTGTCTTTATGTAATCCATTTTTGATTAGTAAGTTTTTATGGAATAAACTTGCTCATGCTTTTGCTCTGCTAAACCAGGTAGATCTGGATATGATGTTTTTGGTACATTGCCATTTTTTGCAAATTTTTCAAAATATATTTTTCAATTCATAGGATTACATCAAAGAAGAAAAAGGGCGAGGCAAGCTGAAGCCCCACCAACCCCAGCAGATACCTCCCCCACCCATCCCTGAACCTGCCTCCCCCACCCACTCCTCCCCACCCATCCCAGAACCTGCCTCCCCCACCTACTCCTCCCCACCCATCCCAGAACCTGCCTCCCCCACCCACTTCTCCCCACCCACCCCAGAAGATGGCTCTCCCACCCACTCCTACTCACCCACCCCAGAAGATGGCTCCCCCACCTACTCCAACTTGCCCACCCCAGAAGATGCCTCCCCCACCCACTCCTACTTGTCCACCCCACAAGATGCCTCCCCCACCCACCCCCACAAGATGCCTCCCCCACCAACTCCTACTCACCCACCCCAGAAGATGCCTCCCCCACCCACTGCTCCCCACCCATCCGTGAACCGGCCTCCCCCACCCACTCCTCCCCACCCATCCCTGAACCGGCCTCCCCCACCCACTCCTCAGGAAGTTCCAATTGGGCTGCTTCAGCCCAAGAAGTGCTGGCCCAAAGACCTGAAGGTACATATGTCACAGATGCCATTATGCAATGTATATGTAATGTAGGAACCAGAAAAGAATGCAATGTGTAAGCAGCATTAACCTCAGTAGCCAATGTGAAACACTGTAGTACTATCTGGCAAAAGGATACACACCAATTATTCAGGGCTATGGTGGGTGGTTTTTATGTCATAACAAAAATGTATTCATTTTTAATTTCCTTTACATTTCAGTTGAACAAGAGGAGCCACTGCGGAAGCTACTTAGGAGGGAGGTGGCCATAATTGGTGAATGTGTCCTCCAAATCTATGAGGCCATTCGCAGGATACAGAATGTCTTGTATCATTTTGTTGAAACAAAAATGTAAAAAAAAATTGTTTGCCAAAAAAATGTGTGGTGTTTTTATTAAAAGGTCAAATTTTCAAAAAGTAAGATCTTAATAAAGTTGAACTATAGGAATAAATGATATGTAAATTTTTAAAGGTGTAAATATATATATTGTGATACTTGGGTCCACACGTAGCGTTCCAGTTAAATAACCATAAGTGATGCTTTACTTCCAGCATGTGAAATCAGGAAATGGAAAAATAATAAACAAACCTAGCCCTTGTTTAGGGCACTAGCTCACTTCTTGAACCGTCTCTGCAGAAGCAGCTAATCTGCATAAAAGTCTCTCACAGTCTCTGAGATTTGTGGTCCTTCCTGCCTCCTGGCCTGATATAGCTTTCTCAGCTTGTTGGCTGCCGTCTCTCACAAGGACAGTGTCATAGGTATATGGATCTGCCTGCCTCCTTGCAGGTATGATCCTGACCACCTGGTCTGCTTCACTCACACTGCAGCCCCACCTGGACTATCTGGCTGTGCCAACCAGCAGCCTCACCTGGGCTCTGGTCATATGGCAGCCATTAGGCATCTTCCCACAATGCCTTTCTAGTCTGTGTGGGCGGATCTCCCCTGCCCCACACAGAATCTGCTGCTCACCAGTGCAACCTCTGGTGATACTGCCACATATCCCCCTCCCCAGCTTGAAACCCCTGGGTTCAGCTACATGGGACGAGGCATTCTCATGATGATGTCCCTCTTCACTCTCCTCATGAGGGAAATCCACTGCATTCACGGACATACAAACTCTGGGGTTCTCTGGGGGTCTCATCCTCCAGATTCCAGAATTTATTTTCCTCCTAACTTTTTTCCTCACTTTGTGGTACTTCTTGCTTTCTATATGAAGCACTTGAGATTCATTCTTGAGCATGTCAAGCTTTAAGGATTTCAGGCACATTTTCCCATAGTGCCCTTCTTTCTCATAGACAAATTCAGCAGAATTACAAGTTCCATCCTGCTTGCATGAAGGCATTGTTTCACACACCTGAGTATTATTCTTCACAAGACTCAGAATTAACCTTCTTTAAGGCTCTGCTTTGCACTGCAAAACTGTGATTGCGTCACATTCACATCACTCTGATTCCACGGCAACAAGAGAGTCTCATTCTTTGAAGCCATCACTATCTCCTTAGACTTCTGTACATCCCGTACCTTTGCTTGACAGGTCATGCGATCACCATCACCATCTGTATACGTCAGTTCACGGTTTTGCCATCTGGACCTGTGTCCCTTTGGGAGAACTTCACACCCTCAGCTATCATTGTAAGCTGGAAGTCACTGCAAGGACTCTCATCTACTTTTCCAAGACAGACTTTTAGGGAATTTCCCAACTTTGATACAACTATTTCAGACTTTGCCACTTTTTTTTTTTTCAAACATTTTTTTATTGAGACATTGTGCATTCAGAATACAAAACATTTTTTGTTCCAGATCATATTCAATCTAAAATCATATGTAACAGATTATGATATAAGAACAAATTCCATCCTTATAAATGACATCTACACAATTGAAAACATATCTTACAAATTGAAGAACAAACTTTCAGTTTCGTCTTTTGCGTTTATCTATTTACTATAATAAAGCAGTACAAAATTGTTGACCCGGAGAGAGAAACAGCCAAACCATCCCTCTAAATAGTATTAATATTAATAGGAGGATCATCTACCGCTAATCTTGTGAGATACCATGTGGTATTTTTCAAGTTATGGTGTATTTGTTTTCTTGTGGTATCTGGAAGTGTGTCTATGTATGTTTCCCATAATGAAAAGAAACGTTTCACCTTTTTTTCTTTTTGTATCAGAGTCTCTATCCAGTCCATTTTGAAAATAAAATATAATTTTGTCATAAACAGAGACCATTGAGGAGGTGAGCTATCCAACCATCCTTGTAGTATGGTTTTCTTGCCTGTCGCACTCATGATCAACAATAATTTCTTACTCTCTGAGGTCATACGCTGTTCCGGGTCAAAACCCCCCAATATTGCCCATTCAGGAGTGAAAGGGACATAATTTATAAATTTCGTCTCTGCATATCTACGAATCTGATGCCAAAAATTTTGAACTATTGGGCATGCAAAGAGACAATGAAAGTTATCTGCTTCTTCTTGTTGACAACGTGGACATAAATGATTATTAGATGATCCCATTTAAAAACGCCTGATTGGGGATAAATATACATTGTGATAAACATTTATGAATAATTCAGTATACATACTGGCAGGCAAAGTTCTTCTAGAGAACTCCAATGCCTTTTCTAATCTCTGAATCATCAGATTTGGGAAATGAATTAACCATTTAGCCATACCTCCAGAGATTGTTGAATGGTCTATTATATCTCTTAAGAAAGTATAATGAACTGAGATAGCTCTACGGTTTGGTACTTGATGAGACAGAAAAGAGTCTAACATGTTATCCCAATCCTTATCAGAGAAACGCTGTAAAACATATGTAAGATAAGAGCGCATTTGCAGAAATGCCAATGGATATGGGGCTATCATTGGGAAATTATTTGATACCTCCGTATATGTAAGCATACGTTTTTCACCTGTTGAAACAAAAGATTTGATACTGGTTATACCTGCCAAACGCCATAGTGTAAAAGGGTGGGCAGCCATGCCATCAAGGAAACTCGGATTACGGAGCAATGGGAGATGAAGAGTGTGATAGGCATTTAATCCAGCCTTATATCTTAAGATATGCCATATCTTTCTAGTTGTCCACAGTAGCGGATTTGATTTATATATCTCAGATATCTCTTGATCATGTTGATGAAGAAAGCTGATCAGATCACTTTCTACTATAAAGCTTTGTTCCACTGAAACATTAGTATACACGGAGGACTGAAGCAGCCAATCACGCAAATGTCGCAAAAGTGCCGCCTGATTGTATATAGCTATATCAGGAAAGTTTATACCTCCATTATTCTTTGGTTGGCAAAGTTTTCGTAGGGCTATTCTAGCTCTGCCTCCCCTCCAAATAAATTGACGAATCAACTTATTGATTTTAATTGTATCAGCTTTTGTCAAGAGAACAGGGAGAGATTGCAAGGGATACATTAAACGGGGGATAGCCACCATCTTTAACAAATTGGCTCTTCCCAGAAATGACAAAGGAAGACGTTCCCATCCCCTGATATCCTCACTCAATATATTTATCGCTTTTTTAATATTCAGTCTATAAAGATTGCAAATATTACGTGGTAACAAAATTCCTAAATATGGTATATATTGTTTAGACCATTGTAAGGGGTATTGAGAGGCCCATCTAGGAGATCTAGCAGAGCTTTTAAGTGACATAGCCACTGACTTATTCATATTTATATGTAGACCAGAAACTAGACCGAAATGTTCCAATTTATGTAATAGAAGGGGCAAGGATTGTTCAGGATTACCTATGTAGAGAAGAATATCTTCCGCAAATGCGGAAATTTTTAGTTCCTGTCTACCTACAAAGATACCTCTAAATTCTCGCCAAGTCTGAAGAGTTCTGAGACGAGGATCTAATGCCAGGTTAAATAATAACGGCGAGAGGGGACAACCCTGACGGGTGCCCCTTTCCAAATAAAAATGGGGACCTACTATTCCATTGACCAGTAACGATGATGAAGGATTTAAATAAAAATAGCGTATTAGCCCAACAAAACTCAACTCAAAGGCTCTTCTCTCCAGCACAGCAAACAAGTATGGCCACAAGACCATATCAAAGGCTCTCTGAATATCTAAGCTCAGTAATATATTTTCACCACCCGACACACCCGCCGATGCCACCACTGCTGCGATTGCCGTTCTTATAGCCTTTACGGCATGTCGCCCTTGTACAAACCCTGTTTGATGTTCTGTTACTATATGGGGTAAAATCGTTTGGAGTCGTAACGCCATAATCTTAGCTAAGATCTTAAAGTCAACATTTAAAAGACTAATGGGTCTATAAGAGGACAACAAATTTGGGTCCTTATCAGGTTTTGGTAGCAAAATTGTGTGTGCCTCATTGAATGTATCATATGGTGTGTTGTTATCATGTAATGTCTTATATAATTCTAATAATGTTGGGGTTATGTGAGTTTGTAGTATTCGACAATAGTCTCTAGAAAAGCCATCTGGCCCACGGGAAGACTTTGCCACTTTTAATATACATTGCAACTCCAGTTCTTTGGTATTCCTCTCTGCTTGGAATCTTTGCAACTGGTCCTGTGTACTTAATAGACACTTTTCAAGGTTCTTCTTCTTCTGTTCTTGCAACTTCCAAGCCCTGCCATGGGCAAGGTTAAGCTCTCTCTCCAAAGATTCACTTTGCTTTGCAGCTTTATGCAAACTTTCCTCCAGTAATGCATATCTTTCCGTCAAACATTCTGAAACTGCTCTAGCTGCAGCTAGATCGGATTGGAGAGTTTGTACTTGATCTTTACAGTTGACTTCAAGATGGACCATCTCCATCTCTTTTCCTTCATGGTCAGTTTCCCACTGAGCGCGAGTCTGCAGCATTTGGAGATACTTCACTTTTACTTCACAAAACTTTTCCGCCAGAGAATTTCTCTCCAATTCACAATCTTTAAGCTTTACTTGTGTGGAGACAATTAAAGAGTCTTTTCCTTTTAACACCAGAGCCAGATCCGCCACTTTCACTTGTGCGCGCTCTGCGTCACTCTGATGTCTCTGGACACCTCCTTTCAATTCTTCCACTTACTGCTGAAGTACCACCCACTTTTGCTGCAATTCCACAACATCCTGCTCCAATACATCATTCTTTGCTAGGAGCACATCATTCTCATCTGGAAAAATTTTTCTTCCTCAAGGTGTTCAGACATAGCTGCCAATTTGAGGTCTGTCTCTTTAAGAACTTCATGTTTTTTTATTTCTTGCTGCTCAAATGCCATTTTCAAAGTGGACAATTCACGCCGTAATTTATTTTCAGCTTGTTCATGAACATTTCTCTCATCAGCTAATTGCTCCATTGAGCTGTCAACCTTCCCAGCAAAATACGCATTACCTTCATTCAAAACTTTACGCATACTGTCAAATTCTTCCAGACTGATATAGTCCTTTCTGGACGGACCTTGCACCATACCCTGACCACTTTCTTTTTGGGCCTTGAGCTTTGCCCACTGCTGCTTGTTGGCTTCTTGCGGAGCTGCTGTAGCCAACCGCAAGGCCTTCACCATGTCATCCATGTTGTCTGGTGATTTAGAAGTGAGGCAGGGTTTGGCTTGAATAGATGTCAACACCATGAAGAGCCTAGAACCACAGTCTTTTCTCCCCAAAATAAATTTGGTGCCTGTCCCTTTAAATATTAAACATTTTTTTTAGCACAGTTCTTCTTTCACTTGTACAACACTTGACTTTCAATTGTATTTACAGCACAATATAACAGCACCTGTTTTCACTTCTGTTGAACAACAATGTTGTCCAGAAATCAACATAGCACTTGCTCTTTTCTTTGCAAAAGAAATGTCTAGGCCACATAATTAGACACACCTAGGGTCTCATTTAGACCTGGTCGCAAGCGTTGAGCGCTCGCAACCGGATCGATGTTAAGGCCCTGCGCATGCGCAAGCCCCGGAGCGAGAGAAAAACTCTCTTCGCTCCGAAGCTCACTACAAAAGGGGCGGCTGTCGATGTTGATCGACAGCTCACCCCGTTTTGTAGGCGGCTACACAAACGGAGGCGTTCCTGATGGAACGCTTGCCATTTTGTGGGCGGCCACACTGGCATCAGCAGTGAAGTCAGTGAGGAGCTTCCTGCTCGATCAGAGCAGGAAGCTCCCTGGGGCTTGCGGTTGCCGAGACCCAACCTTAGGGTCTTGTCGCAAGCCCCGATGGTCACGATGGTCTTGACCATCGCGACCATCACCTTGGTCGGTTGCTAAGCTGTGGGTGGTAACCCACAGTTTAGCTAGCGACCAGGAGGCAGCACTTAAACATGCGGCTGCCCTCATTCAGAGAGAGCGATTGCTTCTTGTGACTGCTTCTGAATGAGGGCCCTTGTCTTAATGAGCTTGATTTCAACAGAATAAACCACACAACTTCTTTTAACCTTTCCAATGCCGAAGAAAGTGCACAACTTTTAGCAAACTTTGTAGGACGGTTTTCAGACATGCATACAACTTTTCCTTGAAATATTTAAAAACAGATTTTATCTTCACTCACCAACCTGATGAGCTTTGCACTGTTGAGTCCACTATGTAGGTGCAGTGAGTCTCCTTTTGGCTTTCTAGGAGAGTCCGATTATGCAGTGCAATGAGCATCCATATTTCCATTTGTATTCCACATTTTCTGCAGCATAGATTTTTTTGCGTAGAATCTGTATGCCCGCATTCTCCACCATATGTGATACTTTGGGTTAATTAGCTCGGTAGACTGGGTCAGTGGTGCAGTGAGTAGGTGCAAAATTAGAGTCCACACGTAGCGATCCAGTTAAATAAACATAAGTGATGCTTTACTTCCAGCATGTGAAATCAGGAGACAGAAAAATAATAAACAAACCTAGCCCTTGTTTAGGGCACTAGCTCACTTCTTTAACCCTCTCTACAAAAGCAGCTAATCTGCATGAAAGTCTCTCACAGTCTCTGAGATTTGTGGTCCTTCCTGCCACATGCAGAACTGGACACCTGGGCCCTGGTCATACGGCAGCCATTAGGCATCTTCCCACAATGCATTTCTAGTCTGTGTGGGCGGATCTCCCCTGCCCCACACAGAATCTGCTGCTCACCAGTGCCACCTCTGGTGATACTGCCACAATATATAATAATCCAGGTACAGCGCTAAACCAAAGTCAAGGTGTTTTGATCAGACAATCAGTCTCTGATATGTACATACACTTCCAAATACTATATTTCTCAATTTTGGAGATGGCTGCTCAAAGTTTCCCAACAAAACCCTTGTTGTATGGTCCTCAGTGTTTATAAAAATAAAAGAGTGGAAACAAGCGCACAATAGTGTAAATCATTTACAATAACATTAGGACGCAACACACATATAAAATCTGCGTACCGTGTTGCCCTATTACATAGGCATGGAATAGGTAATATGGATAATCTTGTAAGGATGTCCCTTCTGGTACCTCCAAAAGTTCAATATAAGAGTTGTCACAGGACCCAATCAATATATGGAAAGATAGATAATACTCTCATGGTGTAGTAGTACACACAATTTACTACAAATGTACAAACACATAAAAAATGCATAATTACATCAAATGAGATTGCAATAGGCTTATCTGATAGCTGACGACATCAGTAAGCAAAAGGTCACTCTGTCCTCAACACGTTACACACAGTAGCCAGGAAACAGCACTCCAGTCGTGGGTTTTCGTGCAAGCGGGTCAGCACCAGTTTTCATTGTGCAACACCAATAGACAAATAAACCAAACATAAAGTATATCCTAGCCCAGCTGGGCACTGACTAGACAGGTAATTTCCTCTCTACAAGTGGCAAGGCCTACTGCCTCACCACAAACACAGCACTTTCAAAAGGTCACAGTGTCTCTGAACAAACCTCAGTGTCTGTTCTCCCCAGGGTGTGTGAGACACTGCATGAAAACTCTTACACGGCTATATTGAGCCACTTCCAGGTGTAATCCCTAATTAGCCTGCTCTCAGGCTGGAAGGCCTACCACCTGAAACGGCCCTGTGGATGGAGGCCTCCCTTCTCTCTCACACCCACACCTCCCAGGATCCATTCTCCGGCTTTTACCAAAAGCCAACACTCAGATCTGTTTGTAAAACAGACTTTTCCTGGGGGTTAAAATACATATTACAGGATCTGCGACACATATACACGCCGTCCCTAACTTCTCCAGTGCTCCTATCACAATATATATATATATATATATATATATATATATATATATATATATTGAGAGTGACAATATTTAATTTGACAAACAAAGTTGGGGGAAGACCAATTTGCTAACTACAGTCTATATAAATTAGAAGATACAAAAAAAACAGGTGCAAATGTACGCTGATTGCAATGACATCAGAACCAATTAAGGGGTCCATCAAAAGCGCACATGACTCTGCCAAGTAATGATGATGGCTGCGTAGGGTGATGGCTGCTTCCGACAGACTACTACGACTATAGTCATTGCTCATTCTGTTACGTGGTCCGGTAGGTGTGCTTTCATTGTGGTGGGTGTTTACCCGCTTGCGCTGTGCATTGCGAGCGACTGCTCGCTTTGCATTACCTCGCTCGCTGCAGATGCGAGCGTTCGCGCCCTAGCGAGCGGGTCTGAATCAGGTCCCATGTGTGCAGACTTAGGTACTTAGCATTTGAACATATTTATATGTATGAGCATGTTTATTTCAAAGTACATCAATAAAGAGTCCATGTGTAAGGTGTGTGACTAGTCTGTGCTGTACTGGGTTCGTGCCCCAGGTTTAACATTTTCAAACAAATGTGATTTGGATACTGATTTACATGACCTGAGTTTTTTAACTACCCCCACTTATTTCTCTATTTGTGATGCTTTCTCATTCACGGCACAACCCCATATACCAGTGGTTCCCAAACTTTTTCAGTTCAAGGCACCCTTAGGGTCTCCATGATTTTTCAAGGCACCCCAAGCCAAAATAATTACCAACTGGTCCCTTTTTTTAAAGTAGATGGGTCAAAATAATGTAATTAGTATTTACGTCAGGACAGAAATACTTATTAACTTGTTTGCAAAAATAATACACATAAATCCAAGGAAAAAGAATTTATATATATTTTTTTTCAATTATAATTCTTTCAACAAACAATTTACAGCACTCATTGACAGGAATAAGAACAAAATAAAAACAATATGCAACAAAATACGTCCTCCGTGTGTCTCTTATTGCACCCCCCTACTCCATGTGTCTTTCATTGCAGCCCCCTTCTCCATGCATCTCCCTTTAAAGCCCCCTCTATGTGTCTCTTAATGCAGCCCTCTCCTCCATGTGTCTCTCATTGCATCCCTCCTCCATGTGTCTCCCTGTGCAGCCACCTCCATGGGTCTCCCTTTGGAGCCCCCTCCAAGTGTCTCCCTGTGCAGCCCCCTTTATGTGTCTCTCATTGCAGCCCCCTTCTCCATGCATCTCCCTTTAAAGCTGCCTCCATGTGTCTCTCATTGCAGCCCTCTCCTCCATGTGTCTCTCATTGTACCCCCCTCCATGTGTCTCCCTGTGCAGCCCCCTCCAAGTGTCTCCCTGTGCAGCCCCCTTTATGTGTCTCTCATTGCAGCCCTCTCCTCCATGTGTCTCTTATTTCACCCCCCTCCATGTGTCTCCCTGTGCAGCCCCCTCCATGTGTCTGTCATTGCAGCTCCTCCTACATCTGTCTCCCTTTCCAGCCCCCTCCATGTGTCTCTCTTTGGAGCCCCCAACATGTGTCTCCTTGTGCAGCCCTCTCCATGTGTCTCTCATTGCAGACCCTCCTCCATGTGTCTCCCTGTGCAGCCCCCTTCACGTGTTTCACTATGCAGCCCCCTCCATGTGTCCCTGTGCAGCCCCTATGTAGCCCCCTCCATGTGTCTTCCTTAGTAGCACCCTCCATGTGTCTCCCTTAGTAGCACCCTCCATGTGTCTCCCTGTGCAGCCCCATCAGGGCCGGATTAAGGGGGGCGACAGGGGCAGTCATCCCTCCACACAAGGTCAGTGTAACCCTGCCGAGAACAGGTGTCCAATGACACCTGGTCCCGGATTGAGGCTCACTGCCGAGCTCCGGTGTTACTGTATTTAGCAGCACAGTCAGTGCTGCTGCATACAGCGCAGAGCGGCTCCCATGTCCTCTCATCGGCATAACGTGACACATTACATCCGTGACGCTGATGAGAGTACTAGGAAGCAGCTCTGCCTGGAGGTCCCACCCGCATGCTGTCATTGAGGTAAGTCAGTGGCGCCGGCGGAGCAATAGGCTCCATGTGGTTTGGGGGTGGGAGGCTCAGGGTGGCTAGGGGTAGGGAGAAGGGGGGGCTCCGTGTGGCTTGAAGGGGACCCCCACAATTTAGTTGCCCTGGGGCCCCAACAAGCCTTAATCCGGCCCTGAGCCCCCTCCATGTGTCTCCCTGTGCAGCCTCCCCATGTGTCTCCCTGTGTTTCATTGCAGCCATCCCCACCCCCCTATAGTTCCCTATGTGGGCCCCCTCCCTACAGTATACAGACAGTACTTATACCAGTGCAAGTCATATCCCCCCCTCCTATTCTTTCCATAGGAGCCAACTGTACTTACCTGTCCTACAGAGATCCAGCACCACGGGCGGTCCTTCTGCTCCTCAGATCCTCCAGCTGCAGCATTAACACAGGCAGCCCAGCCCAGCTCACTGCAGGCTCACGTGTAATCAAATCTAACCACCGCCCCCGCCTCTGCTCCGGCTTTGGCTCCAATCGCAAGGCACAAAAAAAAGAAAGCAGCTTCCCTCTGGCACACCAGTGACAGCACCTAACCGCTGCCTACCCTCCCCGCCTCCTCTCCAGCTCCATACACGATGCACTGGGGACAAAAATCAGACACCTGCTTCCCCCTCCAGCCGCGGCTCCCTGGTGACAGCGCCACGGCACCCCAGGGTCCTGCGGTGCACACTTTGGGAACCACTGCCGTATACACATCATGTTTTTTATTAGAACTTTTGTGTTGGGGGAAATACCATTGGATTGCTTTAAACAGTTTCCAAGATCGAAGCACCCAGGGAGGTGGGAGCTCATGTTTTAAGTAACTGTTGAACCTTTTTCCTGGAGCTGTGTAATATTATACTTTCTCCACATATCTCTGTGTTGTGAAAACACGATGGCAGAGGAATCCCTATTAGAGGTCTTGGGCCCGGTGTTTCAATGATACGCTGTGTGAGGGTTCTTTCGACTAGGGCTACCAGTCAAGGAAGCCGTAACAGACTACCAAATACGGTAATGTGGATATTTACTTACCAGTTTGCAATTCCCAGTTACAACATGGTCTTGCAGGCTAATACGCAAGTCTCCTTCCTACAAGGAGGATCGCGCCTGCCGTCAAGTCTAGTAGATGCAACACTCCTTTACTTACTTTTACAGGAGTGGCTGACTGTATGTATCCTGTGGTTGTGAGGTGTCTTCAGTTCAAGCCCCCTGATTGCCTTTCATGGCTCAGTACAGGCCTAACCAGGCTTTACAGCACTGAGAGTGCTTTTTGGCCTTTGGCCAAGATCAGGTGTAGTATCTGTTCTTATCAATTTGGTAATGGTTAGCATTACAGAGGTGATGGGTTCAGTTCCCACTATGGCCCTAACAGTGTGGAGTTTATATATTCTCCATGTGCTTGAAGTGTTCTCATACTATCGTAGGCAGATCTTGGACTCTCTACTCCTTCCCTTTGTCGGGGTGCAGTTACTACACTGTTTCATTCCCTGCCTCTTCACAGGGAAATTTCGTCCCTATGTCATATATCCAGTCTGCTTCTTAGGCAAGCTGTTGCGCCTTTTTTGTGATTGCTCAAAGTACTAGTGCACAGATTTTCACAACCTCAGCATGTGAAAGTCGCAGGTTCTATCCCCATGCTCCATTCCCATTGGGATTCAGGACAGGGATCCTTTTCCCCACCAATGCACATCTCCATGGGTGGAGGGGAGTAACCTGTCATTAGGTCTTTGAGATCAGTGGGCATCTCATGCGAGCCTGTTACTACTATTCTTCTCACTTGCCAGAGTGACTCGTGTCACCCGTCCTACAACATAGGGGGGTTTCTTTTAGTGACCTTTTTGTACCCTGCTACATGCCGGTTGGCCCAATTCAGTCAGGAGTTCTTACCAAATGAAAGGACCTCTTTAGGAGTTTAGCTGGGTGCTTCCTCCCCAGTTCCAGCTATGTTGAATCCTCTCCTTGCGCATTGGGGCCTTTGGCCCTGTTCCAAGAAATACTGGTCTCCGACCTGTTATTTTGCTTCAACATTTGCTCAGCACCTGCCTGAAGTTCGGACGCTTTTTTCAAGGCATCCTCTGTGTACTATAACCATTTGTTCTTACCAGCTGGCTCCTTTGAATCTTCCAGGGTTCTTGGGACTCTTTGATAGGCTCGATTAGGAGTCCTTGATTTCTAGTTTGCAGTGCAATTTGCTCATTCATTGGTTTACTGAGACAGCTGTAATAGTCCCGGCCTGTGCTTGGCGCGGGGGTTGTCTGTTTGAGCACCTTGTGTTGTCGCTCCCCTTTTCTGATCTTTTCCTTTGATCGGACCGTTCTGCAGTCTCGCTTGGGTTCCTACACAGTTGTCTTAGTTCCTCTCCAACCTGCGGTTGTGTTTATCCAGTTTTCTGCTTTCCCAACTCCTCCCCAGTGGACGCATCTACGGATGTAGACTCTCCAGTGATTTTTCCTTGGACAGACCCAGAGTTCAGTTTCTCTGTGGTCCTGTATGATTTTCACAAGCGGGGCTGGCCATTCCTGAACAGATTATCCTGGTGGCCCTGCTTGCTTTTCACCACACTCTGTGGTGTATCTCCTGCCCTTGTCGTGGTGACTGCTCATTACACTAGGTCCCTGGGACCTTTGTGGGGGACTCCCCATGGTGTTTCTACAGTACAACTTGTCCAGCTGTCACATGGTTATTTGCCAACACTTTTTTATTTGTTTCTATGCAGTGATCACCTTTGCATGTTTCATTGCTGCCTTTGGGTATGAAGGGGGTTCCCAGTGCAGCCCAGAAGCATCCCCTCCCATTGGGGGTCAGCTTTAGGACTTCCCAGAGTGATCCCTATGCCCCCTAGTGGAGGAAGAAGAAAAGAGGATTTATGGTCTTACCTTGGTAAATCCTTTTCTTTGACTCCTTGGGGGCACAGGGGACCCACTCTACTGCACCTGGCTTGAAGGGTTTATTTCCTCTAATGCCGGTTCAGGGCGCACCTTTTCTCTAATGTGTGTTATGTGTGCCGGTCTTCCTTCTCTCTCTTCTTTGCCTAACTCCTGTCCTTGGCTTGCTAACTTAAACTGCTGGTCGGTGGCTGGGGGAAAGGGGGGGGTTATAGTGGAAAGGGAGCCAGGTGGCTGCTTGGAAGAAATCAGTAGTAGTAACTATTTGGTGCCCAGATTCTCCCTCTCCAGGCTATACCCAAAGTTATCCCTGTGCCCCCTAAGGAGTCGAAGAAAAGGATTTAACAAGGTAAGACCATAAATCCTCTTATTCACCAAAAACAGATAAGACACTCAAAGTTCCTATACTGACACTACAAATAGAATATAATAAATCAAACACTAATATGAAGGTAGATGTAAGTAATTTCTATAGATGATGTGATATTTACTGTTTCCATCTCAGCTGATGTGATATTTACTGTTTCCATCTCACCACTCCAGTAACAAAATAACTTCACCTCTGTAGTAACACATTTCCCTTCCTCGACAGTGTTATTACTTATTCCCCTACCTCACCTCTGTTGTAACACATGACCCCTGCTTATCCCTGTAGTAACACATTCCCCTCCATTTTAACAAAGGAAAAAACTACAGTGTATTCAGTTAAGATTCTTTTGGCCAGCAGTAAAAAAGTATTGTTAGGAATGTCCAGTGTGTCAGAAGACAGCACCCCAGCCAGGGTTTCGGGCACCCTTGGTTCCCCTCCCTGTCATTTCTGTACCTTTTGAGAGAATTGGTATGGATCTGATAGGGCCGGTGGAAAAATCTGCTTGTGGGCATCAATGCATATTAGTGGTAGTAGATTATGCCACAAGGTAGCCGGAGGCCATACCGCTATGTAAAATGAAATCTAGCACTATTGCCCAGGAGTTATTGATGCTATTTACCATCTGGGAATACCAAAAGAGGTCCTAATGGATCAAGGCACCCCTTTTGCAACTAAATTAATGAAAGATTTGTGCCGACTGTTAAGGGTAGATAGGATTACCATCTCAGTTTATCACCTGCAAACAGATGGCCTAGTAGAATGCTTTAACCAGACCCTTAAACAGATGGTAAATATGGCAGTGTCACAAGAAAAGCAAGATTGAGATCTACTCCTGCCTTATTTGATGTTTGCAATTCGAGAGGTGCCCCAATCCTCCACGGGGTTCAATCCCTTCGAACTCCTCTATGGGAGGCAGCCTAGAGGGATTTTAGATGTGTTAAAGGAAGGGTGGGAGCAACAGTCATGCCAAGATCCTAATATCATTTAGCTTGTGTCCGAATTGTATGGACGGTTAAGGCAGATTGCACCACTACTGAACGAACATATGGACAGAGCTCAACAGCATCAGAAATGCAATTATGATGTTACCACAGTCGACCTGTCTTTCAAACCAGGAGACAAGGTACTCTTGATTGTGCCTACTGCTGAAAGCAAATTGTATGCTTAATGGCGAGGCCCTTATGAGACTATAGAGGCGGTGGGACCTGTAAACTACAAGGTACAACAGGAGGGTAGAAGGAAGAAGGCACAAATTTACCATGTAAATCTATTAAAACCTTGGAAAGAAAGTGCCAGGAAGCCCTCTTTAGTGGCAAAGAAAACCCAGACTGTCAGGTACCCATTGAGGTCTCCCTCAGTCTTAGCCAAAAACAGGAAGTGGTGAGCTTAGTAGCACAAAATCAAGATGTATTCTCTGCTATTCCAGCAAAGACCCAAATCATACGGCATAATATTGTTACTCCTCCCGGGGTGATAACAATTCAAAGACCCTATTATATAAAGTTTCTCAGTTTGATTCCTACAATATGAGGCAGGTTGATGAGCTGGTGGAGAATCTAGCAAAAAGCCAGTATCTCACTATTCTTGATTTAACAAAAGGGTATTGGCAGATTTCTTTGACTGAAGCTGCTCAAGCAAAAACAGCCTTCTCTACCCCAGAGGGCTTGTTCCAGTACAAAATGCTGCCTTTTGGTTTGCATTGAGCCCCAGCAACTTTCCAGAGGGCTATGAATAAGTTGATTCGGCCCCACAGGTAGTATGCAGCTGCATATTTAGAAGACATCATCAACTTTAGCTCTGACTGGGAGTCACACCTTCCAATAGTAGGAGCAGTGTTACAGTCTTTAAGGGCACATGGGTTTACCTCTAACCTTGAGAAAATACTTGATATACTATATGTCATAGGCAGAGGGCAGGTTAAACCTCAGCCTAGTAAAATGGAAGCAGTCCTTACCTGACCTAAACCCAAATTTAAATCACAACTCAGAACATTCCTTGGTCTAGTTGGTTACTACCGTAGATTCATACATGATTTTGCCACTAGAGTGGCTCCACTGACTGAGTGCCTTAAGAAACAATCCTCAGATCAGATAATATAGTCTAGGCCAGCAGAGACTGCTTGGCAGGATTTAAGATGGGCCTTATGTGTATAGCCTGTTTTGTAAGCTCCTGACTTTAAGAAGCAGTTTGTGTTGCAGACTGATGCCTCTGGGACAGGCTTAGGAGCACTCCTTTCTAAGGAGGTAGATGGGGAAGAGAAACCTATACTCTATCATGGCTGGAAATTGCTGCCCAGAGAACGCAAGTACTCAACTGTGGAACAGGAGTGCTTGGTGATTAAGTGGGCAGTAGAGTCGCTAAAATATCTTTTGGGGTGAGAATTCCGACTAGTCACAGACCATGCTCCCTTACAGCGGATGCACACAAAGAGGTGAATGCCCAGGTGACCTGCTAGTTTTTGGCTTTACAGTCATTCAAATTTGAGGTATAGCATCGACCAGGGAAACAGCACAACAGCACATCAATGCTGATGCCCTTTCCAGAAAGTTTATGGGTACCGAACCTCCGAGCAACCATATGGTGAAGTTAGGGGAAGAAGAGGGGGTGCAAGTCTAGCTCTGGAAAGTGGTAGAGGATTGTGTTCCCGGACGGTTGATGCAAATAGAGGTGGGTGAGGCAGAGAGCTTACCTAAAAAGGTTTTAGCTTCACCAGGGTGGTTGAAGCTAAAGGGGAAGGAGTGTGACAGGGACACATGCTTTCACATAAAATTAATGTGGAGCAGCAGGTTTATGTAGAGAGGATAATGAGGTCCAGGTCCTGGGATCATTTGTAAGCCACAAGCAAGGCTAATTAGCAGCACCTGTTATCTGTCTTTAAAATTCTGTCAGTGCAAATCCACAATGATCCTGATGGTGTATTAGTTGCCCAGGTTATAGGCCTGGGGAAGACTAGTGTTAGGGATCCTAGACCTGAGGGTCCACTAAAAGAGCAGTTGCTGTATGGAATATTCTGTGTACCTGCTATAACATCTTGTCTGTGAACACTGCACTGACCTGTATATCTGCCTGTGGTGAGAAAATAAAGTTTGGTTGGATTTTACTCTGGTCTATGTGATTCTAGGCACTATGTATATATATATATATATATATATACATACATATATATGCCTGCAGCTTCGCTCGTGTGGATGTCTGTTATTGCTCCGAGGAACTAATTTTATTGTATATTCTATATTGTACACATTGATCACAAAATATCTTTGTTAACAATGTTTGCAGTTTTTCCTTCAGGGATTAACACAAAAAGATGCTTGGGGTTACTAACTTGTGAGCAAGCCACTGAACCTACAGTAACACTGAAAGATTGCAAGTAACATGACCAGCAACTACTGTATGATATGTAGTATTTGTCTTGGTGCGGCATCTTGTGGATTTACATGTATACTGCAAATTCATGAGTCAAGATAGTCCGCCTGATTAGTGCTTAATATATAGTTTTTCCTACTAAATAGATCTTGAGATATATATGTATATGTATATGCATACATATATACTTGTTTGGGTTCGGGGTGTGCATTATATGTGTCACGCTCTGGACACTTAAAACCACCTTTTTACCTTTACGGTGCCTGTCCAGGCTAGCAATGAGGTCTGCTCACAGTGTGCATCACTTTCAGATAGCACAGAGGTCCGCTCATGCTGCACATCACTCCCAGATGGTGCTGAGGTCTACTCCTGCCCAGTCTGCTCAGCGTCCTGTCATGGAGATAGCTTTCTGCAGTCACTTACTCACAGCGTGTCTCCCCAGCATGATGGTATAGAAACTGCATGCCAGAATTCCCTCCAGAACAACAATATGGGCGCAGCCATGTTGGACTCATCTGATGCTCTTCCTCCACTCAGAGCGCTGCTCTCAGACCAGCTGATTGCAGCATTCAATCCCTGGGGATCTACCCCTATAAATTCCATCAGTGACACCCACAGCCTTACGACCGCCTAAGGTGATGGTTGCGATGGTCAAGACCATCGCGACCATCGGGGCTTACGACGAGACCCTAGGGTAGGGTCTCCCTTGTCGTAAGCCCCGGAGAGCTTTCGGCTCAGTCAGTGGGGCTGCCCCCAAATGGTAGGCGTTCCCATGGGAATGCCCCCGTTTGGGCTGCCACCCCCCCGGCCCGCCTTCCAAACGGGGCGAGCTGTCAATCAACATCGACAGCTCACCCCCATTGGATCGAGACCCGCTACGACTGGCGCTGTCGGTCATAGCGGGTCTCACGCATTCGCACGACGGCACCGGCGCCATCGTGCGCATGCACTGTGGGGGGCCATCGATTCGGTCCGAGCGCATCGGCGCTAACGACCGGGTCTGAATGACCCCCTGAGCTCCCAGATACTCTGTATCTGAATTGTCCCAGTCCATTATATCCAGTTCCTAGATCTGGTAAACAAGTCTCCTATACCATCTTGCACACCTGTCTGGTTTTACCACTGAGACTTGTTCTTACAGCAACCATCAGTTCCAGCCAATACCTCCAACCATCGGTCTCATCCGATGCTTCCAACTTCGGACTCTTACCAATTAAGTTCTTCATCAACATTGGTCCCAACCAATCAAGTTCATCAATTCTTCAACATAGGCTTCAATACCATCAAATTCTTCAATCATCAACATCAATCTCAAACCAATCTAGCTCTCAATCCAGCATCATCAGTCCCAATCTGATTCTGCTCATTCATTCAGTATTATATATTCAGTTCCATTCCAACCTTCTGTTCAATAATGACTTTCTATTCCTGTTCTCGCCTTCGGGCCCATCATCCACTGTCGTATCTCTACCTTACATCTATACATGAGGAGGTCCTGGCTCAAACCACCTAAGTTCATCTACATGTCTAGATGTGAGTTTACATACATGTATATTGATATGTGTACATACATATATAGGGTCTGGATACTAGATATATATATATTTTTTTTTTTTTAAACTGATATATCTGATTAATTTTTCATGAAATATGTTACTGTTTATTCAAATAAGCTTCGCAATTACTATCATATATACTGTCTATAAACATTCAATAAAGATATATATATATATATATATATATATATATAATAAATTTATTGATTCTATCTTTTGAGAAAAAACTAGTGTGATTCCCTGTTAAATAATGGTGATTACTCATAATTTACACTGAATACTGTTTATATAGGTGTCCAGTTCATTTTAAATAGTATGAATTAAATCTATACTTTTACTTTTTCATTTTGTCAAAGTCTTGTAAACATTTGAATTTATATTATCTATCCCACTGTTAATATAAGCTGATAAGTCATTGACTTGACTGTCTCATGTGTCACGAATTATCAATTACATATCAGTATAAATATAGTGTGTTTTGACACACTAGCCACCTCTGATGAAACGGCCCCCGCTATTGGCCAATAAATTCGTCAGGTGTTTCCTCCTGAATTCCAGACCAAGAGAGCACCTGATTGGATGCAAACCATTTGCCAAACGGCTTTACTCACACTGCTCCAGCGAGCACACAGACGGACACGTGGTTGTGCCCTTCCAGCTGCTGGGACTTCTCACATGGAGGCGGCACACACAGTTCTGTCCTTGGTCATCTGCTTTGCTGGGTCACAGTGAGCAGCGCAGCCCTCCTCTCCAGGCGGCAGAAGGACCCACATACTGCCAAAGCCTGTGGGAGGCAGGATAGACGTCACCCAGCTGTATCTGCCGGGACGCTGGCAAACAGCGGCACTACACTCAGGTGACAAGACTTTTACTGCTGCATGATTAATAACATTAACTCCCTGGCTTTCTTTGGTGCACTTGCTTTGAGATACTACTATCTACCTATTCAACTGGATTGAAATCATCCATGCAGGCCTTTTTTTATTACTAACAACTCCATTTACTAACACTTTTGAGCTGGATATGGAAGTTATGAGACGCTTTATAGCCAATTACATACTCATATGATACCTATCATCTCTATGCTGTTATGTTGCCAACATTGTTTGATCACCATTGGATCATTCTAGGTGTCTCTCACTGACATTAGGTCTCGGATTTATCAATTTATTTTATTCATGATTGTACTGAAGGTTTTTTATATGTATGTCCTTTGATTAGTGACTATTAAATACTTTACCTCTGTCTAGCGCTCTCCATTTTCTTTATTCCTAAGCTCATCCATGCCTCTCAAATCTCTTCAGTTTTCCACTCATGTTCCCATCGAAAACCAACACTCTGGCGTCCAGCCGGGAATCCAGCCGGGAATCAGACACAAGCTCCTGGGTTTACACCTGATCTTGTTGCTCACCTAGAACACCAAGAGATGGTGCAGATGGTATAGTTCCTCAAAGAACTGATTAACTGGCTGGATAACATCCAATCCACTCTGAGAGGCTCAGGAGCTGCAACTTTATCCATTCTGATTTCTCTGGTTCCAGTTTCCCCAGTGGCACCTCGTCTGCACATTCCTAATCCTGCAAAAGTTGATAGGAACCACAAAAATTGCAGGGGATTCCTAAATCAATGTGAAATACAGTTTGAGCTCCAACTCAGCAATTTTCCTACAGACCGTACCCGTGTGGCATATATCATCTCCCTTTATCTGGATCCACCATAGACTGGGCTTCACCCTTATGGGAAAGATGAGGGACCCCATCCTAACAAGGAATTTGTCACAGCAATCCGCCAAATCTTTGATGAGCCTGGGAGAGTGTCCTCTGCATCTTCAGACCTTCTTCGTCTATTCCAGGATTCAAATTCTGTAGGCCATTATCTGGTGCAGATTCAAATACTGGCATCAGAACTCTTTTGGAATGATGAAGCATTCTATCCAGCCTTCTGGAATGGCTCATTCGACAAAATTAAACATGTTCTTGTTCCTCATGATCTCCCTGTGCACCAATGTGGACTTATGTTTTAAAGAACATGCTATTGAGAGAGGGAGTAATTAATTCCAAGTCTCGGGCTACAGTCTTGCCTCAGTCAGTCAGTTTCTCCTCTGAAAGAGGAACCCATGCAAATCAAACATTCCTGTCTGTCATAGGAAGAATGCCAAAGGAGAATCTCTGTTTATACTATGCTGCTCCTTCTCAAAAGCTCAACAATTGTCCCAAGCGTCCAGGAAACTCCCACTCCTAACTCAGCAAGGAGAGGCTAAGTTAGGAGTAGTTCATTCCTCTCCAAAGAAAACCGATAGCATTTTCTCAGTTTATCTTTAAGTAGCCAAGCGCTTCAAGCAAGTCTGCGCTGTTGGATTCAGGCACAGCTGGTAACTTTATCACATCTGAATTGGTCCAGCTATGTGGATTACCAACCACATAGCTGGACCTTCATCCTATCTACCTCACTATCACTCCCAGTCCAATGGTCAAACGGAAAGATTCAACCAAGACATTTCTTCATTTATTTGTATCCTCTCTCAGGACAACTGGGCTGAACTGCTTCCTTAGGCACAATTTTGTCACAATAAGCAATACCATTCTTCATCTGGTTCCTCACTCTTTTATGCCACCTATGGTCTTCACGCTCTTCCTGCATCACAAGTTCCAGCTGTTGACAACAACCTTGCAGCACCAAGATTTGGAAAGATCCACTCCTCCCTTGTTAAGGCTTCTGAGCAGTAGAAGAAGTTTGCTGACAGGAAGAGGAGAGCAGTTCCCAATCTCAAGGAAGGTGATTGAGTTTATCTCTCTACACAAAATATGTGGTTAAGAGTGCCATCCATGAAATTTGCGCCCCGCTACATTGGGCCATTTGCCATTGAGCATGTGATCAACCCAGTTTCATTTAAACTCAAGCTACCTCCCTTTATGAGGATACCTAATTCCTTTCATATGTCTTTATTGAAAGCACTGTTGAAGCTGGTTTAGTGGCTGAGACAGAATCAGTGTAAAAATTAGCTTGGAGTGACGTCATCTTGCGAATGGCAACCAGACTTCATCTTAAAAATAAGAATCTACATGACGCCATTTTGTGAATGGCTGTCCAGCGCCATTTTAGAGAAACTCACACTTAAGTACATACAGCGATGCTATTATTAGCATAATGTGATCGCATATTATTAGCATTATGCGAATGATTATCTCCCCATATCCCATATACATATTAAATACGCACATTAGCGAATGAATAATATCCTGCATGTGAATGCTGTTTATTAGCTGCATGCGTACACACCTGCCCCAAGTTAAAAGTCCTCACTACATAAATCAGCATCTTTTCCCAAACCCCTAATACTTACACACTGCACACTCAAGTAAAAGGTTCCATAGCTTCAAAGTGTAATATTCAGAGTTTATTCAGTTATTACTAATGTTGTGAAATAAAGATTAGTTGATATCTAAGATTAGTTGATAAGCCAACCATGTTTGGTAGCGTACTGATCTACTCTGTCTCGACAGCTTTCCGGTGTCATCGGTGAGAAGATCGCAACATGCATTTTCAACTTATGGACTGTAGAGACTTAAAACACCAAAATGTACTTTGTAATGTTAGCAGCTTAGATTTGCATGCGGCGGGAAAAAGGAGACAAAAGGCTCTCGGAGGCTGATCTGCGTCCATTTGCATCAACCTGTTAAATGTCCTGTAATAGATGCACGCGTACTGGGAACCAATGGAACCATGCCACACTCTTCTATTGTGTTGCTTATCCCTGCAAGAGTATAAATGTGAGTACCGACTCCAATCTGTAGTCTTCTTGCTGATGCTGTTGACGGAGGGTTCTTGCTGATGCCGGTAACTGTTTCCAGTGCATGTGCGTATGTATAACTGTACCTTGGGTCTGTATAATTTCTTTGCGCTGAATTGTCTTTAGATCACAATGTGTAACCTACTGGTTTTATGTTGAATAATATACTTTGTGCATTGGAAACACATTTCCATGTCTGAAGGCTTTTATTTTACTGTATGACTGTGTATGCAAATAGCGTCAATTTAGAAGGTATAGGCAGGAGTGTATAAAGGTTTAGAAGGTATAGGCAGGATTGTACAAGGTTTAATTACGTTATAACAGTTGGGGGCTCATCGAGTGAAGTCACGATACCAATTCACACGATAAACATACGGTTATCGATCTCTCACCAAAGGGTGAAGTGGCCACACGCAGGGTTTACCTGTAACCACTTGATACAGAGACATCGCTATCCGTTATCGGGTGAGTCAAGGTACACTGACTAGAATCCAGGGACAAGAAAGGAAAAAGTTTGTTTTCCTTTGTTGATAGAATTGCATGCTAAAAAGGGGTACCGTAGTATTGCGTACACGGCTGGGTCGCATTTTTGCGTATGCAGCAGAGACGCAATTTTGCATACGCTGCTAAGGGTAAGAATCATACGGTTGTGTAGTAGTCGCATTATTGTGTATGCGACTAGTCGCACAATAGCGTATATGTATTTCCGGTCAGGCTGCCACATGCTTTAAACAAAGCCGTTGAGATTACATTATCAATTGTTGCCAATAACTGGGTTAATGGGTATTTTTCTGCACAGGAAAAAAGTGTGTAGCTGTGAGTATTTGTTTAGGGTGTAACACGGGACCTAAATGTTAAGGGTATCTTAGGACCCTTAAGTGCTAGGCGTAACGAACAGCCTAGTGACTCGTAACAGCTTACCATTTACTTTAGGCAGGTGTATGAGTTGTTATTTTTGTTAGGGTTTGGCTCCCAGTGTGATTATAGTATTCAGTAATCAGTGTGTGATAATCTGTTAGGCTTATTTGAGCACTATAATTGAACCGCATAGTTTTTGGCTAAACTGTGATTGTGAACTGGTGAGAGGGTGGACGAAATTAACTGGAAAACAAAGGGTACTTTGTTGCCCCCTAGCAGTTGAAACGTAGTCAAAAAGGGATTTCTGCGTGGGAGCAGCTTTTTCTTCCATAGGTGAGTGGAGGCATCTAGAGGTCTTCCATAGGGTTCGTGGATGCACCCTTTTTCCAAGGCATCCACAGGTAAGTGAAAGTATCTGTCTTTCACCAGTTTAAATCTTTATTGAAAAACGTAGGAGTTGTCCCAAGTTGGGAGCCACACAAGCAGTAGAGATGTTAGACAATGATGTGCTGCTAATGGAAGTGCCGCTTGGATCAGCCCGTCGTATTATGCATACTAAGTACGGTGCTTATGCAATAAGGTATTGTGACGTATGGTTTAAGATAACGATGAAGAGTGTTAGACCGTTTCCCAGAATTGGTAGTTTTGATAAGGATGTATTGAACAATGTCTGAGATCACATCAGTCGGGTGCGTTCTCGAGAGAAAAAGGTAAAATATTAGGAATGTTTAAAATTGTGGCAACATGAAGCAGATACATGGTTTAAGGATGTGCAAGCGATGCAAACTAGCATTGCGAACGCATTACCGGAAAGTACATTGCTGAATTGCAATGTGTGCGAGCCATGAAAAAGCGCACGTGCAGCAAAGTAGCATTGTGGAAGGTATTGCCAGTGGTTCTCGTGCACCACCACCGCCCTATGTTGATGGTGGTGCAGGTACAGTTTTTTGAAAAAACCCATAAAAATTTAATAAGTAATTTGTACCCTCTCTTAAGTAACCATAAAGAAATTGTTCATGAAGTGGATGATGAGCCTATTGTCATGTCTGCCATTTCAAACCTCCAGCCAGGTAATAAGGTCAAAAGTAGCAGTGCATCCCATCCGGACAATAACTGTTCCAAATGGGAATGCGTATGTGAACGGAGTAGTGCCCACAAGGGAAGTAGTAATGCATTGTCCTTGGACAAGAGCAGAGCTAAAATCCATCATAAATGATTTCCCCGATCCCAAAAAGGAATTAGCCAAATGTCAAAGATTTTTGAGACATTTGGGTAGTTCTCATGAGCCAACCAACAAAGATTGGTGAGTAGTGTTAAGGCCCTGTCTACCACGCAATATCGACGTGACAAAATTTATCACGGATTGTATATTGGATGGAGATGTTCCCTTAACAGACCAAATAAATCAAGGTAACATTTGCCGCATTGTAACTTAATTGGGTGTATATTTTCCAGTAGCAGTTAACTGGAACAAAATCTTTACCATAAAACAAAAAGAGAGTGAATCTGCAGAAGATTATTGTGACCGGGCTCTGCAGGCTATCACCCAGTACTCTGGGTTAGAAGATATTAAAGATAGCACTCACCACAGGGGAATGATTGTCACTGTACTCATGGATGGTCTTAAAGAAAACCTAAAGACCTGGGTTCAGACCTCACAGCCTGGTTGGAGGGGAGTCACAATAGACACCCTCATAGAATCCGCAATTGAACATGACAAGAACATCTCTAAAAAGAGAGAGACCCAGAGCAAGAAACTAATGGCTGTCAGTATTCAAACTCTAGAAGGAATAACGGTAACATCACAGCCAGCAGACACACCTGCACCCACACCTACACCTGCACCTGAACAGTTACACGTCCTCACTAATCCCACACCACCGCAAACGCAGCCCTACCCCACTTATCACACACAGCCACAATTCCCATACTATCCGCAAACCCCATATCTCCCACAATATCCTCTCCCTCAATATCCTTACCCATACCCTAACCCTTTCCCCACTGCTCAACCCACACAACAACTTTATCACCCACCCCACACACAAAAATGCTTTAACTGCAACCAAGTGGGACACCTAAGTAAGCACTGCAAAGTGAAGAATATAGGACTCCCAAACCAGACAGTCTATAGATAGTCAGGTTAATGGGAAGTACTACACATGGACATGATTGCCCTAAGGTTTCATAGACAACCCAGGTATCTTCTCCCACGCCTTATACGACTGTTTACAATCTTTTTCAGCCTGCCAATGGATCTGTTCTGATACAATATGTGGACAATTTATTGTTGTGCCCTGTTTCATTCATGCTATGTTTAATTTATACTAAACTGCTGTGCTTCATATCTCACACACAGGACAAAAGGTTGCTAAGGACAAATTGCAGCCATTCCAGGCTAAGGTCAAGTACTTGGGAAACTGTCCTAACCCAGGGGCTAAGACACTACCTACAGCAGTAGCTATTAATAACAGGGTTTAATTGTACAGAAGGTTGTATGCAGATGCGGTATCCCTAGAGTATAGGGATACTAATTTCACAGGTGATGTCTTCAAAAAACAAACATGTGTAAGTTGGTAGGTATTAATAATATCAAGACCACCCCAGACCGTCTCTTTTTCTTTTTTTATCTGTCCCCCTTTGAGATACTGTTTGACAGGCAGTCTCATGTGAAAATATGATAATGAGGTTATTGTGCAGTATCTTGCGAAGATGAGCAAGAACAACTGAACTTGAAAATTTTATTTTCCAACATGTCTGATGCAAACTGTCATGAAAGGGTGGAACTTTCAAACCTGGAGAATTTGTTATGATCTGAATTTCTTTATGCTCAGGTTGTTTGACTGATTGTTGGGAAGGTCCATATCAGGTGTTACTGACGAGTACCACATCTTTGAAGGTGGCTGAGAGAGATACCTGGGTCCATTCCACTCACTGCAAAAGGTCAACCAACTGGTGGATAAACAAGGCAGAGACAAGTCTGATAACATGGACCTGTCGATCGCAAGCTTGTTTCGGGAGGATTAAAAGGTTGTAGTGAGATACCTGAGCTAAAGAAATTTGCAGGTCCTTGCTGCAGCGATGAACTGGTCTGCTGTGTTAATTTTCTTATTCTCTTCCAGAGTTTACATCATCCTGGTTTGTTCAGGGATATCTGATGTCTGTGATGGGGGACCGATAGAGGAGATGGGAGCTGATGGCATTACTGATGGAGTGGAGTCAGGAGGAGGAGTGCTATGCCAATCAGGGGAGTGTCTGACCAATTTTAGTACTGTAACTGTTAAGCGATATGAACCTCACACATGTTGAAATGCTTGGTACGCATAAAAACACACCATCACCATATCTTCACATGTAGTATGAACACAGAGGCAAAAGAAATATGATACCTGGTGATGTGCATAAAGCCACTCAGTTAATTAGTGAGACAACTAGCTTTCAAGTTTTAGTAGCATTGGATCCCACCAGGATCGCTCGGGGTACACTAAATTTTAGATATATCCAAGATCTTCCTAAATTGATAGATAACATTACCGAGATGTATGATGACACCTTCAGGTATACAGGTAGGGAAGTGCAAGCGTACATGATAAACTCCTGATCCTCATACTGGTTGTCATCATAGTAATTGGCATATGTGTCAAGTGTGTTCCTAATGTGTTGAAGTGTGGAAAATGTAAAAATAAGGTAAACCGGAAGAACGAAATTATGATGGTGGTTAATAGTGACCATATGAATACTGAGGTAAATGTAGAACTGCATTACAACCCTGAACTAGGAAATACCTCATATAATGTATTATATTCAGAAATGCGTAAAATGTATTATTAAAATGTTATTTTTCTCCGATTTAAACATCTTAAATGATGTAAGTCTCAATTCCCCTTCAAAACTTCCTTTATAGGACTGGTGCCCCATATCTCTCCCATGATCTCCCAAGATCTGCGGTGTGCATATAATGGTAGTTTTATGTCCCCTCCTAGAGACCCATTATAGATGGATTAAAACCACCTTGTGCCATCCCATAAAAATAATGTTAAATAATACCCCATATGCAAGCCTAAAATTAATTTTAAAATCAGAGTATGACAGCATGTTGTTTGCTATCAAAGGGTGGACTGTCGAAGCTGGTTTAGTGGCTGAGACAGAATCAGTGTAAAAATTAGCTTGGAGCGATGCCATCTTGCAAATGGCAACCAGACTCCATCTTAAAAATAAGAATCTACACGACGCCATTTTGTGAATGGCCATCCAGCGCCATTTTAGAGAAACTCACACTTAAGTACATACGGCGATGCTATTATTAGCATCATGCGATTGCATATTACAAACTGCACACTCAAGTAAAAGGTTCCATAGCTTCAAAGTGTAATATTCAAAGTTTATTCAGTTATTACTAATGTTGTGAAATAAAGATTAGTTGATATCTAAGGTTTAGTACATGATAAGCCAACCATGTTTGGTAGCATACTGATCTACTCTGTCTCAACAGATTTCTGGTGTCATCGATGAGAAGTGTGAGTGTATATATACACTCACAAAGTTGCGACATGCACACTCTGTAGCAAAACATCAGGCTTTGCCTGGGGTCATAATCTGTTGGTACTCTAGTGGCACCAAATCCATATTCATAAATTTGCAATTCAGCAGGATTCACTCACCAGGGCTTCTTATTGTAGAGAAAGATAATCTTACTTCTTACTTTATTAGATCACATCAATAGTGTCATAGTCGATGTTTCGACTGTCAAAACACGGCCTTTCTCAAGACATCACCAGTGCAGAGGACAGAAACAAGCACACAACTCTAGCCCCAATTGAGCTCCTTAAAGTACCACTGTCAATTGTTCAATAAGTAACCTCCTCCCATAGGCTCCCCATGGGACCGGAAGTAAAGTGTATATCGAGGAAAACTTATCTAAATGTCACAAGTCACGTTATTCACTCTCCCAATTAACCCCTTAATGACCTTCACTCCTTCATTAACTTAAATAACTTACCAAGGTGTATAATCCATCCTGTACTGCGCCACCTTAGAATAGGATTGCGATGCCGACATGCGTGTCATGCACTCAGAAGTCCCATGATTTGCGTTCCAGCGGAGGTCTGTTGCACATCATATCCGGAGCGAGACGTAACATCCCCGGGCCAAACACTGCTACTATCAGTTAGTTCCTATCTGCTATGTAACACAGCAGCACAATCCTGCTGCAACAAAAATCTATATTTAAAGCGCAATATCAAATCTGAATAATCAAATGGGCAATGGGCAGAACCACATGTGAACACCTTTTATCTTACAGGCACAACAAACAACTCAAGAGGCAGAGTTATGTCCAAGTCATACGATACATAATAAAAAATATAAAATAAATAAAAAAAGTGCATACCATCACCAACAGTCATAAAAATCCTAACATATCACTATATCAATGAGCTTCTGGCCTAAAACAAAAAAACTGAAAAAAAATGTCATAGTGCTCAGCATCAGGAAGGCTCAATTCAAAATATATCTTTTATGGTTCCCCTGACCGTAAGGGTACCAAAAAGCCTGTCCACTGAATTATAGGCCATTTTTCCCTCAGCTATTCTTCTGAAAGTTATTAAATAGACTTTAACATCATCACTCTTTGTCATCTTTTGCAGAAAGTGACTAGCCTGAATGGAGCTATAACTATTTGTGACATCCATGGAAGCATCTACAGACATGCTGAACCACCTCTTCTAATGCCTTGTGGACTTGATGTTGATGACCCCAGGTCTTCTCAGTATTCCAAATGCTGCACCCTGGTGGCTTTCTGCTGTGTGCTGATGGCTTCCTTATAAACACGATGTAGCCTGTAGTGAGGGCTTACCTATGTCAACCATGTTATCTTGGTGCAAGTGATAATCAGAATCTGGCTTCCCTAAGCATCTGCTGACCACCAACAAAAAGTTCACAATGTAACAGTCTTTTTTTTTTAAATGGTTTGTTCAAGATACGAAGTTACTGGCTTTTTTTTTCCTCATTTGCTCCCAACTCTGGATCAGCCCGATTATGTGGAATTAAGTGCATCCATTGTGGAGTGAACAAACCCTGTTTTTGTCATATGCATTTGTCATAGAGAATGTAATCTGAATTCGGAATATGCTGCATATTTGCCTACTTTAATTATGTCCAGGAAAAGTCCAGAGAGGAGATGCAGATGGCCGGGGATAAGGCCAGAGTATTCGCATCTATGAAGAGGGGGCGGAGCCACAATTATGCGAGTAACACAATCATGTCATATTGGCCATGTATCCTCCTCATGAAGTGCAATTACCAACATTTTTCTCCCCATCCTGCTCACTTCACTAGGAAGTGGGGTGGATCTGGGAGGACTATTCACACTTCCGGGAGTGGTCTTGATAAAATCAATTATCCACACTTGATAGTCAATGAAAACCACATTGAATACTAATGATAGTAATTGAATCTTTGTTCAATGGTTGGTCAGGGTCTTAGCACTCTTCCTTTGAAAACTTGGTTCCAAAGCAATAAATATCTGTAATTTTCAAAAGTCTTACAGCAACAATGAATGACAGTCTCCAATATAAAGAATACCAGCTCCTTCTAAAGCTAGGTAATAATTATAACCACCTAAAATGGCTATAGCTTAGTTTTTCTAAATATATGCCTCCTGCTTATAATGTGAGCCTCTGCTTACCCAGTAAAAGGGTCTGGAGTGGTTAATCAGATAGTTCTACTCAGGACCGTAGCAGGACAAAATTATGCTGGTGCCCCTTGTACTTATGGTCCTGTAGAAGAGCAGTGAGATCTTCATGGGTGGGCTAAAGGCTAAGTGAGAGCCACTATACATTAATTATTCATTAACCTTTATTTATATAGTGCCAAAATATGTTGCACTTTGCAAACAGAAACAAATACAGTAATAAAACAAGTTTATTAATACAGAGACAAGAGTTAAGAGAATCCTCAAACTGTAACTCCCAACAGTGCCAGAGTATAAATCAGGATATGAACATGTCACAGGGGATGTGAATATGACTTTAGGAGAAATCACAGTTTTACAAGAAAACTGGATGTTTGGGAGGTATACTCAAATTTTGCAGTAACGAAGCTAATTTTGCACTGCACATTTATCATTTTGTACTTTCAAAATAAGGAGCATACAGTAGGTTGGGCTGTACATACCATGTTTAACCATTAGTCTTCCTAGGCTCAGCATAGTACATGCCAATATTCAAGCCTTTTTGGAATTGAACTATATATATATATATATATATATAATAAATATATATATATATATATATATAGTCCAATTAGTCCGGCACTCTCTGCTTCTCGTTGAGTTAAATAACCTGGGTGCTCGCACAATAAGACACATATAATAGCAAGGTGAAAAGCCACAAGTTGTGGCAAAGCACACAGCATCACTCAAGGATTTTTGCTAAATATTAGTTTACTTCAACGTTTCAAGGCCCTCTCAGCCCCGTCGGTTATGTATTCCTGATGACGGGGCTGGCTGAGAGGGCCTTGAAACATTGAAGTAAACTCACTTGTGGCTTTTCACCTTCCTAATATATATATATATATATATATATATATATATTAGGGGTGTGCACCGGCCACTTTTCGTGTTTTGTGTTTTGGTTTTGGATCTGGATCTTTCTTCGTGTTTTGGATCTGGATTGGTTTTGCCAAAACCACCCTTCCGTGTTTTGGGTTCTGGGTTTTGTGTTTTGGATCTGTATTTTTTTGAAAAAAAGCATAAAAACAGCTAAAATCACAGAATTTGTAGGTTTTTCTG
The DNA here is from genome assembly GCA_031769625.1 of Taudactylus pleione. Taxonomy (NCBI): domain Eukaryota; kingdom Metazoa; phylum Chordata; class Amphibia; order Anura; family Myobatrachidae; genus Taudactylus; species Taudactylus pleione. The sequence goes on from JAUIMM010000014.1 coordinate 31,703,449, forward strand.
CTCCTATGCTATTATTAACCTCAATAACCTTAATTTCCACTCATTTCCAGTCTATTCTGAATACCTCACACCTCACAATAGTGTTTTTATGTCCAAAAGGTTGCACCGAGGTAGCTGGATGACTATGCTAAGCGACACGAGTGGGCGGCACAAACACGTGACCCATCTAGGCGTGAAACTGCAGTGGCAGACAGGATGGCATTGAAAAACTAGGCCCCAAACTGTACATAATGCAAAGAAAAAAAAGAGGTGCAAGATGGAATTGTCCTTGGGCCCTCCCACCCACCCTTATGTTGTATAAACAGGACATGCACACTTTAACAAACCAATCATTTCAGCGCCAGGGTCTGCCACACAACTGTGGCTGAAATGATTGGTTCGTTTGGGCCCCCACAAAACAAGCTGGCAATTAATCTGTCCCTGCACAAACTGGCTCTACGGAGGCAAGAAGTCGTCCTCATCCTCCTCATCCACAGATTCCTCACCCTCTTCAGTGTTATGTACATCCTCATCCTCACAGAGTATTAATTCGTCCCTGCTGGAACCACAGGTCCCTCTGTACGTTCTGGAGGCTGGTCTCCCTGGAAGAGTTGATCATTCATTTTATGAACATCATCTTCTCCACATTTTGTGGAAGCAACCTCCTACGCCTTTCGCTAACAAGGTTCCCGGCTGCACTAAACACTCTTTCGGAGTACACACTGGAGGGGGGCAACTCAGGTAAAATAGAGCCAGTTTGTACAGGGACCTCCAAATTGCTTATTTTTCCTGCCAGTACAGGTACGGACTGTCTGACATGCCTACTTGGATGCTGTCACCGATGTAATCCTTTAACAGACAGACGCACGCTTGTCGCTGCTGCTTTGAGGATTCAAGTGCGGCTACAGCCCACACAATTCACAAAGACAGAAAAAAAAAAAGAATATTTTTATTGTTTGTGGAGCACACTTTGAGGGTTACACCACCCTCTAACAGACAGACGCACGCTTGTCGCTGCTGCTTTGAGGATGCAAGTGCGGCTACAGCCCACACAATTCACAAAGACAGAAAAAAGAAGAAGAATATTTTTATTCTTTGTGTAGCACACTTTGAGGGTGTCACCACCCTTTAACAGACAGACGCACGCTTGTCGCTGCTGCTTTAAGGATGCAGGTGCGGCTACAGCCCACACATTTCACAAAGACCGAAAAAAAAAGAACAATATTTTAATTGTTTGTGTAGCACACTTTGAGGGTGTCACCACCCTTTAACAGACAGACGCACGCTTGTCGCTGCTGCTTTAAGGATGCAGGTGCGGCTACAGCCCACACAATTCACAAAGACAGAAAAAAGAAGAATATTTTTATTGTTTGTGTAGCACACTTTGAGGGTGTCACCACCCTTTAACAGACAGACGCACGCTTGTCGCTGCTGCTTTAAGGATGCAGGTGCGGCTACAGCCCACACATTTCACAAAGACCGAAAAAAAAGAACAATATTTTAATTGTTTGTGTAGAACACTTTGAGGGTGTCACCACCCTTTAACAGACAGACGCACGCTTGTCGCTGCTGCTTTAAGGATGCAGGTGCGGCTACAGCCCACACAATTCACAAAGACAGAAAAAATAACAATATTTTAATTGTTTGTGTAGCACACTTTGAGGGTGTCACCACCCTTTAACAGACAGACGCACGCTTGTCTCTGCTGCTTTGAGGATGCAAGTGTGGCTACATCGCACACAAGTCACAAACACATTAAAAAATTTTTTTTGATTTTTTGGAGCACTTTGAGAGTTACAACACCCTTTAACAGACAGACGCACGCTTGTCGCTGCTGCTTTGAGGATGCAAGTGCGGCTACAGCCCACACAATTCACAAAGACAGAAAAAAAAAGAACAATATTTTAATTGTTTGTGTAGCACACTTTGAGGGTGTCACCACCCTTTAACAGACAGACGCACGCTTGTCGCTGCTGCTTTAAGGATGCAGGTGCGGCTACAGCCCACACAATTCACAAAGACAGAGAAAAGAAGAATATTTTTATTGTTTGTGTAGCACACTTTGAGGGTGTCACCACCCTTTAACAGACAGACGCACGCTTGTCGCTGCTGCTTTGAGGATGCAAGTGCGGCTACGTCGCACACAAGTCACAAACACATAAAAAAAATAGTTTTTTATTTTTTGGAGCACTTTGAGAGTTACACCACCCTTTAACAGACAGACGCATGCTTGTCGCTGCTGCTTTAAGGATGCAGGTGCGGCTACAGCCCACACATTTCACAAAGACCGAAAAAAAAGAACAATATTTTAATTGTTTGTGTAGAACACTTTGAGGGTGTCACCACCCTTTAACAGACAGACGCACGCTTGTCGCTGCTGCTTTAAGGATGCAGGTGCGGCTACAGCCCACACATTTCACAAAGACAGAAAAAAAAGAACAATATTTTAATTGTTTGTGTAGCACACTTTGAGGGTGTCACCACCCTTTAACAGACAGACGCACGCTTGTCGCTGCTGCTTTGAGGATGCAGGTGGAATCTAGACGGGATTTGGAACCGAGGACACACTACCTCCATCAATTGTCTAAATCCCACTGCACTAATGTCGGATACCGGACGCACGTCTAACACCAACATAGCAGTCAAGGCCTCAGTTATACGTTTTGCTTCAGGATGACTGCTGTCGTACTTCATCCTCATCGCTAGGGACTGTTGGAGGGTCAATTGTTTAGTAAAAGTAGTGATGTTCCTACTTCCTCTCTGGGATGATGAACAACTCCCAGCAGCAGCAACAGCACTAGTAGGAAGTGGTTCTTGATCTTTCCCTATTTTATTTTTATCAGAGAAAGTTTGGTCCTCCATTTAGGTTATATTGATATATATACGTGCGGCTAAAGCGCACACAAACACAGAAAATATTTTTTTATTTTTGCTGGAGAGTAGTGCACTTTGTGGGTTACACCACCCTTTAAGAAATGAGCCAGCCGGCTCTTTACTTATGGGACACAGGCGCACGCTTGGCGCTGCTCCTTTGTTGATGCACGTGCAGCCACAGTGCACACAAGTCACAAACACAGAAAATATATATTTTTTTGGTTTGGAGTGTACTTTGGGGGTTACAGAACCCTTTAACGGTCAAGCCAGCCGGCCCTTTACTTATGACACAGGCGCACGCTTGGCACTACTTTGTTGATGCACGTGCGGCTACTGCGCACACAATTCACAAACACAGAAAATAATTTTTTTTTTGGTTTGGACTGGAGTGTACTTTCGGGGGTTACAGCACCCTTTAACGGTCAAGCCAGCCGGCCCTTTACTTATGACACAGGCGCACACTTGGCACTACTTTGTTGATGCACGTGCGGCTACTGCGCACACAATTCACAAACACAGAAAATAATTTTTTTTCGGTTTGGACTGGAGTGTACTTTGGGGGTTACAGCACCCTTTAACGGTCAAGCCAGCCGGCCCTTTACTTATGACACAGGCGCATGCTTGGCACTACTTTGTTGATGCACGTGCGGCTACTGCGCACACAATTCACAAACACAGAAAATAATTTTTTTTTTGGTTTGGACTGGAGTGTACTTTCGGGGGTTACAGCACCCTTTAACGGTCAAGCCAGCCGGCCCTTTACTTATGACACAGGCGCACGCTTGGCACTACTTTGTTGATGCACGTGCGGCTACTGCGCACACAATTCACAAACACAGAAAATAAATTTTTTTTTGGTTTGGACTGGAGTGTACTTTGGGGGTTACAGCACCCTTTAACGGTCAAGCCAGCCGGCCCTTTACTTATGACACAGGCGCACGTTTGGCACTACTTTGTTGATGCACATGCGGCTACTGCGCACACAATTCACAAACACAGAAAATAAATTTTTTTTTGGTTTGGACTGGAGTGTACTTTGGGGGTTACAGCACCCTTTAACGGTCAAGCCAGCCGGCCCTTTACTTGTGACACAGGCGCACGTTTGGCTCTACTTTGTTGATGCACGTGCGGCTACTGCGCACACAATTCACAAACACAGAAAATTTTTTTTTTTTTGGTTTGGACTGGAGTGTACTTTCGGGGGTTACAGCACCCTTAACGGTCAAGCCAGCCGGCCCTTTACTTATGACACAGGCACACGCTTGGCACTACTTTGTTGATGCACGTGCGGCTACTGCGCACACAATTCACAAACACAGAAAATAATTTTTTTTTTGGTTTGGACTGGAGTGTACTTTCGGGGGTTACAGCACCCTTAACGGTCAAGCCAGCCGGCCCTTTACTTATGACACAGGCGCACGCTTGGCACTACTTTGTTGATGCACGTGCGGCTACTGCGCACACAATTCACAAACACAGAAAATAATTTTTTTTTTGGTTTGGACTGGAGTGTACTTTCGGGGGTTACAGCACCCTTAACGGTCAAGCCAGCCGGCCCTTTACTTATGACACAGGCGCACGCTTGGCACTACTTTGTTGATGCACGTGCGGCTACTGCGCACACAATTCACAAACACAGAAAATAATTTTTTTTTTGGTTTGGACTGGAGTGTACTTTCGGGGGTTACAGCACCCTTAACGGTCAAGCCAGCCGGCCCTTTACTTATGACACAGGCGCACGCTTGGCACTACTTTGTTGATGCACGTGCGGCTACTGCGCACACAATTCACAAACACAGAAAATAATTTTTTTTTGGTTTGGACTGGAGTGTACTTTCGGGGGTTACAGCACCCTTTAACGGTCAAGCCAGCCGGCCCTTTACTTATGACACAGGCGCACGCTTGGCACTACTTTGTTGATGCACGTGCGGCTACTGCGCACACAATTCACAAACACAGAAAATATATTATTTTTTTAGCACTTGGGGGGAGCACCCCTGATGGACAGAGCACCCCCTGGACAACACTACAGCACCTCTTTAGGACTGGGACACTGCACAGGACTTTGGAGTGGACACAGCCCCTATGGAGAACTGACTGCACAACACAGTCCAGCCAGCCCCTATGGACTTTGAAGTAGTGGACACAGCCCCTATTAACAACAGCAGCACAGCACAACACAGCCAGCCCCTATGGACTTTGAAGTAGTGGACAACAGCAGCACTACACTACACTACACTACACAGCCCTAACTCCCACCCTCCCTCTTCACTGTCCACAGCCGAGTGAGAAAATGGCGCCGACGTGGGTACCTTATATAGGATCCAAAACCCGCGAGACTCGGAAGGCGGGATGATGACGTTTTGCCTCGATTTCAGATCCGAGTCAGGCGGGAAAAGTCGAGCCTGATTCGGATCGGACTCGGATCCGGGGGGCTCGGGGGGGTTCGGATTTCAGAAATCCGAACCCGCTCACCCCTAATATATATATATATATATATATATATATAATTATTTTTTTTATTATTATTTATTTTTATTTTTTTTTCAAATAGTCATTTGAATTATTCCTTGATAAACATATTTTATCATTTGTGCCATAGGGCCTTTAATATTTCAAAAGGACAAAATTAAATAGTTGGAAGACCAGCTACGTGTAAAGACTAGAGTTGAAGCAAAGTAATTTGCAACAGTATCACAGCAAATTGCAATGATCACTGATACAATCAAGCAAGAGTAGCCGTCTACCTGGAAGTGATGGAATAATCACTTTACTGGAGGTCAGGTCATGTATTTCATGATGATGACTGGAACAAACTAATCAGCGTTTTAATGAAAAAAAATAGGTTCCGAGATCAGTTTGTTCTCACAACTAAAAAGTATGATGATAATATATACATTTATCTTTTAAATAAACTATTTTGAAAAATAAATACAATCAGAAATAAAATGTGGAATATATATATATATTATAATAAAGAAATCCTACTACTTTAACATTTGGTTAACAACGAACGAAGGGTAGAAAACTGGATATAAACATGGTGGTCTGTTTTAGAGACTTTGGAGTTAATTTGCACTATTTCCACTTTCCAATTTCTCCCTATTTATCTTAGATATATATAGTGTTTTTATGATGACACTGATCATATTATTGTGCCACTGCTTTTTACAGGACCATTGCTTTATTTATGTTTAAAATATTGTTTTCTCAATACATTTGTAGAATCCATATTTATTTGCTCTCTGTACCAGCTTGCATGGGGTAGGCAACAATTTTCTCTTTGGGTGCCAAACTTTCAACATTACAAGCCACAAATGTTCTCCGAGTGACACCTTCATTACAATTCGTCATACTGTATATGTATTTCAAAGATAAGTGCAACCTAAAATTGGACACATTTTGTGTCTCCATACCCCTTCTGTACATAATTTTCACGGGAAATTTTGGCACAAGTAAAAGGAATGCTCAAATCAAATTATGGGTTAATGCGCAGATGGATAGTTTTATACTATTATTATTATTATTATTACATTTTATTTATAGGGCGCGACAAGAGGTCCGCAGCGCCATACATACAGTAAAGGGTACACAGAACATTACATTACAATACAGTAACCAACTTATAAACAGAGCACAAGTAACAATTAGCAACACAATTCTCCATACACAATACAGCTGGGAAGGTGAAGGCTATCATAGAAGTGCTAGAGAAGAAGGCTGTGAGACAGTGGGAGCTCACAATCTTATATGTTTACAAGGTGCAAATGGACTTAACTAAAATTGTAAATCAGGCTTTGTATATATATACTGTGGGGTTGATGCAAGGATGGTTGTAAAATGTGCATATTTTATGTTAAAAAATTCTAAAGGAGATTACATATTTTTTTTTTTCTTAATTTTTTCATTAATTTTTTATTCTTTTTTTATCCTTTTTTTTGGATTTACTTTTTATTTTTCATATTTTTGTTGGCTTATTTTTATTGGTCTATTACCAGTTAAAAGGGTTATTTTTTCTGACTTGTCATTATATTGTATTTAGGTGATTGATATACTCTGTATATATTGATATTGTGACTGATTATTCTTATGAATCACCTTGCTGATTCCTAATGCTGTATAGGGAATGTTTATGATCTATGTGTGTTATATGCTTGTAAAGTCTGGATAGTTGATGGACCCAGTGGGTGTACACAGGTCTGAACGCTTTTTATATTTTACATTAACCTTTGGTACTTACAAGTTCTGACTATTGGAGGTGTATTAGAGGTGGTCTAGATGGCATTAACAATACAGCATTTAGACGTGCTATAGTAGTTGAAGGCGCTTGTGACAGATCCTGCCTGTCACCTTACCTGAATACAGGATGTGGTCAGCTGTTGCCTAGCTGAGAGAGCACTGTGTGTTCCACTGACAGGAAGTTGAGGGTGGTGGACCGCACCACACTCAGATGGCTCAGCTGGACTTACAGGACAGAGCTCCATGCTGTAATGTTTGTACTTCAAGGTAGGATCATCAATGGATGTGGCTGTTACCTGGCATACCCAGAAATCCTGCTAACAGCAATAGCTGGCATTCTCAGAAAACCTGCTGGTTCCCAGACCAGTTCATCTAGCAGTCCTGCTAATAGCTATACCTGGCACATTTGGAAATCCTACTGGTTCACACCAGTGAACCAGCCATCCTCCAATTATGTGGAGTCCAGTTTACCTGCCAGTCCTATCCGGTGATAATCCAGTCATCCTCCATTACACCTGGAATCCAGTTACTCACCGGTCCTAACCGGAGTTACAGTCATCCTCCATTATACCTGGAGTCCAGTTATCTACCCATTCTTCATATGGCATCCCAGCCACACCAAGTAGCTCCCGTGCTACCACCATTCTCCATATGGCTTCCCAGCCCAATCAAGTAGCTCCCGTGCTACCATCAATCTCCATACGGCTTCCCAGCCACATCAAGTAGCTCCCGTGCTACCACCATCCATACAGCTTCCCAGCCACATCAAGTAGCTCCCGTGCTACCATCATTCTCCATACGGCTTCCCAGCCGCACCAAGTAGCTACGGTGCTACCAAGTAGCTACTGTGCTACCAGTAGCGGCTCTAGGCCCGGGCAAACCGGGCCGTCACCCGGAGCGACATTGTAACTGGCGGGCGCTGGAAACGCCCACCCTCCCTCCCGCCGCTATAGTCATTATGTAGCTTCAGGGGGAGGGAGCGGAGGAGGGAAGGGGCAGCAACACAGGACGGCGCTGGGCGCAGCAAAGCCTAGCGCCGGCCTTACGTGCTACCACCATTCTCCATATGGCTTCCCAGCTACATCAAGTAGCTCCCGTGCTATCATCATTCTCCTTATGGCTCCCAGCCATACCAAGTCTACCAACTGGTACCCCATCCAGCTCAGCAAGCTTTCCTGCTGGTCCCAGTCAGAGTCGCACCAAGTCTACCAACTGGTACCCTGTCCAGTTCAGCAAGTCTTCCTGCCAGTCCCAGTCCAGTTCCTCCAAGTTTCCTACTGGTCCCACTCCAACGTTTCTTGTTCCTGTCATTTATCATCAAAGGCAGTTCTCACTGCTACACAATTCTTATGCAATAGAGCTATTAACGTAATCCATGATTCCAGTCAAGCCAGTCTCCGCTGAATCCAGTTCATCACCTGAGTTAGGTAATTCCCAGACACCAACTGTGACACCATGCACAGGACCGAAACGTCGATGCTGATGCTGCTTTGAAATAATATTGATAAGGAGTAAAAATAATTTTTTGTATGAAGACAGGTGAGTGCACCCCTGGAATTGATATCTATTATATATATATATATAAAATTATATATATATATATATATATATATATCGTTATTGCAGCCCAGCCTCCTGTGATGTTTTGCAGGGATTCCAGGCTATGCAACACTGGGGGCATGGGGCAAATCATGTAATCAAGACCCACGCCCCCCCTCCTCATCACAGACGGCTTGTGGGATGCAAGGGATTTGCCCACTATTGGGAGTTGAGAGACTCTCCTCCAAATTCGTGAGTCTTCCGGATCTTCTGGGAGGATGGACAAGTATGGTCGCGAAGCAACATTAGCTGCATATGCATCATATTTCTTGCAGGTGTATATACGCCTCTGCCAAACCAGAATGTAAATACACTCATCCTTAATTAGGCTGGTTACTTATTAAATATCAAATGCTTATCAATTAATATTAAACCTTTTACATGATTGCCATGATTGTTGAGCAGTTAAGGTCTTCTCAAACACTATCTTACAATATTATACAACCACTTCACAACTGCTTTCTTAGAAAATATATACTTGATAAGGTTTAAGTACCAACATCTATTACTTTAACCATTATTAAGCACTAGCATGGAGGTCGTCTTCTCCACATTACACTATAGTAGTAGAATCTGTGCAGTGAATATGCTCAGAATTGTTTACAAGCTATTTGTATATTTAAAACAAAATATATAGGATATCTGTACATGATATTACTTACATTTATTATAATACCTTCATAGGTATATGTATCTCAATAACACTAACATCATAGTGACACTTTCAATGAAAATATCATTTGAAATAAACATAAGTATTTGAAAAGAAACACCCAAATATCAACAAAAATATATTCTTTATTACAATTTTTTTTTACCCTCCACACATTAGTGGGGCTCACCCTCCTCAGAGGGGGGAATAGCACTTACCCCAACCCAAAAAAATACCTTGTCGCAAAACCTCCCTGCAGCCTCCACAGTTGTATCCAAATGCACACACTGTTGTAAAGAAAAAAAGGAAATTAAAATGGGTGGGAGGAGGGTCATTAAGTACCCTCTTTTAAATGGTGTGCCTACAAAAAAAAGCTAATGACTGTTGATCACTGGTTACCACACAGATCACAAGACATTACATAATCATTTTCAACCACAGAAAAAAGAAGATTCCCTCCAGCACACTGCAGCAAAATTAGCAAAAATTCTTGAATCCTACATGATAATATACATTCAGAGGTATTGGTTGCATACATTTGCAAATATATTATTAAGTGCCGGGCCAGCATCAAGGCTCCTCTATATTGGCATCCCTAACATTAAGGGGTTCACGTCTGAGGTGCAGAGCAGCCCAAAAGAACCCAGCCAAGGACCACTCCCAGGGCATCACACGAAAAATGGAAGAAAGGTGATAGTGAAGTGTAAAGTATAGATATGTCAAGATAATCAATAAGTGTTAATATGGGTAAAATTTGAAGCTACTGCATCCATAACCAATTCTGCGACTAAAGAGGTGAATATAAATGAAGTATCTATTATATGGATTTCAACACTAACCACTTTCTCATACAGAAATTACAGAAACCCTTGTTTCTGTACACTTTTCAAGTGTAAATCTTTTATTAGTGTTTTTCTATTAAGTGCAATCCAACCATTCATTTAATAAAAGGTCAATCAATATCTTAGGTTGCTGTTTTCAGTTCCATCCAGTCAGAGCGTATACAAAAGCAGCAGGACAGGGAACTGTCAGGCTACAGTGGTGTCCATAGAAACCATAAAAAACTAGAACAGATGGGAGAGGTTATATCGCATTTTGTTACAGAGAATTTATGTGACTTGACTGGTATACTGTAGTCATGTCAACTGTTCAGCAGTTCAGAGATAACATCTCGGTTGAACAGGCGTACTCGGTGTGTGTGAATAATTTAAGTGATGAGAAATGCTGTGTACAGATGAAAACAAAGCTGTGTAAGTCTGTGGAAATGCATTATTGTCTACTTGAACAATTGTCTTTGCAGTCTTCTATATATGATACATTAAGTTTAAAATAAAAGCAGCTTTGTGCTTCTATAAACCCTAAATGTTTTCATTGAAGACATATATTATAATACATTTGCAAGTTAAATCACAGTTCATAGACCATGAAAGTGAAGACTAATCTAAATGTAGAATTCTCCAGATTCTCTGCACAAATAAAATGTCATTTCTTCATAGGCACTAAATATTTGGTGATATAAACACTTGGTGAAGTGGAGGCCAATAGTGCCATCTTGTGTTTTTTGAATAATGTGCAATTATAATAGATCCTTACCAGAATTATTTAAAGAATTATTTAGTCTTGCAACAGAAGCTTTTGTAGACTAACTTTTCATTGGCTGTGTTAGTTGTAGTGATGCTACAGTAGAAGGTTTTGGCTAATGAGCTTTTTAGCTGGAGCAAATCATCCAGAATTTAAACTCCCGGCTCATCAATACTACAGGAAATGCGTGTTGTATAGGTTTCCTCACAGAATCACAAGTAAGATAATTAGAACTACTTGTGAAACTGTAAAAATGGGTCAATCAGAACAACAGCTGGAGAATCATGCAGGTGCCCAAAAACACTGGGGATCCCCTACATATAGATGTATCACAAGCATGGGAGCACTAACAAAATGTGAACTGTGGTGCCTGTGTGGCATAATGTGAACTGGGGGCATTACAGTGTGTTCAACATATTTGTGGTGCTGAGAGTTGCCCTGGGGACCCCACAATCCCTAATCCTGCTCTGGTGTCAGTCAGTAATAATATAGCTAGAAGTATGGAAAACATGCACTGTGAATGCTCCCTGAGGACTAGAGTAGCGAAACACTAAATTTGTAGGTGAGAGGTTCCCAAACGCAGTCCACAGGGCTCCCCAACTGTTCAGGTTTTAGGGATATTCATGCTTGAGCGCTGGTGAATTAATTAGTACCTCAGTCAATTTTATTTAACCACCTGTGCTCAACCATGGATATCTCTAAAAACTGAACTGTTGGGGTGCCTTGAGGACCGCGTTTGGGAACCTCTGTTGTAGTGCCAGACTTCCCCCAAAGTGATCTTGCAGTGCTGGTTATTATTTCCACAATTCACAATTCACAAGAGTCAATAACAATTTTTTTCAGAAACGAGCAAATCCTTGTTCCTGGTTATTTGAATCAGGGCTCTGAAGTACAGTATATCAACATTACTGGAGAAGGAATATAGTCAAGCTATAAAATAAGGTAAGATTGGTCTTTTTTATTATTTTTTTCATTGTTTTACATTTTGAATATCTTCAAATGACTAATAATTATCAAATAAAATTTAGAATATAAAAAAATCACAATGCAACCCCTTCATAATGATAAACACTTATAGTGTAGTTTATTATTTAAATGTTAATTACATTAAACAAATAGGGCATATGCTTTATGAATAGCATGTGAGATTTTTCATCACAAGATTTAAAAGCACTTAGTATGTAAATCTTTGATATCCCTTCCCCTGGGTATTGCAGAGATTTGCTACATGTGACATTAATCCTAGTGACAGGCGCTCCAAGACACGGTGGGATTGTAAAAGAAAACAAAGCATTGCTATTAGCATCGATGCATGTTGCCTGGATTTTCATGTTTGTGTGTTCTTGGCTGCTTATTAGCACTCCTGCTAGCTTATGTGTGAAATAATTGATTATATCACTTCAGTAACTTTAAAATATAACTGTCTCATATTTACTAGAAGCGTATTTATTTCAGCTTCTTATACAGGTTGAGTCTCCGATATCCAAAATTCTTTGGACCAGGGGTATTTTGGACAACGGCATATTCTGTATTTTGGAATAATTGCATATCATAATGAAATATCTTGGGAATGGGACCCCAATATACACACAGAATGCATTTATGTGTTATATACACCTTATATAGACAGCCTGCAGGTAATTGTATACAATATTTTCAATAATTTTGTGGCACAAAAAAATGTTGTTTACATACATAAAATTCAGTTATGTTTCATATACACCTTATACACACAGCCTGAATGTAATTTTATACTTTATTTTTAATAATTTGTGCCTTAGACAAAGTTTGTGTACATTGAACTATCAAAAATCAAAGGTTTCATTTTTTCAGTCGTGCCAAAAAAATTCCGTATTGCGGAATATTCCGTATTTCTGAATATTTGGATATGGGAGACACAACCTGTATTGCATACTCAGATAACATTGATATAAATTGTTGGATGCAAATACTTGGGGTAACTAAATTGTGGGAGCCCCCAGCAATAAAATGAAAGCCTAACCAACATTCCCCTTGCTTTTTTCTACAGTGTTCCCCCACAATATGCCCCACAGTGCCCCTGATTACTCACCTACCATGCTTCCAGCTGTTATAGCTCTGTGCTTCGCATGCAAAGCACAGTCAGTGCTGCTGCATACAGCGCAGAGTCTCCTCAGCGATCAGCGTCATGGATGTGATGTGTCATGTGATGCCAATGAAGTGACTCGGGAGCCACTCTGCACTGCATGCAGCAGCAGTGACTGTCCGCTGCATGCGGAACACAGAGCCTCAGCAGCCTCCATCCAGGAACAGCCCTATTACCATGCAACATTTTTATTTATGAACTGTAAGAATTTACCTAGTTTTCGAGAAATATGATATTGGCACAGTGCAAGAGTCTTTTCTATCTTCTGCGCAGGTGCCATATTTAATGTGCTCTTACTGCAGGCAATCAGGCACTGTCCCATTACCGCCCAGAAGAAAGCTTTGGAAATATGGTGACCGCATCTACATAGAAGATAGCAAAGACTCCGGCACTGATAAAAAAAACACTTGCGTAGAAGTCAGCATCATATTTACAAAGAAAGTATCAGCAATGTGGTGCCAGCTGCCACCTTGTGAGGCCCTGCTCTGGATGCAGGGTGGATAGATTGGGGGCTTCCCCTACTCAGGGGTCAATGTGCACTCACATCCTGCACCCATTGTAGAAACGACACATTCATCTCTGCATAAAGAACTGTGATCTGGATGAAATCTAGGTGAAAAAGCTTCCCTGTGTCCTCTACTGCAGCAAAGACCATAAAATTGTATTATTTTATTATCTTTTAATTTTAAATCAACACTAGGATTTCATAGTACAGATGTGTCCAGGTCTGGACTGGGACTAAAAATAGGCACTGGCATTTAAAGTACACAGGCCCACCTCATGTCAGCATCTGGCCCTTGACATAGACTCCTCCTCTTACTATTTCTGACTCCTCCCACTTCTTAGTCTATGCTCTTACGCATATCATTAATATTAAAACAACATACGAGTATACATCATTTGCTCTATTAACATACACACAATAGGGGACATCCTGCAGGGGATTCAAACGTGCCGTAGTCAGACATTTGGTATTCGGTTGGTTCTGTTAGGTAAAGCTTGCACTTCATTGGTGTACATTAGGTCAAACACAAGGATAATGGAAGGCATTTTCCCAATAACCAAGCCTTTACTTAGCAGTATTAGAGGATTAGATAGTGTTCACTCTAGGAATTTTTTAGGGCGGGTGCTGAACACAGAGGATACATCTGTGCATACCAAAGCAGAGTCGTTACTACACATTCTGTTGCCCTGTGTACATAAAGAACATTGGTGCCACCATCCATAATTGAAGCAGGGAGAGTGCACGCCGGAGGCGTGCACCGAAAAATTCAGGTGTCTTGCTGGGAAGGCATGTGAGCGACACAATAGTACCCCCAATTCAAATTACACTGCACAGTAGTGTCCCTTATTGACATCATGCCACACAGAGCCCATTCACGTTACGCCACACAGAGCCCATTAACATTACGCCACACAGTAGTACTCCTTATACACATTATGCCACACAGTAATTCCCCTTAAAACACACTATGCCACATACAGGAATGCCACACATTATGTCACCACACAATAAGGCCCCTTAAAACACACTATGCCACATACAGGAATGCCACACATTATGTCACCACACAATAAGGCCCCTTAAAACACATTATGCCACACACAGTAGTGCATCTTAAAACACATGAAGTGTGTTTATGTCTCTTCTCCAACCTGTGGCTGCAACCTCCCCCCTCTCTCCCGGGCTCTAGCAGCAGCTCCCTGTCTGGATCTCCTCTCTCACCAGATTATACCCCCCTGCCCCTATAGCAGCAGCTCCCTGTCCTGTGTCTCCTCTCTCACCAGATTATACCCCCCTGCCCCTATAGCAGCAGCTCCCTGTCCTGTGTCTCCTCTCTCATCAGATTATACCCCCCTGCCCCTATAGCAGCAGCTCCCTGTCCTGTGTCTCCTCTCTCACCAGATTATACCCCCCTGCCCCTATAGCAGCAGTGCCCTGTCCTGTGTCTCCTCTCTCACCAGATAATACCCCCCTGTCCCTATAGCAGCAGCTCCCTGTCCTGCATCTCCTCTACCATCAGAATATACCCCCCCGTCCCTAGAACAGCAGCTCCCTGTCCTGTGTCTCCTCTCCCACCAGATTATACCCTCCCCCCTGTCCCTATAGCAGCAGCTCCCTGTCCTGTGTCTCCTCTACCACCAGATTATACCCTCCCTCCCTGTCCTTATAGCAGCAGCTCCCTGTGTCTCCTCTCCCACCGGCGCCTTATCTTTCCATCTCCCCCACCCCAGCTCCCCTTCTTTGTCTTCCCTATCCACTCCTGGAGTCCTGGCCCCAGCAGCTGCTCTTTTTGGCTTCTCAGCAGCAGCGGTGACGGCATGACGTCACATACGTTACGCCGTAAATGGAGCCACCGGGACAGTGTTGGACTGGGGAACTTCAGGTTTGCACACCGCCCTTCTGTGGGCCCACATGGGGAATGCAATAGTGGGGGCCTACTGAAGAGCGGTGTGCAAACCTGAAGGGTCGTGTCCAGCTGCTTGAGGGGATGAGGGTAGCTATGTACTGGTTTGGGGCTTTCATTCCCTTTGATCCACCTACAAAAATATATTTTCTAGGCAAAAAATAGCAGGAGGTAAAACTTAAAAAGTGTCCTTCTCCCACTGCGCATGAGCTAATACATATATACTATATAGGTATATGTGGGACAGTCACACATTATGTAAATGTGTGACTGTCCAACGTCATTCCTCATTATCCACGTGGACATAGTGGGGGAATATAAACCTGTGGCGAGTGAAGTGAGCCACTGTTGCATGAAGCGTGGTAAGCAAAGTGACAGCAAGTCCGTGAGGGGACAAATTTCTTCTTTTGGTGGCCTTTATGGGCATGGAACCGCACTGCCGCCCTCACTACACATCTACTGAAAGGGATCTATACACTACCCTGAGGATATGGCCTAATGGCCTTTACATTAACCATATGGCTTGACATCAATGGCCAATTTGTGACGGGATCTCACTAATGATCTGCATTAAAGTTTATAAGGTACAAAACCAGCCATAACCAGTTACAATACTCATTCCTCCTGTATATTTTGCTGCAGAAATAGCTGGGTAACAGACTTACTGACTTGTGCACATATGGGAGGTCAGGGCATTTTGTGCTTTTGGGGACATTTTAAATCACTTCTCCATACTGTCTGCCCCTCCCCTTGAGAATGTAAGCTCTTGCGAGCAGGGCCCTCTACCCTCTTGCGCTTCTCCTTACTCTATTTTCATATACTTCTTACCCACCACTAGGACTCATAACACTTGGTTGCTTATGCTCTGTTGCTTATTTGGGTGTTATGGCCACCAATGTATCAATGTATATTATCCATGTCTTTGTCCTGCATTGTATTGTATTGTACTGTACTGTAAGTCACTTTTTTGGTTATGTACTTTGTAAGACGCTGCGGAACACTTGTGGCGCCATATAAATAAATGATAATAATAGATGCCAATGTGCCATGTATCAGAGGGTCAGAGACTGTATAGGAGAAGATTGCCAGACTTCCTGTCAGCTGGAGGGTTAATGATTTAGAGTAGACAATGTGGAGAGACAGGAGGAGGAGAATTATCACCCTGCTGGACTGCACCTTCTATGTGAGTATAACTATAAATTCTAGGAAATTGTATTTACACAACAACAACTATACTCACTGCTATCTACAGGTGGGATCAAATGTGCTCGTCTGGCACAAGTAAAACTTTCAATGTTTTGTTTGTTAGTCTATCCCTCCCTAACACACATGAACACAACCTCAATCCCCCCTCCTCAGACTATACCCCCTCTTCTCTAGTTACAGACTCAAGTGCCTCAGTCACACACACTGATAAATCAATGTAAGAGGAGTGTGGTGCCTGCTGCCGTGCAGGTGTAACCTTGTGGCTTACCTGGCGTTGCACTATGGGTGTTTCTAGAGAGGAGGGGGTCCATGTACAGTCTCCGACACGGGCCCCCTCCTCTCCAACCAGTGGCCGGCAGTGCACTGAGCTGTGCGCGCCCAGTGCCGAAGTTATAGACTCTGGGCACTAGTGTGTGCTCAGAGTCTATAGTGTATGCACAGTTCACCAGGAAAATAGCCTCTGTGGCCATTTTCCCTGTACTGTGCATGCGCAAATGACGGGAAAATGGCCACCACACCCATTTTCCAGACGCCGGACACCCACGCCGACGTGGGACTCCGGAGAGGTAAGTAATATTATGGGTGTAGGGTGTGCGGTGCGGGGCCCCCCTGGACCCAGGGGCCCGTGTTCCCCGTACACCCTGCCAGTGGCATAAATTCATCCCAGACGCCCGGAGGCAAGTTATAATTTGGTGCCCCCCACCGTCACAGCCACTGAAACTGTAATGTAGAAATTCACATGCTGATAGGCTCTAGATAGACAAAGGCAGCAGCTGATGGTCTGACATGTGTCCCACAGGGGACACATCTCTGCTTGCTGTTCTGGGATCAGACACTTGATCCCAGCACAGCTTTCCACATCACCACTTACCTTCCCTCCTTCTGTCCAGTGCTGCAGGGGCAGAGCAGACCCTTCCATTGCTTGGCTGTGTGTGTGTGTGCACCAACTGACATGTGCGCACTGCACTGTCAGTCTGACTGGAACGGAGCTTCTCTGAGGGTGGGAGCAGGAAGGTGGACGGGTGGGATTGTTGCACTTAGTAACTAACTAGAGTAGGGGTGTGCACCGGCCACTTTTCGTGTTTTGTGTTTTGGTTTTGGATCTGGATCTTTCTTCGTGTTTTGGATCTGGATTGGTTTTGCCAAAACCACCCTTCCGTGTTTTGGGTTCTGGGTTTTGTGTTTTGGATCTGTATTTTTTTGAAAAAAAGCATAAAAACAGCTAAAATCACAGAATTTGTAGGTTTTTCTGCTCCTATGCTATTATTAACCTCAATAACCTTAATTTCCACTCATTTCCAGTCTATTCTGAATACCTCACACCTCACAATAGTGTTTTTATGTCCAAAAGGTTGCACCGAGGTAGCTGGATGACTATGCTAAGCGACACGAGTGGGCGGCACAAACACGTGACCCATCTAGGCGTGACACTGCAGTGGCAGACAGGATGGCATTGAAAAACTAGGCCCCAAACTGTACATAATGCAAAGAAAAAAAAGAGGTGCAAGATGGAATTGTCCTTGGGCCCTCCCACCCACCCTTATGTTGTATAAACAGGACATGCACACTTTAACAAACCAATCATTTCAGCGCCAGGGTCTGCCACACAACTGTGGCTGAAATGATTGGTTCGTTTGGGCCCCCACAAAACAAGCTGGCAATTTATCTGTCCCTGCACAAACTGGCTCTACGGAGGCAAGATGTCATCCTCATCCTCCTCATCCACCGATTCCTCACCCTCTTCAGTGTGTACATCCTCATCCTCACAGAGTATTAATTCGTCCCTGCTGGAACCACAGGTCCCTCTGTACGTTCTGGAGGCTGGTCTCCCTGGAAGAGTTGATCATTCATTTTATGAACATCATCTTCTCCACATTTTGTGGAAGCAACCTCCTACGCCTTTCGCTGACAAGGTTCCCGGCTGCACTAAACACTCTTTCGGAGTACACACTGGAGGGGGGGCAACTCAGGTAAAATAGAGCCAGTTTGTACAGGGACCTCCAAATTGCTTCTTTTTCCTGCCAGTACAGGTACGGACTGTCTGACATGCCTACTTGGATGCTGTCACCGATGTAAACCTTTAACAGACAGACGCACACGCTTGTCGCTGCTGCTTTGAGGATTCAAGTGCGGCTACAGCCCACACAATTCACAAAGACAGAAAAAAAAAAAGAATATTTTTATTGTTTGTGGAGCACACTTTGAGGGTTACACCACCCTTTAACAGACAGACGCACGCTTGTCGCTGCTGCTTTGAGGATGCAAGTGCGGCTACAGCCCACACATTTCACAAAGACCGAAAAAAAAAGAACAATATTTTAATTGTTTGTGTAGCACACTTTGAGGGTGTCACCACCCTTTAACAGACAGACGCACGCTTGTCGCTGCTGCTTTAAGGATGCAGGTGCGGCTGCAGCCCACACAATTCACAAAGACAGAAAAAAGAAGAATATTTTTATTGTTTGTGTAGCACACTTTGAGGGTGTCACCACCCTTTAACAGACAGACGCACGCTTGTCGCTGCTGCTTTGAGGATGCAAGTGCGGCTACATCGCACACAAGTCACAAACACATTAAAAAAATAGTTTTTTATTTTTTGGAGCACTTTGAGAGTTACACCACCCTTTAACAGACAGACGCACGCTTGTCGCTGCTGCTTTAAGGATGCAGGTGCGGCTACAGCCAACACATTTCACAAAGACCGAAAAAAAAGAACAATATTTTTATTGTTTGTATAGAACACTTTGAGGTGTCACCACCCTTTAACAGACAGACGCACGCTTGTCGCTGCTGCTTTAAGGATGCAGGTGCGGCTACAGCCCACACAATTCACATAGACAGAAAAAAGAAGAAGAATATTTTTATTGTTTGTGTAGCACACTTTGAGGGTGTCACCACCCTTTAACAGACAGACGCACGCTTGTCGCTGCTGCTTTAAGGATGCAGGTGCGGCTACAGCCCACACATTTCACAAAGACCAAAAAAAAAGAACAATATTTTAATTGTTTGTGTAGCACACTTTGAGGGTGTCACCACCCTTTAACAGACAGACGCACGCTAGTCGCTGCTGCTTTAAGGATGCAGGTGCGGCTACAGCCCACACAATTCACAAAGACAGAAAAAAGAACAATATTTTAATTGTTTGTGTAGCACACTTTGAGGGTGTCACCACCCTTTAACAGACAGACGCACACTTGTCGCTGCTGCTTTGAGGATGCAAGTGCGGCTACATCGCACACAAGTCACAAACACATTAAAAAAATAGTTTTTTATTTTTTGGAGCACTTTGAGAGTTACACCACCCTTTAACAGACAGACGCACGCTTGTCGCTGCTGCTTTAAGGATGCAGGTGCGGCTACAGCCCACACAATTCACAAAGACAGAAAAAAAAAGAACAATATTTTAATTGTTTGTGTAGCACACTTTGAGGGTGTCACCACCCTTTAACAGACAGACGCACGCTTGTCGCTGCTGCTTTGAGGATGCAGGTGGAATCTAGACGGGATTTGGAACCGAGGACACACTACCTCCATCAATTGTCTAAATCCCACTGCACTAATGTCGGATACCGGACGCACGTCTAACACCAACATAGCAGTCAAGGCCTCAGTTATACGTTTTGCTTCAGGATGACTGCTGTCGTACTTCATCCTCATCGCTAGGGACTGTTGGAGGGTCAATTGTTTAGTAAAAGTAGTGATGTTCCTACTTCCTCTCTGGGATGATGAACAACTCCCAGCAGCAGCAACAGCACTATGAGGAAGTGGTTCTTGATCTTTCCCTATTTTATTTTTATCGGAGAAAGTTTGGTCCTCCATTTATGTTATATTGATATATATACGTGCGGCTAAAGCGCACACAAACACAGAAAATATTTTTTTATTTTTGCTGGAGAGTAGTGCACTTTGGGGGTTACACCACCCTTTAAGAAATGAGCCAGCCGGCTCTTTACTTATGGGACACAGGCGCACGCTTGGCGCTGCTCCTTTGTTGATGCACGTGCAGCCACAGTGC
The DNA here is from genome assembly GCA_031769625.1 of Taudactylus pleione. Lineage (NCBI taxonomy): Eukaryota > Metazoa > Chordata > Amphibia > Anura > Myobatrachidae > Taudactylus > Taudactylus pleione. The sequence goes on from JAUIMM010000014.1 coordinate 31,724,127, forward strand.
ACACAATTCACAAACACAGAAAATATATATTTTTTTGGTTTGGAGTGTACTTTGGGGGTTACAGCACCCTTTAACGGTCAAGCCAGCCGGCCCTTTACTTATGACACAGGCGCACGCTTGGCACTACTTTGTTGATGCACGTGCGGCTACTGCGCACACAATTCACAAACACAGAAAATAATTTTTTTTTTGATTTGGACTGGACTGTACTTTCGGGGGTTACAGCACCCTTTAACAGTCAAGCCAGCCGGCCCTTTACTTATGACACAGGCGCACACTTGGCACTACTTTGTTGATGCACGTGCGGCTACTGCGCACACAATTCACAAACACAGAAAATAATTTTTTTTTTGGTTTGGACTGGAGTGTACTTTGGGGGTTACAGCACCCTTTAACGGTCAAGCCAGCCGGCCCTTTACTTATGACACAGGCGCACGCTTGGCACTACTTTGTTGATGCACGTGCGGCTACTGCGCACACAATTCACAAACACAGAAAATAATTTTTTTTTTGGTTTGGACTGGAGTGTACTTTCGGGGGTTACAGCACCCTTTAACGGTCAAGCCAGCCGGCCCTTTACTTATGACACAGGCGCACGCTTGGCACTACTTTGTTGATGCACGTGCGGCTACTGCGCACACAATTCACAAACACAGAAAATTATTTTTTTTTGGGTTTGGACTGGAATGTACTTTCGGGGGTTACAGCACCCTTAACGGTCAAGCCAGCCGGCCCTTTACTTATGACACAGGCGCACGCTTGGCACTACTTTGTTGATGCACGTGCGGCTACTGCGCACACAATTCACAAACACAGAAAATATATTATTTTTTTAGCACTTGGGGGGAGCACCCCTGATGGACAGAGCACCCCCTGGACAACACTACAGCACTCCTTTAGGACTGGGACACTGCACAGGACTTTGGAGTGGACACAGCCCCTATGGAGAACTGACTGCACAACACAGTCCAGCCAGCCCCTATGGACTTTGAAGTAGTGGACACAGCCCCTATTAACAACAGCAGCACAGCACAACACAGCCAGCCCCTAAGGACTTTGAAGTAGTGGACAACAGCAGCACTACACTACGCTACACTACACAGCCCTAACTCCCACCCTCCCTCTTCACTGTCCACAGCCAAGTGAGAAAATGGCGCCGACGCGGGTACCTTATATAGGATCCAAAACCCGCGAGACTCGGAAGGCGGGATGATGACGTTTTGCCTCGATTTCAGATCCGAGTCAGGCGGGAAAAGTCGAGCCTGATTCGGATCGGACTCGGATCGGGGGGTCTCGGGGGGGTTCGGATTTCAGAAATCCGAACCCGCTCACCCCTAAACTAGAGTAACTGGCCGTGAACTGCAGGTTCCAGTGAAATAAGAAGTGTGGCAGCAGTGGCTTATAAAATCAACAGCCACTGTCATCATTAAGGAAAATATTATATTTATAATGCTGAGCAGTGTCCCCCTCACATTAGAGGGTGGGGCTTAGAGTTAGCGGTGCATACAGGGGATTCCCCCGACTCCCTGGCACTCCAGTCTGAGACTGTGCCGGAACGTCAAGCAGACAGCACCAGAGTAAGTTACAAGAGGGGCAGGCTATTAGTGAAGGAGGCAGAGGAACATTGATGGAGCCAGAAACCGAGGAGTTGAAGGCTGCACCCCAGGTCCGCCGCCCATCCCTTGGCGTCACTCTGGGCATTAGGCATTGCCAGAATGGCCAGATGGGCAGTCCGGCCCTGGATATGTCCTTGCTCATCTAGCTTTGGTATGCCAAGCAGCACGACTTGCCTTGTGCGAGTAGGCCGCCAGGTCCCGTGCAACTCTGCTAGCGTTGGATTACTTTTTTAAATGAAAATATGTTTAAGTCACAATGTGATGTGATTAGAATGAACCTGTCATGGCTACAGACACTTGAGACTCCTGGGAAGAGTCAGGCTTACTAGGTAGTATGAACTGAGGTGGTTTTAGGAATCACCTTTTCATGAAATATCACTAGCACGAAATAAAAGTAAATAGAATGTATTCAAGAACAAAAGCTGTATAGCAAAGTTCCACATTAAATCTCAATAACACAAAGTTCATGACATGCACTAACAGGTGCAGGGGTATGCCCCTGTGAGAAACAAAGTTCGAAGTACACACTGAACTGGTATGGAGTGAAACCCGAATTCCAACACGAGGCTAGGGCCTCAGGATAGAATGGAGGTCAATAACAGGGTAGAGCCCTGTATCGTGGCGGAGGTCTGGAACAGGGTTGAGCCCTGAGATGTAACAAGATCCGGAATGAGGTTAAGCCCAGAGACGTAATGAAGATCTAGAACAGGGTTGAGCCTTGAGATGTGATGAGGGTCCGGAACATGGTTGAGCCCTGAGACGTGATGAAGGTCCGCAGCAGGGTTGAGCCCTGCGGCAGGATGAAGGTCCGGAGCAGGGTTGAGCCCAGCGGCGTAATGAAGCCCTGCGATGTGATGAGGTTCTGATGAGGATAGACTGTAACGGTGCAGTTGACAACTGTAGAAGAAGTAACCCCAGTGTCTGTATGAGTCATTTATAACAAGTAAACCAAATAGTGTAGCGTAGAATGGAATAGCAGTAATAGAGCAGGATAACAATGGAAAGACAATGGAAATGCTGAGCTCTGTAGTGCAGCTGAACTGACCTGTATCAGAACTTGAACCTTAACACGAGCAGGAATGTAGCGGGGTCCACAGCATACACCAGGCACAGCGGGGATCTGGCAAGAGTCCAAGGAAGACCTGAAAGTAACGTTACTTTATACTAGAGGTCTGTGATCCATAGGAAGTTCAGAACATGTGACCCAAATAGAATCAGGTTTGGAATAATAAGCAATCAAGCAATACAACAGCCTGATGACACCTAAGAAACAGATGATCATTTAACTCTCTGCACACTGCATGTAATGAATGCCAGCAACCAGATAGATAGATAGATCCTCCAACGACCACAATGGAAGTTCGGCATGTGTAGTTTATCTTTATGTACTGAAAGAGTCAAAGTCCTGACAGTACCCCCCCCCCCCTTTTTGGGTGGTCTCCGAACACCCACCAGCTTTAAAAGGAAATTTACGTATCAATTTAGGACCATGGACATCAGAGTCTTTAATCCAAGATCTCTCTTCCGGGCCATAGCCCTTCCAGCCTACCATAAATTGCAACTGATTTTGATGCTTACATGAATCCAAAATCTTATCAATCTCAAACTCCAGTCCTCGAGAAGTTGTTATAGGAGGTAGTTTAGGCAAGCTGTCATGAAACCAATTAAGAATCAATGGTCTAAGCAAGGAGACATGAAAGGAGTCAGGTACACGCATAGTTGGAGGTAACTGTAACCTACATGCCACTGGACTGATATTTTTTACAATACGGAAAAGCCCAATATACCGGGGGGCAAATTTCATAGTGGGTACTTTAAGTAGAAGATCACCAACAGAATATTTAGGAACAGCCGAACATTTTCTATCAGCAAAAATTTTATAATTATGAGAAGCTTTCCTAAGACACTTATGTACCTGTCTCCAAATTCCAGAAAAATGTTGGAGAGTAGCTTTGGCAGCCGGAATGTCCACTGTAGGAACTGATTGAAGCTCAGGAACTCGAGGATGTTGGCCACAGTTGGCAAAAAAAGGGACTTACACCTGTAGCAGACGAATAGTGAAAATTATGGGCACACTCAGCCCAAGGCAAAAAATCCATCCAGTCGTCTTGAGAAGAGGAAATATACATTCTCAAGAAGTTCTCCAAATCCTGGTTCACTCTTTCGGTTTGTCCATTTGACTGAGGATGATATACCGAAGAAAATTGCCCTCCAAAAATGAGCAACAAACTGAACACCACGATCAGACACTATTTCAGAAGGAAGACCATGAAGACAGAATATCTCATTGATAAAAATTTGTGCTAGTTTGGGGGCTGATGGAATTCGTGCCAAAGGACAAAAATGGGCCATTTTGGTAAAACGATCCACCACTACCCAAATAACCACACACCCCCTGGATTTGGGAAGATCTGTAATAAAATCCATGGAAAGATGGGTTAATGGTTGGATAGGGATGTGTAGTGGATGGAGGGGACCCACAGGAGACTGCCGGGAGGATTTATGTTGTACACATTTAGAACAAGAACGTATAAACTCTTGAATATCTTTTTTCATGGAGGACCACCAATATGAACGTTGCAGGAATGAATACATTTTATGAACCCCTGGATGTCCAGAGAAATAAGAATTATGAGCCAAAGAAAGGAGTTTACCTCGTAATTCAGGTGCCACCAATATCCTTCCAGGAGGAGGATCAGGAGAGATGGAAATTGAAGAAAAGGCCAGAGGGTTTATTATAGGGTACCTTTGATCCTCATTTTGTTCTTTCTCTTCCAACATTGAGCGAGAAAGTGCATCTGCCTTTTTATTCAATGAACTTGGACGATACCTGAGGATAAAATTAAAATGGGAGAAAAAGAGTGCCCAACGAGCCTGTCATGGGTTCAAGCAATGAGCTGTCTTCAAATACAACAAATTCTTATGATCTGTAAAAATGGTAATTGGATGCTTTGCACCTTCTAGCAAATATCTCCATTCCTGTAATGCTAATTTAATAGCTAATAATTCTTGGTCCCCGATGGAATAGTTACTCTCAGCACTGGAAAACTTTCGTGAAAAGTAACCACAAGAGACTGTTCTCCAATCTGCGGCCACTTGGGACAAAATACAATTGTAAAGCGCAATGGAATATGCTGCGCTATATAAGAAACTGTTAATAAAATAAATGGCACCAACTACATAAGTGGACGCATCCACTTCCAATATAAATGGTTTCTCAACATCAGGTGGAACTAAAATAGGAGCTGCAGAAAATGCATCTTCGAGAGTCTGGAAGGCATTCAATGCCTCTGGGGACCACACTTTGGGGTTAGACCCTTTTCTTGTCATAGCAGAAATTGGGGCCACAATCATTGAAAATGCTTTGATAAACGTTCTGTAATAATTGGCAAAGCCTAAAAATCTCTGGATAGACTTTAATGAGGTGGGCAAAACCCAATCTTGTATAGCCTTCAGCTTCTCGGGGTCCATCTGAAGTTCGGAACAGGAGATAGTATACCCCAAAAAGGGTATAACCGGGACCTCAAAAACACACTTAGAGATCTTACCGTAAAGTTTATTAGCTCAAAGACGATTTAGTACCTCTTTGACATGAATACGATGATCAGAAAGATTCCTGGAAAAAAATAAAATGTCATCAAGATAAACAATAACAAACTGATAAAGTATATCTCTGAAAATTTTGTTCACAAACTCCTGGAACACTGCAGGAGCATTACATAAGCCAAAAGGCATAACGAGGTTCTCATAATGACCATCTCTCATATTAAACGCAGTTTTCCACTCATTTCCTTCTTTAATTCTGATCAAATTATAAGCTCCCCTTAAGTAAAGTTTAGTAAACAGTCGAGACCCATTGACTCTGTCGAATAGCTCTGTAATACGAGGCAAAGGATATTTATTTTTTACCGTGATCTCATTTAGACCTCGAAAGTCGATACATGGATGAAGTCTGGCATTTTTTTTCTTTACAAAAAAGAATCCCTCTCCAGCAGGAGACGAGGAAGGCCTGATGAACCCCTTTGGCAGGTTGTCTTGCACTTACTCCGACATGGCTTGAGTTTCAAGGACAGAGAGAGGGTATACTCGACCTTTGGGTTGCACTTTACCAGGAATAAGTTCAATAGGACAATCCCAAGGTCGATGCGGTGGAAGTACGCCTGCCGCCTGTTCAGAATAGACATGAGCAAACTCATGATAAGGCTGTTGGAGAGAAGGTGGAACATCTACTTTTACTTCAGCCAATCGTACAACAGGAATCAAACAATTTAGTTTGCATTTAGGACTCCAAGAAAGGATTTGAGAACAAGTCCAATCAATATGAGGGTTATGAAGAGTTAACCATGGTAAACCAAGAACTATATAATACATAGAAGTAGGTAAAACCAACAACTCTAAACTTTCTTCATGCAAAGCTCCAACCCACAGCTTCATAGACTTTGTTTGATGCGTAACATATCCATTAGAAATTCTAGTCCCATTCACTGCAGAGAGGGAAAGAGAACGGGATAATCTGACAACAGGAATCTGCAACTCTTGAACCAATGAAGACAAAATAAAGTTGCCAGCTGCTACAGAATCTACCAAGGCAGAAAACACTTGACATGAAGAACCAAAATCAGGAATACAAATAGAGATTAAACAGTCATTTTGGGGAAATTCTTTGAGAGAACCCCTAGTTTGACTTCCCCTCCATCAACTTTGAACGATTGTTTCCCGGCCTTATTGGACATTTAGCCAAAAAATGTTCAGAGGATGCACAGAACAAACACAAATTAGAATGCCTCCTACGTTCCTTCTCTACTTCAGATAACTTAAACTTATTAATTTGCATAGGTTCATCAGTTGTACCATGAGAGGAACGAGACTGGGGAAGAGAAATTTTAGTATGCTCAGTATGACTCTGAACCCCTCGTTCTCGCATCCGCAAATCAATTTTAATAGTCAATGAAATCAACTCATCCAAATTCTCAGGAAGATACCGAGTCACTAACTCATCTTTAAGTTTCTCAGAAAGACCATTCCAATAGGCTGCTCTTAATGCTTCATTATTCCACTTAAGCTCTGCCGCTATAGTTTGAAAATGAACCACATACTGACCAACTGGAGATGTTCCCTGTTTCAATCGCAAAATGTCCACAGACGCGGCCAGTGATCTTCCAGGTTCGTCAATTATCCTCTTAAAAGTAGAAACAAAAGCTTGGTAATTAGACATTAAAGCATAATTTCTCTCCCATAAAGGAGAGGCCCATTCGAGAGCAGTACCAGACAATAATGACATTATATAAGCCACTTTAATACATAGGGGGTGGAAAAACTTTGCGGTAATAACTCAAAATGAATCTCACATTGGTTGAGAAATCCTCTGCAGGTTTTTGGATTACCGTCATAAGAGTTTGGAGTCGGTAGACGTAAATAAGAAGCAGACACCACTGATGCATATGTAGCAGGTATCTTAAATTCATCCAAATGTGTAGAAAGATCCTATAAACATTGCAAAACTTGAACTTGTGTATTTTCCTGTATTTCCAGATGGGCGGTCAAACCCTGGAGCACCTGTACCCCAGTAGCCTGTTCCATTTTTAGGGTCTGTGCAAACTGTCACGGCTACAGATGCTTGAGACTCCTGGGAAGAGTCAAGCTTACTAGGTAGTATGAACTGAGGTGGTTTAAGGAATGACCTTTTCATGAAATATCACTAGCACGAAATTAAAGTAAATAGAATTTATTCAAGAACAAAAACTGTATAGCAAAGTTCCACATTAAATCTCAATAACACAAAGTTCATGACATGCACTAACAGGTGCAGGAGTATGCCCCTGTGAGAAACAAAGTTCGAAGTACACATTGAACTGGTGTGGGGTGAAACCCGGATTCCCACATGAGGCTAGGGCCTCAGGATAGAATGGAGGTCAATAACAGGGTTGAGCCCTGTATCGCGACAGAGGTCCAGAACAGGGTTGAGCCCTGAGATGTAACAAGATCCGGAAAGAGGTTAAGCCCAGAGACGTAATGAAGATCCGGTACATGGTTGAGCCCTGAGATGTGATGAGGGTCTGGAACAGGGTTGAGCCTTGAGACATGATGAGGGTCCGGAACTGGGCTGAGCCCTGAGACGTGATGAGGGACCGGAATGTGGTTGAGCCCTGCAATGTGATGAAGGTCCACAGCAGGGTTGAGCCCTGTGGCGTAATGAAGGACCGGAGCAGGGTTGAGCCCTGCGGCAGGATGAAGGTCCGGAGTAGGTTTGAGCCCTGCGGCAGGATGAAGGTCTGGAGCAGGGTTGAGCCCAGCGGTGTAATGAAGATCCGGAGCAGGGTTGAGCCATGCGATGTGATGGGGTTCCGATGAGGATAGACTGTAACGGTGCAGTTGACAACTGTAGAAGAAGTAACCCCAGTGTCCGTATGAGTCAATTATAACAAGTAAACCAAATAGTGTAGCGTAGAATGGAATAGCAGTAATAGAGCAGGATAACAACAGAAAGACAATGGCAATGCTGAGCTCTGTAGTGCAGCTGATAACCTGTATCAGAACTTGAACCGGAACACGAGCAGCAATGTAGCGGGGTCCACAGCATACACCAGGCACAGCGGGGATCTGGCAGGAGTCCAAGGAAGATTTAAGTAGAAGATTTCTAGCGGACAACCAGACACGATCACCAACAGAATATTTAGGAACAGCCAAACGTTTTCTATCAGCAAAAATTTTATAATTATGAGAAGCTTTCCTAAGACACTTATGTACCTGTCTCCAAATTCCAGAAAAATGTTGGAGAGTAGCTTTGGCAGCCGGAACGTCCACTGTAGGAACTGATTGAAGCTCAGGAACTCGAGGATGTTGGCCACAGTTGGCAAAAAAGGGACTTACACCTGTAGCAGACGAATAGTGAAAATTATGGGAACACTCAGCCCAAGGCAAAAAATCCATCCAGTCGTCTTGAGAAAAGGAAATATACATTCTCAAGAAGTTCTCCAAATCCTGGTTCACTCTTTCGGTTTGTCCATTTGACTGAGGATGATATGCAGAAGAAAATTGCCCTCCAAAAACGAGCAACAAACTGAACACCACGATCAGACACTATTTCAGAAGGAAGACCATGAAGACAGAATATCTCATTGATAAAAATTTGTGCTAGTTTGGGGGCTGATGGAATTCGTGCCAAAGGACAAAAATGGGCCATTTTGGTAAAACGATCCACCACTACCCAAATAACCACACACCCCCTGGATTTGGGAAGATCTGTAATAAAATCCATGGAAAGATGGGTTAATGGTTGGATAGGGATGTGTAGTGGATGGAGGGGACCCACAGGAGACTGCCGGGAGGATTTATGTTGTACACATTTAGAACAAGAACGTATAAACTCTTGAATATCTTTTTTCACGGAGGACCACCAGTATGAACGTTGCAGGAATTAATACATTTTATAAACCCCTGGATGTCCAGAGAAATAAGTATTATGAGCCAAAGAAAGGAGTTTACCTCGTAATTCAGGTGCCACCAATATCCTTCCAGGAGGAGGATCAGGAGAGATGGAAGTTGAAGAAAAGGCCAGAGGGTTTATTATAGGGTACCTTTGATCCTCATTTTGTTCTTTCTCTTCCAACATTGAGCGAGAAAGTGCGTCTGCCTTTTTATTCAATGAACTTGGACGATACCTGAGGATAAAATTAAAATGGGAGAAAAAGAGTGCCCAACGAGCCTGTCATGGGTTCAAGCAATGAGCTGTCTTCAAATACAACAAATTCTTATGATCTGTAAAAATGGTAATTGGATGCTTTGCACCTTCTAGCAAATATCTCCATTCCTGTAATGCTAATTTAATAGCTAATAATTCTTGGTCCCCGATGGAATAGTTACTCTCAGCACTGGAAAACTTTCGTGAAAAGTAACCACAAGAGACTGTTCTCCAATCTGCGGCCACTTGGGACAAAATACAATTGTAAAGCGCAATGGAATATGCTGCGCTATATAAGAAACTGTTAATAAAATAAATGGCACCAACTACATAAGTGGACGCATCCACTTCCAATATAAATGGTTTCTCAACATCAGGTTGAACTAAAATAGGAGCTGCAGAAAATGCATCTTCGAGAGTCTGGAAAGCATTCAATGCCTCTGGGGACCACACTTTGGGGTTAGACCCTTTTCTTGTCATAGCAGAAATTGGGGCCACAATCATTGAAAATGCTTTGATAAACGTTCTGTAATAATTGGCAAAGCCTAAAAATCTCTGGATAGACTTTAATGAGGTGGGCAAAACCCAATCTTGTATAGCCTTCAGCTTCTCGGGGTCCATCTGAAGTTCGGAACAGGAGATAGTATACCCCAAAAAGGGTATAACTGGGACCTCAAAAACACACTTAGAGATCTTACCGTAAAGTTTATTAGCTCAAAGACGATTTAGTACCTCTTTGACATGAATACGATGATCAGAAAGATTCCTGGAAAAAAATAAAATGTCATCAAGATAAACAATAACAAACTGATAAAGTATATCTCTGAAAATTTCATTCACAAACTCCTGGAACACTGCAGGAGCATTACATAAGCCAAAAGGCATAACGAGGTTCTCATAATGACCATCTCCCGTATTAAACGCAGTTTTCCACTCATTTCCTTCTTTAATTCTGATCAAATTATAAGCTCCCCTTAAGTAAAGTTTAGTAAACAGTCGAGACCCATTGACTCTGTCGAATAGCTCTGTAATACGAGGCAAAGGATATTTATTTTTTACCGTGATCTCATTTAGACCTCGAAAGTCGATACATGGATGAAGTCTGGCATTTTTTTTCTTTACAAAAAAGAATCCCTCTCCAGCAGGAGACGAGGAAGGCCTGATGAACCCCTTTGGCAGGTTGTCTTGCACTTACTCCGACATGGCTTGAGTTTCAAGGACAGAGAGAGGGTATACTCGACCTTTGGGTTGCACTTTACCAGGAATAAGTTCAATAGGACAATCCCAAGGTCGATGCGGTGGAAGTACGCCTGCCGCCTGTTCAGAATAGACATGAGCAAACTCATGATAAGGCTGTGGGAGAGAAGGTGGAACATCTACTTTTACTTCAGCCAATCGTACAACAGGAATCAAACAATTTAGTTTGCATTTAGGACTCCAAGAAAGGATTTGAGAACAAGTCCAATCAATATGAGGGTTATGAAGAGTTAACCATGGTAAACCAAGAACTATATAATACATAGAAGTAGGTAATACCAACAACTCTAAACTTTCTTCATGCAAAGCTCCAACCCACAGCTTCATAGACTTTGTTTGATGCATAACATATCCATTAGAAATTCTAGTCCCATTCACTGCAGAGAGGGAAAGAGAACGGGATAATCTGACAACAGGAATCTGCAACTCTTGAACCAATGAAGACAAAATAAAGTTGCCAGCTGCTACAGAATCTACCAAGGCAGAAAACACTTGACATGAAGAACCAAAATCAGGAATACAAACAGAGATTAAACAGTCATTTTGGGGAAATTCTTTGAGAGAACCCCTAGTTTGACTTCCCCTCCATCAACTTTGAACGATTGTTTCCCGGCCTTATTGGACATTTAGCCAAAAAATGTTCAGAGGATGCACAGAACAAACACAAATTAGAATGCCTCCTACGTTCCTTCTCTACTTCAGATAACTTAAACTTATTAATTTGCATAGGTTCATCAGTTGTACCATGAGAGGAACGAGACTGGGGAAGAGAAATTTTAGTATGCTCAGTATGACTCTGAACCCCTCGTTCTCGCATCCGCAAATCAATTTTAATAGTCAATGAAATCAACTCATCCAAATTCTCAGGAAGATACCGAGTCACTAACTCATCTTTAAGTTTCTCAGAAAGACCATTCCAATAGGCTGCTCTTAATGCTTCATTATTCCACTTAAGCTCTGCCGCTATAGTTTGAAAATGAACCACATACTGACCAACTGGAGATGTTCCCTGTTTCAATCGCAAAATGTCCACAGACGCGGCCAGTGATCTTCCAGGTTCGTCAATTATCCTCTTAAAAGTAGAAACAAAAGCTTGGTAATTAGACATTAAAGCATAATTTCTCTCCCATAAAGGAGAGGCCCATTCAAGAGCAGTACCAGACAATAATGACATTATATAAGCCACTTTAATACATAGGGGGTGGAAAAACTTTGCGGTAATAACTCAAAATGAATCTCACATTGGTTGAGAAATCCTCTGCAGGTTTTTGGATTACCGTCATAAGAGTTTGGAGTCGGTAGACGTAAATAAGAAGCAGACACCACTGATGCATATGTAGCAGGTATCTTAAATTCATCCAAATGTGTAGAAAGATCCTATAAACATTGCAAAACTTGAACTTGTGTATTTTCCTGTATTTCCAGATGGGCGGTCAAACCCTGGAGCACCTGTACCCCAGTAGCCTGTTCCATTTTTAGGGTCTGTGCAAACAGTCACGGCTACAGATGCTTGAGACTCCTGGGAAGAGTCAAGCTTACTAGGTAGTATGAACTGAGGTGGTTTAAGGAATGACCTTTTCATGAAATATCACTAGCACGAAATTAAAGTAAATAGAATTTATTCAAGAACAAAAACTGTATAGCAAAGTTCCACATTAAATCTCAATAACACAAAGTTCATGACATGCACTAACAGGTGCAGGAGTATGCCCCTGTGAGAAACAAAGTTCGAAGTACACATTGAACTGGTGTGGGGTGAAACCCGGATTCCCACATGAGGCTAGGGCCTCAGGATAGAATGGAGGTCAATAACAGGGTTGAGCCCTGTATCGCGACAGAGGTCCAGAACAGGGTTGAGCCCTGAGATGTAACAAGATCCGGAAAGAGGTTAAGCCCAGAGACGTAATGAAGATCCGGTACATGGTTGAGCCCTGAGATGTGATGAGGGTCTGGAACAGGGTTGAGCCTTGAGACATGATGAGGGTCCGGAACTGGGCTGAGCCCTGAGACGTGATGAGGGACCGGAATGTGGTTGAGCCCTGCAATGTGATGAAGGTCCACAGCAGGGTTGAGCCCTGTGGCGTAATGAAGGACCGGAGCAGGGTTGAGCCCTGCGGCAGGATGAAGGTCCGGAGTAGGTTTGAGCCCTGCGGCAGGATGAAGGTCTGGAGCAGGGTTGAGCCCAGCGGTGTAATGAAGATCCGGAGCAGGGTTGAGCCATGCGATGTGATGGGGTTCCGATGAGGATAGACTGTAACGGTGCAGTTGACAACTGTAGAAGAAGTAACCCCAGTGTCCGTATGAGTCAATTATAACAAGTAAACCAAATAGTGTAGCGTAGAATGGAATAGCAGTAATAGAGCAGGATAACAACAGAAAGACAATGGCAATGCTGAGCTCTGTAGTGCAGCTGATAACCTGTATCAGAACTTGAACCGGAACACGAGCAGCAATGTAGCGGGGTCCACAGCATACACCAGGCACAGCGGGGATCTGGCAGGAGTCCAAGGAAGATTTAAGTAGAAGATTTCTAGCGGACAACCAGACACGATCACCAACAGAATATTTAGGAACAGCCGAACATTTTCTATCAGCAAAAATTTTATAATTATGAGAAGCTTTCCTAAGACACTTATGTACCTGTCTCCAAATTCCAGAAAAATGTTGGAGAGTAGCTTTGGCAGCCGGAACGTCCACTGTAGGAACTGATTGAAGCTCAGGAACTCGAGGATGTTGGCCACAGTTGGCAAAAAAGGGACTTACACCTGTAGCAGACGAATAGTGAAAATTATGGGAACACTCAGCCCAAGGCAAAAAATCCATCCAGTCGTCTTGAGAAAAGGAAATATACATTCTCAAGAAGTTCTCCAAATCCTGGTTCACTCTTTCGGTTTGTCCATTTGACTGAGGATGATATGCAGAAGAAAATTGCCCTCCAAAAATGAGCAACAAACTGAACACCACGATCAGACACTATTTCAGAAGGAAGACCATGAAGACAGAATATCTCATTGATAAAAATTTGTGCTAGTTTGGGGGCTGATGGAATTCGTGCCAAAGGACAAAAATGGGCCATTTTGGTAAAACGATCCACCACTACCCAAATAACCACACACCCCCTGGATTTGGGAAGATCTGTAATAAAATCCATGGAAAGATGGGTTAATGGTTGGATAGGGATGTGTAGTGGATGGAGGGGACCCACAGGAGACTGCCGGGAGGATTTATGTTGTACACATTTAGAACAAGAACGTATAAACTCTTGAATATCTTTTTTCACGGAGGACCACCAGTATGAACGTTGCAGGAATTAATACATTTTATAAACCCCTGGATGTCCAGAGAAATAAGTATTATGAGCCAAAGAAAGGAGTTTACCTCGTAATTCAGGTGCCACCAATATCCTTCCAGGAGGAGGATCAGGAGAGATGGAAGTTGAAGAAAAGGCCAGAGGGTTTATTATAGGGTACCTTTGATCCTCATTTTGTTCTTTCTCTTCCAACATTGAGCGAGAAAGTGCGTCTGCCTTTTTATTCAATGAACTTGGACGATACCTGAGGATAAAATTAAAATGGGAGAAAAAGAGTGCCCAACGAGCCTGTCATGGGTTCAAGCAATGAGCTGTCTTCAAATACAACAAATTCTTATGATCTGTAAAAATGGTAATTGGATGCTTTGCACCTTCTAGCAAATATCTCCATTCCTGTAATGCTAATTTAATAGCTAATAATTCTTGGTCCCCGATGGAATAGTTACTCTCAGCACTGGAAAACTTTCGTGAAAAGTAACCACAAGAGACTGTTCTCCAATCTGCGGCCACTTGGGACAAAATACAATTGTAAAGCGCAATGGAATATGCTGCGCTATATAAGAAACTGTTAATAAAATAAATGGCACCAACTACATAAGTGGATGCATCCACTTCCAATATAAATGGTTTCTCAACATCAGGTTGAACTAAAATAGGAGCTGCAGAAAATGCATCTTCGAGAGTCTGGAAAGCATTCAATGCCTCTGGGGACCACACTTTGGGGTTAGACCCTTTTCTTGTCATAGCAGAAATTGGGGCCACAATCATTGAAAATGCTTTGATAAACGTTCTGTAATAATTGGCAAAGCCTAAAAATCTCTGGATAGACTTTAATGAGGTGGGCAAAACCCAATCTTGTATAGCCTTCAGCTTCTCGGGGTCCATCTGAAGTTCGGAACAGGAGATAGTATACCCCAAAAAGGGTATAACTGGGACCTCAAAAACACACTTAGAGATCTTACCGTAAAGTTTATTAGCTCAAAGACGATTTAGTACCTCTTTGACATGAATACGATGATCAGAAAGATTCCTGGAAAAAAATAAAATGTCATCAAGATAAACAATAACAAACTGATAAAGTATATCTCTGAAAATTTCATTCACAAACTCCTGGAACACTGCAGGAGCATTACATAAGCCAAAAGGCATAACGAGGTTCTCATAATGACCATCTCCCGTATTAAACGCAGTTTTCCACTCATTTCCTTCTTTAATTCTGATCAAATTATAAGCTCCCCTTAAGTAAAGTTTAGTAAACAGTCGAGACCCATTGACTCTGTCGAATAGCTCTGTAATACGAGGCAAAGGATATTTATTTTTTACCGTGATCTCATTTAGACCTCGAAAGTCGATACATGGATGAAGTCTGGCATTTTTTTTCTTTACAAAAAAGAATCCCTCTCCAGCAGGAGACGAGGAAGGCCTGATGAACCCCTTTGGCAGGTTGTCTTGCACTTACTCCGACATGGCTTGAGTTTCAAGGACAGAGAGAGGGTATACTCGACCTTTGGGTTGCACTTTACCAGGAATAAGTTCAATAGGACAATCCCAAGGTCGATGCGGTGGAAGTACGCCTGCCGCCTGTTCAGAATAGACATGAGCAAACTCATGATAAGGCTGTTGGAGAGAAGGTGGAACATCTACTTTTACTTCAGCCAATCGTACAACAGGAATCAAACAATTTAGTTTGCATTTAGGACTCCAAGAAAGGATTTGAGAACAAGTCCAATCAATATGAGGGTTATGAAGAGTTAACCATGGTAAACCAAGAACTATATAATACATAGAAGTAGGTAATACCAACAACTCTAAACTTTCTTCATGCAAAGCTCCAACCCACAGCTTCATAGACTTTGTTTGATGCATAACATATCCATTAGAAATTCTAGTCCCATTCACTGCAGAGAGGGAAAGAGAACGGGATAATCTGACAACAGGAATCTGCAACTCTTGAACCAATGAAGACAAAATAAAGTTGCCAGCTGCTACAGAATCTACCAAGGCAGAAAACACTTGACATGAAGAACCAAAATCAGGAATACAAACAGAGATTAAACAGTCATTTTGGGGAAATTCTTTGAGAGAACCCCTAGTTTGACTTCCCCTCCATCAACTTTGAACGATTGTTTCCCGGCCTTATTGGACATTTAGCCAAAAAATGTTCAGAGGATGCACAGAACAAACACAAATTAGAATGCCTCCTACGTTCCTTCTCTACTTCAGATAACTTAAACTTATTAATTTGCATAGGTTCATCAGTTGTACCATGAGAGGAACGAGACTGGGGAAGAGAAATTTTAGTATGCTCAGTATGACTCTGAACCCCTCGTTCTTGCATCCGCAAATCAATTTTAATAGTCAATGAAATCAACTCATCCAAATTCTCAGGAAGATACCGAGTCACTAACTCATCTTTAAGTTTCTCAGAAAGACCATTCCAATAGGCTGCTCTTAATGCTTCATTATTCCACTTAAGCTCTGCCGCTATAGTTTGAAAATGAACCACATACTGACCAACTGGAGATGTTCCCTGTTTCAATCGCAAAATGTCCACAGACGCGGCCAGTGATCTTCCAGGTTCGTCAATTATCCTCTTAAAAGTAGAAACAAAAGCTTGGTAATTAGACATTAAAGCATAATTTCTCTCCCATAAAGGAGAGGCCCATTCGAGAGCAGTACCAGACAATAATGACATTATATAAGCCACTTTAATACATAGGGGGTGGAAAATCTTTGCGGTAATAACTCAAAATGAATCTCACATTGGTTGAGAAATCCTCTGCAGGTTTTTGGATTACCGTCATAAGAGTTTGGAGTCGGTAGATGTAAATGAGAAGCAGACACCACTGATGCATATGTAGCAGGTATCTTAAATTCATCCAAATAATGTGTAGAAAGATCCTATAAACATTGCAAAACTTGAACTTGTGTATTTTCCTGTATTTCCAGATGGGCGGTCAAACCCTGGAGCACCTGTACCCCAGTAGCCTGTTCCATTTTTAGGGTCTGTGCAAACAGTCACGGCTACAGACGCTTGAGACTCCTGGGAAGAGTCAAGCTTACTAGGTAGTATGAACTGAGGTGGTTTAAGGAATGACCTTTTCATGAAATATCACTAGCACGAAATTAAAGTAAATAGAATTTATTCAAGAACAAAAACTGTATAGCAAAGTTCCACATTAAATCTCAATAACACAAAGTTCATGACATGCACTAACAGGTGCAGGAGTATGCCCCTGTGAGAAACAAAGTTCGAAGTACACATTGAACTGGTGTGGGGTGAAACCCGGATTCCCACATGAGGCTAGGGCCTCAGGATAGAATGGAGGTCAATAACAGGGTTGAGCCCTGTATCGCGACAGAGGTCCAGAACAGGGTTGAGCCCTGAGATGTAACAAGATCCGGAAAGAGGTTAAGCCCAGAGACGTAATGAAGATCCGGTACATGGTTGAGCCCTGAGATGTGATGAGGGTCTGGAACAGGGTTGAGCCTTGAGACATGATGAGGGTCCGGAACTGGGCTGAGCCCTGAGACGTGATGAGGGACCGGAATGTGGTTGAGCCCTGCAATGTGATGAAGGTCCACAGCAGGGTTGAGCCCTGTGGCGTAATGAAGGACCGGAGCAGGGTTGAGCCCTGCGGCAGGATGAAGGTCCGGAGTAGGTTTGAGCCCTGCGGCAGGATGAAGGTCTGGAGCAGGGTTGAGCCCAGCGGTGTAATGAAGATCCGGAGCAGGGTTGAGCCATGCGATGTGATGGGGTTCCGATGAGGATAGACTGTAACGGTGCAGTTGACAACTGTAGAAGAAGTAACCCCAGTGTCCGTATGAGTCAATTATAACAAGTAAACCAAATAGTGTAGCGTAGAATGGAATAGCAGTAATAGAGCAGGATAACAACAGAAAGACAATGGCAATGCTGAGCTCTGTAGTGCAGCTGATAACCTGTATCAGAACTTGAACCGGAACACGAGCAGCAATGTAGCGGGGTCCACAGCATACACCAGGCACAGCGGGGATCTGGCAGGAGTCCAAGGAAGATTTAAGTAGAAGATTTCTAGCGGACAACCAGACACGATCACCAACAGAATATTTAGGAACAGCCGAACGTTTTCTATCAGCAAAAATTTTATAATTATGAGAAGCTTTCCTAAGACACTTATGTACCTGTCTCCAAATTCCAGAAAAATGTTGGAGAGTAGCTTTGGCAGCCGGAACGTCCACTGTAGGAACTGATTGAAGCTCAGGAACTCGAGGATGTTGGCCACAGTTGGCAAAAAAGGGACTTACACCTGTAGCAGACGAATAGTGAAAATTATGGGAACACTCAGCCCAAGGCAAAAAATCCATCCAGTCGTCTTGAGAAAAGGAAATATACATTCTCAAGAAGTTCTCCAAATCCTGGTTCACTCTTTCGGTTTGTCCATTTGACTGAGGATGATATGCAGAAGAAAATTGCCCTCCAAAAATGAGCAACAAACTGAACACCACGATCAGACACTATTTCAGAAGGAAGACCATGAAGACAGAATATCTCATTGATAAAAATTTGTGCTAGTTTGGGGGCTGATGGAATTCGTGCCAAAGGACAAAAATGGGCCATTTTGGTAAAACGATCCACCACTACCCAAATAACCACACACCCCCTGGATTTGGGAAGATCTGTAATAAAATCCATGGAAAGATGGGTTAATGGTTGGATAGGGATGTGTAGTGGATGGAGGGGACCCACAGGAGACTGCCGGGAGGATTTATGTTGTACACATTTAGAACAAGAACGTATAAACTCTTGAATATCTTTTTTCACGGAGGACCACAAGTATGAACGTTGCAGGAATTAATACATTTTATAAACCCCTGGATGTCCAGAGAAATAAGTATTATGAGCCAAAGAAAGGAGTTTACCTCGTAATTCAGGTGCCACCAATATCCTTCCAGGAGGAGGATCAGGAGAGATGGAAGTTGAAGAAAAGGCCAGAGGGTTTATTATAGGGTACCTTTGATCCTCATTTTGTTCTTTCTCTTCCAACATTGAGCGAGAAAGTGCGTCTGCCTTTTTATTCAATGAACTTGGACGATACCTGAGGATAAAATTAAAATGGGAGAAAAAGAGTGCCCAACGAGCCTGTCATGGGTTCAAGCAATGAGCTGTCTTCAAATACAACAAATTCTTATGATCTGTAAAAATGGTAATTGGATGCTTTGCACCTTCTAGCAAATATCTCCATTCCTGTAATGCTAATTTAATAGCTAATAATTCTTGGTCCCCGATGGAATAGTTACTCTCAGCACTGGAAAACTTTAGTGAAAAGTAACCACAAGAGACTGTTCTCCAATCTGCGGCCACTTGGGACAAAATACAATTGTAAAGCGCAATGGAATATGCTGCGCTATATAAGAAACTGTTAATAAAATAAATGGCACCAACTACATAAGTGGACGCATCCACTTCCAATATAAATGGTTTCTCAACATCAGGTTGAACTAAAATAGGAGCTGCAGAAAATGCATCTTCGAGAGTCTGGAAAGCATTCAATGCCTCTGGGGACCACACTTTGGGGTTAGACCCTTTTCTTGTCATAGCAGAAATTGGGGCCACAATCATTGAAAATGCTTTGATAAACGTTCTGTAATAATTGGCAAAGCCTAAAAATCTCTGGATAGACTTTAATGAGGTGGGCAAAACCCAATCTTGTATAGCCTTCAGCTTCTCGGGGTCCATCTGAAGTTCGGAACAGGAGATAGTATACCCCAAAAAGGGTATAACTGGGACCTCAAAAACACACTTAGAGATCTTACCGTAAAGTTTATTAGCTCAAAGACGATTTAGTACCTCTTTGACATGAATACGATGATCAGAAAGATTCCTGGAAAAAAATAAAATGTCATCAAGATAAACAATAACAAACTGATAAAGTATATCTCTGAAAATTTCATTCACAAACTCCTGGAACACTGCAGGAGCATTACATAAGCCAAAAGGCATAACGAGGTTCTCATAATGACCATCTCCCGTATTAAACGCAGTTTTCCACTCATTTCCTTCTTTAATTCTGATCAAATTATAAGCTCCCCTTAAGTAAAGTTTAGTAAACAGTCGAGACCCATTGACTCTGTCGAATAGCTCTGTAATACGAGGCAAAGGATATTTATTTTTTACCGTGATCTCATTTAGACCTCGAAAGTCGATACATGGATGAAGTCTGGCATTTTTTTTCTTTACAAAAAAGAATCCCTCTCCAGCAGGAGACGAGGAAGGCCTGATGAACCCCTTTGGCAGGTTGTCTTGCACTTACTCCGACATGGCTTGAGTTTCAAGGACAGAGAGAGGGTATACTCGACCTTTGGGTTGCACTTTACCAGGAATAAGTTCAATAGGACAATCCCAAGGTCGATGCGGTGGAAGTACGCCTGCCGCCTGTTCAGAATAGACATGAGCAAACTCATGATAAGGCTGTTGGAGAGAAGGTGGAACATCTACTTTTACTTCAGCCAATCGTACAACAGGAATCAAACAATTTAGTTTGCATTTAGGACTCCAAGAAAGGATTTGAGAACAAGTCCAATCAATATGAGGGTTATGAAGAGTTAACCATGGTAAACCAAGAACTATATAATACATAGAAGTAGGTAATACCAACAACTCTAAACTTTCTTCATGCAAAGCTCCAACCCACAGCTTCATAGACTTTGTTTGATGCATAACATATCCATTAGAAATTCTAGTCCCATTCACTGCAGAGAGGGAAAGAGAACGGGATAATCTGACAACAGGAATCTGCAACTCTTGAACCAATGAAGACAAAATAAAGTTGCCAGCTGCTACAGAATCTACCAAGGCAGAAAACACTTGACATGAAGAACCAAAATCAGGAATACAAACAGAGATTAAACAGTCATTTTGGGGAAATTCTTTGAGAGAACCCCTAGTTTGACTTCCCCTCCATCAACTTTGAACGATTGTTTCCCGGCCTTATTGGACATTTAGCCAAAAAATGTTCAGAGGATGCACAGAACAAACACAAATTAGAATGCCTCCTACGTTCCTTCTCTACTTCAGATAACTTAAACTTATTAATTTGCATAGGTTCATCAGTTGTACCATGAGAGGAACGAGACTGGGGAAGAGAAATTTTAGTATGCTCAGTATGACTCTGAACCCCTCGTTCTGGCATCCGCAAATCAATTTTAATAGTCAATGAAATCAACTCATCCAAATTCTCAGGAAGATACCGAGTCACTAACTCATCTTTAAGTTTCTCAGAAAGACCATTCCAATAGGCTGCTCTTAATGCTTCATTATTCCACTTAAGCTCTGCCGCTATAGTTTGAAAATGAACCACATACTGACCAACTGGAGATGTTCCCTGTTTCAATCGCAAAATGTCCACAGACGCGGCCAGTGATCTTCCAGGTTCGTCAATTATCCTCTTAAAAGTAGAAACAAAAGCTTGGTAATTAGACATTAAAGCATAATTTCTCTCCCATAAAGGAGAGGCCCATTCGAGAGCAGTACCAGACAATAATGACATTATATAAGCCACTTTAATACATAGGGGGTGGAAAATCTTTGCGGTAATAACTCAAAATGAATCTCACATTGGTTGAGAAATCCTCTGCAGGTTTTTGGATTACCGTCATAAGAGTTTGGAGTCGGTAGATGTAAATGAGAAGCAGACACCACTGATGCATATGTAGCAGGTATCTTAAATTCATCCAAATAATGTGTAGAAAGATCCTATAAACATTGCAAAACTTGAACTTGTGTATTTTCCTGTATTTCCAGATGGGCGGTCAAACCCTGGAGCACCTGTACCCCAGTAGCCTGTTCCATTTTTAGGGTCTGTGCAAACAGTCATGGCTACAGACGCTTGAGACTCCTGGGAAGAGTCAAGCTTACTAGGTAGTATGAACTGAGGTGGTTTAAGGAATGACCTTTTCATGAAATATCACTAGCACGAAATTAAAGTAAATAGAATTTATTCAAGAACAAAAACTGTATAGCAAAGTTCCACATTAAATCTCAATAACACAAAGTTCATGACATGCACTAACAGGTGCAGGAGTATGCCCCTGTGAGAAACAAAGTTCGAAGTACACATTGAACTGGTGTGGGGTGAAACCCGGATTCCCACATGAGGCTAGGGCCTCAGGATAGAATGGAGGTCAATAACAGGGTTGAGCCCTGTATCGCGACAGAGGTCCAGAACAGGGTTGAGCCCTGAGATGTAACAAGATCCGGAAAGAGGTTAAGCCCAGAGACGTAATGAAGATCCGGTACATGGTTGAGCCCTGAGATGTGATGAGGGTCTGGAACAGGGTTGAGCCTTGAGACATGATGAGGGTCCGGAACTGGGCTGAGCCCTGAGACGTGATGAGGGACCGGAATGTGGTTGAGCCCTGCAATGTGATGAAGGTCCACAGCAGGGTTGAGCCCTGTGGCGTAATGAAGGACCGGAGCAGGGTTGAGCCCTGCGGCAGGATGAAGGTCCGGAGTAGGTTTGAGCCCTGCGGCAGGATGAAGGTCTGGAGCAGGGTTGAGCCCAGCGGTGTAATGAAGATCCGGAGCAGGGTTGAGCCATGCGATGTGATGGGGTTCCGATGAGGATAGACTGTAACGGTGCAGTTGACAACTGTAGAAGAAGTAACCCCAGTGTCCGTATGAGTCAATTATAACAAGTAAACCAAATAGTGTAGCGTAGAATGGAATAGCAGTAATAGAGCAGGATAACAACAGAAAGACAATGGCAATGCTGAGCTCTGTAGTGCAGCTGATAACCTGTATCAGAACTTGAACCGGAACACGAGCAGCAATGTAGCGGGGTCCACAGCATACACCAGGCACAGCGGGGATCTGGCAGGAGTCCAAGGAAGATTTAAGTAGAAGATTTCTAGCGGACAACCAGACACGATCACCAACAGAATATTTAGGAACAGCCGAACGTTTTCTATCAGCAAAAATTTTATAATTATGAGAAGCTTTCCTAAGACACTTATGTACCTGTCTCCAAATTCCAGAAAAATGTTGGAGAGTAGCTTTGGCAGCTGGAACGTCCACTGTAGGAACTGATTGAAGCTCAGGAACTCGAGGATGTTGGCCACAGTTGGCAAAAAAGGGACTTACACCTGTAGCAGACGAATAGTGAAAATTATGGGAACACTCAGCCCAAGGCAAAAAATCCATCCAGTCGTCTTGAGAAAAGGAAATATACATTCTCAAGAAGTTCTCCAAATCCTGGTTCACTCTTTCGGTTTGTCCATTTGACTGAGGATGATATGCAGAAGAAAATTGCCCTCCAAAAATGAGCAACAAACTGAACACCACGATCAGACACTATTTCAGAAGGAAGACCATGAAGACAGAATATCTCATTGATAAAAATTTGTGCTAGTTTGGGGGCTGATGGAATTCGTGCCAAAGGACAAAAATGGGCCATTTTGGTAAAACGATCCACCACTACCCAAATAACCACACACCCCCTGGATTTGGGAAGATCTGTAATAAAATCCATGGAAAGATGGGTTAATGGTTGGATAGGGATGTGTAGTGGATGGAGGGGACCCACAGGAGACTGCCGGGAGGATTTATGTTGTACACATTTAGAACAAGAACGTATAAACTCTTGAATATCTTTTTTCACGGAGGACCACCAGTATGAACGTTGCAGGAATTAATACATTTTATAAACCCCTGGATGTCCAGAGAAATAAGTATTATGAGCCAAAGAAAGGAGTTTACCTCGTAATTCAGGTGCCACCAATATCCTTCCAGGAGGAGGATCAGGAGAGATGGAAGTTGAAGAAAAGGCCAGAGGGTTTATTATAGGGTACCTTTGATCCTCATTTTGTTCTTTCTCTTCCAACATTGAGCGAGAAAGTGCGTCTGCCTTTTTATTCAATGAACTTGGACGATACCTGAGGATAAAATTAAAATGGGAGAAAAAGAGTGCCCAACGAGCCTGTCATGGGTTCAAGCAATGAGCTGTCTTCAAATACAACAAATTCTTATGATCTGTAAAAATGGTAATTGGATGCTTTGCACCTTCTAGCAAATATCTCCATTCCTGTAATGCTAATTTAATAGCTAATAATTCTTGGTCCCCGATGGAATAGTTACTCTCAGCACTGGAAAACTTTCGTGAAAAGTAACCACAAGAGACTGTTCTCCAATCTGCGGCCACTTGGGACAAAATACAATTGTAAAGCGCAATGGAATATGCTGCGCTATATAAGAAACTGTTAATAAAATAAATGGCACCAACTACATAAGTGGACGCATCCACTTCCAATATAAATGGTTTCTCAACATCAGGTTGAACTAAAATAGGAGCTGCAGAAAATGCATCTTCGAGAGTCTGGAAAGCATTCAATGCCTCTGGGGACCACACTTTGGGGTTAGACCCTTTTCTTGTCATAGCAGAAATTGGGGCCACAATCATTGAAAATGCTTTGATAAACGTTCTGTAATAATTGGCAAAGCCTAAAAATCTCTGGATAGACTTTAATGAGGTGGGCAAAACCCAATCTTGTATAGCCTTCAGCTTCTCGGGGTCCATCTGAAGTTCGGAACAGGAGATAGTATACCCCAAAAAGGGTATAACTGGGACCTCAAAAACACACTTAGAGATCTTACCGTAAAGTTTATTAGCTCAAAGACGATTTAGTACCTCTTTGACATGAATACGATGATCAGAAAGATTCCTGGAAAAAAATAAAATGTCATCAAGATAAACAATAACAAACTGATAAAGTATATCTCTGAAAATTTCATTCACAAACTCCTGGAACACTGCAGGAGCATTACATAAGCCAAAAGGCATAACGAGGTTCTCATAATGACCATCTCCCGTATTAAACGCAGTTTTCCACTCATTTCCTTCTTTAATTCTGATCAAATTATAAGCTCCCCTTAAGTAAAGTTTAGTAAACAGTCGAGACCCATTGACTCTGTCGAATAGCTCTGTAATACGAGGCAAAGGATATTTATTTTTTACCGTGATCTCATTTAGACCTCGAAAGTCGATACATGGATGAAGTCTGGCATTTTTTTTCTTTACAAAAAAGAATCCCTCTCCAGCAGGAGACGAGGAAGGCCTGATGAACCCCTTTGGCAGGTTGTCTTGCACTTACTCCGACATGGCTTGAGTTTCAAGGACAGAGAGAGGGTATACTCGACCTTTGGGTTGCACTTTACCAGGAATAAGTTCAATAGGACAATCCCAAGGTCGATGCGGTGGAAGTACGCCTGCCGCCTGTTCAGAATAGACATGAGCAAACTCATGATAAGGCTGTTGGAGAGAAGGTGGAACATCTACTTTTACTTCAGCCAATCGTACAACAGGAATCAAACAATTTAGTTTGCATTTAGGACTCCAAGAAAGGATTTGAGAACAAGTCCAATCAATATGAGGGTTATGAAGAGTTAACCATGGTAAACCAAGAACTATATAATACATAGAAGTAGGTAATACCAACAACTCTAAACTTTCTTCATGCAAAGCTCCAACCCACAGCTTCATAGACTTTGTTTGATGCATAACATATCCATTAGAAATTCTAGTCCCATTCACTGCAGAGAGGGAAAGAGAACGGGATAATCTGACAACAGGAATCTGCAACTCTTGAACCAATGAAGACAAAATAAAGTTGCCAGCTGCTACAGAATCTACCAAGGCAGAAAACACTTGACATGAAGAACCAAAATCAGGAATACAAACAGAGATTAAACAGTCATTTTGGGGAAATTCTTTGAGAGAACCCCTAGTTTGACTTCCCCTCCATCAACTTTGAACGATTGTTTCCCGGCCTTATTGGACATTTAGCCAAAAAATGTTCAGAGGATGCACAGAACAAACACAAATTAGAATGCCTCCTACGTTCCTTCTCTACTTCAGATAACTTAAACTTATTAATTTGCATAGGTTCATCAGTTGTACCATGAGAGGAACGAGACTGGGGAAGAGAAATTTTAGTATGCTCAGTATGACTCTGAACCCCTCGTTCTCGCATCCGCAAATCAATTTTAATAGTCAATGAAATCAACTCATCCAAATTCTCAGGAAGATACCGAGTCACTAACTCATCTTTAAGTTTCTCAGAAAGACCATTCCAATAGGCTGCTCTTAATGCTTCATTATTCCACTTAAGCTCTGCCGCTATAGTTTGAAAATGAACCACATACTGACCAACTGGAGATGTTCCCTGTTTCAATCGCAAAATGTCCACAGACGCGGCCAGTGATCTTCCAGGTTCGTCAATTATCCTCTTAAAAGTAGAAACAAAAGCTTGGTAATTAGACATTAAAGCATAATTTCTCTCCCATAAAGGAGAGGACCATTCGAGAGCAGTACCAGACAATAATGACATTATATAAGCCACTTTAATACATAGGGGGTGGAAAATCTTTGCGGTAATAACTCAAAATGAATCTCACATTGGTTGAGAAATCCTCTGCAGGTTTTTGGATTACCGTCATAAGAGTTTGGAGTCGGTAGATGTAAATGAGAAGCAGACACCACTGATGCATATGTAGCAGGTATCTTAAATTCATCCAAATAATGTGTAGAAAGATCCTATAAACATTGCAAAACTTGAACTTGTGTATTTTCCTGTATTTCCAGATGGGCGGTCAAACCCTGGAGCACCTGTACCCCAGTAGCCTGTTCCATTTTTAGGGTCTGTGCAAACTGTCATGGCTACAGACGCTTGAGACTCCTGGGAAGAGTCAAGCTTACTAGGTAGTATGAACTGAGGTGGTTTAAGGAATGACCTTTTCATGAAATATCACTAGCACAAAATTAAAGTAAATAGAATTTATTCAAGAACAAAAACTGTATAGCAAAGTTCCACATTAAATCTCAATAACACAAAGTTCATGACATGCACTAACAGGTGCAGGAGTATGCCCCTGTGAGAAACAAAGTTCGAAGTACACATTGAACTGGTGTGGGGTGAAACCCGGATTCCCACACGAGGCTAGGGCCTCAGGATAGAATGGAGGTCAATAACAGGGTTGAGCCCTGTATCGCGACAGAGGTCCAGAACAGGGTTGAGCCCTGAGATGTAACAAGATCCGGAAAGAGGTTAAGCCCAGAGACGTAATGAAGATCCGGAACATAGTTGAGCCCTGAGATGTGATGAGGGTCTGGAACAGGGTTGAGCCTTGAGACATGATGAGGGTCCAGAACTGGGCTGAGCCCTGAGACGTGATGAGGGTCTGGAACGTGGTTGAGCCCTGCAATGTGATGAAGGTCCACAGCAGGGTTGAGCCCTGTGGCGTAATGAAGGACCGGAGCAGGGTTGAGCCCTGCGGCAGGATGAAGGTCCGGAGTAGGTTTGAGCCCTGCGGCAGGATGAAGGTCTGGAGCAGGGTTGAGCCCAGCGGCGTAATGAAGATCCGGAGCAGGGTTGAGCCATGCGATGTGATGGGGTTCCGATGAGGATAGACTGTAACGGTGCAGTTGACAACTGTAGAAGAAGTAACCCCAGTGTCCGTATGAGTCAATTATAACAAGTAAACCAAATAGTGTAGCGTAGAATGGAATAGCAGTAATAGAGCAGGATAACAACAGAAAGACAATGGCAATGCTGAGCTCTGTAGTGCAGCTGATAACCTGTATCAGAACTTGAACTGGAACACGAGCAGCAATGTAGCGGGGTCCACAGCATACACCAGGCACAGCGGGGATCTGGCAGGAGTCCAAGGAAGATTTAAGTAGAAGATTTCTAGCGGACAACCAGACACGATCACCAACAGAATATTTAGGAACAGCCGAACGTTTTCTATCAGCAAAAATTTTATAATTATGAGAAGCTTTCCTAAGACACTTATGTACCTGTCTCCAAATTCCAGAAAAATGTTGGAGAGTAGCTTTGGCAGCCGGAACGTCCACTGTAGGAACTGATTGAAGCTCAGGAACTCGAGGATGTTGGCCACAGTTGGCAAAAAAGGGACTTACACCTGTAGCAGACGAATAGTGAAAATTATGGGCACACTCAGCCCAAGGCAAAAAATCCATCCAGTCGTCTTGAGAAAAGGAAATATACATTCTCAAGAAGTTCTCCAAATCCTGGTTCACTCTTTCGGTTTGTCCATTTGACTGAGGATGATATGCAGAAGAAAATTGCCCTCCAAAAATGAGCAACAAACTGAACACCACGATCAGACACTATTTCAGAAGGAAGACCATGAAGACAGAATATCTCATTGATAAAAATTTGTGCTAGTTTGGGGGCTGATGGAATTCGTGCCAAAGGACAAAAATGGGCCATTTTGGTAAAACGATCCACCACTACCCAAATAACCACACACACCCTGGATTTGGGAAGATCTGTAATAAAATCCATGGAAAGATGGGTTAATGGTTGGATAGGGATGTGTAGTGGATGGAGGGGACCCACAGGAGACTGCCGGGAGGATTTATGTTGTACACATTTAGAACAAGAACGTATAAACTCTTGAATATCTTTTTTCACGGAGGACCACCAATATGAACGTTGCAGGAATTAATACATTTTATAAACCCCTGGATGTCCAGAGAAATAAGTATTATGAGCCAAAGAAAGGAGTTTACCTCGTAATTCAGGTGCCACCAATATCCTTCCAGGAGGAGGATCAGGAGAGATGGAAGTTGAAGAAAAGGCCAGAGGGTTTATTATAGGGTACCTTTGATCCTCATTTTGTTCTTTCTCTTCCAACATTGAGCGAGAAAGTGCGTCTGCCTTTTTATTCAATGAACTTGGACGATACCTGAGGATAAAATTAAAATGGGAGAAAAAGAGTGCCCAACGAGCCTGTCATGGGTTCAAGCAATGAGCTGTCTTCAAATACAACAAATTCTTATGATCTGTAAAAATGGTAATTGGATGCTTTGCACCTTCTAGCAAATATCTCCATTCCTGTAATGCTAATTTAATAGCTAATAATTCTTGGTCCCCGATGGAATAGTTACTCTCAGCACTGGAAAACTTTCGTGAAAAGTAACCACAAGAGACTGTTCTCCAATCTGCGGCCACTTGGGACAAAATACAATTGTAAAGCGCAATGGAATATGCTGCGCTATATAAGAAACTGTTAATAAAATAAATGGCACCAACTACATAAGTGGACGCATCCACTTCCAATATAAATGGTTTCTCAACATTAGGTTGAACTAAAATAGGAGCTGCAGAAAATGCATCTTCGAGAGTCTGGAAGGCATTCAATGCCTCTGGGGACCACACTTTGGGGTTAGACCCTTTTCTTGTCATAGCAGAAATTGGGGCCACAATCATTGAAAATGCTTTGATAAACTTTCTATAATAATTGGCAAAGCCTAAAAATCTCTGGATAGACTTTAATGAGGTGGGCAAAACCCAATCTTGTATAGCCTTCAGCTTCTCGGGGTCCATCTGAAGTTCGGAACAGGAGATAGTATACCCCAAAAAGTGTATAACCGGGACCTCAAAAACACACTTAGAGATCTTACCGTAAAGTTTATTAGCTCAAAGACGATTTAGTACCTCTTTGACATGAATACGATGATCAGAAAGATTCCTGGAAAAAATTAAAATGTCATCAAGATAAACAATAACAAACTGATAAAGTATATCTCTGAAAATTTCGTTCACAAACTCCTGGAACACTGCAGGAGCATTACATAAGTTAAAAGGCATAACGAGGTTCTCATAATGACCATCTCCCGTATTAAACGCAGTTTTCCACTCATTTCCTTCTTTAATTCTGATCAAATTATAAGCTCCCCTTAAGTAAAATTTAGTAAACAGTCGAGACCCATTGACTCTGTCGAATAGCTCTGTAATAAGAGGCAAAGGATATTTATTTTTTACCGTGATCTCATTTAGACCTCGAAAGTCGATACATGGATGAAGTCTGGCATTTTTTTTCTTTACAAAAAAGAATCCCTCTCCAGCAGGAGACGAGGAAGGCCTGATGAACCCCTTTGGCAGGTTGTCTTGCACTTACTCCGACATGGCTTGAGTTTCAAGGACAGAGAGAGGGTATACTCGACCTTTGGGTTGCACTTTACCAGGAATAAGTTCAATAGGACAATCCCAAGGTCGATGCGGTGGAAGTACGCCTGCCGCCTGTTCAGAATAGACATGAGCAAACTCATGATAAGGCTGTTGGAGAGAAGGTGGAACATCTACTTTTACTTCAGCCAATCGTACAACAGGAATCAAACAATTTAGTTTGCATTTAGGACTCCAAGAAAGGATTTGAGAACAAGTCCAATCAATATGAGGGTTATGAAGAGTTAACCATGGTAAACCAAGAACTATATAATACATAGAAGTAGGTAATACCAACAACTCTAAACTTTCTTCATGCAAAGCTCCAACCCACAGCTTCATAGACTTTGTTTGATGCATAACATATCCATTAGAAATTCTAGTCCCATTCACTGCAGAGAGGGAAAGAGAACGGGATAATCTGACAACAGGAATCTGCAACTCTTGAACCAATGAAGACAAAATAAAGTTGCCAGCTGCTACAGAATCTACCAAGGCAGAAAACACTTGACATGAAGAACCAAAATCAGGAATACAAACAGAGATTAAACAGTCATTTTGGGGAAATTCTTTGAGAGAACCCCTAGTTTGACTTCCCCTCCATCAACTTTGAACGATTGTTTCCCGGCCTTATTGGACATTTAGCCAAAAAATGTTCAGAGGATGCACAGAACAAACACAAATTAGAATGCCTCCTACGTTCCTTCTCTACTTCAGATAACTTAAACTTATTAATTTGCATAGGTTCATCAGTTGTACCATGAGAGGAACGAGACTGGGGAAGAGAAATTTTAGTATGCTCAGTATGACTCTGAACCCCTCGTTCTCGCATCCGCAAATCAATTTTAATAGTCAATGAAATCAACTCATCCAAATTCTCAGGAAGATACCGAGTCACTAACTCATCTTTAAGTTTCTCAGAAAGACCATTCCAATAGGCTGCTCTTAATGCTTCATTATTCCACTTAAGCTCTGCCGCTATAGTTTGAAAATGAACCACATACTGACCAACTGGAGATGTTCCCTGTTTCAATTGCAAAATGTCCACAGACGCGGCCAGTGATCTTCCAGGTTCGTCAATTATCCTCTTAGAAGTAGAAACAAAAGCTTGGTAATTAGACATTAAAGCATAATTTCTCTCCCATAAAGGAGAGGCCCATTCGAGAGCAGTACCAGACAATAATGACATTATATAAGCCACTTTAATACATAGGGGGTGGAAAATCTTTGCGGTAATAACTCAAAATGAATCTCACATTGGTTGAGAAATCCTCTGCAGGTTTTTGGATTACCGTCATAAGAGTTTGGAGTCGGTAGATGTAAATGAGAAGCAGACACCACTGATGCATATGTAGCAGGTATCTTAAATTCATCCAAATAATGTGTAGAAAGATCCTATAAACATTGCAAAACTTGAACTTGTGTATTTTCCTGTATTTCCAGATGGGCGGTCAAACCCTGGAGCACCTGTACCCCAGTAGCCTGTTCCATTTTTAGGGTCTGTGCAAACAGTCATGGCTACAGACGCTTGAGACTCCTGGGAAGAGTCAAGCTTACTAGGTAGTATGAACTGAGGTGGTTTAAGGAATGACCTTTTCATGAAATATCACTAGCACGAAATTAAAGTAAATAGAATTTATTCAAGAACAAAAACTGTATAGCAAAGTTCCACATTAAATCTCAATAACACAAAGTTCATGACATGCACTAACAGGTGCAGGAGTATGCCCCTGTGAGAAACAAAGTTCGAAGTACACATTGAACTGGTGTGGGGTGAAACCCGGATTCCCACATGAGGCTAGGGCCTCAGGATAGAATGGAGGTCAATAACAGGGTTGAGCCCTGTATCGCGACAGAGGTCCAGAACAGGGTTGAGCCCTGAGATGTAACAAGATCCGGAAAGAGGTTAAGCCCAGAGACGTAATGAAGATCCGGTACATGGTTGAGCCCTGAGATGTGATGAGGGTCTGGAACAGGGTTGAGCCTTGAGACATGATGAGGGTCCGGAACTGGGCTGAGCCCTGAGACGTGATGAGGGACCGGAATGTGGTTGAGCCCTGCAATGTGATGAAGGTCCACAGCAGGGTTGAGCCCTGTGGCGTAATGAAGGACCGGAGCAGGGTTGAGCCCTGCGGCAGGATGAAGGTCCGGAGTAGGTTTGAGCCCTGCGGCAGGATGAAGGTCTGGAGCAGGGTTGAGCCCAGCGGTGTAATGAAGATCCGGAGCAGGGTTGAGCCATGCGATGTGATGGGGTTCCGATGAGGATAGACTGTAACGGTGCAGTTGACAACTGTAGAAGAAGTAACCCCAGTGTCCGTATGAGTCAATTATAACAAGTAAACCAAATAGTGTAGCGTAGAATGGAATAGCAGTAATAGAGCAGGATAACAACAGAAAGACAATGGCAATGCTGAGCTCTGTAGTGCAGCTGATAACCTGTATCAGAACTTGAACCGGAACACGAGCAGCAATGTAGCGGGGTCCACAGCATACACCAGGCACAGCGGGGATCTGGCAGGAGTCCAAGGAAGATTTAAGTAGAAGATTTCTAGCGGACAACCAGACACGATCACCAACAGAATATTTAGGAACAGCCGAACGTTTTCTATCAGCAAAAATTTTATAATTATGAGAAGCTTTCCTAAGACACTTATGTACCTGTCTCCAAATTCCAGAAAAATGTTGGAGAGTAGCTTTGGCAGCCGGAACGTCCACTGTAGGAACTGATTGAAGCTCAGGAACTCGAGGATGTTGGCCACAGTTGGCAAAAAAGGGACTTACACCTGTAGCAGACGAATAGTGAAAATTATGGGAACACTCAGCCCAAGGCAAAAAATCCATCCAGTCGTCTTGAGAAAAGGAAATATACATTCTCAAGAAGTTCTCCAAATCCTGGTTCACTCTTTCGGTTTGTCCATTTGACTGAGGATGATATGCAGAAGAAAATTGCCCTCCAAAAATGAGCAACAAACTGAACACCACGATCAGACACTATTTCAGAAGGAAGACCATGAAGACAGAATATCTCATTGATAAAAATTTGTGCTAGTTTGGGGGCTGATGGAATTCGTGCCAAAGGACAAAAATGGGCCATTTTGGTAAAACGATCCACCACTACCCAAATAACCACACACCCCCTGGATTTGGGAAGATCTGTAATAAAATCCATGGAAAGATGGGTTAATGGTTGGATAGGGATGTGTAGTGGATGGAGGGGACCCACAGGAGACTGCCGGGAGGATTTATGTTGTACACATTTAGAACAAGAACGTATAAACTCTTGAATATCTTTTTTCACGGAGGACCACCAGTATGAACGTTGCAGGAATTAATACATTTTATAAACCCCTGGATGTCCAGAGAAATAAGTATTATGAGCCAAAGAAAGGAGTTTACCTCGTAATTCAGGTGCCACCAATATCCTTCCAGGAGGAGGATCAGGAGAGATGGAAGTTGAAGAAAAGGCCAGAGGGTTTATTATAGGGTACCTTTGATCCTCATTTTGTTCTTTCTCTTCCAACATTGAGCGAGAAAGTGCGTCTGCCTTTTTATTCAATGAACTTGGACGATACCTGAGGATAAAATTAAAATGGGAGAAAAAGAGTGCCCAACGAGCCTGTCATGGGTTCAAGCAATGAGCTGTCTTCAAATACAACAAATTCTTATGATCTGTAAAAATGGTAATTGGATGCTTTGCACCTTCTAGCAAATATCTCCATTCCTGTAATGCTAATTTAATAGCTAATAATTCTTGGTCCCCGATGGAATAGTTACTCTCAGCACTGGAAAACTTTAGTGAAAAGTAACCACAAGAGACTGTTCTCCAATCTGCGGCCACTTGGGACAAAATACAATTGTAAAGCGCAATGGAATATGCTGCGCTATATAAGAAACTGTTAATAAAATAAATGGCACCAACTACATAAGTGGACGCATCCACTTCCAATATAAATGGTTTCTCAACATCAGGTTGAACTAAAATAGGAGCTGCAGAAAATGCATCTTCGAGAGTCTGGAAAGCATTCAATGCCTCTGGGGACCACACTTTGGGGTTAGACCCTTTTCTTGTCATAGCAGAAATTGGGGCCACAATCATTGAAAATGCTTTGATAAACGTTCTGTAATAATTGGCAAAGCCTAAAAATCTCTGGATAGACTTTAATGAGGTGGGCAAAACCCAATCTTGTATAGCCTTCAGCTTCTCGGGGTCCATCTGAAGTTCGGAACAGGAGATAGTATACCCCAAAAAGGGTATAACTGGGACCTCAAAAACACACTTAGAGATCTTACCGTAAAGTTTATTAGCTCAAAGACGATTTAGTACCTCTTTGACATGAATACGATGATCAGAAAGATTCCTGGAAAAAAATAAAATGTCATCAAGATAAACAATAACAAACTGATAAAGTATATCTCTGAAAATTTCATTCACAAACTCCTGGAACACTGCAGGAGCATTACATAAGCCAAAAGGCATAACGAGGTTCTCATAATGACCATCTCCCGTATTAAACGCAGTTTTCCACTCATTTCCTTCTTTAATTCTGATCAAATTATAAGCTCCCCTTAAGTAAAGTTTAGTAAACAGTCGAGACCCATTGACTCTGTCGAATAGCTCTGTAATACGAGGCAAAGGATATTTATTTTTTACCGTGATCTCATTTAGACCTCGAAAGTCGATACATGGATGAAGTCTGGCATTTTTTTTCTTTACAAAAAAGAATCCCTCTCCAGCAGGAGACGAGGAAGGCCTGATGAACCCCTTTGGCAGGTTGTCTTGCACTTACTCCGACATGGCTTGAGTTTCAAGGACAGAGAGAGGGTATACTCGACCTTTGGGTTGCACTTTACCAGGAATAAGTTCAATAGGACAATCCCAAGGTCGATGCGGTGGAAGTACGCCTGCCGCCTGTTCAGAATAGACATGAGCAAACTCATGATAAGGCTGTTGGAGAGAAGGTGGAACATCTACTTTTACTTCAGCCAATCGTACAACAGGAATCAAACAATTTAGTTTGCATTTAGGACTCCAAGAAAGGATTTGAGAACAAGTCCAATCAATATGAGGGTTATGAAGAGTTAACCATGGTAAACCAAGAACTATATAATACATAGAAGTAGGTAATACCAACAACTCTAAACTTTCTTCATGCAAAGCTCCAACCCACAGCTTCATAGACTTTGTTTGATGCATAACATATCCATTAGAAATTCTAGTCCCATTCACTGCAGAGAGGGAAAGAGAACGGGATAATCTGACAACAGGAATCTGCAACTCTTGAACCAATGAAGACAAAATAAAGTTGCCAGCTGCTACAGAATCTACCAAGGCAGAAAACACTTGACATGAAGAACCAAAATCAGGAATACAAACAGAGATTAAACAGTCATTTTGGGGAAATTCTTTGAGAGAACCCCTAGTTTGACTTCCCCTCCATCAACTTTGAACGATTGTTTCCCGGCCTTATTGGACATTTAGCCAAAAAATGTTCAGAGGATGCACAGAACAAACACAAATTAGAATGCCTCCTACGTTCCTTCTCTACTTCAGATAACTTAAACTTATTAATTTGCATAGGTTCATCAGTTGTACCATGAGAGGAACGAGACTGGGGAAGAGAAATTTTAGTATGCTCAGTATGACTCTGAACCCCTCGTTCTCGCATCCGCAAATCAATTTTAATAGTCAATGAAATCAACTCATCCAAATTCTCAGGAAGATACCGAGTCACTAACTATTTTTAAGTTTCTCAGAAAGACCATTCCAATAGGCTGCTCTTAATGCTTCATTATTCCACTTAAGCTCTGCCGCTATAGTTTGAAAATGAACCACATACTGACCAACTGGAGATGTTCCCTGTTTCAATCGCAAAATGTCCACAGACGCGGCCAGTGATCTTCCAGGTTCGTCAATTATCCTCTTAAAAGTAGAAACAAAAGCTTGGTAATTAGACATTAAAGCATAATTTCTCTCCCATAAAGGAGAGGCCCATTCGAGAGCAGTACCAGACAATAATGACATTATATAAGCCACTTTAATACATAGGGGGTGGAAAATCTTTGCGGTAATAACTCAAAATGAATCTCACATTGGTTGAGAAATCCTCTGCAGGTTTTTGGATTACCGTCATAAGAGTTTGGAGTCGGTAGATGTAAATGAGAAGCAGACACCACTGATGCATATGTAGCAGGTATCTTAAATTCATCCAAATAATGTGTAGAAAGATCCTATAAACATTGCAAAACTTGAACTTGTGTATTTTCCTGTATTTCCAGATGGGCGGTCAAACCCTGGAGCACCTGTACCCCAGTAGCCTGTTCCATTTTTAGGGTCTGTGCAAACTGTCATGGCTACAGACGCTTGAGACTCCTGGGAAGAGTCAAGCTTACTAGGTAGTATGAACTGAGGTGGTTTAAGGAATGACCTTTTCATGAAATATCACTAGCACAAAATTAAAGTAAATAGAATTTATTCAAGAACAAAAACTGTATAGCAAAGTTCCACATTAAATCTCAATAACACAAAGTTCATGACATGCACTAACAGGTGCAGGAGTATGCCCCTGTGAGAAACAAAGTTCGAAGTACACATTGAACTGGTGTGGGGTGAAACCCGGATTCCCACACGAGGCTAGGGCCTCAGGATAGAATGGAGGTCAATAACAGGGTTGAGCCCTGTATCGCGACAGAGGTCCAGAACAGGGTTGAGCCCTGAGATGTAACAAGATCCGGAAAGAGGTTAAGCCCAGAGACGTAATGAAGATCCGGAACATAGTTGAGCCCTGAGATGTGATGAGGGTCTGGAACAGGGTTGAGCCTTGAGACATGATGAGGGTCCAGAACTGGGCTGAGCCCTGAGACGTGATGAGGGTCTGGAACGTGGTTGAGCCCTGCAATGTGATGAAGGTCCACAGCAGGGTTGAGCCCTGTGGCGTAATGAAGGACCGGAGCAGGGTTGAGCCCTGCGGCAGGATGAAGGTCCGGAGTAGGTTTGAGCCCTGCGGCAGGATGAAGGTCTGGAGCAGGGTTGAGCCCAGCGGCGTAATGAAGATCCGGAGCAGGGTTGAGCCATGCGATGTGATGGGGTTCCGATGAGGATAGACTGTAACGGTGCAGTTGACAACTGTAGAAGAAGTAACCCCAGTGTCCGTATGAGTCAATTATAACAAGTAAACCAAATAGTGTAGCGTAGAATGGAATAGCAGTAATAGAGCAGGATAACAACAGAAAGACAATGGCAATGCTGAGCTCTGTAGTGCAGCTGATAACCTGTATCAGAACTTGAACTGGAACACGAGCAGCAATGTAGCGGGGTCCACAGCATACACCAGGCACAGCGGGGATCTGGCAGGAGTCCAAGGAAGATTTAAGTAGAAGATTTCTAGCGGACAACCAGACACGATCACCAACAGAATATTTAGGAACAGCCGAACGTTTTCTATCAGCAAAAATTTTATAATTATGAGAAGCTTTCCTAAGACACTTATGTACCTGTCTCCAAATTCCAGAAAAATGTTGGAGAGTAGCTTTGGCAGCCGGAACGTCCACTGTAGGAACTGATTGAAGCTCAGGAACTCGAGGATGTTGGCCACAGTTGGCAAAAAAGGGACTTACACCTGTAGCAGACGAATAGTGAAAATTATGGGCACACTCAGCCCAAGGCAAAAAATCCATCCAGTCGTCTTGAGAAAAGGAAATATACATTCTCAAGAAGTTCTCCAAATCCTGGTTCACTCTTTCGGTTTGTCCATTTGACTGAGGATGATATGCAGAAGAAAATTGCCCTCCAAAAATGAGCAACAAACTGAACACCACGATCAGACACTATTTCAGAAGGAAGACCATGAAGACAGAATATCTCATTGATAAAAATTTGTGCTAGTTTGGGGGCTGATGGAATTCGTGCCAAAGGACAAAAATGGGCCATTTTGGTAAAACGATCCACCACTACCCAAATAACCACACACACCCTGGATTTGGGAAGATCTGTAATAAAATCCATGGAAAGATGGGTTAATGGTTGGATAGGGATGTGTAGTGGATGGAGGGGACCCACAGGAGACTGCCGGGAGGATTTATGTTGTACACATTTAGAACAAGAACGTATAAACTCTTGAATATCTTTTTTCACGGAGGACCACCAATATGAACGTTGCAGGAATTAATACATTTTATAAACCCCTGGATGTCCAGAGAAATAAGTATTATGAGCCAAAGAAAGGAGTTTACCTCGTAATTCAGGTGCCACCAATATCCTTCCAGGAGGAGGATCAGGAGAGATGGAAGTTGAAGAAAAGGCCAGAGGGTTTATTATAGGGTACCTTTGATCCTCATTTTGTTCTTTCTCTTCCAACATTGAGCGAGAAAGTGCGTCTGCCTTTTTATTCAATGAACTTGGACGATACCTGAGGATAAAATTAAAATGGGAGAAAAAGAGTGCCCAACGAGCCTGTCATGGGTTCAAGCAATGAGCTGTCTTCAAATACAACAAATTCTTATGATCTGTAAAAATGGTAATTGGATGCTTTGCACCTTCTAGCAAATATCTCCATTCCTGTAATGCTAATTTAATAGCTAATAATTCTTGGTCCCCGATGGAATAGTTACTCTCAGCACTGGAAAACTTTCGTGAAAAGTAACCACAAGAGACTGTTCTCCAATCTGCGGCCACTTGGGACAAAATACAATTGTAAAGCGCAATGGAATATGCTGCGCTATATAAGAAACTGTTAATAAAATAAATGGCACCAACTACATAAGTGGACGCATCCACTTCCAATATAAATGGTTTCTCAACATTAGGTTGAACTAAAATAGGAGCTGCAGAAAATGCATCTTCGAGAGTCTGGAAGGCATTCAATGCCTCTGGGGACCACACTTTGGGGTTAGACCCTTTTCTTGTCATAGCAGAAATTGGGGCCACAATCATTGAAAATGCTTTGATAAACTTTCTATAATAATTGGCAAAGCCTAAAAATCTCTGGATAGACTTTAATGAGGTGGGCAAAACCCAATCTTGTATAGCCTTCAGCTTCTCGGGGTCCATCTGAAGTTCGGAACAGGAGATAGTATACCCCAAAAAGTGTATAACCGGGACCTCAAAAACACACTTAGAGATCTTACCGTAAAGTTTATTAGCTCAAAGACGATTTAGTACCTCTTTGACATGAATACGATGATCAGAAAGATTCCTGGAAAAAATTAAAATGTCATCAAGATAAACAATAACAAACTGATAAAGTATATCTCTGAAAATTTCGTTCACAAACTCCTGGAACACTGCAGGAGCATTACATAAGTCAAAAGGCATAACGAGGTTCTCATAATGACCATCTCCCGTATTAAACGCAGTTTTCCACTCATTTCCTTCTTTAATTCTGATCAAATTATAAGCTCCCCTTAAGTAAAATTTAGTAAACAGTCGAGACCCATTGACTCTGTCGAATAGCTCTGTAATAAGAGGCAAAGGATATTTATTTTTTACCGTGATCTCATTTAGACCTCGAAAGTCGATACATGGATGAAGTCTGGCATTTTTTTTCTTTACAAAAAAGAATCCCTCTCCAGCAGGAGATGAGGAAGGCCTGATGAACCCCTTTGGCAGGTTGTCTTGCACTTACTCCGACATGGCTTGAGTTTCAAGGACAGAGAGAAGGTATACTCGACCTTTGGGTTGCACTTTACCAGGAATAAGTTCAATAGGACAATCCCAAAGTCGATGCGGTGGAAGCACGCCTGCCGCCTGTTCAGAATAGACATGAGCAAACTCATGATAAGGCTGTGGGAGAGAAGGTGGAACATCTACTTTTACTTCAGCCAATCGTACAACAGGAATCAAACAATTTAGTTTGCATTTAGGACTCCAAGAAAGGATTTGAGAACAAGTCCAATCAATATGAGGGTTATGAAGAGTTAACCATGGTAAACCAAGAACTATATAATACATAGAAGTAGGTAATACCAACAACTCTAAACTTTCTTCATGCAAAGCTCCAACCCACAGCTTCATAGACCTTGTTTGATGCGTAACATATCCATTAGAAATTCTAGTCCCATTCACTGCAGAGAGGGAAAGAGAACGGGATAATCTGACAACAGGAATCTGCAACTCTTGGACCAATGAAGACAAAATAAAGTTGCCAGCTGCTACAGAATCTACCAAGGCAGAAAACACTTGACATGAAGAACCAAAATCAGGAATACAAACAGAGATTAAACAGTCATTTTGGGGAAACTCTTTGAGAGAACCCCTAGTTTGACTTCCCCTCCATCAACTAGGAACGACCGTTTCCCGGCCTTATTGGACATTTAGCCGAAAAATGTTCAGAGGATGCACAGAACAAACACAAATTAGAATGCCTCCTACGTTCCTTCTCTACTTCAGATAACTTAAACTTATTAATTTGCATAGGTTCATCAGTTGTACCATGAGAGGAACGAGACTGGGGAAGAGAAATTTTAGTATGCTCAGTATGACTCTGAACCCCTCGTTCTGGCATCCGCAAATCAATTTTAATAGTGAATGAAATCAACTCATCCAAATTCTCAGGAAGATACAGAGTCACTAGCTCATCTTTAAGTTTCTCAGAAAGACCATTCCAATAGGCTGCTCTTAATGCTTCATTATTCAACTTAAGCTCTGCCGCTATAGTTTGAAAATGAACCACATACTGACCAACTGGAGATGTTCCCTGTTTCAATTGCAAAATGTCCACAGACGCGGCCAGTGATCTTCCAGGTTCGTCAATTATCCTCTTAAAAGTAGAAACAAAAGCTTGGTCATTAGACATTAAAGCATAATTTCTCTCCCATCAAGGAGAGGCCCATTCGAGAGCAGTACCAGACAATAATGACATTATATAAGCCACTTTAATACATAGGGGGTGGAAAAACTTTGCGGTAATAACTCAAAATGAATCTCACATTGGTTGAGAAATCCTCTGCAGGTTTTTGGATTACCGTCATAAGAGTTTGGAGTCGGTAGACGTAAATGAGAAGCAGGCACCACTGATGCATATGTAGCAGGTATCTTAAATTCATCCAAATGTGTAGAAAGATCCTCTAAACATTGCAAAACTTGAACTTGTGTATTTTCCTGTATTTCCTGATGGGCGGTCAAACCCTGGAGCACCTGTACCCCAGTAGCCTGTTCCATTTTTAGGGTCTGTGCAAACTGTCATGGCTACAGACGCTTGAGACTCCTGGGAAGAGTCAAGCTTACTAGGTAGTATGAACTGAGGTGGTTTAAGGAATGACCTTTTCATGAAATATCACTAGCATGAAATTAAAGTAAATAGAATTTATTCAAGAACAAAAACTGTATAGCAAAGTTCCACATTAAATCTCAATAACACAAAGTTCATGACATGCACTAACAGGTGCAGGAGTATGCCCCTGTGAGAAACAAAGTTCGAAGTACACATTGAACTGGTGTGGGGTGAAACCCGGATTCCCACACGAGGCTAGGGCTTCAGGATAGAATGGAGGTCAATAACAGGGTTGAGCCCTGTATCGCGACAGAGGTCCGGAACAGGGTTGAGCCCTGAGATGTAACAAGATCCGGAAAGAGGTTAAGCCCAGAGATGTAATGAAGATCCGGAACAGGGTCGAGCCCTGAGATGTGATGAGGGTCTGGAACAGGGTTGAGCCTTGTGACATGATGAGGGTCCGGAACTGGGCTGAGCCCTGAGATGTGTTGAGGGTCTGGAACATTGTTGAGCCCTGCAATATGATGAAGGTCCGCAGCAGGGTTGAGCCCTGTGGCGTAATGAAGGTCTGGAGCAGGGTTGAGCCCTGCGGCAGGATGAAGGTCCGGAGCATGGTTGAGCCCTGCGGAAGGATGAAGGTCTGGAGCAGGGTTGAGCCCAGCGGCGTAATGAAGATCCGGAGCAGGGTTGAGCCATGCGATGTGATGGGGTTCCGATGAGGATTGACTGTAACGGTGCAGTTGACAACTGTAGAAGAAGTAACCCCAGTGTCCGTATGAGTCAGTTATAACAAGTAAACCAAATAGTGTAGCGTAGAATGGAATAGCAGTAATAGAGCAGGATAACAACAGAAAGACAATGGCAATGCTGAGCTCTGTAGTGCAGCTGATAACCTGTATCAGAACTTGAACCGGAACACGAGCAGCAATGTAGCGGGGTCCACAGCATACACCAGGCACAGCGGGGATCTGGCAGGAGTCCAAGGAAGATTTAAGTAGAAGATTTCTAGCGGACAACCAGACACGATCACCAACAGAATATTTAGGAACAGCCGAACGTTTTCTATCAGCAAAAATTTTATAATTATGAGAAGCTTTCCTAAGACACTTATGTACCTGTCTCCAAATTCCAGAAAAATGTTGGAGAGTAGCTTTGGCAGCCGGAACGTCCACTGTAGGAACTGATTGAAGCTCAGGAACTCGAGGATGTTGGCCACAGTTGGCAAAAAAGGGACTTACACCTGTAGCAGACGAATAGTGAAAATTATGGGCACACTCAGCCCAAGGCAAAAAATCCATCCAGTCATCTTGAGAAGAGGAAATATACATTCTCAAGAAGTTCTCCAAATCCTGGTTCACTCTTTTGGTTTGTCCATTTGACTGAGGATGATATGCAGAAGAAAATTGCCCTCCAAAAATGAGCAACAAACTGAACACCACGATCAGACACTATTTCAGAAGGAAGACCATGAAGACAGAATATCTCATTGATAAAAATTTGTGCTAGTTTGGGGGCTGATGGAATTCGTGCCAAAGGACAAAAATGGGCCATTTTGGTAAAACGATCCACCACTACCCAAATAACCACACACCCCCTGGATTTGGGAAGA
Source organism: Taudactylus pleione (assembly GCA_031769625.1). NCBI lineage: Eukaryota > Metazoa > Chordata > Amphibia > Anura > Myobatrachidae > Taudactylus > Taudactylus pleione. The sequence continues at coordinate 31,766,815 of JAUIMM010000014.1, forward strand.
TCTGTAATAAAATCCATGGAAAGATGGGTTAATGGTTGGATAGGGATGTGTAGTGGATGGAGGGGACCCACAGGAGACTGCTGGGAGGATTTATGTTGTACACATTTAGAACAAGAACGTATAAACTCTTGAATATCTTTTTTCATGGAGGACCACCAATATGAACGTTGCAGGAATGAATACATTTTATGAACCCCTGGATGTCCAGAGAAATAAGAATTATGAGCCAAAGAAAGGAGTTTACCTCGTAATTCAGGTGCCACCAATATCCTTCCAGGAGGAGGATCAGGAGAGATGGAAGTTGAAGAAAAGGCCAGAGGGTTTATTATAGGGTACCTTTGATCCTCATTTTGTTCTTTCTCTTCCAACATTGAGCGAGAAAGTGCGTCTGCCTTTTTATTCAATGAACTTGGACGATACCTGAGGATAAAATTAAAATGGGAGAAAAAGAGTGCCCAACGAGCCTGTCATGGGTTCAAGCAATGAGCTGTCTTCAAATACAACAAATTCTTATGATCTGTAAAAAATGGTAATTGGATGCTTTGCACCTTCTAGCAAATATCTCCATTCCTGTAATGCTAATTTAATAGCTAATAATTCTTGGTCCCCGATGGAATAGTTACTCTCAGCACTGGAAAACTTTCGTGAAAAGTAACCACAAGAGACTGTTCTCCAATCTGCGGCCACTTGGGACAAAATACAATTGTAAAGCGCAATGGAATATGCTGCGCTATATAAGAAACTGTTAATAAAATAATTGGCACCAACTACATAAGTGGACGCATCCACTTCCAATATAAATGGTTTCTCAACATCAGGTTGAACTAAAATAGGAGCTACAGAAAATGCATCTTTGAGAGTCTGGAAGGGATTCAATGCCTCTGGGGACCACACTTTGGGGTTAGACCCTTTTCTTGTCATAGCAGAAATTGGGGCCACAATCATTGAAAATGCTTTGATAAACTTTCTGTAATAATTGGCAAAGCCTAAAAATCTCTGGATAGACTTTAATGAGGTGGGCAAAACCCAATCTTGTATAGCCTTCAGCTTCTCGGGGTCCATCTGAAGTTCGGAACAGGAGATAGTATACCCCAAAAAGGGTATAACCGGGACCTCAAAAACACACTTGGAGATCTTACCGTAAAGTTTATTAGCTCAAAGATGATTTAGTACCTCTTTGACATGAATACGATGATCAGAAAGATTCCTGGGCAAAAATTAAAATGTCATCAAGATAAACAATAACAAACTGATAAAGTATATCTCTGAAAATTTCGTTCACAGACTCCTGGAACACTGCAGGAGCATTACATAAGCCAAAAGGCATAACGAGGTTCTCATAATGACCATCTCCCGTATTAAACGCAGTTTTCCACTCATTTCCTTCTTTAATTCTGATCAAATTATAAGCTCCCCTTAAGTAAACTTTAGTAAACAGTCGAGACCCATTGACTCTGTCGAATAGCTCTGTAATAAGAGGCAAAGGATATTTATTTTTTACCGTGATCTCATTTAGACCTCGAAAGTCGATACATGGATGAAGTCTGGCATTTTTTTTCTTTACAAAAAAGAATCCCTCTCCAGCAGGAGACGAGGAAGGCCTGATGAACCCCTTTGGCAGGTTGTCTTGCACTTACTCCGACATGGCTTGAGTTTCAAGGACAGAGAGAGGGTATACTCGACCTTTGGGTTGCACTTTACCAGGAATAAGTTCAATAGGACAATCCCAAGGTCAATGCGGTGGAAGCACGCCTGCCGCCTGTTCAGAATAGACATGAGCAAACTCATGATAAGGCTGTGGGAGAGAAGGTGGAACGTCTACTTTTACTTCAGCCAATCGTACAACAGGAATCAAACAATTTAGTTTGCATTTAGGACTCCAAGAAAGGATTTGAGAACAAGTCCAATCAATATGAGGGTTATGAAGAGTTAACCATGGTAAACCAAGAACTATATAATACATAGAAGGTAATACCAACAACTCTAAACTTTCTTCATGCAAAGCTCCAACCCACAGCTTCATAGACTTTGTTTGATGCGTAACATATCCATTAGAAATTCTAGTCCCATTCACTGCAGATAGGGAAAGAGAACGGGATAATCTGACAACAGGAATCTGCAACTCTTGAACCAATGAAGACAAAATAAAGTTGCCAGCTGCTACAGAATCTACCAAGGCAGAAAACACTTGACATGAAGAACCAAAATCAGGAATACAAACAGAGATTAAACAGTCATTTTGGGGAAACTCTTTGAGAGAACCCCTAGTTTGACTTCCCCTCCATCAACTAGGAACGACCGTTTCCCGGCCTTATTGGACATTTAGCCAAAAAATGTTCAGAGGATGCACAGAACAAACACAAATTAGAATGCCTCCTACGTTCCTTCTCTACTTCAGATAACTTAAACTTATTAATTTGCATAGGTTCATCAGTTGTACCATGAGAGGAACGAGACTGGGGAAGAGAAATTTTAGTATGCTCAGTATGACTCTGAACCCCTCGTTCTGGCATCCGCAAATCAATTTTAATAGTGAATGAAATCAACTCATCCAAATTCTCAGGAAGATACAGAGTCACTAGCTCATCTTTAAGTTTCTCAGAAAGACCATTCCAATAGGCTGCTCTTAATGCTTCATTATTCAACTTAAGCTCTGCCGCTATAGTTTGAAAATGAACCACATACTGACCAACTGGAGATGTTCCCTGTTTCAATTGCAAAATGTCCACAGACGCGGCCAGTGATCTTCCAGGTTCGTCAATTATCCTCTTAAAAGTAGAAACAAAAGCTTGGTCATTAGACATTAAAGCATAATTTCTCTCCCATCAAGGAGAGGCCCATTCGAGAGCAGTACCAGACAATAATGACATTATATAAGCCACTTTAATACATAGGGGGTGGAAAAACTTTGCGGTAATAACTCAAAATGAATCTCACATTGGTTGAGAAATCCTCTGCAGGTTTTTGGATTACCGTCATAAGAGTTTGGAGTCGGTAGACGTAAATGAGAAGCAGGCACCACTGATGCATATGTAGCAGGTATCTTAAATTCATCCAAATGTGTAGAAAGATCCTCTAAACATTGCAAAACTTGAACTTGTGTATTTTCCTGTATTTCCTGATGGGCGGTCAAACCCTGGAGCACCTGTACCCCAGTAGCCTGTTCCATTTTTAGGGTCTGTGCAAACTGTCATGGCTACAGACGCTTGAGACTCCTGGGAAGAGTCAAGCTTACTAGGTAGTATGAACTGAGGTGGTTTAAGGAATGACCTTTTCATGAAATATCACTAGCATGAAATTAAAGTAAATAGAATTTATTCAAGAACAAAAACTGTATAGCAAAGTTCCACATTAAATCTCAATAACACAAAGTTCATGACATGCACTAACAGGTGCAGGAGTATGCCCCTGTGAGAAACAAAGTTCGAAGTACACATTGAACTGGTGTGGGGTGAAACCTGGATTCCCACACGAGGCTAGGGCTTCAGGATAGAATGGAGGTCAATAACAGGGTTGAGCCCTGTATCGCGACAGAGGTCCGGAACAGGGTTGAGCCCTGAGATGTAACAAGATCCGGAAAGAGGTTAAGCCCAGAGATGTAATGAAGATCCGGAACAGGGTCGAGCCCTGAGATGTGATGAGGGTCTGGAACAGGGTTGAGCCTTGTGACATGATGAGGGTCCGGAACTGGGCTGAGCCCTGAGATGTGTTGAGGGTCTGGAACATTGTTGAGCCCTGCAATATGATGAAGGTCCGCAGCAGGGTTGAGCCCTGTGGCGTAATGAAGGTCTGGAGCAGGGTTGAGCCCTGCGGCAGGATGAAGGTCCGGAGCATGGTTGAGCCCTGCGGAAGGATGAAGGTCTGGAGCAGGGTTGAGCCCAGCGGCGTAATGAAGATCCGGAGCAGGGTTGAGCCATGCGATGTGATGGGGTTCCGATGAGGATTGACTGTAACGGTGCAGTTGACAACTGTAGAAGAAGTAACCCCAGTGTCCGTATGAGTCAGTTATAACAAGTAAACCAAATAGTGTAGCGTAGAATGGAATAGCAGTAATAGAGCAGGATAACAACAGAAAGACAATGGCAATGCTGAGCTCTGTAGTGCAGCTGATAACCTGTATCAGAACTTGAACCGGAACACGAGCAGCAATGTAGCGGGGTCCACAGCATACACCAGGCACAGCGGGGATCTGGCAGGAGTCCAAGGAAGATTTAAGTAGAAGATTTCTAGCGGACAACCAGACACGATCACCAACAGAATATTTAGGAACAGCCGAACGTTTTCTATCAGCAAAAATTTTATAATTATGAGAAGCTTTCCTAAGACACTTATGTACCTGTCTCCAAATTCCAGAAAAATGTTGGAGAGTAGCTTTGGCAGCCGGAACGTCCACTGTAGGAACTGATTGAAGCTCAGGAACTCGAGGATGTTGGCCACAGTTGGCAAAAAAGGGACTTACACCTGTAGCAGACGAATAGTGAAAATTATGGGCACACTCAGCCCAAGGCAAAAAATCCATCCAGTCATCTTGAGAAGAGGAAATATACATTCTCAAGAAGTTCTGCAAATCCTGGTTCACTCTTTTGGTTTGTCCATTTGACTGAGGATGATATGCAGAAGAAAATTGCCCTCCAAAAATGAGCAACAAACTGAACACCACGATCAGACACTATTTCAGAAGGAAGACCATGAAGACAGAATATCTCATTGATAAAAATTTGTGCTAGTTTGGGGGCTGATGGAATTCGTGCCAAAGGACAAAAATGGGCCATTTTGGTAAAACGATCCACCACTACCCAAATAACCACACACCCCCTGGATTTGGGAAGATCTGTAATAAAATCCATGGAAAGATGGGTTAATGGTTGGATAGGGATGTGTAGTGGATGGAGGGGACCCACAGGAGACTGCTGGGAGGATTTATGTTGTACACATTTAGAACAAGAACGTATAAACTCTTGAATATCTTTTTTCATGGAGGACCACCAATATGAACGTTGCAGGAATGAATACATTTTATGAACCCCTGGATGTCCAGAGAAATAAGAATTATGAGCCAAAGAAAGGAGTTTACCTCGTAATTCAGGTGCCGCCAATATCCTTCCAGGAGGAGGATCAGGAGAGATGGAAGTTGAAGAAAAGGCCAGAGGGTTTATTATAGGGTACCTTTGATCCTCATTTTGTTCTTTCTCTTCCAACATTGAGCGAGAAAGTGCATCTGCCTTTTTATTCAATGAACTTGGACGATACCTGAGGATAAAATTAAAATGGGAGAAAAAGAGTGCCCAACGAGCCTGTCATGGGTTCAAGCAATGAGCTGTCTTCAAATACAACAAATTCTTATGATCTGTAAAAAATGGTAATTGGATGCTTTGCACCTTCTAGCAAATATCTCCATTCCTGTAATGCTAATTTAATAGCTAATAATTCTTGGTCCCCGATGGAATAGTTACTCTCAGCACTGGAAAACTTTCGTGAAAAGTAACCACAAGAGACTGTTCTCCAATCTGCGGCCACTTGGGACAAAATACAATTGTAAAGCGCAATGGAATATGCTGCGCTATATAAGAAACTGTTAATAAAATAATTGGCACCAACTACATAAGTGGACGCATCCACTTCCAATATAAATGGTTTCTCAACATCAGGTTGAACTAAAATAGGAGCTACAGAAAATGCATCTTCGAGAGTCTGGAAGGGATTCAATGCCTCTGGGGACCACACTTTGGGGTTAGACCCTTTTCTTGTCATAGCAGAAATTGGGGCCACAATCATTGAAAATGCTTTGATAAACTTTCTGTAATAATTGGCAAAGCCTAAAAATCTCTGGATAGACTTTAATGAGGTGGGCAAAACCCAATCTTGTATAGCCTTCAGCTTCTCGGGGTCCATCTGAAGTTCGGAACAGGAGATAGTATACCCCAAAAAGGGTATAACCGGGACCTCAAAAACACACTTGGAGATCTTACCGTAAAGTTTATTAGCTCAAAGATGATTTAGTACCTCTTTGACATGAATACGATGATCAGAAAGATTCCTGGGAAAAATTAAAATGTCATCAAGATAAACAATAACAAACTGATAAAGTATATCTCTGAAAATTTCGTTCACAGACTCCTGGAACACTGCAGGAGCATTACATAAGCCAAAAGGCATAACGAGGTTCTCATAATGACCATCTCCCGTATTAAACGCAGTTTTCCACTCATTTCCTTCTTTAATTCTGATCAAATTATAAGCTCCCCTTAAGTAAACTTTAGTAAACAGTCGAGACCCATTGACTCTGTCGAATAGCTCTGTAATAAGAGGCAAAGGATATTTATTTTTTACCGTGATCTCATTTAGACCTCGAAAGTCGATACATGGATGAAGTCTGGCATTTTTTTTCTTTACAAAAAAGAATCCCTCTCCAGCAGGAGACGAGGAAGGCCTGATGAACCCCTTTGGCAGGTTGTCTTGCACTTACTCCGACATGGCTTGAGTTTCAAGGACAGAGAGAGGGTATACTCGACCTTTGGGTTGCACTTTACCAGGAATAAGTTCAATAGGACAATCCCAAGGTCAATGCGGTGGAAGCACGCCTGCCGCCTGTTCAGAATAGACATGAGCAAACTCATGATAAGGCTGTGGGAGAGAAGGTGGAACGTCTACTTTTACTTCAGCCAATCGTACAACAGGAATCAAACAATTTAGTTTGCATTTAGGACTCCAAGAAAGGATTTGAGAACAAGTCCAATCAATATGAGGGTTATGAAGAGTTAACCATGGTAAACCAAGAACTATATAATACATAGAAGGTAATACCAACAACTCTAAACTTTCTTCATGCAAAGCTCCAACCCACAGCTTCATAGACTTTGTTTGATGCGTAACATATCCATTAGAAATTCTAGTCCCATTCACTGCAGATAGGGAAAGAGAACGGGATAATCTGACAACAGGAATCTGCAACTCTTGAACCAATGAAGACAAAATAAAGTTGCCAGCTGCTACAGAATCTACCAAGGCAGAAAACACTTGACATGAAGAACCAAAATCAGGAATACAAACAGAGATTAAACAGTCATTTTGGGGAAACTCTTTGAGAGAACCCCTAGTTTGACTTCCCCTCCATCAACTAGGAACGACCGTTTCCCGGCCTTATTGGACATTTAGCCAAAAAATGTTCAGAGGATGCACAGAACAAACACAAATTAGAATGCCTCCTACGTTCCTTCTCTACTTCAGATAACTTAAACTTATTAATTTGCATAGGTTCATCAGTTGTACCATGAGAGGAACGAGACTGGGGAAGAGAAATTTTAGTATGCTCAGTATGACTCTGAACCCCTCGTTCTGGCATCCGCAAATCAATTTTAATAGTGAATGAAATCAACTCATCCAAATTCTCAGGAAGATACAGAGTCACTAGCTCATCTTTAAGTTTCTCAGAAAGACCATTCCAATAGGCTGCTCTTAATGCTTCATTATTCAACTTAAGCTCTGCCGCTATAGTTTGAAAATGAACCACATACTGACCAACTGGAGATGTTCCCTGTTTCAATTGCAAAATGTCCACAGACGCGGCCAGTGATCTTCCAGGTTCGTCAATTATCCTCTTAAAAGTAGAAACAAAAGCTTGGTCATTAGACATTAAAGCATAATTTCTCTCCCATCAAGGAGAGGCCCATTCGAGAGCAGTACCAGACAATAATGACATTATATAAGCCACTTTAATACATAGGGGGTGGAAAAACTTTGCGGTAATAACTCAAAATGAATCTCACATTGGTTGAGAAATCCTCTGCAGGTTTTTGGATTACCGTCATAAGAGTTTGGAGTCGGTAGACGTAAATGAGAAGCAGGCACCACTGATGCATATGTAGCAGGTATCTTAAATTCATCCAAATGTGTAGAAAGATCCTCTAAACATTGCAAAACTTGAACTTGTGTATTTTCCTGTATTTCCTGATGGGCGGTCAAACCCTGGAGCACCTGTACCCCAGTAGCCTGTTCCATTTTTAGGGTCTGTGCAAACTGTCATGGCTACAGACGCTTGAGACTCCTGGGAAGAGTCAAGCTTACTAGGTAGTATGAACTGAGGTGGTTTAAGGAATGACCTTTTCATGAAATATCACTAGCATGAAATTAAAGTAAATAGAATTTATTCAAGAACAAAAACTGTATAGCAAAGTTCCACATTAAATCTCAATAACACAAAGTTCATGACATGCACTAACAGGTGCAGGAGTATGCCCCTGTGAGAAACAAAGTTCGAAGTACACATTGAACTGGTGTGGGGTGAAACCTGGATTCCCACACGAGGCTAGGGCTTCAGGATAGAATGGAGGTCAATAACAGGGTTGAGCCCTGTATCGCGACAGAGGTCCGGAACAGGGTTGAGCCCTGAGATGTAACAAGATCCGGAAAGAGGTTAAGCCCAGAGATGTAATGAAGATCCGGAACAGGGTCGAGCCCTGAGATGTGATGAGGGTCTGGAACAGGGTTGAGCCTTGTGACATGATGAGGGTCCGGAACTGGGCTGAGCCCTGAGATGTGTTGAGGGTCTGGAACATTGTTGAGCCCTGCAATATGATGAAGGTCCGCAGCAGGGTTGAGCCCTGTGGCGTAATGAAGGTCTGGAGCAGGGTTGAGCCCTGCGGCAGGATGAAGGTCCGGAGCATGGTTGAGCCCTGCGGAAGGATGAAGGTCTGGAGCAGGGTTGAGCCCAGCGGCGTAATGAAGATCCGGAGCAGGGTTGAGCCATGCGATGTGATGGGGTTCCGATGAGGATTGACTGTAACGGTGCAGTTGACAACTGTAGAAGAAGTAACCCCAGTGTCCGTATGAGTCAGTTATAACAAGTAAACCAAATAGTGTAGCGTAGAATGGAATAGCAGTAATAGAGCAGGATAACAACAGAAAGACAATGGCAATGCTGAGCTCTGTAGTGCAGCTGATAACCTGTATCAGAACTTGAACCGGAACACGAGCAGCAATGTAGCGGGGTCCACAGCATACACCAGGCACAGCGGGGATCTGGCAGGAGTCCAAGGAAGATTTAAGTAGAAGATTTCTAGCGGACAACCAGACACGATCACCAACAGAATATTTAGGAACAGCCGAACGTTTTCTATCAGCAAAAATTTTATAATTATGAGAAGCTTTCCTAAGACACTTATGTACCTGTCTCCAAATTCCAGAAAAATGTTGGAGAGTAGCTTTGGCAGCCGGAACGTCCACTGTAGGAACTGATTGAAGCTCAGGAACTCGAGGATGTTGGCCACAGTTGGCAAAAAAGGGACTTACACCTGTAGCAGACGAATAGTGAAAATTATGGGCACACTCAGCCCAAGGCAAAAAATCCATCCAGTCATCTTGAGAAGAGGAAATATACATTCTCAAGAAGTTCTGCAAATCCTGGTTCACTCTTTTGGTTTGTCCATTTGACTGAGGATGATATGCAGAAGAAAATTGCCCTCCAAAAATGAGCAACAAACTGAACACCACGATCAGACACTATTTCAGAAGGAAGACCATGAAGACAGAATATCTCATTGATAAAAATTTGTGCTAGTTTGGGGGCTGATGGAATTCGTGCCAAAGGACAAAAATGGGCCATTTTGGTAAAACGATCCACCACTACCCAAATAACCACACACCCCCTGGATTTGGGAAGATCTGTAATAAAATCCATGGAAAGATGGGTTAATGGTTGGATAGGGATGTGTAGTGGATGGAGGGGACCCACAGGAGACTGCTGGGAGGATTTATGTTGTACACATTTAGAACAAGAACGTATAAACTCTTGAATATCTTTTTTCATGGAGGACCACCAATATGAACGTTGCAGGAATGAATACATTTTATGAACCCCTGGATGTCCAGAGAAATAAGAATTATGAGCCAAAGAAAGGAGTTTACCTCGTAATTCAGGTGCCGCCAATATCCTTCCAGGAGGAGGATCAGGAGAGATGGAAGTTGAAGAAAAGGCCAGAGGGTTTATTATAGGGTACCTTTGATCCTCATTTTGTTCTTTCTCTTCCAACATTGAGCGAGAAAGTGCATCTGCCTTTTTATTCAATGAACTTGGACGATACCTGAGGATAAAATTAAAATGGGAGAAAAAGAGTGCCCAACGAGCCTGTCATGGGTTCAAGCAATGAGCTGTCTTCAAATACAACAAATTCTTATGATCTGTAAAAAATGGTAATTGGATGCTTTGCACCTTCTAGCAAATATCTCCATTCCTGTAATGCTAATTTAATAGCTAATAATTCTTGGTCCCCGATGGAATAGTTACTCTCAGCACTGGAAAACTTTCGTGAAAAGTAACCACAAGAGACTGTTCTCCAATCTGCGGCCACTTGGGACAAAATACAATTGTAAAGCGCAATGGAATATGCTGCGCTATATAAGAAACTGTTAATAAAATAATTGGCACCAACTACATAAGTGGACGCATCCACTTCCAATATAAATGGTTTCTCAACATCAGGTTGAACTAAAATAGGAGCTACAGAAAATGCATCTTCGAGAGTCTGGAAGGGATTCAATGCCTCTGGGGACCACACTTTGGGGTTAGACCCTTTTCTTGTCATAGCAGAAATTGGGGCCACAATCATTGAAAATGCTTTGATAAACTTTCTGTAATAATTGGCAAAGCCTAAAAATCTCTGGATAGACTTTAATGAGGTGGGCAAAACCCAATCTTGTATAGCCTTCAGCTTCTCGGGGTCCATCTGAAGTTCGGAACAGGAGATAGTATACCCCAAAAAGGGTATAACCGGGACCTCAAAAACACACTTGGAGATCTTACCGTAAAGTTTATTAGCTCAAAGATGATTTAGTACCTCTTTGACATGAATACGATGATCAGAAAGATTCCTGGGAAAAATTAAAATGTCATCAAGATAAACAATAACAAACTGATAAAGTATATCTCTGAAAATTTCGTTCACAGACTCCTGGAACACTGCAGGAGCATTACATAAGCCAAAAGGCATAACGAGGTTCTCATAATGACCATCTCCCGTATTAAACGCAGTTTTCCACTCATTTCCTTCTTTAATTCTGATCAAATTATAAGCTCCCCTTAAGTAAACTTTAGTAAACAGTCGAGACCCATTGACTCTGTCGAATAGCTCTGTAATAAGAGGCAAAGGATATTTATTTTTTACCGTGATCTCATTTAGACCTCGAAAGTCGATACATGGATGAAGTCTGGATTTTTTTTTCTTTACAAAAAAGAATCCCTCTCCAGCAGGAGACGAGGAAGGCCTGATGAACCCCTTTGGCAGGTTGTCTTGCACTTACTCCGACATGGCTTGAGTTTCAAGGACAGAGAGAGGGTATACTCGACCTTTGGGTTGCACTTTACCAGGAATAAGTTCAATAGGACAATCCCAAGGTCAATGCGGTGGAAGCACGCCTGCCGCCTGTTCAGAATAGACATGAGCAAACTCATGATAAGGCTGTGGGAGAGAAGGTGGAACGTCTACTTTTACTTCAGCCAATCGTACAACAGGAATCAAACAATTTAGTTTGCATTTAGGACTCCAAGAAAGGATTTGAGAACAAGTCCAATCAATATGAGGGTTATGAAGAGTTAACCATGGTAAACCAAGAACTATATAATACATAGAAGGTAATACCAACAACTCTAAACTTTCTTCATGCAAAGCTCCAACCCACAGCTTCATAGACTTTGTTTGATGCGTAACATATCCATTAGAAATTCTAGTCCCATTCACTGCAGATAGGGAAAGAGAACGGGATAATCTGACAACAGGAATCTGCAACTCTTGAACCAATGAAGACAAAATAAAGTTGCCAGCTGCTACAAAATCTACCAAGGCAGAAAACACTTGACATGAAGAACCAAAATCAGGAATACAAACAGAGATTAAACAGTCATTTTGGGGAAATTCTTTGAGAGAACCCCTAGTTTGACTTCCCCTCCACCAACTTTGAACGATCGTTTCCCGGCGTTATTGGACATTTAGCCAGAAAATGTTCAGAGGATGCACAGAACAAACACAAATTAGAATGCCTCCTACGTTCCTTCTCTACTTCAGATAACTTAAACTTATTAATTTGCATAGGTTCATCAGTTGTACCATGAGAGGAACGAGACTGGGGAAGAGAAATTTTAGTATGCTCAGTATGACTCTGAACCCCTCGTTCTCGCATCCGCAAATCAATTTTAATAGTCAATGAAATCAACTCATCCAAATTCTCAGGAAGATACCGAGTCACTAACTCATCTTTAAGTTTCTCAGAAAGACCATTCCAATAGGCTGCTCTTAATGCTTCATTATTCCACTTAAGCTCTGCCGCTATAGTTTGAAAATGAACCACATACTGACCAACTGGAGATGTTCCCTGTTTCAATCGCAAAATGTCCACAGACGCGGCCAGTGATCTTCCAGGTTCGTCAATTATCCTCTTAAAAGTAGAAACAAAAGCTTGGTCATTAGACATTAAAGCATAATTTCTCTCCCATAAAGGAGAGGCCCATTCGAGAGCAGTACCAGACAATAATGACATTATATAAGCCACTTTAATACATAGGGGGTGGAAAAACTTTGCAGTAATAACTCAAAATGAATCTCACATTGGTTGAGAAATCCTCTGCAGGTTTTTGGATTACCGTCATAAGAGTTTGGAGTCGGTAGATGTAAATGAGAAGCAGACACCACTGATGCATATGTAGCAGGTATCTTAAATTCATCCAAATGTGTAGAAAGATCCTATAAACATTGCAAAACTTGAACTTGTGTATTTTCCTGTATTTCCAGATGGGCGGTCAAACCCGGGAGCACCTGTACCCCAGTAGCCTGTTCCATTTTTAGGGTCTGTGCAAACTGTCATGGCTACAGACGCTTGAGACTCCTGGGAAGAGTCAAGCTTACTAGGTAGTATGAACTGAGGTGGTTTAAGGAATGACCTTTTCATGAAATATCACTAGCATGAAATGAAAGTAAATAGAATTTATTCAAGAACAAAAACTGTATAGCAAAGTTCCACATTAAATCTCAATAACACAAAGTTCATGACATGAACTATCAGGTGCAGGAGTATGCCCCTGTGAGAAACAAAGTTCGAAGTACACATTGAACTGGTGTGGGGTGAAACCCGGATTCCCACACGAGGCTAGGGCCTCAGGATAGAATGGAGGTCAATAACAGGGTTGAGCCCTGTATCGCGACAGAGGTCCGGAACAGGGTTGAGCCCTGAGATGTAACAAGATCCGGAAAGAGGTTAAGCCCAGAAACGTAATGAAGATCTGGAACAGGGTTGAGCCCTGAGATGTGATGAGGGTCTGGAACAGGGTTGAGCCTTGAGACATGATTAGGGTCCGGAACTGGGCTGAGCCCTGAGACGTGATGAGGGTCCGGAACGTGGTTGAGCCATGCAATGTGATGAAGGTCCACAGCAGGGTTGAGCCCTACGGCGTAATGAAGGTCCGGAGCAGGGTTGAGCCCAGCGGCAGGATGAAGGTCCGGAGCAGGGTTGAGCCCTGCGGCAGGATGAAGGTCTGGAGCAGGGTTGAGCCCAGCGGCGTAATGAAGATCCGGAGCAGGGTTGAGCCATGCGATGTGATGGGGTTTCGATGAGGATAGACTGTAACGGTGCAGTTGACAACTGTAGAAGAAGTAACCCCAGTGTCCGTATGAGTCTATTATAACAAGTAAACCAAATAGTGTAGCATAGAATGGAATAGCAGTAATAGAGCAGGATAACAACAGAAAGACAATGGCAATGCTGAGCTCTGTAGTGCAACTGATAACCTGTATCAGAACTTGAACCGGTACACGAGCAGCAATGTAGCGGGGTCCACAGCATACACCAGGCACAGCGGGGATCTGGCAGGAGTCCAAGGAAGATTTAAGTAGAAGATTTCTAGCGGACAACCAGACACGATCACCAACATGTCTCCAAATTCCAGAAAAACGTTGGAGAGTAGCTTTGGCAGCCGGAACGTCCACTGTAGGAACTGATTGAAGCTCAGGAACTCGAGGATGTTGGCCACAGTTAGCAAAAAAGGGACTTACACCTGTAGCAGACGAATAGTGAAAATTATGGGCACACTCAGCCCAAGGCAAAAAATCCATCCAGTCGTCTTGAGAAGAGGAAATATACATTCTCAAGAAGTTCTCCAAATCCTGGTTCACTCTTTCGGTTTGTCCATTTGACTGAGGATGATATGCAGAAGAAAATTGCCCTCCAAAAATGAGCAACAAACTGAACACCACGATCAGACACTATTTCAGAAGGAAGACCATGAAGACAGAATATCTCATTGATAAAAATTTGTGCTAGTTTGGGGGCTGATGGAATTCGTGCCAAAGGACAAAAATGGGCCATTTTGGTAAAACGATCCACCACTACCCAAATAACCACACACCCCCTGGATTTGGGAAGATCTGTAATAAAATCCATGGAAAGATGGGTTAATGGTTGGATAGGGATGTGTAGTGGATGGAGGGGACCCACAGGAGACTGCCGGGAGGATTTATGTTGTACACATTTAGAACAAGAACGTATAAACTCTTGAATATCTTTTTTCATGGAGGACCACCAATATGAACGTTGCAGGAATGAATACATTTTATGAACCCCTGGATGTCCAGAGAAATAAGAATTATGAGCCAAAGAAAGGAGTTTACCTCGTAATTCAGGTGCCACCAATATCCTTCCAGGAGGAGGATCAGGAGAGATGGAAGTTGAAGAAAAGGCCAGAGGGTTTATTATAGGGTACCTTTGATCCTCATTTTGTTCTTTCTCTTCCAACATTGAGCGAGAAAGTGCGTCTGCCTTTTTATTCAATGAACTTGGACGATACCTGAGGATAAAATTAAAATGGGAGAAAAAGAGTGCCCAATGAGCCTGTCATGGGTTCAAGCAATGAGCTGTCTTCAAATACAACAAATTCTTATGATCTGTAAAAATGGTAATTGGATGCTTTGCACCTTCTAGCAAATATCTCCATTCCTGTAATGCTAATTTAATAGCTAATAATTCTTGGTCCCCGATGGAATAGTTACTCTCAGCACTGGAAAACTTTTGTGAAAAGTAACCACAAGAGACTGTTCTCCAATCTGCGGCCACTTGGGACAAAATACAATTGTAAAGCGCAATGGAATATGCTGCGCTATATAAGAAACTGTTAATAAAATAAATGGCACCAACTACATAAGTGGACGCATCCACTTCCAATATAAATGGTTTCTCAACATCAGGTTGAACTAAAATAGGAGCTACAGAAAATGCATCTTCGAGAGTCTGGAAGGCATTCAATGCCTCTGGGGACCACACTTTGGGGTTAGACCCTTTTCTTGTCATAGCAGAAATTGAGGCCACAATCATTGAAAATGCTTTGATAAACTTTCTGTAATAATTGGCAAAGCCTAAAAATCTCTGGATAGACTTTAATGAGGTGGGCAAAACCCAATCTTGTATAGCCTTCAGCTTCTCGGGGTCCATTTGAAGTTCGGAACAGGAGATAGTATACCCCAAAAAGGGTATAACCGGGACCTCAAAAACACACTTGGAGATCTTACCGTAAAGTTTATTAGCTCAAAGACGATTTAGTACCTCTTTGACATGAATACGATGATCAGAAAGATTCCTGGGAAAAATTAAAATGTCATCAAGATAAACAATAACAAACTGATAAAGTATATCTCTGAAAATTTCGTTCACAAACTCCTGGAACACTGCAGGAGCATTACATAAGCCAAAAGGCATAACGAGGTTCTCATAATGACCATCTCCCGTATTAAACGCAGTTTTCCACTCATTTCCTTCTTTAATTCTGATCAAATTATAAGCTCCCCTTAAGTAAAGTTTAGTAAACAGTCGAGACCCATTGACTCTGTCAAATAGCTCTGTAATAAGAGGCAAAGGATATTTATTTTTTACCGTGATCTCATTTAGACCTCGAAAGTCGATACATGGATGAAGTCTGGCATTTTTTTTCTTTACAAAAAAGAATCCCTCTCCAGCAGGAGACGAGGAAGGCCTGATGAACCCCTTTGGCAGGTTGTCTTGCACTTACTCCGACATGGCTTGAGTTTCAAGGACAGAGAGAGGGTATACTCGACCTTTGGGTTGCACTTTACCAGGAATAAGTTCAATAGGACAATCCCAAGGTCGATGCGGTGGAAGTACGCCTGCCGCCTGTTCAGAATAGACATGAGCAAACTCATGATAAGGCTGTGGGAGAGAAGGTGGAACATCTACTTTTACTTCAGCCAATCGTACAACAGGAATCAAACTATTTAGTTTGCATTTAGGACTTCAAGAAAGGATTTGAGAACAAGTCCAATCAATATGAGGGTTATGAAGAGTTAACCTTGGTAAACCAAGAACTATATAATACATAGAAGTAGGTAATACCAACAACTCTAAACTTTCTTCATGCAAAGCTCCAACCCACAGTTTCACAGACTTTGTTTGATGCGTAACATATCCATTAGAAATTCTAGTCCCATTCACTGCAGATAGGGAAAGAGAACGGGATAATCTGACAACAGGAATCTGCAACTCTTGAACCAATGAAGACAAAATAAAGTTGCCAGCTGCTACAGAATCTACCAAGGCAGAAAACACTTGACATGAAGAACCAAAATCAGGAATACAAACAGAGATTAAACAGTCATTTTGGGGAAATTCTTTGAGAGAACCCCTAGTTTGACTTCCCCTCCACCAACTTTGAACGATCGTTTCCCGGCGTTATTGGACATTTAGCCAGAAAATGTTCAGAGGATGCACAGAACAAACACAAATTAGAATGCCTCCTACGTTCCTTCTCTACTTCAGATAACTTAAACTTATTAATTTGCATAGGTTCATCAGTTGTACCATGAGAGGAACGAGACTGGGGAAGAGAAATTTTAGTATGCTCAGTATGACTCTGAACCCCTCGTTCTCGCATCCGCAAATCAATTTTAATAGTCAATGAAATCAACTCATCCAAATTCTCAGGAAGATACCGAGTCACTAACTCATCTTTAAGTTTCTCAGAAAGACCATTCCAATAGGCTGCTCTTAATGCTTCATTATTCCACTTAAGCTCTGCCGCTATAGTTTGAAAATGAACCACATACTGACCAACTGGAGATGTTCCCTGTTTCAATCGCAAAATGTCCACAGACGCGGCCAGTGATCTTCCAGGTTCGTCAATTATCCTCTTAAAAGTAGAAACAAAAGCTTGGTCATTAGACATTAAAGCATAATTTCTCTCCCATAAAGGAGAGGCCCATTCGAGAGCAGTACCAGACAATAATGACATTATATAAGCCACTTTAATACATAGGGGGTGGAAAAACTTTGCAGTAATAACTCAAAATGAATCTCACATTGGTTGAGAAATCCTCTGCAGGTTTTTGGATTACCGTCATAAGAGTTTGGAGTCGGTAGACGTAAATGAGAAGCAGACACCACTGATGCATATGTAGCAGGTATCTTAAATTCATCCAAATGTGTAGAAAGATCCTATAAACATTGCAAAACTTGAACTTGTGTATTTTCCTGTATTTCCAGATGGGCGGTCAAACCCGGGAGCACCTGTACCCCAGTAGCCTGTTCCATTTTTAGGGTCTGTGCAAACTGTCATGGCTACAGACGCTTGAGACTCCTGGGAAGAGTCAAGCTTACTAGGTAGTATGAACTGAGGTGGTTTAAGGAATGACCTTTTCATGAAATATCACTAGCATGAAATGAAAGTAAATAGAATTTATTCAAGAACAAAAACTGTATAGCAAAGTTCCACATTAAATCTCAATAACACAAAGTTCATGACATGAACTATCAGGTGCAGGAGTATGCCCCTGTGAGAAACAAAGTTCGAAGTACACATTGAACTGGTGTGGGGTGAAACCCGGATTCCCACACGAGGCTAGGGCCTCAGGATAGAATGGAGGTCAATAACAGGGTTGAGCCCTGTATCGCGACAGAGGTCCGGAACAGGGTTGAGCCCTGAGATGTAACAAGATCCGGAAAGAGGTTAAGCCCAGAAACGTAATGAAGATCTGGAACAGGGTTGAGCCCTGAGATGTGATGAGGGTCTGGAACAGGGTTGAGCCTTGAGACATGATTAGGGTCCGGAACTGGGCTGAGCCCTGAGATGTGATGAGGGTCCGGAACGTGGTTGAGCCATGCAATGTGATGAAGGTCCGCAGCAGGGTTGAGCACTGCGGCGTAATGAAGGTCCGGAGCAGGGTTGAGCCCAGCGGCAGGATGAAGGTCCGGAGCAGGGTTGAGCCCTGCGGCAGGATGAAGGTCTGGAGCAGGGTTGAGCCCAGCGGCGTAATGAAGATCCGGAGCAGGGTTGAGCCATGCGATGTGATGGGGTTTCGATGAGGATAGACTGTAACGGTGCAGTTGACAACTGTAGAAGAAGTAACCCCAGTGTCCGTATGAGTCTATTATAACAAGTAAACCAAATAGTGTAGCATAGAATGGAATAGCAGTAATAGAGCAGGATAACAACAGAAAGACAATGGCAATGCTGAGCTCTGTAGTGCAACTGATAACCTGTATCAGAACTTGAACCGGAACACGAGCAGCAATGTAGCGGGGTCCACAGCATACACCAGGCACAGCGGGGATCTGGCAGGAGTCCAAGGAAGATTTAAGTAGAAGATTTCTAGCGGACAACCAGACACGATCACCAACAGAATATTTAGGAACAGCCGAACGTTTTCTATCAGCAAAAATTTTATAATTATGAGAAGCTTTCCTAAGACACTTATGTACCTGTCTCCAAATTCCAGAAAAATGTTGGAGAGTAGCTTTGGCAGCCGGAACGTCCACTGTAGGAACTGATTGAAGCTCAGGAACTCGAGGATGTTGGCCACAGTTGGCAAAAAAGGGACTTACACCTGTAGCAGACGAATAGTGAAAATTATGGGCACACTCAGCCCAAGGCAAAAAATCCATCCAGTCATGTTGAGAAGAGGAAATATACATTCTCAAGAAGTTCTCCAAATCCTGGTTCACTCTTTCGGTTTGTCCATTTGACTGAGGATGATATGCAGAAGAAAATTGCCCTCCAAAAATGAGCAACAAACTGAACACCACGATCAGACACTATTTCAGAAGGAAGACCATGAAGACAGAATATCTCATTGATAAAAATTTGTGCTAGTTTGGGGGCTGATGGAATTCGTGCCAAAGGACAAAAATGGGCCATTTTGGTAAAACGATCCACCACTACCCAAATAACCACACACCCCCTGGATTTGGGAAGATCTGTAATAAAATCCATGGAAAGATGGGTTAATGGTTGGATAGGGATGTGTAGTGGATGGAGGGGACCCACAGGAGACTGCCGGGAAGATTTATGTTGTACACATTTAGAACAAGAACGTATAAACTCTTGAATATCTTTTTTCATGGAGGACCACCAATATGAATGTTGCAGGAATGAATACATTTTATGAACCCCTGGATGTCCAGAGAAATAAGAATTATGAGCCAAAGAAAGGAGTTTACCTCGTAATTCAGGTGCCACCAATATCCTTCCAGGAGGAGGATCAGGAGAGATGGAAGTTGAAGAAAAGGCCAGAGGGTTTATTATAGGGTACCTTTGATCCTCATTTTGTTCTTTCTCTTCCAACATTGAGTGAGAAAGTGTGTCTGCCTTTTTATTCAATGAACTTGGACGATACCTAAGGATAAAATTAAAATGGGAGAAAAAGAGTGCCCAACGAGCCTGTCATGGGTTCAAGCAATGAGCTGTCTTCAAATACAACAAATTCTTATGATCTGTAAAAATGGTAATTGGATGCTTTGCACCTTCTAGCAAATATCTCCATTCCTGTAATGCTAATTTAATAGCTAATAATTCTTGGTCCCCGATGGAATAGTTACTCTCAGCACTGGAAAACTTTCGTGAAAAGTAACCACAAGAGACTGTTCTCCAATCTGCGGCCACTTGGGACAAAATACAATTGTAAAGCGCAATGGAATATGCTGCGCTATATAAGAAACTGTTAATAAAATAAATGGCACCAACTACATAAGTGGACGCATCCACTTCCAATATAAATGGTTTCTCAACATCAGGTTGAACTAAAATAGGAGCTGCAGAAAATGCATCTTCGAGAGTCTGGAAGGCATTCAATGCCTCTGGGGACCACACTTTGGGGTTAGATCCTTTTCTTGTCATAGCAGAAATTGGGGCCACAATCATTGAAAATGCTTTGATAAACTTTCTGTAATAATTGGCAAAGCCTAAAAATCTCTGGATAGACTTTAATGAGGTGGGCAAAACCCAATCTTGTATAGCCTTCAGCTTCTCGGGGTCCATCTGAAGTTCGGAACAGGAGATAGTATACCCCAAAAAGGGTATAACCGGGACCTCAAAAACACACTTAGAGATCTTACCGTAAAGTTTATTAGCTCAAAGACGATTTAGTACCTCTTTGACATGAATACGATGATCAGAAAGATTCCTGGGAAAAATTAAAATGTCATCAAGATAAACAATAACAAACTGATAAAGTATATCTCTGAAAATTTCGTTCACAAACTCCTGGAACACTGCAGGAGCATTACATAAGCCAAAAGGCATAACGAGGTTCTCATAATGACCATCTCCCGTATTAAACGCAGTTTTCCACTAATTTCCTTCTTTAATTCTGATCAAATTATAAGCTCCCCTTAAGTAAAGTTTAGTAAACAGTCGAGACCCATTGACTCTGTCGAATAGCTCTGTAATATGAGGCAAAGGATATTTATTTTTTACCGTGATCTCATTTAGACCTCGAAAGTCGATACGTGGATGAAGTCTGGCATTTTTTTTCTTTACAAAAAAGAATCCCTCTCCAGCAGGAGACGAGGAAGGCCTGATGAACCCCTTTGGCAGGTTGTCTTGCACTTACTCCGACATGGCTTGAGTTTCAAGGACAGAGAGAGGGTATACTCGACCTTTGGGTTGCACTTTACCAGGAATAAGTTCAATAGGACAATCCCAAGGTCAATGCGGTGGAAGTACGCCTGCCGCCTGTTCAGAATAGACATGAGCAAACTCATGATAAGGCTGTGGGAGAGAAGGTGGAACATCTACTTTTACTTCAGCCAATCGTACAACAGGAATCAAACAATTTAGTTTGCATTTAGGACTCCAAGAAAGGATTTGAGAACAAGTCCAATCAATATGAGGGTTATGAAGAGTTAACCATGGTAAAGCAAGAACTATATAATACATAGAAGTAGGTAATACCAACAACTCTAAACTTTCTTCATGCAAAGCTCCAACCTACAGCTTCATAGACTTTGTTTGGTGCTTAACATATCCATTAGAAATTCTAGTCCCATTCACTGCAGAGAGGGAAAGAGAACGGGATAATCTGACAACAGGAATCTGCAACTCTTGAACCAATGAAGACAAAATAAAGTTGCCAGCTGCTACAGAATCTACCAAGGCAGAAAACACTTGACATGAAGAACCAAAATCGGGAATACAAACAGAGATTAAACAGTCATTTTGGGGAAATTCTTTGAGAGAACCCCTAGTTTGACTTCCCCTCCATCAACTTTGAACGATCGTTTCCCGGCCTTATTGGACATTTAGCCAAAAAATGTTCAGAGGATGCACAGAACAAACACAAATTAGAATGCCTCCTACGTTCCTTCTCTACTTCAGATAACTTAAACTAATTAATTTGCATAGGTTCATCAGTTGTACCATGAGAGGAACGAGACTGGGGAAGAGAAATTTTAGTATGCTCAGTATGACTCTGAACCCCTCGTTCTCGCATCCGCAAATCAATTTTAATAGTCAATGAAATCAACTCATCCAAATTCTCAGGAAGATACCGAGTCACTAACTCATCTTTAAGTTTCTCAGAAAGACCATTCCAATAGGCTGCTCTTAATGCTTCATTATTCCACTTAAGCTCTGGCGTTATAGTTTGAAAATGAACCACATACTGACCAACTGGAGATGTTCCCTGTTTCAATCGCAAAATGTCCACAGATGCGGCCAGTGATCTTCCAGGTTCGTCAATTATCCTCTTAAAAGTAGAAACAAAAGCTTGGTCATTAGACATTAAAGCATAATTTCTCTCCCATAAAGGAGAAGCCCATTCGAGAGCAGTACCAGACAATAATGACATTATATAAGCCACTTTAATACATAGGGGGTGGAAAAACTTTGCAGTAATAACTCAAAATGAATCTCACATTGGTTGAGAAATCCTCTGCAGGTTTTTGGATTACCGTCATAAGAGTTTGGAATCGGTAGACGTAAATGAGAAGCAGACACCACTGATGCATATGTAGCAGGTATCTTAAATTCATCCAAATGTGTAGAAAGATCCTATAAACATTGCAAAACTTGAACTTGTGTATTTTCCTGTAGTTCCAGATGGGCGGTCAAACCCTGGAGCACCTGTACCCCAGTAGCCTGTTCCATTTTTAGGGTCTGTGCAAACTGTCACGGCTACAGATGCTTGAGACTCCTGGGAAGAGTCAAGCTGACTAGGTAGTATGAACTGAGGTGGTTTAAGGAATGACCTTTTCATGAAATATCACTAGCACGAAATTAAAGTAAATAGAATTTATTCAAGAACAAAAACTGTTTAGCAAAGTTCCACATTAAATCTCAATAACACAAAGTTCATGACATGCACTAACAGGTGCAGGAGTATGCCCCTGTGAGAAACAAAGTTCGAAGTACACATTGAACTGGTGTGGGGTGAAACCTGGATTCCCACACGAGGCTAGGGCCTCAGGATAGAATAGAGGTCAATAACAGGGTTGAGCCCTGTATCGCGACAGAGGTCCGGAACAGTGTTGAGCCCTGAGATGTAACAAGATCCGGAAAGAGGTTAAGCCCAGAGACGTAATGAAGATCCGGAACAGGGTTGAGCCCTGAGATGTGATGAGGGTCTGGAACAGGGTTGAGCCTTGAGACATGATGAGGGTCCGGAACTGGGCTGAGCCCTGAGACGTGATGAGGGTCCTGAACGTGGTTGAGCCCTGCAATGTGATGAAGGTCCACAGCAGGGTTGTGCCCTGCGGCGTAATGAAGGTCCGTAGCTGGGTTGAGCCCTGCGGCAGGATGAAGGTACGGAGCAGGGTTGAGCCCTGTGGCAGGATGAAGGTCTGGAGCAGGGTTGAGCCCAGCGGCGTAATGAAGATCCGGAGCAGGGTTGAGCCATGCGATGTGATGGGGTTTCGATGAGGATAGACTGTAACGGTGCAGTTGACAACTGTAGAAGAAGTAACCCCAGTGTCCATATGAGTCAATTATAACAAGTAAACCAAATAGTGTAGCGTAGAATGGAATAGCAGTAATAGAGCAGGATAACAACAGAAAGACAATGGCAATGCTGAGCTCTGTACTGCAGCTGATAACCTGTATCAGAACTTGAACCGGAACACGAGCAGCAATGTAGCGGGGTCCACAGCATACACCAGGCACAGCGGGGATCTGGCAGGAGTCCAAGGAAGATTTAAGTAGAAGATTTCTAGCAGACAACCAGACACGATCACCAACAGAATATTTAGGAACAGCCGAACGTTTTCTATCAGCAAAAATTTTATAATTATGAGAAGCTTTCCTAAGACACTTATGTACCTGTCTCCAAATTCCAGAAAAATGTTGGAGAGTAGCTTTGGCAGCCGGAACGTCCACTGTAGGAACTGATTGAAGCTCAGGAACTCGAGGATGTTGGCCACAGTTGGCAAAAAAGGGACTTACACCTGTAGCAGACGAATAGTGAAAATTATGGGCACACTCAGCCCAAGGCAAAAAATCCATCCAGTCGTCTTGAGAAGAGGAAATATACATTCTCAAGAAGTTCTCCAAATCCTGGTTCACTCTTTCGGTTTGTCCATTTGACTGAGGATGATATGCAGAAGAAAAGTGCCCTCCAAAAATGAGCAACAAATTGAACACCACGATCAGACACTATTTCAGAAGGAAGACCATGAAGACAGAATATCTCATTGATAAAAATTTGTGCTAGTTTGGGGGCTGATGGAATTCGTGCCAAAGGACAAAAATGGGCCATTTTGGTAAAACGATCCACCACTACCCAAATAACCACACACCCCCTGGATTTGGGAAGATCTGTAATAAAATCCATGGAAAGATGGGTTAATGGTTGGATAGGGATGTGTAGTGGATGGAGGGGACCCACAGGAGACTGCCGGGAGGATTTATGTTGTACACATTTAGAACAAGAACGTATAAACTCTTGAATATCTTTTTTCATGGAGGACCACCAATATGAACGTTGCAGGAATGAATACATTTTATGAACCCCTGGATGTCCAGAGAAATAAGAATTATGAGCCAAAGAAAGGAGTTTACCTCGTAATGCAGGTGCCACCAATATCCTTCCAGGAGGAGGATCAGGAGAGATGGAAGTTGAAGAAAAGGCCAGAGGGTTTATTATAGGGTACCTTTGATCCTCATTTTGTTCTTTCTCTTCCAACATTGAGCGAGAAAGTGCGTCTGCCTTTTTATTCAATGAACTTGGACGATACCTGAGGATAAAATTAAAATGGGAGAAAAAGAGTGCCCAACGAGCCTGTCATGGGTTCAAGCAATGAGCTGTCTTCAAATACAACAAATTCTTATGATCTGTAAAAATGGTAATTGGATGCTTTGCACCTTCTAGCAAATATCTCCATTCCTGTAATGCTAATTTAATAGCTAATAATTCATGGTCCCCGATGGAATAGTTAATCTCAGCACTGGAAAACTTTCGTGAAAAGTAACCACAAGAGACTGTTCTCCAATCTGCGGCCACTTGGGACAAAATACAATTGTAAAGCGCAATGGAATATGCTGCGCTATATAAGAAACTGTTAATAAAATAAATGGCACCAACTACATAAGTGGACGCATCCACTTCCAATATAAATGGTTTCTCAACATCAGGTTGAACTAAAATAGGAGCTGCAGAAAATGCATCTTCGAGAGTCTGGAAGGCATTCAATGCCTCTGGGGACCACACTTTGGGGTTAGATCCTTTTCTTGTCATAGCAGAAATTGGGGCCACAATCATTGAAAATGCTTTGATAAACTTTCTGTAATAATTGGCAAAGCCTAAAAATCTCTGGATAGACTTTAATGAGGTGGGCAAAACCCAATCTTGTATAGCCTTCAGCTTCTCGGGGTCCATCTGAAGTTCGGAACAGGAGATAGTATACCCCAAAAAGGGTATAACCGGGACCTCAAAAACACACTTAGAGATCTTACCGTAAAGTTTATTAGCTCAAAGACGATTTAGTACCTCTTTGACATGAATACGATGATCAGAAAGATTCCTGGAAAAAATTTAAATGTCATCAAGATAAACAATAACAAACTGATAAAGTATATCTCTGAAAATTTCGTTCACAAACTCCTGGAACACTGCAGGAGCATTACATAAGCCAAAAGGCATAACGAGGTTCTCATAATGACCATCTCCCGTATTGAACGCAGTTTTCCACTCATTTCCTTCTTTAATTCTGATCAAATTATAAGCTCCCCTTAAGTAAAGTTTAGTAAACACTCGAGACCCATTGACTCTGTCGAATAGCTCTGTAATACGAGGCAAAGGATATTTATTTTTTACCGTGATCTCATTTAGACCTCGAAAGTCGATACATGGATGAAGTCTGGCATTTTTTTTCTTTACAAAAAAGAATCCCTCTCCAGCAGGAGACGAGGAAGGCCTGATGAACCCCTTTGGCAGGTTGTCTTGCACTTACTCCGACATGGCTTGAGTTTCAAGGACAGAGAGAGGGTATACTCGACCTTTGGGTTGCACTTTACCAGGAATAAGTTCAATAGGACAATCCCAAGGTCAATGTGGTGGAAGTACGCCTGCCGCCTGTTCAGAATAGACATGAGCAAACTCATGATAAGGCTGTGGGAGAGAAGGTGGAACATCTACTTTTACTTCAGCCAATCGTACAACAGGAATCAAACTATTTAGTTTGCATTTAGGACTCCAAGAAAGGATTTGAGAACAAGTCCAATCAATATGAGGGTTATGAAGAGTTAACCATGGTAAACCAAGAACTATATAATACATAGAAGTAGGTAATACCAACAACTCTAAACTTTCTTCATGCAAAGCTCCAACCCACAGCTTCATAGACTTTGTTTGATGCATAACATATCCATTAGAAATTCTAGTCCCATTCACTGCAGAGAGGGAAAGAGAACGGGATAATCTGACAACAGGAATCTGCAACTCTTGAACCAATGAAGACAAAACAAAGTTGCCAGCTGCTACAGAATCTACCAAGGCAGAAAACACTTGACATGAAGAACCAAAATCAGGAATACAAACAGAGATTAAACAGTCATTTTGGGGAAATTCTTTGAGAGAACCCGTAGTTTGACTTCCCCTCCATCAACTTTGAACGATCGTTTCCCGGCCTTATTGGACATTTAGCCAAAAAATGTTCAGAGGATGCACAGAACAAACACAAATTAGAATGCCTCCTACATTCCTTCTCTACTTCAGATAACTTAAACTTATTAATTTGCATAGGTTCATCAGTTGTACCATGAGAGGAACGAGACTGGGGAAGAGAAATTTTAGTATGCTCAGTATGACTCTGAACCCCTCGTTCTCGCATCCGCAAATCAATTTTAATAGTCAATGAAATCAACTCATCCAAATTCTCAGGAAGATACCGAGTCACTAACTCATCTTTAAGTTTCTCAGAAAGACCATTCCAATAGGCTGCTCTTAATGCTTCATTATTCCACTTAAGCTCTGGCGCTATAGTTTGAAAATGAACCACATACTGACCAACTGGAGATGTTCCCTGTTTCAATCGCAAAATGTCCACAGACGCGGCCAGTGATCTTCCAGGTTCGTCAATTATCCTCTTAAAAGTAGAAACAAAAGCTTGGTCATTAGACATTAAAGCATAATTTCTCTCCCATAAAGGAGAGGCCCATTCGAGAGCAGTACCAGACAATAATGACATTATATAAGCCACTTTAATACATAGGGGGTGGAAAAACTTTGCAGTAATAACTCAAAATGAATCTCACATTGGTTGAGAAATCCTCTGCAGGTTTTTGGATTACCGTCATAAGAGTTTGGAGTCGGTAGACGTAAATGAGAAGCAGACACCACTGATGCATATGTAGCAGGTATCTTAAATTCATCCAAATGTGTAGAAAGATCCTATAAACATTGCAAAACTTGAACTTGTGTATTTTCCTGTAGTTCCAGATGGGCGGTCAAACCCTGGAGCACCTGTACCCCAGTAGCCTGTTCCATTTTTAGGGTCTGTGCAAACTTTCACGGCTACAGACGCTTGAGACTCCTGGGAAGAGTCAAGCTGACTAGGTAGTATGAACTGAGGTGGTTTAAGGAATGACCTTTTCATGAAATATCAATAGCATGAAATGAAAGTAAATAGAATTTATTCAAGAACAAAAACTGTATAGCAAAGTTCCACATTAAATCTCAATAACACAAAGTTCATGACATGCACTAACAGGTGCAGGAGTATGCCCGTGTGAGAAACAAAGTTCGAAGTACACATTGAACTGGTGTGGGGTGAAACCCGGATTCCCACACGAGGCTAGGGCCTCAGGATAGAATAGAGGTCAATAACAGGGTTGAGCCCTGTATCGCGACAGAGGTCCGGAACATGGTTGAGCCCTGAGATGTAACAAGATCTGGAAAGAGGTTAAGCCCAGAGATGTGATGAGGGTCTGGAACAGGGTTGAGCCTTGAGACATGATGAGGGTCCGGAACTGGGCTGAGCCCTGAGACGTGATGAGGGTCCGGAACGTGGTTGAGCCCTGCAATGTGATGATGGTCCACAGCAGGGTTGAGCCCTGCGGCGTAATGAAGGTCCGGAGCAGGGTTGAGCCCTGCGGCAGGATGAAGGTCCGGAGCAGGGTTGAGCCCTGTGGCAGGATGAAGGTCTGGAGCAGGGTTGAGCCCAGCAGCGTAATGAAGATCCGGAGCAGGGTTGAGCCATGCAATGTGATGGGGTTCCGATGAGGATAGACTGTAACGGTGCAGTTGACAACTGTAGAAGAAGTAACCCCAGTGTCCGTATGAGTCAATTATAACAAGTAAACCAAATAGTGTAGCGTAGAATGGAATAGCAGTAATAGAGCAGGATAACAACAGAAAGACAATGGCAATGCTGAGCTCTGTACTGCAGCTGATAACCTGTATCAGAACTTGAACCGGAACACGAGCAGCAATGTAGCGGGGTCCACAGCATACACCAGACACAGCGGGGATCTGGCAGGAGTCCAAGGAAGATTTAAGTAGAAGATTTCTAGCGGACAACCAGACACGATCACCAACAGAATATTTAGGAACAGCCGAACGTTTTCTATCAGCAAAAATTTTATAATTATGAGAAGCTTTCCTAAGACACTTATGTACCTGTCTCCAAATTCCAGAAAAATGTTGGAGAGTAGCTTTGGCAGCCGGAACGTCCACTGTAGGAACTGATTGAAGCTCAGGAACTCGAGGATGTTGGCCACAGTTGGCAAAAAAGGGACTTACACCTGTAGCAGACGAATAGTGAAAATTATGGGCACACTCAGCCCAAGGCAAAAAATCCATCCAGTCGTCTTGAGAAGAGGAAATATACATTCTCAAGAAGTTCTCCAAATCCTGGTTCACTCTTTCGGTTTGTCCATTTGACTGAGGATGATATGCAGAAGAAAAGTGCCCTCCAAAAATGAGCAACAAATTGAACACCACGATCAGACACTATTTCAGAAGGAAGACCATGAAGACAGAATATCTCATTGATAAAAATTTGTGCTAGTTTGGGGGCTGATGGAATTCGTGCCAAAGGACAAAAATGGGCCATTTTGGTAAAACGATCCACCACTACCCAAATAACCACACACCCCCTGGATTTGGGAAGATCTGTAATAAAATCCATGGAAAGATGGGTTAATGGTTGGATAGGGATGTGTAGTGGATGGAGGGGACCCACAGGAGACTGCCGGGAGGATTTATGTTGTACACATTTAGAACAAGAACGTATAAACTCTTGAATATCTTTTTTCATGGAGGACCACCAATATGAACGTTGCAGGAATGAATACATTTTATGAACCCCTGGATGTCCAGAGAAATAAGAATTATGAGCCAAAGAAAGGAGTTTACCTCGTAATGCAGGTGCCACCAATATCCTTCCAGGAGGAGGATCAGGAGAGATGGAAGTTGAAGAAAAGGCCAGAGGGTTTATTATAGGGTACCTTTGATCCTCATTTTGTTCTTTCTCTTCCAACATTGAGCGAGAAAGTGCGTCTGCCTTTTTATTCAATGAACTTGGACGATACCTGAGGATAAAATTAAAATGGGAGAAAAAGAGTGCCCAACGAGCCTGTCATGGGTTCAAGCAATGAGCTGTCTTCAAATACAACAAATTCTTATGATCTGTAAAAATGGTAATTGGATGCGTTGCACCTTCTAGCAAATATCTCCATTCCTGTAATGCTAATTTAATAGCTAATAATTCATGGTCCCCGATGGAATAGTTAATCTCAGCACTGGAAAACTTTTGTGAAACGTAACCACAAGAGACTGTTCTCCAATCTGCGGCCACTTGGGACAAAATACAATTGTAAAGCACAATGGAATATGCTGCGCTATATAAGAAACTGTTAATAAAATAAATGGCACCAACTACATAAGTGGACGCATCCACTTCCAATATAAATGGTTTCTCAACATCAGGTTGAACTAAAATAGGAGCTGCAGAAAATGCATCTTCGAGAGTCTGGAAGGCATTCAATGCCTCTGGGGACCACACTTTGGGGTTAGATCCTTTTCTTGTCATAGCAGAAATTGGGGCCACAATCATTGAAAATGCTTTGATAAACTTTCTGTAATAATTGGCAAAGCCTAAAAATCTCTGGATAGACTTTAATGAGGTGGGCAAAACCCAATCTTGTATAGCCTTCAGCTTCTCGGGGTCCATCTGAAGTTCGGAACAGGAGATAGTATACCCCAAAAAGGGTATAACCGGGACCTCAAAAACACACTTAGAGATCTTACCGTAAAGTTTATTAGCTCAAAGACGATTTAGTACCTCTTTGACATGAATACGATGATCAGAAAGATTCCTGGAAAAAATTTAAATGTCATCAAGATAAACAATAACAAACTGATAAAGTATATCTCTGAAAATTTCGTTCACAAACTCCTGGAACACTGCAGGAGCATTACATAAGCCAAAAGGCATAACGAGGTTCTCATAATGACCATCTCCCGTATTGAACGCAGTTTTCCACTCATTTCCTTCTTTAATTCTGATCAAATTATAAGCTCCCCTTAAGTAAAGTTTAGTAAACACTCGAGACCCATTGACTCTGTCGAATAGCTCTGTAATACGAGGCAAAGGATATTTATTTTTTACCGTGACCTCATTTAGACCTCGAAAGTCGATACATGGATGAAGTCTGGCATTTTTTTTCTTTACAAAAAAGAATCCCTCTCCAGCAGGAGACGAGGAAGGCCTGATGAACCCCTTTGGCAGGTTGTCTTGCACTTACTCCGACATGGCTTGAGTTTCAAGGACAGAGAGAGGGTATACTCGACCTTTGGGTTGCACTTTACCAGGAATAAGTTCAATAGGACAATCCCAAGGTCAATGTGGTGGAAGTACGCCTGCCGCCTGTTCAGAATAGACATGAGCAAACTCATGATAAGGCTGTGGGAGAGAAGGTGGAACATCTACTTTTACTTCAGCCAATCGTACAACAGGAATCAAACTATTTAGTTTGCATTTAGGACTCCAAGAAAGGATTTGAGAACAAGTCCAATCAATATGAGGGTTATGAAGAGTTAACCATGGTAAACCAAGAACTATATAATACATAGAAGTAGGTAATACCAACAACTCTAAACTTTCTTCATGCAAAGCTCCAACCCACAGCTTCATAGACTTTGTTTGATGCATAACATATCCATTAGAAATTCTAGTCCCATTCACTGCAGAGAGGGAAAGAGAACGGGATAATCTGACAACAGGAATCTGCAACTCTTGAACCAATGAAGACAAAATAAAGTTGCCAGCTGCTACAGAATCTACCAAGGCAGAAAACACTTGACATGAAGAACCAAAATCAGGAATACAAACAGAGATTAAACAGTCATTTTGGGGAAATTCTT
Organism: Taudactylus pleione; assembly: GCA_031769625.1. Taxonomy (NCBI): domain Eukaryota; kingdom Metazoa; phylum Chordata; class Amphibia; order Anura; family Myobatrachidae; genus Taudactylus; species Taudactylus pleione. The sequence goes on from JAUIMM010000014.1 coordinate 31,797,933, forward strand.
TGAGAGAACCCGTAGTTTGACTTCCCCTCCATCAACTTTGAATGATCGTTTCCCGGCCTTATTGGACATTTAGCCAAAAAATGTTCAGAGGATGCACAGAACAAACACAAATTAGAATGCCTCCTACATTCCTTCTCTACTTCAGATAACTTAAACTTATTAATTTGCATAGGTTCATCAGTTGTACCATGAGAGGAACGAGACTGGGGAAGAGAAATTTTAGTATGCTCAGTATGACTCTGAACCCCTCGTTCTCGCATCCGCAAATCAATTTTAATAGTCAATGAAATCAACTCATCCAAATTCTCAGGAAGACACCGAGTCACTAACTCATCTTTAAGTTTCTCAGAAAGACCATTCCAATAGGCTGCTCTTAATGCTTCATTATTCCACTTAAGCTCTGGCGCTATAGTTTGAAAATGAACCACATACTGACCAACTGGAGATGTTCCCTGTTTCAATCGCAAAATGTCCACAGACGCGGCCAGTGATCTTCCAGGTTCGTCAATTATCCTCTTAAAAGTAGAAACAAAAGCTTGGTCATTAGACATTAAAGCATAATTTCTCTCCCATAAAGGAGAGGCCCATTCGAGAGCAGTACCAGACAATAATGACATTATATAAGCCACTTTAATACATAGGGGGTGGAAAAACTTTGCAGTAATAACTCAAAATGAATCTCACATTGGTTGAGAAATCCTCTGCAGGTTTTTGGATTACCGTCATAAGAGTTTGGAGTCGGTAGACGTAAATGAGAAGCAGACACCACTGATGCATATGTAGCAGGTATCTTAAATTCATCCAAATGTGTAGAAAGATCCTATAAACATTGCAAAACTTGAACTTGTGTATTTTCCTGTAGTTCCAGATGGGCGGTCAAACCCTGGAGCACCTGTACCCCAGTAGCCTGTTCCATTTTTAGGGTCTGTGCAAACTTTCACGGCTACAGACGCTTGAGACTCCTGGGAAGAGTCAAGCTTACTAGGTAGTATGAACTGAGGTGGTTTAAGGAATGACCTTTTCATGAAATATCACTAGCACGAAATGAAAGTAAATAGAATTTATTCAAGAACAAAAACTGTATAGCAAAGTTCCACATTAAATCTCAATAACACAAAGTTCATGACATGCACTAACAGGTGCAGGAGTATGCCCGTGTGAGAAACAAAGTTCGAAGTACACATTGAACTGGTGTGGGGTGAAACCCGGATTCCCACACGAGGCTAGGGCCTCAGGATAGAATAGAGGTCAATAACAGGGTTGAGCCCTGTATCGCGACAGAGGTCCGGAACATGGTTGAGCCCTGAGATGTAACAAGATCTGGAAAGAGGTTAAGCCCAGAGATGTGATGAGGGTCTGGAACAGGGTTGAGCCTTGAGACATGATGAGGGTCCGGAACTGGGCTGAGCCCTGAGATGTGATGAGGGTCCGGAACGTGGTTGAGCCCTGCAATGTGATGATGGTCCACAGCAGGGTTGAGCCCTGCGGCGTAATGAAGGTCCGGAGCAGGGTTGAGCCCTGCGGCAGGATGAAGGTCCGGAGCAGGGTTGAGCCCTGTGGCAGGATGAAGGTCTGGAGCAGGGTTGAGCCCAGCAGCGTAATGAAGATCCGGAGCAGGGTTGAGCCATGCAATGTGATGGGGTTCCGATGAGGATAGACTGTAACGGTGCAGTTGACAACTGTAGAAGAAGTAACCCCAGTGTCCGTATGAGTCAATTATAACAAGTAAACCAAATAGTGTAGCGTAGAATGGAATAGCAGTAATAGAGCAGGATAACAACAGAAAGACAATGGCAATGCTGAGCTCTGTAGTGCAGCTGATTACCTGTATCAGAACTTGAACCGGAACACGAGCAGCAATGTAGCGGGGTCCACAGCATACACCAGGCACAGCGGGGATCTGGCAGGAGTCCAAGGAAGATTTAAGTAGAAGATTTCTAGCGGACAACCAGACACGATCACCAACAGAATATTTAGGAACAGCCGAACGTTTTCTATCAGCAAAAATTTTATAATTATGCGAAGCTTTCCTAAGACACTTATGTACCTGTCTCCAAATTCCAGAAAAATGTTGGAGAGTAGCTTTGGCAGCCGGAACGTCCACTGTAGGAACTGATTGAAGCTCAGGAACTCGAGGATGTTGGCCACAGTTGGCAAAAAAGGGACTTACACCTGTAGCAGACGAATAGTGAAAATTATGGGCACACTCAGCCCAAGGCAAAAAATCCATCCAGTCGTCTTGAGAAGAGGAAATATACATTCTCAAGAAGTTCTCCAAATCCTGGTTCACTCTTTCGGTTTGTCCATTTGACTGAGGATGATATGCAGAAGAAAAGTGCCCTCCAAAAATGAGCAACAAACTGAACACCACGATCAGACACTATTTCAGAAGGAAGACCATGAAGACAGAATATCTCATTGACAAAAATTTGTGCTAGTTTGGGGGCTGATGGAATTCGTGCCAAAGGACAAAAATGGGCCATTTTGGTAAAACGATCCACCACTACCCAAATAACCACACACCCCCTGGATTTGGGAAGATCTGTAATAAAATCCATGGAAAGATGGGTTAATGGTTGGATAGGGATGTGTAGTGGATGGAGGGGACCCACAGGAGACTGCCGGGAGGATTTATGTTGTACACATTTAGAACAAGAACGTATAAACTCTTGAATATCTTTTTTCATGGAGGACCACCAATATGAACGTTGCAGGAATGAATACATTTTATGAACCCCTGGATGTCCAGAGAAATAAGAATTATGAGCCAAAGAAAGGAGTTTACCTCGTAATGCAGGTGCCACCAATATCCTTCCAGGAGGAGGATCAGGAGAGATGGAAGTTGAAGAAAAGGCCAGAGGGTTTATTATAGGGTACCTTTGATCCTCATTTTGTTCTTTCTCTTCCAACATTGAGCGAGAAAGTGCGTCTGCCTTTTTATTCAATGAACTTGGACGATACCTGAGGATAAAATTAAAATGGGAGAAAAAGAGTGCCCAACGAGCCTGTCATGGGTTCAAGCAATGAGCTGTCTTCAAATACAACAAATTCTTATGATCTGTAAAAATGGTAATTGGATGCTTTGCACCTTCTAGCAAATATCTCCATTCCTGTAATGCTAATTTAATAGCTAATAATTCATTGTCCCCGATGGAATAGTTAATCTCAGCACTGGAAAACTTTCGTGAAAAGTAACCACAAGAGACTGTTCTCCAATCTGCGGCCACTTGGGACAAAATACAATTGTAAAGCGCAATGGAATATGCTGCGCTATATAAGAAACTGTTAATAAAATAAATGGCACCAACTACATAAGTGGACGCATCCACTTCCAATTTAAATGGTTTCTCAACATCAGGTTGAACTAAAATAGGAGCTGCAGAAAATGCATCTTCGAGAGTCTGGAAGGCATTCAATGCCTCTGGGGACCACACTTTGGGGTTAGATCCTTTTCTTGTCATAGCAGAAATTGGGGCCACAATCATTGAAAATGCTTTGATAAACTTTCTGTAATAATTGGCAAAGCCTAAAAATCTCTGGATAGACTTTAATGAGGTGGGCAAAACCCAATCTTGTATAGCCTTCAGCTTCTCGGGGTCCATCTGAAGTTCGAACAGGAGATAGTATACCCCAAAAAGGGTATAACCGGGACCTCAAAAACACACTTAGATATCTTACCGTAAAGTTTATTAGCTCAAAGACGATTTAGTACCTCTTTGACATGAATACGATGATCAGAAAGATTCCTGGAAAAAATTTAAATGTCATCAAGATAAACAATAACAAACTGATAAAGTATATCTCTGAAAATTTCGTTCACAAACTCCTGGAACACTGCAGGAGCATTACATAAGCCAAAAGGCATAACAAGGTTCTCATAATGACCATCTCCCGTATTAAACGCAGTTTTCCACTCATTTCCTTCTTTAATTCTGATCAAATTATAAGCTCCCCTTAAGTAAAGTTTAGTAAACAGTCGAGACCCATTGACTCTGTCGAATAGCTCTGTAATACGAGGCAAAGGATATTTATTTTTTACCGTGATCTCATTTAGACCTCGAAAGTCGATACGTGGATGAAGTCTGGCATTTTTTTTCTTTACAAAAAAGAATCCCTCTCCAGCAGGAGACGAGGAAGGCCTGATGAACCCCTTTGGCAGGTTGTCTTGCACTTACTCCGACATGGCTTGAGTTTCAAGGACAGAGAGAGGGTATACTCGACCTTTGGGTTGCACTTTACCAGGAATAAGTTCAATAGGACAATCCCAAGATTGATGCGGTGGAAGTACGCCTGCCGCCTGTTCAGAATAGACATGAGCAAACTCATGATAAGGCTGTGGGAGAGAAGGTGGAACATCTACTTTTACTTCAGCCAATCGTACAACAGGAATCAAACAATTTAGTTTGCATTTAGGACTCCAAGAAAGGATTTGAGAACAAGTCCAATCAATATGAGGGTTATGAAGAGTTAACCATGGTAAACCAAGAACTATATAATACATAGAAGTAGGTAATACCAACAACTCTAAACTTTCTTCATGCAAAGCTCCAACCCACAGCTTCATAGACTTTGTTTGATGCGTAACATATCCATTAGAAATTCTAGTCCCATTCACTGCAGATAGGGAAAGATAATGGGATAATCTGACAACAGGAATCTGCAACTCTTGAACCAATGAAGACAAAATAAAGTTGCCAGCTGCTACAGAATCTACCAAGGCAGAAAACACTTGACATGAAGAACCAAAATCAGGAATACAAACAGAGATTAAACAGTCATTTTGGGGAAATTCTTTGAGAGAACCCCTAGTTTGACTTCCCCTCCATCAACTAAGAACGACCGTTTCCCGGCCTTATTGGACATTTAGCCAAAAAAGGTTCAGAGGATGCACAGAACAAACACAAATTAGAATGCCTCCTACGTTCCTTCTCTACTTCAGATAACTTAAACTTATTAATTTGCATAGGTTCATCAGTTGTACCATGAGAGGAACGAGACTGGGGAAGAGAAATTTTAGTATGCTCAGTATGACTCTGAACCCCTCGTTCTCGCATCCACAAATCAATTTTAATAGTCAATGAAATCAACTCATCCAAATTCTCAGGAAGAAACCGAGTCACTAACTCATCTTTAAGTTTCTCAGAAAGACCATTCCAATAGGTTGCTCTTAATGCTTCATTATTCCACTTGAGCTCTGCCGCTATAGTTTGAAAACGAACCACATACTGACCAACTGGAGATGTTCCCTGTTTCAATCGCAAAATGTCCATAGACGCGGCCAGTGATCTTCCAGGTTCGTCAATTATCCTCTTAAAAGTAGAAACAAAAGCTTGGTCATTAGACATTAAAGCATAATTTCTCTCCCATAAAGGAGAGGCCCATTCGAGAGCAGTACCAGACAATAATGACATTATATAAGCCACTTTAATACATAGGGGGTGGAAAAACTTTGCGGTAATAACTCAAAATGAATCTCACATTGGTTGAGAAATCCTCTGCAGGTTTTTGGATTACCGTCATAAGAGTTTGGAGTCGGTAGACGTAAATGAGAAGCAGACACCACTGATGCATATGTAGCAGGTATCTTAAATTCATCCAAATGTGTAGAAAGATCCTATAAACATTGCAAAACTTGAACTTGTGTATTTTCCTGTAGTTCCAGATGGGCGGTCAAACCCTGGAGCACCTGTACCCCAGTAGCCTGTTCCATTTTTAGGGTCTGTGCAAACTGTCACGGCTACAGATGCTTGAGACTCCTGGGAAGAGTCAAGCTTACTAGGTAGTATGAACTGAGGTGGTTTAAGGAATGACCTTTTCATGAAATATCACTAGCACGAAATGAAAGTAAATAGAATTTATTCAAGAACAAAAACTGTATAGCAAAGTTCCACATTAAATCTCAATAACACAAAGTTCATGACATGCACTAACAGGTGCAGGAGTATACCCCTGTGAGAAACAAAGTTCGAAGTACACATTGAACTGGTGTGGGGGGAAACCCGGATTCCCACACAAGGCTAGGGCCTCAGGATAGAATGGAGGTCAATAACAGGGTTGAGCCCTGTATCGCGACGGAGGTCCGGAACAGGGTTGAGCCCTGAGATGTAACAAGATCCGGAAAGAGGTTAAGCTCAGAGACGTAATGAAGATCCGGAACAGGGTTGAGCCCTGAGATGTGATGAGGGTCTGGAACTGGGTTGAGCCTTGAGACATGATGAGGGTCCGGAACTGGGCTGAGCCCTGAGACGTGATGAGGGTCCGGAACGTTGTTGAGCCCTGCAATGTGATGAAGGTCCGCAGCAGGGTTGAGCCCTGCGGCGTAATGAAGGTCCGGAGCAGGGTTGAGCCCTGCGGCAGGATGAAGGTCCGGAGCAGGGTTGAGCCCTGTGGCAGGATGAAGGTCTGGAGCAGGGTTGAGCCCAGCGGCGTAATGAAGATCCGGAGCAGGGTTGAGCCATGCGATGTGATGCGGTTCCGATGAGGATAGACTGTAACGGTGCAGTTGACAACTGTAGAAGAAGTAACCCCAGTGTCCGTATGAGTCAATTATAACAAGTAAACCAAATAGTGTAGCGTTGAATGGAATAGCAGTAATAGAGCAGGATAACAACAGAAAGACAATGGCAATGCTGAGCTCTGTAGTGCAGCTGATAACCTGTATCAGAACTTGAACCGGAACACGAGCAGCAATGTAGCGGGGTCCACAGCATACACCAGGCACAGCGGGGATCTGGCAGGAGTCCAAGGAAGATTTAAGTAGAAGATTTCTAGCGGACAACCAGACACGATCACCAACAGAATATTTAGGAACAGCCGAACGTTTTCTATCAGCAAAAATTTTATAATTATGAGAAGCTTTCCTAAGACACTTATGTACCTGTCTCCAAATTCCAGAAAAATGTTGGAGAGTAGCTTTGGCAGCCGGAACGTCCACTGTAGGAACTGATTGAAGCTCAGGAACTCGAGGATGTTGGCCACAGTTGGCAAAAAAGGGACTTACACCTGTAGCAGACGAATAGTGAAAATTATGGGCACACTCAGCCCAAGGCAAAAAATCCATCCAGTCGTCTTGAGAAGAGGAAATATACATTCTCAAGAAGTTCTCCAAATCCTGGTTCACTCTTTCGGTTTGTCCATTTGACTGAGGATGATATGCAGAAGAAAATTGCCCTCCAAAAAACGAGCAACAAACTGAACACCACGATCAGACACTATTTCAGAAGGAAGAACATGAAGACAGAATATCTCATTGATAAAAATTTGTGCTAGTTTGGGGGCTGATGGAATTCATGCCAAAGGACAAAAATGGGCCATTTTGGTAAAACGATCCACCACTACCCAAATAACCACACACACCCTGGATTTGGGAAGATCTGTAATAAAATCCATGGAAAGATGGGTTAATGGTTGGATAGGGATGTGTAGTGGATGGAGGGGACCCACAGGAGACTGCCGGGAGGATTTATGTTGTACACATTTAGAACAAGAACGTATAAACTCTTGAATATCTTTTTTCATGGAGGACCACCAATATGAACGTTGCAGGAATGAATACATTTTATGAACCCCTGGATGTCCAGAGAAATAAGAATTGTGAGCCAAAGAAAGGAGTTTACCTCGTAATGCAGGTGCCACCAATATCCTTCCAGGAGGAGGATCAGGAGAGATGGAAGTTGAAGAAAAGGCCAGAGGGTTTATTATAGGGTACCTTTGATCCTCATTTTGTTCTTTCTCTTCCAACATTGAGCGAGAAAGTGCGTCTGCCTTTTTATTCAATGAACTTGGACGATACCTGAGGATAAAATTAAAATGGGAGAAAAAGAGTGCCCAACGAGCCTGTCATGGGTTCAAGCAATGAGCTGTCTTCAAATACAACAAATTCTTATGATCTGTAAAAATGGTAATTGGATGCTTTGCACCTTCTAGCAAATATCTCCATTCCTGTAATGCTAATTTAATAGCTAATAATTCTTGGTCCCCGATGGAATAGTTACTCTCAGCACTGGAAAACTTTCGTGAAAAGTAACCACAAGAGACTGTTCTCCAATCTGCGGCCACTTGGGACAAAATACAATTGTAAAGCGCAATGGAATATGCTGCGCTATATAAGAAACTGTTAATAAAATAAATGACACCAACTACATAAGTGGACGCATCCACTTCCAATATAAATGGTTTCTCAACATCAGGTTGAACTAAAATAGGAGCTGCAGAAAATGCATCTTCGAGAGTCTGGAAGGCATTCAATGCCTCTGGGGGCCACACTTTGGGGTTAGACCCTTTTCTTGTCATAGCAGAAATTGGGGCCACAATCATTGAAAATGCTTTGATAAACTTTCTATAATAATTGGCAAAGCCTAAAAATCTCTGGATAGACTTTAATGAGGTGGGCAAAACCCAATCTTGTATAGCCTTCAGCTTCTCGGGGTCCATCTGAAGTTCGGAACAGGAGATAGTATACCCCAAAAAGGGTATAACCGGGACCTCAAAAACACACTTAGAGATCTTACCGTAAAGTTTATTAGCTCAAAGACGATTTAGTACCTCTTTGACATGAATACGATGATCAGAAAGATTCCTGGAAAAAATTAAAATGTCATCAAGATAAACAATAACAAACTGATAAAGTATATCTCTGAAAATTTCGTTCACAAACTCCTGGAACACTGCAGGAGAATTACATAAGCCAAAAGGCATAATGAGGTTCTCATAATGACCATCTCCCGTATTGAACGCAGTTTTCCACTCATTTCCTTCTTTAATTCTGGTCAAATTATAAGCTCCCCTTAAGTAAAGTTTAGTAAACAGTCGAGACCCATTGACTCTGTCGAATAGCTCTGTAATAAGAGGCAAAGGATATTTATTTTTTACCGTGATCTCATTTAGACCTCGAAAGTCGATACATGGATGAAGTCTGGCATTTTTTTTCTTTACAAAAAAGAATCCCTCTCCAGCAGGAGACGAGGAAGGCCTGATGAACCCCTTTGGCAGGTTGTCTTGCACTTACTCTGACATGGCTTGAGTTTCAAGGACAGAGAGAGGGTATACTCGACCTTTGGGTTGCACTTTACCAGGAATAAGTTCAATAGGACAATCCCAAGGTTGATGCGGTGGAAGTACGCCTGCCGCCTGTTCAGAATAGACATGAGCAAACTCATGATAAGGCTGTGGGAGAGAAGGTGGAACATCTACTTTTACTTCAGCCAATCGTACAACAGGAATCAAACAATTTAGTTTGCATTTAGGACTCCAAGAAAGGATCTGAGAACAAGTCCAATCAATATGAGGGTTATGAAGAGTTAACCATGGTAAACCAAGAACTATATAATACATAGAAGTAGGTAATACCAACAACTCTAAACTTTCTTCATGCAAAGCTCCAACCCACAGCTTCATAGACTTTGTTTGATGCGTAACATATCCATTAGAAATTTTAGTCCCATTCACTGCAGATAGGGAAAGATAATGGGATAATCTGACAACAGGAATCTGCAACTCTTGAACCAATGAAGACAAAATAAAGTTGCCAGCTGCTACAGAATCTACCAAGGCAGAAAACACTTGACATGAAGAACCAAAATCAGGAATACAAACAGAGATTAAACAGTCATTTTGGGGAAATTCTTTGAGAGAACCCCTAGTTTGACTTCCCCTCCATCAACTAAGAACGACCGTTTCCCGGCCTTATTGGACATTTAGCCAAAAAAGGTTCAGAGGATGCACAGAACAAACACAAATTAGAATGCCTCCTATGTTCCTTCTCTACTTCAGATAACTTAAACTTATTAATTTGCATAGGTTCATCAGTTGTACCATGAGAGGAACGAGACTGGGGAAGAGAAATTTTAGTATGATCAGTATGACTCTGAACCCCTCGTTCTCGCATCCACAAATCAATTTTAATAGTCAATGAAATCAACTCATCCAAATTCTCAGGAAGAAACCGAGTCACTAACTCATCTTTAAGTTTCTCAGAAAGACCATTCCAATAGGCTGCTCTTAATGCTTCATTATTCCACTTGAGCTCTGCCGCTATAGTTTGAAAACGAACCACATACTGACCAACTGGAGATGTTCCCTGTTTCAATCGCAAAATGTCCACAGACGCGGCCAGTGATCTTCCAGGTTCGTCAATTATCCTCTTAAAAGTAGAAACAAAAGCTTGGTCATTAGACATTAAAGCATAATTTCTCTCCCATAAAGGAGAGGCCCATTCGAGAGCAGTACCAGACAATAATGACATTATATAAGCCACTTTAATACATAGGGGGTGGAAAAACTTTGCGGTAATAACTCAAAATGAATCTCACATTGGTTGAGAAATCCTCTGCAGGTTTTTGGATTACCGTCATAAGAGTTTGGAGTCGGTAGACGTAAATGAGAAGCAGACACCACTGATGCATATGTAGCAGGTATCTTAAATTCATCCAAATGTGTAGAAAGATCCTATAAACATTGCAAAACTTGAACTTGTGTATTTTCCTGTATTTCCAGATGGGCGGTCAAACCCTGGAGCACCTGTACCCCAGTAGCCTGTTCCATTTTTAGGGTCTGTGCAAACTGTCATGGCTACAGATGCTTGAGACTCCTGGGAAGAGTCAAGCTTACTAGGTAGTATGAACTGAGGTGGTTTAAGGAATGACCTTTTCATGAAATATCACTAGCACGAAATGAAAGTAAATAGAATTTATTCAAGAACAAAAACTGTATAGCAAAGTTCCATATTAAATCTCAATAACACAAAGTTCATGACATGCACTAACAGGTGCAGGAGTATGCCCCTGTGAGAAACAAAGTTCGAAGTACACATTGAACTGGTGTGGGGGGAAACCCGGATTCCCACACAAGGCTAGGGCCTCAGGATAGAATGGAGGTCAATAACAGGGTTGAGCCCTGTATCGCGACGGAGGTCCGGAACAGGGTTGAGCCCTGAGATGTAACAAGATCCGGAAAGAGGTTAAGCTCAGAGACGTAATGAAGATCCGGAACAGGGTTGAGCCCTGAGATGTGATGAGGGTCTGGAACAGGGTTGAGCCTTGAGACATGATGAGGGTCCGGAACTGGGCTGAGCCCTGAGACGTGATGAGGGTCCGGAACGTTGTTGAGCCCTGCAATGTGATGAAGGTCCACAGCAGGGTTGAGCCCTGTGGCGTAATGAAGGTCCGGAGCAGGGTTGAGCCCTGCGGCAGGATGAAGGTCAGGAGCAGAGTTGAGCCCTGCGGCAGGATGAAGGTCTGGAGCAGGGTTGAGCCCAGCGGCGTAATGAAGATCCGGAGCAGGGTTGAGCCATGCGATGTGATGGGGTTCCGATGAGGATAGACTGTAACGGTGCAGTTGACAACTGTAGAAGAAGTAACCCCAGTGTCCGTATGAGTCAATTATAACAAGTAAACCAAATAGTGTAGCGTAGAATGGAATAGCAGTAATAGAGCAGGATAACAACAGAAAGACAATGGCAATGCTGAGCTCTGTAGTGCAGCTGATAACCTGTATCAGAACTTGAACCGGAACACGAGCAGCAATGTAGCGGGGTCCACAGCATACACCAGGCACAGCGGGGATCTGGCAGGAGTCCAAGGAAGACCTGAAAGTTTTGTTGCACAGACAATGAGGCATAGTTAGTAACAGGCTTTATACTAGAGGTCTGTGATCCATAGGAAGTTCAGAACATGTGACCCAAATAGAATCAGGTTTAGAATAATAAGCAATCAAGGAATCCAACAACCTGATGACACCTAAGAAACAGATGATCATTTAACTCTCTGCACACTGCATATGATGAATGCCAGTAACCAGGATACATCCTCCAATGACCACAATGGGACTTCGGCAAGTGTAGTTTATCTTTATGTACTGAAATAGTCAAAGTCCTGACAGAACCAGGAGACTGTGCTGATTAATTATGATATGCAACACTTGTATATCTGTGGAAATGTTTGGTGCAAATGCAACAAAGTTGAGTGAGGACACATCTGAATCTTACATAGGGTCTAAAACATACATCAAAATTACACAAGTACTGTACATTAGATGGTCAAAGACAAAATTACAAATATACATATTTACAAGTTAAAATATTACATAGAGTAAATATTAGGGGCAGAGCTGAATTATTGGGGGGCGTATATGTACCCCCGGGCCCCCCTCTCTCAGGGGCCCCCTGTACCTGCTGTCCACCACAGGTTGTTTACATGCATATTTTTTTTGTAGGAAAAAACACATTGGAGTTCCGATGCTTGATTGCCCGTCCCCAGGGGCAAAACTGCCATAGGTGAAGAATTTGCGGTTGCTATGGGGCCACATCATGGGCCGCCTCCCCCCTGCTCCCAGCTAAGCTTACCTTGATTTGTTTGCCTTACACGGCTATGCAGGGCTACCCACAGAGGGAAACACATGTTCATTAGCCCACCCAGCACATCACTGTGCTACCATTATTTATTTAGAATGATGGCTGTTGCACAGCGGCAACAGCCAAGGCCAATCCAAGAGTTATGCATGCTGTGTGCGCCAATTAGAGGAGAGCGTGAGGCAGCAGGGCTACTGTAATGCATTGGGTCCATCACACATGAGAACCAAGAGACAGTGCATGGAGAAGAGTCACTGATAGAGTGCAAGGTAAGTGGAGAGAAATACAGGAGGAGGAAGGAGGGGTTGTTTGGTTTCTACAAGTAAATGCACCCGGCATATACCGGGTCACCTCAGAACCCCACTGCATGACAGAGGTCCTCGCAGTAGTATAGTTGCTTCAGCCTGGGGTTTTGTTGCACTGTTGGTGGCTTAATAAAAGAGGCCATGTTTACACCATTCAGGTATTTTCAGCCTGTCTGCAACATTTTATATATATATATATATATATATATATATATACACACTTTATTTTAGTTCATAGGGGCCCCCTTGTCTTAAGTGCCACAGGCCCCCTGAGCCTTAATCTGGCACTGATTAGGGGGGAGGTCTCTACTCAAGATTGTTTACATTCTAGATTGGATGTTAGTGGACACAAATAAATAAAGGGAACAGAGTTTGGGAATGGGTGGAGAGGTTGGAAGAGGGATGGTAAGCTTGAATGAAGAGATGTCTGTGAAAGATGACATTTTGCCTTGTTCTGAGATCCAAACTTGGCGAGAAGATCCGAGCCAAAACCAAAGCGCTCATCTCTAATTAAAATAGTTACCTAGATCACTGCATTTAAGAAAATTATGAGGACTCCCTATGCATATTAATTATGAGACAGGCTGGTAAACTACATGCACCCTGTGAGATATACTGTATCTAAGCAGAGATTCTGTTGGCAAGTTAGACACATTTACAATACAGTTCTACTCACTGTATTAGAAAAACAAGACACATTAATTATTAACATCAACACAAATAGCACTTTTCAAGACCTGTTCATCGAAACAGTGTAAAGATGAAAGAAATAATTAGCATTGAGGTATTGAGGTATGTGATGTGCTTTAGTAATAACACTTTTTAAAATAGAATCCTCATTGTAAAAAGTAAGATATGGCATGTAACAATGGTACAGTCTAGTTAAGAATTTTAGTACTAATTGTTTCAAAGAAAATATGTTAATGCTACATATAAGCAAAAAGTTTAATAACATACATCAATTGGCAATGCCATTATATGGACACAATAATGAACACAAATCTGCCTGGTTCAATAATGGGCTCTAGGGAGCATTCCCTCCATGTGCATCAAAAAGTCATTGGTGGCCAGCGGGTCCTATTTTGTCGTGGCTACTCGGGTGTGGGCTCCAGCTGTAGGGGACACATGGAGTGGTAACACATGAGCCTTGTTGTTAGTGGCAAGAGATGTGCAGCAGGAAGTCTACTTTTTATTGTGTAATTGGTGGGGACAGGGATGTTTCTTGTATATAGTATAGGGGTTTTGGGGAAAGAGTCTTTTATTGGACCAACCAATATGAGCTGGGGGCTGCAAAAACAATTCATACATTGGAAAAAAAACTGTTTTCAAGGGGTGCCATATTTTTATTTGCCATGGGCACCATTAATTCCATTAGTGACTATCAGTGTGTGCAGGGTAAGTAAATACAGTGGTATGGATGGATCACAGGAGGGGGTCTGAAACAAGTTTATTGCCTTGAGCCCTTCTTAATCTGGCTCAGGGTTGAAGCTGTGAACATTTTCATACAGCGTATTAGAGTCTCCTGATGTAGAGTGGAAAGGGACATCCATATTCAGAATGCAGCATTGGTTAGATGATTAACACAGTCTGCTCAATAGCCGAGGTACCAGGCTGTACAGTGATAGTCAAACTATCAAGTGTTCAGTGACCATCAGGATCAGTTCACAGTCCAAAACCCTTGCTGTCAAAAATCTTTAAAATAACTTTTACACGCTGTTCTCTCTGGTCCCATTCCGGTTCAAGCCTCTGGTTCCACTCTGGCAAAGCTGCTCTTTTATCTGGTCACATTCCACTTCAATCCCGCAGTTCCACTCAGGCTAAGCTACTATTATATCTGGTCCCAGTGCGGTTCATGTCTTTGGATCCATTCTGGTTCTACATCTGCAACCTCCAGTTCCTATCAGGTTCAAATGTGGTCCAAGCCTGTGCCTTATCTTTGATTCCAGCCTGTATAGTAGTCTGAAGTCTCTTGGGAATATAGACTTTGCTAGTACTTCAAGTGCCAAGTCTTCAGCCTACAGTGATCCTTACTGCTAGCAAGTCCCCTGAGTACAACTCATCTGCTTATTGCAGGTTCAAGTGGACTTTCCTTTCACTGTTCTTCAGATTATTCTTTTGCTCTGCAGTTGCATTGCTTATGCTCAGCATCACAGCTCATGACCTACTCTGAGACTCCCTGTACCATCGGTACCACTATATATGGTGGTTGTTGTCCTGGGGGTCCTCTCTTAGAGTGTTGGGGTTTGTGCTGACTCTCTGCTTCAGCATTCACTCCACTTGCTAGGGACTGGTAACTACATCTATATTACTTATTGAGGGTTTAGGCTCCATTGACCCAGCTGTTATGATACCTAATGAACTCCTGCACTGTCAAAACCTAAACACAGTGCCATTTTCCAATAACAACCCCCTTTCATTGAACACACACTTATTCATAGGTACTCAGCTGCTGCCTGGACTTCGCACTCAAAGTAATAACAGTACAGGAAGCACAGGTATCAAAATATAGACAAAGGAATTTGACACTCTAAGAATTCATATAAGGAACTACACCTAGATTCTCAGGAGGTCTCCCATCCAGGTAGAAACCCAAGCCCTTACTGCTTAGCTTCCCAAACTAGACAGAAGAAGTCTGTCTAAAGCTAATTTATGAAGTAATACAAATATCACTCCTAATCAGTGATTACCAGAATAATCACCTGCCGTTAACATCACTGCAAGCTGTAACAAACAAGGGTTCAATTTAGCTACTTATAATTAAGCAACTAACAAAGGGTATGCAGTTATATTTTCTACACATTACTAATAATATATACATTCTTAAGCAATACAAATAATTCCAAAATGAGAACATGACATGAGGAATTGCATATCTCAGTAATTTCTTAAAATATACAGCAAACTGCAGCATAAGACATTTCAAAACACATGGACTATCCAGAGTAGTATATTAGCCAGGTGTATATCTGCTAGCAATGATATATAATAGAATGTATCCAGGATACTTAGCAGATGAAGAAACTAGCAATCCTTCTTAGGCAGCTCACAAACAGCTAGAACCAGGGACCAGGCAAAACATGGAATCCTGTGGGAGACACAGCCAGAACAGAACATCCCACACAGGCCCAAGAGCCAGCACCTGATTAAAACTGCTGGCAAACCAATCCCAGTTGACCAGGCCAATGCATAGGCTGACATCATCATAACAGGTGAACAAGAAAGTAACCATTCCAATGATTTAGTACAGACTCGCCAGCTCTGGTAATTGGTTTACAGCATCTGTTAGCAGATTCCAGATGGACTACCTATTACCTGTATTACTTACTGTTGTTTCCTGAGTTCTTATTCACTGGTTCCGGCACCTAATCCCTATATTCAAGATAAGTGGTTGAGTTCCACTCTATTGGCTCCAGGGACAGACTGGGAGCCTTCCAGGTGTCACTGACCTCTCTGAAGGCACCAGACATTTACTACATGGGTCTCACCCATGAGTAGACCTCTGATTCAACCACCACTATTCCGCTATGACTCGTTAGCCCAGTCTACAGGTCCTGACTCAGATCTGAAAACCATAAACGTGACACATGATAGATTAGGTACTGTGACTAATTACTTTGTCTTTGATGCATTCATTAGTCTTGCAGAAAGAGGTGGTTATGCCAGTGTAGGAAAGAGGAGTGGTACAAGTGTAAGCTGAGAATAGTATTGAGTGTCATGTGCACACAACTATTGGTGCAGCCAAAATGAGGACTAGATAAGGCAGAAGGAAAGGAGGTTCTGGTCAGAGTGGGTAAGATAAGTTGTACAAGCTTGAGGTGGAATAGAGATGGGAAAACAGAATAGTTAGGAGACCATGTTCACTCAAGAAGCCCAAAGAAGGAAGGAAGTTAGAAGAGTTTGTGAGTGACAGTGTCAGCAGGGCTATCAACAGGAATGTTAAAATCCCTAAAAATAATTGGGAAGCTCAGTGGTTATGAAGTGAGATAACCAGGCTACAAAGTTGTCAAGGGATGTGGAGACTAGGTGTAAGGGGAAACAGATGACTGGAAAGTGTAGGAGGAGGGAAATGATGGATTGTTGGAATTCAATAGAGGAGCAGGATGGAGAGGGTTCAGGGCAAATTAATTCTGAGATGCAGTTAGTGGATATGACCTTGTTGCCCACCACATCATGGTGCTATCAAATGCCTCTCAAATTAATGACATTTGATGCATTTAATGTCAATTTAAAGTTGATTGGGGATACGGTCAATATCCCAACTGCAGGAATTCTGGTGCTCAGAATGCCAGTGCCTGAATCCTGAAAGCCGTCAGAATTCCGGCTCCGGCATTCCGATCGCCAGGAATCCTGAAGGTAAGTAGCGGGGTTAGGGGGAGAGGGTTAGGTTTAGTATGCGGGGAGGGGGAGGTTAGGTTTAGGCACGGGGGGGAGATTAGATTCAGGCAACCGGGGACGGAGGGTTAGGGTAGGGAGAGGGGAAAGGTTAGGATACCTACCGACAGGTGTCGGTATCATAACCCTGTTGGGATGCCGGCATTGGGATTCACTATATTTAAATATAGTGCTTCTATTTAAGCTAAATGTTTTTATTAATATAAAATTTGCAACGTTGCTTTCTATATATATTTGTGTATGTATTATAGGCTGTTATTGGGATTTTATTTGAAGTGTATGAATCATTTCATGCCGCTCCTCTCTCTATATATATTATCAAGTGCAGAGGTCTATTTCTAAATTTGTGTTATACCTGTTTATAAGGTTATTTTATGTGCAACCACAAGCACATTTTTTTCCTCTTTGCTGCTGGGTTTCACAGTTTAATTGATATTATTATCATTAAATTTACATATCAGTGCTGGCCTTCCTTTTTCCTTTTTCCAATTTTTCTATATACCTGAGTGTACTATGGGCCTTATTCACAATGGATCACTATTGCAATCGCAACTGCAATTACGCACACAGACCCTCTGTGAAAATATGCTAATGAATGCTATCGCAATGCTGTTGCACCGCCAGCATAGAGACGCCCACTACCACTATCTCACATCCGTAATACCTTGCAGTCCTGCATATACATCGGTAACATAGAGTAACATCGGCCCCTCACGCGTAACTACGACAGGTGAGAAATTGCTAAACTCATCGCACGCACTGAGCACTCAAGCTGCATATGCCGTTGCATTGGCTAATTAATATACGCCCATGCAATGGCGTTTCACCGACCACTTTTCGTCACCACCCCCAAATGCTCACTTCCTGTGAATCACTCTGCGATGACTCTACATGGTGTCTGTGATCGCAGTGTTTACATCAAGCACACGTACTGCAATGCATACGCATCTGCAGTACTCAACAATCGGCCGTCTGCATGCGTAATCGCAATAGTGATTCGTAATGAATCATGCATAGGACATATTTTCCATACACATCTGACAATGTCTTTAAGTATTAATTTATGTATATAATGCATTTTCATGCCTATCTTAAGGTGTTGTATAATATTGTGTTATGCATACAGTATGATACATTTTACCTACCTGTGTAGTGCATTATTGTATTATGCATTTAATGCATTCCCCTACTGTACATATTTGAAAGTCTAGTACAGTATTATGTTAAACACAAAAACAACTACTATAAAAAGACCAGTACAACAAACTACTTTTGTGCAACCAGCACATCTATGGGTAATACATTTTATGGTAAATAATGAGCATGCTAAACACATTTGTACACCTCAAAGCTGGCTCACAGACTCTAGTGTTATATGGAGTGAAAGCACACACATAGGCTCCCAAAACTGGATGATGTATCTTAAATTCTAGGTCAGAAGAATGATAGTATGAAAATGGTATATACTGACTATAATAGAGAGATGTGTATGTGTTGATCAAAAGACATCATGCATATAGTATAACAAGGACAAAACAGAGTTGGCCGCAATTACATCCCCCATATAGGTGCTCTATGAGTTCGCTAAAAAACAATTAGGCAACACTGCATGTGTACTGCATACAAGGTTGCAGCTACCAAAAGGTACTTGCAGGCTGGACCAATAGAATATGCTATCAGTTTATATCAGGCATATATCGAATACACTTAGAAGTGCAAATGTGTACAGATTCCATGGATTTTAGCATACTGCGCATGCTCCACTCAGATTTGTCTCAATTATTTTTGTATCTCTTATTATTATTTTCCTTTATTTATATGGCACCACAAGTGTTCCGCAGTGCCTTACAGAGTGCATAAACTAATAAGTGAACAAGAAACAAGTAACTTACAGTACATTACAGTGCAGGACAAGGACACAGTTGATACACATTGCTGCAGTAGCGATTAAAGCACTCACAATATGCAGCACGGAGTTGGCAGTCACGTGTTAGGTGCTCTTATGGGGAATAAAGAGTAGAAGAAAATGTAAAGAGAAGCACATGAGGGAAGAGGTCCCTGCTCATGAGAGCTTACATTCTAAAGGGGAGGGGCAGACAGACAGGCGTGATACAGAAAGGGTATATAGGGAGGAAAGAGCATGAAGTGGGTTAGGATGAGAGTTGGAAGGCCTTGATGAAGTAGTGGGTCTTGAGAGCCCGTTTGTAGATTTGTAGAGAGGTGGAGAGTCTGATACGGAGAGGGAGAGAGTTCCAAAGGTAGGGAGCAGCACAGGCAAAATCTTGGAGGTGGGAGTGGAAGGAAATAATCAGTTGCCAAGAGAGAATGCGTGCATTTGTTGAGCGAAGTGGATGGGCAGGAGTGTGATGGGAGATGAAGTCAGAGATGTAAGTGGGAGAGGACTGGGTGAGGGCTTTGTAGGCGAGTGTAAGAACCTTGAATTGGCATCTGAAGGGGAATCAGTGTAGGGGAGGCAGATGTAGAATGTTTGGAGAGGAAGAGGAGTAGAGCAGCAGCATTGAGGACCGATTGTAGTGGAGAGAGGTTGGAGACTGGGAGGCCAGTTAGGAGAAGGTTACAGTAGTCCAATCTGGAGATGACCAACAAGTGGATTAGGGTTTTAGTAGCATCCAGGGTGAGGAAGGGTCTAATCCTGGAAATATTTTTGAGATGGAAACAGCAGGACTTCGAGAGGTGCTGAATGTGTGGTTTGAAGGAGAGGGAGGAGTCTAGGATTACTCAAAGACAGCGCACTTTGGGGTTGGAGGAGATAGTTGTACCATCAAAGTAATGGAAGAAGGTGGGAAGATGATCAGCTCAGTATTAGACATGTTAAGTTTAATAAAGTGCTGGGACATCCAGGAAGAGATAGCAGAGAGGCAGTTGGAGATATGGGTGAGGAGAGAGGGGGAGAGGTCAGGGGTGGAAAGGTAGATTTGAGTATCATCAGCATAGAGATGATATTGGAGGTCAAAGAAGTTGATGAGTTCATCTAAAGGAGGATGTATATAGGGAGAATAGGAGAGGTCCTAATACAGAACCTTGGAGAACTCCTACTGTTAGTGGAAGTGGGGGGGAGGAGTCATGAGAGGGGACAGAGAAGGAATGATCAGAGAGGTAGGAGGACAGCCAGGAGAGGGCAGTGCCACATAGACCAAGAGAGTGAAGGATTTGCAGGAGGAGAGGGTGGCCTACAGTGTCAAATGGAATAAAGAGGTCAAGGAGAATGAGCAGAGAGTACTGGCCCATGGATTTGTCAGCAAGGAGGTCATTGCATACATTTGTGAGGGCAGTTTCAGTGGAGTGGAGAGAATGGAAGCCAGATTGAAGTGAGTCAAGGAGGGAGTGGGAAAAAAGAAAGTGGTAAGGCGGTTGTAAACAATACACTCAAGGAGTTTGGAAGCAAAAGGGTGGAGAGATAGATAGGTCGGTATTTGGAGAGTATGTTAGGATCAAGGGTAGGTTTTTTAAGAATAGGGGAGACAAGGGCATGTTTGAATGCAGAAGAGACAGTGACAGATGATAGGGAGAGATTGAGGAGGTGGGCAAGATGGGAATTGGCAGAAGGAGACAGGTAACAGAGGAGATGGGAAGGGATAAAGTCAAGAGGGGATTTGGAAGGAGGGGAGGACCGAATGAGGGCTATGACTTCCTCTCCAGAAACAGGGAGAAGGATGTTAGAGTTGGTGAGACAGATGAGGAGGGGTGGTCAGGGAAAGGAGGGGCAGGAGTGCTAAAGGTCTGCTGGGATATGATGCACTCATGTATGGAGTAAATTTTAGATGTAAAATAGGCGGCAAAGTCAAGTGCAGAGAGCGAGGAGGGGAGGCTAGGAGGGGGGAGGACAGTGGAGGGAGTTGAAAGTGGCAAAGAGATGCCGGGGGTTTGAGGACTTGGAGGAGACGAGGTTCTTGAAATATGATTACAAAATAGTAAGTAACGTGAGGTTTACTGTGCGCACAATAGTCTGCTGTTAGTGGATAAAACACCCTGTTATGGTGATCCCCACCACCTGCAACACAATGCAGTTGAAAGGAAAATCAGGTCCACCAGCGCAAGAAAAAAAACCTGTATCACTTAAAGTCTAAGGAAAAAGTCACATACCTTGTATAGTAATGTATCAAAGTTCATCCTGTTCATCAAACGCTATGTGTCAAGATATATCCTTGTGTATTCTCCTTTTCACTGTGTCTGTTCCAGCCTCCCAATATTCTCACAATGGATGGTATGGAGGATAAAACACATGAAGAGAAATATAGTGTAACACCATTTAATGCAGACACACATAAAATACAAATGTACAATAATAACAAGAAAAAACTTGTGGTGTGTAACCACCCAGAGTTCTTTTGAATAAAAGGCTATTACCAGCAGGGCTTTCAGAAGTGTATGGTTCTGTTAAGTGTGAGATGGAAAATCCTTAAGGTGTCCCGGGAACACCATTCTGGATATGCGTTGTCTCTGCCGGACGCAATCCTCAAGACCATTAGGTGAAAGCACCACATCCAAGCCAACGCATTTCGATCCTTGCTAGGATCTTTTTTCAAGGCAAAGTCAATAGATAGGTAAGAGACTTCCTCTTCCCCTTAAATACCGCTGATATCCAATCAGCCTAATCTCTACCTCAATCTAACTATACATACACATATGAGGGTTGTTCAAAAAGTAATGCCTAAATGCTCACAACTCAAATTTTATTATAGATACAGATTTGAAAATTTGCAGTAAAATACTTTGAAGTCTTAGTAACAGAATGACACTACTCAAAAAATTCACCATCTGCCCTCAAACATTTTCTCCACCTCTCAACCCAAGCTGTGAAGCCACTTCGGAAAAATTCCAGTGGTTGGTGTTTGACCCAGGAACGTATTGCGTTTTTAACAACCTCTATATCTTCAAAATGTTGACCCCCGGAGACAGTATTTGAGAGGGCCAAACAGATGAAAGTCAGAAGGGGCCAAATCAGGACTGTATGGTGGAAGTGGCTTTATTGCCCACCCCATTTTGGCAATGACCGCAGATGTTGCCATCGAAGTGTGAGGTCTGGCATTGTTGTGGTGTAAGATGACATTTGACAGTGGAATTGTTGACCTTTTTTGCGGATGGCTTCTTTCAGCTTCTTAAGTGTAATAATGTATCGATCACTGTTGATTGATTGGTTTGGTTCCAAGTAATCGATGAGAATAACACCTAGCCAATCCCAGAAGAATGTGGCCATGACTTTGTTTTCGTATCGCTGTGATTTAAACACTTTTGGCCTAGGTAAACTTGGGTGTTTCCTTTGCTTTGATTGGGCCTTTGTTTCTGGGTCATAAAGGAATACCCAGGTCTCATCTCCTGTAATGACATTTTCCAAAAATGTCTCAGGGTTGGCTTCAAAGTTGGTCAAAAAGGTAATTGCACAATTCCACCCTCTGGGCCTTATGATCCCTGGTTAATTGCTTTGGAACCCATTTAGCACACACTTTACAATATCCCAAATCATTGATTTATGTTTCTATAGTGCCATGGCTACATTCAAGTTCATCGCTGACATCTCTGATGGTCACACGATGGTCTTTCTGAACCATGGCATCGACTTTGTGGCAGTTCTCTGCTGTCACTGCAGTTGATGGTCTGCCACCACGAGGTTTGTCGCACACGGATCATTCTCCCAATTGAAAACGCTTCATCCACCTTCTGACATTGCTATAGTCAATTGTACGCTCACCATAAACTTTTTTCAGTCTTCTGTGGATTTCTGTAGCACTGCAGCCTTCTTTTTCCAGAAATTCAATGACGGCTCTTTGTTTCATCTTGGATTCCATGGTATTTCTTGGACTACCCAAACAAAAATACATATATAGCTATCAGACATATTAAACTACAAACTGACAAAGTTTCAAGTAAATATTGCAGATTATTTCAGAGTTATGAGCATTTAGGCATTACTTTTTGAACAACCCTCGAACATACAGGGCAGGAGAGAGAGAGGATAGGGGAAAGAAGCTAGTCCAGCAGGGAGGAAAAAGCAACAGTGTCAATAGCCTCAATGTTACGCTTAGTAATGTAGTCTTAGGAGGTAGAGTAGGGGAAGAAAAGAGGGATAAATTAAAAGAGAGAAGGTGTTGGTCAGAGAGGGGGAATGGGGAATTGGAGTAATCAGAAATATCACAAAATTGAGTGAAGACCAGGTCAAGTGAGTGCCCACTCACATGGGAGGGTGATGAGGTCCATTGGGAGAGACCAAATGAAGAGGTGAGGGTAAGGAGTTTAGAGGCAGAGGATTCTGTGGGAATGTCAATTGGAATATTAAAATCACCTAGGATGATGAAGGGAAGATCTGAGGGGAGAAAGTGAGGGAGCCAGGAAGCAAAGTTGTCAAGGAATTTGGAGGGAGGGCCAGGGGGACGGTAAATGACAGCTACTTTGAGGTGTACTGGTTGGAAGAGGCATATAGCATGAACCTCAAATGTGTGGAATGTAAGGGATGGTTCAGAGGGTATTAGCTGGTAGGAATAACTGGCTGATAGAAGGACACCAACACCACCACCATGGCGACCCCCAGAACGAGGGGTATGAGAGAAGGTGAGGCCACCAGAGGAGAAAGCAGCAGGAGAAGTGGTATCAGAGAGTGAAATCCAGGTTTCAGTAATGGCTAGGAGATGTAGGGAGTTGGATATGAAAAGGTTATGGGTGGGGACCAGTTTATTACAGACTGACCTGGCATTCCAGAGGGCACAGGATAGAGGGATAGCCTTTGCGGGGAGATGTGAATAAGATTATCAGGGTTGCTGTATCGTGAAGGGGAGATTAATGTGGGGGAACCATATTAATAGCCTAGCAATTTACATATCTTTCAAATTCTTTGCCTATTTAAATATAATATTCTTTTAAGTAAACATATCTCTGCTGCTAGAGAGTACTGTATCATAGTACACGATGCTAACATGGTCTGTGTTTTAATGCACTTCTGTCTCTAAACATTGTCCCTCTATGGCTATGGGAAAAAATACTTACAATACAGTGACCAACTCAGCTTAGTGCTGTCGCAACTCCATGTCAGAGAAGCAATCTATGGCTCCAAAATTATAGTAGGAATGTACAAAGATGCATCGCTTGTGTTGAATTTTAACTATTGTAAATGACCCGTCAAAGCTCAGTCTGATTTCAGAGAATATTATAGGGAGACACAGCTGGCTGAATAATATAAATGTGTTACAGTGTAGATAATATGTAGGAACAAAGGGCAACATTTTGATACCATTGTGGTACACGGTTTACTTCTGCAGCACAGCTGATGAACTGTGGTATTTGAATTATGGGGTTACGATACCATTTATGTGAGATTCCACGGCTATCTCTAGTAGTGGGCAGGATTGTCGTCACACTCTAAAGACCTCATTCAGAGCCAGACGCTATTTGTGCTCGCTCGTTCAGAAAAAAGGGGTGGCTATTCAAATGAACCGTTCGCTCTTTGCGGTCTATTCACGCCTCTAGGTCTGAATGAGTGAACAAAACATGCGGTCGTTTTTTGGAAAACTACGCCCCCTGGCCGCTCGCATCCTACGTCATGTCCGCTATTTATTAGATTAATCGAGTACATCGACCAGCGTATGAACTGCTCGCTATTCTTGTGGTTGGTTTTTCCTACCGCAATCTTGCGAGTAGTTCTGACTATAAAATAACCCAGTGACGTGGTCAATGACGCTGCTGTATTAATTATACACACCCTTAAAATGCCCGTTTTGTCCTTTAAGCACGCCTGCGTTCGGATCTCCACTCCCTGTTTTCAAGCACCTTCCCCCGTTACCACCCACATACGCCTCCTCCTGTCACTCAAAATAGCAGGCATTCGCTATTTAGCGAACAAACGATTTTCGGCCGCACTGACTGGTTCACGCATGCGTATTACGATCCGTACGCATGCGCAGTTGTGCAAACATCGCTCGGAACGAACGAGCGGCCGCTTACGAGCGGCTCTGAATCAGGCCCTAAATCCCCAGCTTAATATGTGTGGAAGCTAAATACCACAATTCTAGTAGTAAGCACTTAAACAGTAATTAATTACAAGAATTGTAACAATTCACTCTTAAATTGGTAAATTCAGCTTACTACACTATTGGCCAACCTTGACTAGATCCACTCCATGAAGCCTGGATTTTATCTTTCATATAGATAATTAGATTAAAGGGGCCTATGCATTACATGACTTTGTGAACAATCCGACCAAAAGCAGGAGGTTTTGATCGTATTGTTCACAAATTCGAGTGATGGATAGTCGGCAAGGACCAGCGATGCGCGTGCACGCTGGTTCCTTGCCATCCCTGACTATCTACTGAAAATGCTCGTCAACCTGATGATGCTCGTCAGGTTCGGCATGTTCAGAGATAGGAGGTCGGACTCCTGCACTGAATGACGTTCAGTGAACGGTGTTCAGTGTGGGCAACGAACCTCGGCGACCTGAAGGTCTGAACGCTAGACGTTCAGTCTTTCAGGTCGCCTAGTGGATAGGCCCCTTAACACTATGAAGATCACTGTATTTTTATAAAATATATTACATCATTACATTTTATATATGGATTAGAAGAACTAATGAGATGAATATACTACAGAACACGTTATGTGTGACAACTGTATTAGAGACAAGTGCTTTTAAATCACTTGAATACTATTTTCACTAATTTCACCTATTTCAAACTTAATATTTGTGCTTAAACGTTTTCGGGGATATAGACGCAAATATAGAATGATAAATGGGCCCCTAAATATTTAATCTGCTTTTTATTTGTAGGAATCAAACAATAGAAGTTATGTTTTAATTATACTTTTTTGGATCACTTGTCACAATTATTTACATTAGTTTGCCAATCAGTCCAGTGAGTGCCCCATACAGGAATACTGTTTCTCTCGATTTTCTACTATGGTGAATCTGTATGGTTTAAAAGTAACATTGGTGATTACATAATTATCTTAGGAACCAAGTTGCTGGAACCACTTTGTCATATTTAGGAAGAGCCAATTTGATATTGATGGTCTCTTTTCCAGCCCTTCTTGTTACAATCCTTATCAATCATGTTAATACATAAAGATGCCCAAACAATCTCGACAATTACTGTGGGGAGGTGGCAGACCAAGAATAGCGATGTTACACCAGCCTAATAACAATGGTGGATTACATTTTTCTAATATAGTCACAATTATGCAGCAATATTGCATTGTATTAGAGATCGAATTCACAACCAGGATCACTATGCCAACACTTCTAGAGAGCGCAACTTCCCTCCTTATTTGGATTAAATATACTTTCTCAACTAAAATGACCAGGAGATTTCAGTCAAAGTGAAAGAGTTATATGAGGTATTTGTATTGTGGTATATGAGGAAAATTTTGTATCTCCTCTGGATTAAGGTGCCTATGTATCAAGCTGATTTTTACATAAAATTATGCAGAAACTGCAGTATCTGCATAATGTTATGTATTGCTCCTATGTACTAATAGCACTAATTTCACAGAAATCTCTGACAAAGTGCTAATTAGCACTTCATATCGCAGTCCCCATTATTGTCAATAGGGATTACAATCTGAATTCTATGTACTAGACTCCAAAAAGCAAAGCTTTTTGGAGATTTTCCCCGGTAGTTTACACTATCCTCAGATGGTGTAAACTACCGTTTGCCTATGGGGGCTCCAGGGGCAGGTGAGAGATCTTTCAATCTCTCCCACGTAGCCCCCGGTCAGTCCCGAAAGCTGACTCTGTGCGCAATGTCATTCCCAGGAGTGCAGGCTATTTTTTTTAAGCCTGCACCCCTAAACCCCAATTCTGCACTTTTTTTCGAAACCTATTCAATGGTGAAAAGTTATCCCTGTTTTTAATCAAAGACTTTTCGAACCTGCGAAAAGTCTTTGAAATTGAATACGTTGTAAAACTAAAACCTGCGATAATGACGTCATAGGTGCGATATTAACGCAAAAACAGAGTTTTCGCTCCCATATTGAATACCCCTGTGAGGGGTATATTTATAGTACTAAAGTGCGGATTTCTAGAAGTGGAGATGTTGCCCATAGCAACCAATCAGATTCTAGCTATTATCTTCTTGGATGTGCTGGCTGAATGTTATGTATAATCTGATTGGATGCTATGGGCAACATCTCCACTTCTAAAATAAAAACTTTAGTAAATATACCGCCTAGGTGTATGTCTTAGGAGACTGCTTGCATTCTCAGAGGCAGTTGAAATGTATCAAATGATAGCTGCTTACCCGGTTAACTTTTTACAGGCTAAACATTATTTGGGTGTTCTCAGAATAATACATTGGTATCCCTTTGGTTTGATTACTCTTCTTACCTTCCCTGCTCAATAGGGCTATTTCTAGTCATTATTATTATTTGAGGGAAAATTATCCCAGTCACTGGTGCACATTGAAGTAACCCAATGGTTGCCATATGAACCATCCCTTATCTGGCAAACATCCTTACAACTTTCAATCGCTCATGCCATCTCCTTAATGCCAGTACCCATATGGAATTATTCCTAAATATCTTCCATATTTGTCACTAAGCAGGAATTTTCAGATGGGACAACTGCCTTCTTCCACATCTTCCAAATGTACTCAAATGGAGGCAACTCTTTTCTACTGTCTCTGGGAGAATCTTATTGTGACCATTTGTGGGATTTGAGTAGTTACAGGGACTAAGGAAAATAAACAAAGGAAATAGAGAGAGAGAGAGAAAAACTCAGGAAGCTATGTTTCCCAGGGTAACGAGATGAGTAATGCAAATTCTGGATGTAGCAGATGAAAATAGTTGCTGGTGGACATCAGATGTTGCTCACTGTTTGGTTAACTTTGCACCCATTTGTGAGTGGGTCTAGCATGAGATGCACCCACTCACAGGAGCATGGCATAGCACCCAGCAGCTGGAACTAAAGTAGTCACTACTGTATTAGGATGGCGGGACAGTCCCATAATAGCTGCATTTCTTGTCAGGCTGTATATAGATGCTAAAATGTAACACACAAATTAAAGTGCTTCTACTTTACTTTGTACATCTCTCATGTAAATAACACAAACAACCTATTTTCTATCATAGAGATAGATGTATGAATGACTTAATTTTTACATAACATCAGGTCATCTTATACACACACATTCCGCAGCACATATCCTAACCCACTGCTCCATGCTCCTTCTTCACTATCTACCCCTCTGTGTCGTCCCTGTCTGTCTGCCCTTCCCCTTTAGAATGTAAGCTCTCACGAGCAGGGCCCTCATCCTCACGTGTTTCTCCTCCCCCTACTTATAGTATCATTTACTCCTAACTCCCCACAACGGCACCTAACACCTGGTTGCTCATGTCCTGCTGCTTGTGTTTTGCAGCTGAGTTTATAACCTTGTCCTTGTCCTGCATTGTTTTGTATTACTATTAACTGTTTTTCTTGTGTGCTCATTTATGTACTGTGTAAGGCGCTGCGGAACCTTTGTGGCGCCATATAAATAAAGGATAATAATAATAATAATAATTTTCCATCATCTAAAAAAGAAATAATTTCATGTGCCCCCAGCAAGTACATACCCACAGACTGGTTAAAGGTTGCTGCAAATCTAGCAACTACAGAGTCATTAAATGTCCTACTTTGATCAAGATTTTAACACAGGTGATAATAGGAACTGTCATTTTGGATATGAGTAAAATGAGTAAAATATACATTGCAGTCAGATGTGGTTTAATCAGAGCTACAAGAAGTTAATACTATTTTCAATTGTGGATACATACCTGGAGATGATACAAAGAAAAAGCGGTAGATCCATATCCAAGGAGGTGAACGAGCCGTATATGACATAACTGTTGCTTAGCTGTGACTTTCGTTCACTGTGGAAGTTAGTCACTTATGAAGGAAATCACTATGTCATCTGCCCCCTGCAACAAGTGTTTAAAGTGCTGCTATGAGCTGGCAGATCCAAGTGTTATGTTTTATTTTTAGATTTCATGTTAAACTGTACATATTGTAGAATCATTTTTACTGTTATTTTGACTATAGAGGTCTGATTTTACATCTTTAAATATGTATACATTATTGTTACATTTTAACAACATTGGTTGTGGTCTACACTTCCACATAAGTAGGGCTTTAAATGACATGTTGCACTATTGGGTAGCAAATGTAAAATGTATGCTCTCATTTTGCAGAGTGATATGGCTTAGGCACAGTATATGTTAAGGGTCACAGTCATCTATTTCTAGTATTTGTGTGTATCATGCAATAGCATTCACTAAATGGGCAATAAGTCAAACTTTTTTGCATTGGAACCACTTTAATTGAAACATTGTGCACCATGGTTGAATACTGCAGCCTAAAGCTGAATTTGCTCTAAATATAGCCATATAAATAAAATGTATAAAAATATATGCTCCCAGTCAGGGCCATTGAGACAGTTGAGAGACCTGAGTACTGAAGAGGGCGTGGTCAGATCAGGGAGGCATGGCCACACCCCCTCAAGAAAAAACAACAACAATGGAAAATACATTTGTCCTTCTCAACAGCTGGTATCGGCCCCTCCAACAGGCTCAGGCCCGAGTAATTAGTACCCGCCCCCTCTCGGCGCCTTTGCTCCCAGTTATTTTTTGGGTGTATGCAAATGGGTATGACTCACAATCACACAGAGCTTTATATCCACACCCATGACACTCCCAGGTGCTCCCATAAGACAGGGCAGTTACCTGTGTGCTTTTAGGTTTCCTCCCTGAAACACCAAATTTCTCTGAAAGCACTATGAGTACAAGTTCCATACGACTCAGAAGAGGACAGGGATATGCACAAAGGCATACATTTGCACAGATTTGTCATTTGCTTCCATAAATGTATGTGATATACAGTGTATGACATCTTTGCAGCAGATAACAGTAACCTTACAAAGAATGAAAAAAATAATATAGTTATACACTTTAAACACTTTGACCCACACATACAGTACATCATGAACAGGTTTATCACCTTTTGCTCTGGCTAGTCTGGTTAATATGGGTTTCAGGTGAGCTATTTAGCTTAAGTCAGGACACATTCATGCCCTGAATGAATGGGTTGGGTACATTTTGTCATCATGTTGACCTTAGAATGTCAACATGGTCGTAATGTCGTCATGCAGCATGTCTACATTACATGCTTGGCCTGTCGACATTCACCATGTGGACAATGATGAAATGTCAATATGAATAGACTGTCGACAAAACAGTGTATGCGGGCGCAGCAAATACTTACTTGGAAGCAGATCTTCGTGGTGTCTTCTGGGTCCGATGGTCAGAGGATGGTACTTTCCAGCTGTCATCCAGCGATCCCAGTGCTGAGTAATGCTAACCCTCTCCTCCCGCAGCCTTACCCTATCCCTCCTGCAGCCTACCCCTTCTGTCCCCCAGCCTAACCCTCCTGTCCCACACCCTAACCCTCCCGTCCCGCAGCCTTACCCTAACCCTGCCCTCACTCAGCCTAACCCTCCGCTCCCTGCAGAATCTCAACATTTCACATGTCAACATTGTGAACATTTGGACATTTCAATAAAGTCAACATCATAACTGTGACTGCATCTCAACTGGATTAGCCATCATCTGTCAGCCCTATATCTTCCTTTGTATCACCTCATGGTTGTCAAAGAAACGTGTAATAAACCTTGGGTTTAGCTTACCTTGTGTGCACTAACACTGTCAGTCTTCATCTCTGGTATTTCCGGATTGATTTCCATTCATGAATCCTGTTGCCTTCAGACTTGCTGCTGCATTACTCCTAGTTTCTCCTGCTGTTCTCCAGTTGCCGACACTTAATGTTCCTGGCTCAATTGATGTTTGATCCTTGTGGTCCCTAGTGGTCTGCTTAGTTCTAGTCTGCCTCTTGAATTATTCCTTTCCCTTCCTGCATTCAAAGGCACGATCATTGCACTGCGGTCATCATTTACAGAGCTGGCATTGTAGGCAGACTAGATGGGCCATGGTTCTTATCTGCCGTCAAATTCTATGTCTCTATATACAATGGACACTGTTGTGCGACTGGGCCAATGTTCAGTGCGACTTAGCCATTGCACTCGTTCAAAATGGACTGTAGATCTCCAAGCGATTCATTTGCAGTATTGTGGGCAGTGGGCCTGATTCAGAGCCGGACGCTATTTGCGAACAGTAGTTCAGAAAAAGGGGCCGGCTATTTAAATTGAGCGCGAATTAAACATGCGCTCGCTATTTTGTAAAGATGCCCCCTGGCCGTTTGCATCATACATCATCTCCGCTATTTATTAGATTAATCGAGTACATCGAAAGGCGTCTGAACTGTGGTAGGTTTTACTTAACGCAATCACTGCGAGCAGTTCAGGCTAAAAGACAACCAAGTGACGTGATCGATGACACTCCCTTACTAATTATGCACTCCCATTAAACACCCATTTTGACAGTTTGGCACGCCTGCGTTCGGATCTCCACTCCCGGTTTTCAAGCACCTTCCCCTGTTACCACCCACAAACGCCTCATTCTGTCACTCAAATTAGCAGGCCCTCGCTGTTTTGCGAGTGCACGATTTCCGACCGCAATGACTGGTTGGCGCATGCGCATTACAACCCATACGCATGCGCAGATGTGCGAACATCGCTCTGAGCGAATGAGCGGCCGCTTACGTGCGGCTCTGAATCAGGCCCAGTGTTTCTTACTGGATTTGCTCTTTATTATTTTGTGTTGTGTTATACATGTATGATCGAACTTTGTGTTTATATATTGTATTATGTTCAGCTTCCTGTTCTACTCTTCAAAGTGATTTCTGCAAGCTGTTTAGACCATTCTCTGGCTTCTTGAAGTCTCCATAGTGCTTACTTGTATATTTTTTAATATATACCTTGGATTATTTTAGGTGGGTGTCAGGCAGTTTAGACTAGGTAGTCATACAGAAGTGTCCTCACTCGTTTTTGCTGCAGTCGCGCCAAACAGCCCCTCTTGGCCCGCCTGGTCCCTTGAAATTCTGCTAGCTCTGTGGATCAGTTTCACGTCTTTTTTTTGCTGAAAATGCATCTAAGTCGCAATGTGTTGTCACTAGGAAACACCAATAGATTGTGCTGGTTATATGTGACACTTGTAAATCTGTGTGCTACTTATTCTCTCAATCAGCAAAGTGCTACGAGCATCGGCCGCATAATTTTTTCAAGTTCTGTTTACAGTCTCAGACGCGCCTAGATATACAAGTGTCGCATATAAAATTAATTAGCACAGTACACTGTTATTAATTTGCATTACCACATTGCATTATTGTGTTTATCCTTCTCGTCAGTAACCTAAAAAGGGATAAGACGACCTGGTAATCAAAGCAACCAAATTCATCACACCTTGCAGTTTGCTCTGGTTAACACCTTTGCAGACTTATGGGGCATACACACTAGATGATAAAAGTGAACGATATGAAAGATAATGATATCATTCAACGATATATCGTTCATAGTGTGTATGCACCAAATGACCAATGATGCATGCTCCCGCGGGTCGTTAACAATGTTTGCTGTCATGGAAACATGCAGGCAAATCTGACGATATCAATACATGTTGGTAGCTGTTCAATCACTTCAGCAAATCACTCAGGTGCATGTAAGGGAGGGGTTATTCTATACAAGAAACAGCAAAAAGTATTCCCCCAGAATTCAGAATGAAATCAGCAATAATATTTGAAAAACTACATGGTGGTAGATAATTCAGAGATCTCAGTTGCATATATTTGCAAAAATATGGCTAAGCCTCCAGGCCACATCACGGCTTCTCTGCTTAATTGAAGTCCCTAATACTTGGTCAAGTCTGGGGTGCAGAACCCCAAAAAAGCCAGAGAAGGCCAGCCACCCCAGGGAAGCACACCAGTGAGAGACTAAAGTGTTAGTTTCTGCTTTATTCTTATTAACACTTACTATATGTTAATAGGTGATACACAGGTGAAAAGGTGTAATTAAAATGCTACGAAAAATAAATAAAATAAAAAAATGCTAAGAGAAAAAAAGATAGGAAGTATTAGTAGAAAAATAATTTGAAAGTGTTACAGTGCTAAATAAAGTGTTACAGTGGTATGCCACCCCACAGCAGCCCGCCCACACCAACCCCGGGGGGCACTGCACCCCAAACTCATCCCCAAAACTAATAACGGTATCCAATTTGGTTCATACAATTGCCCAATATAAGGCCACATGATAATGGCACATATACACAAATATACCTGAATTGAGAGCCAGCTTACCTTGGAGTCAACCCTAAATCCTCCTAATAGCTCTACAAGAACTAGCATGCCCTCCAAACTATGGTCCCATCTATACCTCTCAGAACAGCAATACAGCCATGGCTAAAATATGAGAATGACACCTGAGACATCCTGAGACCATTCATGTGAGGATTTCTTCTCAGCCAAGGGAGTGGGATCATTCACAAATTTGCCAAAGAACAAAGCCATGAATAAAGAACGGTACCAAAACATCCTCCAAGAGTAACTTCTCTCAAACATTCAAGAACAGTTTGGTGATGAACAATGCCTTTTCCAGTATGATGGAGCACCTTGCCATAAGGCAAAAGTGATAACTAAGTGGCTCGGGGAACAAAACATTGAAATTTTGGGATCATGGCCAGGAAACTCGCCAGACCTTAATCCCACTGAGAACTTGTGGTCAATCCTCAAGAGGCGGGTGGACAAACAAAAACCCACAAATTCTGACAAACTAAAAGCATTGATTAGGCAAGAATGGGCGGCCATCAGTCAGTATGTGGCACAGAAGTTGATTGACAGAATGCCAGGGCGAATTGCAGAGGTCTTGCAAAAAAGGGTCAACACTGCAAATATTGACTCTTTGCATAAACTTAGGGGTACTGTCTCCCAGCTACCAGCTTTCTCTGCAGCTTAGTATCTCTTGACTTTGAGCCACCTTTCCCAGGCCTATCACTGATCTTGACTCTCTCCCTTTCTCTTAGGCTGCTGCCTCCTCTACACCTATCCCGGGTCTCCTCATTGTAGGAATTGGATCTACAGATCCAGTTGTCTCCACCCCCTTCCTTGTGGGTCTGCTGAGCACCGTCCCTCTTCCCGGCAGGTTTCTGGGATATACTGTATAGTTCTCCCTTCTGGGCTATCAAAACACATTGGCCCTGATTCAGAGCCGTTCGTTAAAGGCAGTACACTCGTTGCGTTCCGATGTTGAGTAACCGCGCATGCGCCGGTGTTACACTGCACATGTGCGTATGGCAGATTGCGAGTTTTTTTGTCTCGTTCGTCAAATAGCGTACAGGAAGTGACATGTCAAATGTGATTGACAGAACAGGCTGTTTTTGGGCGTGGACGGAGGTGGAGATGGAAAAACGCAGGCGTGGCGAGGCGTTTTTTGGGCGTACATACATTAACAAATGCGAACGTCAAATGTGTTCATACCAACTCATACGTCACTGGATGATCCTCTTTCCCTTCAAAATGCTCGCACAGCTTAGGGGCTGGATAACTCGACCACAGTGGCGATGGCCTTCTCCTCCGTCCCGGCACTCCTCGATGTTGTTTCGATTAATGACGGCTTGTCAGAAACTCAATTAGTGTTGGATTGAAAAACGGCTTGGTCTGTGTTTTGAAAGCAGTTTTTTTGGATAGCACAAAACCGAACGCAGGTGGAAATCATAGCTGCTAATGTCTGGATTACACAATCAATTAGCGTACATTTGTGGGGGTGTATTTTGGCCGCAATGTGTTCGTTTTTGGACTATTGTAACAATAATGTCATCATGTTTAGGTTTGGTCCCTCATTTTGTGTTTGCAAGGTGTTTATTCCTCCTTAGGTAATGTTTTAAACGTTCCTTAACGAGCACTTTTTTTTCAATGTGTCATTTTTTATTTTGAACGTTGTTGGCTTGTGGGCCGGATTAAAAGTAACCCATTTTTGCAAAAATTTTAGAATACAAAGTCGTACATGTGTGGTAAATTTATTGGTATCCCCCCCCAAAAAAAAACACATATTGAACTCCAACATTTTTGGCAGTGTTCCACAATATTTATTAATTGTGCAAACACTAATTTTTGGGTAAACGTAAATGCAAAAATTAAAAACAATTCACAAGAAAGGAGAGGGAAGTTTTGGCCAGAAAGGAATATGAGGCAAGCACAGAAGGAGTGTGGGAAAAGTAGCCAATGGTGTCACCGTTTTTTCGCCCGTTTGGCTGGGGGAGGGAGGGCGCCAGACCGGGTCCGGGATGTCATCGGGCTGGCCTGTCCAGAGGCAGATGTTGTGGCCTCTGGACTAGGCACAGGGCTAGGCACATTTGGAGGATTGGCTGATGTTGTGCCAGAGGTGGAGGATCCTGATGTTCCGGCAGGAAAGGAGGTCGGCTCCACCATGTGCTGGCGAACGAGCTGCTCCAGGGCAGTGGCGATGCGGATGTTGGCCCTGGTATTTTCCGCCAGGGCCTGACCAATGGTCACATTGGCCGCAGCATTTTGCTCCAGGGCCTCAGCCACCCGTACCAGACTGGCGTCCATCCTCTGCAGAATCTCCGTATGGAAATCCGATTTAAAATTGAGTTCTGTGAGGAGGGACACTGCCTGTGAGGGGGATTGCCCTGGACTGGCTTCTGCAGGGTCCTCAGCCGGATGTACTGGTTCCTCCCCTCAGAGCCAGCAGAAATTCTGCGGCCAAGGCTCCCCTCTGGAGCAGACTCATCCGCCTGTGTCTCTGTTGGAAAAATGAGAAAAGACTCACATTAGAATCTACATATTGGCACAATAACATTTCAGAGTTGGTGACATCACAACATTTACCTGGGACAACATGAGGAGCCGCAAAGTCTGGCATGTCCGTATCCATGTTGGACACGCCAAACACCTCCACAGGCTGCACACACCCCTGTGCCAGCTCTTCTAAATCATTAAACTCCAATGACACAGGGGTGGGACCTCCACCTGTCCCCCTTGCATGCCTAGCCCTGTCGGCCATTTTTTGTTTCAGGCGATATTTGAAGTCTTGCCATCTGTGGGTTAAATTGGAAACATTACTTTTAATTTGCTTTGGTTTTTGGTTTTATGGTGGTCAAGTGTTTTCTTACCGCCGTTTGACATCCCGGGCTAGACGGACATAATCACCCACCCTATTGACATCCACGGCTACCTCTTCCCACATTCTCCACTTCTGGCTTGCACTCATATTCCTGTCTGCCTGTGGCAGGATGTCCACACATTTCTGAATCAAAACCTCCATCTCCTTTCTTGTGAATTGTGGCTGCCTTTTCTTTTTGGCAGCTTTGCCCGGAATACTGGGCCCAGCAGCCTCTTCCATGTCATCCTCCTCACCTATTTGGGTAAATTTGCAGAATTCTCAACTTCACAACGTGCACAATATTATGTTTATAATTAATCATTGAGTCAAAATGCATGAAATACTTACCGCCTGACTGTTGTCCATTGTTTCACTGGTCTGTAGCCATGTGTGATGTTCAAACTAGAAATACACCAGAATTGTGTTTTTGTCTCGTGACGTATTTATACATGCATCCTTATTTTGTGGCCGCATCATTGATTGTGCGTTCCTCTGATCCTTCCTTAATTTGTGCGGGAAACGAAACACTATTTATGGCTTGGGGCGTCTCGACTCGAGGTGGCATTTATTGAATGTTGGAGGTTACGTTGGTTGGAGTTGATTGTTGGCTGGTGTCGGAGATTGCGTTTCTTGTGTTTTTTGTTTTTTTTTTGGTTTTTTCTTTGTTTTCCGTTAGTTTTTGTTCCATTTTGAATTTTTTGGTCGTTTCCAGTTTTGGTAAGTTTGTGGAAGTCTAACTTTGGGTCAATTTGTCTCTCATTCTGGTGTCGATTTTTCTAATAAGTTTTTCCCATCATTTCATCTCTCTTAGGTTTTATTTTGGCTCTGCCCCAAAGACATTTTGGTCCGGTTTCTTATATATTATCTCTTGGTAAGTTCATTTGTTAAACTGTTTAGGAAATGTTCTTGTTTGTCTGTACGCAACTTTGGTTGGGCCCCACATGTTACGTTGTTTTTAGCAAATTAGAACTCTGTTTTTTTTTACATTATTTTTGCTGCGTTATTGTGCCTTGTATTTGTGAACTAATTAGCGCATTTTTACTACTTCCTATTGTGCCTTGTATTTGCGAACTAATTAGCGCATTTTTACTACTTCCTATTGTGCCATGTATTTGCGAACTAATTAGCGCATTTTTACTACTTCCTATTGTGCCATGTATTTGCGAACTAATTAGTGCATTTTTACTACTTCCTATTGTGCCTTGTATTTGCAAACTAATTAGCGCTTTGTGAAATGTGTATTCATCCCTTAAAAATGTTTTTTTTTTGCTGGAGCATTGGTTGCCTACATTTGGCCTCAATTTGACGTAGTGTGTGCAACGTCGTTTTGCTCTTTGCCCAAATGTGTGTGTGTCCCCTTTTATGTTTTGTCTTGCTTAAATTTGTGATAATGACATGGCCAGCATAAAATGATGTATATTTGATGATGTAAGCATCAATGGATGGTATTTTCAAGCAAAGTTACATGTATTTTTAATGGGTGGGGTAAAAAGGCTGACATTCCAATGTTGTCATTTCAGGTTGATATTGGTCGGATTGTTCTGGCCCTGCTCCCGGAAGCCGACCAACCTCAATCTCGTCCCAGACGTAGGCATCGTAGGCGTGCAAGGCCCCAGATATTTCGAACACGTGTCACCCTTTATGGAATGCCAGATGATGAGGTTTTAAGACGATACCGTCTTCCTCCCAAAATCATCATAGACACTCTCTCATTAATAGAGAGTGATCTTGAGCGGCAAATTGACAGTCCTACAGCAATTCCACCACTTACGCAATTTATGGCGGTGTTACATTTCTGTGCCTCAGGATCGTTCCAAACAACGGTGGGAATAGTGGCAGGCATCTCACAATCCTCCTTTTCCCGGATCCTGAGGGCAGTGATGGAGGCACTTTTCAAGCACCTCCATCATTTTATTCAAATGCCTTTGGATATGGGTGCCCTTAGTGTGGCCAAGGCCAATTTTTACCAAATAGCTGGCTTCCCACACATCATAGGGGTTGTGGATGGTACTCACATACCACTTCAGCCTCCAGCACGGCTGGAGGCAATATTTAGAAACCGTAAACACTATCACTCCCTCAATGTAATGGTGGTATGTGATGCCTCCCTCCAGATCCTGTCCCTGAATGCAAAATTACCAGGAAGTGCACATGACTCCTTCGTCATCCGGCAATCAGGGATATGGCACAAATTAAACAACCTACAAGCTGGTGATGCGTGGCTTCTGGGTAAGTGGAGACCTTTAGTACATAACAATGTTAAGCTTCATACAGAGTGAGCCTGATGTTGACTTTTCGTTTTCACAGGAGACAGTGGCTACCTTTGCACGCCCTGGCTGCTCACTCCTTATTTGGCTCCCACACCAGGGCCACAAAGTGAGTATAATTCCGCACTTACAGCCACCAGGCAAGTGGTGGAGCACTGTATCGGCCTTTTAAAAGGCCGATTCAGATGCCTCCACCGCTCTGGTGGCGAACTCATGTATTTGCCGGATATGGTTTCGAAAATTGTGGTCCTGTGTGGGATATTTCACAACATCGCCATAAGGAGTGGGGTCACAATGCAGCCAGAGGATGCCTTACCTGAGGATGGCCCCCCCGAGGTTGGTCGGAGGTCAGTATGTGGGGGGGCCATACGCGATGATGTGGTGGCCAGATTTTTTAGGTAATGATTTGAAAAAAAACAGTGTTGATACCTAATGTGGTTGGGTTTGTTTGAGAACATCTTATTTTTGGCTAATTTTTTGCTCCATCTTCTGTTTTTTTACATAATCTTTGGCACTCCAACGATGACTACTTCCTGCTACCCTTACAAAACTTTGTATGTGGATATTTTGGGAATATATTCTGGAACCCTTATTGCAATGCCATATATGTGGAATCCTGTTGGCATGGTCCTTCGTTAACCAGTTCTTGATTTTTTGGATGTGATGTGGTTTTTTTGTTATGTGTTGTATTTGAGATTATCACTGTGTGTTTTGTTTGTGAGTGACCACTTTGAATTTTCAGTTATGTTGATAATAAATGTTTTGAGAGTGAAATGTTGTCCCTTTTTGGGAACGTTACCACCAAGTGTAACCAGGTTCACACACATCACATTTGACTAAGGGGTAATCCAGTACTGACGCCATTTGAGAAAATATGTTTTCTTTATTCAGGGTCCAAACCAACACCAAAAGGAAGCCTGTACAATCCTTTGGCTTCGTAATATTGCCCTAAGCTGCTTGCACACCTACTAGAAACCTGTAAAATGTAGAAATATCTAATTGTGACTACATCAAACAAGGGAAATCAGATTGGTACTGTTAGGTGTTTCTTGTGGCTGTTTGACATAAAAATACAACACACACTCTTATTGTCCAAAATTTGACATCATTGCAGGAACACTCTACTTATGTCAGGGTAAACAATATGTGGTTTTGAAAAAAAGAATGAGCCAGAACGTAACTTCAAAAAAAACAATTTATTTACAGAATGTGCCCAAAATAAAAAACTACTCCCTAAGGAGGACCGACATACGGTCAAGGACCACCAGCACCCCGATGATATTGGAGTGCATCTGGGCCACACAGGTGGATAAATTGGCCCGAAGCCTCTGTTCCTCTGTGGGTGAGAAAAGTGTGGGGATTAATACAACAATAGTGAAACCACATTACAAAATCTTTAAATAAAAAACTCCCCAAAAATCAATTATCAAAAACTGCATTAAAACTCATCAAAATAAAATGGTGTAGGGCAAAAATACAAGGCCTATGTCCAAATTCCGACAGGTGTGCTATGTGTATGTTGAAAACAGCAGTAACAGGTTACGGCAATCGCCCAAAACCAAAAAAATTATGAAAAACAAAAAAAAAACACAAAAGAAAACCATGATTACATACAGTTTGTGACGATAAATAAACACCAAAAAAAACATACCGGAAGACCCAACGCCAGCTACAGAAGGCCCTCCATCGTCCTCCTCGGAGGTGGGTCCATTCCCCAAAGATCGGGGCGGGGTAATGACCGACTCCGGGGAGGGGGTCATTCTAAGAGGGGTGGTTGGAGGAGAGGGGGAATTGGGACGGAGGGGAAGGAGGCCAGAAAAATCTGGCTGAGGGTGTAGGAAGGCTGGGGAGGAGTGGGGAATAGGGCAAGGAGTGGAGTTGGATTGTTGGCTGGGGGTTGGGGAGAGTGGCCGGGCTCGTCGTCTGGCCGGACGCTGATGGCGTAGTCTTCGCTGGGCCCCTTAAAGATGGGAAACAAATTGGGGTTAGTTCCCACAAAAAACCGCGCAAAAAAACAATTTCAAATGCACCCCCAAAAACCACAAACAAACAAAAATGAGGAGAATGAATAAATATGAAATACAGGGAAAACATGGCCATGCAGATATGAGGAGAATGAATAAATATGAAATACAGGGAAAACATGGCCATGCAGATATGAGGAGAATGAATAAATATGAAATAAAGGGGAAAACATGGCCATGCAGATATGAGGAGAATGAATAAATATGAAATACAGGGAAAACATGGCCATGCAGATATGAGGAGAATGAATAAATATGAAATACAGGGAAAACATGGCCATGCAGATATGAGGAGAATGAATAAATATGAAATACAGGGAAAACATGGCCATGCAGATATGAGGAGAATGAATAAATATGAAATACAGGGAAAACATGGCCATGCAGATATGAGGAGAATGAATAAATATGAAATACAGGGAAAACATGGCCATGCAGATATGAGGAGAATGAATAAATATGAAATACAGGGAAAACATGGCCATGCAGATATGAGGAGAATGAATAAATATGAAATACAGGGAAAACATGGCCATGCAGATATGAGGAGAATGAATAAATATGAAATACAGGGAAAACATGGCCATGCAGATATGAGGAGAATGAATAAATATGAAATACAGGGAAAACATGGCCATGCAGATATGAGGAGAATGAATAAATATGAAATACAGGGAAAACATGGCCATGCAGATATGAGGAGAATTAATAAATATGAAATACAGGGAAAACATGGCCATGCAGTTATGAGGAGAATTAATAAATATGAAATACAGGGAAAACATGGCCATGCAGTTAGGGCCACAAAGACAAACATGAAAAGCACAATCCATAAAACTTACTTTCTGCGATCTGCATGCGAAAGCATGCCAGCAAGCGGGGCGTCCGCCGTTGCAGGTCCGACCACCTGCGCTCCAGCTGGCCGATATGGCGGCGTGAGCCGAAGGAGCGCAGGCGGGCCCGAACCTCCGCATATGCGGATCGCTTCTCGCGGTTGGTGATGGGTGGTGGCTGGCTGGTGATCCGCCTATCCATCACCTCCGTAAGCACCAGCAGCTCGCGCCTGGTGAATGCGGAGGCTCTCATGATGGCAATGGAGTTTTTCCTAAAAATAAATTTTGATAAAGTGCCCCAAAATTTTATGATTGGCTAATGTATTTAGGAAATTAACAGGAGCAATTCTATTGGTTAGTGTATGAGTCATGTGTTCGACAGGGCCAGAAATCTGTGGAGACTTATGATAGGCTTGATGCAGGGACATGCGTATGCAAATTTACATAAAGAAATGAACTCCAGGAAATATGCGGGTATAAAAACTAATCTAACAATTATTTAATAGGGGCTAACATGTATTTTGACAATTAGAAGCGAATGTTTAAGCCGTACGTATTCTGCGGGTAAACACAAACACGGACATAAATAAAGTTTATTGCATTGTGTAAAAAAAAAAAAAAAACAATTAAGCTAATTGATATATTGATTGCCATGTTACGATTGAGGGAGGTAGGCAGAATAAACGAGCAGTTAATCGAAATGTGACAGTCCAACTTCCGGGTAGTACTAGTGCGTGCGTTCCCTTCAAACCACTTCGGGGATGTACGCTCGCTATTTGGCACGCTCGTTAGTTAGAGGAGGGGTCGCCTGAGTTTGGGGAGGATGTTTTGATGCGAACGAAAATACGAGCGTGTGCCTGAACTTAAATATTTTTTTTACGTTCGCCCAACATACGAATGGTCACTTGCGTCCGGGTCTGAATGAGGGCCATTGTTCCTCTACACCACCACCACAGAGATTAAAGCTATTAGTAGCCCCCAGAGCTTACATTCATACCGTACAATTTTTTATAGGAGTTAAATAAATATATTTTAATAGTGATCCACATATTATCATCACTATTTAAATCACAAACACTACTATTTTTTCACATGTATATAACTCAGAGGTTCTCAAACTCGGTCCTCAGGACCCCACACAGGTCACATTTTCCAGGTCACCAAGCAGGTGCACAGGTGTATTCATTACTCACTGACAGTTTTAAAAGATCCACAGGTGGAGTAATTATTTCACTTGTGATTCTGTGAGGAGACCTGAAAAATTTGCACTGTTTGGGGTCCTGAGGACCGAGTTTGAGAACCTGTGTGGTATAACTCAAGTTTCCAAAGCATTGCTTTA
The DNA here is from genome assembly GCA_031769625.1 of Taudactylus pleione. Lineage (NCBI taxonomy): Eukaryota > Metazoa > Chordata > Amphibia > Anura > Myobatrachidae > Taudactylus > Taudactylus pleione. The sequence goes on from JAUIMM010000014.1 coordinate 31,840,479, forward strand.
TAGTGAAATTTCTAAGGGCCGTATTCAATTAGCGGTGAAAACCCCAGTTTTTTTCGTCATTGGTGAAAATGGCCGTTTTTGCCAAAAAACTGCGATATTTTCACCAAAAACTGGAGATAAGTTTTCTCCATCCCAGACCAGGCAAAAAAAAAAATGCAAAATCCCTATTTTTGGTTAAATATGTGGGGATTTCTTTCAGAACCCTTTGGACACCCCCCCTAATAATAAATTATCCCAAAAAAAGTTCGTAAGCTGCGCACTTTGGTGAAAAACTACCGCACAATTTTGGGGGAAAAAAAATAAAAACCATTGAAAATTATACAAAGCAATTTTTCTCCCAGGAAATTACTGTTCCACGTAAATTGAGGGTACATTAAAATGGGTGCAAGAATATTTTCGTGTCATAAAAATGCATTTTTAAAAACCGTAAAAAACTGCCTGCTGCGCCCACGTGCGATGTTTAAAACACTTCACACATCCATTCTGCCCTGCAAAAAAATCAGGCCCAATACATTAAAACCATTTTCAACGTTTTTTTTGTTTTACCGAAAATTGCACGGTCATTTTTCGCCAAAGTGCGCAACTTACGATTTTTGGGGGGATAATTTATTATTAGGGGGGGTGTCCAAAGGGTTCTGAAAGAAATCCCCACAATTTTAGCCGAATATAAGGATTTTGCATTTTTTTATTCACCTGATCTGGGATGGAGAAAACTTATCTCCAGTTTTTGGCGAAAATATCGCCCTTTTTTTGTGAAAAACTGCCGTTTTCGCCACTAATTGAATACAGCCCTAAGAGTAGGATAAGCAAAGCTTCTTTCTCATAGCAAATGGACTAGTGTGTGACTAGACAGAAAAAAAGGAATCATATGGTCAGCTTGTGCCATTTTTTCAATACATTGTGAGCCTTCTGTTTTCCATAATGATCAAATATACAGTACTTATTTTTTGGAACTTAAGTCAATTCTTTCCATATTCTTATTGGTAGGCAAGTACAAAGAATACTAAGAATCTGCCATTCGTTGTTCAGTAGATTAAACAGATAAATATGTAATTAAACAGCCCATATACAGATACTGTATGCCAAGCTCTATTGTTCCCAATGGCGTGGAGAGTCGCACTACGCATAGCGTGAGATGCACGTACGTGAGTGGATATGTGCACTGCATATACAACTGCGCCTCCATAGGAATACATGGTGCAAGCGCAGTGCATAGCGTATGCAGGAGCGATGAATCGCATGGCGTGACGCATGCGCACGTTTGTGGCGTGATCAGCCACAATGTAACTGGGCACATCTGTATATCATTGTACAGTAATTGTAAATAATGTACTGTAATTGCAGCAAAGTCTATATTAAATCTACAGTCCTTCTGAATGATTGATGGTGTGTCCACAGAAAATGGATGTGGCCACAAAACGTAATATCCATACGGTACATATATGTAAAAATATATTAACCAATAACAACAGTCAAGTATAAAATATTTACTTTCTCACTGTTTAAACTTTGTAAATAGCCTGACATAAACAAGAGAACCACACTTCAGAAAACAGCCATGACAGTTCAAAAGGGCAATGATATGTCATATACTGTGTAACAATCAAACTTGAATAATAAAACAAGATAAAATATTGAAACAGAATATGCAAAAATATATACAGTACAAGTGCTTGTGTTTACAATGGATTGCTGCACATCAATCCACAATGTTTAGGAATGTCAGTTTTTCCATAATACTGTATAAACCTTCTAACCAGCTACATAAACAGAAATAAGGTGTATAGAAGTGATGGAGAAAGACAGCTGTTTTAGCAGAGAAGGTGATATATTTGTGGAATCATCGCAGATATGTTAGAGACATCTCAGGGTCAAAAAAGAAACATTGTATTACATGAGCCACAGGTGATTCACATGCACACTATAGGCCTGAAACAGAGTCGGCTACATACATTGTATGCTTGAAAATAAACGGTGATCTTCACATGTATTCAGAGTTGGCCGCCCCTATACCGTCACTTCTGAGAGTAGCCATCATCGATTTAACGGCCTGACTCTGATGTTCGGGAATCTCCGCAAGCGCATGACCCGTTCTGCGCATGTGCAGAACAGGTCTGCAATCCCGCTCGCAGACTGGCAGCAGACTGTTAGTGATTGACAGTCTGCTGCTGTTTGAGGGCGGGGAGGGGACGGCAATGCCGGAGGCGTGTCACTGCCGTTGGGGGTAGGGAAGAAGCCAGGATCTCCGTCGGCTGACAGATTTCCTGGCTTCTTCATCTTAACTGGGGTGGCCAGCAGCGTGACCCAATGGGTCACCTTAGCTGGCCTATATCCCGCAAAGTATCTGATGCTGCGTTGTACAACGCAGCTCAGGTACGTAATGCAGCAGGGGGCGTGATGCCTCCTGCTGCATTACCAAATCTGCACAGTCAGAATTGGAAAGATACTTGCGAGCAGCTTTGCAATTCCGTCTGAAGCTGAATCTGGCCCTCGGTGCGTATTTGCACCAGCTCTATCCTTGGTGCAAGAAATCCCTTTAAATTCAGAAGGGAACTCTATATAGTCCGCAATTCCAATTACACGCCCACCAAATGCCCTTGGAACACCTAGGGGTATATTTACTAAAGTGCAGGTTTATAGAAGTGGAGGTGCACTGTTTGAGGTCCTGAGGACTGAGGACCTGATTCAGAGCCGCTCGCTAGATGCGATCGCTCGCATCCAGCGTATGCAAATTTGTCAAAGTGACGCCATGGGAAGCGCTCGCTCACCAAGGCATAAGCACACCCACTATGGCGGTGTGAGCGATCGCTCTGTGTATGCAGACACCCCTAGCGTATGTAGAGATGCCCACTAGCACACGTCATCTTCAGGAAGTGTTTTAAAACATTAGTACATCGAGCACCATCGGATGCGATCACAGCGCTTGTGGTTGCCTTAACCTACCACAAGCACTTTAGTGTAAAAACCAGGCATGTGACGTGTACTGTGACGCTGCCTGTTAATTATGCATGCCTTAAAACCGGCATGGAAACACCCAGGCACGCCTGCGTTCGCACCTCCACTCCCCCGTTATTAGTGTCCTGCCCCTGTTACCACCCACAAATGGCCTCTCCTTTCACTCATTTCACTAGGCTGTCTTTGCTGGGCGAGCGAGCGGGCTGCAATCGCACAGACTAGTTCGCGCACGCGCAGAAGAAGCGTGCGCATACGCATACCATCAGGCAACTTGCGAGTGCACAGCGCTTGCAAGCGGCTCTGAATCAGGTCCACAGTTTTAGAACCTGTGTTCTAGAGGATAATAGCTAGAATTTGATTAGTTGCTATGGGCAACACCTCCACTTCTATAAATCCACACTTTAGTAAATATACTCCTCAGTCTACATGCAAACACACTGTTGCACCCATTAAGCTACAATAGGGCAGCACGGAAGGTGTAATGATTAGCATTACTTCCTCACAGCACCGAGGTCGTTGGTTAGATTCCCACCATGACCCCAACTGTGTGGAGTTTGTATATTCTCCCTGTGCTTGATTGGGTTTCTTCTGGGTACCCTGTATTCTTCCCACATTCCAGAAATAAACTAGTATATTAATTGGCTCCTGATAAAAAATAACCCTAGTGGGTATGTGTGTACATGTGGTAGGGAATATAGATTGTAAGATCCTCTGGGACAGGGACTGAGGTGAAAGGTCAAATATTCTCTGTAAAGTGCTGCGGAATAGGGACCTCATTCAGAGTCGGTCGAAGCGGCCGCACGGTCATACGCGAAAAGGGGCCGTATATGCAAATGATTCCCTCGCAAGTTGCGTCGATAAGTTCGGATCGGTAGTTGGCCGACCAAGGGGAGGAAGCGGTCGGAAGACAAAAAAATACGCCCCCTTCTTGTACACATTGCACGTCATCTCCGGGCATATAAGGATTAATCGAGACCATCGGCAACCATCGAAACTGGTCATAGAGCTTAAGGTTGACCATACCCTCTCTTAAGCTCTACGATCATGTCAGTGTAAAAACCTCCCATATCACATGTGCCATGATGCTACTTTGATAATTATGCACTCCCATAAACCGTATGCACTCCCACAAAACGCCGTCCGCATAATTAGGCACGTCTGCGTTCGGATCTCCACTCATTATAATATGTTAGCATCGCTGCTGTGTCCAAAGATGCAGCAATGCGAACAGCATACATTGCAGAATCAGGCCCAATATTGTTTTCATGCCCCCTGTACACATCTATATTTATTTATCATTATGGTAAGAAGCAATAAATAAATTGCATCAGAGAAGCAAATAATAAAAAAATAAATAAGCCCCATTGCCCTTTATTGTTGCTGAAATCTTTCATTAATGGGTTCACACTGAGAAACATTTATGTTAAATAAATGAATCATTGTGTCTCTTTAATATCAACAATTGTTCCCTGTGCTGAAAACATTTTATTTATACAATTTGTAAAAAAAAAATAATAATCATTTTTATTCCTGCCAGTCTTATCAGCAAACAAATCCAGACACTCATATTACCATTTCTTAAAGAGCAAATGTTATTTTCTGCTGTGCCATGGATTATTTATGAAAAGATTACTGTCTGGCAGGAGACATTTATGCATCACACTCAGATGAATCCAGACCATGGTATATGAGTGGTAATGTCATGGCCCATGTGTTTTATGCAGCATTTTGTACTGAAAATCAAAGTCTAGAGTAAATACAAGATGTGAAATTTATGTAAAGATTATTGTGTTGGAACCCCTATTCATTAATCCATATTTGACATAAATGATTAAATACTAAATGTAATAAACATGAAGCTTTGCGATAAATTATAACATCAACGGTATAATAATAATTATTATTTATTTATTAACAGTTATTTAAGTGCAGTGCTTTAAAGAGAATATTAGGTCATTCATATCATTCCCTGCACCAGTGGAGCATATAATTTATGGGGAATTCAATTAAAGTCGGGTACACACTGAGACGATATCTGCACAATATGTCGTTTCCGGCCGTATCAGAAAGACATATCAGCTGCATCTCTGAATGTGTTCGGCCAATATGCATGCTCCCGCGGTCGCATGCGATATCGACTGTTTGGCCGTGCTGTACGACAGACGATATTGCATGCGGCTCCATTGCAAGTAATGAAGAATGGAATGAGGGATTGTTCCATCGTTCATTACATCATTCTAATGTGTACCTGTGGTACGATATGTCAGCCCGGCGGGCCAACATATCGTACCGGTACACATCGCTCAGTGAGTACCCGGCCTAAGGGCGAATCCCTTAGCCTGGCCGAATCTGCGCTTCAGCTGCTGCACTTTATGGCAGCGGGATCTTGCACAAAAGTGTTTGCTACCCCAAAGTGCAGTACCCCAAAGGGTAGCGATCACTTTTGTGCAAATCAGGCATTCGTGCAGCCGTGTAAAGAGTGCGATACGGCATTTAAACATGGCAGCAACGGCAGTTCACACCCTTTGCTGGCAATTGAATCCCCCCTATGGGTCTGATTCAGAGTTGTATGCAAACCCAATGGTTTGCATACAACTTAGATGTTTGGAGATCTGAACATGAGCAGGATCTGTACTGCGCATATGCAGATCTCCTCATGCAAAGTCGCCTGCAGTGCCTGGACGCCGCAGCCTAATTGATAGGCTGCGGTCATGTAGGGGCAGTGTCAGGCAGTGCCCCAGAAAACAGGGGCATGATGGCCACATTTTCTGGGTGTGCTGAAGCCAGTGACTTTGTCCTTGTAACATCGGCCAACCAAAGTAACCTGAAGTTTACTCACATGACCGATTTTTACACAAATACACAAAGACACCTCCTGCGGCATTAGCATATTACTGCACAGCCACTGCGTACAGCAGCCATGCAAAGTTGTACAACTCTGAATCAGGCCCTATATTTGCTACCATATGAACACACACACACACATATACACTTGGTTTTTTTTCCAGAATGAAATTTTCCTACCAGTATGTTTTTGAAACCAGAGCAGCCGAAGGACACAAACACAGAGAGAACATACAGTTGAGGCCAGTGTTGGACTATGGCATGGCCTACCAGGGGAATACAGTGGTAGGAGCCCACTAAAGGGTGGTGGCGCACCAGTGAAGACTAGTGACCAGCCGCTAGACATGCAGAAGGAAAATCAAGAACTGCAGAGTGATTAACATTTTAGCCAGTGTGAGGTCTCTCGCCGACCCCCTACCATGCTGCTATCTTCACACAACTCATCCTTAACAATCAGGGGGCCTGATTCAGACACGGTCGCAAGCGCTGAGCGCTCGCAACCGGGTCGATGGTGGCCCACAGCGCATGCACACAGACAGAGCCGGCTCAGTCATGCGCATGCGCGAGACCCGGCTAGCGACGGGCAATCCGTCGCTCCGGGTCTCGCACCAATGGGGACGAGCTGTCGATGTTGAGTGACAGCTTGCCCCCTTTGATGGGCGGGCCGGGGCATGGCCAGCCAAACGGAGGCATTCCCATGTGAACGCCTGCCGTTTGGGGGCGGACCCACTGACATCACGAGTGATGTCAGTGGAGAGATTCCGGCTCTGCCACCCCCCCGGCCCGCCTTCCAAACGGGGCGAGCTGTCAATCAACATCGACAGCTCGCCCCCTTTGGATCGAGACCCGCTGCGACCGGTGCTGTCAGTCGTAGCGGGTCTCACGCATGCGCATGACGGCGCCGGCGCTGTTGTGCGCATGCTCTGTGGGGGGCCATCGACCCGGTCCGAGCGCATCGGTGCTAACGACCGGGTCTGAATGACCCCCTTACTGCTTTCAACGAGAGCAAGCTTTGCTGTATCATGACTACACTTTGTGTTTCTAAGTTACAGAAAATGCTGTGTAAACATATAAAGTGTAACTACCGGAAAGAAATAAATCGCTTGTACATGCAAAGGAGTAATGTGTAAATACTGACTTACTTCACATTCCCAATCACACACCACGCAATTTGGGAGCTGCCATGATAAGCTCTCTTAATGTGGAATTGAAAATTGGGAAAAGATGGTTGTGAAAATATTACTACTGAGAACTAATAGCTAATAAGGACAGGTGTTTTTCCAATGTACAACATACTGTACATAAGATGGATTGTTCAGTAGTATGGATTTTCCATGGTATTAGCTTTCATAATCTTTAATAGTTCTATTTATATTTTTTTAAGGAATATTTTTTTATATAATTTAAAAAGGTATATTTTCAGCCTACATAGTTTAAGTTTAATATAATATAAATGTATAACTAAAGGGAGAAATGACAAAATAATTGCACTTTATATTTTAAGTCAACTGAAGCAGCTAGGATTGAAAACAATTGGGGGATGTAGCACATGGAGAGCATACTCATTCTAGAGCAGTGTTTCTAAAAACTCATTCTTCAGGGAGCACTAAAGCTGGCCACAGACTAGACCAACTTTCATCCAACCAGCCAACTAGTTGATTGGTTGGAATGAAAATCAGACAAGTTTGTTAAATGTTTGATCAAAACAATTTGTTCAAACAAGTTTTTAGTCCATTTTCTGGCGTTTGGGAGCAAATTGCTGATTGTCATTTGCTTTCATCACTTACCAGATTTTCATTCCAACCAACTAGTTGGATGTAAGTTGGTCTAGTGTGTGGCCAGCTTAACAGTGTGTGTTTTCCAGGTCTTCTCACAGAATCACAAGTGAAATAATTAGCTTTACCTGTGGATCATTAAAAGATGTCAGCCAGTAATGAATACACTTGTAGACCAACCATGCACTGTTAAGCAGGCCATACACCTACGCGATTTTGGGCCAATTAACCGATTTTCGATGCGCCATACGATGCAACGTGTGAAAATCATGTGGTTTTTTTAGGTAGGATACGATGTGATGCGTGCTCCCGCAGCCGTCAAAATGTATCATGTGATCAGATGTGCAGTCCATCTTATCTGTCGTGTTTGTATGCTGATCGTCCCGTTTATTTCAGCATGCGATGCATCGTGCATCAGAACGTGTGAGCGGCGTCATTTGATTGACAATTTCCTGCCAACGCCCACTGCAAACAGCGAGCGAAAGAGAGCAGCAGCATCAGCCAGAAGGTGAAGATTCTTTCTGTAAACAACAGCAGGTATGTATTGTTTTCTGCCCAGCGATGCCCACTGGCCACTAATGTTTCCCCTGCATTAGCCATGTTTACTATATGCGAATAGTGGGGTTTATTTAGGGGCATGTACACACTGCCACACCTATGTTTGCCTAGCAATGCCCACCTCTGTTTGCCCAGCAATGCACACTGACCACCAACGTTTTCCATGCAGTGGCCATGTTTACTATATGCGAATACTGGCGTTTTTTAAGGGGCCTGTAAACACTGACACACCTATGTTTGGCCAGCAATGCCCACCTCTGTCCCACCTCTATTTGCCCAGCAATGCCCACTGGCCACCAATGTTTTGTATATGCATAGTATATATGCATAGGCATTTATATGTGTATAAAATAATTTACACTTGTGTAAACATTTAAACTTTATTAATAAAAAGTCAACATTAAGGCCCCCGTTATTTGGGGGCCTTTTTAATTATGCAGTTCAATGGCCACCCCCACTGTTGGGGGTGGCCAGAATTATTCCATTTAATTTTAAATGCTTTTTATTTTTTTCAAGCATGTCCCTGGATCTTGAGCCAGAATTTATCACAGGCTTTCTCGACCTGTACAGGCAGCATGAATGTCTTTGGTGCCAAAAATCCAAGATGTACCGCAACATACAGAAAAGGAACCAAGCGTATACTGTGCTGGCAGGATTCAGTAAGCCATACCATGATGATGCCTCCATAAACTGGGTGTGCACCAAAACCTACGCACATCCTTCATAAAAAAGCAAAAGAAGGTGGAGAATTCTAAGAGATCCGGAGCAGGGACTGACAGCGTTTATAGACTGAAGCTGTGGTATTACGACCTCTTCAAATTCAAGGTGCAGCAGGATCGGTACGTCCTTCGGTTCAGCTGATGGTAGAAACCGAGGAGTGCAGCCTGCAGCAGGAGGATATGGGGGAACCCGGAGAGACATTTTTGGTAAGTAGAGACTTAGCAATGTGAAATGTCAGCAATTCTAAATTTTGAATCCCACCAAACAAATCTTTAGATGTACTCCTCCTGCCATGGCACCGCACCATTCCCATTAAAGTAGGCCATATATTCGTCTCTGACCTTTTTGGCCAGAGCACTCCTGGTTTCCATGACCGCGGGGACCTCCATTGAGGGTACTGAGCAACCTCTTCCAGATTTTTTTGGTCTTCCACTGCAGCTGTGAGCAATAACCTTTGCTGGGTGGCTTTCTTGCGCAGGAAGTTGTGCAGTATACAGAAAGCCGTCACCACCCAGTCAATCTTTTCCACCTTCAGATTTATCGGGCTATGCAAAATCCGGAATATGTTGCTCAAAATCCCAAAAGCGTTTTCCACAATATGCCTTGCATGAGATAGGTGGTAATTAAACACTCGCTTCTCATGAGTCAAGGCCCTCATGCTAATGAAGGGCGAATGCATCGTCAGTCACAAACACGTAATTTAGGCAATGTTTGGTAGCCTCTCTGGACTGCAAATGCAAGGTGTTAGTGGTGAGCCGGTCGTAGAATGCCGTGTTCTTCCCTACATCTACGAAGAGGAACTCGTAGTTGGCGTTCACCACCACCATCAGAACAATACTGAAGCACCCCTCGTAGTTGTAGTAGTAGGACCCGCTGTTGGCCAGTGAGGTAATCCTACTATGTTTCTCATCAATAGCTCCCCCGCAGTTAGGGAACTGCCAACAGCTCTCAAACTCGTCTGCAATGGCTATCCACTCTTCTGTGCTTGTAGGAACCTGTGGAAGAATAGAAAACAAAACTAATATATGACATTTGTTTTCATTTTCTCTGTTAACAGATTTCTGACATCCCCAGCCCCCGGGACTTTTCGCAAGTGGGGATGAAAGTGTGGAGACAACAACCCCAACAGTTCCAGTTCCCAAAAAGCAACCCTGGAAAACAAAAATTATCCAGGAGGAAGATGATCCACTATTACGAAAGGCCAGAGAAGCCTTATTAAAGCCCCCTGATGAATATGACCACTTTGCTGCATATGTAAGTGCAGCATTCAATGATCCAAGACCAACAAATCCATTTTGAGAGACTGACCTCAGAACTGATATTCAAAGCTCGGCAGTCTCTACTATCAGCGGACACTAGCATTGTAACCCCGCCAGCAGTTCCTGCCCCCCTACACTCACCACGCCACCACCCACCCACTATTCTTCTCAACAAATACCCACCCTACCATCCTGATCCACCTCCTACTACCAACCTCCTCACCCACCCACCTCCTCCTGCCAACCCAGTTCTCCAAATTCGACGTCAAGTTTTTTTTTTTCAGTTTTACGCAAAAGTGATGAGGAAAATTATTTTGCTCAGTTGTGATGGGGGTCCCCCCTACTGTTTGTATTGTTTGCATAGTTTTGCACAGTACTAAGGAAGTTTCTCACTCCCTGATAAGTATGGTGCTGTATGCAGCATGGTGTTTGTGACACAGACTCAGGCGGCATCTCATCTCAATGGGGCTGGGTCCACTGAGTTTGCACCCCTGAAATCTGGGGCGCACATACCGCACCATACTTATCAGGGATTGGGTAACTTGGTGATACTTTTAGCATTTTAAAATATATATATGTTTATTATATTTAACATTACAATTTATGTTTTATACATTTTATAGGCCATGTTGGCCACAAAAACACACACAATTTTTTTTTTTCTGAGGACCGAGTTTGAGAACTACTGCTCTAGATGTTAATGTTAGAATGAAATATTGGCTAAGACAGTGGTCCTCAAATTCGGCCCTCAGGACCCCACACAGTTCACGTTTTCCAGGTCACCCAGCAGGTGCAAGTGGAGCTAATCATTTCACTTGCGATTCTGTGAGGAGACCTGGAAAACATACACTGTTTGGGTTACTGAGGACCGAGTTTGAGAACCTGTGGGGTAAGAGGTTCCCAAACTTAGTCCTCAAGGCACCCTATCAGTCCAGGTTTTAAAGATATCCATGCTTGAACCCAGGTGACTTAATTAGTTCCTCAGTCAATTTGATTTAACCACCTGTGCACCACCATGGATATCTCTAAAACCTGTACTGTCGGGGTGCCTTGAGGACCACGATTGGGAACCTCTGGGCTAAAGATTACAACTCTAAAGCTGGCCATACACACTACAATTACCGGGCGATCCGCCCGATATCCGGGGATCACCCCAATAATTGTAGCATGTGTGCAGGCGACCGAGGGTTAAATATTGCTCGGTCGGGCATGCAGGATTGTCCAGCTTGCCCGTCCACTGTAATATTTATGAGTATCGCATAGGGCAGTGTATGCCCAGCCGGGGCCAACAGACAGACAATTCCTGCGTTCCTTCCCATGGAAGGAACATGGCAATGTCTCTTCCCCCAGGGGCGGAGCGCAGATGTCGGGCTAATACACTGTGATACACAATCTCACAGTGTATGCCGCGGACATCTGCGGCTGGCAGGCTGCCAGATAAAATGTCTGTTGGTCTGACAGGCATTTTATCTGGCCGTGTATGCCCAGCTTTAGTACCAAGAACAATGATAGTCAATATAATCCTGATAAACTCTACAATTCACATGCAGTATAGTGGTTCTTAGTACATGTTTGCCCATCCACCTTCTGCTTGGTATTTGCACCCCACCCATCTGCCCTTACATGTTTTTAATCAGCACAGGTTCCTACATTGCTGTCTACATATTGGAATGGGTACTATTATAGGTAAGTCCTGGATAAGTTGACAAAATGTGTTAGCATTAGGGACCCATCTTTTATTGGCCAAACATATACTAAGAACCTAATGTATACTCCTTGTTATTTGAAGAGTTTATCAGGATTATTTTAACTATCATTGGGCCTGATTCAAAGCCAGTCGCTATTTGCGCTCGCTCGTCCAGAAAATAGGGGTGGCTATTCAAATGAACCGTTCGCTGTTTGCGGTCTGTTCACGCCTCTAGGTCTGAACGAGCTAACAAAACTTGCGGTCGTTTTTTTGGAAACTATGCCCCCTGGCCGCTCGCATCCTACGTCATGTCCGCTATTTATTAGATTAATCAAGTACATCGACCAGGGTATGAGCTGCTCGCTATTCTTGTGGTTGGTTTTTGCTACCACAATTTTGCGAGCAGTTCTGGCTATAAAATAACCCAGTGACGTGGTCAATGACGCTGCTGTTTTAATTCTGCACACCCATAAAACGCCCGTTTTGACCTTTAAGCACACCTGCGATCGGATCTCCACTCCCCGTTTTCAAGCACCTTCCCCTGTTACCACCCACATACGCCTCATCCTGTCACTCAAATTAGCAGGCATTCGCTATATTGCGAGCACATGAATTTCGGCCGCACTGACTGGTTCGCGCATGCGTATAACGATCCGTACGCATGCGCAGTTGGGCAAACATCGCTCGGAGCGAACGAGCTGCCGCTTATGAGTGGCTCTGAATCAGGCCCATTGTTCTTAGTACTTAGATTGTGCACCTGTATTTTTTGTCCCCTGTTAAGATACTTTCTTGAGAAACTTTGCAGTAAGACTAGTACATTGGTTAAATAAGAGGCGCTAAGAAACCCCAATTTACTCAATCAGCAATGATAATCTTAAGAGAATATAAGTGTTTAGTAAAAAATTAAAACATAAAACAGATTATCAAAAACACATATTATAAAATCAAGTTAAAATAAAAAATATATGAAGCAGAATGAGCCTCCCATAGCAGGTTTAGTTTCCTCAGCGTCTGTTATTTAACATACCTGACATAAGTTTGGAGATGCAGAATGAATGAGAGAGGGACAGGCAATCATAAGCCAATTACAGGTGTGTTAACATTATTGCAACACAATTAGAAGTGGATCCATAAGTATGCATATCTGGTCTGTGTTCAACCCTTTGAGTAAAGGTGGTGGTGGTGATTATGATCATCATCAGTGTTAAAAAAAAAAAAAAAGAAGAATAAAATAGATAATTGTGTGACCTCACCCCATCAAGGGAACCAAGCACAAATATTCATAGATTGGGCTATTTACTGCTAATGCAGGGGAGACGGGCTATTTACTGCTAATGTAGGGGAGACAGGCTATTTACTGCTAATGCAGGGGAGACAGGCTATTTACTGCTAATGCAGGGGAGACAGGCTATTTACTGCTAATGCAGGGGAGACAGGCTATTTACTGCTAATGCAGGGGAGACAGGCTATTTACTGCTAATGCAGGGGAGACGGGCTATTTACTGCTAATGCAGGGGAGACGGGCTATTTACTGCTAATGCAGGGGAGACGGGCTATTTACTGCTAATGCAGGGGAGACGGGCTATTTACTGCTAATGCAGGGGAGACGGGCTATTTACTGCTAATGCAGGGGAGACAGACAGCATGGGAGCCCTGCACAAAATCACCAAACATCACAAGGCTAGAACAGGTTTAACTTGACACACCGGGGGAGATGTATTAACTGTCGAAGCGGCATCAGCGCATGTTATACACCCCTGTCATTATCGGCGCTGCTACAGTATCTACAAGATAGCAACGCCGACAGCCTGAAAATGTTCAGTTTACCTGACGGTTCCACCCTCTGTAGCTGTTGATATCGACAACTACAGCCTGGCGATGCCCTATCCCCACAGCAGGGACAGCGAGATCCCACGCATGCTCAGTGGAGCCGGCCGGGACTGAGACACAGTGCAACAGCACTAGGCTGATGTGTTGTGGGCTCTAGAGGGGATCGCCGGAGGGGAAGTTATTACTCCCCGGATCTGGCTGATGAGATGGTAATATACATCTCATCATTAGTGCTTCCTGCTTTGCCTCGGTAAAGAGGCGAAGCAGGAAGCGTTATAGCAACACGTTAAGTGCCACTATAATACATCTGCCCCACTGTAACAGAGCAACCTGTAGTGTAGGGTCCCCTGTCATAGTGGGACTCCGTCTGTTTTTCACAGGGCTAAATTCCCTCAAGGAATCTAGTCCTTGGGGAAATGGTGATGAAAAAAAACTGATACAGTTTATGAATGAGAATCATTGATACAAAAAATCTCATATGTTCACCACTTTTGCACCACATATTTGACATGTACATTTTGGATGTATTGAACTATAAACAACCCACAATATTGAGAATTATCAGGTGGTCTTTATAAAATGGAGTGAAATAAATGTAAATGATCAGGGCAAGACTGGGAATACAAAATGGCCCTAGCATCTAAAGAACACAGGCCCAGCTGCTGTTGCTCCATGCACAATATTGTTGCATGAAGATGGGGCATTGCTGGTGCAGTGCTTTATAGGTGAAACTGCCTGTAATTCCCAGTTCCCGTCCCCACACTCACTACTGATGCCCACCATTCCCTGCTGCATTTTTCACATTCACTACCCACCAGCTCCAGCACCACTTTCCATTCCCAGTTTAAATCACCACTTTCACTATATGCCATTATCAGCTCATATCCCTACTTTCACTAACTGCTATTCCCAGCTTCAGCAGCCAATTTAACTACCTTCCATTAACAACTGTAGTCACCACTTACCCTACCTGCCACTACAAGCTCATGTCCCCAATTTCACTACCTGCCAGCTAGTCACCACTTTCACTACGGCAGTGTCTAGATGCCCTTCACCTAGAGGACCCCGACATTATCAGTTACTGTCCAACGTCATTTACTATCCACATGGACATAGAGGGGGAATATAAGCCTGTGGTGAGCTAAGCGAGCCAGTCTGCCCGAAGCGTGGCGAGCAAACAAATTTCTTCTTTTGGTGGCCTTTATGGGCATGGAACTGCACTTCCAGCCTCACTCCACATCACTTCCTGGTCCTTAGGATGAAGGGGAAATAAGTTGAACTCTTTCACTACCTCCATTCACAGTTTAAGTCCCCACATTCCCCACCTGCTATTACCAGCTCCATCTGCCACTTTCACTTACTGCCATTAACAACTCATCCCCACTTTCACTACCTGTCATTCATAGCTCAAGTCTCCACTTTCACTACCTGCCATTCACAGTTCCAGTCCCTACTTTCACTACCTGCCATTAGCAGCTCCAGCCACCACTTTCACTACCTGCCATTTCCAGCTCAAGTCCCCTTTTTCACTACCTGCTATTTACAGATAAAGCCTCCATGTTCACTACCTGCTACAGTCCTCACAGATCAGTGTGAATCAATCACTGCAGCAACCACCTGGCCACAAAATATGAGCTGTTGGTGGTACTTGATGAATGGAGTTGAAAACCCCTGGAGTGGAGTGGAGTGTACTGGATGTGGAAAAGACCATGTATATTTTAAAACAGTAGCTCTCAAACTCGTTTCTCAGGACCTCACACAGGGCACATTTTCCAGGTCACCTAGCAGGTGCACAGGTGTATTCATTACCAACACACATTTTAAAGGATCCACAAATGGAGCAAATTATTTTATTTGTGATTCTATAAGGAGACCTGGAAAACATGCACTGTTTGGGGTCCTGAGGACAGAGTTTGAGAACCTGTGTTTTAAAACATGGAATAGATTTAACCCACCTGCTTTGCACTCTACTGTGCACTACAAGGACCTTTAAGAAATATTTTTATAAATAGATTTATTTAAATCTGTTTATGCTTGAACTAAATGTGTGATATTTGAGGGAAACTGGCTAATATGAAATCTATATTAAAAAATAAACATGTATGCTCACTGCTTACTAAAGAGAGGTCCAACAGTTAAAAGGTCCACTTTGTATGTACAGGTTGAGTCTCCGATATCCAAAATGCTTGGGACCAGGGGTATTTTGGATAACGGAATATTCCGTATTTTGGAATATTTGCATATCATAATGAAATATCTTGGGAATGGGACCCAAATATACACACAGAATGCATGTATGTGTTATATACACCTTATACACACAGCCTGCAGGTAATTTTATACAATATTTTCAATAATTTTGTGGCTCAAACAAAGTTTGTGTACATACATGAAATTCATTTATGTTTCATATACACCATATACACACAGCTTGAAGGTAATTTTATACAATACTTGTAATAATTTGTGACTTAGACAAAGTTTGTGTACAATGAACCATCAAAAATCAAAGGTTTCATTATCTGAGTCATGCCAAAATTATTCCGTATTACGGAATATTCCGTATTTTGGAATATTTGGATATGGGAAACTCAACCTGTACTATATTGTAAGGTTTATAGCTGTGTTGGATAAGGTGACAGAGGGGTTGTCTATATACTGTAGCAAATGTGTCATAAAGTGGACATCACAACACTGGTATGTACTTTTCACACAGCTCAAACAGTATGGATTTTATTTTCATTTGAACTTTCAATGAGGTTTTCATATGCTATGCAGCACATATGTTTTTCCCACTGGCCCAACGGTGTACATCTGGATTCAGTTGTCTCTGATGTAGGTGCTGCACAAATAAAGCGACAATAGTCTAATTCAAACTGACAGCATTGCAATGGGTATCAAAACCGGAAAACTGACGAAAGCTGTTGTTCAGACAAGTTGTTTAAATCAAACAGATTTAACAAACTTACCTGAACAACCTTTTTCTTGTTTCTGGCGTTTAGGGGGAAAGTGCTGATTGTCCTTTGCTCCCATAAATTACCAGATTTTCATTTTAACCAACTAACTAGTTGTATGATTGGAGGAAAGTTGGTCTGGTGTATGGCCAGCTTCAGTCTCAGCATAGCTGTATAACGATCATAAATACAGGACAGGGAAAGAGAAGAGTAGAAGGCGAGAGGAGTGTTCCAGTCTGTGAGAAGAAATTGTAACTTATACCCCTCTCACACTTACAGATGTGTACATCTTTGCTGCAGTTGCGTGAACCAGTATGAGCGATCGGGAAGCGTACACTTGCCACGCATAGACTGCCCTGTAAAATTAGTGACAGGAGAGGCTGTTTGTGGGTGGTGACAGGGCAGGCCACTAGAAACGGGGGAGTGGAGGTGCGAACGCAGGCGTGCCTGAGCGTCTTAACGCCGTTTCAGAAGCATGCATAATTAACAGGCAGCGTCATAGTACACGTCACCTGGTTGTATTTCACACAGAAGTGCTCGCAGTGCTTGCGTTAGGGTATTGTCAACCACAAGCGCTGCATTCGCTTCCGATGGTGCTCAATGTACTGATGGTTGCATACACTTCCTGGAGATGATGTGCACAAATGGGCATCTTTAGACTGGCTGGTGGGTGTTTGCAGGGCTGTAACTAGGTTAGTACGACCAGTGCCATGGTACAGGGCACCGCAGGGCAGGGGGCGCTGTTTGCGCCTGTCAATTTTCCTGTTTATTATGATTCTCTATTATGGCTTCCTCTTCTTTTATCCCCAGCATCTCCTGGCCTCCCCCATCTCTTCCATGGCACTTCCCCATGAAGCTGTGGCCCTTTTTCAGGTGCACAATCTTATGTCCCTATTTAAAAAATGGGGGGGACCAATGCTCTCTCTGGCACAGGGCACCAAAAAGTCTAGTTACGACTCTGGGCATCTGTATACACAAAGCGATCGCACGCCAAGACATAGTGGGCGTGCTAATGCCTTGCGATCGCCTGCCTTCCCGAATTTACATACGCATCGAGCAAGCGAGTCTGAATGAGGTCCACAGTTCCAAAACGGAATAGACCCGGGACAGACTCTTTTTCCACTGTGGAACCAATCCGGGTTATTCCCAGATCGGCGCTGTTCACACTGCACACAGGTGCAGTGAAACACTTTTCCAGGTGTTTGGAGATGACATCATCTACAAGCGCCGAGAAACCCGGAAGTCCCCATGCTGTAAATAGGACCCAGGGTGGATGACCCGCATTACCCGTTTACACTGCAGGGTGTCACAAATCATTCCCATGTTAAACCCTGTAAGTTACCAGGGTTGGATTGCCGGGTTACTAAACCCGAGAATCCAACCCTTGCCCCTTTTATACCCAGGCACGGCGACCTCCGCACCATGCCCAGGTGAAGGGGGTGTGATCTAATCACGGGAGGAGGGGCCATGTCTCCTTATGGTAAAAAATAAAAAAAATTGCAGCATCATGAAGGGGTGCTGCACGTTGGGGAGGGGGTGCTGTGAGCCCCTCAGCCCGGTGTATAGTGGTGTATAGCGCAATCAGTGTGATCAATCCCCAAACAAGCATAGGAGACTGTTGTGGCTGCTAACACAGAAATATTTAGGCACTGACCTTCTGAGCAAATATATCTACCCGTTATATATGTACATGTAAATATAGCACTTATTAGATAATCTAAATGGGTAAGAAATTGAATTTGACCACTGCCCCCACACAGTTTGAAATATACTGGATCCCCCCAAAAAATACTAAGAAGAATATAAACAAAGGGTGTTGGAGGCGCTGGTTAAAACTTAAAAAATAGACATGCATTACATATAAAATAGCATAAAACACAAAAAACAATAATCAATTAATTAGAATCCCAGAGATCTAAAAATAAAATACTGATGATGAATTAAGCATACTAACATACTAATTGGCAATTGGGCATAAGAAACATGCCTAGCTCAAGTGATAACATGATTTGCAATACAAGGTTACGATACTATTAGTATCAAGAAAGAACAAGTTGACTTTTCTAACGATATTTCAATTTAGTTGTGGAGGAGAAAAATCTCAATGTTACAATTTAATCATTTGTAGACAGCTTGTCCCTCTGTCTGAAAGCTCACGCAAGCATGGAAAATCCAAATGAGCTTATAAGCGATCCACTGTGTTTATAGACACTTAATAATATTATCCGGTTTTAGTTGTTGAACATTCAAACTTTCAGTATAAATAGATTTGTAAGCAATATACTGTGTTCACAAAAAAAGATGGTTTGACCAGTTTTAGTTGTATCCAGCTTTCAATAGCAGGTGCTGTGGATAATTAGACATAAGTGAAAAGGTTTCAAAGTTTAGCATGCATGCACACAAAAAGAGAGAAAAAAAATATATATATTTTTGTATAGTACAGAATCCAAAATGTTGTTCTCACATAGTGCTCCTTAAAAATATATATTGTCAGGACTATATTCTTATTGATATGGAGTATTGCTCATATTACCAGTCCATCGTACCGCTATATTCCAAAAGCCGATTGCCGGTAACACTCTGATATGAACTAGGTGCTGGAAGAAGCGTTAGTCGGACAGGGAAACCATATAGTCACACGTAAACCCCTATTTCACCGGAGCCTTTCCACAGGTGGGTACTTAGTTCAATGCGTTTCTCTGCCTCTTAGACCCGTCGGCGGCTTTCTCAAGAAGTCCCTTGTTGTGGCTGCTGCTTAGCAGCCGTGAGCAGTGTCTCAGTGCAGCTCAGCACACAGCAGCGTGTGCTGGGTTGCTGTGATGGAAGAGGAAGGGTGGGCAGCGCTGGACTCCAGCAAGCCTGGGCTCGGGTAATTAGTACACGCCTCCCCCTCTCTGCACCCCCTGTTTACACCTAACAGCAACCTGGGTCTACCATTGCAATAACCCAGGTTTTAGCAACTGTGGTATAACAGGGATATATGTGTGAGAGGGGCCGACCCAGGTCGGAGTCCCAGGTCCACGACCCTACTCAGTAGCAGGATTATTCCCGGGTCCGACCCAGGTCGAATAACCCGGGTCGTCACCCATGTGTAAAAGGGGTAGCCCGGCTTCAACCAATGCTTGGTGTCCAGGATCCGAGCCGGGTTGAAGCTGGGATTTTATGTCTGAAAGTGTATTATCGATAGCTGGTCCTGGGAGAAGGACCAGGCAATAACTTGGCAGACTAAGTATTTTTTTAAAAAAAGGTAAGCTGTGCGGGTAGGCAGTATTGGGCAGGGATGTCATGATAGGTGATTGCGATAGCACAGTGACAGGGAGTTGCTCACCCACCCCTCCCACTCCGATGCCTATGGCTAGCGCCCTACACCCATTATGTCACTGCAACAGGTCTGTTTTATACATACAAGCAAATTGATTTTGCATCCTTTCATCAGGATAATTAAAGGACAGGATGTGAAATCATTCTGAAACATTGGTGAAACCTTTTGGATTTTATGAAGATACTGAGCAATTTAAGATTTGGGGGTCTATGTACTAATAATCGTGGAACTGTCGCAATTGTTATCTATCAATATTGCAGGGGATATTTTCAATCAAAATATCCCTGCTACAGTATGTAGAAAAGGAAACTTGCAGGGGCAGTGGTTGCAGTAACCGCTGTCCCTGCACGTTATATCCTCTGCATGTAATTTTCACGTTTGTGAAAGAGTTTGCCTGTGGAAGCTGACACTGCGCAAGGCATAAAGTCAGCTACTGGAGCCGGCCAGAGGCTTCAAAAGAGACATCAAAAGATCTCTCTGCTGCTCCTTAAGCCTCCATAGGCTTAAAGTAGTTTACACTGGAATGGGATTGTATTGCTGGCCGCCTAACCCTAAGCCCCCCTTTCCCTAGCCTAACCCTCCCCATGGGGTGCCTAACCCTAAGTTCCCCCGAGGAGCCCTAAACCTAACCCTCCCCTCGCCCGCGGCTAAGAGGACAGGTGCCCATACTTACCTCATTTGGGCCCACATCGTTCTGTATTCCGGCATCGGGATTATAACAGATGTCTGTATCTTGACGCCTGTCATAAATCCCTAGCCGGCAATCCGGCAGCCAGTCACATAACTACATCCCGTTTAAACTATTTGAAGATGGTGTAAACTACCGGGGCCAAACACTGAAAAGCTTCACTTTTTGGAGTTTGGTACATAGGGGTCAGATCGTACAAAAAATAATGGGGATTGTGATCTCCAGCATTTTGCTGGAGATATCTGTGAAATCTCCTGCATTGTGCCATTAGTACATAGGTACTGTACAATACATACAAAATATGCAGAAACTGCAGTTTCTACATAATTTTATGTAGAAAATGATTCACTAAAAGTTTCAGCTTGTGCCAATAAGCTTATACTTCTCTGCAGCCAGAGAGACAAAGCTTCCAAAAGTGCCCCTCTTCTTGACTATCTATCACTAGGATAGTGGTTCTCAAATTCAGTCCTCAGGACCCCACACAGTTCACATTTTCCAGGTCACCCAGCAGGAGCACAGGTGTACTTATTACTCACTGACACATTGTAAAAGAGGTGGAGCTAATTATTTTACTTGTGATACTGTAAGGAGACCTGGAAAACATGCACTGTTTGGAGTCCTAAGAACCGAGTTTGAGAACCTGTGTCCTAAACTATATAGCTACAATGAAAGTTATTTACTAACATTGCTCAAGGAAACAAATATGCACTAAACCACAGCAGTCAATCAACACAGATGTTGGTTATTATATTAATTATGCTTGTTACAGTGCAGATTTGCACCTTGAAAAATATTAGTATATAACTCTCAGTATCTTACTGTGATACAAGAAACATTTACCATGATAAAAATAATATACAGATTAAACATTATTGGGTAATAACTAAATTACATTTGTAAATGAGACCCACAACCTCTTTACACTTATTTTCTTTTTGAAATAAAGTATTTCCACATTAATATGGCCATTATTATGATTTCAGTGATAGTTTCCTTTTTCAAAATTAATTTAGGCATTTATATATTTTATTCTGTTATTTGTTGCTCATAATAAAAATAAAAATAATGTGATAATGATTAAAAAATGTTTTATATCTAACTAACATTGTTGATGGAACATGGTAATATTGCATGTAGTTGTTTACAATATGGATGTTATCACCTGATGACTATGATAACGTACAAAATAATAATGTTATAAGTACAGTTCTATAAAACACCCAGTTCCCTACCCTGTGAGTATTAGGCTCCCCCCTGCAGGTGTAGGACACTGTAACCGGTGAGGTGCCTGCTGCTAAGCTCATGTGACATACCAGGGGACAGAGCTAGCACCAGCAGCATTTACAGCAGCGACAGCTGAGCTTCACAAGGAGGAGGAGCTCCTTCCTTACCAGACAATACAATCACACACTGTAGCAACACTAAACACTGCATGTATACAGTATACACACCGCTCTGCACCGCATACATGCTACTCTGTGGACATAGGGTATCACCCCATAGCTACCAGCTGCAGCAGCCTCTGCCACCTCGGAGGACAGACAGCCATAGCCCCAGACACCAAGCTGCTGCGAAATTCTGCCTGCATCCCTGTCTTTTCCATCTGATGCTGACAGAAGGTGAGCCGTTATGTTGGTATTAGCAGGTGCCCCTTTACCCTCCATGCCTCCTTTCTCAGTGCTTGGCATTGCTGAATACTTTGTAGCACAACATATGTGTCACCATTCCCTTTGTGCCTATTTGCTTGCTATAAGATGAGGCAGCTCATTGATTTTGGCACACACTGGTCAGTAAGGGATGCTATGTAAGGCTCCATGAGCTAGAAATGTTCAGCCTGGATACCAGGTACTTGGATAAGTGCTGGCTGGCAGCTACAATAGCTGAGCTTCCTCCTCCAGTATCTATGGGTGAACCAGTTTAGTGCTGAAATGCCATTGAAGTTCTGCTGTATTTCATGGGTCAGTTGCTGATGTGTGTTCAATGAATACAATCTAATCATGCTTTCTTGCTGTGCATTTAGTGTTGTGCTGCATGTCCAGACTGCTGCATTGCTACGTTCCATAAATGAGCAATTTACCAGTCTAATCTGCACTAAGGCATTAGATGAGAAAACTATTACATGGTGATTTATGTCTAAGAATAATCTGTATTATAGTTGCAGTTGTGTTGGTGCATTTCTTTTTTTTAACTGTGGGCGGCTAATTCAATGTAGAACAGAAAAAAGCCAGGTGTATGACATCATCTGCCGAGCTTTAGAAAACATGGTGCCATACTGAGAGCAAATATTACTGGAACAAAAAGTAATTTGTGAAATGCTCTGGCCTATGAGATAATAAATACCTTAGTGGCCTCATATTGGAACATGGAAAATCAATCTACATTGTGTTGCTAACTTCAGATTATAAGGTAGCAGCAAAACCCTGCTCTAACATTGCTGTATGACACAAGCAGAGTTTAATTTTAGTTTGATTTTAAATATTCATTTGTGGTTAGGCCGTAAAAAAATAAAAAACTCCAGACTTCAACTATTAAATCAGGAAGGATTGCTCATGTGCTTTCCGGCATTCTAGCTGCAATTCTTTTTATAGCATCCCATGCCTTGTATGCTAAGAGCACATCTATCTGTGAGCAATATAAGCAGGAACAGATGATGTGAACGATAATCACACTCCTCCGTGGAGCTCTGTGGAGCTGTTCAACTTATCAATACTGTACTGTATTATTCATAGTAATAAAAACACATCGGTAGTGATTTATATTTCACATAATTAAAGCCAAAATTATTTTATATCAAGTAGGAAAATGAAAGGAAACAAATATTTTTATTGGAAATCTGTGTAAATTAGGAAAATGTGGAAATTGAGAATCTTGAGGGTCATTCCATGGTAACTCACGTTACAAAGTGACATAGCAAATTATTTGCATGGCTATCAACAGCAAAAGGAATTTATGTGAAATGAATTTTATTTACTGAAAAAATGACAGGTCATGCTTTAAAAAAATTGTATACAGGAATTGCTAATTGTTTGCTACTGTATGTCACTTTGTAACGTGAGTTACCATGGAATGACCCTTGAACAAATACATCTGATTGCATTTTAGGACACAAAAGAGTAGCTAGGGTCATGGGCATAATTACTATAGGTGCAAGAAGTGCAGCTGCTATGGGGCCCAGAGCTTAGGGGGGCCTAGCTTCCTTATCAAAGTTATATACAGTTTTCACTATTGGGTGGTACATAGGGGCCCTTACAAACTTTTGGTATGGGGCCTACAAGTACCTAGTTACACCCCTGGCTAGGGTTGTATACGGGCATGTATACAGAGAGCCATTGTCATGCACACAGTGCTTGTAGCTTTGAGGTACTGCTAAACAGCATGGCTGTACCCCAGATAAGGGAACTCGCCACCAGTGCACCCTACTTGTAACTGCAGTACAGGACCAGCTTGAACTTATGGTGCGTACACACAGTCAGATAAGCTGTCAGATTTGTATGATAACAATCCTATCGTTCAAATTTGACAGCTTCTGGTCCCTGCAAACAATGGTTGATGTGCGACCACTTATGGTCATTATCGACCATTGTTGGTAGTCCGTGCAAGTAGGCATACCTGGTCAATATCGACCAGGTGAGCCTGTTTACTATAGGGACCCGCGATCGTTAATCGTGGGTTGTTATAGTTGTAACGGGCTTGCAGCATGTGTTGGATGTTCGATAACGATCATCCAACACATGCAGGTTGATCAGATAATGATCGTTATCATTATCTGATCATCCCCCCGTCGTACCATGTGTACGCACCATTAGGCTGTATTACAGGTTCTCAAACTCAGAGCCGTAACTAGACTTTTTGGTGCCCTGTGCCAGAAAGAGCATTGGCGCCAACCTCAATTTTCAAAGGGACATAATGCACCCAAGAAAGGGCAATGGCTTCATGGGGAAGGGCCAGGGAAGAGATAGGAGAGGCCAGGAGATGCTGGGGATGAAATATGAGAAAGCTACAAGAATGATAATAAGCAGAAATTTGACAGGCCCAAACAGTGCCCCCTGACCTGTGGTGCCCTGTGCGATGGCACCAGCCACAGTGCCCTAGCTACGGCCCGGCTCAAACTCGGTCCGCAGAACCCGAAACAGTGCATGTTTCCCAGGTCTCCTCACAGAATCACAAGTGAAATAATTAGCTCCACCTCTGGATTTTTTTAAATTTGTCAGTGAGTAATGACTACACATGTGTACCTGCTAGGAGTCCTGGAAAATGTGAACTGTGTGGGGTCCTGTGGACCGAGTTTGAGAACCACTGGCCTGTATGAATATATTTTATCCTTGTTCTGTCCAATGAGAACTTCCTCTATAGCACAGGTTCTCAAACTCGGCCCTCAGGACCCCAAACAGTGCAAGTTTTGCAGATCTCACAGAATCATAAGTGAAATAATTAGCTCCACCTGTGGATCTCTTAAAATGTGTCAGTGAGTACTGAATACAGCTGTGCATCTGCTAGGTGACCTGGAAAATGTGACCTGTGTGGGGTCCTGAGGACCGAGTTTGAGAACCACCCACTGCTCAGTGGTTCTCAAACTCGGTCCTCAGGACCCCACACAGGTCACATTTTCCAGGTTACCCAGCAGGAGCACAGGTGTACTCATTACTCACTGACACATTTTTAAATATCCACAGGTGGAGCTAATTATTTCACTTGTGATTCTGTGAGGAGACCTGGAAAACATGCACTGTTTGGGGTCCTGAGGACCGAGTTTGAGAACCTGTGCTCTATAGCAGTGATTCCCAACCTAAAGCTGGCCACACACTAGACCAACTTTCATCCAACCAGCCAACTAGTTGATTGGTCGGAATTAAAATCTGGTCAGGTATGAAAGCAAATGACAATCTGCAATTTGCTCCCAAATGCCAGAAAATAGACAAACACTGTTGTTTGAACAAATTGTTTAGATCAAACATTTAACAAACTTGTCTGAACGACCATTTTCACCTGTGTTCTGGCATTTAGGAGCAAATTGCTGATCATCATTTACTCCCATACATTACCAGATTTTCATTCCAACCAATCAACTAGTTGGCTGGTTGGACAGATAATCTTTAGATGTGTGGCCAGCTTAAAGCTGGCCACACATCTAAAGATTATCTGTCCAACCAGCCAACTAGTAGATTGGTTGGAATGAAAATCTGGTAAGGAAAACAATCAGCAGCTTGCTCCCAGACCCTGAAAAATGGAACAAAACTGTTTTATGAACAAATAGTTTAGATCAAACATTTAACAAACTTGTCTGACCGACCATTTTCATCTGTTTTCTGGCATTTAGGAGTAAATTTCTGATAATCATTTACTCCCATTCCTTACCAGATTTTCATTCCAACCAATTAACAAGTTGGCTGGTTGGATGTAAGTTGTTCTAGTGTGTGGCCAGCTTTAGTCTTCAAGGCACACTAACAGGCTACCCTCCAACATGACCCGTTCCATCTGGTACAAAATGCTCTGCTCCTGGACTTCCTACCTAATTAATAATTGCAGTCACCTGTGGCCACACATCTAAAGATTATCTGTCCAACCAGCCAACTAGTTGATTGGTTGGAATGAAAATCTGGTAACGTATGGGAGTAAATGATGATCAGCATTTTGCTCCTAAATGTCAGAAAACAGATGAAAATGGTCGTTAGACAAGTTTGTTAAATGTTTGATCTAAACAATTTTTTCAAACAACAGTTTTTGTCCATTTTCTGGCGTTTGGGAGTAAATTGCTGATTATCATTTGCTTTCTTGCCAGAAAACAGATGCCATAATGTCAGAAAACAGATGAAAATGGTAGTTCGGACAAGTTTGTTAAATGTTTGATCTAAACAATTTGTTCAAACAGTTTTTGTCCATTTTCCGGCGTTTGGGAGCAAATACTGATTGTCATTTGCTTTCATACCTTACCAGATTTTCATTCCAACCAATCAACTAGTTGGCTGGTTGGACAGATAATCTTTAGATGTGTGGCTCGTTTAACAGTCCTGGTTATAGTAATATCCATGATCGAGCACAGGTGGTTAAATCAAAATAACTGAGGTACTAATTAAGTCACCTGTGCTCAAGTATGGCTATCCTTAAAACCTGGACTGTTAGTGTGCCTTGAGGACCGTGGTTGGGAACCATGATCTTTATGGCAATGTGTGCATGTGCTGCACTCAAAATGCCTTGGAACTCAGAGCAGTGGACCATGGATTCATGAAAAGCATGTCATTGGAGAAAAGTAATTTCATAACCTTTAATAAGTGTGACAGTATAAGATTAGTTATTATATGGATATAATAACTCACACATGAAGAAGTATGATCCTGGATAAAGGAATTGAGGCAGATCAAGCACTGTATACAGTACTTGGACATTGCTTTTTCAAAATTGAGTAGACATTAAAACATATGTAATGCATTATCACTCAACTTTGGCCAAAGTTTGTGAAGATAAACTAAAACAGCATAAAATACTAACTTATACTTATCTTTTAGAGCCATATTCAATTAGAGGCGAAGTTTTCGCCTGTCCGACTGTTTGCTTCATTCGCCTGTTTCAGAGGCGAATTTATTCCGTGCTTGTCCCCGCTTTTCACCTAATTCAGTTGCAAAACAGGCGAAAACGGAAATAGGCGAATGCGGAACAGGCGAAAAGTACTGAAGGAATTGGGGAAATCAGTCTGTACCCCAGAAAAAGATGCACTAACACAGGGAATCAATATAGATGTGTACTAATAGCCCTAATAAGACTATTTTGGGTACTTAAGTTGTGTAAATTGCTTGCTATTAGCGTCTTTGTAAAAGTGGTGAAGAATGGCATAAAGCTGTATTTTTGGGTGAAAATAAGTGTTCCTTTCAAATTTGGGGTGCTTGAAAATGGGTGCTAGCATGTTTATATATCTCTAAAGTTAACTTTTTAAAAAAACATGAAAAATCCACCTACTGAATGCACCTGCATTCCCAAAAACACCTCACCCATACTTGGGGACCCCCAAAAAGTCTATTTCGCTACTTTTATGTTTATCCCCCCACTTTTTAAATTTTCACCCCAAAAATGACATGTCTTTTTTGGGGTGTTCTTAGGTTTTTGTTTCTGTTTTTTTTGCAGATTTGTCCTTTGGGGGGCTGTTCCAAGGGGTCTGAGTTGTTTCCCCACATTTGCACCCCAAAATAAAGATTTTGCACTTCTTTTCACCAGCTATTGATTGGAGAATCATTTTTGGAGAATTGTTTCCACTTAGGCAAAATTGTCCTGGAATTGAATTTGGCGAATTTTTTTTTAGGCAAATTTTTCACAAAAAAACAGGCGAATATGGCTTTTCTCCTCTAATTGAATTCCCCTCATAGTGCTGCATTGCCCCAATACTTAATTATTCTAATCCAGTGGTCCAATGCCTTCTGTTCTATTAAGATAGGTTATTTCCAAACGTACAGTGCTGTTGTCATTGCATATCCTCTGTGAGTTTCTAGACATCTGCTAGGATAGGGGACGGTGTAGTAGTAAAGATAACTGCGTTGGAGCTGGTGTAGTTACCTGCCAAATGGGTAATTCTGCATGGAGGTTTACTTTTGTATTCTCTGTTAGCTTAATGCACAGGTACTCAATTCGGTACTCGGGACCCCAAACAGTGCATGTTTTCCAGGTCTCCTCACAGAATCATGGATGAAATTATTAGCTCCACCTGTGGATTTTTTCAAATGGGTCAGTGAGTAATGAGTACACCTGTGCACCTGCTGGGGGACCTGGAAAAGGTGAACTTTGTGGGGTCCTGAGGACCGAGTTTGAGAACCACTGGCTTAATGAACCCCACCCAAATCTTATTATTCAAACAACAAAAACATGCTGGTTACAAATAAACCAATCACAGGGTTCTATGAATCCCAAGTGTAATTGTATAGAACCCTCATTAATAAGAGATATAGGTAAGAAAACAAGACCTATTCATACCAAACACTAATATAATAACCTACATACAGTGAGCATGAATCGGAGTTGCACACTAAACAGCTGCAGCAAGTGCCATCAGCAGCGGTAGACGTGGCAGACAGATTTACTACCTTATGCTAATGCCAGTATCCATATGGCTTCATGCGTATAGTCACACTGCCCTCTGTTTTTATGTCCGAGGCTGTTACCATCATCACTAGTATCGGCAGTTACACCTACCCTCTGCTAGGTGCAATAGATCCATCTGAAACAGGTGTCCCTTCATCATACACATGCCTCATAATAGCATGGATCTCTGGCTATAGGAACACAACACTCCCATCCATCGAAACAGATGTCTTGTGTGAGTTTGCAAGGTAGCCACACAGTTGACACCCAGAAACGCCCATTTCATGGACAGAGAGAACCGGAAACGCACATAGCACATGCATGTGTATGTATGTATGTAGTGGCGCATGTGCAGTTTACTGAAGATCACTAGATGCATCTGCTTTTGAACTTGCTTGTTACTCAGAATCGGCCCAATGTATCTATGATGTATACACTCAGGACCTGATTCAGCACAGATCGCAATTCTGCAATCACAATCACTCGCTCACTGCAAAAATATGCAAATGAAGTGATCGCAGTGCAATCGCAGCACTATTCCAAGACACCCAACACTGTATAAGCCACCCACTTCCCATTACATACATCCGCAAGTCAGCGTAAACATCGGTAACATCGGACCCACATGCACAGTTGTGGTTGAGCCGACCCTGACTCACAAACTGCAAAACTTCCTGTCGCCATCTAGACCACTGGCTGCGTATGCCATCACTGGGGCTTAATTATGCATGCCCCTGTAACAGCATTCAAAATGCACAGGCATGCCGGCAGTCTGACCTCAGACTTTTCACCTCTAATTGAATATAGACCAATGTCTGAATGTGCCCAAAGCATCTAATCAACCATCTTTCTGGTGCACATTAGATAATGGAGGTGTCTGTTTGCTATGGGTTACTGCACATTTACAGTTGTATTTAATAAATAATCTCCAATGCTTGTATCTAGCTGGTAGTAACTAGTGGATACATTCTGCTGTGTCAAAATATTACTGTGACACAATGTATCTTTTTTTGTATCTGTTTTACTTTAATGTTGGTCTAAGTACTTTGGGACTTGGGTTGAGGAGTAGCTGCAGAAACAGGTATTTTGTTTTTCACTCTTGGTTTCTCCTAGTGATGAGACTTGTATATCACTGTTCTCTTCCAATGTATATTGGTGCTGGTTCAGCAGAACACATGACTGCGCTGCTGATCGCAGATTCCCGATGGTAGGGAATCTGCGCATGTGCTGTACCCATGCAGTGCATGCAGTTCGCAGCAGATTGACAATGATTGACAGTCTGCTGCCATTTCTGGGTGGTGAGGGGGTATCGACGGCCTCAGTTTCCAAAAACGAAGGTGCGTCACCACTGTTAGGGGGAGGAAAGACGGAGATTTCCGGGCCTCTTTTCCTGAACTGCGATGTCCGCATGACCCCATGGTCACTCCGCTGGCCGAGGATCACGCAGATGATCCTAACCTGCGTCCATGGATGTAGCTCAGATCATTAATGCATGCAGGAGGCATGATGACTCCTGCTGCATTAACATTAATAGCAAGGACGGAATTGCAAAGCTGCTTGTGTGTGTCTTTGCAATACTGTCCTGTTCTGAATGAGGCACACTGTAGGAAGCAGTAGTGCTCTTTTGGCACCTTCTTTTTTTGTTTTGGTGTTAGGCCTGGTTCCTGTTCTTGATATTGGTGCCATTGCCCACAAATAATCTAATTTTCCTTTTAGAGAGATGGAGGTAAAGATGTAACATCTTCCCAAGACAAATGTACACCACATCAAGGTCTCTTTATTGGCTTTTTTTCTCATGCCATTTCCTACATCCTTCCATTACTCACAATATCGATCAAATAAATCCATCTCTTTGTTTAAGAACATGAAGTTTAGCTATCAATATAGACAAACCAAAATGAATTGAGGAGATATAGACCTATGGGAGCTAAACTATGCACACACCCTTCCCATTGGTGTTGGTGTCCCATTTTCAAAAAAGGAACATACCCCTATATTATTTTACTACACTTTCTTACAGAATTTACTAATAGCTTTGTTTGGTAACTTTAGTAACCTGTGGGTCCATGTTTGAACTTGAACCTTAGGAATGTTAGGGACCTACCTGATGAGGTCACCTTGATGCGGTTGGCATGCATTTTTGCCCAAACGTGCTAAGAACCTTATTTGTACATCATGTTGAATTGAAAATAATATTATACTGGTTCTGATTGGCAGTTTTCTTATGGCCTGATTCAGCAGTATACGCAATGGCGATTACGGATGCAGATCGAGTGATTGTTTGTCAACGCTCATGTGTACACTACACATACACAGCGATATGCACAGAGTGACAGGAGTGGTGGTGACAGGGGAGTTTGAGGGTGGTGACAGGGGCGTGGTCAGATAAATGCAGGTGTGCCTGTCCATTGAACACTGTTTCAGGGGCGTGCATAAATTAGCCACTGTGATTGCATACTCAGCATAAGAGCTCTCTGCATGCGAGGAGACTTGCAGTGTCTGTAGCTGGTCAGACCTGCTGCAAATACTGCATGAGTGACTGATGTGCGTCAATGGTACAGATGTTTACGCAGAAGATAGACATTGGATGAATATGAGAAGGCAGCAGTGGGTGTCTTTATGCTGGCTGAGCATTGACAGGCATTAACATATTTCGCATCTGCGTTCCGTGTAAAACCGCAGCTGAAATTGCAGTAGCATCCACTGCTGAATCAGGCCCTCAGTGTATTTCTCTTTTTTTCTGTGGAAATAAGGCAAAATGTTGGAAAGTTTGAGGTAAATTGATACTTGGATTTGGTACTGGAAAGATCATTTGCTGTTTTGCAGCATTAAATTGTTTTTTTGCTGTTATACACTTCATCAGCTTAGATTTCAATGGCCACAATGTCTAGCGTATCCTAACTGAATTATATAACTGTATTTCGCCACTTATTAAAAATGAGCATGGATTTTTTATACTGGCAATCTCATATGAACCGCTACAGCTGCTGCCCTTTCCATAGCAGAAGTGCAACTCATTTTAACAAGGAAAACATTTATTAAAGAGGTCAAAATACAAACTGCAGGGTCAGTGTCAGTCTTCCATACTGCAGTTATCTACCCCCCTTCCACCCCCACTGCTTTCCACACTGGCAACTAGAGGGCCAATTCAAATACTCATTAGCTGCCTCTGGAAAAGCTTACGGCAACTTCACGGGATGTTTCTTTGGAGCTGATTTCTGCATTAAACCTGACGATGTTGCATGCGCCCGCAGGAGCACACTGCACCTTATGCATGATATGTTGTTACGAATTGGCCAAATCGTCCAAATCATAATAACATCATTCCAGTGTGTACCCGCCATTAGCATGTGCATGTAGATGGTCTATTTTATGGGCATGTTATGGGAGTGTAGCAGGTGTGTCAGAGAAAGTGACTGCATACACAGAGGCTCAACCGTTCACATAGGAGGCCATACTCAGACAGAGAAACTGCACCTGTCCTAGGTCTGAAGCAAGTTTTGATGGATGCTGACAGTGGACGTCTCAGTCCTTGCACATTCGTACATATGGATGTACACCAGGAAAGAAATATGTAGTGGTATTGCATAATATTGCAGATGGTCGCTAACCAACAGGTGCAGCCGCATCTCCATCCACCTCTGAATCAGCCCCAAAATTAGGAAATAATTATATTATTGTAAGATAGGCTGAATTAAAGCACTGGCATCACTAGGGGGTGCGGTGGGGGTGTGGGCTGCACCAGGTGACACCATCCAAGGGGGTGACACCAAAACAGCAGAGCTTATCTGTTATTTTGGTGTCACCCCATCGGATGGTGTCACCAAGCAGCCACACTGCATTGAGAGGCTGGGCGCTGCCCAACAGCTGCAGCTGCGCTGAGTGAGCCGGGCTTACTCAGCGGATGCAGCAGCTACTGGGCAGCCCCCAGCCTCTCCCCCACCTCTAAGCCCATTGAGTAACGAGAACGGGGGGGCATGACATGACGTCATGCCCCTAAGAGTGACACACGAGTGGTTGCTGCTTTGTGACACTAGGCCACGTCCCCTTGCAAGCAGGCTGCACCAGATGTTACCAAGGTTAAATAAAGTCATCTACCAAAACACATGTAAAAATCTCCATAAATTATTATTACAGATGTGTCATCATACACCTACACCTCTTTGCATCACATGTCACTAGACACATGGTGCGACTTAGATGCTCTGCTACATGTAACGATTCCTGGACTTTCGTACTTATTTCGGAATTTAGCACCTGTGTTGCATTATAGCTACATGCAAAGTCGCTTATAGTCTCCTAGGCACTTAGCATTTGTGTTGCAATGGATTTGGTATAAAGTTACAAATTAAGCACTCTGTCCTCGGTTTTTGATCTTTTGCCTATTTACCCTGTTTAGCTTCTGACTTTTACACTGCTGCTTGCCATGCCAGAAACAGTGTGCAGGGGGGTTGGGTACGGGATGCCAGCAGTCAGAATACCGACAGCAGCATCCCGACAGTCAGAATCCTGACACAAGAGCGTAAGTATACCAAACTTGCCTACTTTTGAAAAAGCATTTCAGGGAGATTGTGGGAAAAAAACACCTATGAGCACAGCGTTAAAATGGACGTATACTGTTCCGTCTGGGAGACGTGTCTTAAAGTTGACTTACATCCGAACGGAGACAAACCCCAAAGCTCACTAAGATCTTCTTGTTGATGAAAACATACTGATTCTTCATTGTGTCTTATAATCAATCAGGGAAATGGCACAGATGATCCTATTTGAATGTATATCTTTTTTTTTCCAAGTATATAACAGTTACATAATTGGTGTAAGGTGCAAACCGGGAGATTGCTAGACTCTTCAGGGAGTCACGGAGATTGCTACTATTTCAGGGAGTCTCCCTTACATTCAGGAAGAGTTGGCAAGTATGAAGTATACTAACCCTAATCCCTAACCCTTCCGACACCAGTATTTTGAGCGCTGGGATGCTAACTACATCCCAAGCAAGGTACTCACGCAATGTTTTTTTGTTGCATTAGTGATGTGACTAGGACGTACATTCGGTACAAAACTGTGTGGCATTTCACAGCTTAGTCACAAAGTGTTTGATGTGTTTGGGGATAGGTGTATGTGTGGACACCTCTGTATCAGCAGATATTGGTCCAACAAAGTGATGAACTAACACTTACTGCTTCAGGACAATATAGTTGAGTCACCTTTATGCATACATGTCTACTCTCCCGGAAGTCGCGGGAGGCTCATGATTTTTCTGGTAACCCCCCGCACCACTGGTAGAGTAGGCATTTCTCCCGCATTCTGCCCATTTCCAAGTGAAGTGGGCAGAATGGCGAGAATTTCCACAGCGATCGCTGGTCCCCGTGTAGGGGGCGGGGCTTAATGATGCGATTCTTCAAGAATTTCGTCATTTATCCCCGACCCTATTTAAATTTGTGCCAATGTAACGCGATGGGGACAAGGCTTAATGACGCGAACCATCAGGCCCCGCTCCCGTCGCAACCCACCTGCTTCTCCTCCCCGGGGAGGAGAAAAAAAAAGTAGGCAAGTATGGCTTTATGGCAAATGGCAGGGAAAATGATTTGCAGCGATAAACATTCTTGGGTAAATGTAATAGGGTCCGAGTTATTTTGCGAGTTTGCAGTTGCCAAGTCTTGCTGGTTTGCTGCTGTCAGAAGGTCTGAAAAACTTGCTAATCAAATTGCGAGTTTCATTACATACGGTGTGTGGCCTTTGAAACCAATGTAGGCATTGGTCTGGAAAACTCGTCCGAATTTGACCTCATTCACCCTATATATAAAGATCACTTCTGCATTTCTTTTTTCTGATAGTTTTTGGGAAGAAAACGTGTAGGAGAGTGTAGTTGAGGAGCAGATTAGCATTTGGAGTGTGGTGAGTGTGATATTGATTTCTGAGTGTGTCGTCATTGGGCCCTTGTTTGTCTTGGTTCTTATATTTATTTTGCTAAACTTTTTGTCCTTGTCTAATATCTGTCTGATGTGTTGTCCTGTGTTATTTGTCAGTGTGAGCTGTTACTTGCCAACTCTCCCTGATTGTCAGAGAGACTCCCTGAAATAGTAGCAATCTCCCTGACTCCCCGAAGAGTCTAGTAATCTCCCTGATTGCACATTACCCCCATTATGAAGCTGTCATATAAAAAACAGATATATATTCCAATGGGATCATTAGTATAATTTCCTTCCATTGGTTACAAAGCACAATGGCTACATGCATTTCTGAAAAGTATCAGTGTGTTTTCATCAACAAGTGGATATTACTAACTGTTTTAGGACTCATTTACATTTGGATTTAAATCAATTTTATGACACACCTCTCAGATGTAGCAGTACACCCACAGTAACGTGCGCTCATAGGTATTGCTTTCACAGTCTCCCAGAAATGCTTTTTCAAAAGTAGGCAAGTATGTGTTTAAGTGGTGTGTGCTAGTGAGTGTTAGTGCTGTCTTTATTTTATAAGTGTTCAGTGCTTGTGTGTTCTTTGTGTGGTGCAGGTTGGCATGTAGGAAGAGGTTTGGGGGTCAGGTCAGCAGTGAGGAGAAGATTGTAGGGGGTTCTCCTGCTTTAGTGGAGTAGGGTGGAGAGGAAGAGGAGGAGGAGGTAGTAGAGGAAGAGCCTGCAGTGTGTGCCTTAGGCAAGAACAGAACAGGGCACAATGTGTGTTTTTCCCTTCAGGAAAACTGTGCACTAGTGCACGCAATTGTGCCTGTGCATGAGAGGCTGATAGGGGCTGACGCACACTGCACATCCCTGCCCGCTAGAAGACTTTATGGCAGGGGGTTTGTTATGCAATGAATGCAGTTAGTTCCTGCAAGCACTGTGTGGAGAACTGTATAAAGCACTTTTCTGATGTTAAGAGGGTTCTCAAAGCCAATATGGCCGCGGAGCTACATGAAGCCCGGAAAACAGGGGGTGCCCAGCAGTGCAGATCTACTTCCTTTGAAGAGGAACTGAAGCAAGTGATTCTCCCTGGAATCCTCCCAGGCAGCCATATTGAGGACACAGACCGTCCATCCACTCAAGTAGCAGCTGGTGAGATACAAACAATATTTTGATGTTTTAAGTGTGGAAATATAATTTATTCTCAACTTACAGTTACACCTTGTGTTACAATTTGATAAACTTATATTGTAACTGTTGGGGGAAATTTCCAAACAAGACCCTGGTGAGTGTGGGGAACCATAGCAGAGGAACTGCCATCTGCAAATGTGTACAATGTTTACCCAAAATACAGCATTCAGGATTTTAAAATGGTAAAGCCATCAACAAATAAGGAATATGCATATTCTGATACAGATGCCTGTACTTATTGTAAATAATGGACATGGTAACATCATCATTGTCTTATTCAATCCACAGCTGCACCGCAGAGCAAAAAGGCTCCTGCCAAATGGCGACGTCCACAAACTGATGATGTTGTGGAACTTGCTGGTGAGCACTAAACAAATCGAGGTAAAAAAAAGTACTTTAGACCATAGTTTGCCAGGCATGTACAATACATTAATATTGTCACGTAACATTTCCGCCAATAACATTGTGACATTTAGCCCAACTTCCATTCAACAATGTAAACATGTCAAAGCCAATACAGCAAGCAAACCAGTCACCATTTGCAATTACTGTATGCTTGTAAGACACTTGGCACTAAAGACACCCTTACCCTCATGCATTTATTAAACACCATGCTTCAACTCAGGTAATTACATGAACTTAACTTAGTCACTACTGAAACCACCTGTGCACAAGCATGGATATCCTGAAAACATGGGTTTTTACGGGATAACACATTAATAGGGACAATGCAGTTTTAAATTAACAAGCATCATTACTGACCTGTACTTTCCTCATTTCAGGACCTCCTGAAGCAAATCCTCAAACACCATCACCAATCATCATAGATCATTTAGGTGGTCAGGAGCACATCATCCACATGGTGGTAGATCTGACAAAGCCTGCAGAGAACACAGCAGAAGCCAACATAGAGGAGACAGAGGAATGACAGCAGCCGCAGCCCACATACACAACACCAACCATCCCAACTGTGGAAGAAATGTCACGCTCATTGGCTAACTCCATAAAGATGCAGATCAAGTTCATGAAGGTGCAAAGCACACAACTTTACTACAGTTGTGTAAAATTGCACATACAACCCAAGTAGCACAAGGTACCCGAACCAGAATGGCGACAAATCTAGATTAACGTATGTCGGATCTGACTGAGGCTATTCGGGCTCAAACAGAGGCACTTCTCAGTCTGCAAAGAGAGCATCTGGCCCAAAGAGAAACATTGGCTGCTCTTTCTACATCCACTACTAGCAGCCAAACAACCACACCACCAACCTAAGCTCCCAACAGTTTCCTAAGGTGCAGTGTTAGAACACGTGGTGGTTTGCCAAAAGGCCCAGGTAGAGATAGCACACCCCCCAAAAAGCACATGTTGAAAAATACATATTATTTAGAAAATGTGTGTTTAGTAAAAAAATTTCAAAAAGGATTTTTGTCTGTGATGTTTTGTACTACTAACACAGCACAATGTGTGTATATAGTAGGAAATAACTTTTCGCACAGGGTCACATTTTGTTTTGGGCCTGTTTTGCATAAAAAAAAACTTGTTGGGTAAAAGAACAATTTAACTACACTTACCATGTGCAGATGGAAAAATATATATAGCAGCATCTCACATGGGTAGATGCAAGTTCCCTCTATAATGCCAACAAATTGATCATTTATTAGAACTGTAAATGTAATACATATCACCATTTGTAGACTTTGATTTGCACAAACTTACATGTGAAGTACTGATGTATGATCCTCTCACAATCCCACCCCCCGTATTGGCCACCTCCTGATCTGAGAGGGAGCCCAGGCCCTTCTACAATGTATAGGTTTGTCTGGCACATACTTTAATGGGGTGCTGCATCTGGTGATGCTCCTACACCCTCCTGCGCTGCTCCTTAATAGTAAGGAGCCCTGACATGTACATCTCATAGGAGTCCAGAAAATTCACCATTGCTACACCCACACAGGTGAAATGGAAGTCGTCATTGTTTATATAATGGTTTGATTAGTGTAAATGGGCATCCTGTGTGGTAATAGG
Organism: Taudactylus pleione; assembly: GCA_031769625.1. NCBI lineage: Eukaryota > Metazoa > Chordata > Amphibia > Anura > Myobatrachidae > Taudactylus > Taudactylus pleione. The sequence goes on from JAUIMM010000014.1 coordinate 31,878,251, forward strand.
CCTTAGGTGCTCAATTACATTAAGCTCACACATTGAACTCGCCATACTGGAATCAGTCTATTGTTTTCTGAGTTTGTTTCTGCTAGTTCTGTGCCAGTATATGAGTCGCAACCTATTACATATGGAGAGTTGTATGTTTAACATGGAAAACATCTGTAAGACGTGTTTGTCTGGTGCGAGAAGGGCTGATCGGAGTTTAGTGCGAATTTGCATGTTCTCGTAGTCTATTATATTTGACAAATGCTAACTTGCACATGTCCTGCAAAAAACACAATTTTTTCCCCAAACACAAACTCTACTACATTTACCCCCTGCCTTATCGCCGAAAAAGGAGTGAACTGATAATTATGTATTACATGATGTCTTAAATAAAAGTTAACTATAATAAATTAAACCTTTTGTTTTTGAAATAAAACTTTTGTTACGGTCTTAGATAAGCTATTAACTGAAGACAGATGTGTGATGTATAATAATAACAAGAATATTGGAAATAGAGATAAGTAGATGATAACAGGCTAAGACATTGGCTTAGTCTAGCCTTGTTGTCTTATGTGAAACAGTAAACAACGCCATGGTAAATTACCAGCATGAGCATTTTTCCTACTAAGCACTTTGCATAATTACTTTGATGTCCTGTTATTAAACAAAAAATAAAAATTGTTTATAGGGTTTTCTAATGTGGAGGAGATGCGTAGTTGTGTGTTCAAGAAATTATAATTTACTACATCTAATGCTGATCCAAGAAAATGTGCAGATTAGGTTTCTCTGAAGACATAATTAGTGGCCATGGAGAAAGCTTCCCAAGAGAATTGATGCTCTGAAAAATAAATCCTTTGTAATTACATTAGGCACATGCAATATAACAATATCAATGACTTGAAATGTTTCATATTTGTAAATTATTTTCCTCGAGTTGGATGACACATTTATCTAAAAAATTTCCATTGTAAATATGGTTTATTGTTGTATTTTCTGCATATTTTTGAAAAGCTCTTAAAAAGTATATGTACATGAACAAAATGAGGGCCTGATTCATATATCTACACTAATGTAATCACACTGGCAATCTCTCACAGATCACAGTTGCTATATAATGCTACTGCTTTCCAAAGCATAGCCGAGCATAGGGACGGCCACTGCTATCTTCTCATATCCATCTAATGAAGTCCAACAGCGTAAACATCTGTAACATCGACGCACATTGGGCAGTCACGCAGCACAGGGCCGGATTAATAATGGGGCGGGCGGGTGGAGCTGCAGTAGCCACCTATACAGGGCTTCAATGCCCCATGGCCTGTCCATTCACCTCTTGGCCGGCCAATTTGAGTTCTGAAGCCCCATTATTCTAGACCCACACCCCCACCAACGGGGCTGTCTGAAGCTCCGCCCCTCCAAGCTAAGCCCCACCTCCTGGTCCATCCACAATTGTGTCCCTGTGCATAACAGCAAAGCTCCGGTCGTTTCATGCCCTGCTCATTCACCCCCCCAGAGATTTATATGTCCCACAGTGGTGACCGGGTGAAGTGCTAAGCTGCCTCTTATTGGCTCCACCGTCCAGAGGTACCTGTTGGCAACAATAATGAGGTACTGCAGAACATCAGGAGAGGTAAGAGATGGGGGAGGTATGAGCTGTAGTCTGTAAGGTAACACTGCTCCTTTGTATGCCCCTGCATGACAATGAAACGGACCAAAATAAACAAAAAAATACTTTAATGGTTCTGTGTGTTTACCTGTGTTCATGTGTGCAAAATGTGTGTGTGTGTGTGCGTGTGTGTGTGTGTGTGTGTGTGTGTGTGTGTGTGTGTGTGTGCAGCTACCTCCTGCACTGGGATGAAAGAACAGTAATAAAGAGATCTGAAACACTAAAAACTACTTTTGATCTCCTGTGTTTATGTAACCGGGGCCTGATTCAGAGATGAATACAATGGTTATTACGGGCGCAGATCAAGTGATTGTTAGCCATTGCGCATGAATATAGGCTGCACTGAGCGTGCGCAGAGTCCAGACTGCTATTACAGATGCACAGAGGAATCCATCGCGTAGTGAGTGTCAGGCAGTCAGCATTTGGAGGCAGTAACGGGGTGTGGTCAGAAAAACTCTAAATGTGTCTGACTGTTTAAAAGCTGTTACATGGGCGTGCATAAATTAGCCCCTGGGACCTCCTATGCAGCATGAGAGCTCTCTGCATGTCAGGAGAGCTAATGAGTCTGCGGCTGGCCAGACCTGACGTGAGGGCAAGATGGCCGCTCGATTTGCATCAATATTACTGTTATTTATGCAGGTGAGCGACGTCGTACGCATATGAGAATGTAGCGGTGGGCATCCTTATGCCCGGGTGATCTTTGGTACCATTTCCATAGCTTACCATCTATCTCTGAATCAGGCCCTAGATGTCCAGAGTGCCAGCCATCTATTCCTGATATATATTATAGTTGTTATACATCTGCCAGCAGCTTGCTGTCTGATTTATCCAATTCCATGGGCCACAGGTTCTCAAACTCGGTCCTCAGGACCCCAAACAGTGCATGTTTTGCAGGTCTCCTCACATCAAACGCTGACTTCCTGTCACTCACTTTGCGAGGGGTTCCTTTGTATAAGCGTAATTGCAATCTCTGCGTATGCGCAGTGACAAATAGTTACTCGATCTGTGTAAATATCAGTTTTGCAAAAATCTCTGAATCAGGTCCTAAGAAAGTAGGGTCTATTTATTGGGTGTGGTATATGTCGACATTCATTATGTTGACACCATAATGTGAACATGGTCTGAATGTTGACATTTTTATATGTTGACAGTCACAGTGTTGACACTGATATTATGGCCTAAAACTAACCTTGACCCTAACTGCAGCCTATCCTTATCCCTAATGGCAGCCTAACCCTAACTGAAGCCCAAACCTGGTAGCCAGGGGCGGATTGGCCATTAAAGTCAGCGGGATGTTTCCCGGTGGGCCGACCAGACTATGGGGCCGCCTGTCGCCACTCCCCAGTAGCGCATCACTCGCGCTGGGCTTTGTATGATTGACAGCCTCAACCTGCGAGCGGCTCCGCCCCCTGTAGCGTGTCTTTTGCACTTGATGCAGCCCACCACGTCACCAATCAGGGGCCTTCTTGGATAATTGACAGCCCGCCGGCAGCCCGGCGCCTGTCAGCAACCCCGCTGCCCTGTAGCGCATCCATCAGTCTGTGCCTTCACAGGTACTAGCAGCCCGCCGGCCTCTGTAGGGGCCGTTGAGAATGTCTCTTAGAAATATCTACCTATCACATAGAATTGACGGCGGCAGCGGGTCTTATTAGCCGCTGCCATCCGCTATTCCCATCCCCACTGTGCTGTGCCTCATCTTCACACATTGCTCAGTATAGGCTGGCTGTCACTGAAACTCAGAGACATGCAGCCTATACTGCGCAGTGGGCCTGATTTAGACACGCTCGTGAGCGCTATGCGCTCACAAGCGGGTCGATGGTGGCCCAGTGCACATGCGCACGACGGAGCCGGCTCCATCATGCGCATGCGCGAGACCCAGATAGCGACGGGCAATCTGACGCTCCGGGTCTCGTACCAAAGGGGGCGTGCTGTCGATGATGAGTGACAGCACGCCCCCTTTGGTGGGCGGGCCGGGGGCGTGGCTGCCCAGACGGAGGGCGTGGCTGCCCAGACGGAGGTGTTCCCATGGGAACGCTTACCGTCTGGGGCCGGCCCCACTGACATCACAAGTGATGTCAGTGGGAGTGCTTTCGGCTCTGTGAGAGCCGAAAGCACTCTAGGGCTTGCGGCAACGAGACCCTACCACAAGAGTCTCGTCGCAAGTCCGATGACCATCTTCCTGGCCACTTGCTATAGCTGTGGGTGGTCACCCGAAGCTATGCAAGCGGCCAGGAGGCCGCTCTAAAAAAATAGAAGGCCGGCCCTGATTCAGAGCTAGCGCTCTGTCAGAGCGCCCGGCTCTGAATCAGGCCTAGTGTGTGAGAGCTCCGCTGTGCCTGTGTCTCTGAGCGCAGGTGTCTGTTCCCAGCAGTCCTCCCCTGCTCTCTCCTTCCATCCTCTAGGAGCCAGATGCTGGACTTCCAAATTGTATTGTGAGGCTGTTACTGTGGTATGTATTCTTATGCAAATTTGTAACTGTATATGAATGGATATGAGTGTATGTATGTGTGCATATATGTAGCTATGTATATGTCTAGTTGCTGTCTGTATATTTGTTTATGTATCTGTATATATGTACCTGTATATATGTATCTTGTTTTTGTTTATAGATATGTGTACCAAAATATGAGTGCATGTGTGTACCTATGTATATGTGTATCTGTATATGAATGAGTGACAGTATGTATATACCTGTGTATTTTTATATGTAGATTAGTGTCTGTATGTACCTATGCATATGTCTATCTGGTAACTGTATATGGATATATGAGCGTCTATGTGTGCATGTTTGTACCTCTGTAAATGGGTATATAAGTGTCAACTATATGAGTGCATGTATGTACCTATGTATATGTGTATCTGTATATGGATATTTGGGTGTCTGTGTGTGCATGTATGTGCCTATGTATATGTGTATCTGTATACAGATATATGAATTGTGTGTAAGTTGTAAGTATGTACAAATGTGTATCTATATGGCTGTCATATACAGCTATTCACGAACAGTTACCAGATAGACATATACATTGGTACATACAGACACTCATATACATATACAAATACACAGGTACAAACATGCACACATAGACGCTCATATATCCATATACAGTTACCAGATATATATATAAAACCTAAAACCCGGCACTCGCACATAGAGGGTAGTCATACTTGCTAGGATGCTTTCCAAAGTGTATGCAACACTCAATGCAGATAAGGAAAAAGGATGGCACTCCATAGACCAATTAATTCCTTTTAAAACGGTCCCTTAATGAGCCGACGTTTCGAGGTTCCCACCTTCGTCAGGGACAGCAGTTTTAAAAGGAATGAATCAGTTTATGGAGTGCCGTCTTTTTTTCCTATATGTATATATATATATATATATATATATATAGCTGTGCACGTGACTGTATGCCGTTCTTCTCCTGTCTCAGAAACATTGTGAACATGACTGTTGTTCTCTATTAGCATGACTGTTGTTCTCTATTACAATTGGCCTTGAGAATGGTTCTGTTTAAGAACCGTAACGTCGACCTAATCAAAGGCTGGATTTAACACGTCAGACCTGATTAAAGGCTGGATTTAACCCATGTCAATGGATGTACAATAAATGTATTATTATAAAAATTTAATTTGATTGGAGAGTGCCTCCTTCCAAGAAATTGGATATTATTGGAATCTGCATAAGGTTCTTGGTGAGCACCCCATGGTGAACAGGATGGAGATGTGAGTGCAGGACTGACTGGAATATATATATATATATATATATATATCCTGGAACAGCTAGAGAAAGTTAGTGCTATAACTCCATTTTTTGTTAAAAGTTTTTATCAAAACTGCCCACGCACAAATTTCCCCAGAGGAACTATAAACAATCCACTGCTCTTGGTGAAATCTTCCCCTCTTCCTTACACCCTCTTTAGTCTCCCCCTTTCTCCATTTATACTCCCTCTCCTCCTGTATGTCTGCTTAATCCCTCTAGCACAGTCCTACCACTCCTTCCCTTTCCCTCTCGCCTTTACCTGCAGTATCCCCCTACTAAGGTTCTAACTAAATTGACTGACTCTGATATTTGCATTTGTAAAAATGAAATGCTAATCTGTACTAGGGCAAGGAACTGCTGTGTCGGATTATATAGCTCTGCGCATGGGCGCCAAGAGGGGGGGGAGCAGGTACAGAATACCCGGGCCTGGGCTTGCCAGAGGGGCCCAGCGGGGCCTGGGTCTGGCATCGCCACCCCCTCCCTCACAGCAGCCCAGCACACAGCCGGAGCAGTCTGCTATGGCTGTGGGGGGGAGCGATCACACTGATCACGCCCCCCCTTGCTTAGCGCCGGGCTGGGGATCTTACAGCGCCCCCCTCCTCGGCAAAACTGGTAATTGTTTCTTTTTTTTTTTCAAGGGGGCGTGGCCATGCCTCCCTCGATTAGGCCACACACCCTCCATTACCCGGGCCCGGCCAGGCTCTCAACTGCCCTGGCTCTGCGTTATATGATGGGAATTAGTGTAAGGCTGTACTGGGGCATGGACTGCTGTGTCTGATTGTATAGCTCTGCGTTATATGATGGAAATTAGTGCAAGGCTGTCCAAGTTGTGGCCCAGTATCGGAGTGGAGTGTTCCAGGCTTATTTGTTTTGCTTCTACGTGTCTGATAATGATTCTCTAACTTACATTAGATAGAGTGGGTCAGCATGAAAGGCTGAAACTGCATGATCTGTCGGGTCTGTTAAGTCTGATATACTATTCTTTCATACAAGGAGGTAGCATCAGAACAACTGCTTGACTATTGGACATCTGAGTAACCCTCAGATTACTCACGGTGTTTAGCAAAAGTATGCTGCCGGGGCCAGTAAAGCTGTGTCCAAGGACGCAGGCATTTGGCTTTGGCACACCCAGAAAACGAGGCCGACAACCCCCCATCAGCAGGTCAATCATGATGCGGCATTTGGGACACAGTGAGCAATCTTGCAGAAGGAGACCTGCACATGCACAGATCTCTAATCCCGCCTACTTTGCTGTCGGCTCCGCCTACAGTTGATTTGGTGCCGCCTACATGAGACCACTTCCACAGATTTTTCCAGGGCCATTTTTAATCCTCAATCCACCCCTGCTGGTAGCCTCTCCCTAACTGCATATGTTGACATTCAAAACATGATGATATCATGGTGTAGACATATTGTCGGAAATTCTGAATGTTGATATCCTGTCTGAAACCCATATTACCAAGACTCGTCAAAAACAATTATTATATATGGCTACATACTGTTCTACCTCTGTGATTTACCATGCCAGGACTCCAAAGTAAGGAAAAAAACCCGCTCCTCAGAGAGGATTCTAATTTCTGGCAGTCTAACCCTGATGGCGAAGGGTTACAATGATATGTGTGGCTAATGTCCTTGTATGCCCTTATTTATATCCTTATTTGCTTATTATATCCTTATTTGCTTTGCTTGTCCCCATCCTGAGATGGTTTTAATTATCTAGCTGTGATAACTGAATAAAGCAGCCATTCCCATAGAGGTCTTTCTGGACAGCAGTAATTGGTGCAGGGATAAACCAAAGCAAACTTGTTTTGCTGTGTGTTCAGATGGATCGTCACTGTATCAGTAAAGCTACTGAGGCCTGATTCACTATGGATAGCTATTGCGATGGCAGCTGCGATTACACACGCAGGTCTGCTGCGGAAATATGCTAATGAATGCAATCACAAAGCAGCCGCACAGCCAGCATAGAGACGCCTACTACCGCTATCTCACATCCATAATACCTTTCAGTGCTGCATATACATCAGGAACATCGAGTTGCATCGGCCCCTTACGCAGAATTACTCAGAAATTGCTAACCTCGTCGCACGTAGTAAGTACTCAAGCTGCATATGTCGTCACAGTGGTTAATTTATGCACGCCCATGCAACGGCGTTCAAACGGACAGGCACGCCTGCATTTCTCCGACCACTCCCCTGTCACCACCCCAAAACGCTGACATCTTGTCCCTCGGTCGGCGATGGCTTTGTATCTGCATAGGTGATTGCAGTGCTAACTCACACATGAGCACTGCGGTGCATGCACAATATGCACGATCGACCGATCTGCGTACGCTGTTGCAGTTGTAATCCATGATGAATCAGGCCCTGAGATTGGAAGCTCCATTGGGACTGACACCTACTATAACTGAGAAAACAAAAATTATTTCATTGTACAGTGCTGCAGAATATGCTGGTATTATATTATAAATGAACTTACTGTACTTGGTCTACATTTACATGCCCTTCCCTCTCCCATTCTACCTCTCCAAGCAAAAGCAGGAGCAATTCTGCATATACGGTTAGAGACGTATACATTTTTTATGGGCATGTCCAGTGCTAATTTGCTTATTTTAAGCTAAGGAAACGGGTGTACCCCAACTCAGCATGAGCCCCTGTATCTGTTCACAAAACAGGTCAGTTATTCTGCATTATGAGACTTTACTGACTCTGCAGCTATTTATATAACCACTGCTGCTTTTTAACATGACAATGGTAAATAAGGATACTTAGCTAATAATATACCAGAGATCAGTTTGAAAATGACATAACTGTTAAATCATTTTAAATACTATTATTCTTACACTGCAACATAATACAGCTTGACACTCTCTAACTTGTTCAAGTGTAGTCATTTATTGTATATGGCTGTTTGTAATGGATTATGACACTGAAATATTATTCACGTTCTAGTGTTCTGAACACTCTGACCTCCTCCTAAAAGCAGCTACATTACGGCTAGAAGAACTCATTGTTCCCTTGTAAATATAACATGCAGTGAGCTACCAGATTTCCCGGATGGCCCTGTTTTCTCAAGCAAGATTTTGATCATCTCAACATAAGCAGATATAAAATAGCAGCTGTAAGTTCTTGTAAACGATGGTGAATACTGTTAGCAGCTGTAGTGCATGTATTGCCTGCAGTGAGTTTCATTTTAGTTCAGCAATGTGATGGCTAAAAACATTGTATCTACTTAGCCCCTTAGCTACTGAGGGTTTTCATCCCTGTGCCTGAAGCAATGTTGGTGCTTTTTGTCCTGTCACATTCCAAAATTAATATCAGTATTTTATTATTACTGATACACACAGAAATTTTAGGGATGTGCAGGCTCGGATTAGTTAAGATTTTCCCGCCAACTTCGGATTTTTCCCGCCAGTATCAAAAAGAGGCAAAATGTAATCTTTCATGGACAAACATAATCTTTCATGGACTTTTGCCCAGGAATGATGATGTTTGTCCATGAAAGATGACGTTTTACCTCTTTCTGAGACCCGATTTGTGGCGGGAAAAGTACAAACTTGGCAGAAAATCCGAACTAATCCGAGCCTACCTAGCGTATTTCCACATATATGCTGAGCTGTACACTTCTCGCAGTGTGTACATCTCCACATTGATAGCATGCATGTCTGATTTATTTAAGGCATGCACACTTACCCCCATGTGCTTAATGATTAGATTTGCCTGTGAAATATGATCCCTATTGGGCATTAGTACAAACTACCTAGCAAAGTACAAACAACTCTTTTGGGGAGATGTATCAAATCTTGGAGAGCGATAAAGTGGAAATAGATAAATGACCAACCAATCAGCTTTTAACTGTCCATTTTTCTAGCACACCCTATAAAATGACAGTTACAAGCTGACTGGTTAGCACTTAATCTCTCTCCACTTTATCGCTACAAGATTTAATAAATCTCCCCCCTTTGTCTAGTGTGTGCAAAAATATGTTTTTACTAAAAAATGAGCACATAAGCATAATATATAGTAGAACAATAAAGAAGGCATCTATCATCCTCATCATCAACTGTGCATCAGAAAATCACAAGTGGTTTGCTAGTGCCGCAGAGCTAATCATCCGTACCTGCCAGTGACAACCTGCAAATCAAATCAGACTGGTTGCAGGTCTGCATGTGTTCACAATTACACGTACATATCTTTGCTGTACTCAGCCTAGCCAGAACGCCCCTTCCTCCTACCATCTCACCTCTCCAGGAGCAGGCAGGTGTAGGTCTGCATAGGCACATGTACGTGCATCCTTTTCTAGACATATGTAGAGAATTTTCACCCAATATACGCTTAGCAAATTCACTGGCATGGTACTCACTCTAAGTGCCTACTCAGCTATGCAATATATATATGGCTGCTTCCTCTCCTACTAACCACCATCTGACAGCATGGGAGTCAGAAGGGGAGACCAGGATCTGACAGCGTGGGAGTCAGAAGGGGAGACCAGGATCTGACAGCATGGGAGTCAGAAGGGGAGACCAGGATCTGACAGCATGGGAGTAAGAAGGGGAGACCAGGATCTGACAGCATGGGAGTCAGAAGGGGAGACCAGGATCTGACAGCATGGGAGTCAGAAGGGGAGACCAGGATCTGACAGCATGGGAGTCAGAAGGGGTGACCAGGATCTGACAGCATGGGAGTCAGAAGAGGAGACCAGGATCTGACAGCATGGGAGTCAGAAGGGGAGACCAGGATCTCCAAGGATAGTTTGGAAGTCTGATCTCTTATTATTTTGTTACCTGAGTGTTATGTAATTATTAAGTAATTGGTAACTGTTGTTAACTGTTTTGTTTTCAAAGGGTTATAGCCAGTGCTATATTTCCCACTAGGCACATACCTAGGGGTGCCTATAGCTGGAGGCAGCACAGTAGTCCCCTTGCAACAAAGCTTTCCAGTGCTCAATTTAGCAGCTGCTACTTGGACACAGAACAAAGGCCCTCATTCAGAGCCGTACGCTCTGAGCAGAGCGCACGCTGTGAATGAGGGCCGCCCTCCATAATTATGGAGCGTCCTCCTGGACGCTCGTATAGCTGTGGGTCACCACCCACAGCCCATACGAGCGTGCAGTTTGATGGCCGCGATGGTCGTGACCATCGAAACTGCGAGCCGGAGCCTGCGGTTGAGGTTTTCAACCGCAAGGCCCGGAGTGATTTTGGCTCTATCAGAGCCAAAATCACTCCCACTGACATCACTAGTGATGTCAGTGGGCCGGCTTCTGACGGTAGGCGTTCCCTTGGGAACGCCCCCGTCAGGAAGGCACGCCCCCGGCACGCCCACCAAGGGGGCGTGCTGTCAATCAACATCGACAGCACGCCCCCTTTGATCAGACACAACGAGCGAAGGACTTTCCTTCGCTCGTCGCGTCTGGCGCATGCGCACGACGGAGCTCCCGCCGTCGTGCGCATGCTCAGTGCAGACCATCGACCCACTTGCGAGCGGACAGCCGCTCGCGAGTGGGTCTGAATCAGGCCCAAAGATTACATCTCGTATGATGCATCAGGGAGAGTCTCAGGAGCACAGAAGATTAGGTTTGTATTGGGGAGAGTTTCAGGAGCATTCACATGTGCAATCCGGGAGCCCAGAAGAGGAGGTTCTTAGCCCATGATAGACACCTGCCAAAGGCCAAAAAAAGGCTGGAGGGACCAGAGTCTTGCCAGAATCCTGGGGTGGGGGGGAGTGAGCACCTAATAATATAGTGCCTTGGGGCAGCCTTATGGTGCCTACACATGGTACAATAAAAATGCACAATATGAACGATAACGATATCAATCATATCATTCATATTGTGTATCTTTTGGTGCTTACCAACGACCAGCAATGAGCGTGCACATATGGTTGATAACGATATTGTCCATCGGCCGCCCATGCAGGCCAACCTGGTTGATATCGACCTGGCCCGTAGTTGGTGGGTTGGTGGTGTGCTGGATGAACGATAACGATCATCCAGCACACCAGGAAGGTGCAGGGAAGGGGTTCAAATCCCGACAGCGGCAGCCCGGCAAGGGTGAAGATCCCGATCGTTCCTAAGGTAAGTATCATTAACCTAATTCTACCCCCTAACCCTCCCTTAGGGGTACCTAACCCTAACCTCCTCCCCAAGTGCCTATCCCTAATCCCCCATCTAACTCTAAGTCCCCTCGGGAACCCTAAACCTAACCCTCCCCACCCGCGGCTGTCCGCGCCCGGCTCACCTTCGTTCGGTATGCCAGGCATCGGTCTTCCGGCATATGGTTAATGACAGGTGTCGAAAACTGTCAGTACCACGCCGGGATTAGAGAGTCTGGAAGCTGGCGGTCGGCATTTAGACCATCGGCTTCCAGACTACATCCCCAGGGAAGGTGCATCATTACATTACTGCTGACGATCGTCCCGTGTGTATGCACCATTACCCCTAAATCCGCCCCTGGTTATTCTGATTTTTGTCTGGATGTTAAAGTACTCTGCCACATCCAAGCTGCTGGGGCAAGTGGTAGACTGAGAGGTTCTTCAGTGAGCTTTGACTTGGTGTCAGTAGTGGTCATTTGTAGTTAACTCAAGGTACACTGGGCCTGGTTCAGACCCGCTCGCGAGCGCTATGCTATGGTGCCCCAGTGCGCATGTGCACGACAGAGCCGGCTTCGTCATGCGCATGTGCGAGACCCGGATAGCGAGGGTCAAACCATCGCTCCGGGTCTCGTACCAAAGGGGGCGTGCTGTCGATGTTGAGTGACAGCATGCCCCCTTTGGTGGGTGGGCCGGGGGAGTGGCTGCCCAAACGGAGGCGTTCCCATGTGAACGCCTCCGTTTGGGGGCGGCCCCACTGACATCACGAGTGATGTCAGTGGGAGAGATTTCGGCTCTGTGAGAGCCGAAATCTCTCTGGGGCTTGCGGCAACGAAACCCTACCACAAGGTTCTCGTCGCAAGCCCGATGGTCGTGAAGGTCTTGAGCATCGCGACCATCTTCCTGGCCACTCGCTATAGCTGTGGGTGGTCACCCACAGCTATGCGAGCGGCCAGGAGGCTGCTCTAAAAAACAAGAAGGCCGGCCCTGATTCAGAGCGAGTGCTCTGTCAGAGCGTTCGGCTCTGAATCAGGCCTTCTGTCCTGTGTACCCTGAGTTACAGGACAGAGGAGAATCTAAAGCCCATATATCCCCCATCCTTATGCCAAATTAAAAAGAGATGATTCATTTACTGCTGTAGGTTGGGCTACCATATTCTTCCCACACATAGGAAGCGTTTAACTCGAGACAGTGGAAATTTGAAGAAAAAAAATCCAATTTCAAGTGCAGATTTTTTTTGGCAAAACCTACAAATAGGGGTATATTTACTACAGTGAGGGATTTTAGAAGTGGAAATTTTGCCCATAGCAACCAATCAGATTCTACTTCACATTAATCTAGCACATTCTAGAAGATAAATAGAATCTGAATGGTTGCTATGGGCAACACCTCCACTTCTAAAACCCACACTTTAGTAAATATCACAATAGAATCCTGGTTTTTACTATATTGGGAAAGGTAGATTATTGGCGAAACAAGAACCGCAAAGTATTTATTTAAAAGTACACTTTTTTGGCAACTTGGGTTAAAAACAGTTTGACTAATGGCATTTTCTGAAAATACAAAGTGTTCTGAAAAAAGCAAGGTGTAATTTGTGTTGGTACCGCATAAAAAAAAATCAGTGATATTGATTTTGAAATGTGATGAGCGCAAATGTTAAAAAATGTTCTCAGCACAAAGGTGAGAGAACCCTCAGCAGGGAAGGGGTTAAAGAGTCACATTTTTTTAGATACAATGTTTGAGTATTGTGAATTGTTCTTGGTTATGTTAGAAAAGTTTACCGAACTGAGTGCCTGATTCAGACCCGGTCGCAAGCACTGTGCGCTCGCAACCGGGTCGATGGTAGACCAGTGCGCATGCGCATGACGGAGCTGTCTCCGTCGTGCGCATGCACGAGACCCGGATAGCTCCGGGCACTCCGTCGCTCCGGGTCTCGTACCAAAGGGGGCGTGCTGTCGATGTTGAGTGACAGCACGCCCCCTTTGGTGGGCGGGCCGGGGGCATGGCTGCCCAGACTGAGGCGTTCAAATGAGAACGCCTACCGTCTGGGGCCGGCCCCACTGACATCACAAGTGATGTCAGTGGGAGAGCTTTCGGCTATGTTAGAGCCGAAAGAAGCTCTCTGGGGCTTGCGGCAACGAGACCCTACCACAAGGGCCTCGTCGCAAGCCCGATGGTCGCGATGGTCTTGACCATCATGACCATCATCATGGCCGCTCGCTATAGCTGTGGGTGGTCACCTACAGCTATGTGAGCGGCCAGGAGGCCGTTCTTTAATAAAAAATGCCCGGCCCTGATTCAGAGTGAGCGCTCTGTCAGAGCGTCTGGCTCCGAATCAGGCCCTGACTTAGGTCCTGATTCAGTGAAATAAGCCATTGCCTTCGCTGATATGATTTTGCATGCAGGAGATATGCGAAAATATGCTAATGTCGCAGGCGCTGAGATTTGTATGGAGACGCACAGAGGCGCCATTGCAAATCCAAGCAATGTCTACTAATACGCAGCTGGATATAGCATCATTTCGATAACTGGCCTCCTGAGTAAAGGCCCCCATATATCAGAGATCGATTGCAGCAATCGTGCAACATGCAATCGATTGTGTATAAAAATCTTTCCCTTTTTCAATCGATTGTGGCAATTCTGCAATCGATTGAAAAAGGGAAAGATTTTTATACACAATTGATTGCAAATTGCACTATTGCTGCAATCAATCTCTGATGTATGGGGGCCTTAACCCTATGGTCTCACAGAATAGCCATCTGAAGTGAGATACTGGAGCCATGTTCTGTGCATACAGGATCACAAACGCAGGCACTGACATGCCCTAAAACCAGTCACGGCACACCTGCGTTTTCTACAGCATAACACGTTACCTCTCCAAATGGCCCATAACTGTCAATCACTCTGCAAGTACAAAGTCACTGCCTGTGACTCATACAGGGGTATTCAATATGGGAGCGATAAGTCCGTTTTTGTGTTAATATCGCACCTATGATGTCATTATCGCAGGTTTTCGTTTTACACCTTATTCAATTTCAAAGACTTTTCGCAGGTTCGAAAAGTCTTTGGCAAAAAACGGGGATAACTTTTCACCACTGAATAGGTCGCGAAAAAAAGTGCACAATTGGAGTTTAGGGGTGCAGGCTTCAAAAAAATAGCCTGCACCCTTCAGAATGACCCCATGAAACAATCTGTGTAAAAAAAAAAAAAAAAATTCGGGACACCCCAAAAAAAGCACTTTGAATTTGGGGGCCAAAAAAAAAATTTTGGGGAACAAAGTTAAAAAATAGCAAACTTGACTCTGGGGGGGTCCCCAAGTATGCCCCAGGTGTTTTTTCCATTGCAGCTCCTTGTGTAAGTGGGTTTTTCATGATTTTTTCAAGTCTCTTTAGCAACTTTAAAATATGCTGACCCCCATTTTCAAGTACCCCAAATTTGCTGGGCATAGTTATTTTTCCCAAAAAAAACAACTAAATGCTCTTCTGCACCACTTTCTTCAAAGTTGCATTTATGCACTTGCCGCGGCTATTAGAAACCCTGACTTCCTTCAGGAGTTAAAAATGGGGGTACCCATAGTGATCCCCCATGTCTATACATCATGAGGGGGGTCCCTAGAATATTTCTCGAAAATTCCCATTTTTGTTTACATGTAAAAAAAAATTGTAAAAATGTTGAAAAAAAATGACATAAGGTCCCCCCCCAATAGCCAAACCAGCCCCAGGCTTGCCAGCCAGTGGTGGTTTCTAAAAATACGGAGAACAAAATGTGTAGGTTTCCACCGTATTTTAGAAACCAACACCAGGCTGCAGGGACTAGTGCTGGTTTTAAATATAGGGGGCAAAAACGATGTGGGGTACCCCCTATATTTAAGACCAGCACCAGACCCAACCGACGGGGTGTAATGCCACAGCTGACTCACCCACTTGGGAACTGTCAGTTGCCGGAGCCAATCAGCGGACGCTCTACAGTGAGCGCTGCCGCTGATTGGCTGACAGGACTGCAATGCCCCGTGAAGTGCCGGCAGCGGCCATTCGGGAGCTATTTGTATGTGTGGCAACACACATACAGATAGCTTGTAGCGTGGATCCGGTAAATGCGTTTTTCTTTTTTTTAATCCCATGGATTACTGCGGAGACCAGCGCTGGATGTAGGTGAGTATGAAATCTTCCTTACAGGGCCAAATTTGAAGGATTTCTACTGGAGAAGGGGACAGAAACTTCTGGTATAGGTAAGTATGTGTGAATGGGTAGATGTGTGTAATAAACTTATACTGGACACGGTGTGTGTGTTTTGTCTTTTTTAACTATTTATTTTACAGTGAAATTACAGGTGCCGCATGTCTGCTGGCACTTGTAGTTCCACAAGTGCAAAATGGCAGGCATGCTGGCACTTGTAGTTCCACTGTAAAGTACAATAGTGTGACATTATTTGGCCCCCCTATTACCCCCATACCCACCGCTCCAGGGGTATGGGGATGAGCCCCAGGCTTCAGCGTAAGCCTGTGGTGCTCGGGAGAGGGGGGACCCTTTCTTGGGGGGTCCCCAACTCCCCTGAGATCACCCGCTTGCGCTGACCGACTTGGGGTGTAATGCTTTGGACCTGGAGCCCCGGTGATTGGGTCTCCGGGCTGTGGCATTACACCCCGGTCGGTTGGGTCTGGTGCTGGTCTTAAATATAGGGGGTACCCCACGTCGTTTTTGCCCCCTATATTTAAAACCAGCACTAGTCCCTGCAGCCTGGTGTTGGTTTCTAAAATACGGTGGAACCCTGCACATTTTGTTCCCCGTATTTTTAGAAACCACCACTGGCTGGCAAGTCTGGGGCTGGTTTGGCTTTTGGGGGGCGGACCTTATGTCATTTTTTTTGTAATTTTTTACTAATTTTTTTACAGGTTAGCTAAAACGGGAATTTTCGGGAAATATTCTAGGGACCCCCCTAAAGATGTCTAGACATGGGGGATCACTATGGGTACCCCCATTTTTAACTCCTGAAGGAAGTTGGGGTTTCTAATAGCCGCGGCAGGAAAAACCACCTTGCAAAGCTATTTAAAAACCTGACTTTCTTTTGCAGGCAAAAACGGGGTTACCCATAGTGATCCCCCATGTCTGGACATCTTTAGGGGGGTCCCAGGCATATTTCCCGAAAATTCACGTTTTTTTCCTTAAATGGGGTCAAGGGTAATTTAAAAAAAAAAACAGGGATAATTTTTCTAAGCACTATAGCAAGTGAAAAAAAATGCAGAATAGGGGTTTGGGGGTGTATGCTTATATAAAATATCGTGTCGTTTTGGGAATGTTCCCTTAAAAGGAAATGTTCAATAAAAAATGTCCTAAAAAAAAATCGGGACACCCTTAAAAAAAAATGAGGTAAAAAAAAAACAAAGTAACGAAATTATTTCTGGTGGGGTCCCCAAATATGGGGCGGGTGTTTTTTTCATTGCGCAAAGTAGCGGCAGGTGCATGTTTGCAGAATTTTCCAAAATTACCTTTAGGGACTTAAAAATATGCTAGTACCCATTTTCATGTACCCCAAATTTGATGAGACCACTTAAAAAAAAAAAAAAAAAATCTAAGTGCTCTTCTGCATCACTTCTGCAATGTCGGGAAAAAAAACACCTGCACAGCTATCTAAAAACCCTGACTTTCTTCTGCAGGCAAAAACGGGGGTACCCATAGTGATCCCTGAGGACTGGACATCTTTAGGGGGCTCCTACATTTAATTCCTGAAAGTTCACGTTTTTTTTCGCCGATCCAAGTATCGCCGGTTCCCGTTTTTGATGATTTCAAATTGAATACGGGGATACGCGGGAGCGCACGCGATACTTTTTCGCTGGCAAAACCTCCGATGTGCGGCGAAAACCTCGCTGGCGAGGTTAACATTTCATATTGAATACCCATAATAGTCACCAATGTGAACCCTTCCACCAAGAACAAAATTCTCTGCTATGGGACTTCACTCTTAATTGATTATTGCCATCACCTGTGCTGAAACACCCTTTACATCAATTAATCAGTTCAACACAGGTGACTGCAATCATATATTAAGAGGGAAGTCCAGGAGCAGAGCACCTGGTGGAAGGGGTCATGTTGGAGGGCCTGGTGACTACAGTAATAGACTTTGACACATGCGCAGCACGACTCAGACGCATGTGCAGATAGCCAATAATCAGTTAACTGCGAAAACATCAGCATAGCTTCAGAGCCAGGACAAGGGGTCCTGGTGCCCGGTGCAGTCCATGCCCCCTCTGTGTGATGTCATATGGAGGGGGCAGGCTCACAATCACCGGGAGTGACAGCAATGCCCACAGCACCCTGAGGATGATCCGGGGTACTGTAAGGGCAGTGGTATGCACGTCTGAAGCTCCCTAAGAACGCTCCAGGCAGTACTGCTGCAGACATGTACAAAATTATACTATTGTTTTTCCTTTCCTCTTTTATTTATAATGTATAAGACCAACAGGGCCACAGGCCAGATACTGCTCTTTAGCTTACTTTCTACGGTATGATTTTTATTGTGGGAATCTAAGTGGTACATTTGTGCTCTGAACGTATGTAGGGAAAAGACACTGGCAAAATAGCGTATTCATGTGTTTTGATGCATCTAGCTCAAAAACAGTATGTATGGAATGTTAAGCCTAACCATAATAGCGTAGGGATGTGGCAAAACAATATTAGTAGTAAATGGAAACATCACATTACCCTATTTGTAATAATGTAATAAAGTGTAATATACACATATAATAATAGTGTCTTGACAATTCTTAATAAATGCTAAAATTGTATTTACTATATATAACATTACTAAAGATAAATACAAATTAATTTGAATGCATACAGATGTAGCCTCGCTCATCTATCCTCGTTATGGCATACAGTGTGGTCGCAGGGCAGCGCATTCTGTCGTGTGGTGTCGCGGGGTGGCGCATTGAGGTTCAGTGTGGCATATGGAGTTCCCGGCGAGTGTAATACTAGTGTTCGTCCACCAGATGTCGCTTTTGTCGCTTTTGAAAATTACCATTGCGCATGCGTTATTTCTCCAATGAAATACTGTACAGTACTATAGTGCAAGAATTACTGTATGTTTTACACTGCAAGTCTAATGCTGTTACACATGGTTCTATAAATGCCAAGTGTAATTTTCAGCAGTGTGCTTGCACAATGGCCCTGATTCAGACCCGTTCGCTGAGGCAGCTCGCAGGTCTGAAGGGCATTTTTGTTTTGTTTTTTTTGTCCGGCCTTCTGGCTGCTCGCTAAGCTGTGGGAGACCAGCCAGGTGATGGTCGCAACCACCACCTGGCCAGGTGATGGTCGCAACCATCGCGATCATCGGGCTTGCGACGAGACCCTTGTGGTAGGGTCTCGTCTTCCGCAAGCCCGAGTGAACTTCCTGCTCTAATAGAGCAGGAAGCTCACTACTGACATCATGAGTGATATCAGTAGGGTCGCCCTGAAATGGCAGGCGTTTCTTTGGGAACGCCTCCATTTGGCAAGCCCCCCCCAACCCGCCTACAAAACGGGGCGAGCTGTCAATCAACATCGACAGCCGCCCCGTTTGTAGCAAGTCTCGAAGCGAGTGAAGTTCTCACTCACTCCGGGGCTCGTGCATGCGCAGTGCGCACGCCGTGCTTGCGCACTGCCCGGCCATCGACAAGCGGGTCTGAATCAGGCCCAATGCTTGACATGCCTTACAGATGAATGGCGGGCCCCAGAATCACTTTATAAAGTCATCAGCGCTCTAACTAAAAATGTCAACTTAGAAAATAATCTGCTTCCATTGAGATGTCTCTGCTTGGGAGATGCAAATGACAGTGGAAAACACAATGAACAGTTGGGACCAGGGGTGTATCTATAATGGGTGCAGGTCCTGAAGGGCCCCGCATCGCACACCCTGCACCCATATTATCTAAAACTTACCTGTCCGTGGTCCCGCGTCGGGTGTCAGTGCTGCTGCAGAACACAGGAAAATGGCCAGAAGCACTACTGTCCTAAGAAAAAAAAAATCATGGCATTCACTGACATCACTATGTCACTGCAGATTATCATCACCTGTCTCCATGGCTAACTTGGTCTAGTGGTATCGCCCATGATTACCATGCCCTTTCCCTACAGTTCGGTTCCCGCAAAGGACGCAAGGTATACACTATTTGAAAAACTATGTAGAATTCTGCTCTGTTATCAGTGTTACACTGGATATACTGTTCTGTATGTTTTACACTGCAAGTCTAATGTTATTACACATGATCCTACAAGCGCCGAGTGTCATTTCTACAGTGTGCTCACACAATGCTTTACATGCCTTACAGACGAATGCCAGGCTCCAGGCAATTTTTCTTAATAGTGCTGCAGGTGTGTCCTAACTATAATTTTGTTTTCCACTGTCATGCCTGTGTGTGTTTCCCAATCAGAAACAGCTAAATGCAAGGAGATTTTTTTCTAAGTTGACATTTTTAGTTAGGGTGCTGATGACTTTATAAAGCGATCCTGGGGCCCGGCATTCATCTGTAAGGCATGTCAAGCATTGTGCAATGCAGAAAATGACGCTCAAATTCTGTAGTGCCATATCCATCCGCTGCTATTCACCACTGTACTGTAGTTTTTATTAGTGGAGCAATCACCACCCAGCGGTGAAGCTGTGTAATTGCATGTTGTGGATTCTCTTGCGCCTTAGTATGCCTTAACGTGCCAACCTGTGCTATTTTTATGGCGCGACCAGGCTGCCTGTATGATGTGATTGCAGCACCGATGAGTGTGGCTCCATCTGTACATTTTTTTTTTCTGCATGAACAAAATATTCTTTCCTGAAATAGGGCCTGATTCAGAGCCGTTCGCTATTTGCGGTCGTTCGTTCAAAAACAAGGGGTGGCTATTCAAATGATCCGTTCGCAAATTGCAGTCTGTTCACACCTCTAAGTCTGAACGAGCGAGCAAAACATACGCTCGTTTATTTCTTAAAAACGCCCCCTGGCCGCTCGCACCATACGTCATGTCCGCTATTTATTAGATTAATCGAGTACATCGACCAGCGTATGAACTGCTCGCTATTCTTGTGGTTGGTTTTTGCTACCACAATCTTGCGAGCAGTTCTGGCTATAAAATAACCCAGTGACGTGGTCAATGACGCTGCTGTATTAATTATGCACACCCATAAAACGCCCGTTTTGACCTTTAAGCACGCCTGCGTTCTGATCTCCACTCCCCGTTTTCAAGCACCTTCCCCTGTTACCACCCACATACGCCTCATTCTGTCACTCAAAATAGCAGGCATTCGCTATATTGCGAGCACATGAATTTCGGCCGCACTGACTGGTTCGCGCATGCGTATAACGATCCGTACGCATGCGCAGATGTGCGAACATCGCTCGGAACGAGCGTACTGCCGCTAGCGAGTGGCTCTGAATGAGGGCCATAATCCGCATTGAAATATCAGTTAAGTAATACGAATAGATGGCAGTGACTGGAGGAGTCAAAACTGAGTCAGTCAATCAGACGTGGCTGATTTTTGTCATCATTGCATATTGCTGCACCAACCATCCAGCACCCAAATATACTTCTCCTAAAAGGTCGGATCTGAGAATGCAACAATGTCCATTTGTGTTACATGCCCTAACTGTGCTTGACAACCTTATCCAGTCGATAGTAGAAAACTGTATACTGACCTATGAGTACACATGTTTGGTGCACATGCTCCATTGGGAAATGTTTATCTGCAAAAAAATCTACATATGTTTTGGTTTACTCAAAGAGTAGAGCCGTCTAGCCTTCAAAGTGGTTGTCAACCCAACTGATTGGATTGATTGTACCCACAGTCTGCAGCAGTTCATAATAATACTTGTTTTTGGAGATGGGGCACTGAAATATTGAGAGGAAGACCTTTTATCTACTAATATTTTTACTTTAATATTAACCATTGTTAAAAGAGTAAACCATGAAAATTGTGACATCAGTTAAAATGAGCCATATTTTTAATGCTTGGCAAACACTATACAATTATCAGGCCGATCCGCCCGATATCGACGGATCGCCCCATAATCGTGCTGTGTGTGCTGCCGACCGATGCTAAAATATTGATCGATTGGACATGCCAAATCGTCCAGCATGCCTGTCCAATCCAAAATTTTGTAGGTTAAATGCCGGCCGCATCGAGCAGTGTATGCCCAGCTGTGGCTGACCACAGTGGGAGTAGCGCAGATATCGGGGCCAATACACTGTGAGATATCATAATATGATATGAATAATTTAGTTAATAGTGCTGAAAACAACTTTAGAAAATTGAGAGTGCCATTTGGAAAGGAAACACTTTTAGAGTACTTTGTAAAACATCAAGTAGGGCCCAATGCATGCAGACCCCCCCCCCCATGTGGGATCCTGAAAAGGTGTGTGGCATCACAGAAGGGGGCATGGTATCGCTGTGCTGTGCTCCCATCCCATGCAGCCTCATTCTACCCTTATATCTCTCCAGCCCCAGCCCAGCATCTTATTTCTTGTGCAACTCTGCTTGTTCTGTCCTCTCCAGGGCACTCCTTTTCAGGTTCTTGATGTTCCTCTATCTGTGTCAGGTTCCTCTTCAGGTGTCCTTCATTACAGAGCTTCCTGCTATCTTCTCTCATTAGTGCAGCTCATCTGACATTCTAGCACCCCTCTCTCAGCACAGCACCTCACCCAGCACCCATTTCCCAGCACAGCATGTCAGCGCCCCTCATCCAGCACACGTCAGCACCCCTCACCCAGCACTGCACTCCTCTCCCAGAATAGATCCCCTAACCCAGCAGCAGCAGCTGAGCCAACAACACCCATCACTCCTCACCCAGTCAGCACACATAGCACCCCTCATAGCATTTAGCTCAGCACCCCTCACACATACATGCTGAGCTGACTTAATCAAAACTAGATTTAAAAAAAACCCTCACTCTGGCAGGCTGACTGTGAAGATGAAAATGCAGCTGAGCCCACTGTCCGCCCCTGCAGTTGTCAGTCAGTGCAACCTGCTGATCCTGGACTCTGCAAAGGCAAATGGGAGGAGGAGCTGCTGCGGCTGGGCAAACACCATATCGGCCCTAGGCTTGGGATGCCCCTCAGCTCTGAATGCATGCATGGCATGTATACAAAATTACTCATTTGGACACTGGAATCTTAAATTCTCTAACATATATTTATAGCTGAAAGGTAGGACTGTTATCTTAGGAAACATTGTCTATGTGTTATTATTTTCTTCAATTATTAAATATCAGTAGCCCTTAGATTTCAACAAATGTTTGAATATTTGATAATCTGTTATTGGTTTGGCAGAATAGAACTTGAATAAAAGGTATCCAGAATGTATACTTACTTAGCCAATGACTTTAGTAACATTATTTATTTTTCCTTTGATTCATGTTTAAGGTTTTATTCCACATACAATAATATATGGAAACAATGAGAGGAATACTTACATTACATATACATAAGGAAAACACAGACAAAAATGTCATACATTTTATTATTTGCAATTCACATAATTTCAAAAACTAATAAATAAGGTGACTTTAAATAAACAGGGTTATAGCCAATAGGTGTGGCCTATAGAGATGAAAGGAAAATACTTTATTGGTAATATATTGCTCATTTTGACGCCTAAATATTCCATTATATTATTGATATATCAGACAATAAAGAGTTAGGCTTGCAAACTAAGGGCCTGATTCAGACCCACTTGCAAGCGGCTGTCCGCTCGCAAGTGGGTCGATGGTGTGCACTGCGCATGCGCACGACGGAGGGCTCGTTGTGTCTGATCAAAGGGAGCGTGCTGTCGATGTTGATTGACAGCACGCCCCCTTTGGTGGGCATGCCTCCCAGATGGGGGCGTTCCCAAGGGAACGCCTACCGTCAGAAGCCGGCCCACTGACATCACTAGTGATATCAGTGGGAGTGATTTTGGCTCTGATAGAGCCAAAATCACTCCAGGCCTTGCGGTCGAGAAACTCAACCGCAGGCTCCGGCTCGCAGTGGCGATGGTCGCGATGGTCAGGACCATCGCGGCCATCAACCTGCACGCTCGTATAGGCTGTGGGTGGTGACCCACAGCTATACGAGCGTCCAGGAGGACGCTCCATAATTATGGAGGACGGCCCTCATTCAGAGCGTGCGCTCTGCTCAGAGCGTCCGGCTCTGAATGAGGGCCTAAGTTTCCTTTTTGGCACTAATTAAATGTGTACTGACTACACACTGCAGGCTATGTGCCTTCAGAACATGGACTTTATAGTTTGTAAAATATGCAGCCATCACCCCCATTGAATACTGGATTTCCTGAAATGTGGGATTTCACTCCACATTCCAAAAATGAGAAGATTGTCATTGTAAAAGTTCATTGGAATGATTGATAATTTTTCAAGACAGAAACTTTTAGTTTAGCAGTCAATGGGCAAAGTTTTTCCAAAGATAATTGGTTAATACATTTTTTGTTGGTGAAGTCATACATGATGTACGATGATAAGCCTAGACATGTCAAGATCTTAACTACAGTATTAGCGAGGAAGTGTCAATGGGAACATGAGTGTCAGAACTGGACCATGGAGCAATGGAAGAAGGTGGTCTGGTTTGATAAATCACATTTTCTTTTACATCATGTGGACGGCTGGGTGTGTGTGTTCGTCGTTTATCTTGGGAAGAAATGGCACCAGGGTGCACTATGGGAAGAAAAGCCGGTGGAGCCAGTATTATTCTCTGGGCAATGTTCTGCTGGGAAACCTTGGGTCCTGGCATTCAAGTGGATGTTACTTTGACACATACCACCTACCTAAACATTGTTGCAGACCAAGTACACCCCTTCGTGACAACAGTATTTCCTGAAAGCAGTGGCATCTTTCAGCAGGATAATGCTCCCTGCCACACTACAAAAACTGTTTCAGAATGGTTTGAGGAACATGAAAAAGAGTTCAAAGTGTTGACTGGGACTCCAAACTCCCTAGATCTCAGTCTGATCAAGCATCTGTGGGATGTGCTGGAAAAACAAGTCCTAGCCATAGAAGCCCCACCTTGCAACTTACAGGAATTAAAAGATCTGCTGCCAACAACTTGGTGCCAGATACCACAAGACATCTTCAAAGGTCTTGTGGAGTCCATGCCTTGAAGGGTTAGCTGTTTTGGCATCACGAAGGGGACCTACACAAAGTAAGGTAGGTGGTTTTAATGTTATGGCTGATCGGTGTTTGTATGTATGTATATATACAGTATCTTATATACGAAAACTTCAATGGTCTGTTTGTTTGTCCGGTTCTACATTCGGACACTCCTGCACCGATAGGGATGAAATCAACGTGATGTGGTCCAGTTGGCAAGGTTTTAGAAAGGTTAGGGTTCTGGTTAAATCTCCCGTTGGTGCGCGCTGGGCAGAACTTTGACCCAGGGAGCCTGTTCTGAGCCTTCCACTGGATGGATTTGGACAAAAACTTCACATAGTGGTAACATTGGATCCCAAAAGACATACTAGGAAGTTGAGGTCCCGGTCGGACATCCCGATGGTGTACACTAAGCAGAACTTTGACCTGGGGACGCTGGGCTTAACTTTGACCCAGGGTGCCGGTTCTGGGCCTTCCACTGGAAGGAGCTGGATGAAAACTTCACAGAGGGGTTGCAATTGGTCTGGGATGTGTTTGTATATTTGTCTATATCATGTGACTGCTTTACCGGAGAATATTAACTTTGTTCTTTTAGCGTTTTAGGTACCACGTGTTATTATTCATACACATGACTAAGATTGTCCAATAGAAATCGGACCTATGTGGTCATTATTTACATCACGTGACTAAGAAACACGTGATTGAGATTGTCCAATAGAAACCTGACCCATGCGGTCATTATATATATCACGTGACTAGGATACGTAACACAGATACAATGTCATGTGATCCTATTATAGAGATCACTATTTTACTCCTCAATCTGGACTAGCGGTTAGTCAGTACCACGTGATATTATTTAGACACTTGATTGGGATCTTTTCTGATGTACCATTGGTCGTTAAGATCCACATGTCTTTTGTTTACATCAGGTGACCTAGGATCTCAGCGCAGCATGGTCACTACGATATAAATATATTGGTATGTTCTTCTTATTATTAAGTCTTTATATTATAATTGTCTTTTAGATGGATCATGTATTATTCTTATTAAATATTACAATTGGTAAACTTTGTTTTTATTTACCGCTTGGTTGATTATGTAATCTATTTGCATAAGCTGTGTGTTATTTTTATCCAATCAAGGGTATATAAGGCCACCATTTTGGTCAAAGGGAATACTGCTACTGAAGAAGGTGTGGGTGATTCCACATCGAAACGAGTTTGGCTATTCCCCCTCATCGATTGCTCCAATTGGGACCCTTATCTGACTCTTTTCCGGACCGGCAATTCCACTCATTCCAGCCATACTCTCCTTCTTGGAACCACACTGATTGCATTGCCTGTTGGATTCCTATCAGGACGTGATGCGCCATTGGAGGCTGATAAATACATATACAGCTGGATTGAGCATTGACTTATGTTTATTTTAACAACTGAACACATTTTCAAACTTGACCTACGTGATTATTGAAGGAATATCCGTACCTGTGACTTTAAAATATTTATTGGACATCTGTCACGTGCAGCATCCATTTATGAGATCAACTTACAGCTGATCCTATTTTTATATATTATTTGAGTTTTTATGTGTTTTTACTGATGCAATTACATTTTCTATTTGATTACTTCAACCAAGCCGTATATTTATATTTATCCAATTTGCACAATATATGTATTCATGTTTTTATTCATATTTGCATATATATTGACATGTTCCTTATATGTACCTAGGGCCTGATTCAGGCCCGGACGCTATGCTGCGCTTGCTCGCATTGAGCGACTTTTCGCAATCTGCACATGTGTATGAGTCGCAATGTGTGTGCCTGAACCAGTCATTGCGATGGGAAAGTGCTCGCCCGTAGCCCGCAGTCGGGCTGCTATTTTGAGTGACAGATAGTGCCGTTTGTGGGTGGTAACAGGGGAAGGTGCTTGAAAACGGGGGAGTGGATGTGCGAACGCAGGCGTGCCCGACTTTCAGATGGCGTTTAATGGGTGTGCATAATTAGCAAAGTAGCGTCATTACACATGTGACTAGGTTAAATTTTAGCCTGAACTGCTCGCAATGTTGTGGTGGGAAAAGGCTACCACAAGCACAGCGAGCAGCTCCGATGGCTCTCGATGTTCCCGATTAATCCTACAACTGCCAGAGATGACGTGTGTTGCGAGTGGCAAATGGGCGTCTTTATATAGGTTCCAGCGCATAGTGTGGACGCTTCCAGTACTTAGTGGGCGGCTTTACACGATGCAGTGTGAGTGCATGATTTAAATAGCCAGCCCCTTTTAGCCAGCGAGCGGACGCAAATAGCGTCCAGGTCTGAATCCGGCCCATAGTCCCATTTTCCAATAGATTCAATAATTCCCACTTGTGGAATTTAGCGCGGTTCAACCATCCTTTTCTTGTGTATAACCTATTAGGGGGCTGACTACCCCTATTTGAACCTGGAGCTTATAGACAGCGCCATCTGACACTACTAGAGTGGGGATGTTAAGCATAGACCTTTATAGTACAGTTCTCTTCAGATACCTCACTCGTGTTTTCACTGTGTGTGTTTATTATGGATGCTATGGTTAGGGCTGTGATTTGTGCAGAAATGTATCAGAAGGAGCTGTAGCCACCCTGTGGAGACCAACATTGCAGCCTGCGCCAGGGGTGCACCAAGTGGTAGGATTTCTATTGGAGGCTAGACTATGTACCCAGGGAGTCTGCCAAGCTTTATCTACAGACCCAGAACTTGCAAATCATAATCAAGCAAAGATGCCATAATTACAGTATTTACTTCCCATACTGTAGATTAGACTCCTTTGATGAGATCCACTGTAACAACTTGTTATCTACAGACATCAACAGAGTGGTCAAAGATGGAGATGGGCATCTCTTGAGCCCCTATCCAGCCCCCAGTAGGTAAGAGTCTCTAAACAGTGCGCCAGAAAAGGAGTTACAAGTCCTGTACTCAAAGACAATGAGAATAGGACCTGCAAGAATGAAGGCTGTGTCTGTAGGTAGAAGGCGAGATTTAGCAGTAAGATCCTGAGAGCTGGACGTCAGGACTGACTTCTGGCGGATTTATTGAGAAGCAGGGTTTACAGCAAAGACCTGCAAGGAATAACAATCTTCTTCCTTTGTTCTCTTTCTCTGCAAGTCTTGTGAATGTGTCTGCCAAAAGCAGGACTGCTGCCATGCTGGCAGCAATAGGAGAAGACCCTACTGAATTGTGCCTAAAGTGGATACTCCAGGGTTTGTTTATAAGGACACTGCTGGTATATTTTATTGTGCTCCCTGTGTGTCATGTTACGTTACAACACTTATAGTGTGATTGTTTTAACTCTTTCATAAAAGCTATAGAGCTCTGTTTGTGATGTACATTATACTTAAATGAAGTCTTCTATATGAATATATGATTGTTACTGAGCTGGCACTACAACTTAACCTGTAATTACAATACGTACAGAAAATGTAAGATCATTAATCACACACTTCCTCTTTATTAGAGAAGTAGGAAGTGAGAATAAGAAATAGGTGACATATAATGCAGTAAATTGGTTCAGTTGTGGAAAATGTGGAAATTAGAGCAAAATATTTGCGTACCAACCGTAATATAACATTTTGCTTATCTGCCTGAGCTTCTACTCCTACTACATCCTCTCTAATGAGGGCTTCTCTTATACCTGGAGAAAATAAGAAGACACAAATTCATGGGCATAACTACCATAGGTGCAAGGGATGCAGCTGCTATGGGACCCAGAACTGAGGGGGGAAAAATCGTACTTGTCAAAAATATATATATAACGAATGCTGATAGGTGGAGATGCATTTTCTTTACCTTTTAAGCTACTTTTACCAATATTTCCCACTGCACAATGCACCACTCAGAAAAGGTTTCTGCTATGCTCTTTCTACAGGAGAGGTAGAGGGGGGTCCATGGAAGCAGTGTGCAGGGGATCTTCAGAGGGGAAGGGCATCAAGCATTGTGGGATGCTTTACCTTCATATTGGCCACAGCCATGGGCATAATTACCATAGGTGCAAGGGGTGCAGCTGCTATGGGGCCCAGAGCTGAGGAGGGCCCATCTTCCTTATCAAAGTTACATGTGTAATATACATCTTTCACCAAAGGGGCCGTCACAAACTTTTGCTATGGGGCCTTCAAATACCCAGTTACGCAACTGCAAAAATGAATTAGGGCAGATTGAAATAGCGGTGAGTTTGCTGTTTCAGCCTCGTGCAACTTTTTTCTATGTTAAAAAGTGATTCAGTGATAAAATCAGGTTAAGAAAGGGAAATGTGTTTGTTTTAGCTTGCGCCTCTGTAAAGCACTCCTGCAAAGTGAGAGTGATAAACTAGCAAAGATTCTTCTGTTTCCTGCACAACACAATCATTAATAGCAGCTGTTACAGCAAATCACACACTAAACACACATATAACAGGCTGTATACTTTACTTGATATGATGAACACTGATTGTGATGGGCGGACCATTATACCTGTACTACTGAATTTGCATGGAAAAATGTACTTTGCACTGCTCCCACATTACAAGTGTTATCCTGCAATACGTGGAAGATGTCATTTCTAATTGTATTATACAAGATATTATGATTTGCTAAAATGTAACGCAATATGCATAGATTATTAATGCGTTACGTCCCAGCATAAATCTAGCATCTTATTGAATCTAGCTTACAGTATATTGTTGTATGTTTAAAATAATTATTTTAATTATCATTAAAGTACAAGATATTGTCTGTACATTCATAAAGATTAGAAACAGTTTATTTATAAGGAAATAGTAGTACACACTGCCAGCTCCAGTATCATATTCCCAATGCAGTTGTGGACAAAGGGGCTGATTCACTACCGATCGCAACTGCGATTGCAATAGCGATTACACATGCAGTTCAACTGCCATAGTATGCTAATCCATTGCGGCCTCTATGACACCGTTGCACAAAATAAGGACGCCCACTTTACCTTACACAATGCCGGTATTGTTTATCAAGACTGCGAAACCATCGCAGCCTCATACACACTTGCACAAGGTCTGACTTTACTCAGGAATTGCTAACTCCATCGCATGCTATGAGGCCTCTGGCTGCGTAAGGCATCGCAGTGGATAATTTATGCATGCCCATGCAAAGGCATTCAAACGAATTGGCATGCCTGCATTTCGCCGACCACCCCCTTTGTCCACCCACAAATGGCGCTTACACACGATGCTACAGAAAAGAGGAAGATTTGGGCATCTTCAGTTTAGAGCTGGTAGTGGAGGCCAAATAATTTATAAATATAATAATGTAGTAAGTGTCATAAACACAAGACTAGTGTCTTGACAGTATTATTAAAGCTAAAGTTGATTTTTCAATATAAAATGTGATTAAATATAAAATCTTTGTATCTGTTTTAAATTTTAAATGGGAATATTACTTCCTGCAGTTGTCCAAATGGAAATGTCAAATTAATATAGTTACATCTCTAATGATATTAGTGCTATCAGCCCGAGAGGTCAATAAGTTTCGTATCTGCCAATCAAAAGTGGCTGGAAAGTACATCCTGGTGTATTTTTGCATCTGTCCTCCAGCACCTCCTAAAAAGCATATTTATGAATTCATACACAACAAAGGGGGTCATTCAGACCTGCTCGCGAGCGGCAGTACGCTCGCAAGTGGGTCGATGTTCCCCACTGCGCATGCGCACGATGGAGGGAGCTCCGTCATGCGCATGCGCGAGACCCGGGGAGCGACGGGCTTTCCATCGCTCGGGGTCTCGCACCAAAGGGGGCGTGCTGTCGATGTTGATTGACAGCACGCCCCCTTTGGTGGGCGTGCTGAGGGCGTGCCTGCCAGACGGAGGCGTTCCCATGGGAACGCCTACCCTCTGAAGCCGGCCCCACTGACATCACTAGTGATGTCAGTGGGAGTGAATTTGGCTCTGATAGAGCCAAAATCACTCCAGGGCTTGTGGCAGAGAGACCCTACCGCAGGGTCTCCGTCGCAAGTCCGATGGTCGCGATGGTCAAGACCATCGCGACCATCTTTTTGGCCGCTCGCATATGCTGTGGGTGGTCACCCACAGAAATACGAGCAGCCAGGAGGCCGCTCCATTTTCATGGAGGAGGGCCCTGATTCAGAGCGAGCGCTCTGGTCAGAGCGTTCGGCTCTGAATCAGGCCCAAAGTGTGTTGCAAATACATGTGTGTGTGCTCTCTGTACTCAGCCTAGGCTTACCCTCCTCTGCTCACCTCAGATCGTACTGTACAGTCATACAGGGCCATTAAGACATGGCCCAGGGAAGGGTCTGAGAAAAAAGATAAAACCCCTAGTTGCAGCACCACGACGCGAATAGTCTCCCACTGCAGCCCGGCTGACAGGAAAGAGGGAGAGGGGGGCGTCATTGGACCTGGGCCCCCGCCGGGTCCCTCCAGCAAGCCCGGGCCAGGGTAATTAGTACAGGCTCCCCCCCTCATGGCCCCCTGAAGTCATGAGTAGATGCAAGTCAGTAAAATGGAAAAATATGCAAACTTATGCCTACTTAATTTTTGGTGCACATGGGCAATATGGAAATACATACAGGGGTCTATTTACTAAGCAGTGTTAGGACACAGAGTGAAAAGTGATAAGTTACCAGCCAATCAGCAACTAACTGCCATCTCACAGGCTGTGTTTGAGAAATGACAGTTGGGAGCTGATTGGCTGGCATCTTATCACTTTTCACTCTGTGTCCTAACACCGCTTAGTAAATAGACCCCTACAGTATCTTATGCAAAAAAAACCTGACATAAGTCCAACTCTAAATGAGCCCCTAACTGTTTTGCCTGGCAGAGTGGAAAAGGGTATTGAAGCTCTTTCAAAGCATTGTTTTAACCTTTTCTAAAGTATTTTCTAAATGCTTTCAGATTTCAGCAAGACAGTCCCCATTTGGGAGGCTGTTCTAGTGCGCATGTGTGAACTGGGGTTCACACATGCATGAGGCTAAAGATGGTCAACGGAGGGGGCCGAACAGGCATGGAGAGTTCTCAGACCCACGCTGGTTCCTATAGAAAAAATGGTGTAGGTTCCTGCTGTCAAGTTTTGAAAATGTAGTATTTTTGGGGGCTTGATGAATGTCAGTCTCAATACTATTGCATGGGGGCTCTGGACCAGATTGGGACTGAAATATAAGCAGGATACATCAGGGATATCTCCTGTATTAACTTTATATTGAATGGCCCCAATACTCAATTTCTACAAAAAGTAGGTGAAAATGTTAATTGTCACTTACTTTTGTAAAAATTAAGGGATAAAATAAATAGACCCCTTAATCTTGGAAAGCAGTGAGGATACCCAACAACACATAGTAGTGATGTGAGTACAAATAATTTTAGTATGGTTGCAAATTGTTTTATGTATAATAAATACATTCCATTTCTTTTGTAAAGTATTGTAAGATTATCTGATTGTCCTGTGATACTCAAGAGCAAATTTGTCCACCCATTATTTCTCTTAATTTGTAATGAATTATGTTTGTTTTCTAATAATTCATTATATTTTGTTCATAGCTGGAATGCTTGTTTGTTCCTTCTCTAAATCGTAAGCGTGAAGACTCAGAAGAGCCGACTTGGACAATGCCTTCCGAGATATGTCTCAGGTAAATGTGGCATGCACTTCTCTTAATGCACTCAGAGCTTGTCATTCTCATTTAGATTATACTTAATTGAAACCTCTTTCAGGTTATTCAGGCAGATGTGAATTGAAGCTTTGCCTGTCTTGCATGGTTAAACACTAGAATACAGACTTTTTGAAAGTATGCAGTCTTAAAATGTATTTCTTAAAGCAGAAAACTATCATCAATGAACAGTATAGCATACTCGTACATGCATCTCCTTCAATCCTGCTAACAGCAATTTAGCCCCAAACTTTACCAGCAAACTTTGCTAATCTGGGATCACTGGATAATAACAATGAAATACAATGGGACTTACAAACACAGGGCTTGATACAGATTTGGGAATAGGGTAAGATAGAGCAAGTAACTGTGCACCTGGACAAATCATGTTGCAATGCAAGGGGTACAAATTAGGGGTGAGCGGGTTCGGATTTCTGAAATCCGAACCCCCCCGAGCCCCCCCGATCCGAGTCCGATCCGAGTCAGGCTCGACTTTTCCCGCCTGACTCGGATCTGAAATCGAGGCAAAACGTCATCATCCCGCCTTCCGAGTCTCGCGGGTTTTGGATCCTATATAAGGTACCCGCGTCGGCGCCATTTTCTCACTCGGCTGTGGACAGTGAAGAGGGAGGGTGGGAGTTAGGGCTGTGTAGTGTAGTGTAGTGTAGTGTAGTGTAGTGCTGCTGTTGTCCACTACTTCAAAGTCCATAGGGGCTGGCTGTGCTGTGCTGCTGTTGTTAATAGGGGCTGTGTCCACTACTTCAAAGTCCATAGGGGCTGGCTGGACTGTGTTGTGCAGTCAGTTCTCCATAGGGGCTGTGTCCACTCCAAAGTCCTCTGCAGTGTCCCAGTCCTAAAGGAGTGCTGTAGTGTTGTCCAGGGGGTGCTCTGTCCATCAGGGGTGCTCCCCCCAAGTGCTAAAAAAATAATATATTTTCTGTGTTTGTGAATTGTGTGCGCAGTAGCCGCACGTGCATCAACAAAGTAGTGCCAAGCGTGCGCCTGTGTCATAAGTAAAGGGCCGGCTGGCTTGACCGTTAAAGGGTGCTGTAACCCCCGAAAGTACACTCCAGTCCAAACCAAAAAAAAATTATTTTCTGTGTTTGTGAATTGTGTGCGCAGTAGCCGCACGTGCATCAACAAAGTAGTGCCAAGCGTGCGCCTGTGTCATAAGTAAAGGGCCGGCTGGCTTGACCGTTAAGGGTGCTGTAACCCCCGAAAGTACACTCCAGTCCAAACCAAAAAAAAAATTATTTTCTGTGTTTGTGAATTGTGTGCGCAGTAGCCGCACGTGCATCAACAAAGTAGTGCCAAGCGTGCGCCTGTGTCATAAGTAAAGGGCCGGCTGGCTTGACCGTTAAGGGTGCTGTAACCCCCGAAAGTACACTCCAGTCCAAACCAAAAAAAAAGTTATTTTCTGTGTTTGTGAATTGTGTGCGCAGTAGCCGCACGTGCATCAACAAAGTAGTGCCAAGCGTGCGCCTGTGTCATAAGTAAAGGGCCGGCTGGCTTGACCGTTAAAGGGTGCTGTAACCCCCGAAAGTACACTCCAGTCCAAACCAAAAAAAAAATTATTTTCTGTGTTTGTGAATTGTGTGCGCAGTAGCCGCACGTGCATCAACAAAGTAGTGCCAAGCGTGCACCTGTGTCATAAGTAAAGGGCCGGCTGGCTTGACCGTTAAGGGTGCTGTAACCCCCGAAAGTACACTCCAGTCCAAACCAAAAAAAAAATTATTTTCTGTGTTTGTGAATTGTGTGCGCAGTAGCCGCACGTGCATCAACAAAGTAGTGCCAAGCGTGCGCCTGTGTCATAAGTAAAGGGCCGGCTGGCTTGACCGTTAAAGGGTGCTGTAACCCCCAAAGTACACTCCAGTCCAAACCAAAAAAAAAATTATTTTCTGTGTTTGTGAATTGTGTGCGCAGTAGCCGCACGTGCATCAACAAAGTAGTGCCAAGCGTGCGCCTGTGTCATAAGTAAAGGGCCGGCTGGCTTGACCGTTAAAGGGTGCTGTAACCCACAAAGTACACTCCAGTCCAAACCAAAAAAAAAATTATTTTCTGTGTTTAGCCGCACGTATATATCAAATCGATATAACATAAATGGAGGACCAAACTTTCTCCGATAAAAATAAAATAGAGAAAGATCAAGAACCACTTCCTCCTAGTGCTGAAGCTGCTGCCACTAGTCATGACATAGACGATAACATGCCATCAACGTCGTCTGCCAAGGCCGATGCCCAATGTCATAGTAGAGGGCACATACAATCCCAAATGGCAAAGTTCAGGAAAATGACCTTGAAAAAGACATTTAAATCAGCTGAAGAGAAACGTAAACTTGCCAATATGCCATTTACGACACGGAGTGGCAAGGAACGGCTAAGGTCGATCCCTAGTATGTTCATGACTAGTGGTTCAGCTTCACATGACGATGGAAGCCCTCCTCCCACTAAAAAAATCAAAAGAGTTAAGCTGGCAAAAGCACAGCGAAGAACTGTGCTTTCTAAGAAGATATCACAAATCCCCAAGGAGAGTCCAAGTGTGGTGGTGGTTGCGATGCCTGACCTTCCCAGCACTGGACGGGAAGAGGTGGCTCTTTCCACCATTTGCACGCCCCCTGCAAGTGCTGAAAGGAGCACCCACAGTCCACTTGCTGATATGCAAATTGAAGATGTCACTGTTGAAGTACAACAGGATGAGGATACTGGTGTAGCTGGCGCTGAGGAGGAAGTTGGCGAGGAGGATTCTGATGGTGATGTGGTTTGTTTAAATCAGGCTCCGGGGGAGACAGTTGTTGTCCGTGGGATGAAAAAGCCCATCACGGTCATGCCTGGGCAGAAGACCAAACATTCCACCTCTTTGGTCTGGCAATATTTCTATCCAAATCCGGACAACAACTGTCTTGCCATATGTACCACATGTAAAGGTGAAATAAGTAGGGGTAGGGACGTCAACCACCTAGGAACATCCTCCCTTATACGGCACCTGCAGCGCGTTCATAAAAAGTTACTGTCAAGTTCAGAAACTTTGGCTAAGACCGTAAGCAGTCCAGGGACACCTAAATCCCGTTGTCCTGTTGTATCCAAGCGCCTGCAAACCACACCGTCAACTCCCTCCTCGTCAATTTCCTCCTTAGTCAGGATCGGAAGTAGTCCTGCAGGCCATGTCACTGGCATGACTGACTCTCCTATCCGGGATTCCTCTGGAGGATCCTGCATTGCTACGCCTACTGCTGCCGCTGCTGCTGTTGCTGCTGCTGGGAGTCGTTCATCATCCCAGAGAGGAAGTAGGAACACCACTACTTTTACTAAACAATTGACCCTCCAACAGTCCTTAGCGAGGAGGATGAAGTACGACAGCAGTCATCCTGAAGCAAAACGTATAACTGAGGCCTTGACCGCTATGTTGGTGTTAGACGTGCGTCCGGTATCCGCCATTAGTGCAGTGGGATTTAGACAATTGATGGAGGTAGTGTGTCCCCGGTTCCAAATCCCGTCTAGATTCCACTTCACTAGGCAGGCGATACCGAGACTGTACAGAAACGTCAGAAAAAGTGTCCTCAGTGTCCTGAAAAATGCCGTTGTACACAATGTCCACTTAACCACGGACATGTGGACAAGTGGAACAGGGCAGACTAAGGACTATATGACTGTGACAGCCCACTGGGTAGATGTATCACCTTACGCAGCAACAGCAGCAGCGTCACCAGTAGCAGCATCTCAGAAATGCCAGCTCGTTACAAGACAGGCTACGCTGTGTATCACCGGTTTCAGTAAGAGGCACACCGCCGACAACCTCTTAGAGAAACTGAGGGAAATCATCGCCCAGTGGCTTACCCCACTTAGACTCTCCTGGGGATTTGTGATATCTGACAACACCACCAATATTGTGCGGGCATTACATCTGGGCAAATTCCAGCACGTCCCATGTTTTGCTCACACAATAAACTTGGTGGTGCAGAATTTTCTGAAAAGCGACAGGGGCGTGCAGGAGACGCTTTGGGTGGCCAGAAAAATTTCTGGCCACTTTCGCCATTCAGCGACTGCGTGCCGAAGACTGGAGCGCCAGCAAACACTCTTGAACCTGCCCCGCCATCACCTGAAGCAAGAGGTTGTGACGCGGTGGAACTCAACCCTCTATATGCTTCAGAGGATGGAGGAGCAGCAAAAGGCCATACAAGCCTATACATCCACCTATGACATAGGCAAAGGAGGGGGTATGCACCTGACTCAAGCGCAGTGGAGAATGATTTCCGTGTTGTGCAAGGTTCTCCAGCCCTTCGAACTTGCCACACGTGAAGTCAGTTCAGACACTGCCAGCTTGAGTCAGGTCATTCCCCTCATCAGGCTTTTGCAGAAGCAGCTGGAGAAAGTGAAGGAGGAGCTAAGACGGAGCGATTCCGCTCGGCATGTGGGACTTGTGGATGAAGCCCTTCATTCGCTTTGCCAGGATTCCAGGGTGGTCAATCTGTTGAAATCAGACCACTACGTTTTGGCCACCGTGCTCGATCCTAGGTTTAAAGCCTATGTGGTGTCTCTCTTTCCGGCCGACACAAGCCTGCAGAGGTGCAAAGACCTGCTGGTGAACACACTGTCAGCTGAAGCGGAACGTGACACGTCAACGGCTCCTTCTTCAATTTCTCCTGCAACTGGGACTGCCAGGAAAAAACTTAGGTATCCTAAGCAACCCGCTGGCGGTGATGCAGGGCAGGCAGGACCAAGTTTGGACATCTGGTCCGGACTGAAGGACCTGGCAACAATTTCTGACATGTCTACTGTCACTGCATATGATACTGTCACCATTGACAGAATGGTGGAGGATTACATCGGTGACAGCATCCAAGTAGGCATGGCAGACAGTCCATACCTGTACTGGCAGGAAAAAGAGGCAATTTGGAGGCCCCTGTACAAACTGGCTCTATTTTACCTGAGTTGCCCCCCCTCCAGTGTGTACTCCGAAAGAGTGTTTAGTGCAGCCGGGAACCTTGTCAGCGAAAGGCGTAGGAGGTTGCTTCCACAGAATGTGGAGAAGATGATGTTCATCAAAATGAATTATCAGCTCTTCCAGGGAGACCAGCCTCCAGAAGGTACAGAGGGACCTGTGGTGGTGGATTCAAGTGGGGACGAGTTAATACTTTGTGAGGATGAGGATGTACACACTGAAGAGGGTGAGGAATCGGTGGATGAGGAGGATGAGGATGACATCTTGCCTCCATAGAGCCAGTTTGTGCAGGGACACATTAATTGCCAGCTTGTTTTGTGGGGGCCCAAACGAACCAATCATTTCAGCCACAGTTGTGTGGCAGACCCTGGCGCTGAAATGATTGGTTTGTTAAAGTGTGCATGTCCTGTTTATACAACATAAGGGTGGGTGGGAGGGCCCAAGGACAATTCCATCTTGCACCTCTTTTTTTTCTTTGCATTATGTACAGTTTGGGGCCTAGTTTTTCAAACTGCCATCCTGTCTGCCACTGCAGTTTCACGCCTAGATGGGTCACGTGTTTGTGCCGCCCACTCGTGTCGCTTAGCATAGTCATCCAGCTACCTCGGTGCAACCTTTTGGACATAAAAACACTATTGTGAGGTGTGAGGTGTTCAGAATAGACTGGAAATGAGTGGAAATTAAGGTTATTGAGGTTAATAATAGCATAGGAGCAGAAAAACCTACAAATTCTGTGATTTTAGCTGTTTTTATGCTTTTTTAAAAAAAAATACAGATCCAAAACACAAAACCCAGAACCCAAAACACGGAAGGGTGGTTTTGGCAAAACCAATCCAGATCCAAAACACGAAGAAAGATCCAGATCCAAAACCAAAACACAAAACACGAAAAGTGGCCGGTGCACACCCCTAGTACAAATACATATATTTGTTGTGCATATGGGGTAAATACTGGCTGCTTTTGCATGTAGCCCACAAATGCTGGACAGTTTTATATTACACTGTAGTTTAGATATCAGTTTGGACACTCCCCACCCACATCTAAATTGCTCTGCACATGTTACATCTGCCCCACATGCAGTGCAGCATAGTTTTACCAAGGTGCACAGTTACTTGTTCTTTCTTGCTCTCTTCTTAAATATGAATCGGACTCACAGTGCAAACAGTACATTACTATCATAAGGCAAGGTGAGAATCACATCTCCAGCTGTATCTTCTCTAGGCCTAATGTCAATGTCAGTCATACTGGGAGGCTCCCAAAACTCGGGTGGCGCTCCTGGGTGCACGGAAGAGTGGGCAAGTCTCCCGACCTGCTGCCGCCACCGTTCACTTCCCCCCACTTACAGAATTCAAGTGGTTGGGGCCGGGGGGTGCCAATGGTGCGATTTGCATTACGATTTGATTAGTCATTGTGGCCCCGCCCTCTGCTGCACAATGCCGGTAATCTCTGTGTTAGGAGTCACTCACCTTCATTCTCCTGGCATTTGTTCTGTGATAGGGTTGTGTCTGATTCTGCGGGTCTGCATACTACTTATATTTTCTTTAGAAATAGTAGGAGAAATTACTTAGACCATCAATGTGTTCTAATAAAAATGTTGTGGGCTCTAGTTGTGGTCAGAATTATTCCAATATTTTTTATTATCCCTAAGCTGTAAACGGTAGTAGTATTAGGGGCATTCTAAGGGAGCAACAGAGTCCCAGATTGCATCATTGGTTACAACAAAGCAAAGTTTTAAAGGGGGGACAGAGCTAAATAAATTGCATTCAAATAATGAAATAGATTTAATAGCAATGCCTTGTTGCCAATAGTCTCTGGAACTTGTTTTTCCCCCGTAAATTTTTCTATTTTTCATTCTTAAAAGAGGCTAATCTGCACCTGGATAAAACAAATTGGGGTGATATTGGTGCAAATGTTATTTTTTCACAAGAAGGGAAATTACTGCCTGTTTTTGCACGTAACACACAAATACTGGTAATAACAGCTGCATTTTACACACTGTGATTTAGTTAACCTACAAGATGTCCTCATTTCAACTCTAGGGGGTCTATATTGTAAAAAGTGCATTTAATTTTCGCAGTTTGGATTCTGCTATAAAACCCATGCCGGGACACACCAAATTAAAAAGACCTGTCCTAGTGAAGAGAATAAAGGCATGCGGCTTGTTTTTTGAACCCCTAGAAAAACTAGTGCGCTTGTGGGGTACATGCAGGTCACAGAAGTGAGCTGGGTGAACTTTATATATTTTGTTTAGTTCTGAAGATTGTCAAGATGATAATTGCCCCAGAATATAGATCAGATGTCTCCTCCCAAGTACAGTAGTCAATGTGCTCCCAGTGTAGTAAATGGCATTATATTTTGAACACAAGATGACAGAAGAGAAACTTCTCCCAAATTTCTAAATACTGCAACTGCAAAGCCCCCATTGCTACTTCTGGAGGCTGCAGGAAGCTGACAGAAGAACCAAAAAAGGTTGTGATCTGATTTCTCCACACTTTTGTCTTTACTATTAAAATCCTGGATAAGAGCAGTTTATGATTTTACTAAATAGACCCCTAGATCTGTCAGCACCATCTACATCCTCCCCTCCTTTCCCACAGCGGTTTTGTAATATTGCACCTTCTCTAAATTAGGCACTAAAAGTTCTATTTTTCTGTATATGAGATGTATTCCTTATTTTCCTTATATAATGCAATAAAGTATGTTACAATCAAATATAAATAAATAAGTAAATATGACATGATGAAATATGTAGTGCCATGCAGTGTCCTGGAAACTATTTTATGGCACTTACTCTGCAATCAATGCTGTCTATGTTTGCTGGAAAAGTAAATCTTAACCCAGTGTCTGCGATAGCTGTGGGAGTGCCCTATTGCTCCATTCCTCCATTAACACCCCCGGGCATTGCACCCAATCTACACTGCTTCATAGTCATATCTTAACAGCTGGGAAGTGGGAGAGTAGCACTTGGCTGTTACACCATAGCACAGTGCCACACTCCCAGCCCATCACAAAAATGGAGGAGCAGCAGCTGGCAGCTTCACAGGTAAGAATCTGCTAGATGCTTTTGCTCCATGATGGTAACTGGTGTTACTGGGGGTCCACTGGGGCATCTGAGTGACATCTCATTCATTCATCGTTATAGGTTTTCCCTAACCATTGGCACTCTTTGCACCCATCTGGGATCGTGATATGATAATGATAGTGTAGTGCCGGACCTGCCTTAACCACCCAGCAGGAGTAGTGTTAGTCAAGGTGGAGGAGATTTCAGCATTTGGGAAATTAGAGGTACTGTTCTTTTAAGAGAGATTAATAGATGTATGATTTAGTAAAGGACATTATTATCAGCTGAAAAGAACATAGAATATAATTGAATATATATGTGGAACCAGCAATGTGCATTTTATAAAGGAAAACGGCACAAAATAGAAAATAGTGTTTCCCTGTTCTCTCTTTCTGTTGTTTGATTAGTGCTATCTCTAAGCTGCCAAATGCTTCCCCTGGGATATATTTCTTCTTTATATACGAAAATGTTTTTCTTTTATGATTAATATATTAATTTTCTGTATAACAAATACAATTTTGCTTTCTCCTTAGCATTTTTTAGCAATGTAACAAAATCATAGCTTTCTTAATAGAACCAAAATGATATTGGATATTCTAGGTATAAAAAAATATATAAATGTTTCAATATTTGTAAAATTTAGGTTTAGTAAAAATTGGAAAGTTTTTTTAGTAAATCCACTTTCAGAGGCCCATTGTAAAATGAAAAGTAATTTTTTCAATATAGTAAATATCTGTTTTATCTGGGGTGTAATGTTCTATACATCTCATTTTGGATAAGAATACATCCCAGCACTTATCGGGTCCATAGCGGCATTAATAACGCCGCTATGCACTTAGAATTATCCTTTATTTCTATGGTGCCACAAGGGTTCTGCAGCACCTAACAAAGTACATAAACTATTGAGCAGATCAAGAGAACAGTGACTTACAGTACAAGACAATGCAGGACAAGTGCCTTTGTGTATAAAACATTGCTGCTACAGTGGTCATAACACTCAAAATAAGTAGTACAGTGGCAGAAGTCAAGGGTTAGGTGCTGAAGGTAATAGTAATGTAAGAAAAAGCACATGGGGGAAAAAAGGCCCTGCTCGTGAGAGCTTACATTCTAAAGGGTAGGGGTAGACAGATAGGCACGGGCCAATTGGGATGGAATATCAGCCCGGGAAGTTTATGGAAGCAGCCCTAATGGGGGTGGGAGTCTAATGAGGGGGTGGGGTATGTCAAGGGAGCAAAATCTCTCCTCATAGGGCCTAATTCTGAGTTGGACGCAGTTGCAGCCTTCCTTGCTTCTTTTGCTGCAGTTGCATCTGTAACTTTATGCTAATGCCGCTACAGAGTCCTTCCCTGGTGTACATCCGGGCTTCCAAATATACAAGGACTGAGACGCCCACTGTCAGTGTGAACAGATGATGCAATCATGCTCTGTGCTACTTTAGATGCCCACAACGGTCGCACCATTGAAACTTTCACGAGCCCTACGCTAGATGCAGATCACCCATATGGCCTCCAATATGAGCGATTCAGCGTCTCTGTACACAACCACTTTCAGCATTACGCCCGTGTCACTCCAATAACATGGCCATTACATCTGTGTCTGATTAGCCAACTCCCTGTAACTGCCTAGGAACGCCCAACACATTTCTAATAGACTACACTAGTTGGTGCGTGTGTCTTAATCTGTCCTACAACTCTGAACAAACACCATTGGGACACCTGCGCATATGAAAAAACATCACACAAGAAAAACAAAAAATTTTGACCCTCCGCAGAAAAAAAAATAACACATTGGCCCCTACAGAAAAACAAACACAATGGCCCCCACAGGAAAAAAAAAAACGCAATGATTCAATGATTGCCCCTACAGGAAAAATAAATAAAACAAACTTTGATTCTCCCCAGTCCTCTACAGAAGACTGAGCGACCTCACCTTCTGGGCTGTCACAGATAGCTGCGGAGCCAACTGCAGGAGACCAGACCCCAGACCAGTGAGGGCCTCCAGTTGCAGAAAATCCAGACCAGTGAGTGTCTCCCTCCAGATAGTCCAGACCAGACCAGTGGGTAGGAACTTGGTCTCGCTCCCTCACTCACCCGGACCCTCAACACCATCCTCAGCCCTTGTCATGTCAGCCTCTCATAAGCATCTTCTGCCCTTGTTACCTCAGCACATCATCACCATTCTCTGCCCTTCAGCATCATCATCAGCCCCTCATCAGCTTCCACAGCCCCATCCTCTGCCCCTCACCACCATCCTCTGCCGCCAACCCCATCCTCTGCCCTTCACCACCATCCTTAGCCACCAGCCCCATCCTCTGCCCCTCACCACCATCCTCAGCCCCTCATCACCATCCTCAGCCCTCATCACCATCCTCAACCCCTCACCACCATCCTCAACCCTCATCACCAACCTCAGACCCTCATCAACATCCTCAGCCCCTCATCATCGTCCTTAGCCTACATCCCCTCATCACCTTCCCCAGCCCCATCACCATGTCTTTGGGGGCGATTAAATTTTTTTCGCTGGCGCCTGCATTTCTGCTAGCCCGCTCCTGAAGATGTGAGCAGAAATGTGCTTTATAATCCTGGTTAGTGCGATTAATCCTGGATAGGGTGCCCAAACAGGAGTTTAGATGGGTTTAGCCCTTTTACATGGCTAAACCTGGTCTAATTACCCGCGAAGAGGGAGATAATTAATTGGCGCCCAAAACAATTGAATTGCAACATAGGCGTCCATTAATTACTGCAACATAAAAACAATTGAATCGTCCCCAGTGAGTACTAAAACAAACAGCAACCCCAGGCTGGCTGGATGCTAACTTCACCCCTGCTCTATGGTGATTTTACTGCTTAAAAAAAGTATATAATTAACATTTTATGAATGATGATGGTGATAATAATTTAGATGAAGATCATTGTCCATCACATAGATATAAGCAGTAAAGCACTGTAGCTTTCTGGGGATCTTCAGGTGCTGTAAAAAGAGCCACAGACCATCTGGCAGGACATGCTGAGACTTGTAGTGCCTAGTACTGCCCTTTTGTTTTTGCTGAAGCTATAGGAAGGAAAACTAATTGTGCATGTGCGGTGTAGTTCCTGCATCTGAGCTGTGACAATGGGGCAGTTGGATCTCTTGGCGCAGTATATTAAGGATATAGACAGACTGTCACTAGGAAGTTCCTTAAACCAATATATTTGTCCTTCCAGTGCCATAGGCAGACGGGCAGCAACTCTCTTTCCCCCCCCTGCCATGGAGTAAGGGCCTGATTCAGACCCGGTCGCAAGTGCTGAGCGCTCGCAACTGGGTCGATGGTGGCCCACAGCACATGCGCACGACGGAGCCGGCTAGCGGCAATCCGTCGCTCCGGGTCTCGCACCAAAGGGGGCGAGCTGTCGATGTTGAGTGACAGCTCGCTCCCTTTTGGGGGCGGGCCGGGGGGGTGGCTGCCCAAACAGAGGCATTCCCATGAGAACGCCTGCCGTTTGGGGGCGGCCCCATTGACATCACAAGTGATGTCAGTGGAGAGTTTCCGGCTCTGTTAGAGCCGAAATCTCTCTGGGCTTGCGATGAACGAGACCCTACCACAAGGGTCTCGTCGCAAGCCTGATGGTCGCGATGGTCTTGACCATCGCGACCATCATCATGGTCGCTCGCTATAGCTGTGAGTGGGCACACACAGCTATGCGAGCGGCCAAGAGGCAGCT
The DNA here is from genome assembly GCA_031769625.1 of Taudactylus pleione. Taxonomy (NCBI): domain Eukaryota; kingdom Metazoa; phylum Chordata; class Amphibia; order Anura; family Myobatrachidae; genus Taudactylus; species Taudactylus pleione. Next base: position 31,922,170 of record JAUIMM010000014.1, read on the forward strand.
CCTAAAATAAAAAAACCCGGCCCTGATTCAGAACGAGCTCTCTGTCAGAGTGACCGAGTCTGAATCTGACCCTAAGTCCCTCCTCCCCACCCCGGCTCCCCGCAGTGTAGGAGGCACAGTGGGAGGCAAAGCTTCTGTCCTTGGGCAGAACCTGGCTGATGCTAGGTGATGTGGCTGACTGAGCAGACGGCAGCACACAGTTCTCAGAGATCGGCGGCTACTTGCACACTTCTGCGCACAGCCAGAGACTCTGGAAGCGGGGAACATGACTCCAGCTGCCACTGCTTCCGGCTAGCAGCACCCAGAAGTATCCACTAGCAAATGGCAGTTTCCGGTTTGCGTTCAACAGTGTAACACAAACTCCGGGAAGCATGGCAGCCAGCTGGTGTGAACCGGTCTGGCTGGCTGATGTGAGCCAGCCGGCCGGCCCAGCAAGGGGGAATATGGGACCGGCCCAGCGGGAACATTCTTCCTGCTGTCCCTGTGGCCCAATTTGCCCTTGCAGACAGGGGTGACACACATGGGGTAGATAGTGAGCATGGGACAGAGTGTTGGGATGAGAGATGGAATGCTTTGATGAAGAATTATTAATATCGCAAACAGCAGCTATTCCAAAAAATAGCTGTCTTTTGCAACAATCGGACTTCCGGGTTTATGACCCATTAATCCTTCTGTGCATGCTAGTACAGTATGTGGATAAATCCATTTAGGGCACAAAAGTAACTCATCTTAGCCCATGTTTTCCGTGCAGGGTTGCTTTTACATTGGACTTTGTAGGCACACAAGGTTTGTCACCCTATGCCCCTCCCCAGTCGCACCTCTTTTGCATACAGTATTTCATAGCATTTCTGTCCCTTTTACATGTCAGCCTAAAATGGCATTACAGTACCATGACAGCTCATTCCTTCCTCACATCAATCATTACTTAAGTTTTATTATCTTCTGCCTTACTTAAGCATCAACCTAATTTGCATGATGCTAAATCTATCCTTATGTCCTTGTATCAAAAAAAACATGATAAATAGGGCCAAACAGAGGCTTCTCTGGTATCTTCATGGTCAGGAGACAGAGAGCTCCCCACCATTCTTTACTATTGCTCAGTGTAAATTTAATTCAAAGTTCAATTGGACAAGATCGTTTTAAAAATGCAAGGTAGTTTTTTTACTTTATGCAATAATTAGCACATCAAGCCAGCTTGCATCCATTGATATATTTATAGACACAAGGTGAGAATGTATTGTACACAGTGTCATTAAACGCTAACAATAGGTGATGTATGTAAATTCTCCTTGATGTACAGTACAAAACCATTATAAATGCAGTGTTCCCATTTATATACTGGTAGCTGAGAATACTGATCAAACTGGTATTTAACAGATGTTATTTTTTTGTGATGTGCACCTAACTAGGGGTCTGATTCAGCTTGGATCGCAACTACTAATACGCACGCAATCGCCCAATTGTTGAGTACTGCGCATGCGTATACATTGCAATGCGCATACCGGCCACTGCTATTGGGACTGCGATCGCAGTGACTTCGCAGAGTCATTGACAGGAAGTGCTGTTTGTGGGTGGTGACAGGGGGTGGTCGATGAAACGCAGACGTACCAGTGCATTTGAACGCCGTTGCATGGGCGTACATAAATTATCCACTGCGATGCCCTACGCAGCTTGAGTACTCATAGCGTGCGATGAAGTTAGCAATTCCTGAGTAAGGTCAGAGCTTGTACAAGTGTGCGTGAGGCTGTGATGGTACTCAATATACCGATGGTTTCACAGTCTTGCTAAGGATTACGGATGTGTGTAAGGTAAAGTGGGCGTCCTTATGTAGTGCAGCAGCGGTATAGCGATCACAATGGATTAGCATACTATCGCAGTGAGACTGCTTGCGTAATCGGTATTGCAATCGCAGTAGCGATCCATAATGGATCAGGCCCTAGATTCACTACAAGAATGTTATTCATTGAAGTACAGTATATCTTTTTATTTATCTTTAGCAAATGCAGCATCATAATTGAACATTGTAAAGTTCTTTATGTATTTTATTAAAGATGTTTCTTTTTCTTTTTACCAGTTCTAAACAATGAATATGTCTAATAAGAATCAATTCTCAAAATGTTTATTCTCCTTGTAATTTTTTTTACAGTATTCAAGAAATGCTGACAGGTCAGAGGCACTGCCAGTCTATGTCACACAAAGATGCTGTCCTGTCCGCATTAAACCAACAGAGAAATGATGGTATACTCTGTGATGTCACATTGGTCGCTGAAGAACAGAAGTTCCATGCCCACAAGGCTGTGCTGGCAGCGTGCAGTGATTACTTTCGGGTAAGACTTCAGAATATTTGTATATACATTGCTAATGCCATATGAGGACCAGATGCTTGTATGAAGTATTCCTCATATTTTTATGTTTCACATTCAATAAAACCATTCCATGAGTAAGCACTAGTAATTTAAGTTATTTTAGAACACAGTACAAGTTATGTAGTTGAGCAGAGTTCTAGTTAATATTACTTGCATTAAAAATTGATAATTACTTTGCTCACTTGACAGATTGTTACATTCAACACTAAAAGCCTCACTTAGGGGTATATTTATTAAAAGCGTGTTTTTAGAAGTGAAGATGTTGCCCATAGCAACCAATCAGATTCTACTTAACATTTATCTAGCACCATCTAGAAGATAATAGCTAGAATCATATTGGTTGCTATGGGCAACATCTCCACTTCTAAAAACCTGCACTTTAGTAAATAGAACTCTTTAGATTAGGCAGCAATTCAATTAAAGCAAGCAGTTTTCACCTGGTAAAAACATTTTGTATTCTTTTTTTTCATGCATGGAAAACACTGTCTGCTTTGGAATGTACTGTAGAACACAAATACTGGTGCAGCTTTACTTAAATAAGAAGAGAGGGCGTGGTTACAGCAGTAAGGGATAGGGAGCATTGTGGATGAGGGAGGGGAGAATTGTTCTGGGCATGTGGCTTTATTGTTCTGGGTATGCGTCAGAGGCAGAACTATGGGAGACAATAGAGGCACCTGCCGCCAGGCGCCAGCACTGAAGTGGCATCTCCTTCAATTGCCCACAATATATTCACCCCTCTTAGGGCTGTAAATATGTACCTGGAGTGTACCGTCACGGCTGCCCCCAATACATGGCACCTCTTCCTGTCATATATAGATAAATAGATAGATATGCACCATATTTATTTTCCTTTTTTTGGGGGGGGGGGGCACCAAATTATAACTTGCCTCTGGGCGCCTGGGATGAATTTACGCCACTGGTATGTGTCCTGATTTTGTACGTACAGTGGGCCTGATTCAGCAAGGGTCGCAGTTGCAAAGACGCACACAATCGATCAATTAATTCGCATTGCGCATGCATGAACTAGCAACAGCGATGGGAAATGCGTTGGCTACGCAGACCCCAAGAACAGTGATTGACAGGAAGTGCCATTTGTGGGTGGTAACGGGGGGGTGGTCCGGCAAACGCAGGCGTGCCAGTGTGTTGGGACGCCGTTGCATGGGCTTGCATAAATTATCCACTGTGATACCATAGGCAGCCTGAGGTCTCATAGCGTGCACTGAAGTAAGCAGTTCCTGAGTGAGGTCTGATCTGCCTTAACTGTGTGTATGAGTCTGATGTTACTGGATGTTACCGATTAATTCGCTATGTTGCCTTAGTATAAAGATGTATGTAAGGGGAAGTGGGCGTCCTTATGTTAGGCTGTGATCGCAATGCGATTGCAAACATTTGCATTTCACCAGTAATATTAGCAACTGCGGTGCGTGCGTTCTAGCAGAATAGTGATGCTTGCTGAATCAGGCCCAGAATCCTAGTACAGATTTGCATGGTAGGAGAAATATAAGGAACATTCCTTGTCGGTGCACAGAGATTTTGCATCTTATAGGAGTGTCACTGACAGTAGTTGTGTACAGAGGGGGTGATTCAGTAAGGATGGCATTGCAAAGCTGCACGCAAGCAGCTGTGCAATTCCGTCCTTGCAAACATGCAAATACAGCAGGAGGTGGATGACATGCTCCTGCTGCATTTGCGATCCCAGCACTGCGACTGAGTTCGCAGGCTGAGATAATCATCACGGCCTTCGGTGACGCTCTGCCACCGGCTAGCTGAGTAAGCCTCAGCTTACTCAGGCTGGCTGGCTTATGAGGCCAGAAAACTGCATTCATGGACTCGACCCCTGGCCTTTCCATTCCTGGAAATCAGTCAGGACATTCCCCTGTTTCCGAAAATGCCAGCTGGCCGCCCCGCCCCCGCGCCACCCGTTAAATGCCCCTGCCTGTCAATCCAGCAGAGGCATAGAAGAGGATGTGTGCGATCATGCAGAACCTGTTCTGCACATTCGCAGAATGAGTCCTGCGCATGCACAGATTCCCGATAATTGGAAATCTGCATTCAGCATTGCACTTGCGTGCAATGCTGAATTAGCCCCAGAGACTGATGGTGACCGATGGTGCCTCTAAGGATACATAAAGCGGTATTTCAGCGTCTGAAGACAGTGGCATCTCAGTCCTTGCACATTCAGATGCATGGATGTAAACCAGGGAAGGGCTTTGTAGTTGCATTAGTATAAAGAAGCAGATGCGACTGAGGCAAAAGTCTGCGTTCAAATCAGAATCAGTCCTTTTTATCTCATTTCCATTATCTTGTTTTGCAAATGACCATCTTATTCTATATTGCTGTACATAACTAGAAAATAATTGCCTCTCTGTCCAACTTTTGTTCCGGTGTAAACATTTGCTTCTTTACAAGTTGTACCATCTTGCTCTGTAATAATACGTGCTGTGGTGTAAACCCTAGGTGCTCGGCAATACCAAAAGGGATTTTATTCTGCCTCTTAGTAAATTATCTTAAATGTATGCAGACTGTAGAATTAATGCCCCTTCTGTTAAAGGACAAACTTATTTTTATCATTCTTCTTCTATGTGTATTAATCATATGTTCACATTAATAGTCATCAAAAAAGCTGAAACTGGTTTATTGTAATGAAATGCATTTGATAAAAAAAATAATTGGAAAACGTCAATTAGCTTCTTTCTGATCTAATGCAGTGTTTCCCAAACTCATTCCTCAGGGAGCACTAACAGTGCATGTTTTCCAGGTCTCCTCACTGAATTACAAGTAGCTCCAATGTGTCAGCCACTAATGAGTACACCTTTGCACTAACTACAATAAATGAAAACCATGCACTCTGGGGCGTATTAAGAAAGGAGAGTGCCAGTGTGCAGTCTCTGCCCAGGGCAGCCTTTCCTCTACCCGGTGGCCGGCAGCGCACTGAGAGCATCAGTAGACTCCAGGCACTAGGAGACTCTATTTCTGTGCCAGAGTCTACTGCGCAGGCGAGGTCAGGTGATTTTCCTATTGTTCATGCACAAAATGCTGGAGAAATGGCCGCCACTTCGTTTTACTGGTGATTTTTACATCGCTGCTACAGACAACACGGCACTCCAGAGAGGTAAGTATTGAATAAATGGATGCACGATGTGTGCTGTGTGGGCCGTCTTGGACCCAGGGGCCTGCGTGCACCGAACATCCTGCACCCATTATAGATACGCCCCTGCATGCACTGTTAGTGCTTCATGAGGAATGAGTTTGGGAAACACTGATTTAATGTGAAACTAGAAGTCTGTAAATATCGAACACATCTATAAGACGTGTTGCTGACTGACATCTCCTGACCATTCCTGTACCATATTCACATGCAGGGCTGGCCCCAAGTCTAATAGCACCCTGTGTAAACATTTTTGGAGTGCCCATCCACCTTTCCTTCCACCTACTGTATGTTTATAAATAATACAGTAGTGCCTACAATAGCGCCCCATATGTCCACACAAATCCTCATATGTCCTCAGAATAGTGCCCCATAAGCTCCCATATTAGTGCTCCATTTGCCTCCACAATATGCATTAACCAGTGACATGCGGTGAGGTCAATGGCTATGGAGGCACACATCTATAAAAACTAGGGGTGAGTGGGTTCGGATTTCTGAAATCCGAACCCCCCCCGATCCGAGGCCGATCCGAGGCCGATCCGAGTCAGGCTCGACTTTTCCCACCTGACTTGGATCTGAAATCTAGGCAAAACGTCATCATCCCACCTTCCGGGTCTCGCGGGTTTTGGATTCTATATAAGGTACCCGCGTCGGCGCCATTTTCTCACTCGGCTGTGGACAGTGAAGAGGGAGGGTGGGAGTTAGGGCTGGCTGGGCTGTGTAGTGTAGTGTAGTGTAGTGTAGTGTAGTGTAGTGCAGTGCAGTGTTGTGCTGTGCTGCGCTGTGCTGCTGTTGTCCATAGGGGCTGTGTCCACTCCTCCAAAGTCCATAGGGGCTGGCTGAGTTGTGCTGTGCAGCTGTTGTCCACAGGGGCTGTGTCCACTCCTCCAAAGTCCATAGGGGCTGGCTGGACTGTGTTGTGCAGTCAGTTGTCCATAGGGGCTGTGTCCACTCCAAAGTCCTGTACAGTGTCCCAGTCCTAAAGGGGTGCTGTAGTGTTGTCCAGGGGGTGTTCTGTTCATCAGGGGTGCTCCCCCCAAGTGCAAAAAAAATATATATTTTTTCTGTGTTTGTGAATTGTGTGCGCAGTAGCCGCACGTGCATCAACAAAGTAGCGCCAAGCATGCGCCTGTGTCATAGGTAAAGGGCCAGCTGGCTTGACCATTAAATGGTGCTGTAACCCCCAAAGTGCACTCTAAACAAAATAAAAAAATATTTTCGGTGTTTCTGAATTTGTGTGCACTGTGGCTGCACGTGCATCAACAAAGGAGCAGCGCCAAGCATGCACTGTGTCCCATAAGTGAAGGGCCAGCTGGCTTGATCGTTACAGAGTGCTGTGACCCCCAAAGGGCACTCCAAAAAAATTAAAAAATATTTTCTGTGTTTGTGAATTGTGTGCACTGTGGCTGCATGTGCATCAACAAAGGAGCAGCGCCAAGCATGCGCCTGTGTCCCATAAGTAAAGGGCCGGCTGGCTTGTCCATTAAAGGGTGCTGTGACCCCCAAAGGGCACTCCAAACAAAATAAAAAAATATTTTCTGTGTTTGTGAATTGTGTGCACTGTGGCTGCACGTGCATCAACAAAGGAGCAGCGCCAAGCATGCGCCTGTGTCCCATAAGTAAAGGGCGGGCTGGCTTGTCTGTTAAAGGGTGCTGTAACCCCCAAAGGGCACTCCAAACAAAATAAAAAAATATTTTCTGTGTTTGTGAATTGTGTGCACTGTGGCTGCACGTGCATCAACAAAGGAGCAGCGCCAAGCGTGCACCTGTGTCCCATAAGTAAAGGGCCGGTTGGCTTGTCCATTAAAGGGTGCTGTAACCCCCAAAGGGCACTCCAAACAAAATAAAAAAATATTTTCTGTGTTTGTGAATTGTGTGCACTGTGGCTGCACGTGCATCAACAAAGGAGCAGCGCCAAGCGTGCGCCTGTGTCCCACAAGTAAAGGGCCGGCTGGCTTGTCCATTAAAGGGTGCTGTAACCCCCAAAGGGCACTCCAAACAAAATAAAAAAATATTTTCTGTGTTTGTGAATTGTGTGCAATGTGGCTGCATGTGCATCAACAAAGGAGCAGCGCCAAGCGTGCACCTGTGTCCCATAAGTAAAGGGCCGGCTGGCTCATTTCTTAAAGGGTGGTGTAACCCACAAAGTGCACTAGTCTCTAACAAAAATAAAAAATTATTTTCTGTGTTTGTGTGCGCCTTAGCTGCACGTATATATCAATATAACATAAATGGAGGACCAAACTTTCTCCAATAAAAATAAAATAGGGAAAGATCAAGAACCACTTCCTCCTAGTGCTGAAGCTGCTGCCACTAGTCATGACATAAACGATAACATGCCATCAACGTCGTCTGCCAAGGCCGATGCCCAATGTCATAGTAGAGAGCACATACAATCCAAAATGACAAAGTTCAGGAAAATGACCTTAAAAACAACATTTAAATCATCTGAGGAGAATTGTAAACTTGCCAATATGCCATTTATGACACGGAGTGGCAAGGAACGGCTAAGGTCTATCCCTATGTTCATGACTAGTGGTTCAGCTTCACATAACGATGGAACCCCTCATCCCACTAAAAAAATCAAACGAGTTAAGTTGGCAAAAGCACAGTGAAGAACTGTGCGTTCTAAGAAGATATCACAAATCCCCAAGGAGAGTCCAAGTGTGGTGGTGGTTGCGATGCCTGACCTTCCCAGCACTGGACAGGAAGAGGTGGCTCTTTCCACCATTTGCACGCCCTCTGCAAGTGCTGAAAGGAGCACCCACAGTCCACTTGCTGATATGCAAATTGAAGATGTCACTGTTGAAGTACAACAGGATGAGGATACCGGTGTAGCTGGCGCTGAGGAGGAAGTTGGCGAGGAGGATTCTGATGGTGATGTGGTTTGTTTAAATCAGGCTCTGGGGGAGACAGTTGTTGTCTGTGGGATGAAAAAGCCCATCACGGTCATGCCTGGGCAAAGGACCAAACATTCCACCTCTTTGGTCTGGCAATATTTCTATCCAAATCCGGACAACAACTGTCTTGCCATATTTACCATATGTATGTGAAATAAGTAGGGGTAGGGACGTTAACCACCTAGGAACATCCTCTCTTATACGTCACCTGCAGCGCATTCATAAAAAGTTACTGTCAAGTTCAGAAACTTTGGCTAAGACCGTAAGCAGTCCAGGGACACCTAAATCCCTCTGTCCTGTTGTATCCAAGCGCCTGCAAACCACACCGTCAACTCCCTCCTCGTCAATTTCCTCCTTAGCCAGGATCGGAAGTAGTCCTGCAGGCCATGTCACTGGCATGACTGACTCTCCTATCCGGGATTCCTCCGGAGGATCCTGCATTGCTACGCCTACTACTGCCACTGCTGCTGTTGCTGCTGGGAGTCGTTCATCATCCCAGAGAGGAAGTAGGAACACCACTACTTTTACTAAACAATTGACCCTCCAACAGTCCTTAGCGAGGAGGATGAAGTACGACAGCAGTCATCCTGAAGCAAAACGTATAACTGAGGCCTTGACTGCTATGTTGGTGTTAGACGTGCGTCCGGTATCCGCCATTAGTGCAGTGGGATTTAGACAATTGATGGAGGTAGTGTGTTCCCGGTTCCAAATCCCGTCTAGATTCCACTTCACTAGGCAGGCGATACCGAGACTGTACAGAAACGTCAGAAAAAGTGTCCTCAGTGTCCTGAAAAATGCGGTTGTACCCAATGTCCACTTAACCATGGACATGTGGACAAGTGGAACAGGGCAGACTAAGGACTATATGACTGTGACAGCCCACTGGGTAGGTGTATCACCTTACGCAGCAACAACAGCAGCGTCACCAGTAGCAGCATCTCAGAAACGCCAGCTCGTTCCAAGGCAGGCTACGCTGTGTATCACCAGTTTCAGTAAGAGGCACACCGCCAACAACCTCTTAGAGAAACTGAAGGAAATCATCGCCCAGTGGCTTACCCCACTTAGACTCTCCTGGGGATTTGTGATATCTGACAACACCACCAATATTGTGCGGGCATTACATCTGGGCAAATTCCAGCATGTCCCATGTTTTGCTCACACAATAAACTTGGTGGTGCAGAATTTTCTGAAAAGCGAGAGGGGCGTGCAGGAGACGCTTTGGGTGGCCCGAAAAATTTCTGCCCACTTTCGCCATTCAGTGACTGCGTGCCAAAGACTGGTATGCCAGCAAACACTCTTGGACCTGCACCGCCATCACCTGAAGCAAGAGGTTGTGACGCGGTGGAGCTCAACCCTCTATATGCTTCAGAGGATGGAGGAGCAGCAAAAGGCCATTCAAGCCTATACATCCACCTATGACATAGGCAAAGGAGGGGGTATGCACCTGACTCAAGCGCAGTGGAGAATGATTTCCGTGTTGTGCAAGGTTCTCCAGCCCTTCGAACTTGCCACACGTGAAGTCGGTTCAGACACTGCCAGCTTGAGTCAGGTCATTCCCCTCATCAGGCTTTTGCAGAAGTAGCTGGAGAAAGCGAAGGAGGAGCTAAGACGAGCGATTCCACTCGGCATGTGGGACTTGTGGATGAAGCCCTTCATTTGCTTTGCCAGGATTCCAGGGTGGTCAATCTGTTGAAATCAGACCACTACATTGTGGCCACCGTGCTCGATCCTAGGTTTAAAGCCTATGTGGTGTTTCTCTTTCCAGCCGACACAAGCCTGCAGAGGTGCAAAGACCTGCTGGTGAAGGTATCCTAAGCAACCCGCTGGCGGTGATGCAGGGCAGGCAGGACCAAGTTTGGACATCTGGTCCGGACTGAAGGACCTGGCAACAATTTCTGACATGTCTACTGTCACTGCATATGATACTGTCACCATTGACAGAATGGTGGAGGATTACATCGGTGACAGCATCCAAGTAGGCATGTCAGACAGTCCATACCTGTACTGGCAGGAAAAAGAGGCAATTTGGAGGCCCCTGTACAAACTGGCTCTATTTTATCTGAGTTGCCCCCCCTCCAGTGTGTACTCCGAAAGAATGTTTAGTGCAGCCGGGAACCTTGTCAGCGAAAGGCATAGGAGGTTGCTTCCCTAAAATGTGGAGAAGATGATGTTCATAAAAATGAATTATCAACTCTTCCAGGGAGACCAGCCTCCAGAACGTACAGAGGGACCTGTGGTGGTGGATTCCAGCGGGAACGAGTTAATACTCTGTGAGGATGAGGATGTACACAACACTGAAGAGGGTGAGGAATCGGTGGATGAGGAGGATGAGGACGACATCTTGCCTCCGTAGAGCCAGTTTGTGCAGGGACAGATTAATTGCCAGCTTGTTTTGTGGGGGCCCAAACGAACCAATCATTTCAGCCACAGTCGTGTGGCAGACCCTGGCGCTGAAATAATTGGTTTGTTAAAGTGTGCATGTCCTGTTTATACAACATAAGGGCGGGTGGGAGGGCCCAAGGACAATTCCATCTTGCACCTCTTTTTTTTCTTTGCATTATGTACTGTTTGGTGCCTAGTTTTTCAAACTGCCATCCTGTCTGCCACTGCAGTGTCACTCCTAGATGGGCCACGTGTTTGTGCTGCCGACTCGTATCGCTTAGCATAGTCATCCAGCTACCTCGGTGCAACCTTTTGGACATAAAAACACTATTGTGAGATGTGAGGTGTTCAGAATAGACTGGAAATGAGTGGAAATTAAGGTTATTGAGGTTAATAATAACATAGGAGCAGAAAAACCCACAAATTCTGTGATTTTAGCTGTTTTTATGCTTTTTTTAAAAAAAAATAAAGATCCAAAACACAAAACCCAGAACCCAAAACATGGAAGGGTGGTTTTGGCAAAACCAATCCAGATCCAAAACACGAAGAAAGATCCAAATCCAAAACCAAAACACAAAACACGAAAAGTGGCCGGTGCACACCCGTAATAAAAACACACTCACTGGAGCATGACAGGGAGTATGATAGGGGAGGGAGTATGAAAGGGGAGGCTCTGCATCTCCTGCCTACCATTGTCAAATGTTGAAATACCAACCAATTAGCTTCTAACTGTAACTTTCTAGCACAACCTGTACTTAAAATGACAGAAGCCGATTGAGAGATTAAGTGGAGACAGATAAGGTACTAACCAAAGGTTTGATAAATCTCTCCCTTAGAGATGAATTTATGAAAGCTTGGAGAGAGAAAAAAAGTGAAAGATAAAATACCAACCAATCAGCTCCTAACTGTAATTTTTCAAACACAGCCTGTAACATGACAGGAGCAGATTGGTTGGTACTTTATCTTTCACAATTTTATCTCTTTTCAAGCTTTCGTGAATACCCCCTTAGTGCTGAGGATTAATACTAAGCCAGCAGTGCAGGGAGCAGAGTGGGGAAGGTTGCCATGGAGATAGGGCATGAGCCCAGGTGGTTTCAACTCTGGTGGACAGTGACAGTTGGAGCTGAGGCAGTGCAGCCTGACATACGTGGACAGGGAAGAGGCACCTGTCAGCCCTATATTTGGTGACGGGGAGAGATAAGGAACTGAGAGGGGCTAGCAGAGTGGCAGAGAGCTGTAACCAGCGGCTCTGAGGTGGAAAGTGAAGCAGTTGAATGCAGAGGCAGACTACAGCCGCATACACACTAGACAATTTGTATGAACGATATGGACGATAATGATATCGTTCAACGATATATAGATCATATCGTTCAGTGTGTATGCAGTGAACGACCAACGATGCACGCTCCCACGGGGTCATTAACGATGTCTTTTGTCATCCGTACATGCATGCCAATCTGACGATATCGTCGACAATTGCCTGTTCAGAGATGTGGTAGGATGACTTCAGTGAAAGATATCTTTCAGTGTGTACACACAATATCGTTTGTCCTGCACGGAATGGGTATGTAATGCCGGCTGTCGGGATGGCTCCTGTCAGAATACCGACAGTGGCATCGCGATGGTTGGTATCCCGACAGGGGTCGGGTAAGTATACTTACCCTCCCCCCTCCTCCCCCTAACCCTCCCATCTTGTAGCCTAACCCTAACCCTCCTCACTTCGCACCCTAACCCTCCCCGTTCGTGTATAAACCTAACCCTCCCCCCTTCATGCCTACACCTAACCCTCCCCCCTTAGTACCTAACCCTAACCCCCTAAGTGGTGCCTAACCCTAATCCTCCCCCCTAGGGATGCCTAACCCTAACCACCCCAAAAAAACCTAACCCTAACCCCGCTATGCTCCCTAAACCTAACACACACCCCCCCCCCCCATGGCTAACACTAAGGGTTGGCAGGCATCCTTCTGCATTCCGGTGTCGGGATTAAGATAGGCGTCACTATTTTGACGCCTGTCTTAAGTCCCTTGTTGGGATTTCCCTGTCGGTATTGAGACCAGCGGCATCGCCGGTCCTATAACTACATCCTGCCCTGCACTACAGAAAATTTTAAGGAAATCTTTCACCAATATCGTTCATACAGCACAGCGTCTAGTGTGTATGAGCCCTAAAATATAACACTGAGTAACAGGTTTGAATTAAGGTGAGAAATGAACCAGCCAGTTGGAGCTGAGGGGAGAGAGGAGAATTAGTGAGGATGCTATCATAGCCAACCATAGCAACACTGACAAGCTGACAAGGAGAAAAATAAAAGCAACATAAGAAGACATTTGAGTTGACAGGAATAGGGGCAGTGAGATAAAGTAGCATCACCTATGCTTAGCTTGGAAGGGAGAAAATTGTGAGCGATAAAGTACCAACCAATCTGCTCCTAACTGTCATTGTACAGACAGGGCCTGATTCAGCATGGATCACTACTGTGATCGCAGCAGCGATTACGTACAGAGATCTGTTGCGAAGATATGCTAATGAACGCTATCAAAGCCATCGCACAGCCAGCATAGAGACTCCAAAAACTGTTATCTCACATCCGTAATACCTTGCAGTCCTGCATATATATCGGGAACATCGAGTAACAGCGGCCCCTAACGCACATTTACAGGAGATCTGACCTGCCGCGGAAACTGCAAGTCTTGTTGCATGCAGCGAGTACTCAAGCTGCGTATGTTGTCTCATTGGCTAATTTATGCATGTCCATGCATTGGTGTTCACATGGACAGGCACGCCTGCGTTTCTCAAACCACTCCCCTGTCACCAACCCCCAAACACTCCTGTAACTCACTCTCCGATCTGCGTACACTGTTGCAGTTGTGATCCATGCTGAGTCAGGCCCACTGTCTGTACTGTACAATGCCAGCTAGTAGCAGATTGGTTGGTACCTTATTTATTTATTTCTCTCTCTCTCTCTCTCTCTCTCTCTCTCTCCCCCTCCCCCCCTCCATTAGTAATTGTTTAAATACAAATTTGAATGCTTCAAATCAAGATGTTACAGTTTTGTTATTGAAACATAAAAACACAAAAAAAATTATAGCAATAAAAGCTAGGCTACTAAGCCGTGGAGAGACATAAAGTACCAACCAGTCAGCTCCTAGCTATCACTTAACAGGCTGTGTTTGAAAAAGGACAGGAGCTGATTGGTTGGTACTTTCTCTCCTTTTTATCTCTCTCCAAGGCTTAGTACATCTACACCCTAGTGTACTATATAAATTTGCATATATATACATTTTATTTAATATATTAAAGTGGAGTCTATTCGCAGATAATTTGCTGATATAATAAACTGTAAAGAGTTTAAAGGTAGAAAATAATCATAGTGGCATGTATGTATTTTACATTAACAGTACATTTTAAGTATAAATATCCTTTGCTAATCATTACCATATCATGTCACTGTTGCCTTGTCTTGGCCTACTATCTTCCTTAACATAAATAACCCTGAGAGCTCTATTTTGAATTACTTGCTTAAAACGTGTATTTGCATATAGCTCAATGTCCATAAACTTTATAGACATTGAACGATATGCAAATATAAGTTACATAACCATTACAAGTTGGAATGAGACTCACAAATAAGAGTTTCAGACAACTTTATTTGAGACATTGTAGGAGAAAGTAAATGCGCTGTAACTATGTTAAATCGCAATTTCTTTTCTTTTGTGACACACATTTTCTATTATTAACCACATTTTCGCTGTTCTCTCATTATATTTGGGTATTAATCAATTAATAATAAATGTTATGTTTTAATACTTAGTGCACCACATTGGATATTTCACATCTTCTTTTGTTTTTTGGGAATATTTTTGTAAATGTTGAGAAGAATGTTGCTAATCTGCCTAGTAGATACAAGACAATCCTAGAAAAGACCTGACCTTCCTACAGTATCTCAAATTATATAACAATCTGCTAGAAGCATAACAACAAATATGTTTTGTCTTGTGTTACAAAGTTTGATACAGTATATACTCTTTTTGCAAAATAGTTGCAGTTTCCATCATGTGTTTAGCAAAGTTACATTAGGTAATATGTCCTTTAGTCAGGATAATTGTACTTACTTGGCGTGGTGGTGTAAAATAAAGGATAATTGTGCAGAGACACAGAGAGGTCTGGCTATAGGAAGGACATCATTATTGGTACAGTAAGATGTCAGAGTGCACCTGTCACTGTGTGAGTCCATGTTTTATTTAATCACCACTCCCCAGCTGTACAAGCTCTGTGACATAGGGGGTCTCTGAGGTATAGAGCTACTGTAGCTGCCCATATTCTGAAGCCTGACCTGGAAGCACAATGAAGCAATTAACATACTGGGCACACTACACTACAAGCTCTCAGGAGCTCTCAGGAGAATGGATGGTACAGCGGGACAGGTTTTTTCTTTCTATTTTCATTTTTCATAGCATACAAGGCACCATGGGATCTATTTAATAAGCATCAAACCATGCTGAAATAGCTGTTTATACATGGTTTAGGCAATTTTAAATATAGTTGCTATTTCAGAAATACTTTATGAAATGAACTTTAGGCAAACTAACGCTGCAGACTGCAGTCCCATTATTCTTCATGGGGACTCTGGTGTGAGCCAATTTTTCAAGCTCTAAAAGCTAAGCTTCTCGGAGCGTGGCCTTGATAGCCAGAGCGGAGGGGGCCTGTGTGCAGTCTACGTATACCCCCCTTCTTCTCTTGCCAGCGCATGCGCCAAGCAATCTCTGGCACTGTGCCAGGGCCTACTGCACAAACACGTGTCTTTATCTGTACTGTGCATGCGCAGATCCCCTGCAAAACTGTACCAGCATCATTTACCAGAAATGTCTGTGGAGCTTGCAGAGAGACGTCCATTTAGTCTATGGGTACAGAGGCCCTGATTCAGAGCCTGACGCTCTGACAGAGCGCTCGCTCTGAATCAGGGCCGTCCCTCTTAGTTTTTAGAGCGGCCTCCTGGTCACTCGCATAGCTGTGGGTGACCACCGACAGCTATAGCGAGCGGCCAAAAAGATGGTCGCGATGTTCAAGACCATTGCGACCATCAGCTAATATAGAATAACCCATGGGAACGGCTCCATCTGGGCAGCCATGCCCCCGGCACGCTCACCAAAGGGGGCGTGCTGTCACTCACCATCGACAGCATGCCCCCTTTGTATCGAGACCCATAGCGACGGCTTGGCCATCGCTATCCAGGTCTCGCGCATGCGCACGATAGAGCCGGCTCCCTTGTGCGCATGCCCACTGGGCCAACATCGACCTGCTTGCGAGCGCTCAGAGCTCGCGAGCGGGTCTGAATCAGGCCCAGAGTGTGCAGTGTAGGCACATCCTGCACCCATTATAGATACGCCCATGGATCCTTGTCTTGCAACTGGACTGCAGAGCAGCTAGAAGTGGACTCTTTCACTACTGGATTAAGCTTCTGTAGCAGTGATGGCCTTCACACTGGGGGAACGTATTTCTCTGGGATTACCTCTTTTCCGATGCTCTGTCTTGGCAAGCAAACTTTAATAAATATCTGTGATAAATCGGTGCTAAGCAATACAAATTGATTTGTTATTTATTAAGAAGAAAAACAGATAAATAAAAACTAGTTTGATTTTAAGGTATATCTTTTCCATCTCCTTGTATATGGAAGAATGAACTCTACATATACACTAAATACAATATATGGTGCTTCACCAAATGTCATTATGAAAAGGTAACTTTATACTGAAGAAAACTATATGATATAAACTTATATACTGTATGATATATACATACTATATAGCACATTTTAATTGCTTCTATTACTTTCTAAAATTGTATGAAACAAACTTCTCCAAACATTTATTATATATTTTATATACATCAGCTATAATATAGAATAACCCTTATGACAAACTTAGTAGAGTTATTTTTTCCTGAAAGAATTTCTGTTTCTTTTTCACATAGGCGATGTTCAGTCTGTGCATGGTTGAGAGTGAAGCCGATGAAGTAAACTTACATGGTGTTACCAGCCTTGGATTAAAGCAGGCCCTTGATTTTGCCTACACTGGCCAGGTGATGTATAACATTTTAATGTATTATCTGTAAAGCTTATTTCTATAAGTTAGTTGGATATTGCCAATCTACTTTTGTTATGACACATAGCACTTTCAAATATTCAATGTCCATCATTGAGGTAAAGTTTTAAATAATTTTCAAAATTAAAAAAATGTTAAATGTATTTAATATTATTAATATTATTATTATTATTATTATTATCCTTTTCTGTAGTCAGATAACATTAATACTAGAGATGAACGGGTTCGGATTTTCGAAATCCGAACCACCCCGAGCTGCCTTGATCCAAGCCGGGAACCGAGTCCGGCTCGGGTTTTCACACCAGACTCGTTTCCCGTAACGAGCCAAAATGTCATCATCCTGCTGTCGGATTCCCGCGAGACCCAGACTTTGCACATTTCGAGCCTCCCGCCCCGCCATCTTCACTTCAGTCCTGGAGAGTGTAGTGAGAGGACGTGTAGTGTAGTGTCTGTGGGAAAGTAGCTCTGCTGTATCATATCAACCTGCTCTGCTGTATCAGTCCAGTCCAGTGGTGCTGTGCTGCTGCATCAGTCTGGGCTGGGGGTGACCTGCTCTGCTGTATCAGTCCAGTCCAGTGGTGCTGTGCTGCTGTATCAGTCTGGGCTGGGGGTGACCTGCTCTGCTGTATCAGTCCAGTCCAGTGGTGCTGTGCTGCTGTATCAGTCTGGGCTGGGGGTGACCTGCTATGCTGTATCAGTCCAGTCCAGTGGTGCTGTGCTGCTGTATCAGTCTGGGCTGGGGGTGACCTGCTATGCTGTATCAGTCCAGTCCAGTGGTGCTGTGCTGCTGTATCAGTCTGGGGGTGACCTGGTCTGCTGTATCAGTCCAGTGCTGTCCTGTGCTGTATATTCAGTCCAGACAATTATTACAGGGGCTGCCCTGTGTGGTGTAGGGGTACGCTGTCCTTCATCCAAATAATTTTATAGGGGCTGCCCTGTGTGGTGTCAGCTGCCCTTCATCCAAATATTTTTTTACAAAACCAATCCAGATCCAAAACACGAAGAAAGATCCAGATCCAAAACCAAAACACAAAACACGAAAAGTGGCCGGTAAACACCCCTAATTAATACCCACTTGGAGTACTGTAGCCATACCCTGGATACCACTAATGTTTCCATCTCCCTGTAAAGTATACCATAAAAAAACACAGATAAGAGAAAAAAGCAAGCTGCTATAATCTGTTTATTACCATTACCTCCCCTGTGTGGTGTAATTGATGCTGCCATTTAGAGTTACTAAGTTACTATATTTACTCTGACTGTTAGGTCCAAAGCTGCTAACCTTACAGCCTCTTTTGGCAAGTGACATATGTATGTGTTTGAAAACCAAACCTGTATCTGCTAATTTATGTGCTATTAATATTTATATAAGATTTATTATTCTATACTATGCTATCAAAGGCTACCAGAGGCATTTTTCTCATGTTAATGTGATGTATCAGTGTGCCTAGACCTTTCCTGGTAATAAATGTAGTTCAACAGATTGCAGATTGCCTTATTCTCTTTTCTGTGTTGTGCTGTCCAGGAGGATCTGGGCTCTCAGGTGTAGTTTCCTGGGTCCCATTACGGGCCGGGGTATGATACTTTATAGATGAAGTGATAAATTATTGGTAAATTCTTCCCTTCAATGTCTATTATAATGATACTATGCAGGGCGAGTTATTCAGTCACCATGGTTGTAGTTGCTGTTAAAGATAGATGCCAATTTAATACATTGACTAGCAAAATCATTGAGACCCACTGATCAATTCTATATTTTTATGGATAACAAAATCAGACACTATGGGCCAAATGTAATAGGGTGAGAGGTTAGACAATGTGGGGGTTTAGCAGTAATCGCTCACACTTTTTAAACTCGGCCAATGTAATAGAGTCCGAGAACATGCAAACTCACATTTTTTTTAGACTTAAAAAACTCTCATGATTTAAACTCTTATCCTGATGTTTTCCCATTTTGAAGATAAAACTTGATCAACGTGAGAAGTTACTGCTAAACTCACATTTTCTAAACTCTCACCCATTAAGGTGCTTACACACTTAGCGACTTGCTGACGATCTGACATCGTGCACAATTTCCCTTGAAACTCTCCCCGGCAGCTCTGCACACGATTTGCACACAATTTGGAGTCCAATTTTCAAACGATCTCTCCTGCGTCCAGACTTTTTCCAGTGCATCGCCTCCTAGATTGGCAGATCTGCTCTACAGCACGGCAGATCTGACGTTGCAATGTGCAACCAGCGGGGATGCGCATCGCATCGTGATCGTGAGTGGGGACTCACGATTTGGGCATTTTTTACACGATCTGTTGTTCCAATGCATCGGAATCGGCCAGATCGTGTAAAAAATCGCCAAGTGTGTAGGCACCTTTACATTTGGCCCTATATCAGATATTTGGTTCTCTGTGAAACTTGTATTTTAAAGCACTTAAATTCCATTTATTTTTAATAATGTGACATTCTTTAATGTTATTGCAATGCCCAGTGCTTCTTTACAAAGTGCCGGCACTCTGAACAAAATGTGCCAGTATTCATCAGTTACAAGTTGATACAAGGGGCAAAATTTACTAAGCGGCAGGTTCTAAACCCCAGCGGTTTGGTGGCGGTTTGACGGTGGGTTCTAAACCCCGGGGGTTTGGTGGCGGTTTTTCAGTGGTTTCTAAATGACAGCCTTGTTCTATTCTATTCTAAATGTTTTTTGACTGCGGTTTTGCAGTGGTTTTGGCCTTAGTATATCTGCGGATAGCAAAACCGCTGCCAAACCGTCGGGGTTTAGAACCCGCTGCTTAGTAAATTTTGCCCAAGAAGTGTAGTAGCTTCCACAGTCTGGATAAGTGTACAGAAGTTATTTCACTGATTTCTTTCTGTTTCTGAAACTAGTTCTGAGACAGAAAATGGTTTTACTATTGGGGTAAGAGCCCCATATTAAAAGAGAGGCAGTGTCCACATACAAAAGACCTCAGCATCAAGTAAGGCAGGTGGGGGGAGCAGTGCCTCAGAGAGGGCGGCCTCACATCCCGGCCACCCACTTCTTATGGCTACAGTGAGTCACTCCCTGCTGTCACTTTTTGTCTGGGAACGGGTCAACCACTCATCTCCATTGAGCCTGAGTTCCACCTGCCGATGCCATCCTGCCAGTTACAGTATATTGAGGTCTGACACATTTACTTTCACTTACCTGTCCATGGCCGCACTGATCATTAAACCAGCACTGTCACATCAGATCACTGTTTCAGTCCGTCCACTAATGGCTGTATTTGTGGTTCTAACTTTGCCTGCACACCCATCTCATCTTCATACATTGCACTGGTGCTCACTGCCCCATTGAAACAGGTACATTGATTCCAGCCTTAATGTCAAATCAGCTGTGCACCTCAGTTTGGCTCACACAAAGTTTATTACCATCGATTCAAGTATATTAAACATTTAATAGCTGTGTACCTCAGTTTTTTATACTGGCTCATACAAACTGTCTGTTCTTCATTTAAAGACTTAAGCTAATTGCTACCCCTACCAGCTATTGAGTTTTTACCATGCCCATATTTGGTGCAGACTCTTTATAGGATTAGCCATTATTATGAATCCCAGACTGTAGATGCTAGACAAAGGTGGAGACCTAGTAGTCCCGTAGCACCCTTGAGGGCTGGAAATGCTTGGAAAGGATGGTGACCTTATGGTCACAGAGCAGCCTTGAGGGCTGGAGACACTTGGCAAGATGGTGACCTGATGGTCACGTGGGCAGCCTTGAGGGCTGGAGACACTTGGCAAGATGGTGACCTGATGGTCACAGAGCAGCCTTGACAGCTGGAGACACTTGGCAAGATGGTGACCTGATGGTCACAGAGCAGCCTTGACGGCTGGAGACACTTGGCAAGATGGTGACCTGATGGTCACAGAGCAGTATTGACGGCTGGAGACGCTTGGCAAGATGGTGACCTGATGGTCACAGAGCAGCCTGAATGGCTGGAGACATTTGGCAAGATGGTGACCTGATGGTCACGGGGCAGCCTTGAGGGCTGGAGACACTTGGCAAGATGGTGACCTGATGGTCACAGAGCAGCCTTGACAGCTGGAGACACTTGGCAAGATGGTGACCTGATGGTCACAGAGCAGCCTTGACGGCTGGAGACACTTGGCAAGATGGTGACCTGATGGTCACACAGCAGCCTGAACGGCTGGAGACACTTGGCAAGATGGTGACCTGATGGTCACGAAGCAGCCTGAATGGCTGGAGATGTTCTGAGATGCAGAGCAGCGGAAATAACCTTGATGTACAATAAAGTCCAACTCAGATGCTGCACTGCATTTAATGCCGCTGGGATGGTGTGGCAATTGTGATGACTGAAAACACAGAGCAGCAGAGATTTCCGTGATGTTTAGGCTTAGTCCACTCGGTTAATGCCGCCGGGAAGTGAAGCGGCAACTGGGAAATGATGTGTAAACACACTGCGGTGGTAGTTGCAGTGTAAGGCTGGAGACCCTTGGGACGCAGAAGTGCGCACTGTGCCACCAGGATATGACATGACACTTGGAACGCTGGAGGCATTCTGCAGCGGAGATAGCCGCGATGTTATACTGGAACCTCAGAAGCTGCAGTGCAGTGCTGTCGGAAAGTGATGCGGCAACTGGGAAATGATGTGTACACACACTGCTGAGGTAGTTGCGGTGTAAGGCTGGAGACCCCCGGACGCAGAGGATTCTATTCGCACTGGAATAAAAATTCATAAGAATTGAGTTTAGCTCACTAATGAGGTGCTACCTTGCTGAGACTTGTAGTACTACAGCAGAAAAAACCCTAATACTGATATCAATATTTACAAAAAAGAGAAGAAAGTGTCTTGTGGTGATAATAAGACTTAACTTTGATTAAATATTATATTAAAACTATAATGAACAAGCAAAATAATTGTTAAACGTATAACGATATAGTTATAAAAAGTGTACAGAAAGTTAAAGCGATATTAAAACTAAGGGTGCTGTGCACCTGCCCAGTGCCAAACTAAGGTTGCTCTTATAATTAGCTGTGTGTAATCTATACTAATATATAAGATAACAATAATAAGAATGCTGTGTCTGTTGGTTTGTTACAAGTTGGCGCAAAATCTGTTAAACTGATTTTCATGAAAACTGTCTCATTTTGTAGTGGAAACTCCTAGAAATAAGCTGCACTTTGTTTCATTTCAATCCGTCGAGTTAAAGCTGATTAATAACAAAAACAAAATGTATTGACATCATCAATGCAGGAGATAGGTGTGGCGCTATGTGCATGGCCGTTAAGTGGTGGGGGAGATAGGTGCTTTGGGTATTTGTTCACTTGAATAGGATAGGCTATATAGCAGTCTGTGCACAGGGCACACGGTGACATTGGTGTGAGTGGTGGGTGAATAGGATAGGCTATATAGCAGTCTGCGCACAGGGCACACAGGGACATTGGTGTGAGTGGTGGGTGAATAGGATAGGCTACATAGCAGTCTGTGCACTGGGCACACAGTGACATTGGTGTGAGTGGTGGGTGAATAGGATAGGCTACATAGCAGTCTGCGCACAGGGCACACAGGGACATTGGTGTGAGTGGTGGGTGAATAGGATAGGCTACATAACAGTCTGTGCACAGGGCACACAGTGACATTGGTGTGAGTGGTGGCTGAATAGGATAGGCTACATAGCAGTCTGTACACAGGCACACAGTGACATTGGTGTGAGTGGTGGGTGAATAGGATAGGTTACATAGCAGTCTGTGCACAGGCACACAGGGACATTGGTGTGAGTGGTGGGTGAATAGGATAGGCTACATAGCATTCTGTACACAGGCACACAGTGACATTGGTGTGAGTGGTGGGTGAATAGGATAGGTTACATAGCAGTCTGTGCACAGGGCACACAGGGACATTGGTGTGAGTGGTGGTGAATAGGATAGGCTACATAACAGTCTGTGCACAGGACACACAGTGACATTGGTGTGAGTGGTGGGTGAATAGGATAGGCTACATAGCAGTCTGTGCACAGGGCACACAGTGACATTGGTGTGAGTGGTGGGTGAATAGGATAGGCTACATAGCAGTCTGCGCTCAGGGCACACAGGGACATTGGTGTGAGTGGTGGGTGAATAGGATAGGCTACATAGCAGTCTGTGCACAGGGCACACAGTGACATTGGTGTGAGTGGTGAGTGAATAGGATAGGTTACATAGCAGTCTATGCACGGGGCACACAGTGACACTGGTGTGAGTGGTGGGTGAATAGGATAGGCTACATAGCAGTCTGTGCACAGGGCACACAGTGACATTGGTGTGAGCGGTGAGTGAATAGGATAGGTTACATAGCAGTCTGTGCACAGTGCACACAGTGACACTGGTGTGAGTGATGGGTGAATAGGATAGGCTACATAGCAGTCTGTGCACAGGGCACACAGGGACTTTGGTGTGAGTGGTGGGTGAATAGGATAGGCTACATAGCAGTCTGTGCACAGGGCACACAGGGACATTGGTGTGAGTGGTGGGTGAATAGGATAGGTTACATAGCAGTCTGTGCACAGTCACACAGGGACATTGGTGTGAGTGGTGGGTGAATAGGATAGGCTACATAGCAGTCTGTGCACAGGCACACAGGGACATTGGTGTGAGTGGTGGGTGAATAGGATAGGCTACATAGCAGTCTGTGCACAGGGCACACAGTGACATTGGTGTGAGTGGTGGGTGAATAGGATAGGCTACATAGCAGTCTGCGCTCAGGGCACACAGGGACATTGGTGTGAGTGGTGGGTGAATAGGATAGGCTACATAGCAGTCTGTGCACAGGGCACACAGTGACATTGGTGTGAGTGGTGAGTGAATAGGATAGGTTACATAGCAGTCTATGCACGGGGCACACAGTGACACTGGTGTGAGTGGTGGGTGAATAGGATAGGCTACATAGCAGTCTGTGCACAGGGCACACAGTGACATTGGTGTGAGCTGTGAGTGAATAGGATAGGTTACATAGCAGTCTGTGCACAGGGCACACAGTGACACTGGTGTGAGTGATGGGTGAATAGGATAGGCTACATAGCAGTCTGTGCACAGGGCACACAGGGACTTTGGTGTGAGTGGTGGGTGAATAGGATAGGCTACATAGCAGTCTGTGCACAGGGCACACAGGGACATTGGTGTGAGTGGTGGGTGAATAGGATAGGTTACATAGCAGTCTGTGCACAGTCACACAGGGACATTGGTGTGAGTGGTGGGTGAATAGGATAGGCTACATAGCAGTCTGTGCACAGGCACACAGGGACATTGGTGTGAGTGGTGGGTGAATAGGATAGGCTACATAGCAGTCTGTGCACAGGGCACACAGGGACATTGGTGTGAGTGGCCGGTGAATAGGATAGGCTACAAAGCAGTCTGTGCACAGGGCACACAGGGACATTGGTGTGAGTGGTGGGTGCGAGTGGTGTGGTGGTGTGAGTGGTGAGTGAATAGGATAGGCTACATAGCAGTCTGTGCACAGGGCACACAGGGACATTGGTGTGAGTGGCCGGTGAATAGGATAGGCTACATAGCAGTCTGTGCACAGGGCACACAGGGACATTGGTGTGAGTGGTGGGTGAATAGGATAGGCTACATAGCAGTCTGTGCACAGGGCACACAGGGACATTGGTGTGAGTGTTGGGTGAATAGGATAGGCTACATAGCAGTCTGTGCATAGGGCACACAGTGACACTGGTGTGAGTGGTGGGTGAATAGGATAGGCTACATAGCAGTCTGTGCACAGGGCACACAGGGACATTGGTGTGAGTGATGGGTGAATAGGATAGGCTACATAGCAGTCTGTGCACAGGGCACACAGTGACATTGGTGTGAGTGGTGGGTGAATAGGATAGGTTACATAGCAGTCTGCGCATAGGGCACACAGGGACATTGGTGTGAGTGATGGGTGAATAGGATAGGCTACATAGCAGTCTGTGCACAGGCACACAGTGACATTGGTGTGAGTGGTGGGTGAATAGGATAGGCTACATAGCAGTCTGCGCACAGGGCACACAAGGACATTGGTGTGAGTGGTAGGTGAATAGGATAGGCTATATAGCAGTCTGCACACAGGGCACACAGTGACATTGGTGTGAGCGGTGGGTGAAGGTGCTGCTGCTACCAGTCTGTTTAGTGTTGCACAGGGCCACTCCCACAACAGGGCCCTTATGCAAAGCAATACAACTAGAACACCTCAAATAAAAATATTAGTTGGGGCAATTTCATCGTGGGCAAAGTCACAGGCAAAAGCTAGTATTATTATAATTTGTTACATAAAGTGCAGGGGTTAAAATGGGCCGGTACAGGGTGGAACTGCGTATCATCACTTTTATTTGGAGATGGAACCGGTTCCGCCTCCTCCGGTCCACCTCAGCCTGGCACCGCAGGGGGGCTCCATTTGCCAGGCACCCACTGAGATTTTGTTACCAGCGGGCGCCTGGCTCCTTCCCCACAGAGCCAGTGGTAGCTGGAGGCTGGAGCTCAGTCCTGAGCTCTGGCTTCCGGCTCCCCCCATGGGCACTATGAGAGAGACAATGTGACGTCTCTCCGATAGTTCCGAAGAGCAGCCAAGTGGACCAGATGGCAGTGGACGCAGAAGCAGGTAAGCATTGTGTTTTTAATATTTTTGTGTGTGTGTGCGCGGCACTATTACAGGGGGCATTACTATCGGGGCACTATTACAGGGGCATTTCTATTAGGGGCATTACTGCAGGGGCGTTGCTACTGGAGGCACTATTGCAGGGGGCATTACTATTGGGGCACTATTACAGGGTGCATTACTATTGGGGGCACTATTACAGGGGCATTACTATTAGGTGCATTACTGCAGGGGGCATTACTACTGGAGGCTCTATTACAGGGGGCATTACTATTGGAGGCACTATTACAGGGGGCATTACTATTGGAGGCACTATTACAGAGGACATTTCTAATGGGGCACTATTACAGGGGGCATTTCTATTGGGGGCATTACTATTGGGGGCACTATTATTGGGGGCACTACTGCAGAGGGCATTACTGTTGGGGGGTTACTGATTGGGGGCATTACTTCTAAAGAGGGCATTACTATTGGGGGCATTACCACTGGGGGGCACTATGACAGGGGACATTTTTATTGGGGTCATTACTACAGGGAATATTACTTCTACAGGGGGCATTACTGCAGTGGGCATTACTATTGAGGGCATTACTGCAGGGGGAATTACTACTACAGGGCACTACTACAGGGAGCATTTCTACAGAGGCATTACCACTGGGGGCACTACTACAGGGGCATTACTATTGGGGGCACTACTAGAGGGGGCATTGCTACAGGTGCATTGCATAAGGGGTACTACCACTGTAGTCACGGCATAGGGGGCACTATCACTGTGGTCACTGCATAAGAGGCACTACCACTGTGGGCACTGCACAAGGGTCACCACTACTGGGGGCACTGCATAAGGGGCACCACTACTGGGGAAACTGCATAAGGGGCACCACAACTGGGGGCACTGCATAAGGGGCACTGCATAAGGGGCACCACCACTGTGGGCACTGCATAAATGGCACCACCACTGTGGGCATTGCATAAGGGGCACCGCTACTGGGGGCACTGCATAATGGGCACCACTACAGTGGGCATTGCATAAGGGGCACTGCTGCTGTGGGCTTTATATGTAAGGGACACTACTGCTGTGGGCATTGTATAAGGGGCACTACTACTGTAGACAATATGTGTATTAGGGTCACTACTACTGTGGGCATTGTGTAAAAGGAACACAGCTGTGTGTCATAACATGAATAAGGGGCATTAATACAGGTATGTGGTGTAATATGAATCAGGGGCACTATGTGCAGTGTAATGTGAATAATACTGTGCTACTGTATGGCATAATTCGAATTGGGAACACTATTGTGTGACCATGCCCCTTTCTTTTGAGACTGCGTCTCTTTTTTTGGGCGCAGGCTGTCCCTTTTTTGAATAAGCACCGAAGGGGGAGTTCTACCACTTCTCTAGGACCACTTTAAGCACTGATAAAGTGGTTTCTAGCCTGCCAATGGATTACAATGTAATTATTTTTCACACTGTTACAATTGCAACAAAATGGTATTTGATTGTACTTTAGTTCAATCAGATTAATTCTACATGTCAGAGGACGTACCTAATAATACCACATTTATAATTTATTATGTTATGGGTAGGTAGCATGAAACAATAATTAAATTTGTTGTATTGTGTCAGCACCTGTATTGCTACATGTACCACACACACACACACACGGTTTACACACATTAGTAAATACCGCACATGTCTAATATTCCCCCAGTAAATAAATCGGTAGTCCTTTTGTTGATAGCACAATTATTTCATAATTCTGACATATTTTGTCCACAACGTATCAAAGTTCCCTGATAATACCCCAAATGAAAGATGTTCTCATTCTGGTTGAATTTACAATTAATTTTCCTTTTGACTGGAATATTGGGAAACCTGCA
Source organism: Taudactylus pleione (assembly GCA_031769625.1). Lineage (NCBI taxonomy): Eukaryota > Metazoa > Chordata > Amphibia > Anura > Myobatrachidae > Taudactylus > Taudactylus pleione. The sequence continues at coordinate 31,949,547 of JAUIMM010000014.1, forward strand.
GACTCCTTCCAGCAGCATTATTGTAACATACAGTACTCTGCGCTGCAGCATTTTGTTTGCTAAAAAAAGAGAAATGTTAAATTAGTGTACAAGAATAAAAAACACATTTCTGCCATTTGTCCAAATCTAGTGTAGATCAGATATAAGTTCAATCTTTTGTACAATCACAGCAGTGTTTATGACTAATATTTGACATTTTTATGAACACTGCTGTGTTTGATACGGTGAGCTATTTAATATCTTTTGTATGCACTATGGAGACCTATGAAGAAAGCAAACTGTAACCAGCATCGTTTTCCATTATTTTCAGAAACAGTATTGATATTTTATTATTTAATGTTTGGGGCCATCTAGTGGCTAATAGCTATGCTTGCATCTGAAAATGTACTATTGTGTATGCTGAAAAAGTTATATTTAGTTAACAGTGGGGTTTTTTGTTCAAAGTCTCTGATTATTGTAGGCTTTGACCACTGGATTTAATGGCAATAGCAATACAGTACGGTAGATGCAAAACATACCTGATTTATGCAAAACTCCTACCTCCCAACATCAATACTTTCTAATTTGCAAATCCTCTGTATAGTATCTGTAAAATAATTTGTACTTATCACTTTTTTAACCCATATTTAAATGTTTACAATATGCAAATTATTATATAACATTATAATGATTGGAACATTGAGCAGTGAGCCATCCATACATCCATAATGGTGCAGAACAGGACCTTTATGGCCTTTTCATGGCTGGATTTATATGTAGATATTGCTCAGGTACTGTAGTCTCAGTTCAGGTCATACTTGCTGACTCTCCTGCAAAGGATGGAAGGCTAAAATTGGGTGGCGCTCCCAGTTGCCTGCAAGAGAGGGCAAGCATCCTGGACTGGCCACAATCACGCCCACCTCCACCGCCCCACTTACCTGGCAAAAGTGGGCAGTGCAGAGGGGGCTGATGATGCGATTTGGGCTGAATCGCATCATCATAGCCCCGCCCCCTGTTTTACAATGCCGGAGATCTCCTCATAATCTGCGGGGGCGGGGCCATGATGACTTGATCGTGCCGCCATGCCACTGCATCGCCCACCATTGCCACCATCATGACGTCGTATGATGCAAATATATGTAATTTTAAAAGTGATACAAAAAGGGTGGATTGATGGTGAATTATAATATAGAGAGTGCAGTAACTTGGCTTATCCAGTGACGGAGTGTTTTTTGTTTAGACCACACAGCTGATCACTGGGGCCGGCTCTGGGCTCCTCTCTACCTGTTAGAGCAGAGCAGGAGTCCGGTAACCGGGGGAGACCCTGGATAACGCCACCTCCAGGTGCGTTATTATCACAGGGCTTCCCCCCGTATTTGTTCACATTTTATTTTTAGTAAAACCCCACTAAAACAGCCTAGCGGGAACGCTAAATATTGACTCAGTTCATAAAATGGCAGCTACCACTGGGATAAGGTAATGTACAAAAGATATTTACTGATCACTTGCAACATTGAGTTTTATTTTTATCACTAGTTCAGTTTGCACTTGGCAATGTGTCGTTATTGACCAATAGTGTATTTGCTGACACAAAGTCTGGCTATTTAATTATTTCTTGTTTTAATAGATTCTCTTGGAGCCAGGAGCAATCCAAGATGTTTTGGCTGCTGGGAGTCACCTCCAGTTGCTTGAGCTCTTGAATCTTTGTTCTCAATATCTTATCCAGGTAAGATTTGCAGTTAGAGAAATAAATGCCCTCTGCATTGGTAGAATTTAATTATTGTAAATATAACAATTTATTTGATTCAGTATTATTTTACTAGAAAATCCTGTTGTTCCCCTAGTTTTACGTCACTGTTAATTGATTTATGATAATCTCATGGATTATAACTAATATATACCTAGAAAAGAACAAGATTATCCTTAGGTGGAGCACCCCTCTACTTCAGGGTTCAATTCAGGTACAAAAGTAATATTAACACGGAGCAGCTTGCAGCTGTGGACACAAGCAAGATAGTATTGCTGATATTCACGCTACCTGCATTCTAAGTAATGATATCACAGGATAATTATCACAGAGCAGCATGCAGTGCGAATGATAACAGAATATGATTGCATATAAACACAACTATATAAATTAGTGTCAATCACAAATAACATATATTGCAGAATGGAATAGCAATATATTAACCAACGTCTGTTTTGCAGAGTTATAATAGCAGCAAGAGATATGTACATATATTGCAGGATGGAATAGCAAAAGTACACAACACCAATGGCTTGCAGAGTAGATTTGCAGCACAATGAGTGTTCCAGGTATATTTGCAACAGGTACAGGTAAAGCAAGGCAGAGCTAGGACAGGAACAAAGAATACCAAACAGCAGATACAGGGAACGGATGACACGACTTCCACAAGAAGTCAGCAAGGCAGGAATGGGTTGGCTGCCCTATAACAGAAATCAGAGCCAATCCCGTGTGAGCAAACGAAACCAGCCTCTGATAATTTCCTCTATGAGCAACTGAGTGCTGTATGTTCACAGAGGCTTCCCAGCTGGGAGCAATCAGACTGGACCAAACCTCACTGTGGCTGTCTTTGCCTGTTAACCCGCTCAGCTCTGGCTGGAAACCTGCAGCAGATAAGAGCTGTCACGACAGCTCATAATATCACCTGGATATCCCCCCGCCCTTTCAGAATACTTTCCAAGTACCCCTGAACGCCACAGCGAATACACCAGGTTAAAATCCACTAGTCTAGGATAGTAATAAAAGAAAAATCAGAAGAAGGCTTATAATGTAGCACATAGAAAATGGGCACCTATAGGATCTGTTTAGAGTTGAGCTCACTGTCAGGCAAACCGGAGAGCAACCAGACAACAAATCTATCTATCTATCTATCTATCTATCTATCTATCTATCTATCTCATATCTATTCATCTATCCATCCATCTATCTCCTATCTGTCTGTCAGCTATCTAATTATCTGTCTCATAGAGAAATCATGTGGAATTAGTTCATATTTTGATCACAACATCTAAGCTTGCAGCCCAGCATCTTGATATCTTCATTTCTGGAAGTTTTACACTATAATAAAGGTATGCTTGTTTGAAAGGAAAACAAATGAAGACTGATGAAAGCTAAGACTATATAGAGTCATTAGAAAAAAAATAACTGTATATATATTATATATATATATATATATATATATATATACTGTAGATTCACATTTTGTGCTTAACAGATAGTTTAAATGTAGACAATTAAAAAAATATATAAAGAGAGTTTGGTATACATATGGGCATGGTATAAGACAGGAATATAAAACAACAGAAAAGGGAATAACCTTTTCCAGGTTGACTGGACCTGCTGTACAGAACAACATCATCCCTAAATGGACACATAAAACAGATTATTGCTTAAACACAACACATTTTTTTGTAAATTAATCCAATATATAAATATAAAGAAAAATCAATCAATATTGTACACTTCCACAGTAGAAGAGATGTATGTGTTCAGACAAAATGAATGTTCTACCCCAATAGTGTATGGGATATAAGAATAGAAAGTTGATTAATAATTACACATCTGCAAGCACAACAAATGTAAGCAATTAAACAGATAAAACAGACACATTAAGAAGGGTAATATATGAAACTGGAAAAAAACAACACTAATATAAAACTCTTGCCAATGAGGTAATAAAACAACTTACTATTTACAATTAGTAAGCAGAAACTAAAACACAACTAATAGAAAAACCATATCCTTATTGAATTAACGTTACAGCTGATAGAGTGTAACATATTCTTAATAAAATACATATCTAAAACATTTACAGATGTGTCTACATACAGCTATCCTCAAATCACTTCAAATAGTCACGTTTAGCATGCCATGAACTGATCCACCTATCAAGAGCTCCAGCTTAAATCTTTCCCTCTCACTCAGAGTAATACACACGGTACGATAAGCTGTCAGATTTTAATGATAACAATCCTACCATTATCGTTAAAATCTGACAGTTTCTGGCGCCTGCAGACCACCATACAATGGTCGATGCGAGGCCACGTATGGTCGTTATCGACCAACTACCGTTGTATGTGCAAGCAGGCAGACCTGGTCGATATCGACCAGGTTAGCCTGCTTACTATAGGGACCGGCGAACTTAGTTTGCGGGTCGTTATTGTCGTTAATGGGTTACTGCATGTGTTGGATGAACATCCAACACATGCAGGACGATCAGACAACGATTGTCTGATCGTTATCTGATCGTTGCCATCGTACCGTGTGTACGCAGCATAAGATATTGGTGCGACTTTGCTTTGAGGTGGCATCTATTTCACGGTGAGGGGGCACCAGCTAAAATCTTGCCTAATTAGTCAGGGCCGGCTCTGGGTTATTATTATATTGCTATTTTTGTTGTTCAATTTGAGGGTTTTAGATATTAACAAATACCGGATGTACTGTACTCATTGCAAAGTGTGGCAGACATAATCACTATGCACAATTTAAGAAGGATTAATAAATAAAAGAATAACACAGGACCAGCTTTACATTCCATTTGAATGATTTGTTAGGCTATCCATATTCTAGAAGATGGAAAAGATGAGACCTTCTTATAGGTTGTCTCAGACCTGGTGTGACCAGTAGATTTATTGTATGATTATGTGACTTTAGTCCCATATTAACCATTTGTTTAAACATGTATATTTTCATATTATTCAAGTTTAAGGCTTTCACAGATATTGTATTTTGTATGTAGAATGCAGGCCACTGGTCACGTGGTGACATGCGCAGACAAGTTGTTATTTAGCTTTAAAGCATGCTGAATGCATAGAAAGGAAGGTCTCATAATACCAGTGGCGGAACTAGCGGTGGTGCATCCGTCCGGTGCCTTACACCGGGGCCCACTGTGGTGCAGGGGCCCATAGCCACCTGCATCCAACAGCACCGCTGCACCCGCCGCCAGTGTACCCCGGGCCCCACAGTATTTAAGTGTAGTGCGGACCACAGTGAGAGCAGTCCGCACTACACAGTAACAAACACACCACCACCAGCGGCAGCTTTGTGTTTGTTATAGCAGCCAATGAGTCAGACAGATTCTCATTGGCATATACTGTAGTAGTATATGAACCAGCGCTAAGTGCTCATAATGATAAATATGATAAAAATAATATACTGAGATGGACAGTTAACAATTAAAAAGCAAAATATATTTAATTCAAACACATATGTAATAGACTAAAAATATTGCACATAGTGCTGCAGTGAATTCACGTTAAAATGTCAATACAAGATCACCAGAAAATGCAGATTATGCAGCTATTAGTTCTCACATTAAATTATCAGAACAAAGTCACAAGTTGAAATGCAAATTATGCAACTGTTGGTAATTTCCAAATGATGAATACTGGGATTAGGACTCCCTCCTTAGTGTCCAAAGGAAAATAATAAGCAGCGCAAGATATTACCACTCTGTGGCATGTGTTCCAAAAGTCCCTTTCAGCATCTTATGTGCCGTTCATAGGTTTAATAAAGTGGAAACTTCCAGGTCTCTTACGAACAGGTATTTAAACCCCATTAGTAACTCACCAATACATTCTCCTATACTCCTGGGGAAGCTGGTAGCTAATACACTAGCGAAACGCGTTGAGAGGGATACCTTTGCATTCTCATTACACTGGATGATCTTTGGACTTCATTTACAACCCCCTTGGCAAGGCGCTTTAAGAGACCTGGATACTGCATCCACAGAGGGAGCTGGGCTGGAGCTCACTCATGAACTCTGCCTTCTGGCTGCCACAGTGGGTGATGGTAGAGACGTCATGACGTCTCTCCCATTGTGCAGAGCAGGAGGACAGAGGAGCTGACGGAGCGGGAGTGGGGATTCAGGTAAGTGTGTTGTTTTTTTTGGGGGGGTTTTGTGTGTGTTTGTCTTATATATGTAGGGGGGACACTGTATAAGGGCACTACTGGGGGGACTGCATAGGGCGGACCACTACTGAGTGCACTGTATATGGGGCACTAATGGGGGCTCTGTTTAAGGGGCATTCCTGGGAGCACTGCATAGTGGGGACCACTACTGGAGGCACTGCATGGGGGGACTACTACTGGGGGCACTGTATAAGGGGCACTACTGGGGGCACTGCATATGGGAACCACTACTGGGGGCACAGTATATGGGGCACTACGGGGGGCACTGTATATGTGGCACTACTGGGAGCACTGCATAGGGGGCACCACTATTGGGGGCACTGCATAGAGCGGACTACTAAGGGGGCACTGTACAAGGGGCACTGCATAGGGGGACTACTACTGGGGAACTGTATAAGGGGCACTGCATAGGGGGGACTACTACTGGGGGCACTGTATAAGGGGCAGTACTGGGGACACTGCATAGGGGGACTACTGGGGGCACTGTATAAGGGGCATGTATAGGGGGACCACTACTGCGGGCACTGCATAGAGGGGGCTACTACTGGGGCAATGCATAGGGGGGACTACTACTGGGAGCACTGCATAGGGGGGACAACTACTAGGAGTACTGCATAGGGGGGACAACTACTGGGGACACTGCATAGGGGGACCACTGCTGAGGGCACTGCATAGGGGGGGCTACTACTGGGGGCAATGCATAGGGGGACCACTGCTGGGGGCACTGCATAGGGGGGGCTACTACTGGGGGCAATGCATAGGGGGACTACTACTGGGGGCACTGCATAGGGGGACCACTTCTGGGGGCACTGTATAGGGGAAACTACTGGGGGCACTGTATATGGGGGGACCACTACTGGGGGCACTGTATATGGGGTACTACTGGGGGTACTGCATAGGGGGACCACTACTGGGGGCACTGCATAGGGGGGACTACTACTGGGGGCAATGCATAGGGAGAACTCCTAGGGGGGCACTGCACAGGGGGGACCACTTCTGGGGGCACTGTAGAAGGGGAACTACTGGGAGCACTGCATAGGGAGGACCACTACTGCGGGCACTGCATAGGGGGACCACTACTGGGGGCATTGTATATGGGGCACTACAGGGGGCACTGTATAGAGGGCACTACAGGGGGGACCACTACTGGGGGCACTGTATAAGGGGCATGTATAGGGGGACCACTACTGCAGGCACTGCATAGGGGGGACCACTTCTGGGGGCACTGTATAAGGGGAACTACTGGGAGCACTGCATAGTCGGGACCACTACTGGGGACACCGCATAGCGGGACCACTGCTGTGGGCACTGCATAGGGGGGGCTACTACTGGGGGCAATGCATAAGGGGGACTACTACTGGGAGCACTGCATAGGGGGGACAACTACTGGGAGCACTGCATAGGGGGGACAACTACTGGGGACACTGCATAGGGGGATCACTGCTGGGGGCACTGCATAGGGGGGCTACTACTGGGGTCAATGCATAGGGGGACTACTACTGGGGGCACTGCATAGGGGGGACCACTTCTGGGGGCACTGTATAGGGGAAACTACTGGGGGCACTGTATATGGGGGGACCACTACGGGGGGCACTGTATATGGGGTGCTACTGGGGGCACTGTATAAGGGGCACTACTGGGGGTACTGCATAGGGGGACCACTACTGGGGGCACTGCATAGGGGGGACTACTACTGGGGGCAATGCATAGGGGGAACTTTTAGGGGGGCACTGCATAGGGGGGACCACATCTGGGGGCACTGTAGAAGGGGAACTACTGGGAGCACTGCATAGGGAGGACCACTACTACGGGCACTGCATAGGGGGACCACTACTGGGGGCATTGTATATGGGGCACTACAGGGGGCACTGTATAGAGGGCACTACAAGGGGGACCACTACTGGGGCACTGCATAGTGGGGCCCAAAGCATATTCTTGCACCTGGGCCCACCACTCTCTAGTTCCGCCACTGCATAATACCAAATGATGCCCTTGGCATCTATGTAGATCACCAAGCAAGTTAATATGTAATAGTCTCCATAATTGAGACAGTGCTGCTGTTTTATTGCTTGTAGTCATAATTGGGAATTGCCCCCAGGGTATAAGACTTAAGTTAAGGTGCCCGTGTAGGTGTAGGGCGACTGCCGAACCGTCAGACCGCACAATATGCCGGCTTCCCCCTCCTTCATCTGAATGGGATCATACATCGCATCCCAGATCAGATGGTTTTGCAGGAAGATCTGGGGATGCGATATACGACCCCACAGGAGTGCGCACCACGATATCAGGTACAATATTGTGCCCATACACGGCACGATATAGCACCTTTATCGTGCCGATCAGTCGGATCAGCACGTATATCGTGCCGATCAGTCGGATCAGCACGTACATCGTGCTGTGTATGGGGGCCTTAAGAATAATACACATCATCCTTTGTGACTGGAGCTAGCACAGTATATCTTTGATCTGTGTGTCTAACGGAAGCGGTATGAAATACCGCTGGCCGCATGGCCGTGAGTTCGAATTCCGGCAGCGTGAGACAGACAGCTGGAGAGATCCCGGCAGCGGCAGCCCGACAGCCCTGGAAATCCCGATCATCCCTAGGTAAGTACTTACTAACCTAACTTAACCCTAATCCTCCTTAGGGATACCTAGCCCTAACCTCTCCCCCTGTTCCTAACCCTAAAACCCCCTCTAAGTGCCTAAACCTAACCCCCCCCCTTCCCCGCTGCCTAACCCTAAGTCCCCCGGGGGGGTGCCTAACCCTAAGTCCCCCCGGGAGCCCTAAACCTTAAAGGCTGTCCACTCGCCGTGCCCGGTATCCCTTCGATCGGGATGCCGGGCGCCGGTCTCCTGGCGTCGGAAAAATGACAGGCGTCTAGATTTAGACACCTGTCATTTAACCCTCGCCGGGATATAGCAGTCAGGAAGCTGGCTGTCGGGCTTACGTCAGCCGGCTGCCCAATTGCATCCCATGTCTAACTTACTTAGACAAAAGGGGCTCCCCAAGGGATCATTGAAGATGTTGACTTCTATGCACTCCTTTCAAGCCTCACTCAGACAACACGGATGGTGCCCTTTTCGCACTGGGTGTCTGAACTGTAGGCAATGGGGTTCCCCAAGAATTCTAACCTTAGCTAAGTATATCTTTACATATCTTCTATTAATAAACTGCTGTTTAGGTTAATTTGTTTAAAATTCAGTGCTTGGAAGACGTCAGATTTCCTTCTTGCGCAAGCCTCTAAAATTTCTAGTTGCGTCTCTGGGTTATTATATTTAAAAGTGGTCATTTTCTTATTTATAGTATCTAACCCAAGGCAGTTAAAGCGGACACCATGGTCACATGAAACAGCACAGGCTGGCTAGCTATTGTCATGGGACCAGTACTCGAATTGTGTACGGGATCCCAGTGGTCGGGATGCCAGCTGTCAGAATACCGACAGCAGTACCCCTACAGTCAGAGGGGGTCATTCAGACCTGCTCGTGAGCAGCAGTACTCTCGCAAGCGGGTCGATGTTCCCCACTGCGCATGCGCACAACGGAGGGAGCTCCGTCGTGCGCATGTGCGAGACCCGGGGAGCGACGGGCTTTCCATCGCTCCGGGTCTCGCACCACAGGGGGCGTGCTGTCGATGTTGATTGACAGCACGCCCCCTTTGGTGGGCGTGCCGGGGGCGTGCCTGCCAGACGGAGGCGTTCCCATGGGAACGCCTACAGTCTACCGTCTGAAGCCGGCCCCACTGACATCACTAGTGATGTCAATGGGAGTGATTTTGGCTCTGATAGAGCCAAAATCACTCCAGGGCTTGTGGCATGGAGACCAGGGTCCCCGTCGCAAGTTCGATGGTCGCGATGGTCAAGACCATCGCGACCATCTTTTTGGCCGCTCGCATATGCTGTGGGTGGTCACCCACAGCTATACGAGCGGCCAGGAGGCCGCTCCATTTTCATGGAGGAGGGCCCTGATTCAGAGCGTCCGGCTCTGAATCAGGCCCAGAATCCCATAGCATGCAGGAAAGAACCCTGACCCTTAACCCCTCCTTTCCCACAGCCTAACCCTAACTCTCCCCCCTGCAGCCTAACCCTAACCCCCCCACAGCCTAACCCTAACCTTCCCACTAGTGACTGACCTTAGCCCCAACCCTGAACCTAAACCTCACCCTGAACCTTAATACTTACCTCCGGGATGTCAGCAATCGGGATTCTGGAGCCGGGATTCTGACCGCCAGCATCTCGACCGCCAGGATGCCGACTACATCCCCAGCACTCTTACCCAGGCATACTCTGTGTACTTCCTAGAGATCCTACAGATGCAGGGCTCCTGCTTTTATGCTCTTTAAAGTTAATCTGATGCTATTTATTTGTGGATTTTATAGAAAAGTTAATTTAAATCTCACATATTGTGGTATCACATAAAGCTACTTTTAATGATGTAGGAATGTTCAAGCAGTGTAGTATTATTATTATTATTATTATTATTATTATTATCCTCTATTTATATGGTGCCACAAGTGTTCTGCAGCGCATAGAACTAATAAGTGAACAAGAAACAAGTACCTTACCGTGCATTACAGTGCAGGACAAGGACATGATTTATATACATTGCTGCAATAGCGACTAAAGCACTCACAATAAGCAGCAGGGAGTTGGCAGTCATGTGTTAGGTGCCCTTATGGGGAGTAAAGAGTAGAAGAAAATGTAGAGAAGCACATGATGGAAAAGGCCCCTGCTCATGAGAGCTTACATTCTAAAGGGGAGGGGCAGACAGACAGGCGTAACACAGAAGGGGAAGATAGGGAGGAAAGAACATGAAGTGGGTTAGGATGAGAGCTGGAGGACTGATGAAGTAGTGGGTCTTGAGAGCCCGTTTGAAGATTTGTAGAGAGGTGGAGAGTCTGACAGGGAGAGGGAGAGCATTCCAAAGGTAGGGAGCAGCACAGGCAAAATCTTGGATGCAGGAATGGGAGGAAGCAATCAGTTGGCAAGAGAGGCAGCATGCATTTGTAGAGCGAAGTGGACGGGCGGGAGTGTAAAGGGAGAGAAGGTCAGAAATGTATGTGGGAGAGGATTTGGTGAGGGCTTTGTAGGTGAGTGTAAGATCCCTGAATTGGCATCTGAAGGGGAAGGGGAGCCAGTTTAGGGCTTGAAGGAGAGGGGAAGCAGATGAACATCTGGAGAGGAAGATGAGCCGATCAGCAGCATTGAAAACTAATTGTAGTGGAGAGAGGTGAGAGACTGGGAGGCTAGCTAGGAGAAGATTACAGTAGTCCAATCTGGAGATGACCAGTGAGTGGATGAGGGTTTTAGTTGCATCCTGGGTGAGGATGGGTCTAATCCTGGATATTTTTTTAGGTGGAAACAGCAGGACTGCGAGAGGTGCTGAATGTGTGGTTTAAATGAGAGGGAGGAGTCTAGGATAACTCCAAGACAGCACACTTTGGAGCTAGAGGAGATATTTGTGCCATCAATAGATAATGAAATTGTGGGAAGAGAGGTAGTGGAAGAGGGTGGGAAGATGATCAGCTCAGTCTTAGACATGTTAAGTTTAAGAAAGCACTGGGACATCCATGAAGAGACAGCAGAGAGACAGTTGTAGATACGGGTAAGGAGTGAGGGGGAGAGCTCAGGGGTAGAAAGATAAATTTGAGTATCATCAGCATAAAGCTGATATCGGAGGTCAAAAGAGTTTGAGTTCACCTAAAGGGGATGAATATAGGGAGAAAAGGAGAGGTCCAAGAACAGAACATTGGGGAACTCCTACTGCAAGTGGAAGTGGGTGGGAAGAGGAGTCATGAGAGGACACAGAGAAGAAACGATTAGGGAGGTAGGAGGAAAACCAGGAGAGGGCAGTGCCACGTAAACCAAGAGAGTGAAGGATTTGTAGGAGGAGAGGGTGGTCTACAGTGTCAAATGTAGCAGAGAAGTCAAGGAGAATGAGCAGAGAGTAGTGGCCCTTGGATTTGGCAGTAAGAAGGTCATTGCTGACTTTCGTGAGGGCAGTTTCATTGAAGTGGAGAGAACGGAAGCCAGACTGAAATGAGTCGCTAGAGATATCGTTTGTGGGGGAGATGTGAATAAAATTATCCGGGTTGCTGTAACGTGGAGGTAAGATTAATTTGGGGGACCGATATGAGTAGAGTTTAGTGATGGTGTGGGTACCTGAGCTAGAAAGGGAACCTGTAGGAGGTGGGCAGGGAGGGAAATGTGGATGACAGTGGGGTGAAGTGACAGGGAGAGGAGTGTAGGAGGAGGGTTTGGTGGTGGGGTAGTAAGACAGAGGGGTGGGGTAGAACAGGAAGAAAGTGAAGTAATGGGAGATGAGGGAAGAGTAGGCAGACAGAGGAGGGGGGAGAAGGGGAGGAGGAAGTGGAAGAGATAAGGGGGAAAGGATAAAGGTGGAAGCAGGGGGCAGAACAGAGGATAAGGTAGAGACTGATGGAAGGAGGGAGTTGAAGAAAACCTTCTCATGGTGTTTATAAATAAACAAAAGGAATTAAATTTGGAAATGTAAATGAAATATGAGTGCAAGATATTTGTAGAAATGCAAGTGAAAGAACAGTGATGGTAAATATGTATACTGATTAACAAGTTTGTTATTGAGAGGATTAAAAGTGGGGATCTAATGTGTGCAGAATTTGAATAATACCGCAGATCATAAGCAGATAGAGGATGTGAAGCTAGGCTAGAGAGCTAAGATAAAGGACAGTGGACCTCATTCAGAGGCGGTCGTTAGTTGCAAGCGGTCGCTCTGAATCAGGGCGACCGCTTGCATTCTGAACGACCGCCTCCTTGTCGATCACTAAACTGTGGGTTAACACCCACCGCTCTAGCGACCGACATGGGTGATGGTCGCGATGGTCAAGGGAGCTTCCTGCTCTGATCATTGCTGATGTCAGTGGGGCGGGAACGCCTCCGTTTGGGCAGGCACACCCCCTGCCTGCCTCCTACATGGGGCGAGCTGTCACTCACCATCAACAGCACACCTCGTCTGCTGCAAGACCCCTAGCGATGTAACGTCCGTCACTAGCCGGGTCTCGCATGCACACGACGGAGCCGGCTCCATCGTGCTCATGCCCAGTGGGGCAACATCAGCGCTTGCAACCGACTCTGCATGACCCCCAGTGTGTCAATCAGGCTGCGGCTTAGAGGGCAATGCAAGTAATCTTGCAGGACCCATTCTGCACATGCACAGAACAGGGCCCCCTGCCATTGGAGATGTATGCAAACCATTAGATTTGCCTACATCTCTGAATCAGGCCCAGAGAATAGTATGTGCATTGGATAGTACTCAGACAGTGCTGGTAGGTGTTGTATTTGATAATAATTCTTTGACTACATTTTTTTTTTTTGCTTCACTGGCTATCACACCTCCACAGTTTCTGTCACAACTATTTTTGCAATGCTAGTAGGAGAGGCTAGGTCACCTGCATGTGTTAACTTCCATCCAAAAAGTTGCCAACCCTCCCCTAGCAGAGAAGGACTATTTCTGTTAAATTTGTGACTGTCCTATCACCACATGCACCAATTATATATGGAACACTGCAGTCATGTTTAGCTTTAGTGTGCAGGGAAGTAAATATGATGGTGCAGGGGACGTAGCCATCCCTTGAGTACTGCTATCTGTAGGTATGAGTCTACTAAACTATTTGCTATTTTGACTCTGGTAGCGGCTGTTGGCTGATGTAAAGTTTTGAAAAACATCACCTTCTTTTACTACATTAGACAGAAGCATGGGGACAACTGTTACACAGAAGTATCCATTTGTAACTACACAATATAGACATGTACTTCACTGCCACCTATTTGTATCTCCCTATTTGAATAGTGAGGGAAAGGAATTGTTACTACAGAGTTGAGAGAGGAAAATATGCAGCAGCAGTGAGAGGTTAATGTGTTACTACACAGATGAGGGATGAAAATGTGTTACTACACAGGTGAGGGAGGGAAATGTGTTATTACACAAATGAGGGAGGGGAATGTCAAACTTGTAACTACAAAGTTAGGGAGGGGAAAGTGTTACTACACATATGAGGGAGGGGGATGTGTTACTACACAGATGAGGGAGGGGGATGTGTTACTACACAGATGAGGGAGGGAAATGTGTTACTACACAGATGAGGGAGGGGAATGTCAAACATGTAACTACAAAGTTAGGGAGGAGAAAGTGTTACTACACAGATGAGGGAGGGGGATGTGTTACTACACAGATGAGGGATGGGGGATGTGTTACTACACAGATGAGGGAGGGGGATGTGTTACTAAACAGATAAGGGAGGGAAATGTGTTACTACACAGGTGAGGGAGGGGAATGTGTTACTACTGGGGTGTGCAGGGGTAATGTGTTACTACAAAGGTGAGAGCGTGGAATGTGTTAGTACACAGGTGAGGGAGGGTAGTACACAAGTAAGGGTTGGTAATGTCTTACTATAGCAGTGACACTATTATTATAGGGGTGAAGGATTAATATGTTACTGGAGTGGTGAGATTGAAATGGATACAGTAAATATCTAAAGTCTACCTGGGTGAAACCGGGTACATCTGCTAGTTTATGTAATGTAAGCAGGTGTATTATTGTAACACATTTTAGTTACCTGCCAGCAGTGCCAGATTAAACCCTGTGGAGGCCCCTAGGCAGTCGAAATCTTGGGGCCACCCTCGCAAATTAGATACTCATCTATGTTCTCAAAGATTCTACTTGTGAATGTTCAACTATGATCTGGAGTCAGCAGGAACTCGCAAAACACTAACTCACAGAAAGCTTCATTTCTCAAGGTTTCTCAAGGTTTCTCACTCTAGCGTGATAACATTGAACTATCTAGTGCACACATCGCCCGCTAGATGGAGATGACCATCACTACTATAGATTACATGTATATAGGATGCACCGTAAATTTTTACAAACTGACAGCTGACAGAAGATGAGCTTTTAAGAGATAAATTGTAATGTGAATTCGATGTCTATGGTTTATATACTTTTAGTTGTTAATGGGTACATTACATTAATACAGTATTTTCTCTATATAGTCTTTAATGTAAAGTTTTCATTTCTTTGAGTTAATTAATTGTTTCTATCTTTTGGAAACAATTTAAGAAAGCTTGATAGTAATTTTCTTTCAAGATCAAATCAATATTATATTGATCCATTGTCGCCTGGCCCCTAAAAGGCGCGGAGGACCTAGGCCGGCTCCTACTCTGCATATTCGGTAATCCGGCGCTGCTTGCCAGCATCAATGTATTCACCTAGCTACTCATTTATACAGCTGCTTAAGCCCTCTTCCTCATCTCTCTCTTCCCATCTATTTCCTCCCTCCTCTATCTCCCTCTGACACTCTACTCCCTCTTTCTCTCCCGCTACCTGTCTCTATCTTGTCTCCACTTTGTCTTCCCTCCCCTCCTCCCCTCTCACTCTCCTGCCTCTCTGTATCTGCTTCTCTCCTCCCCCTTTGTTTCTTGCTCATTTCTCCCGTCCCTCCTTCAGTACTTCCTCCTCTGCAGACTTCTCTTCAGCTCTTCCTGTTGTTGTTGTTGCACAGGTCAGACACTGGCTGTGTGAGAGGAGTTCATACCATATGTCATGCCAATGTGATGATATTATTTTTTACCTAACTTATATATATAATTAATTAATAACTATGCATCCAAAAAATAAACATAACATATAGGGCCTGATTCAGACCCGCTCGCAAGCACATTGCGCTCGCAAGCGGGTCGATGGTGGACCAGTGCGCACGCGAACCCCCAAGCGAGTGCAGAAAGCGCTCGCTCCGGGACTCACTATAAAAGGGACGGCTGTCGATGTTGATTGACAGCTCGCCCCATTTTGTAGGCATGGCAGGGGGGTGGCTTCACAAACGGAGGTGTTCCCATGCGAACGCCTGCCATTTGTGGGTGGCCCCACTGACATCACAAGTGATGTTAGTGAGAGAGCTTCCGGCTCTATTTGAGCCAGAAGCTCTCTGGGGCTTGCGGCCACGAGACCCTACCACAATGGTCTCGTCGCAAGCCCGTTGGTTTCGATGGTCTTGACCATCGTGACCATCATCATGGCCACTCGCAATAGCTGTGGGTGGTAACCCAAAGCTATGCGAGCGGTCAAGAGGCCGCAACTAAAAAAACCTGCGCCCGCCCTGATTCAGAGCGAGCGCTCGCTTTTTGCAAACGCCTCTGAATCAAGCCCATATTCCTAATTATAGAAATACATTGCAAACCACACAACTATCAAGTAGAGATGAGTGGGTCCAGTTCTCCGGGAACCGAACCCATCCGAACTTCATGTATACGAGCCGAGATCCGAGCCCAGCTCTGGTTTTCCCATCTGACTCAGATTCAAAAACGAGGCAAAATGCGTCATCCTCCCGATGTTGGATTCTCGCTGGTTTTGATCATATAAATATCCCGGTGATCGGCGCCATTTTCACACCGATTTCACTCCAACTGTGTAGAATGTACAGAACAGATGTGCTACTCTGTCTGTGCACGTGCTGCTGTGTCACTGTGTTGTCCTGTTGGGGGCTGGGGCTGCAGGCTGCTACTGTTTTGTCCATAAAGGGGCTAGGGCTGCAGTACATAAAGTGGGGCTTCAGTAATCAGTACATAAATGTGTGCTTCTGTGTCACTGTTGTCCTGTCAATCAAGGAGCTGGGGCTGCAGTACACAAAGGGCTGCTGCTGTGTTGTCCATAAAGGGGTGCTGCTGTGTTGTCCTGTCCATCAAGGGGCTAGGGCTGCAGTTCATGAAAGGGTGCTGTGTTGTCCAGGCTAAAGGGTGTTCTGTCAATTCAGGGGTGCTCTTCCCCAGTGTAAAAAAATAAGTTAAATAAAATTATCATTCCACAAAAAATAAAAAATAAATATCTTTTTTTTCAGGGTTTTTTTTGAGTGTTAGCTACGCTATTATTGTTCGGGTACACTGCCAGCCAGACCACAGTTTATCATCCACGTATTTGTGACTCTGCAGATAGTCCATCTGCACTCTGCAGTAATGCTTTGTTGTCCATAAAGGGGTGCTGTGTTGTTCATCAAGAAGCTGCTGCCAGGTTGGGAATTGCTTTTCTAGTGAAGTGAAATCTAGATTGGATTTGGTAGCAGGGACACAGGACCTCAATGAACTGTCTAAAATCAACTGCATTATTGGAGGATATTGGACACACATCTAATACCAGCATAGATGTTATGGCGTCAGTGATCTGCTGTGCAACTGAGTGACTGCTGTCACACTTGCTCCCCCTTGCAAAGGATTGTTTAACAGTGAATTGTTTTTTAAAGTACTACTAGTAGTCTTCATGGTCCCCTTCTGGGATGAAAATCCACTCCCAGCAGCAGCAGGCATAGGTCTCAAGGATTCTGCTGGGGGGCAAGGACTGATGTGAATGATTTAAAAAAATTTTGTAAATGCCTCCCCTCCTTTCTCAAAAAATGTAATTACATTTACTAGTAATCAAATTTTCCTTTCCTCGCAACAAGTACATACATACTCCATCTTCCTCAGGCCTCATGAATAATAAAAACATTTGTTTCCTGATGTACCATTTTGGAAGTTGAACTGCCACAGCTGCTGCAATCTTTGATATGCTGTTCCTGAATGCCAAAAATGCCCAGAAATGTTTATGGCCGCAGTCAGCATCTCCTGCATGCCCCTTTAATTTAAAAAAATATTCTGATCTGCCAAATTAATTTTGTGGGCAAAACATGGGACATATTGTTTGCCCATGCCATCCTCCCTCATAAATTTGCTTCAGAATCAAAAATTTTTATAAAATTTACTACCAATCAACCCTTCATTTCCCTGCATTCAGCTACATACATACTCCATCTTCCTCAGGCCTCTTGATTAATGAAAACATATGTTTCCTTATGTGCCATGTTGGAAATTGAACTGCCATATGTTTGTGCCGCCCACTGCTGCTGCTTAGCTTAGTCAGCCAGCTAGATTGGGGCAAATTTTGGGCCTACACCAAATGAAAACTATATTGTGAGGTGGTCAAAATTGACTAACAAACCAAAAAATTATGTGATTTTAGCAGTTTTTAGCAATTTGTTTTTAAAAATACAGATCCAAAACCAACACTCGCAAAGGTGGTTTTGGCAAAACCAAAACCAAAACACGGGGGTCGGTGCACATCCCTACTATAATGTAGGATAAGTAGTGAAAATTGAAGGATCAAAGATTTGGGGGCAGTCTGCAAAACCATTACACCGACCGAGCTCATAGGTACAGTAAATCAGGTGGTGATTTACTGTACCTATACATGCAGTGCCAGAATGGCCATTTGGCATTTTCAATAAATGCCAGGTGGCTGCCTAGCACAGAACATCTGTGAACAGCACATTTCCTTTCTGCATTACGTGAGTTGCTTCTCAGCAACCCCCTGGAGTAATTTTAGCCCAAACAGACAGGGGATATGTGTAATTTAGCAATAATAACTTTCAGTTAAATCCCCCTGTAAATAAAACACAAAATACTGAGCATGCCATGCAGGGGACTCAAACTCCCAACCACATGTGCCATATTTAGACACTAGAGCTAACTGCTCCTGTATAGAGAGCCTAGAATGTCTTATATAGTTGAGCGTGGGGGGAGTATGAACATTTTTCTTCTAACATTAATACAACGTAATGTGACTGTAAATATAGTATACAGTATGTTGGTGTTTTTCAGGATAGTCCTCTTCTTTCCCCATCCGAAATCTCACTTGGCACAGTGCTAATTTTTCCATAATCCAAACTCGGGTGACATGGTATTACGTTTCAAATTTATGGGAGATATATGCATACTTTCCTACATTCTGGGACACTAAGAATTTTGGAGAGATCTCCAAGAAGAGCAAGCCAACCTCCCTCACTAGTGAGGTGGGTTGAGCTTGATGATACAAATTATATCACCACACCGCCTGCACTTACCCCAGGTCCTCTCCTCCAGATTCACCAAGAGGTAAGATTAAATATGCCTATAAGTATTCATTCATACCGCTACCTGGAGATGATACTCCTCTCACAAAAGCATAGAGGAGTACCAATACCCACTGTATAGAGGTAATCACATGGCTGCAGAAACTGCATAGTAGTTGCAGCTATTTATTGTAATTATCACAAATTTATATTTGTCTTTCTAGTTTGTAGCATAGATGTTATGGAATAAAAAAGTAATTCCAACCTACCAGATAAACTACAGTAGATGACATGTTTGTTGACTATGATATTATGATGCGAGAAATCTTGATATGATTTTTTTTTTATATTGATTTCCTTTTTAAAACAAGTTATGTATATAGACTAAAGGACTGATTCATTACAGATCGCTATTGTGATCGCAGGTGAGATTATGCACACGTGTCTGCTGCGAAAATATGCTAATGACTGCTAAAGGCAAAGCTATTATAGAGACACCCAAAAGCCAGCATAGAGACGCCCACTGCCACTTTCGCACATCCTTAATACTTTGCAATCCTGCGTATACATCGGGAATATGCACAATTACAACAGGTCTGCCCTTACTTAGAAATTGCTAACCTCGTCCCATGCAGTGAGTACTCAAGCTGCATATGCCGTTGAGGTGGTTAATTTATAAACACCTACGCAACAGCATTCAAACATTCAAGCACGCCTGCGTTTCTCCGACCACTCCCCTGTCACCACCCCCTAAACGCTGACCTCCCGTCCCTCTATCTGCGATGGCTTTGTAGCTGCATAGCTGAATGCAGAGTGATTGAAATGCTAACTCACACACGTGCACGGCGATGCATAAGAATGCACGGTACGCAACAATCTGCCATCTGCGTACACTGGGCCTGATTCAGCAAGGATCGCTATTCTGCTAATATCAGTGGTGATATGCAAATGTTTGCATTTGCATTGTGATCGCAGCCTAACTTAAGGACGCCCACTTCCCCTTACTCACATCCATATACTTTGGCAACATAGCAAAATAATCGGTAACATCGAGTAACATCGGATCCATACACACAGTTAAGGAAGATCAGAGCTCACTCAGGAACTGCTAACTTCAGTGCACACTATGAGGTCTCAGGCTGCGTATGGTATCGCAGTGGATAATTTATGCACGCCCATGCAATGATGTTCAAACGCACTGGCACGCCTTCGTTTGCCGACCACCCCTCCGTCACCACCTACAAACTGCACTTCCTGTCAATCACTCTGTGATGGGTCTATGTAGTTACCGATCATAGTGGATAGTTCGCGCCCTGCTATGCATGCGCAGTGCGAAATAATCGGCCGACTGCGTGCATATTAGCAACTGCGATCCTTGCTGAATCAGGCCCACTATCACAATAGCAATCCATGCTGAATCAGGCCCTAAATTTGGACTTCATACTTTTATATATTCAAAATATGACTACATACTTTTCTCTCTTTGGAAGATTGGGGAATCTGGAGACCTGCAAAACATTCTTTAAGCAACATTCCAAGTACCCCTGTGCTTTTAGGTGTTTGATATGCTGACATTTAGTTAGTTTTGTTGGACCTGAGCCATCACACCTATTTAGTGACATGATTACTGTGTTACTTGACATAGTGGCAGCTTGCAGATTAATGCTAGGAAAAGTGCAATCCCCCCTCCTTTATCCCCTCATTACAGTGAAATAATGATAGGATTGCTAAGCAGTTGAAAAATTTGACCTGGAAATGGCTGAGACAATTTTGAATGTCAGTACACTTTATTGCAGGTTAAATTGAACACTAATGCCAGGATTTGCTTTGGCCTGTTTTCTGGTATCACACCTCAATCTGTCAGAAATGGAAGATAATTCCAGATTCTGGTGCAATATCATGCGAAAAACCAAGGTAAATCTCTGAAGCCAATTATATACAAATCCTTCTTTCCACAAAAGAAAACAGTTTTAAAATGATGATAGAAAATATAGCCTGGCTCTTTGCAATTTGCTCTAAGTGTTGCTAATAGAAAAATGGTGAAGGACTGACAAGAACTAGCTTTAAAGTAATTCATATATATACACATACACACATTTTATGTATTCTTAACACTAGACCTTGACTTTTATTGCAGGGATTGTTAGACACTTCCCTGGTCATTCGCCAACAACAAATTAATTGAAGACCATAATTTCATGCTGTGGTGTAAGCAGAAAGAGTTATAAAACATGGCTTGGGTTATGTGGCTGATGCCTTTAGTCTGACTGTTGTTATGCAAATACCAATACACTTATATTTTGTTATACACAAAAATCTCAATAGAGAAAAAGAATAAGCTCTTTTTTGTAAATATATTTATTGAAAGGTTAACACAAAATATTATTACAGTTAATTTTTAGTGCAAAACAGTCACAGGATGCCTGAAAATACTAATCTTCATCTTTACCATATACTGTATTAGTAAGAAAGAGACTCTATGAAATATGGTAATACTGTATATAGCTCTGAACTACAGAGAACAGAGGCCCTCATTCAGAGCCGTACGCTCTGAGCAGAGCGCACGCTCTGAATGAGGGCCGGGCTCCATTTTCATGGAGCGTCCTCCTGGACGCTCGTATAGCTGTGGGTCACCACCCACAGGCTATACGAGCGTGCATTGTGATGGCCGCGATGGTCGAGACCATCGCGACCATCAAAATTGCGAGTCGGAGCCTGCGGTTGAGGTTTTCAACCGCAAGTTCCGGAGTGATTTTGGCTCTATCAGAGCCAAAATCACTCCCACTGACATCACTAGTGATGTCAGTGGGCCGGCTTCTGACGGGAGGCGTTCCCGTGGGAACGCCCCCGTCAGGGAGGCACGCCCCCGGCACGGCCACCAAAGGGGGCGTGCTGTCAATCAACATTGACAGCACGCCCCCTTTGATCGAACACAACGAGCGAAGGACTTTCCTTCGCTCGTCGCGTCTGGCGCATGCGCACGACGGAGCTCCCTCCGTCGTGCGCATGCTCAGTCCATAACATCGACCCACTTGCGAGCGGACAGCCGCTCGCGAGTGGGTCTGAATCAGGCCCAGAGTATCCAAATAGGTAAATACAAATAATATTGTCTTCACCATAATATACCGGTAACTGCAATACAAAAGAGATAATTGTTTTGTGTCTAACTCAAAGGAAATTAAAAATGAGGGGACCCTTTAGCCAAAGTCTCCAGATTATACTAAGATGTTAGTTTAACCGCTTGTCTGGTGAACTCTCTAACATGGGGTGGTAAAGTGGCAAAGTAGGATAGCCAGATACTGAAAAACTTTTCAACTCTAGTTTTCAAATCTAATGAGCATTCAATCCTGTCCATTTGGTACAAATGTACCAATCTTGGGAACATTAAGGAAATGGGAACCGGTTCCCTAGTGATCCATTGAGACAATATTGTCTTTTTAGAAGCTGCAGCAATACGTGCTAAAAGAGAGGTGTTGCATATTAAGAAACGGCATAGGGTTGAAGATGAACGGAGGTCCCACAGTGCCCATGCCATAGTAATAGTAAACAAAATGTCTAATTCAAGCAGTAATAAGGACTGGGAGCTACTGTATACAGATAGATCTCAATAGAAAGAGAGGGTTTGATATAGAGAAATCTTGATATAGAGTGAGCTAGAATAGAAAGATTGAGGTATGGATACATATAGTTATCTACAGTATATGGATAAATAGATTGATAAATTGATACAGCTATGTTTAGACTTTGAAGTAGACTTATACTTTGCAAGCTAATGAGATTATAGTTAAAATAACAATGATCACATGCATGTTCTGAATGTGTGTGATACTATTTGTACAATATGATAATTCTGCGGTTTGGGGGCCTCTGCCTGCTTTCTATTGTGTTACTGTTGGCAACCTGCAAAATGCATCTATATATGGAATGTAACTTAAGTATTAAGTATTGTGGACTTGTCTAATAAACCATCAACTGATCTAAGACCATTGTAATTTAAAAATAATCTTATTTAATTTTTTAACTATGTATAATATCTGCTTTTTAAATTACAGATACAATTGATTTGTTTAGTATTTCAGTGGTTAATCCAGTCCTCTGGTGTCAATGTACTTTCAGTATGAAATACAGTAGGTGGCAGTGTCTGACCGTCACAGTAAAATGAAATTCTAAATAGGAACAATCCAGAATGTATTTATTTTTCTCATTATTAGTTTTATGAGCTGCAAAGGAGTAAGCAGACATTATTTGCACATTGGCCACAATACATTGTCACTTTTTAACAAATACCCAGAATGCTTTAATGTTTTAGCAGGCGTTGTGGCCAGATTTTTGCAGGAATTGCCATTTATCATTATACTATGTGAAATCATTCATTTGCTCTAATTTGAATGTAAATGACTCCAAGGTTTTACAAATAAGGTGACAGACTCACATAAATGTAATTGTCGGGTTCATCTCCCTCTTTTTCTATATCACTCATTAGGTTATGAATTAAATACATCTTATTAAACTAGGGGCATGTCCAATGATGATATTGTAATGGCAAATTACTGTGTGCTATTAGTGGTGTATTTTTTATTCATGGACATTAATTTGTCATTAAGGCGGCATTAGTTTAACACTTTTATGGGGATTACGTGACCTGAAAGAAGAACCTACTTCTGGAATGTGAGGGAAGGGAAAAACATGCTTGTGCTAGACGTATTCAGCATTTTTGGCAGGTTTTCAAACACTTGCGAACAATATATCTGTAAAATTCCTTTGTATTCCTCAAAGGTTACCTGAAAACTACAACCTTCTGAGGTAGAAAATGAATGGCCGCAACATTAACGTGTAAATGGATGTATTTAAGTACAGGAATCATCATCAGAATAACATTTATGTGAGAACTATAGCTCTATCTGCATATATATAAATGTATAGGATGAAATAAAAATGGGCACTCGCCACAAAAAAAATGCGCTCCAGGAGATTGCAACAAACATATTAATTTATTTAGTTGCAGAACTGACGTTTCAGATCTAGCGGTATCCATTCTCAAACTATAGCTTAAGAAAGGATCACACTAGATCCGAAACGTCACTTCTGCAACTAAATAAACTAATATGTTTATTGCAATCAACGTCACTTCTGCAATTACTGTAAATAAACAAATCTGTTTATTGCAATCTCCTGCAGTGCTGTCTATTCCTTGGATTACATGTATCTCCAATATACTAGTCTGGCGTTGCCCCCTCACTTCTCTTCTGACCCCTACCTCTCTGTCCCAACCACCTTACTCCCGTTGCTTTGTCCCACCCACTTCCCATACTTACCCCACTCCCTGGGGCCGGTCCTCCTCTTCTTGGTCTGTCCCATCTCCCTCGCAGTGGGAGCTGTTGGGGTGCGTGCCCAGGCTTCCACTACATGCACATTGAGGAGACGGCTAAATAATGGCCATCTTCTACTACTGTATACTTTTGACTTCTATAAGAAACAAACAACTTGTTACAAAGAGTCGCATGTATATTACAGAGCACTAGGATACATTATTATTGTAGTTATAATAAAAAATCTTAAGTCCAATATGGCTCTACTTCAACTAGTTGCACCTGTTTTCATGGATAATATTGCATTCTAAAGTATTTTCGATTGTTCAAGATATACTGATACTGTTAGCTTAATTATGTTTTAACCATCTTTGGAATCCAGTTGAGATCATAGCTGTGGTTTATATTTCTAAAAGCAGTCGCCTTGGAATTGAGATTTTGTGACTCAACTACTGTAAAGATGTTATCCCACTGCTTGTATGTTGACAGGTTTTGTATAAATAATAATAGAAAGTATCATATAATGTTATGTTTAATTAGTTAACATATATAGAATTATATAGTAGCTTAGGTGATTGGGTTTAAAGTAAAAATTGGGGAGACTTGCAAATGTAATTATAAAAGAACCAATATACCTAATGTACAAGTTGCCTTATATAAAAGCAACAAGAATTAAGCATACATTTTTTTCTGTTCATGGGACCCTACTATGCATTGTTTTTCATGTTTATTCTGGTTTGTGTCTTATTTTTGCTGGTTTTTATCATGTGTATTTTTATGTTCCATGTGTCTTTTTGTGTGAAACTGTATACATAACTTTTTTTTTATTAATTTTTTGTGTTTTTCCTCGCTGTTTTTACTTTGTTACTGTCCTGGGTTTTTTATGTAATTCATTTTTGTTTTAGTGTTTTTGTACTTTTGCTTAATTGATTATTTTTTTGTAGCTTGTACTGTATATCTAACTCTCCCTACATTTGTAAAATGCAACTTCATAATACTGTATGCTTCCTCTTGCTTTATTTTTCTTTTTTGTCCTAGCTCTTCTAAATTATAGTTTTCATTCCAGTTTACATTTGTATTTTAAAAAAAGATATTTTACAAGTTTAACCTTTTCCAGCTTAGTACACCACTCATCTAAACTCTTGTATATCACTTAATACAATATATGCCCTGACTGTTTTCCACCAGTCAGTTTAGTTTAGGATCCACTGTTAAATATATAGAAATCATAGTTTACTTTCAATTAATTTACTATTGGCAGTAATGTATTTAAAATATAATTTACATAAGTAAGAACTTTTAGAAATAATCTTGAAACAAGGGTCAGTCATAGGGACCCTTTCATAGTTAAGAACCTCTGCACTATACACTTTCTCAGGACGATCAGATTGGTAGGTTTCTACATTTATTTTCATTTGTATTATTTTTCTCTTCTATTCTCCTTGAGAAACCTCCAGTTAACAAAGCTGTACTTTAATGTACCACAAACACGGCAATATGTTATAGAGGTTTCTGTCTCCTACTGTGTTTCCTTCATATTTTACACTGCTGTGTAACTGGCAAGGTGGAGGCAGATGTCTGTGCTTTATGTCTTTCTTGTTGATCTTATGAACTTTCATTGTTAAGAAATCTTCCACTTACCATTTCTCTTTGTGAATTTTACAGCGATATACCTTCAGCATAATGGCAAGGTTATATTCTTATCTCACACATCATTTCCTGGAGTCTTTTTCTTTTTACAGTGTGTGGGTGGTGGAGTCTAGTTCAGCATTTTGCACTTGTACAATTTTACACATATTTTAAATCTTAAATGTAAATATGCAAATTGTACCACACATACGGGTATTTTGTGTGGTCTTCTGATAACTACTGTCTAATTGATGTCCAGTTGGTATGGCTAGATATATCCCATATGCATATACATTAGAACGCCAATTATCAAAATAACAATTATCTGAAACACCAATTATCCAAACATGATTAATAGGAAACAAAAATAATATTTAATGATATAATAACCCTTAAAAGTGAACTAGATTGTAACATTATGAACAAAACAACATACATACAGAGCATAGTTAAATACATGTCTAATTGTTCATATAAACTGATTATCCATACTATTTGTTTGAATATTTAGCATCCTAGTGTACATCCAGTTATTTGTACAAGTCTCTTCACACTAACCAAAATGTATCAAGTTCAGAAGGTCATAGCAAATATATATTAAAAATGCAATATTGTATCTAACAGTGATGCACTTTAAGAGTCACAGGTATGACTAAGTACTGTATCCAGTTCTTTAAACAGCTCCCGAGATGTTTTTGCAGAATAGTGGATGCTAATCTGTATTGTTTCTCAGAACCTATATTGGTCCATCCTGCTGTTTCTATTCTTTAGATGAGAACAATCGAACAGGTGTCTTGTTTAGCCATAACAGCTTACTGTAAAAGTGATAATGTACTGGAATAAAACATATTCAAATAATTAGTAAATGCGTACATTGTGGTACAGCCCCTGTTCATGTAGGCACAAAACATAGTTCATACAATGAATCTTTGTACATAACCAGGGTTATTTATGAATAGCATGAGGAAAAACTAAGGGTTAACCACATATAGTACATATAGTATTGCATTTATTTTCTACTTGCACTAGATAATACAGTAGTAAACTGGAGATGAAGGCAAAGATTTTTTAAGCACCTCCTCCACTGCACATGAAATTATGCGGTTTAGCTGGCAACCACAGTGTGCACAAGGAGAGTGCTGTTTCAGGGATCAGAGGAACTGAGTTACTACAGACAGTACAGCATTAAAGACTGCTCCTGGTGCACTACCAGCATAGCTGGGCCTGTGTCCTTTTACTGCTATTAACCCTGCTGGCACCGGTCTGTCAGTACATCTGGCAGACGTCTGACCCTCTGAATCCAGGTACTCCTGTCTCTAGGCCATTTTTAATATCATTTAATAAAATATAAAAAAATAGCAGTCAAGTGACTTGTCTACAACTTTGAAGTAATTTATTGGGTAACCTAAACCAACCAAATACACATTACTTTCTATCTGTACCCCTTCTGTCTGTGCTTCTGTCTGTGCCCCTTGGTAGTTTTTGCTTCTCTGTCCTTTCCCTCTGTTTTCATCTTTCCTTATTTTACCCCCTCTGTGTTCTCTACCAGCCTCCATGTCTCCCCTACATTATGCCCCACTGCCTGTTGGATGTGGCTTTCCTTTCACTTTCTGCTGTTTACTAGCACTAGTAGAGGCTGCAGCCTGTTCATTGTCCCCTCCCCTGGTCTGTGGTGTGCTGGCTATCACATCATTGGTTAAGGTCTCCCTTTTCCACTCTACCGCTGGTCAGTGAGCAGCCCAGGTACTGGTACCTCACCATTCCCCCTATGCCCCCTCATTCGGGTCAGTCACATCACTGGTGTCTGCCTCAGCGCTAGACCCAGGGAAGAGGTTTCTGTTTATACACAAAAGTTTTGTAATCAATAAATGCCAACCAGATTCTTAACTATTAATTGTTTTCCTAGTTCAGTTAACAAAACAAAATGGCACAGCTGATACTATAGGTTGTAGAAATCTTTTCCAGTGTTCATCAGTTTTCATAATTGCCCCAATAGCATTCAGGTGTGGATTGGATGTTGCAGTGGCAGAACTATGTCAGCTGGAGGTCTTCACTGTAAAGGTGCCCTGCACTGCATGGTTAGTGGCTGTACTAGGAAAGATCTAATACAAGGACAGGGAGAGTGCCAGACATTATGTCAGTTTATCCTGAGGAGTCGATGACTGATGGCACAGTGGAGATCCTCCTAGAGGGGCATATGCTGGGGTCAATATCTTTCACTGCGGGCACACCCCACTGGACTCTACACAGCTGGTACAGAGGTGTTCAGTGTTAGATCCAGGTATATCCACTTGGTTACTGGTCATATAGATAGTTAACTCATCTCTTCACACTACAAAAGTATCATAGCACTTCCATATATAGTGTCCAGTTACTGTACGAATAATGGAATGTCACTTTATTCATTATAGTGGAATCATTGAGCAGCATTCTCATATCAGTTTAACATTCTTCAAAATGTAAAATGTAAAATCAATTTAAAATACTTCAAAAGGCTTCATTTGGACCAGGATTTGGGCTTGCATCAGTGCCCAGATCCCAAAGGTAATCCACTTTGTTGATCAAAACAAAAATCATAGTAGTGGATGAAGCTGCTGAGAGGCCTCACCACCTATGTCAAAGCCCCATGTCACTGCTCTATGTTGTACACTCTTGGGAGCATCAAGGGGGCCCTTACAGAATCTGCTGTGGAACCCACAGAAGTCTAATTATGCTCCTTTGCATTATTGTGTGTGGTTAATGCATTATACAGTAAATATTGTAGTCAGACACTCATGCACCACTGATCATGCATAATGGCCAAAGTGAGAATGTGATTCAGTGCAGCACTTCATTGTAGAATAAAAATGTCTGTTCCAAGTTTTAGATAAAATTGGGAGCAGATGATGAACAGTTTAGGGCAGAGTTTCCCAAACTCCACCATTACAGTCCAGGTTTTAAAGATATGCATGGTTAAATCAAATTAACAGAGGTACTAATTTAGTCACCTGTGCTCAAGCATGGATATCCTTAAAACCTAGTCTATAAGGGTGGCGTTTGGGACACTCTCTGGTTTTTGGTGTCAGCAACTTTGTTGCTACCTTGGAGTTGTTGGCCAAGAAACACAAAACACAAATAAAGGCAAATGGGAAAAAATACTCTTATGTACTTATGTTTTTTTAATGATATATGTGACAGCCGTGAGGCATTTTGTGAGCTAGCTTGTATTTTTTTGTATGGCTATTTTCAGAGCTGTAACATTTATATTGTTTCACTTGTTTGGTAGGTGTGGTTGTATGCAGATATATGTTGCTCTGATTTATAATAACTACGTTTAATCCAAAGACAAAACAATTGGAGCCGCAGATGATTGTGGTGCAGTTATTGATGGTTGAGCTTGGCAGTCACATTTCTAAGCTATGTACACTTTTTTCTGTCTTAATTATGCATTCATTAAAAGCTTTTGTACTCAACTGAATAAAGTAAATATTTTCTTGATCTCTGTAGTATGCTCCCAGACTGTAGATTTGCACAGCAGGGCCCTGATAATATGAATAAATTGTATTTCCCCAAGGAGATTATCTTTCAAAGGCAGTTGTACAGAAGTGCAGTTATTTTATTTGGTTGGGCTTCCTTGTTATGAGCAACATACTTATTTTTTGTTTATTGTGACCAACTGTAATGTCTTAGTTTATTTTGTTTATTTAGAACTGATAAATAGCTATATATTATATATATATATATATATATATATTATATATATATTATATATATATATATATATATAAACATCCATAGGCGGAGGCACTAATGAGACTGAGTAATTGTAGTAAAAAGTCTTTTAATCCTACGTTTCGGGATCACACTCCCGTCGGCAGGGACATACAGCAACATTAAAAACACCCATCACACACATACATATACCCACAGAGCTAACCCAATCAACTTGAAACAATTGAACACACCTGTTACAGCGCGGGCCAGAGAAGACACCATCGGCGCGGCCCGACAGTCCAACACCAAATGATGACGTCACCTACCCGCGCCTGCCCCACGTGGTCGCCGTCTGACGTTGCTAAGCAACCAGACAACACACCACATGGGAGCAGAAATAGATAAGACTATAGAGTGAGTGGCATACCACACACCTATAAAACAATAATGCTATACATTAAAAACATAAACAAACAACACATGACCCCATTTATATTTGTCCCTTGATTTCGGGTAGAGATTAATAATTTATCGAACCATAAATAAGAAAGAACAATATTGTAGCCGAGCTCCGGAGCTGGGACCGTCCACCCACCCGGCGGCTCATTGCAATGACATCATGACGCCCATGGCATATCCACAGCGCCCTCGCATGTGTCACCATCACCATAACTACACATGCAAGGGCGCTGTGGATACGCCATGGGCGTCGTGACGTCATTGCAATGAGCCACCGGGCAGGTGGGCGGTCACAGCTCCGGAGCTCGGCTTCACTTGTGGTGTTGCTTCTGTATAAAGGTATGTGTATTTTTCTACGTTCTTATCTTGATAAAAGTTCTGTAAATGAACCGAAACGTTGACAGTATCAGCCGTGAGTTGTCCCGTTATTTTGATGCCCTGAGTGCCGCACCTTACCTTGATCTATTGTTTACCTCTGTGGGGGCACCCGAAGCAGCAAATTGGAGTGTGTTATTGGGAGTGCCAGACCTACCACGTTTATATATATATAGATTATTTTGCATCCACGTTCTTTCAACTTTAAATGAATATCATTGAAATTGTTACATAGTGGTCTTGTCTATTATTATATCATATTCACATCAATCTATATCTATCTAATCTATCTATCTATTATCTACATTTTTTAAATATTTTTTTTTCTAATTTGAATGTAGAACAGGCTGCTCCAAAATGAGGATCTTTAATATTACCGATTTACAAACTATTTCATGTAATGTACAGTAGTTTACAGAAAATTAGCTCTGGAAGAGTTTTCCCACAGTGCCTTCTGATGAATACAGTCAGAGATATCCATAGTGTACTAAAACCTGGTGGTGTTCTGTAATTACTGACAATGCTCAGCCATCAATTGCTAAGGCAAAACAATGTGATGTCCCTCTTACTATGTATACTTTGCAACTACTGAAGCTCTACCACATAAAATAGAAATAAATATTTAATTAAAAACCTGTGATCACAGACTGGTAGATTTATCATAAGATGGGTCACCCTGATCTGGGGGTTGGGTAAACCACTCAATTGCATTGGAGGATCCACAATGCAATTTAGCCAGGGGCGCATCTATAATGGACCTACACTGTACACCCTGCACCCATATTTTTTAATACTTACCTCTCCAAAGTCTCGTGTCGGCTGTAGCGCTGTACAAAACACCTGGAAAATGGCCCCCGCAGGCATTTTCCCGGTATTTTGCGCATTTGCAGTAGGGAAATCGCTAGGAAAATGGTGGCCGTGCCATTTTTATGGTGACCTGCACATGCGCAGTAGACTCTGGGCACAGACTAGTGCCCAGAGTCTACTGCTGCGAGCAGTGCGCAGCCGGCTGCCGGGGAGAGAGGAGGGCGCCCGTGTGCATTCTGAATTTAGCTAAGTTCTTTGAGAGTTTCTTTCTAACCCCAATTTATCAAATATAAGGTCAGTTTATAGTATGTAGTGTCTGTCTTTGGGGAGTCGTCTTATCTGTATCGAGAGGGGTATGAACCCTGTGTGATATTATAAATGACTCCTACTAGTGTACTGTGTGGGGTAAGTGTTTTCTAGTTCCCAGCAATAGTGGCTCCAGTGGTGGGAATGCAGGGCAGTCCAAAATTCAAATAAGGGAGCCACACTAACTGCCCTTCTAAATGCTGCCAAACATCACCGGCTGGAACTCACAGTTGGTGTGACTCCCCTATTTGAATTTTGGACTGCGCTGCAGCCTCACCTCTGGAGCCGCCACTGGTTCCCAGCCTAGATTTGGAAGCCCTAATCCTTCCTTATGGTGGGTGAGTGAGCAGTCGACATAAGGGCACCTAAAGTTGGAGGCCCAACTCACTTCCTCTAGGTGTGAAGTAGAGCTAGGAAATTATAGTGATCTCCCATTCAGCGTTTGCACTCATCTGTTATTGCTCAGTAAGGGCAAGGAATATCAAGCCGTGTAGTTGAACTTAGTTAAAATACGTGACACCTTCCTCATTGCCTGTGGAATTGGGTGTGGGGTACCTGTGTGCTAATCTAGTAGCCACAAAGACCCCTTATGAGAATACATATAAGTAAAAAAATTATATATTTATGAAATAAATACTTATCTCTGCCCTTTACAAACCAATGCCACTGGCTTTACACAGTATCTATTGACAAGAGAATACAGTATACATAAAAAATAAACAACTGAGAATATTTTCTCAAGTCACACACACACACACACATAAACATTTCTACTATGTAATATAAGATTATTAGATATGATGTCTAAATTCCATAACCGTATAAAAAAATGTATCCTGTGATCTTGTGTTTATATATTGGTAAAGTACATCTCTGTGACTTCTAGTACGCCTTAATTTCACAGTAAGTCCTGTATTATCCCATATATATATATATATATATATATATATATTTCTGTGCACACTTGTTAAGAGACATGTCTGAAGGGAAGGGAACAGCTTGGACATTTTAGAGTTTAATCTTTCAGACCATAATGTTCTGCTTTGCAAGCAAATTGCAATAGGACCAAACAACAGTAAATATATATCTGGAGAGTGTTGCAATGTTTCTATTACTCACATTATAGCAATTATTAACTGAAAGACTAAGCACATCTCATATTGTATAAATTAGTAACTAATATTTAAATTCATGTGCATGTCTTTCAAAGTGAAAAAGGAAAGGAGTGTATTTATGAATTGTAATTTATCAGTCTGTCCAATTAGGAAGAAATACATGTTCTGTGTGCTATAGAATTAATGGGCCCATCCACATGCACGTTTGCTGTTTTACCGTCACTAGTTAAGCATATATTACATTTGCTTGGTTTGCTACATAATGAGCCACAACAGTTGGTTCTTGCACTGTACATGAGGTTCAGTCTAATTTCACTGTGATCTCTAACAGAAATATTGATCATGACGGTACAGTAAATGCTGAAATGTTTCTGAATAGGAAACATAGACACCGGTCTCTAATAATGTATGTATTGCCGCTATTTGTAAATTGGCTTAACAAAATTAATCTTTTTGTCTTTTTGCAGGTCTTTGAAAAGATTCCTTTATAATAATGTTATCATTGACACATTTTCATAATCGTCCAAAGTGTTGTTAGTTGTTACTGACATTGAAGAAAGGCAGCGGGACGTTTTAGGAAGCTTTTGATGTGTTGAAATTCCCAAACTTTGCCGTTTGCTTAATTATATGTTTGAAACCTTTTTAGAATTTGTGTGAGCAGAGAGATCTGGGTTAAACAATGCATTCTTAATAGAGATGTTTAGATATTTTGAACCGGTTTGAAATGGATTGAATTTCACAGTTTTGATATCTATGGACATATTTGTAGTGGAAATGCCAATAGACTATGGTTCAAATTTCTCATGACAAAACTGAACCTCATATTTGATGTTTGTGTTAAAAAAAATTTTTTAACATTGTTAAATACTTTAATTTTTTTTAAAGAATCACATTTTTAACATTCAAACCATTTAACACTTACCATTCCCCCCAAAAAGTTAAAATTGATAAATTTAAGCTCAAATACATATAAACATGCAAAGCGCCTCAACTTTTTCAAACTTAGCTCCATATTTTTTATTCTTATTTTTTCAGTTGATCTAAACTTTAATAAATTCCCACAAAAATAATTGATGAGAATTATGTTACCTATTGAATCCTCTTTAAACATGAACAATGCAATTAGTATAACGATACTTTATCTAATTACAGTTTTGAAATCTAGAATAAAAACATAAATGCCTATTAAGATATCCACCTTTCTGAATTATACCATGTTAATTTTTTTTTTTGATATTTATTTTGTCTTTCAGGAACTAAATAGCTTTAATTACTTGGACTTATACAAACTGGCAGACTTATTTAATATGACATTACTAGAGGCAGCAGTGGTAGACTTTCTAGTAAAGCACTTATCAGAACTTCTGAAAAATCACCCAGAAGAAGTTCTTGCACTACCCTTCCGCCTGCTCAGAGAGGTTCTGAAGAGTGACCAGTTAACATCCCTTAGCGAAGAACAAATTTGGCAGGTGAGTGAAGTTTAACCTTGATAGATCATACTAAAAAACAGCAAACATTTAAACATCCTTCTTGTTATTCAGGAAATCCGAATACCTTAATTTGAATACATAATGAGTACATCACAACATTGAAAACCATGTAAAAGGTGTTGGTATTTACTGTATTTCAGGTTCTCCCTATATGGCACATACTGTCTATAAACAGCAGTAGAACATACAAATTTGATAATGGGGGAAATTTACTAAAGAGCGTTTTTTCCAGGGGTTTAGGGGTCTATTTACTAAAGGCGCATATAATTGTATGATAACTACATCGTTATTGCTCAATCATTCATTAATCGTGCAGTGAATATGCCGGCAACAACTAGCGATGAGCGCTCCCACTGGCATCTGTCATCGCCTGAACATACTGCCCAACCTGACGATATCGTCAGGATGGGCAGGTTCGGGGATGAGGGAGGGTGCATGCACTGAATAACATATCGTTCCGTGTGGGCACAATATCCACTGCACAGTATAAACAACGATTGAACGATAATGATGTCATAATCATTCAGTTGTTCATTAGTCGTGTAGTGGATATGTGCCTTAAGCCTTGGATGTAGATAAAGTGGACTGAGATAAAGTACCAACCAACCAGCTTTTAACTGTCATTTTTCAAACACAGCCTGTGACATGGCAGTTAGGGGCTGATTGGCTGGGACTTTATCTTTGTTCGCTTTATCTCTACCCAAGGCTTAGTAAACAGACCCCCATACTACAGCATATTGCCTACTGTTTTGGCATCCAAACTGCCAGATTTACTATTCAGCAGTTTGTAGCGTGATTTTCATTCCATCAGTTATGTGCTGGGTAGGTTTACTATGCATGAGATCATCAGCTTTCTGAACTGCATGTCTGTGACTCTCAAGCATAGGGTAGACATGGCAGTGATACCAACTAACAGCAATCTTCTGCTATCTCAAGGGTAGTCTAGATGTCTATGGAGATATCAAAATGTCTTTGTTGTTTCTCTGTCTGAAGCTCCCAGGCAGGACTACACAGTATAGCTGGGCTCTCAGAGATTGTGCCCTGCCATTGTTCTCTATATGCACGGGTGGATATAATCAGAACAGGCATCCCCTAAGAAGCTGGTTGCAGAAGTAGCTGCTACTTATGTAATACTATTGAACTGCAGCTACTAGGCATCTATTATTGTGTAAATGTGTCTTTGTTCTGGAGCTGTGCATCCACGAGTTGGTAAATGTGCAGACTGTCTGGCAGACTTTCCCTGTGTTCCCTGAATCAGTATAAAGCAATAGATAGACTTGTAGCTGTACCTTTTGGATGCTGTATGTTTGATTGTTAAACAGTTAAACTTGTGTGCAGAGGTTATAATGCTAATGGTAACTATATATATATGTTCCCTTGGTCTGAGTCCTGCCACCAATGCCATATGTATTATATAGTATGTTTAGTAAATACTGTGGTGTTACCAGAGTAAGCGTAACTGAGCTGGATATTTACTCTGTCTGGGTTTGTTGAATGGTAGTGATTGGCACATTTCATGTGGAGGAACTTTGATACAATATAAGGGGCAATTGAAGGGGTTTGATGAGCATTATAAGAGGCACATGAAGAGGTCTGAGGTCTGCTGAACATATGAAAGGCATGTGGGAGGATCTGATAAATATTTAAAGGGCATTTGGGGTGTTCAGATGGCACATTGGGATCTCTAAAGGGCATTTAAGGGGCATATAAGGGGCATATGAAGATCTCTAAAGGACATTTAAGGGGCAAGTGGGGAGGTCTGATGGCATGTGGGGAGGTCTGGTAGGCATTTAATAGATATGTATAGAGAATGCAGATCACAATGCAATTTTATGCTATCCCACTCACGTTTTAAAAGGTGATAGAGAAGGTTATTTTTATACAGGTCAATTTTCTTTCTCTCTCAACAGTGAGATTTGTGAAAAAAAAAAGAATTAATAGTTCTATCTATTACAGGTGATAGCTATACAGACATTTTCTCAATTCACATCTCTAGTGAGAAAGAAATTTACTGGCAGGAACAGTCAGGTGCAGGGGTTGGGAGAGGGAAGAAGTTGGTGCTTAAAGGAGAAGCAGGTGATGGGTGGAGAGTGAGAGTGGGGGTTACCTGGAATGCAGAAAGAGGCACATGCGGACAGACAAAGGAAATAGGTAAGAGAAAGGAGAGGGGACACATAGAAAATGTAAAGGAGAGGTGAACAAAGACAGGAGAGACATTAGAGAAATGTGAGACTTTTAGAAAATATTGAATTAACCCAGAAAATATAGGGATGTGGAGGGGCACAGGAGAGTTGATGTATACAGAGTGGATAGCCTTACATCGTATAATGTCTTCATTTATACTATATAGTGCTGAAAAACATCTAGAATTAACTTCACAACATCAGTATCCTTAAAGCTTCAAGAGCTCTGGGCAGCTGGCAGACCTCTGGCCACTGTATCTGTATTTCCATCCCCCCACTTCTAAATTCTCAAGGACTTGCAGTCACCAATAAATCGCCTTCTGACATTTCAGGTTTATATTCAAAAACTTTTCTCAGGGGCATAAAAATGTATTTCCTTAAATAGACAACCACCAGTGCAGACACACATTGCTCCACGTGCCCGGACAGACCACACTACTGCTTGTGTATGTATAATATGGCCTATATAAATGATACAGTAGTTGAAAAAAATCATTTGTTTATATAATTGTGTTCGAGTGGCTGCTCTCCTAATCCATATTCTGCCTGTTGTTCATGCAGAGATAAAAATTATATATGGGGAGAGGAGAGTAGGAGGCTTAATGGTATAGTAGTAATAATAATGTTGTGAAATATTTTTTTATTTTTAATATACGCAATATTTACAACATCCATTAATTCATCTGAAAGACCACCTGAACCTATTATGCTTGTTTCCAAAAAACATGGAAAACTTTTCTTTAAATATTCAGTTACACTTATGTGCATAAGAAAAAACATGGTGCAGTATATGTGGACACAATACATCTGTGTGACGGACGGTCCACACCGACAATGAAAGTACCTGCATAACAAGAATGAGAGGCATATTTCAGAGAGCTTTAGTTTTCCATTCGGCGATTTAACAATTAACATCTCAATAAAGTACATGGAAAGAATGAATAAAGGTGCAAGAGTGTAATTCTGTTCTTTAAAAAAACAAAAACAAATATAAAGGCCTGAATAATAGCAAAACTTCCCATGTACCAATCAATACAATATGTAATCACTTACCTGAGTGTATGAAGTCCTTGTGGTTCTCAGAAAATAATAAAAATACAGGTGACATCCAGGGGCGCCAAGGTGGGGTGCGGGTGCTCTTTATCTGGGGCCTGTTAAAGGGACCTGGGACCTGAAGCCCCCTCCCCCCTGTACATGTAGCACTTCGGGCAGGGAGAGAGAGGAGACTGTTGCTGCAGCAGCCTCTTTACCCAGCACATGCTGCTGTGTGCTGGGCTAGGGAGTGAGTCTGCTGCAGCAGCACTGCAGTCAGTCCTCTCTCTCCCTGCGTGATGTGTTCGGGGGAGCAGGATGGACCTACTGCTGTATCTAATGGCTTACTGGGATCGCTGGTCCTGTATATGCTGGAATTATGCAACTCAATATACCTTGTATTATGCATATTAAAGCTGGATTAATGCTAATTATACCCTATTCATGGACTAGACACACTCGCTCTAAAATCAAGCATTTGGAAACCCCCCACTAGAAATCCTGCGTTTGCCACTGTTTGGTGCAGACCACCGATAATCACTCAACTGCAAAAACATTGGTCAATCCATCTCTGAATCAGGCTCACAGCTCTGAGGGCAGCACGGGACTTCATCCCAGGTAGTGTAGTGATGCTTTGGAAAGTGAAATCTACACCATTCCTTTATATAGAGGTGACGGTGTAGTTTTCTACCTCCAAGAGCTGGAGCAAATCTAGTATATCCTAGGGTGGATGTGAACCATAGGTAGAATATATCCTTTTTATATACTGTAGTAATTGTCTGTCCTTATGGTTAAAACAAACAATCATGTGATATAAGTAGTATAGAGCACACTTTTCCGCTCAAAAGTGACAGGTGCCCTGTCCTCTCTCCTCCCACACCACGCCCACTCTCCTCCCACACCACGCCCACTCTCTACCCTAAACCCGCCCATATTACTACTCCTGACACTCCCTGTTTTACGCCCCTTTTTTATATAAATGTCATATAAATTGTATATCCTATTAATATTAACTGTATATAAATTTTATATGTGGTTGATAATAATGTGCTATCAAATTAATATAGTATAATATATGATGATATAAATGGGGTATCAAATTAATATGCTATTTTTATAAAATGTGTAATTCATAATGCATTATTGACAGCGTATAATGAATATTATTAACCCCTATAAGAGTTAAAACAGCGGATTATGTCTACAATCAAAAACCTCGGCGTGCGACGCCGTGCTGCTGGCCGGAAAATGCGGATGAAAAAAGCGTATTACACGGTATTAAATTGGGTAGATATAGTGGAGTTGATAAGTTTTATGCTGCAAATAACGGCTGGTTTAAAAGAACAGATTATTAACCCTTAGACAAACAAAGTATTTAAAAGACCATATGAACAATTGGTGTGTAGCTATAAAAGTAAAAAGCAGATTATGCCTACAAACAAAAGCCTCAGCGTGTTACGCCGCACAGCTAGCCGGAAAATGCGGATGAAAAAGGTGTATTACACGGTATTATTTCCCTGTAGTTATAGCGGCGTTGATAAGTTTAATGTGTCAAATAAAGGCAGGTTTACAAGGTCTGATAGTCAAAAAAAAATAAAATAAAAATGGTTGCATACATGGATATAGCGTTATTTCACAGATATATAGACATTTTACAGGACTTCATGTACAGCCGTAATAACACATACCGCAGAACGATTAAGTGTACGCTGTGTGAAATTATTCCCTCTAACGTATTGTGAATTTTCAAGGCCATGAACGGCGGATACTTTAAAGCCAATAAACACACCCCGCATTGACTGTGTATAATGAATATTGTTAACATTTAGACAAGCCGAACATTTAAAATCCATATGAACAGTCGGTAGATGATTCTGGATTTTAGAAGGGTTACGTTCGATGAGTTGCTTAAAACATCTTCATGCAAAACTAACCGCACCCTTAGAAAACGTGTTGTAGTAGATAAGAATGCCTGTAGTAGATAAGAATGCCCTGTAGTAGATAAGAATGCCTGTAGTAGATAAGAATGCCTGTAGTAGATAAGAATGCCTGTAGTAGATAAGAATGTCCTGTAGTAGATAAGAATGTCCTGTAGTAGATAAGAATGTCCTGTAGTAGATAAGAATGTCCTGTAGTAGATAAGAATGCCCTGTATTCAACAGGGTTCAAATAACAAGCAACAAATTAACTTAACTATTTAAGAAACTGTATGAAATGTTTATTACCAGATCAATATAGTTTAACAACCTTTGATTTCAAATGATAATTGTTATAAAATAAGATGTATTTAAACCCTTTATATAAAATTTGTACTTTGTAATGCGTTATTGACTGTGTATAATGCATATTATTAACCCTTAGACAAAGTATTTTAAAGGCCATATGAACATTCGGTGTGTTTAGGTATAAAAGTAAAAAAGCAGAATATGCCCACAAACAAAAACCCCAGCGTGTTACGCTGCGCGGCTAACCGGAAAATGCGGATGAAAAAAGGTATATTACACTCATCGAACGTAACCCTTCTAAAATCCTGAATCATCTACCGACTGTTCATATGGATTTTAAATGTTCGGTTTGTCTAAATGTTAACAATATTCATTACACACAGTCAATGCTGGGTGTGTTTACTGGCTTTAAAGTATCCGTCGTTCGTGGCCTTGAAAATTCACAATACGTTAGAGGGAATAATTTCAAACGGCGTACACTTAATCGTTCTGTGGTATGTGTTATTAGAGCTGTGAAATAACGCTATATCCATGTCTGCAACCATTTTTATTTAATTTTTTTTTGACTATCAGACCTTGTAAACCTGCCTTTATTTGACACATAAAACTTATCAACGCCACTATAACTACAGGGAAATAATACAGTGTAATACGCCTTTTTCATCCACATTTTCCGGCTAGCTGTGCGGCGTAACACGCTGAGGTTTTTGTTTGTAGGCATATTCTGCTTTTTACTTTTACAGCTACACACCAAATGTTCATATGGTCTTTTAAATACTTTGTTTGTCTAAGGGTTAATAATCGGTTCTTTTAAATTAGCCGTTATTTGCAGCATAAAACTTATCAACACCACTATAACTACCCAATTTAATACCGTGTTTCCGGCTAGCAGCGCAGTGTCACACGCCGAGGTTTTTGATTGTAGACATAATCCGCTTATTACTCTTATAGGGGTTAATAATATTCATTATACACTGTCAATAATGCATTATGAATTACACATTTTATATAAATACCTTATTAATTTGATACCCCATTTATATCATCATATATTATGCTATATTAATTTGATAGCACATTATTATCAACCACATATAAAATTTATATACAGTTAATATTAACAGGATATAAAATTTATATGACATTTATATAAAAAAGGGGCGTAAAACAGGGAGTGTCAGGAGTAGTGATATGGGCGGGTTTATACTCTATGCTACTAAGGAATCTATATTTGAACCTCTATATACCCCTGCCTATACCTCCTAATATCCTACCTATAAACCTCTAAGGATGACGCTATTTTGTGTACGCAGTCATACAGTAAATAAAGACTTCAGACCTAGAATCTGTGGTTCCAAAGCACAAAGTATTATGCAAGTAAAAGTACAGCAGTTACACGCTATGATCCTCATATAGTCTAAGAGATTATACAGACCCAAGTACAATTATACATACGCAGCGCTCTCTGGTCCAGATGTTAGGCATCAGCAAGAAACCCCTCGTCAATCAGCATTCAGCAAGAAGACAAAGACCCAGTGTTGGAGCACACATATTTATACCCCCTAGAAATAGACGACACAATAGAGAAGTTTGTTGCTGATGCCATTGGTCCTCAAGGGGGATGCATCTGTTACAGAGCATTTAACAGGCTGATTCAAATAGACACAACCCAGCCTCCAACAACTGAGGGTCTCTGATTTCCCACCCCATGCAACATCCTAACAGTTGTTCATATAATATACATTTTGTTGCTTGAAGTCTCTGCGGTCCATAAGTTGAGAATGCATGATGAGATCTCCACACCGATAATACTGGAATTCTGTTGAAAGAGTACGCATCAGTACAAAACCAAACATGGCTTACTTAGCATGTATAAAACCTTAGTTACCAAATAATCCTTATTTCACAGCATTTATACTAAATGAAAGAACTTAAATCTTATCCCTTAAAGCTTATGGAACCTTGTATGTGGATATGTAATGTGTGAGTATGCGGGGTTTGATATAAAGACGCTAGTTAACTTGGAGCAGATGCGTGCGCATAAAGCTAATGAACAGCATTTTCATATAGGATCTTATGCATTCGCTAATATGCGATTAGTTACCAGCGCAATTGTGCGTATTAATGTGTGTATGAGAAATGGTGCACTTAAATCTCACTTAAACTAAGTGAACACCTAGCAGTGTAGAATGCTGAGCCTTATAGTTCCACACGCCCCCTCTCTCAGCAGCCCCCACCCTTCCCAGGCTCAAAAGTAAAGTCCTTTGTTCTCCCAGGTTCTTGTGTAAATGCAAATTAGCACAGCTACAAGACCCAAACCTAAGATAACAATCTTGGCTTTGAAAGTATTTTATTGCAGGAAGCCTGCTAATGTAAGGTGTGTATTCGAGCAGGGCCACCTGGAGTGAGAGCAGACGTTATATCCAGGAAGCTGGTCTACACAGGCTAGTTGTCACGTGGCCATTTCCTCTGTTTAGCTAATGCAATATATCCTTTAGGGGAATTATAATAATATACACTTTATCCAGAGCACCCAAACTACGTAAAGTCATGAAATGGGCTTTTGTTGAATCACCGTAACTTATGGCGATGGTCACAGATGCAATCGCATGATGCTAATAGTAATATCGCCACATGTACTAAAGAGTGAGTTTATCTAAAATGGCGCTTGCGGCCAGTTGCAAGATGGTGTTGCTGCGATTCAATTTTAAACTGATCTTGTCTCAGCCAATAATCCAGCTTTGACAGTCCACCCTTTGATAGCGAACAACATGCTATCACAATCTGCTATTAGAATTTAATTTTGGCTTACATTTACATATTATTTAGTGTTATTATGGGATGGCACAAGGTGGTTCTTAATCCATCAATAATGTGTCTCTGAGTGGGGATATAAAACTACTATTATATGCACACCGCGGATCTTGGAAGATCATGTGAAAGGTGTGGGGATGCACCAGTCTTATAAAAGCAGTCTTGAAGGGGAATTTAAACTTTACATTATCTGAAGTGTTTTAAAAATAACATTTCAATAATACATTCTATGTATGTCTAAATATAATACATTAAATTATGGTATTTCCTAGTTCAGGGTTGTAATGCAGTTCTATATTTACCTCGGTATTCATATTGTCATTACTGACCACCATCATAGTTTCGTTCTTGCGTTTTACTCTATTTTTACATTTAGCACACTTCAACACAATAGGAACACACTGGATGCATATGCCAATTATTATGATGACAATCAGTATAAGGATCAAGAATTTGCCTATACTGGCGATCATTTCCTGGACCCATTCCCCTAGACCTGAGAACCATTTCACTGGGTTCAGCCATGAAACCCATCCTTCTATCTTCTCCCCTACTTCAGCCACTGAAGCGTTATGGTTCTTACAAAACTCCCATTTTAGCTGCAGAATTTCATCCATCTTCCAGTCTATCACTTCCTTAGGGTCGCTGGTATCATTGGTGACATAGGTGCAACATTTGACTCCAAATTGGGTGGCTAATGTTACGCAATACCCTCCAGTAACAGCAGTTAAATAATTTAACACTAGCCTGTGTTGCACCAGTTCTTTCTTGTACGCTTGCAATTCCCTCCCTGTATACCTGAATGTGTCATCATATATCTCGGTGATATTATCTATCAATTTAGCAAGATCCTGAATATATCTAAAATGTAGTGTTCCCCGAGCGATCTTGGTGGGATCCAGTGCTACTAAAACTTGAAAGCCATTTGTCTCACTAATTAACTGAGTGGCTTTATGCACGTCACCAGGTATCATATTTCTTTTGCCTCTGTGTTCATATTCCGTGTGAAGATATGGTGATGGTATGTTTTTATGTATACCAAGCATTTCAACATGTGTGAGGGTCATAACTTCTGGGACTACTCTTCCCAGGTAAAACAATAACAGTACTAAGATTGGTCAGACACTCCCCTGATTGGCATTGCACTCCTCCTCACTCCACTCCATCAGCACTGCCATCAGCTCCCATTTCCTCAATCGGTCCTCCATCATAGACACTGAGTATCCCCAAACAGATCATCACGACAAAAACTCTGGAAAAAAAAGAACTAGGATGACCACAGCAGACCACTCTATTGCTGGAAGCACTGATCTACACATTTCTTTATCTCAGATATCTCACCATCACCTTTTTAATCCTTCCGGTACAAGCTCGCAATCGACAGGTCCACGTTATCGGCCTTGTCTCCGCCTTGTATCTCCACTGGTTGGTTAACCTCCCTATAGTGAGTGGAATGGACCCACGTATCTTCCTCGGCCACCCTTTGAGGATGTGGTATCATCAGATACGGACCTTTCCACTGATC
This sequence comes from Taudactylus pleione, assembly GCA_031769625.1. Taxonomy (NCBI): domain Eukaryota; kingdom Metazoa; phylum Chordata; class Amphibia; order Anura; family Myobatrachidae; genus Taudactylus; species Taudactylus pleione. The sequence goes on from JAUIMM010000014.1 coordinate 31,993,309, forward strand.
AGTCAAACAACCTGGGCTAAAAAAAATTTGGATCATAACAAATTCTCCAGGTTTGACATCATGACAGTTTGCATTAGACATGTTAGTTAATAACACTTTCAATTTTGGTTATTCTCATTCATCTTTGTGAGACCCTGCACAGTAACCTCATTATCATATTTTCACATGAGGCTGCCTGTTTGAACAGTATCTTAAAGGGGGGCAAATAAAGGAAAAGACAGTCTGGGATAATCTTAGTGTTGTTACCCATCACCTTACACATGTTCTTGGAAACGTCACCTGTAAAATAAGTCCCCCTATCATTTTTAATAATTCTAGGGATATAGTATCTGCATACAGCTTCCTGCAATTAAATCTTGTTATTAATAGCTACTGCTCTAAATAATGCCTGGGCCACTGGGTTGGATAGTATTCCGAGTATTCGATCTTAGCCTGGCATAGCTGCCGTTTATCCTTAGCAACCTTGTATCCTGTGAGTGGGAGATAAAGCACAACAGTTTAATATCATTTAATAAACATGGCCTAAAATACAACAATAAATCGTCCACATTTTACATTAGAACAGATCCATTGATATGTTGAAAAGATAGTAAACAGTAATATAAGGCCTGGGAGAAGATACTGGGGTTGCCTATGAACCCATGGGAAACTCATGTTCCTGTGTGGTGTTCTCCACTTTGCAGTTCTTACTTATGTGTCCCACTTGGTGACAGTTAAAACATAATTTTGAATGGGGTGGATGAAAGGATTGTTATGGGAGTTGAGCAAGAGAGAAAGATGGTGGGTATGGGTAAGGATATGAAGGATAAGGGTATTGTGGGAGGTATGAAGTTTGTGGGTAGTATGAGGCCTGTAGTTGTGTATGATATGTGGGGTAAGGATGTGTTTGCTGTGGTGTGGGATTGGTGAGGACATGTAACTGTTCAGGTGCAAGTGTGTGTATAGGTGCAGGTGTGTCTACTGGCTGTGATGTTACCATCATTCCTTCCAGAGCTTGGATACTGACAGCCATTAGTTTTTTGCTCTGGGTCTCTCTCTTATTTGAGATGTTTTTATCATGTTCTATGGCAGATTCTATGAGTGTATCTATTGTGACTCCCCTCCAGCCAGGTTGTGAGATCTGAACCCGAGTCTTTAAGTCGTCTTTCAGACAGTCCATGAGTACCGTGACTATCATTCCCCTGTGGTGAGTGCCATCTTTAATATCTTCTATCCCAGTGTACTGGGTGATAGCCTGCAGAGCCCGATCGCAATAATCTTCTGCAGATTCACTCTCCTTTTGCTTAATGGTGAAAAGTTTGTTCCAGTTAACTACTACTGGAAAATATATACCCAATTGTGTTACAATGCGGGAAATGTTACCTTGGTTTACTTGGTCTGTTAAGGGAACGTCACCATCCAATACACAATCCGTGATAAATTTTGTCATGTCGGTATTGCGTGGTAGACAGGCCCTTAACACCACACGCCAATCTTTATTAGTTGGCTCATGTGAACTACCCAAATTTCTCAAAAGTCTTTGACATTTGGCTAGTTCCTTTTTGGGATCGGGGAAATCATTTATGATGGAATTTAGTTCTGCTCTTGTCCAAGGACAATGCATTACTACTTCCCTCGTGGGCACTACACCATTCGCATCTGCATTTCCATTCAGAACAGTTATTGTCCGAATGGGATGCAGACCGGCAGTGCTGCTACCTTTGACCTTGTTACTTGGCTGGGGGTTTAATCTGTTGCTACTACGTATGGTATTAACAACTTCCTCTATGGGTGCAGAGGGTGTTAGCACTTCCCTTGCTGTTACCGATGGAGATGGCGGCACCACTCGTGATTGTTGTGATGCAGCATCTATCATTTGTACAGCATGGGAAATGGCAGACATTTCAATAGGCTCATCATCCACATCATGAACATTTTCTTTATGGTTGCTTAAGAGAGGGTACAAGTTGCTTGTTACATTTTTATGGGTATTTTTGGTAACTGTACTTGCACCTCCATCCACATAAGGTGGGGGTGGTGAGCGTGAACTGCTGGCAATACTCTCCACAATGCTACCTTGCTGCACATGCGCGCCATTTTGCGGCTTGTCTGTATTGCAATTTAGCGTCACGGATGTATTCTCTGGCAATACGCTCGCGACTCTAGTTTGCGTCACTTGCACATTTTTAAGACACGCATCCCCTTCATGCTGCCACAATTTTAAACATTCATAATATTTTCCCTTTTTCTCTCGGGAGCGCATCAAACTGATGTGATCCCGGACATTATCTAATACATCCTTATCAAAACTACCAATTCTGGGAAACGGTCTAACACTCTTCATCGTCATTTTAAACCATACATCACAATACCTTATTGCATAAGTACCGTACTTAGTATGCATAATACAATGAGCCGATCCGATCGGCGCCTCCATTAGCAGCACATCATTGGCTAACATCTCTATTGTTTGCGCGGCTCCCATTTCGAGAGACAATCAAGATACTTTCACTTACCTGTGGACGATATTAACAGGATGCGCCCACACACCTGGATAAGATTTGAAAAAGGCAACTTCCACACCCAGATAAGATTTAGAAAGGCAACTTCCACACCTGGACAGGATTTAAATAGGCAACTTCCACACCTGGATAAGATTTAAATAGGCAACTTCCACACCTTCTCTGCAACAAAGACAACATGTACACCTGCTACTGTGTATAGAACGGTAAGCTGCTTACCGAGCGACTAGTACTTAGCCCTTAAAGGTCATACGGTACCGCTAACTATAGGGAACAAGTTACCCGTACCAATAAATACTCACTGTTACACACTTTTTCCTGCGCAGAAAAATACATGTTAACCCAATTATTGGCAACAATTGAAAAGAATGTAAACCTCAATGGCTTTGTTTAAACACGTGGCAGCACAACTGGAAGTATGTATACATTATTGTGCAAACAGTCGCATACACAATAATGCGACTACCACACAACCGTATGACAGCTTTTTAGCTGCGTACGGAAAAGTGCGTCTTTACTGTGTGCAAAACTGCGACTCATCCACGTGCTCAATACTGCAGCACCCTTTTAAACATTAGGTTCTATCAACAAAGGAAAACAAACTTTTTCCTCTCTTGTCCTTGGATTCTAGTCAGCTTCCTTGGCTCACACAAAAATGGGTAGCGATTTCTCAGCACCGAGCGGTTGCAGGTAAACCCTGCATGTGGCCCCTGCACCCTTTGCTGAGATATCGATAACCGTAAGTGCCGTGTGAGTAGATAAGTGACTTCACTATGATCCCCCAACTAAGTAATCTATATTTGAACCTCTATATACCCCTGCCTATACCTCCTAATATCCTACCTATAAACCTCTAAGGATGACGCTATTTTGTGTACGCAGTCATACAGTAAATAAAGACTTCAGACCTAGAATCTGTGGTTCCAAAGCACAAAGTATTATGCAAGTAAAAGTACAGCAGTTACACGCTATGATCCTCATATAGTCTAAGAGATTATACAGACCCAAGTACAATTATACATACGCAGCGCTCTCTGGTCCAGATGTTAGGCATCAGCAAGAAACCCCTCGTCAGTCAGCATTCAGCAAGAAGACAAAGACCCAGTGTTGGAGCACACATATTTATACCCCCCAGAAATAGACAACACAATAGAGAAGTTTGTTGCTGATGCCATTGGTCCTCAAGGGGGATGCATCTGTTACAGAGCATTTAACAGGCTGATTCAAATAGACACAACCCAGCCTCCAACAACTGAGGGTCTCTGGTTTCCCGCCCCATGCAACATCCTAACAGTTGTTCATTTAATATAAATTTTGTGGCTTGAAGTCTCTGTGGTCCATAAGTTGAGAATGCATGATGCGATCTCCGCACCGATAATACCAGAACTCTGTTGAAAGAGTACGCATCAGTACAAAACCAAACACGGCTTACTTAGCATGTATAAAACCTTAGTTACCAAATAATCCTTATTTCACATCATTTATACTAAATGAACGAACTTAAATCTTATCCCTTAAAGCTTATGGAAGCTTGTATGTGGATATGTAATGTGTGAGTATGCGGGGTTTGATATAAAGACGCTAGTTAACTTGGAGCAGATGCGTGCGCATAAAGCTAATGAACAGCGTTTTCATATAGGATCTTATGCATTCGCTAATATGCGATTAGTTACCAGCGCAATTGTGCATATTAATGTGTGTATGAGAAATGGTGCACTTAAATCTCACTTAAACTAAGTGAACACCTAGCAGTGTGGAATGCTGAGCCTTATAGTTCCACACGCCCCCCTCTCTCAGCAGCCCCCACCCTTCCCAGGCTCAAAAGTAAAGTCCTTTGTTCTCCCAGGTTCTTGTGTAAATGCAAATTAGCACAGCTACAAGACCCAAACCTTAGATAACACTCTTGGCTTTGAAAGTATTTTATTGCAGGAAGCCTGCTAATGTAAGGTGTGTATTCGAGCAGGGCCACCTGGAGTGTGAGCAGACGTTATATCCAGGAAGCTTGTCTACACAGGCTAGTTGTCACATGGCCATTTGCTCTGTTTAGCTAATGCAATATATCCTTTAGGGTAATTATAATAATATACACTTTATCCAGAGCACCCAAACTACGTAAAGTCATGAAATGGGCTTTTGGTGAAACACTGTAACTTATGGCGATGGTCACAGATGCAATCGCATGATGCTAATAGTAATATCGCCACATGTACTAAAGAGTGAGTTTATCTAAAATGGCGCTTAGGCGGCCATTCACAAAATGGCGTCATGCGGCCAGTCGCAAGATGGTGTCACTGCGATTCAATTTTAAACTGATCTTGTCTCAGCCAATAATCCAGTTTCGACACTACTGATATATTATTATGGATTCATTTATTTTGCCAATAATAACACTTCATAAAATATTCATCCCATCTCATTGACATGTTCTCATTCTCAATTTATCTCAGTCCAGAGATCTCATACACTATGCATATTCACCTGCTGTATGCACACTGTAGCATTCCTCCAAATTCCTTTCATACACATTTAATTGACCTTTCACCATTAGTGGAGTGTTAAAGACAGTAGACATTGCTCAGATGCCAGCCCCAAAGTTACTTATTTTGGAATGCTTATGGTTTCTTTTAACTGTCCATTATGATGCTTGGTTGACACTGGTGAATTTGTCTCTGAAATGATGCACAATAATATCCAGTCCAAGTTTACATCCTGTTCCATTCAGCAATTCATGTGGTAGTGATCTGGGTTTAGCTATGGGACTTCTACATGGTGAGGTTGATCTCCCCATTGGGCAGATTTCTCGTGAAAGACTGTCAACTAGTGTAGGTCAACAGATCCCCTATATAACAGATGAGGAGAATATGGACTTTCATTGGTAGACGCTTTGAGGGAGCATCTTGTTTTAGGGTGGACCCTGAAGATAATTTACCACACTGAGGGCTGATATTCTACCTTTGCTCTGGCAGACCAAGGTGTGGTTGTCGCACTATAAAGTGTATAGTCGCCCACTTATTCCTTAACTTCCTTTTTCCTCTCCTATTGTGGGTTAACTTAGCAACCAATATATAACACCCTCGCATACTAGTAGCAATGGAGGATGGAAAAACAGCTGCTGCTTAAACATTTTATGACTTTTAAACAAATCAGAAGGCGAGAATAAAATGACCTACCACGCTTATATTTGATCCTCTATTTCTCTAAGTGAACTAATGAATTCAATAATTTAAATATATAAAATCTTGGCACCACATTCTATATCAAAGGCTGTTTGATTCATGAACACAAAAAATGTTGATATTATTGTCTCAAAGGGTATCATCAAAAATAGATGGTAATATGCGATCAAAGAGAAAGTGAACGTAAAAGGCACATTAAAGTTCCTCCGGGTTATGAAATCTCTCCAATCTCACTTTCTATGGATGTAAATGATGTAATCCCAACATGGCATAATGCGTCCAGTGGAGAACATTTTTAGATCTTAAATTTCCATCTTTTTCCAAAATGTGCTGATTTGTTTGTGGTGGATCCCACTTGCAGACTTCACAGCTGTTATTAAAAGGATCCTGTAAGCAACATGGGAATCTCTAGTCTTAACTGAAGGAAACCTTACTGAGACAACAGACAATTTTTTTAACGACAGTCTGCTGTATAAAAACATCTATTTTGGTGTCATTCCAGTTTATAAATCCATATCCATTGCACATATTTAACCATTTGACAATGCTTTTAACCTGGTTGTAAAACCCTTATTCTACACTGTAGCAGCAGTTATGGGAGGGAGTTGCTTCCCATAATGGCTACTGCTATGAATCAACATAATGGTGAAGGATCTTATCAGCTGTTCTTGTCGGCTTTCTATTCTTTTGCAGTAAGGTCAAGAACCTGCTTCTGTAATATTGTTGTGTTCATCCATATAGTGACTGAGAGTAATCCCTTCTGATATCATAACTATAATTGCTGGATATTTTGCTTTTACTCCATCTATCTCCACCTTGGAGATCCAATATCCCCTGATAGGGACTTCAGTCCCACTGGGAGCTACCAACTAGAGCCAATCTGCCAGAAAGATCCTAAGGATATCCATGTTTAAGGAAATAGGATCAGCATTAAGGAGGCAAGCCATAATGTTTTCATAAATCTGTGTTCAGATTTACTTTCAGTGCCTTGCACACAGGATGCCATTGTCTGACACATAACAGTTTCTCTAGTTAACGGGAGTGTTTACATGGACATCTGGCGTACCTAACTTGCCGCTTCTTGCAATATTTCCAGGCCCATATTTCCTGCACAGTAAGAGTTCAGTTATCAGCCTCAACCTGTTTCTTTCAGGAGAGGGATATTCTTCAATTATACATTTTCTGAATTTGTGATATGCTTCCATCCAAACCTGTTGAAGCTCTCATAGTAGTTCAGCCAAGTCACCTTTTAGAGATGTCGCTATTGTTTACAACCACCACTAAGTCATCACTTGGCTTTTAACCTGGTGACATTTGAAGCTGCTGAAATGTTGAAAAAGGGTTATAATGGTAATAATCATCTTCAACTTATTTCTGAACTGCCTCTTTCACCAGGCCCATGAAACAGATCTGAATAAGTCAATAAGTCCAACCCTTACATCATTAATAAGAAATGCCTATCAACTGGGTATCATTGTAGTAAGGGAAAGTGTCAAGGCAACCAAATGAAACAGTCTAATGGTATGAGATGCAGTATAGGTTGGAACTCCATGAACCTGTCACTGATCCTATCCCAGACTCTGTCCACGCTCCTGACAGTCTCCTTATAACCTTATAATGTAAGTAAAGCTATTACACCTATAAAATGCAGCAATTTAAACATTTTAAATGCAGATTTTCATTATATTTAGAATAAGCATTCTTTCTGGTAAACTAAGAAAAGATTTCTGAGATATAGCTCAGAAATAAAAACAAATAGAAACCTTACAGCCACAACAGTTGAAGATTTGTGCTGCAGTCAATAGAAGTCAATAGAATTTTGTAATTTTATTTTCCTGTGATTTATGTGGCTGTTTGAGTGACAGCTATTTCTACAGTGTCCGCTTATTAGTTATTATCACTGCCTCTAAAGGTTACTAATACTGTTATGCACAGTGTTTATAACTTGTTCATTGCTAGAGGCTATACTTTTTTATTCATGGTCATTGTGAATGAATTAACTATGACCATAAATATCAACCACTTCAGTGCAGTCGTCCAGAATGCAATAAGGATCTATTTTGCTTTATCTAAGTAAATAAGTAATTTCACTCAGAAAACCCAATAGAGAAGAATCAAATTTAGAGCTGTAATATCGCCTGAAGTATAGCTAAGTTCATCATTTTTGCAAAGGTTATACTAGTAATGCAATATACCATGGAAGAATCTAATATGCATTGCAGGTGAAGATTGGGGAGAACCGAGGATTAGTGTCAGGGTGTTTTATATAACCAATATGTGATGGACAGGCTGGAGACAGAGCTACAGAATCTCATTACATTGCTGGATTGTTCATTACTGACTATTCTCAGTAAAATAAAGTATGCACCGACTTTGACAAATCTCCATTCTATTGTCTTAAATGAAGCTAAACAAATCAGCACAGAACAATTAGGTAGGTGCCCAACAGAAAGGATCACTGGAAGCTCTGTGAGTGCGCTGTGGGGGCGGGGGGGGCCTCAGTGCCCCCACTCACTCAGGCTTTGTGCTTCCACAACCCACTACATCTTACCTTAACAAATGGGATCATGGGGATTGCATCTCCTGTTCCTCATTTTTGGTGTGTTTGCTAGGCAGTGAAGTCATAGCCAAGTGCCAAACTCCTAACGTATTACATATATGGAGGAGCAGCTGCAGCTGGCAGCTTCAGAGTTAAGAGTCTGTCAGCTGCTGATCCGTGACTGTGGCCAGCACCCAGTGTAGGAATCCTGCGGGAATTTTAAAAGACTGAATGACATTATGTACAGTACTCAGGGCCTGATTCTGAGTAACTGTGCACCTGGACAATCCATGTTGTTATAAGTATAAAAGGGTGCATGGGAATGTGATGGTATTTTTTTTTTAATTATACTGTGTTTATATAGTCCTCTTTACACCCCTATTTTATTGTCCATGTGTATATCATAAATAGTGATCCTCAGTCTTATATAGTTTACCTTTACCCATCCATCCATTAAACTATTATTAATATGCAGTTGGTCTTGTATTTGATTCATTTAATTACCTTCAACATTAGTGCAAGGTGTAATACATACAAATGTATATCATTAAAGATAATACATCAACAATAATGAACTTATGTCCACATATAGGGGAAGGTGGAGCTAGTTGTTACAGAGGCAATTTTTTACAGCTGAGCGCTCGCAAGCGGGTCAATGGGAGGGAGGGAGCTCCGTCGTGCGCATGCGTGAGACCCGCATAGCGACGGCCAAGCCGTCGCTATGGGTCTCGCACCAAAGGGGGCGTGCTGTTGATGGTGAGTGACAGCACGCCCCCTTTGGTGGGCGTGCCAGGGGCGTGGCTGCCCAGACGGAGGCGTTCCCATGGGAACGCCTACCGTCTGGGGCTTGACCCACTGACATCACTAGTGATGTCAGTGGGAGTGCTTTTGGCTCTGATAGAGCCAAAAGCACTCCTGGGCTTGTGGCAGCGAGACCCTACCATAGGGTCTCATCGCAAGCCCGATGGTCGCGATGGTCTTGACCATCGCGACCATCTTTTTGGCCGCTCGCATAAGCTGTGGGTGGTCACCCACAGCTATGCGAGCGGCCAGGAGGCCGCTCCAATTTTAGGTAGGAGGGCCCTGATTCAGAGCGAGCGCTCTTGTCAGAGCGTCCGGCTCTGAATCAGGCCCCAAGTTTGAACATGTTACCGTCAGTGCTCAGCGAAACAACACTAACATAGACCTGTTTATGTAATAAGTACCTAAACAAACTATTTTTTCTTGTTCCAAAGTAATATTTTTCACCTAGATTTGAAGTCGTATCTTGGCTGGACTGTTGTAGTTAAGGGTCTATCATGCATTTTGTTAGAATCACAGACCATTACTGTATTTATTATCATTTTTATAATCGTGATTTGAAGCACGAAAATCAAACTTTGGCCATCTTGGTTATCTGACGCCACTTGGGGCAAGGAATACTTTGATTTATTTAAAGAAGTTACTGTTGGCCTTCACTTTGCTCCAGTATGAAAGACTGCATGACCACAAGCTCAATATGTGTTTAATACAAAACTACATCTTGGGCTCCTTTAGGACCCTTTCAACATCTCACAGTTCTTTTACTTTATGGCAGACCTTCATCTGTGTCCGTTACAACACAATTTGGGTCATTGCAGACCTTTTTTCCAAATCAGAACATTTTGTTCCTCCTCAGTTAGCAAACTTATTTATCAAAGAAGTGTTCAGGTGGTTTTCCAATAGGTATAAGGCCTGATGCAGAGCTGCCCGTAATGTTGATGCCGCACGCAAGCAGCCGATGTTTTCAGTCTGCGCATCGTCTAAGTGGCACTGCACATGCGTACCAATGGTTACCGCTGGGAGCCGCAGAACAAATTTGGACATGTCATGGTCTGCAACTGCCCAGTTGCATATAGACAGGTGGCCATGTTCAGGCAGAGATTCTGCACCTCCATAGGGCTGGGGCAATCTCTGATGGTGTGATTGATGTTCAACTGATAGTGTGTTCTAATACACACAGCAGCATTTCACCCTGAAGCCAAGGGTTGTCTCTGTATGGATGCTATTGGCTACAACAGTCGTACTGCGGCAAAAGATGCAGCCATGGCTGCTATAGCATGCATCTCTGAATCAGGCCCATAGTTTCTGATCAGAGTTACTGCCTCAGAGTGGAGGCAGTTGCAGCAGTTATGCTAATTGGCATATATAAGTATAGCTGCTTCCCCTCTATATGCTATGTAAGGTAATGGAACATGCCCGTACTGTAATCGGGCTACATCAGACTGCCCCTTCCCTCCCCCGCTCTGTTTATCAAGCTTTCCTGTTGAACATACGTCTAACTCTACACAGGTCCAAAGTGTATTTAAAAGATGGAGTCTTCGTGTTGTGTTAACTAAATTCTGCACAATTTTGTAGATTAGCTTAAAAAGAGGCAGAAGTGGTGGGACAAAAACAAATCTATTGTGTCAGATTATGAAATGCAAATTTTTAAACAAGTCTATTGTCTCCTAAAGAAACACTATCACCAGAATGACTGTTTGGAATCCTTTTTATTGTACAGTACAGTAGTGGATGAATCAATGTTTTTCAAAAAATAATCCCCTCACCAGCAATTGCTCAGGGCTGTGCCCCTCCAGCATCTCTGCCATCTAGGCTAGCGTGGAGCACTGAGGGTGGCAAGTACAGAAGGGCAGCTACCCAGTAGCTATGCCTATTCTTGTCCCTCATCACGTTTATAAAATAAAATGTTCACAGTTTTTCAAATTAAGTTTCAGATGATCTGAAGTAGTGTAAATCCCTGCTGCTAGAAACAAATGTTAATGCCTGTAAATCCAGTTCATGTATGTATCTGACCTTTATTTGTACAGCTTTAAAATGTGACAGTTGTCTAGTCTACAGGTGTTCTCCATAAGCAGTATGCTGAACAGAGTTTTAAGAGAATCAAAATAAGATAGGGCATTAGTGCAAAGAATAGAAAAGGAACAGATATATGAATGTTCATGGGATTGATATTACTGAACCTGACATTTTCTTAATCAGCCCCTGCAGTGTGTTCTAGTATCCTGCCAGCATTGCTCTGCTAAAGTATGTAGGGAATGGAGTTTTCAAATCAGAGCCTGGTAGTCAGGATATTAATATCTGACTGGTTAGGACATAGATAAGGCCTCCTGCAGGACCAATGTAACAGTCAGATTCTAACTTAAATGAGTATGGTGGATTTTCGTGTTAAGTCTCTTTCAACCTATTTTCTAAAAGATCACTTTCCTGATACTGTAGCTTTACCACACTTGTACTCTTTTATGTATTGCAATCTATATGGAAATGTACAACAATGATTTTACTATACTAATTAATGATGTATGGTAAAATCTGTACCTTGTGCTCAATATTTATTTGTGGTATACATTAATTTAAAATGTTGCATGTACTGAATGTTTCAAAACGTGATAAGGCCCCCATGTAACAGAATATTTTATATGTAAAAGTGTCAACTCTGTTTTCTTGTGTGACTGTTTTGCAAATGGTTTAGGGCTAAATTTACTTTGTGGCACTTTTCAAAATCACCACATCTTCATCGATTTCGGGTGCTTTATTTACAGTACATGGGCAATTATATGCAATATAAAACATGCTTACACAGTAACTGTAGTCAGGGCCGGTGCAAGGTTTCCAGGGGCCCTAGGTAAGATTTCACCAACTGCCCCTGCTTCCTCCAATTCATAATATGCCACGCATCAGTTTCCCCAGTTTATAATATACACACCTCAGTATCCCACATTTATAATATACTATATAGAATATGCCACACAGCAGAGAACCAAAATCATAATGTACCTCATAACACTGCCACAAATTCATTGTATGAATTTAATTATGTAATTCATTTTTTATTTGTGGACTCAGTGGCGCCCTCCAGTGGCCAGTGCCCCTAGACGGCTGCCTAAAACTGCGTAATTGTAGCACCGGTCCTGCCTGTAGTCCTTACTCTTAAGAAAGAAAATGTATGTCTAAACTCACGTTAGTGGTAGGGTGTGGTTTCAGTCCAGGCTTGCTTGAACACTGTTGGACCATATGTGTGAGGACTGATGGCATTCAGGCTGTTACAGCTCAGTTTCCCACATGAAGACCTGGAAGCAGCAGTGCCAAAGCCGTTTTGTAGCATTGGCAAGAATTGCTACAATTTTGCACCTACAGGCCCTTGTGAGTAGAGCACCACAATCAAGCTGAAAGAGCACAGGTTGTGGCAACAATACTGCTTTTCCGCGGATTAGATCTTGTTCTCTTTGAGCCATATTCACTATGGAGGGGGCCCCAAACCTGTGAGGTAAATTGGTCAGGAGATAAATCTCTCAGCCAAGATTTAGTGGTGCTGGGGTGAAGGGGTGTCTGTACCTTCCCTCACCCTGGCATTGTATAGACAGGAAGAAAATACCCCCATTGCCACTGTTATATGGAAATTATCCCCTGCTAACACAGTATGCAGTCATAATGTCAACAGCAGAAGGTCAACATAGATGATGGGGACATTTGTTAAAATGTTGACATCATTAATGTCGCCACCTGCACAATTTCAACATTGACAGATTGATGACATTGGAATTTTCAACATTGCCATAATGTCTGCATTTCCATTAGGGTTAGTGTTAGTATTAGGGTTATGGTTAGGGTTAGGCAGAGAATCAAACTACCATAAAAGCACATTGTTGACATTGCAACAATGTTGACATCACATATGTGTCAGCATGGTAAATGTCGACAAGGTGGATGTTAACATTCTTATGTCAACATAATGATAACATTAACATAATATATCACACTCCTGCCAACATGTGTAAAAAATGTGTCTAAAGAGCAAAAGCAATCTCATGTAAGTGTTAGAACAGGACACCCTAACCCTAACCCTCCCTCTTTAGTGCCTAACCCTAACCATAACCCTAGTTCCTAACTCTAACTTTCCCCCTAACCCCAATACTTACCGTTGAGATGCCGACACCGGGATTCTGACAGATATTGGGATTCCGGCGCGGGCATTCTAAACGCCGTCATGGTAACTGTAGAGATTTTTATTGTATCCCATTCTTTATCAAGTTAAATGTATATTCATGCATGTTATTCCTTTTGTAAATGTGCAGAAAATTAAAGAGAATATTCTAATAACTTGAAATTTAGTACTTGGGGTAAGAAAAAACCTGAACCCATTGCTGTCAAGTTTAACCATATAAGGTAACCTAAAATATTTATTTCCCTGCTTCCCAATTTAGAATTGCATCCTGTGCATATTTCCCTCTATTTATGGTTCTGATAATATTTAGAACATGTTAAGAAACAATTAAAAATATAATATTTCTAGCTTAAATAAGTACAAAACAAGTCCCTTATTCATGCACAGAATAAAAATGGGACTATATTTTGCCTGGATTTATAATTTGATGTTGTAAATGCTGAGCTAAAATTAGAAAGTATATTTATTTGTGAGTCACACATAGGATCTTGTTATACCTAGCAGTAGGAACCATAATGATGTTTCTAATATGGCACAAAATACTGTAGTTCCTTAAAGAATTTACAGGAAAAGGGCCGTTAAAAATACATACCAAGCTTATACGGTAGTCAAACTTGTTCTTGCCCTCGTTTACAAGTGTGTACATACAATTGTTTAATACACTGTAAATAAGCAATGCCTTTAGCCCTCATTGCTATAAGATAACCACAAGTGATAATTGTGCAGCTGTATTTTATATTTAAATGTCTGACTTTATGAGCAATATTTCTTAACTAGCATTTTCCTGTAGCCTCTTCTCCCTCAAACGTGGGAAAAGCTACAATGGCACTAATGCTGCATGCTTTAGCTTCCAGTGTTATTGGATTTGATTTGATTCCTCAATATACAAATTCATGCTGAATATTTTCAAAAGATGATCCTTATTTGCTGGGTAACACGCTCCTTACCTAGCTCTACTGATTGGTATGCATGATTGTTTTACATCACATGATTTAGGTACTGTAACTACATAAAATATGTGGTGCTTGCCTGTTACCTGACGATACACAATCTAGGTGTAGAAAACTGTTCTGCTAATCAGACAACAATAAGAGATTAGGTTACATACAGCAAATCCATACTCGTTTTGCAGTTTTGAAAAGCAAATTTGTTGGAATTAGGCTACACATCCACTTATATCTCCAGCTAATAACTCCACCTGAGCGTTTATAAGTCTGTTGTGTCAAAACTCATAGCATGTCAAAGATTTTTCTAGAGGTCCTCATACAAGGAGGACATGGGGGAGCCATGATTTTAAGAGTCATTTCACATTGTAAATGAGAAAAGAGAGGGACGACTGTTCATTTGCACCAATCATGCTTTCCTTTCATCTGCTCTGATTAGGCTTGGTGCGGTTTCATCAAACTACTCTATCACTGAGCTGTCACTCGAGCCTTCTGTTGATTGAAAACAATCAGTGCTCTGATGGCACAATTATTCTGACCCTTTAACTAGAGGCTGCTGTGATAATGAAAGGTTGATTATGATAGTTTGTGCCTCTTTCAGTTTGCCAAGAAGGTTAATTTGGGCATCAGACGGATGTTTAATGGGTCCTCGCTGCCTACACTGAGGTAAATGAGAACGTGCAGTCTTCTATATTGCGTGGATATAGTTTGCCTGCCAATCACTGTCATTTAGTCTTTGTGCTTTACACTCCGGAATCACATTTTATTTTTATTTTTTTTATCCGATTGGATTTAATTTATTCACTGCCCTGAGGAAGTTCTATCACTCAGTGACCTTCATAGCAGCCTTTCTAGTTCCTTTTTTTCTTATCCTTTTTTTTCTCCACATGAAGCTGAAAAACATAGCAGGAGCCAATTATATTTTATTCTTCTCTCACATAGATTAAAGAAACAATAGTTTGTGGTTACTTATGGATCGCACATTTGTGCGCATTTCCCAATTGTCATAATATAAGAAACATACTCCAAGTTATCACTTTACTATTCTATATGCACACAAAGGACCACTTAGCTGATAATCATGGCAGTTTGATGCTCAGTAAATGTATTAATATGACATCATGTGTAACATAGCAGTGATAGTACATTGTGATAAATGGGGCCTGATTCTGAGTCACATAAAATGCCGATATTCATGCAGATGTTCTGTTTTTCAACTGCGCATGCTTTCAAGTAGCTAAAGAGTCATCCCACAGTGTGTACACACAGAGTTGCAGTTGCGATCTAGGTGCATGCTCTCAGAAGTGTATTGGGCATTCACATGAGCATGAATTTCATCCCCAGTGACAGAGAACAGATGGTGGGTTCTGTAGAGGGGGAGGACTATGGACCTTATTCAGAGGCGGCCGTACGGTCTGCGACCGAACGGCCTCCTCTATGTTTTGCCAGTGCGCATGCGCATGAGGGAGCCGGCTCCTTCGAAAGCATGCGTGAGACCTGCTATGACCGACAGCGCCGATCGTAGCGGGTCTCTTTCCAAAGGGGGCGAGCTGTCGATGTTGATTGACAGCTCGCCCCGTTTGGAAGGCGGGCCGGGGGGGGTGGCAGCCCAAATGGAGGCATTCCCATGGGAACGCCTGCTGTTTGGGGGAGGCCCCACTGACATCACTAGTGATGTCAGTGGAGAGCTTCCGGCTCTGACAGAGCCAGAAGCTCTCCGGGGCTTACGACAAGTGAGACCCTACCCTAGGGTCTCGTCATAAGCCCCGATGGTCGCGATGGTCTCTGACCATCGCGACCATCATCCGAGCGGTCGTTAGAGCTGTGGGTGTTAACCCACAGCCTAACAACCGCAACAGAGGCGGGCGGTCAGGATGCAAGTGGCCGCCCAGTTTCTGAGCGACCGCTTGCATCCTCCGACCGCCTCTGAATGAGGCCCTATATCCCTGGCTATAATTTGTTCATGGCTTCCGACAACCTCCTACAATATTGGAGGTTCAGGGGTCCACTCTTTAATGCACTATTTTTTAGGGGCTCATTCTGAGTTGAGAGCAAAGCAAAACAATGCAGGCCCCAGACCCAGGTCATATAGTTGTCTATCAAGTTCCTGAAAATGCACACTAAGCAATTGTCTGACTTGTTTCCTGGCCTGAAAAGAGTGACTCATCAGCGCTCATACAGATAGTCTCTGTCTCTCCACATGGATATGATCCAACTCCCACACTCCCCCATTTTGCCCTCACTGGCACAGCTGAGTTAATCAGTGAGCACAGCACTGTTAGATAGTAGGTATTACCTTCATTACAGCCTTTGCAAAGTAATCTGGGGGCGGCGGTTGATCTCTGAGATTAGGACTGTCCCAAAAAGGGGCAGTGTGCTGAAATAAAAAAATCTCCACTCAAAGTTTAATTTCCTTAATTAGGAAGTATCCCCTTCAGGTAGGAACCGATTGGTCATCACCCCCGTCACCTGTCTTTTACACTCATTTTAATTTCAGATATTCTCATCACTGGAGGTTCTGATAACATCAGACTGCCATGTAAGATTCAAAAATTGGCAATCGGGATAGAGCACTAGATAAGACAGTGACATTCCATTTTCAGTAAGTGGTGTGTATTTGTGGATGTAAAGATGTTAAGCGGGGTGCGTGTAGGGGATGTTA
The DNA here is from genome assembly GCA_031769625.1 of Taudactylus pleione. Lineage (NCBI taxonomy): Eukaryota > Metazoa > Chordata > Amphibia > Anura > Myobatrachidae > Taudactylus > Taudactylus pleione. The sequence goes on from JAUIMM010000014.1 coordinate 32,010,094, forward strand.
TAATGTACAGGGGCACTGTGTGGCATAATATCTATGGGCAACACTACAATGTGTCATATAATTTGAACAGGAGGCACTACAATGCGACATAAGATGAACTGGGGCTACGTTATGGTATAATGTGAACTGCGGCACTACTATGGGGCATAACATTTACAACTGCTGAGGAGAGAGGTGTCTCTCTAGAAGCATTACAGTACTTCAATATGTTGCTTTGGGGCCCACAAAATTCTAGCTATGCCCCTGACGGGTTGGGTATGAAATGCTGGCAGTCAGAATACCGACAGCTGCATCCTGACAGTCAGAATCCTGACCACGGAAGGTAAGTATGATAACCCTCTCCCTAACCAACCTTTCCCACAGCCTAACTCCCCCTCCCCTCCGTAACCTAACCTTAGCCCTTCCTCCCCATAACCCTAATACTTACCGTCAGGATGCTGGACCTGGGATTCCGACTGCTGCAGGGATTCCAGCGCCGGTATCCTGAGCTCCGGCATCCCGACCGCCGGGATGATAACTACATGCCACCTTGACTACATCTTAGAGCAAGTTCTCATTAGTGGGCCATAATGCCTCTTTACAAAACACAAGGTGAATTTGCAAATGTAACTCAAAAGCTACATACAGTACAGTGTATAAATACTGCTAAAGTGAACAGCACAAAGCAAGCAATAGTGCAGATTTTGCTGCTATCAGGTGTCTTATAGTGTTAGAATTTAGCAAAACAAGAGCTGTTTTTAGCTTTAGGACTGAATGAAACCTGCACTAGAGGCCAAATCCATAGGCGTGTTATAACAACTGGCTCATTGTTGGGCACCATTAGCACTCCTTCAATAAAGAACTGGTTGTTACTGCAATGAGTTTTTCAGATTCAGAACATTGCTCATTATTATTATTATTATCATTTATTTATATGGCGCCACAAATGTTCCGCAGCGCCTTACAAAGTACATAAACAAGTTGTAGACAAGCGACTTACAGAACAATACAAGATGGGACATGGATAATATATATTGCTACATTAGTGACCATAACACCCAGATAAGCAACAGAACATAAGCAACCAAGTGTTAGGTGCCCTAGTGGTGAGTAAGAAGATGAAACTAAAGTAGGGAGAAGCGGGTAGAGAGCCCTGCTCGTAAGAGCTTACATTCTAAAAGGGAGGGGAAGACAAACAAGGGTGACACAGATGGGGTAGATGTGGAGGAAAGAGCATGTAGCAGGGAGGTAGAATGACAGCTGGAAGGCTTTGATGAAGTAGTGGATCTTGAGAGCATGTTTGAAGGATTGCAAAGAGGTGGAGAGTCTGATGGGGAGAGGGAGAGAGTTCCAGAGGTGGGGAGCAGTGCGGGCAAAATCTTGGAGGCGAGAGTGGGTGGAAGTAATCAGCTGGCATGAAAGGCGGCGTGCATTAGTTGAGCGAAGAGAGCGGAGAGGAGAGTGAAGGGAGATGGGATCAGAGATGTATATGGGGGTAGATTGGGTGAGGGCTTTGTAAGCAAGCATGAGAACCTTAAATTGGGTTCTAAAAGGGAAGGGGAGCCAGTGGAGGGCTTGTAGGAGAGGAGATGCAGATGTAGAGCATTTGGAGAGGAAGATAAGCCATGCAGCAGCATTAAGGATGGACTGGAGAGGAGAGAGATGGGTTTTGGGGAGGCCAGATAGGAGGAGGTTACAGTAGTCCAATCTGGAGATGACCAGTGAGTGTATGAGGGTTTTTGTAGCATCCTGGGTGAGATAGGGTCTGATCTTAGAAATATTTTTGAGATGGAAATGACAGGACTGTGAGAGGTTCTGGATATGTGGTTTGAAGGAGAGGGATGAGTCCAGGATAGCTCCAAGACAGCACACCTTGGGACTAGATGAGTTATTCCATCAATTGATAAAGAAATAGTGGGAGGTGAGGTTATGTGGGAGGGTGGGAATACGATCAGCTCTGTCTTAGCCATATTAAGTTTAAGAAATCGCTGGGACATCCAGGAAGAGATGGCAGAGAGACAATTGGAGATACGAGACAGAAGAGAGGGGGAGAGATCAGGGGAGGAAAGGTAGATTTGAGTATCATCAGCATAGAGATGATAATGGAGGTCAAAAGAGCTGATGAGTTCACCTAGAGAGGAAGTATAGAGGGAGAATAGGAGAGATCCAAGAACAGAACCTTGGGGAACACCTACTGTAAGAGGCTGTGGGGGAGAAGAGGAGTCAAGACAGGAAACGGAGAAAGATCGGTCAGAGAGGTAGGATGACAGTCAGGAGAGGGCAGTGTCACGTAGACCAAGGGAGTGAAGGATATTCAGCAGGAGAGGATGATCCACAGTGTCAATAGCAGCAGAGAGATCATGGAGAATGAGAAGAGAGTAGTGGCCCTTTGATTTGACAGCAAGGTGGTCGTTGCTGACTTTCATGAGGGCAGTTTCAGTGGAGTGGAGAGAATGGAAGCCAGACTGAAAAGGGTCAAGGAGGGAGTGGCAGGAAAGAAAAGCGGTAAGGCATTTGTAGACAATCCGCTCAAGGAGTTTGGAGGCAAATGGGAGGAGAGAGATGGGTCAGTAGTTAGAAAGAAGGTTAGGATCAAGGGTAGGTTTTTTAAGAATGGGGGAGACAAGGGCATGCTTGAATGCAGAAGGAACAGTGCCTGATGAGAGGGAGAGGTTAATGAGGTGGGCAAGATGGGAGCAGGCAAAAGGCGAGAGGAAGCAGAGAAGTTCACTATCTGTACACCCCTGTACATGTAATTACAGGACAGAACAGCTGTATCACATAATCTCCCCCACTTACTGTAGGGCCTGATTCAGCGATGTATGCTAATGCAATTGCAACTGCGATCTCTCACGGATCTCAATTGCGAAAATATGAATTAATCGCTTGATATCCAGTGCTTAGAGACGCCCACTGAAAGCATAACACATCCGCCACTCGCGCACAAAATCGGAAACATTGAATGCAGATCCGCCATCAGCCTTCTGAGTAATGCTGGGTACACACTGGCAGATACATATATATATATATATATATATATATATATATATATCTTGTGTGCGTTGGCCGGTGTGTAACGGGACCCAGATGATGGTTGTGTGCATGAACAATCATCATCTGCTGATACTGTAAATCTGCAGATCACTCGAACTGCATATATGTCGGTTAGGTGTGTACCCAGCTTAAGTCTAACATGCTGCAGACACAGCTTGTCTCCAGACACACAGTGGGCTCTCCTGCTGCAAACAAGGATGCAGTGGGTAAATTTATGTATGTCCTGAAAATGGCGCTTAAACGGTGCAACGCGCCTACAATTTTCTAACCACCCCCCATTACCTCCCAAAAATACTGACTACCTGTCACTCATTTTGCGAGTTTAATCCTCTGTGTGAGCGTAATCACAATTCACTTCTGCACATGCAAACGACGACCTTACATGCATGCGCAATGGCAAACATTCACTCAATCTGCGTAAATAGTCATTGCATCCATCTCTGAATCAGGCCCTTAGTTCAGGGCCTGATTCAGAGTTGTAAGCTAATGCTGCCGCTGCTGCGTCTGTGTACGCAGCTACTGTGCAAAAGTATGCAAAAGTCACAGTTGCCGGGATTTGTATTGAGACTTCCACCTGTGGCTTTGCAAATCCAAGCAACTGCATATAAAGATGAATTATTAGTCGCAGATCATTCGATTGTCACAGTTCTGAGTTACCCTATTGCTACTCAAAATGGCCACAGAAACCGAGATGACAGAGCTATTTTTACTGCGTATGGGATCGCAGACACAGGCTGTGACATGCCCCAAAAATGATTGCGACATGCCAGCATTCTTTGCCGCCACTCCCCTTTATCTCCCACAAACATTCCCTGTCAATCACACTGCTTATAAATAGTTGCTGCGAGCGACTTTAGTAGTGTACCTTGATGCATGTGCAGTTTATTGATAATCGCTCAACTGCAAAAATATCGGAATTGTGTACATCTGTTATATCCCCACATTCACAGACACAAAAATGTTCACAGAATAAACTGCAACAAAGAATGTGGTTTAAAAGGTGAACCATGCTATATATCACATATATATACACTGAAGTGCCAAAAGTCATGGGATAGATGCCTGGTATCATGTAGGACCCCCTCTAGCCCGGCGAAGTGCAGCAACTCCACTTGGCATCAATTCCACAAGTGGACGGAAGACCTCTTAGAAGCGAATTAACCTCTCCACCACGTCCCATAAATTCTCAATTGGGTTCATGTTGGGAAAACATGGTGGCCACACAAGCTCTCCAGAATGCTCCTCGAACCAATTCTGGATAACTTGGGACTGATGACACGGTGCAATATCCTGCTGGAATATTCCATCGTTGTGGGGGTACATGAATGGCTTCAAATAGTCATCAAGCAATGCAACATAGCAGTTACCGGTCAATGACGTGTTCAAGTGGGCCAGCGGACCCATTCCATGCCACTTGACAACACTCCACACCATTATGGAACCACCACCAGCCTGCATGGTGCCTTGTTGACAACTTGCTTCATGGGTTCTGTGCCACACCCAAACCCTACTATCAGCCCAAAACCACTGAGCTGTGACTAATTGGACCATACCACATTGCCATTCCTCCAGGGTACAATTAGTGACATCATGAGGCCATGTGAGGTGCTGTGTACGGTGTCTTTGTGTTAATAGGGGCACTCTGGGTATTCTGCTCCCATATCCCATGGAAGCTAAAGAACACTGCACTGACCTGCTGTACATGCATCTGGTACCTCCTGCATTGTATGTGGATATGATTTGAGCCAGTGTTGCTTGTCTGTTACCACAGACATTTCTGTCCAGATGCTGCTGGTCACGATCATTAAGCACCCATGGTCGGCCACTGCGTTGTCCACGGTGGGTGGTAATGCCTTCCATGACATATTCTTGGTACACACAAGACACCGTAGATTGACGAATGTTGATTGTCCACACAACTTCAGAAATGGAATGTCCCATCCTTCGAGCACCCACTATCATGCCCTGTTTGAACTCCGATAATTTACATTGCCTTGCCATGAGCAACCTAGCCAGTGTTCAGACTGACTCACGAGATGTCAGGTTACAACTAATGCAGGTCTGGCGTTTGCAAGACATCACAGTATGGTGACGCCACCTACCATTACCTTTGCATACTGCTATCCCATGATATATATAGTGTTGAAACTGGATTATTTGCTGAGACAAGATCAGTTTAAAATTGAATCGCAGCGACACCATCTTGCGACTGGCCGCAAGACGCCATTTTGCGAATGGCCGCCTAAGCTCCATTTTAGATAAACTCACACTTTAGTACATGTGGCGATAATACTATTAGCATCATGCAATTGCATCCGTGACCATCGCCATAAGTTACAGCGATTCACCAAAAGCCCATTTCATGACTTTACGTATTATAAAGGATATATTTCAGAAATGGCTTTACAGTATGTCAAAATTGGTTTGCATTAGCTGAACAGAGCAAATGGCCAAGTGACAACTAGCTTGTGTAGATAAGCTTCCTGGATAACGTCTGCTCTCACTCCAGGTGGCCCGGCTAGAATACACACCTTACATTAGCAGGCTTCCTGCAATGAAATAACTTCAAAGACTAGAGTGTTATCTTAGGTTTGTGTCTTGTAGCTGGGTTAATTTGCATCCACACCAGAGTCTGGGAGAATAAAGAGTTTTTCTTTTGAGCCTGGGAAAGGTGGGGGCTGCTGACAGAGGGGGCATGTGGAACTATCATGCTCAGCATTTCACACTGCTAGATGTTCACTTAGAAAGTGAGATTTAAGTGCACCATTCCTCCTACACACATTAATACGAACAATTGCGCTGGTAACTAATCGCATATTAGCTAATGCATAAGATCCTGTATGAAAACACTGTTTTATTAGCTTCATGCGCACGCATCTGCCCCAAGTTAACTAGCATCTTTACATCACACCCCGCATACTCACACATTACATATTCACACATAAGGTTTAATAAGCTTTAAAGTATAAGATTTAAGTTGGTTCAGTTAGTATAAATGCTGTGAAATAAAGATATTTGATAACTAAGGTTTTATACATGCTAAGAAAGCCGTGTTTGGTTTCGTACTGATGCGTACTCTTTCAACAGAATTCCGGTACTATCAGTGTGGAGATCGCATTATGCATTCTCAACTTATGGACCGCAGAAACTTCAAGCAACAAAATGTATAACTGTTAGGATTTTGCATGGGGGCGGGAGGGCAGAGACCCCCAGTTGTTAGAGGCTGGGTGAGTCTATTTGAACCAGCCTGTTAAACTCTCTGTAACAGATGCTTCCTCCCTGGGAACCAATGACATCAGCAACAAACTTCTCTATTGTCCTGTCTATTCTGGGGGGGTATAAATATGTGTGCTCAAACACTGGGTTTATAGTCTTCTTGCTGAATGCTGAATGACGACGGGGTTTCTTGCTGATGCCTATCATCTGGTCCGGAAGCGCTGCGTATGCATACTGTACTTGGGGTCTGTATAATTCCTTTGCGTCTAATTGTGTCTGGATCAATAGCGTGTAACTGACTGTACTTTTTTACTTGAATAATACTTTGTGCTTCGGAACCACACGTTCCAAGTCTGGAGCCTTTTATTTACTGTATGCCTGCGTACGCAAATTGGCGTCATCCTTAGAGGTTTATAGGTAGGATTTTAGAAGGTACAGGCAGGGGTATATAGAGGTTCATTTCAATATCGTCAATAGCCACATAGGTTGAGGTTTAGTTGGATTAATAAATTGGCTTGTTGGCATGAAAATCTGGTAATGTATGGGAGTAAATAACAATCAACCATTTGCTCCCAAACAAACCGAAACAGTCATTCAGATAAATTGGTTAAATGCCGATTTTGCTCCCATACTTTACCAGATTTTAATTCCAACCGGCCAGCTAGTTGGACAGTCTATACCAGTTTAACAAACATACAGATTTTTTAATTTTTGTTATCTACTATTTCTTTGTATACTTACAGTACCAGCTGTGCCTTCTGCTTGAAACCTAGAAAAAAGAAATTGCAACATGAGTTTATCTCAAAATAAAGGAAAAACATTTTAAATGATAAGAGTAAAATATATAGAGTATTCCTTAAGTATAACTTCCAGTAATCATCATCACAATCTGTAAATGCCATACACAAAATCAATTTGAGCCTTGAGTTACTTATATGGTACACGCTATGCTTCTGCTGACTGACTAGCTGTTGACATTTGCTTTTGATAAACTGTAGAGAAACTGTGTGTTTTAGCTTAATAGTTAATGATGCTATGTAATTTTGAAGGAATGCGTAGTGTATCTCCTCGGAAACAGTACATACAGTATGTTCTGTAAATTATAGGTGGTTTACACAGAACATATGAAAGAAAATATTGTGTTTCCTGCAGGCTCCAGAATCCTGAAGCACTTATTTACCTGTATTTTTGATGCTTTTTATTTTCTGATAGCAAATTTCTACTTAGTTGCCTGATGGATATGTAGTGTAATGGCCAAGACTCCTAAAATGCCAAATCTTGACCTTGCTCTTCTTATACAGAAAGTGTAATGAACATGTATTTGGAACTTGCATTTGGTATGTGCTGCTTGTTATGTTTGTATTTATCATGCACTATGATGCCTATGCATTATTGATCATGGCAGAGTCACATTTATCAGTCCACATCATGGTGTTTTTGTCTTGTTTAACTAAACTATCCCGGCTATATATGAAGATGAACTTGCAGGCACAGTGGTTGCAAGAACTGCTGTCCTTGTGAGTTTATTCCTGGGCTTATTGGAGTCTTTCACATTTTTGTAAGACTCCTCCTAAGATTCTGACACTGAGCATGCACACAGTGCCAGTTACCGAAGCTAGACGAAGGCTGCAGGAAAGGGGTCCATAGGCATAAAGTGATTAATGCCATCTGAACATGGCGTTAACCAATGGGGCCAAGCTACACTTTCTGGAGTTTGGTACATACAGTAGTAGTCAGACCGTAGTCCCCATTTAGAATAATTAGCCTTTTGCAGCATTAAGCTACTGTTACATATAGGTCTATTCATTACGTTAATTATGGGGGTCTGAACAGACCCCAATAATTAACATACTAACGAGAGCCGGAGCAATTTAACATTAATCTGGCTCGGAGACAGCTGTTCCGAAAATCAGCTGTTGTCTCTGCAAGCGGCTTCACTGCTCCTTCTGGAGCAGTGAAACTTTTCACTGCTCAATTCGGTCACACATGCACACAAGAGCTCCAACGTCCAACGGAAGGAGCCGGACGGGCTGAAGGATCCAAAAGGATCCCTCTTGGCAACCCGGGACTCCTTCCAATAGGGAAGGAGCGGGTTGCGAGCCGCGAGTGGGAGCACTTACCTTCTGAAGATGGCGAACACTCCTGTATTTTCGGAGCTTAATGAATTCTGTCCCCATACTGTATAGGGACAGTGGGCCATTTTGTGATAGAAAAGTAAGCAGGAGATATCTGTGATATCTCCTGCTTTACCTTCTTGATGAATGGCCCAATAACTTAATTTCTACAATTGCAGGTGAAAATGTTCAAGTGTTGATGAATAGACCCCTCAGTCAGGATACATAAAATTATGCATAATCTGAAGATTCTGCATAATTTTATGAGAAGGGTCTTGATAAATAGCTTCTATGTATATAAATATTGAAGTAATTAACTTTTTCATAAATTTATACAGTATTCTCCAACCAGGGCCAGCCCGAGCCCAAATCTTTTGGTAAGCGAATATATAATTTGGCACCCCCTGGTGTACTTTTGTGCGTGCCTAAGGTGTGTGCTCGAAAAAAGTTAGTGGGTGCATCAGAAAAGTTGTACCCACATGCCACACACTATTTTTGTCACGCTGGAGGCATAGCCAGTGCCCCCCAAGGCTCTCTCTCCAGTGAATAGATGCTGCGCACATGCGCACGGCATTTATTCACCATTTACTTAAGCAGAGCAGGGGGTGAGAGAGGGCCTCAAAACTCCCCCTGCGAGACACTGCAGGCCGCAGCTGTGATGGTGGGACAGAGCCCTATATATATATATATATATATATATATATATATACAGTCAGGTGCATAAATATTGGGACATTGACAGAATTTTCATATTTGGCCTCTATTCACCACCACAATGGCTTTGAAATGAAACAAACAAGATGTGCTTTAACTGCAGACTTTCACATTTAATTTGAGGGTAATTACATCCAAATCAGGTGAACGGTGTAGGAATTACAACGGTTTCTATATGTGCCTCCCACTTTTTAAGGGGTCAAAAGTAATGGGACTATCAACTCAAAAGCTATTTCATGGACAGCTATTCCCTCGTTATTTCATTATCAATTAAGCAGGTAAAAGGTCTGGAGTTGATTCTAGGTATGACATTTGCATTTGGAATCAGTTGCTGTCGACTCTCAATATGAGATCCAAAGAGCTGTCACTATCAGTGAAGCAAGCCATCATTAGGCTGAAAAATCAAAACAAACCCATCAGAGAGAGAGCAAAAACATTAGGTGTGGCCAAATCAACTGTTTAGAACATTCTTAAAAAGAAAGAACACACCGGAGAGCTCAGCAACACCAAAAGACCCGGAAGACCACGGAAAACAACTGTGGTGGATGATAGAAGAATTATTTCCCTGGTGAAGAAAAACCCCTTCACAACATTTGCCAAATCAAGAACACTCTCCAGGAGGTAGGTGTATATGTGTCAGAGTCAACAATCAAGAGAAGAGTTCACAAGAGTGAATATAGAGGGTTCACCACAAGATGTAAACCATTGGTGAACCTCAAAAACTGGAAGACCAGATTAGAGTTTGCCAAACAACATCTAAAAAAGCCATTACAGTTCTGGAACAACATCCTATGGACAGATGAGACAAAGATCAACTTGTACCAGAGTGATGGGAAGAGAAGAGTATGGAGAAGGAAAGGAACTGCTCATGATCCCAAACATATCACCTCATTAGTGAAGCATGATGGTGGTAGTGTCATGGTGTGGGCATGTATGGCTGCCAATGGAACTGGTTCCCTTGTATTTATTGATGATGTGATTGCTGACAAAAGCAGCAGAATGAATTCTGAAGTGTTTCAAGCAATATTATATGCTCATATTCATTCAAATGCTTCAGAAATCATTGGACGGCTCTTCACAGTGCAGATGGACAATGACCAGAAGCATACTGCAAAAGCAACCAAAGAGTTTTTTAAGGCTAAAAAGTGGAATGTTATGCAATGGCCAAGTCAATACCCTGACCTGAATCCGATTGAGCATGCATTTAACTTGATGAAGACAAAACTGAAGGGAAAATGCCCCAAGAACAAGCAGGAACTGAAGACATTTGCAGTAGAGGCCTGGCAGAGCATCACCAGGGATGAAACCCAGCGTCTGGTGATGTCTATGCGTTCCAGACTTCAGGCTGTAATTGCCTGCAAAGGATTTGCAACAAAGTATTAAAAAGTGAAAGTTAGATTTAGGATTGTTTAGTTTGTCCCATTACTTTTGGCCCCTTAAAAAGTGGGAGGCACATATAGAAACCGTTGTAATTCCTACACCGTTCACCTGATTTGGATGTAATTACCCTCAAATTAAATGTGAAAGTCTTCAGTTAAAGCACATCTTGTTTGTTTCATTTCAAAGCCATTATGGTGGTGAATAGAGGCCAAAATATGAAAATTCTGTCAATGTCCCTATATTTATGCACCTGACTGTATATATGGGCCCTAGTTTGAAACATGAGAAAGTTATAATGAGGCAAGTTAGATCACAGGCTTCACTATTTCCAACAAACCTTTATATATTGCAAACAGGACATGTGATAAGACTTTGTCAAAACATACTGTACTATAATATTTAACCTATACAACTTGAGAAGCATCTCATGCACGTGAGGGTGACTGGCATCTCAGTGTCAAAAAGTATATTTAGGTCAACAACATCATAGTCAACATTTCAGGGCTACAAATGCACCTTTCTCAAGACACAATAATCGCATAACTGATGGAACTCCTACAGCAAACAAATAGCCAACTTACCCCTCCTTAACTAGAGAGAACACACTGAACATGTCCGCATCCGATCCACCCAGCACACACCCCGTGACGCCGAGATGTGAAAGCCACTCAACGGAACTCCAGCTAATAACAAAAAAAATTTGAACACTAGATCAATAAGTGAAAAAAAAAAAAATCAAATTATCAAAAAACAAAAATCCACTGTATCACAAAAAACTTCCAGCAAATCTTCAAATTCAGGCCTTTCGGTGATACTGTATCCAGGCGAGGAATCCATTTGGCTTCCCGTTTTAATAATTCTTTATTTCTGACACTTCCACATAATTTCTCAGGAACATGATCTATGGTCAGTTGACCTAAATATACTTTTTCTACTTTTGCTAAGACCCGGGGTGCCGCCTTTCTTATTCTTTCTGTATGTTTGGAGTGAATGCATCACTCCTATGGACTAGAACACCTGGGCACTTGAAAACACATTTAATATACTAACATTGCCAAAACATTATACCCACAGTAAAATAAAAAATACTTTGTATGTTGTTTATGGAGCTGCTGCTCTCACCATCTCATTTGTAATACCACAAGTGCATAAATATGGGGAAATTTCATTAGCTGTGAACTGATCACCCATATATTAGGCCTTTGTATTCAGGAGGCACACTAGTCAATCCTCAAAATACATTATGTAGTTAGGCAGTCCCGAAAAAAGTCAAACTTTTAAATGCTGTCAGAGCGTTCCATTAAAGCAGTAATTACTAGTTTATATTTTCTGGTTAACTCACCGCCATTGAATAAACTGTTACCTGCAATTAGGGGCTGTAAATGTGTGTAGGGGTGGCAGACTGTATAATCCCGGCGGTCCTTTTGTATATAGCGTTATGATGGTGGATCTCTGAACAGGGCAGCGATGGCAGCTGATCACCGGAGTGTCTACGGCAGTGGAAGATTTGTAGTTCCTGGCTCAGTGCTCCATAAAGCCGTTCCCTTGGCTGCAAGGGGTTGAGCTGGAAGCCGCGGTGCTCTACAGGCAGCTGTGTCATGGTGACACAGTCTGCCTGGAGGGAGCTTCGCTGCGCATGTCGCTGGCGTGGCCAAGCCAGGGCACCCTCCTCTATGTGGCGCCCTACTCGGCCACATAACCAGATGTGTCCACATACAGTGCATCCGGAAGTATTCACAGCACTTCACTTCTTCCACATTTTGTTATGTTACAGCCTTATTCCAAAATGGAATAAATTCAATTTTGTCTTCAAAATCCTACACACAATACCCCATAATGACAACGTGTAAATAGTTTTTTTTGACATTTTTGCAAATTTAATAAAAAAAAAAACCTACAAAATCACATGTACATAAGTATTCACAGCCTTTGCCATGAAGCTCAAAATTGAGCTCAGGTGCATCCTGTTTCCACTGATCATCCTTGAGATGTTCCTACAGCTTAATTGGAGTCTACCTGTGGTAAATTCAGTTGTTTGGACAGGCATACATCTGTCTATATAAGGTCCAACACTTGACAGTGCATGTCAAAGCACAAACCAAGCAAGAAGTCCAAGGAATGTGTAGACCTCCGAGACAGGATTGTCTCGAGGCACAAATCTGGGGAAGGGTACAGAAAAATATCTGCTACTTTGAAGGTCCCAATGAGCATAGTTTGGAACCACCATGACTCTTCTTAGAGTTGGCCGGCCATCTAAACTGTGCGATCGGGGGAGAAGGGCCCTAGTCAGGGAGGTGACCAAGAACCCAATGGTCACTCTGTCAGAGCTACAGCATTCTTCTGTGGAGAGAGGAGAACCTTCCAGAAGGACAACCATCTCTGCAGCAATCCACCAATCAGGCCTGTATATTAGAGTGGCCAGATGGAAGCCACTCCTTAGTAAAAAGCACATGGCAGCCCGCCTGGAGTTTGCCAATATGCACCTGAGGGACTCTCAGACCATGAGAAACAAAAGATTGAACTCTTTGGCATCAATGCCAGGCGTTATTTTTGGAGGAAACCAGGCACCTCTCATCACCAGGCCAATACCATCCCTACAGTGAAGCATGGTGGTGGCAGCATCATGCTGTTGGGATGTTTTTCAGCAGCAAGAACTGGGAGACTAGTCAGGATAGAAGGAAAGATGAGTGCAGCAATGTACAGAGACATCCTGGATGAAAACCTGCTCCAGAGCGCTCTTGACCTCAGACTGGGGCGACGGTTCATCTTTCAGCAGGACAACGACCCTAAGCACACAGCCAAGATATCAAAGGAGTGGCTTCAGGACAACTCTGTGAATGTCCTTGAGTGGCCCAGCCAGAGCCCAGACTTAAATCCGATTGAACATCTCTGGAGAGATCTGAAAATGGCTGTGCACCAACGCTTCCCATTCAACCTGATGGAGCCTGAGAGGTGTTGCAAAGAGGAATGGGCGAAACTACCCAAAGATAGGTGTGCCAAGCTTGTGGCATCATATTCAAAAATACTTGAGGCTATAATTGCTGTCAAAGGTGCATCAACAAAGTATTGAGCATAGGCTGTGAATACTTATGTACATGTGATTTCTTAGTTTTTATTTAATTAAATTTGCAAAAATCTCAAAAAAACTTTTTACACGTTGTCATTATGGGGTATTGTGTGTAGAATTTTGAGGACAAAATTAATTTATTCCATTTTGGAATAAGGCTGTAACATAACAAAATGTGGAAATAGTGAAGCGCTGTGAATACTTTCCAGATGCACTGTACATCTTACTTCCTTTCGTGTTAAACAGCCCTTCTAGTCATGCCATGCCGTGGCGTTACTCAGTAAAGCTGAGCATCTTTTCTTGCAAGTTATTACCTTCAAATCCTTGTTTTTCGCAAAGTGATGCAAATTGGACGCATAAGCAGCTTCTGCTGATTAAAATATTCTGTGTGCGACTGTGGTTGTATCTGCATGTGAAATGCTATGATACAGTGTCTGCAACTGTGACACTGTAACAGCATTTTGCATGCAGATAGAATTTTGCATATAGGTGTATTATGAGCAGCTTCTGTACTGAGTCATACTCAACGTTTTGCTCCCTCACAGTTGCCATCATCATGAAATGTTACCCCATATGTTACCCCATATGTTACCCCATATGTTACCCCATATGTTAGGTGCCTGGCGTTATAGAACAGTATTAGTGCTGCTACCGAGCAGTTTTTGGAGGTTTGAAAATAAGCTTTAGTGTATAATATATAATCCCTTTCAATAACACTGAATATATCAGAACAGTTTAAACTAATGTGGTTCTTCAATCTGCATATTTTTATGTAAAAAAATCTCTCTTAATACAAGTATTTAAAACTAAACTGTTCATTTATTTCAGTTGGCTTTGAGGTGGCTGGAGCATAATTGTCGTTATCAATACGTAGATGAACTGCTGCAGTACGTACGTTTTGGCCTCATGGATACAAATACACTTCACACTTTCGTCCTTTCTCATTCTTTGATCCAAACCAGTGGTACAGCTACGGCGCTTATAAATGAAGCCTTGGAATACCACCAAAGTATCTATGCACAGCCGGTATGGCAGACCATACGGACAAAACCACGCTTCCAGTCCCACACACTCTACATTGTAGGAGGAAAAAAGCGGGAGATCTGCAAAGTGCGGGAACTGAGATATTTTAATCCTGTGGATCAGGACAATGTTCATATAGCAGGAATAGCAAACTGGAGTGAGTTGAGCCCCATGCCAGTCGGTAGAAGTCACCACTGTGTTGCCATTATGGGTGACTTTTTATTTGCCGCAGGAGGGGAAGCTGAGCATGCCACAGGACGCACATGTGCAGTGAGGACAGCATGTCGATATGATCCTCGAAGCAATACTTGGTTAGAAATTGCTCCAATGAAAAATTGTCGGGAGCATTTTGTGCTCGGAGCACTGAACAATTGCCTTTATGCAGTAGGTGGCAGGAATGAACTGCGACAAGTGTTACCATCTGTAGAACGCTACTGTCCAAAGAAAAACAAGTGGACTTTTGTACAGTCTTTTGACAGATCTCTTTCATGTCATGCTGGATGTGTTGCTGATGACCTTCTCTGGATATCAGGTCAGTGAGAATTACAGCATAATACTGTTCATCGTGTTCTTTATGTACAATGTGCACACATATATAAAAGAGAGAATGTTGTTCACCACTTCCATCAACAACAGATGGGTCACTCTGCAACTTCAAATGGTTGGAGTGCTGCTGGGTAAATGGAACATTTTATGCATTTGAGTCTCGCCTGCACTGAAACATTTGAATAAAGATCTTTCTTTTCCTTTTTAATTATGCTTACTAATATACTCTACATCCACATTGCAATTTTGTTTTCATCAGATTTCTTTAATTCTTCCCACTCATCCACATGATCTTTTTTTTTGCTAATGTAATATTGCATCTGCTCTCCAACTTGTCTTGGCTAGGCCTTGTGCGCTTGCTCTAGTGTCCACCACTAGTTACACTTCTGTTTTATACTAGGGCCCCGATTCAGAGGTGCACAAAAAGTGGTGCTACGTATTTTCCGCAAATACATCTGCATCTTTATACTAATGCCGCAACTGATTCTGGGCCTGATTCAGAGCCGGACGCTCTTTCAGAGCGCTCGCTCTGAATCAGTGCCCTCACTCTCTTTTTATAGAGCGGCCTCCTGGCCAGCTCGCATAGCTGTGGGTGACCACCCACAGCTATAGCGAGCAGCCAAAAAGTTGGTCGCGATGGGCAAGACCATCGCGACCATCAGGCTTGTGACGAGACCCTTGTGGTAGGGTCTCGTCTGCCGCAAGCCCTGGAGTGCTTTTGGCTCTATCAGAGCCAAAAGCACTCCCACTTGTGATGTCAGTGGGGACGGCCCCAGACGGTAGGCGTTCCCATGGGAACACCTCCATCTGGTCAGCCACGTCCCCGGCACGCCCACCAAAAGGGGCATGCTGTCACTCACCATCGACAGCAAGCCCCCTTTGTAGCGAGACCCATAGCGACGGCTTGCCTGTCGCTATCCGGGTCTCGCGCATGCACACGACGGAGCCGGGTCCGTCGTGCGCATGCGCACTGGCCCAACATCGACCTGCTTGTGAGCGCTCTGCGCTCGCGAGCGGGTCTGAATCAGGCCCTCTGAGCCTACTGAGATGCCTACTGACTATGGTCTATTCTGTTGCTGTGCATACTAAAGGTTATTCACTACACGACTAATGAACGACTGAATGAAAACGACATTGTAATCATTCATCATACTGTGCAGTGGATATTGTGCCCACACTGAACGATATGTCGTTCAGTGCAGGCAACCTCCCTCATCCCCGAACAGGCACAATCTGACGATATCGTCAGGTTGGGCAGTATGTTCAGGCAATGACAGATGCCAACAACGACCAGCGGGAGTGCTCATCGCTGGTTGTTGCCGGCATATTCACAATTAATGAACAATTTTGTTATCGTTCAATCGTCCATTTGTATTGTGTAGTGGATATGCGCCTTATGATGCACTATTGTCGCACAACCGAAGCTTGCTCCAGCCTTATAGCAGGTGCATCTTCTCCATATGAACATGGCATCCTGTGTGTGCTACAAAAGACATAGGCCCTCATTCAGACCCACTCGCAAGCGGGCGCACGTACGTTAGGCGTACATACAAAATTATTTAAATTCAATGGCTCGCTCGTATTTTCGTTCGCATCTAAAATTCCTCCCTAAACTCAGGCGACCCCTCCTCTAACTAACGAGCGTGCGAAATAGCGAGCGTACATCCCCGAAATGGCTTGAAGGGAACGCACGCACAAGTGAACCCGGAAGTGGCCTTGTCAGATGTCGATTACCTGCTCCTTTATTCTGCCTACCTCCCTCAATCGTATCATGCCAATCAATGTATCAATTAGCTTAATTGTTTTTTTTTTTTCAACACAATGCAAGAAACTTTACTCTTGTCCGTGTTTGTGTTTACCCGCAGAATACGTACGGGTGGAACATTCGCTTTTATTGTTCAAAAAACATGTGAACCACAATTAAACAATTGTTCTATTGCTGTGGATCCCCGCATATTTCCCGGGGTTCATTTCTTTATTTAAATTTGCAAACGCATGTCACTGCATCAAGCCTATCATAACTCTCCAGAGATTTCTGGCCCTGTTGAACACATGACTCATACACTAACCAATAAAATTGCTCCTGTTAATTTCCAAAATACATTAGCCAATCAGAAATATTTTGCACACTTTATCAAAAATGTTTTGTATGAAAAACTCCATTGCCATCATGAGAGCCTCCGCATTCACCAGGCGCGAGCTGCTGGTGCTTACGGAGGTGATGGATCGCCGTATCACCAGCCAGCCTCCACCCATCACCAACCAGCAGAAGCGCTCCGCGTATGCGGAGGCACGGTCCCGCCTGCGGTCCTTAGGTTCACGCCGCAACATCGAGCAGCTGGAGCGCAGGTGGTCAGACCTGCAACGGCGAACGCCCCGCTTGCTGGCATGCTTTCGCATGCAGATACTGGAAAGTAAGTGTTATGTATTGTGGTTTTCATGTTTGTGTTTGTGGGGCAAACTGCGTGTGCATGTTTTCCTGTCTGTCCTATTTATTATTTGTCCTCATATCTGCGTGTGCATGTTTTCGTGTCTGTCCTATTTATTATTTGTCCTCATATCTGCGTGTGCATGTTTTCCCTCTATTTCTGTTTTTTTCATTCTACTCCTATTTGCATGTTTTTTGTTGGTGGTTTTTCGTTTTTTATTTGGGCCCCGGATTTGGCCAGAAACTAACCTCAATTTGTTTGACATATTTTAGGTTGACAGCCAAGACTACGCCGTCACCGTCCGGCCAGACGGCGTTCCCGCCCACTATCCCCAACCCCCAGCCAACACTCCACCCCAAATATTTCCCCTATACCCCACTCCTCCCCAGCCTTCCCAGACCCTCTCCCGGAACTGTCGGGCCTCATTCCCCTCCGTCCCACTTCCCCCTCTCCTCCACCCATCCCTCTTCCAATTACCCCCTCCCCGGAGTCCGTCATTACCCCTCCCCGTTCTTTGGGGAATGAAGGCTCCTCCGAGGACGAACATGGAGGGACTTCCGGAGCTCCCGTTTTGGCTCCCGGTATGTTTTTCTTTCGCATTTTTTTTAAGCACAAACTGTTTGTATGTAATCATGTGTCGTGCCTTTATTCGTGATTTTTGGGTTTACTTTTGGTGATTTAGCAGTTTGCCTTTACCTCTTCCTGCTGGTTTCAACATACACATATCACACCTGTGGGAATTTGTACATAGGCCTTGTATTTTTGGCAGCACCCCCTTTTTGTTTTGGTTTTTTTTTTTTAGGTTTAGGAGTGATTTTGTTGTGTATTTTTTTTTTAATGTGGCTTCCCTATTGTTTTATTAATCCACACACTTTTCTCACCCACAGAGGAACAGAGACGTCGGCAAGAGGTGGTCGAATGTGTTGGCCAGATGCGCCAACATGTCATTGGCGTTCTTGTGGGCCTTCACCGGCTGTCTGGCATCCTTCGCCAGTAGTTTTTTTTGTTTTTTTTCGTTTTCTAAATAAATTGTTGATTTTGAATATACGTTCTGGCTCATTCTTTTTTTCAAAAACAAAAAAAAATTTCCCTGACATAAGTTGACTGTTCCTGCAAGGATTTCCCTTTTTTAAAAGTTAGATTGTGTTTTGTATTTGTATGTAAAACAGCCACAAGAAACACAGAACAGTAACAATGTCATTTCCCTTTTTGGGTGTAGTGTCAATTAGATATTTCTACATTTTACAGGTTCCTAGTTGGTGTGCAAGCTGCTTAGGCCAATCTTCCAAATCCAAAGGTTTGAACAGGCTTCCTTTTGGTGTGGGTTGGGAACCTGAAAACATATTTCAGTTTACATCAACTGGTGTCAGTACTGGATTACCCCTTAGTCAAATGTAAGGTGTGTTAACCTGGTTACACTTGCTGTTAACGTCCAAAAAAAGGAAGACCATTTCACTCTCCAAACATTTATTCACAACATAAATGAGAAATCAAAGTGGTCACTCCCTCAAAAAAAAACACAGTGATAAACTCAAATACAACACATACAAATAAAAAATTTAAATTACAAAAACAATCAAGAACTGGTTGACGAAGGACCATGCCAACATGATTCCACAAACATGGCGTTGCGATATGGGTTCCAGAATATATGCCCCAAATCACTAGATCCAGGTTTGGTAAGGGTAGCAGGAAGTAGTGAGCGTTGGAGTGCCAAAGATTATGTGAACAAACAGAAGATGGTGAAAAAAATACAAATAAATTAGATGTTCGCAAACAAACACAAACACATTAGGTATAAACACTGTAGTTTTGGTCAAACTTACCTAAAAAATCTGGCCACCACATCATCGCGTATGGCCCCCCCACATACTGACCTCCGACCAACCTCGGGGGGGCCATCCTCAGGTAAGGCATCCTCTGGCTGCATTGGGACACCACTCCTTATGGCGATGTTGTGAAATATCCCACACAGGACCACAATTTTCAACACCATATCCGGCAAATACATGAGCTCGCCACCAGAGCGGTGGAGGCATCTGAATCGGCCTTTTAAAAGGCCGATACAGCGCTCCACCACTTGCCTGGTGGCTGTAAGTGCGGAATTATACTCACTTTGTGGGCCTGGTGTGGGAGCCAAATAAGGAGTGAGCAGCCAGGACATGCAAGGGTATCCACTGTCTCCTGTGAAAAATAAGAGACAACATCAGGAACACTGTGTATCAAGCTTAACATTGTTATGTACTAAAGGTCTCCACTTACCCAGAAGCCACGCATCACCAGCTTGTAGGTTGGTTAATTTCTGCCATATCCCTGATTGCCGGATGACGAAGGAGTCATGTGCACTTCCTGGTAATTTAGCATTCAGGGACAGGATCTGGAGGGAGGCATCACATACCACCATTACATTCAGGGAGTGATAGTGTTTCCTGTTTCTAAATATTGCCTCCAGCCGTGCTGGAGGCTGAAGTGGTATGTGAGTACCATCCACAACCCCTATGATGTGTGGGAAGCCAGCTATTTGGTAAAAATTGGCCTTGGCCACACTAAGGGCACCCATATCCAAAGGCATTTGAATAAAATGATGGAGGTGCTTGAAAAGTGCCTCCATCACTGCCCTCAGGATCTGGGAAAAGGATGATTGGGAGATGCCCGCCACTATTCCCACCGTTGTTTGAAACGATCCTGAGGCACAGAAATGTAACACCGCCATAAATTGCGTCAGTGGTGGTATTGCTGTTGGACTGTCAATTTGCCGCTCAAGATCACTTTCTATTAATGAGAGAGTGTCTATGATAATTTTGGGAGGTAGACGGTAGCGTCTTAAAACCTCATCATCGGGCATTCCAAAAAGGGTGACACGTGTTCGAAATATCTGGGGCCTTGCATGCCTACGATGCCTACGCCTGGGATGAGATTGAGGTTGGTCGGCTTCCGGGAGCATGGCCAGAACAATCCGCCCCAGATCAACCTGAAATTCAAAGATTTCAAAGTAAGGCTTTTGACCCACCCCAAAACTATATTAAAACAACTTAGCTTGATGATACCATCCATTGCTGCTTACATGCCGGGGTATTGTCATGATACGTCCAAACTGAAAATAAACACCAAAATTACTTGACACATTTCACTCTGTGCATTTTTGTTTATAAATTTTGTGCTAGACCAAAGTTAAAATATGCCAAACACCCATTTAGCAAAACCGCAAAGCGACATTTAACACAGTACATCAAAACGGGTCGAAATGTTGGCTCAAAAAGCGAAAGATAAGCCACCAAAAAGTTAGAATGATTATTAAGCTGTTTAAAATGCGCTAATTAGTTCGCTAATACAAGTCACAAGAGTAACTACTAAAAATGCGCAAATTAGTTCGCTAATACAAGTCACAAGAGTAACTACTAAAAATGCGCTAATTAGTTCGCTAATACAAGTCACAAGAGTAACTACTAAAAATGCGCAAATTAGTTCGCTAATACAAGTCACAAGAGTAACTACTAAAAATGCGCTAATTAGTTCGCTAATACAAGTCACAAGAGTAACTACTAAAAATGCGCAAATTAGTTCGCTAATACAAGTCACAAGAGTAACTACTAAAAATGCGCTAATTAGTTCGCTAATACAAGATAAAAAAATGGACTTACCAAGAGCAAATATCTAAGATTCAAAATCAAAAGGTCTTTGGGGTCGAAAATAAACAAAATCTAAAATAGAAGAAATTATGGATCCAAAAATTACAAAATATACGAAACACAATGAAACAACAATTGAACAAAAGTTAGACTTCACAAAACTTACCAAATCAAGAAACGAGGTCCCAAAAATATAAACCAACAAAGATAACGGAAATAAAAAACGCAAATCTAACCAACAAACGAATCTCCAACCACCAACTCCTTTCTACGCAATCAATAAACTCCAGCCAAGATAACCTCCAACAATCCAAAAACGCCACCTCGACTTGAGACACACCAAGCCATAAATAGTGTTTAGCTTCCCGCACAAATTAAGGAGGGATCATAGGGCCGCACAATCAATGATGCGGCCGCAAAATAAGGACGCATGTATAAATACGTCACAAAAACACATTCAAATTCTGGTGTATTTCTTGTTTGGACCTCAGACATGGCGACAGACCAGGGAAAAATTGCCCAAGAGTCAGGCGGTAAGTCTTTCATGCATTTTCTATCAATGATTAATTTGAAACATAAGATTAGGCAAGTTGTGATTTTGTGAATTCTGTAAATTTACACAAATAGGTGAGGAGGATGACATGGAAGAGGCTGCTGGGCCCAGTATTCCGGCCAAAGCGGCCAAAAAAAAAAGGCAGCCACATTTCACAAGAAAGGAGATGGAGGTTTTGATCCAGAAGTGTGTGGACATCCTGCCACAGGCAGACAGGAATATGAGTCTAAGCCAGAAGTGGAGAATGTGGGAAGAGGTAGCCGTTGCTGTCAATAGGGTGGGTGATTATGTCCGTCTAGCCCGGGATGTCAAACGGCGGTAAGTAAACCCTTGCCCCCCCTAAAAACAAACCCCATTTTAAACCAAAGGATAATGGCTTCCATTTTTTCCCACAGATGGGGCGACTTCAAATATCGCCTAAAGCAAAAACTCGCGGACAGGGCTAGGCATGCAAGGGGGACAGGTGGGGGTCCCACCCCTGTGTCATTGGAGTTGACGGATTTAGAAGAGCTGGCACAGGGGTGTGTGCAGCCTGTGGAGGTGTTTGGCGTGTCCAACATGGATACGGACATGCCAGACTTTGCGGCTCCTCATGTTGGCCCAGGTAAGTATTGTGATGTAACCAACTCTGAAATGCTATTGTGCCAATATGTAGATTCTAATGTGACTCTTTTCTCATTTTTCCAACAGAGACACAGGCGGATGAGTCTGCTCCAGAGGGAAGCCTTGGCCGCAGAATTTCTGCTGGCTCTGCAGGGGAGGAACCAGTACATCCGGCTGAAGACCCTGCAGAAGCCAGTCCAGGGCGTGCCCCCTCGCAGGCAGTGGGCCTCCTCACAGAACTCAATTTAAAATCGGATTTCCATACGGAGATTCTGCAGAGGATGGACGCCAGTCTGATACGGGTGGCTGAGGCCCTGGAGCAAAATGCAGCGGCCAACGTGACCATTGGTCAGGCCCTGGCGGAAAATACCAGGGCCAACATCCGCATCGCCGATGCCCTGGAGCAGCTCGCTCGCCAGCACATGGTGGAGCCGACCTCCCTTCCTGCCGGAACATCAGGATCCTCCACCTCTGGCACAACATCAGCCAATCCACCAAATGTGCCTAGCCCTGTGCCTAGTCCAGAGGCCACAACATCTGCCTCTGGACAGGCCAGCCCGATGGCATCCCGGACCCGGTCTGGCGCCCACCCTCCCCCATCCAAACGGGCGAAAAAACGGTGACAGCAATGGCGACTTTTCCCACACTCCTTCTGTGCTTGGCTCATATTCCTTTCTGGTCAAAACTTCCCTCTCCTTTCTTGTGAAATGTTTTTAATTAATTTTTGTACGTTTATGTTAGCAGTTATTGATTATTTATTTTTGTTAAAAAGTATCTTTGCCAGAAAAAAAGAAAACAAAATATTATGCCAATTGGTTTGTGTTTAAACAATAAATTTCTGATAAAAATCTGACATTGTATTGTGACATTATTGTACAAATGGGTTACATTTAATCCTGGCCCTAAAGGCAAAAACTGACACAAAAAACCATTTCATTTTTTTTAAAAAAAGGCCTCTTGAAGGAACGTTTAAAAAAATCACATAACGATGCAAATTCCACAGTAAAAAAAAAAAGGGGAGCTAATTAAAACATGATGACATTATTGTCACAATAGGCTATAAACAACAAATTGAGGCCAAAAAAAACCCCAAAAAATGTACGCCAATTGATTGTGTAATCCTGACATTAGCAGGTATGATTTCCACCTGCGTACGGTTTTGTGCTATCCCAAAAAACTGCTTTCCAAACACATACCAAGCCGGTTTTCAATACAACACTAATTGCTTTTGTGACCACCCGCGATTAATCGCTGCAACATCATGGAGTCCCGGGACGGAGGAGAAGGCCATCGCCAATGTGGTCGAGAAATCCAGACCCTAAACTGTGCGAGCATTTTGAAGGGAAAGAGGATGTTTCAGTGACGTATGTGACGGTCCGAAAACATTTGATGTTCGCATCTGCTAATGTATGTACGCCCCAAAAACGCCTCGCCACGCCTGCGTTTTTCCATCTCCACCCCCGTCAACACCCAAAAACGCCCTGTTCTGTCAATCACATTTGACATGTCACTTCCTGTACGCTATTTTAGGAACGAGAGAAAAAAAGCTCGCAATCTGCCGTACGCACATGCGCAGTGTAACACCGACGCATGCGTGGTTAGTCAACATCGGAACGCAACGAGCGTACTGTTGGTAACGTGCGGCTCTGAATGAGGGCCATAGTCACCGTCAGTAACACGCCTGCAACACCCCAAAATCTATCTAACCACCCCCGTTACCTCCCAGGAATGCCCGTTGAAATCTAGAGCTATTGCGTCCAAATTTGCTCTGCATATCCCGGCGGTAACCATCAGTGCGCATATGCGGTGCACCTGGGACGCATGCGCAGACTGATCACATTGGTCACTTGCATCCGATTTCGGTACTGTGTGCACCTCTGAATCAGGCCCTAGAACTCTTTTTACACAACTGTGCTATTGTTATGCTGAGCGTGTGACAGGCAGGGTTATTAAGATTATAAATCAGTTATTTAATTTATTATACAGTAGTATATGCACTGTTAGGGGTTATCCCTCATGCCCTTACTGGTAGTTTATGGTTGACTTTGGTCTAAGAATAGGAAATGCAGGAAAAAGTTTTTTAAAAAATCATCAATCAATCAGCTTCCTGTAAAAAAAGATTTATTTCTCTCTAGAATAAAAATGAATATTGTAAAACATGTTTGAATTATACATTTTCCGTCAGTCAGAAAAGTAGCATCAGTGTTTGAAGAGAGTTTAAAAGAAGAAAGATTGTCGTGACCACCTGCTTCAATAGAGTTATACATCATTTATGGGAATTTAACACCTGATAACTGTAGTCTAAACATTACAGTTTATTTCATACAGAGACATTATTAAACCATCCAGACATATTTCTTTTTATTGCGGAGCAGCTCATACCTGTAATTTCTAACTCAAGTTGAATAACCACTGGCATCACGACACTCTTTATAGAAAAATTACCAAGTTTTTCAAATGATTGCTCACTGGACAGTGCTGGTATTCTGAAAAAATATTGGTATTTATCATTGAAACTTTCTGTTCACCTTTCCGTTGGCTTTCACTTTCAGTCTTTTGAGAGATTCAGATTTTCTGAAGCCCATGAAATACTTTAAATAGCATTTTAAGGATAAAATACAATACAGCTAATTCAAGTTTTCTGGCAGTATATATTTTAAATTTCATCTGCTCCACTTCAAAGTTAGGAGAAAAGTTGTTTTTGAAAACTGATGCTCATGTAAGATGGCATATTTAATGCCAGCTGTATCTATAGAATGCTCAGAAGATGCAGATTATCCCCCTGGGGAGGCAGATCAAAACTGCCAATCAATAAAATATACTTATTAGGGGAAACCACAGAATGTGTGCAAGTGCTTTGATTGCAGGGGACAGTGTAGCAGCATGGGGTACCATAACCTAAGAGCAGGCAAATCAGCCTGATGACTTTCAAAGCAAAGAAAATCGCTGTAGGCAAGGGTACTCCACACTAGGAAAAAATTACAACACATATAGACTTAATAATTCCATATCTATTTTTGTGTCATCAAATCTGTATGCAAATCCCCTGCATCTCATTTCAGAAGATTAATCTAAAAGTGAGAGGAGAGGTATGTGAAGTGCATATAATTATCAAGGACCTCCAACGTGGTAGAGAAGTACGATATTCCGGAATACACTTTCTCTTCTCTTCTCTTCTCTCTTTTTTTTTTACTTAGACAATTTCTCATTTTTCTTTTTTTGGAGGAAAGGAACAAATAATCTACAACTATTGCTGTAATAGATTAAGCTAAAAAGTGCTAATATAATATAGATAACAATTAGAACAGATTACTAATCAATGTAATGAGAAGTGGTGTCATTCTATTTAATGTGATACAAGTTTTTTGAGTTTTTAATGTTATTGAGCCATGCAGGGATTGATTTACTATTCCACTTGTGGAATAACAATTGTCAGCATACACAGACATTAAGGGCCCACTGGCACTTGTAGTCTGCCTGTAAAGAAAATATTAAAATAAATACAGGACAAGGATACAGAGTATCATGTCCTTTTTGTTCCATGTAGGCATTCACGGCTTCTTTGCTAAAAAACAAACCGAGCGGACTGGCCCTGTACAGAGCTGCAACAAAATGACAGGTTACTCACAGACATAGAAATGAATGGGAAAGCGCTGATTCGTTGAGAGCGTGGGAGTGGCGCTTGCGGAGATAGCTGGAGTTCACTTGTGATAATTACCATGTATTCAGGGCAAGGGTTGTTTAAGAGAGGAGAAGGTTCATGCGCTAGCTCCCTGAGGGCCCCCTTCTCTTTGGCAGTGCAGTAGACTCTGGCTTTGTACATGTGCAAATCTCTAGGACACAGGTTCTCAAACTCGGTCCTCAGGACCCCAAACAGTGCATGTTTTCCATGTCTCTTCACAGAATTACAAGTGAAATAATTAGCTCTACCAGTGGATCTTTTAAAATGTGTCAGTGAGTAATGAATACACCTGTGCACCTGCTGGGTGACCTGCAAAGTGTGAACTGTGTGGGGTCCTGAGGACCGTTTGAGAACCACTGCTCTAGGAAAATGTCAACCATGCCATTTATCCATTGATTTCTGCTGCTCTGTAACGCCAGTCATCATGGGACTCCGGAGAAGTCAGTATAATATACAGCCATGGCCAAAAGTTTTGATAATGACACAAGTATTGGTTTTCGCAATGTTTGCTGCTTCAGTTTTTTTCAGTTATTCCAGCATGAATTCTGACAAACTCTAAGCATTGATTAGGCAAGAATTGACGGCCATCAGTCAGTATGTGGCCCAGAAGTTAATTGACAGCATGCCAGGGCGAATTGCAGGGGTCTTGAAAAAGAAGGGTCAACACTGCAAATATTGACTCTTTGCATAAACTTAATGTAATTGTCAAAAAAGCCTTTGACACTTATGAAATGCTTGTAATTTTACTTCAGTATACCATAGTAACATCTGACAAAAAGGTCTAAAAACACTGAAGCAGCAAACTTTGTGAAAACCAATACTTGTGTCATTCTCAAAACTTTTGCCCATGGCTGTATGAGTGCAGGTGGTGTGGTGTAGGCACGTGGACTATACTTACAGTATATACTGTACTAATGTTGATCAGCACTCAGGTAATATATACGTTTTCTAAAGTCGGCTGCATGAAAAAGGAGTCCCACTGTCAAAGCATTGCTATAAATATGAGAAAGTCAATGCAGCGCTCACTTCAGATGTTGCTTTCTTGTCTGTGAGTCCCCCTACTCACTATAGTTCAGATACCAAATAAAAGATCCAAATACCGTCCCACTGAATCTTCAATCTTCCTCCAATGGTGTAATGATAAAGTACAACATAGTATGAGTGTCACACTTCAATTTTATCATTCCCTTTGCTTGTATAGTCACAAATCCATAATTCTATGGCATGATCCCCATCCAAGTCTACTTGTATACTGTACAGAATTGATCCACTTGAATTTACAGATGTGTCCTAATACATCTTACTCCTTGCTGGTTTAACAGCCCTTCCAGTGGCGTGACTCGGTAGTGCTGAGCATCTTTTTGTGCAACGTTTTATCACAGAAATGTGGGTTGGTATTGTTGTTTACTCACCCATCCAAGATCTTCTGTGCTGGTCTTTCTCTCTGTCTTTCAGCTGTCATGTGACTGGGAGTATATGGCCCAGTGGGGACGAATCACACTATGTGTTCTTTAAATGGTATTCCCAATGCGTTTCATACCATAAATGTGAGTTTTTCAAGAGTGTAAGCTGATTTACACATTGCCAGGGGCTTAACACTGTACAGTACCTGTTACAGCAGTCACCAGTGTTCATATTCCCAATACTTCCGGGTTACACCGTCCACGCATTTGCACTCAGCCACCTCTAGAGTCCATTTCTGAGACCATGATAATGTGTTGTACTGCGCATGCATGGCCAGGGAACCGCAGACACAGAAGCCCAAAGCATCTTTTGCACAGTTTACTAACAGGAGTAGTTATTCTGATGTAATTTAGCATACCTCCCAACTCTGTGCACATGCGCACGACATCTGTTCACCCGTTGCTCTGCTATAAAGAGTAGCGGTGACATTGTTTTGCCCCAAACACTACGACCCATGGGTGGGATGGCGGGACAGTGCCTGAATAGCAGGACAGTTGTGAGGTATGATTTAGTTGTATAACATGTCTCATATATGGCGGCAGACATTTTGTTGTGGATGTTTACATTATTAATGACTGAAACCATAATATAGATCCATTTTCACTGGTAATGAGCTAATCATTTTGTGCCAGTTATGTTCCCATGTTATGCATTAATTATAATATTAATAGACACAGATAAACATTTCTGATGATATCCTAGACATAGCGAATCATTAAGACATATGCAAATTACTGTGAAGGGACATTTTTTGTTATATTCTGATTTGTGCCATATTACTAATTATGAAAATATAATTAGCGATAGAAACACAATGAAATAGCTGATAAAATCACTTGTAGTATAATATATATATATTAGGGATGTGCAGGCTCAGATAGGTTCGAGTTTCCACGCCTAGTTCGGATTTTTCCCTCCAAAAAAACGGAACTCAGAAAGAGGCAAAACGTCATCTTGCATGGACAAACATCATCATTCTTGGACTTTGTCCAGGAATGATGATGTTTGTCCATGCAAGATGACGTTTTGCCTCTTTCGGAGTTCCGTTTTTTTGGAGGGAAAAATCCGAACTCGGTGTGCAAACTCGAACCTATCCAAGCCTGCACATCCCTAATATATATATATATATATATATATATATATATATATATATATAATCTTGAACCAGTGGTTGATATCCAGTAAATTGATATTAGTTCCATTTAACCCTCATTCTGTGGTTCGACAAATAACATCAAATATGTATATAATTTATGGATCAATACTTAGACCCCTTGGCTGAAGTGTTTTAAGATCAAAGATCCATCTGGGTCTGGAAATTCCCTCCTCGCCAATTTGTTTCAATTTCTCTATTGCTGAAAATTTAAGGCATTTGGGGTCACAATTGTGTTGTTCTTTGACGTGGGCAGACTATGCTGATCGAAACCTCTTTTAATGTTCCTTATATGTTCTCATATTTACATTTTTTAAAGTTCTAATAGTCCTTTCTACATATTCCAGTTTACAGCTGCATTCATGAAGATAAATTACGTTTATATAATCACAGGTAAGTTCTTGTTTGACTTTGAATTTCTGACTTGTTTGGTTTGACATAAACACTGTAATTGGGTTTGTGCTCTTACAACCCAGATTCTTACAGTTGGCACACTTCCCACAATGAAAGAAACCCCTTCTCCCTTACTCATTAGTGATGGTGGTTTGTATTGTATTCTCTTTGTCCTTAAAATAATTTTTTACCAACTTCTGTTTTATGTCTGAAGCTTTCCTGTACACTACAGTGTATTGTTTGGTAAGATATCTTGTAGCTGTGTTCATTTTTAGAATGTACCAGTGTATGTTTAAAATAAATTTGATTTTTTTTGCGCTGCTTTATTATATTTGGTAATGAAGTATACTTCCTGGTAAGTATACTGCCTGGTATTCTGCTGTTTTTATTTGTGTCTTTGTATTCTAGCAATTTTGTCCTGTCCCTTGCCACCCCTTTTTTAAAAGCCAAAAATATATCCTGAAACCACATGTAATTGTGAGTTAGAATGAATATCATCTCTTTGACGATAAAGTCCATTTGTGTTGAATCTATTGTACTGTCTTCTAGTAGGAATGTCTTGTGATCTCTAAGCCCTGCTCATGATTTATTATTGTATAGAGTGATGTTGCATCTCTTGTCACCAGTCTGTATGTGTCCTTCCACTCAATATTATTGATAATGTTTAGGACTTGTGTTGTGTCTCATATATATGATCCCTGTTTTTGCATGTATGGTTGTTAAAAAACAGTCTACAGTACAGTATATACTCTAAAAGATTTGCTTTTAGGGAACTTATCCCAGATGTGATAGGTCTCCCTGGAGGTTTATGTAGACTTTTGTGAATAGTTAGGAGGAAATAAAACACTGGTATGACATATTCACTGTTGTGTAAGATCCCTTCCATTAGACCTTCCTTCAATAGAGTTTGTAGTTCTTTCTGAAATATTTTTGTGGGATCTCCTTTTCATTTGGTGTATTGTATGTCTCAGTGTCATCTAAGATACTTTCTGCTTCATCCATGTATTGGGTTTTGTTCATAAGTACAATCCCTACCCTTTGTCTGCTGGTTTTATCACTAAGTTGGGGTTGTAACCCAAATCTTTTAAGTGTTTCCCACTCTTTTTTTGTTAGATTCATATATATCTTGTGATTTGCTGAGTTAAGTTTTTCAATGTCATTTATCACTGCCTAGGAAGTGTGCCTATATTACTTTTGCTGGTTTCAAATTTGTGTGCCTATATTAATTGTGTACTGTATTAGGGCAGGTTGATGTTTTGTTAGCTAAGAAGCATTTTTTAAGGGTAAATTGTTGTGTGAAACTATTGATATCCATATAGGTTTTAAACTTCTTCAGTTTGTTTGTGGGAGCATATTTTAATCACTTGTTTAAAAATGAGACATGAGAGTCAGGTAGTTGTACATCACTCGGGTTGAATATGCCTATTGGATTTGTGGCGATTGACTGTGGGGTGAGTGTTTTGCTTTTTTGGAATCTCCGTCCATCTCGCTGTCCCCTTCCCTTTCTAGTCTTTTTTGTTTTTTCCCCAATATTGTCGGGGTTCCTAGTACTAAAAAAGTATCTCCCCATCTTGGTGTATCTTCCTCTGTTGTTTTACCTTGTGCCTCAATATGTATTCCTGATGTGTTACTTGTGTTTTTTGTGTTTTGAGGGGGTCACATTTCAATTGAACCTCTATGGTGCTCAAATCCAAGTCCAACCACCCTTACTGAAATGATTGTCTTACTTTATAATTATCATTATCATCTATGTGTACAGACAATGATTCTAGCTCTTCTTTACTGTCAGAGAGTTCATCTACCTCTGGTTCCTATGTTTCTCTTATCTCATGTGTCTTGTTCAAGTTGGAGTCAATCTTAGTCATAAACTTAGTCATATTATACTTCTTATAAATTGTGGTTTGTTGTGTATTTTTATTATGGTATTGTTTCAAAAGGCTATCATTCTTTGGTTTAGTTACTGCTTCTTTGTTTTAATGTTTCGGCCCTTGATCTCGTATTTATCTCTAAAAACTTTGGATTTTTGTTATTTATACAATGTTTTCTTCCCCTAATCTTTCTAATCTTTGTTTAATCAATTTCTCTAGCATCTGATAGTCCTCCTGCTGCATGAATGGTTTTAGTTTGGCATCTAATTCAATCTCTTGCCTCCTTTCTGATATGATTAAATCCATTAATTTATTCGAAATTCAGAATGCTCTGCCAATTAGACATGAGTGATTCATTGTCATTATTGTGGGTTAGTTTCTTTTTGATTTTTAACCCTTTGGGGATGATATCTTGTTTTCTATACCACTCTAGCGTATTGGTGTCCCACTATGTTTTTGTCTCTTTTTTCAAAATTCTTTATACTTTGAAAAAATCCTGACAGACATCACTATTCTTGTTGGTTAGGGTGACTGCGCTATGCAGTTTACAGAATATGTCTTTGGCCATATATTTTCTGGATTCTCTGAAATCCAGTAATACCATCAGTATGTTGTATCACATTATACCTGTGCTGCTAGATATAATTGGGACTTAAAACAGACAAAGATACAAGAACTTAAGGCCCCCATACATCAGCAATTTGAAAACCACAATTGAACAATTTGAAGATTTATTGCCCGATGTTAGGATTTCCCAATCTAGCAATCTGTGCCCATACACTACAGATCTTTTTCAGTGATTTGCAGAGTATTTTCAGCAAACACAGATCTGCTGATCTTGAAAGGCCCATCCTTTTACTAGTAACGGTCTGCATATCTGCTGATCATGTCCATACACTAGCAATTTACAGCCCCAATCATCTGTGAAATCCAACATGTTGGACAATCTGATTTAACAATTCCAATCACTTTTTGGTTGCAATCTGAGATCTGTGAAGCCCATACATGGCAGATTTTTATACACAATGGATTGGAAATTGCAGAATTGCCACAATCGATTGCTGATGTATGGGGGCCTTTGCCTGCAATTCTATAAATGTAAGTTATAAGAGAAAATAGAACCGAATTGGCGAGGAGGGAATTTCTGCCTTCCAGTGTCCCCAGTGATGCAGTGCATGGGTGACGTCATGAGCCTGTGTGTCTGCTGGATCCAGTCAGCGGCAGCGGTAGTGACAGCATGAGCCCTGACAGCGGGGAGCAGTAAAGCATCCTGCCCAGCATGGAGTCAGGTAAGTTCTGTACAGGGGTGTAGGGGCTGTTCTGCACTGGGTGGGGGGACTACTGTTGGGGACACTGCATAAGGGGCACTACTACAGTGGGCACTGCATAAGGGGCATTGCATAAGGGGCACTACTACTGGTGGCATTGCATAAGTAGCACTACTACAGTAGGCACTGCATAAGGGGCATTGCTACTGGGGGTATTGCATAAGGGGCACTACTACAGTGGACATTGTATAAGGGGTACTACTCTGAGCATTATGTGTATAAGGGGCACTACTGTGGGCATTGTGTATAAGGGACACTACTGTGTTTGTCGTAACGTGAATAAGGGACACTACTATGTGGTGTAATGTGAATATGATTGTGCTTTTGTGTGGCGTAATTTGATTTGGGGATACTACAGTATGTGTGATTTTGTCAGGACAGACAACACGCCTCTTGCTGCGAGGTCACGCCCCCTTTTTGCATGCGACACCCCCACTTTCAGGCTTGGTAGATCATGAAAGGTTTTTAGCTTTATAAGTAGATCACCGAGTCCAAAAGTCTGGCCACCCCTAATACATAGATATACTACAAGTGGTTTATCAGCAGTTTCATTGTGTTTCTATCTCTAATTATATTTTGATGATTTGTAATATGGCACAAACCAGAATGTAACAAAAAATGTCCCTTCACAGTCATTTGCATATGTCTTAATGAATTGCTATGTCTACAATATCATCAGAAATGTGTATCTGTGTCTATGAAAATTATCAAGTAATGCCCAACTTGGGAACATAACTGGCACAAAATGATTAGAGCATTACCAGTGAAAGTGGATCTATATTATGGGTGCAGTCATTAATAATAAAAGCATCTATAACAAAATGTCTGCCGCCATATAGGAGACATGTTATACAACTAAATTACATCAAAATAGCTACTACTGATAGTAAACTGTGCATAAGAGGCATTGGACTCCTGTGTCTGTGGTTACCTGGCCACGCATACACAGTACAACACATTATCATGGTCTGAGCAAAGGACCCCACAGGCGGCTGATTGTGCATGTGTGGACGGCGAGACCTGGAAGTGCTAGGAACAGGAATGTTGGTGACTGAAGAAACAGGTATTTAAACACATGACAATGAGCAAATCAGACTACACCCTTGAAAAAGTCTTGTTTAAGGGATGAAACGCCTTGGGCATGTGCTAATATATCATTATAATTGCATATTCTTGCACTTTTTCATGCAGTATATACATTCTGTATAATACCTTTTTATCAAACAATAAATACCATTATAAGAACACATAATATTCATATTGGGCCACTTACTCCCACTCACATCGCAGCTGAAAGACAGAGGGAGTGACCAGCACAGAAGATCATGGACGACGGGTGAGTAAACAACAATACCAGCCGCCATCTCTCTGCATAATAGTGTCTCAAGAACCTAATACTTTCCCTACCACCTTTGTAATGAGGTGCTGTGTTATACATGGATCATACTTACCTACTCTCCTGGAACCTGCGGGAGACTTGCAATTTTTACCCTGGGCTCCCAGAAGATTAGGTGGCCCTCCCACATCCCACCCACTTCCAAGTGAAGCAGGCAGTATAGGGAGAAAGATGACGTTAATCGCGGTTTTGGGTAGGGGCTGGGCCAATATGATGCAATTCTATGATAATTGTGTAATTCCGCCCCACCCCCTCTTTTTACATGTGCGATTCTGTATTTTACCCTCAAGAGCTGCAGCCTGCATCTCCTCTCAGTTCTTCTCCTGGCTAAGCGGCTATAAAAGTACAGTAGGTAAGTATGATGGTGACCATTGAGTAGTTTATGCAAAACTATTTTTCCTGTTATTTTCATTTTTAACACAAATCCACTACTCAAACCATGGATAACATCATTGTTTGAGGTTTAATGGTTGTAAATAGATGAAGTCACGGTGAGAATTTTGCAGGTCACTCATAGCGCAATTGAAATAAATAATGAAAAAGCAGGCCCCCCTTCAAATTCACACCCACCCCCAGTGCAGCTAGTGCCTCTTTAGGGCTGGGGTACAAAGAGCTTCTGGTCTTCCTCTAGAGCAGCGGTGGGCAATAAGCGGCCCTCCAGCTGTTGTTGAACTACACATCCCAGCATGCCTTGCAACAGTTTTAGAATGGTCAAATAGTAAAACTGTGGCAGGGCATGCTGGCATGTGTAGTTCTACAACAGCTGGGGGACGCTTATTGCCCACTCCTACAACCAATATTGAAAGCATGGAGGCTTTTTTCAGACCACCTCCACGTGTTGTGGAGCCTGGGTAATTAACAAAATTGACAAGCAGTTTTACCACCCAAGTGGTCTCAGTATATCATATAGGGGTCCCTAAGACCCATGCACAATATGCTAAAGAAGTAGAACATTTTGGGTTACCAGAGCTTTCAAATAAACTTTAATTCAATAAATCCTTGTTCACCACTTTAGAAAATATAAAATAAAATCTTCTTTTCTGCTGTATTGAGTCCAAATATAAAGAAAAAAAATCCTGCAAAAATCCCCATAAAAAAATTAAATAAATAATCCATGGATACACTACGGATGACAGATGAAAACTGAGATTTTCCAAGACTGCACAGTCAGCCAATCAAATGTGTCTTCCCATCCTGTATGTATACGATAGTTCATGTGCAGGGGAGTAAAGCTGCATACACACACAACGATTTTGTTACCAACGATATTTTGAACGATTTTCTGTCAGATTTTTTAAAATGTAATGAACGATTTTTTTGAGTTGGTCAGTCTGACTAAACTACAAACGTGAACGCACATGAACGATAATCGTTCATCGTTTTAACTCAGAAAGTGAACGATTTTTTCAACGATTGAACGATAAACGATATCGTTATCGTTAATCGTTCAAAAATCGTTGTGTGTGTATGCACCTTAACAGTTAATCCAGGCTTACCAGTGTTCATTTTCTATGGATAGTGTTTAAGGTTTTATTTTCCCATTCAGACTATTTGCCGAATTCAATTAGAGGCGAAAAGTGCCGTTTGGGGATAAGTTCCCGCGGATTCAGACTTTCGGCCTGTTTTCAAAGTATCTCCATATTCAATTCCAGGGCGATTTCGCCTAAGCGAAAAAGTATCTCCTATGAATAGCAGGTGAAAAAAAGTGCAAAATCGTTATTTTGGGGTGCAAACTTGGGGAACGACTCAGAACCATTGAGGCAGCCCCTCAAAGGACAAATCAACAAGAAAAAATTACCTCAGAACATCCCAAAAAAGACATCATTATTGGGGTAAAAAGTGGGGGGACAACTACAAAAACTAGCTAAATAGACTTCTTGGGGTACTGTAAGGAGGGGCCAAGTGTTTTTGGGATTGCATGTATGAGGGTGGTTTTTCAAGTTTTTTTGAAAGTTCATTTTAGAAACACAAAAATATGCTAGCACCCATTTTCAAGTACCCCAAATTTGACAGGGCTATTTATTTTCACCCAAAAATACAGTTTTCTACCATTTTTCAGCACTTTTAAAAATAAGCAGATATAAAGCTTTTAACTAGGGATGAGCGGGTTCGGTTCTCTGAGAACCGAACCCATCCGAACTTCGGGGATCCTGGGCGATCTGAGGCGCCCCTCAGATCTCTCTTCCTGCCCCGGATCCCTAATCAAGGCAAAACCTCTCGATCCTATGGTTGCGCAGGATACGGGGGACCCCTACGTCGTTTGTCCCCCCTATTTTTGCAACCAGGGCTGGTTCTGACTAGCCCGTTGCTGGTTGTGCTTGAGTACGGGGGACCCCTACGTCGTTTGTCGCCTGTATTTAAGCACACCCAGCACTGGGTCACTAATGCCCGGGGCTGGTTGCTCTTTTTTTTTGGGGGGGGGGGGGGGGCACGCTATTTTAAATTTTTTTCTACACAGGTTTTTCTTTTTTTTTCACCGCGGCAGCACAGACGGGTCTCACGGACCCGTCAGTGCTCTATGTCAATGACACAGATGCAAGCAGCACAGATCTCCTGGTCCATGCGTGCATCTGTGTAATTGAAATACACAGCAGCACAGATGGGTCTCGCTGACCCGTCCGAGGTCTGTGTCAATCACACAGATGCATGTAGCACGGATCTCCCGGATCCGTGCTACATGCAAATGGACACCATAACGCTGATTGGCTTCCTGTCTTCCACTGCAGTGCCATTCCTAGATGGGCCACGTGTTTCTGCTGCCCACTTGTGACGCTTAGCATAGTCATCCATCTACCTTGGTGCAACCTTTTGGCCTAAAAACAATATTGTGAGGTTTGAGGTGTTCAGAATAGACTGGAAATGAGTGGAAATGAATGTTATTGAGGTTATTAATAGCGTAGGAACAAAAAAAGGCCCATTTAATGTGATTTTAGCTGTTTTTTAAAATTTTTAAGAAAAAATCCAGATCCAAAACCCGAAAACAAAACACGGAGGTGAGGTTTTGGCAAACCAATCCAGATCCAAAACCAGGGGAGATCCAGATCCAAAACCAAAACACGGGGGTCGGCGCACATCTCTACTGTTAACACAAATTAGTGACAGAAAGTACTATTAGGGCTAATAGTACATATCTGTACTGATTTCAAGTGTCAGTGCATCTTATTTTGGTTTACAGACTGATTACCCCAATCAATTCAGTTCTTCCCGCCTGTTTCGCATTTGCCGCTTTCCGTTTTCGCCTGTTTTGGAATTGAATTAGGCGAAAAGCTGGTACGTGCACGAAAATATTCCGCCTCTGAAACAGGGGAAGGAGGCGGAAAGTCAGACCTTTCTGACTTTTCGCCTCTAATTGAATACAGGCCT
The DNA here is from genome assembly GCA_031769625.1 of Taudactylus pleione. Lineage (NCBI taxonomy): Eukaryota > Metazoa > Chordata > Amphibia > Anura > Myobatrachidae > Taudactylus > Taudactylus pleione. The sequence continues at coordinate 32,047,048 of JAUIMM010000014.1, forward strand.
ATGATGGCTGAAGCAAAAGTGAAAAGAGAATAATATTTCCTTTTTTGACTACAATTGACCAAGGGAAGCAAAAGCTTTTATGGAGAGTATATTCACTCACAATTTATTAGAGAAATGTGCGTTCAATACGCTATTTATTTTTACTCTCTCAGTATACAGTACTGGGTAGCTCTTAAGGGGATCGGTATGAAATACCACTGGACCCATGTTCAAATCCCGGCGCCGCAGGCCCGGCACCATTGAAGATCCAGACTGCTGTAAAGGTAAGTATTTACTAACCTAACCCTCCCCCCTAACCCTCCTTTAGGGGTGCCTAACCCTAACCTCCCTCCCGTTAACCTAACTGTAACCCTCCTCTAAGTGCCTAACCCTAACTCCCCCTTCCCCTAGCCTAACCCTAACCCTCCCGGGGGGTGCCTAACCCTAAGTCCCCCCCGGGACCCCCTAACCTAACCCTCCCCCCCCACGCAGCAGTCCGCGCCGGCGCATGGCTTATCTTTGATCGGTGTGCCGGGCGTCGGGCTCCCGGCTTAGGTAAAATGACAGGCGTTGGGATCTCGACGCCTGTCATTAGACCCCTGCCGGGATTAGACAGTCGGGAAGCCGGCGGTCGGCATTTCGACCGTGGGCTTCCTGACTGCATCCCCTCTTAAGTGCCACACTCTATCATACCGGAACTATTGGGGTAGCAAAAATGCCACTCCAGGGGTCTTAATCCTAATAATTATCCCAGGCACAAAACATTCCACTGGTTAGAAAGAGCTCCAGGTGCTGGTAACCTCAGGAAATGGGTGGCACAATTTTTTTTTTTTTGCAATTATTTGCCATGGAGCCATAAGCCTCTGCTATAGACTACCACTTGTTTGAGTTTACTGTTTATGTAGGGGTGCTGTGCATTTTTTAAAATAAATGTTATAATCAGAATATGTAGTCTGCACCACTATAACCGTCAGTCACTTTCATCTCTCCGTTACTCAACCATTCAAGTAATTGACAGTTATCTCCGCTCAGATTAGATTATGTGGATTTATTCATTTAAACCTGGAAGCGAACATTGTAATTTGACAAAGTACAATATGCATGTGCTATACAGTATTCTTTTCATTCTACTGACATCGTATATATCTATCTGCTTACACATTGCACTAATGAATTTCTTCTATTTGTTTAGAAATGAATATTGGGACACAAAACAGTACTGTATCTTTGGGAATAGTTTTATACAAAAATCTAATTCTTACTAATGGATCACTTTTTTTAGTTTTGTACATAATTATGCTATTTTTGCATATAAAGGATTAATTAATTGTGTGACTACCTGCATTTATGGCAATCAATTTAATTAATTATAGAAGTATAAATGTGAATTTAATTTTTTTGCATCGGAACAAGTTAATTATGTCTGGATACCACTTCTTTTAATCAGGATACGTTCAGTATACAGACACAGGGGATGCCGGCACTTAGAATCTCAACACCTGTCAGAATTCCGACGCTGGCATCCCGAAGGTAAGTTGCGGGATTGGGGGAACGGTTAGGGGTTAGGCACTAGGGGAGGAGGGTTGGTGTGGGGAGGGGGAGGTTAGGCTTAGGCACTAGGAGGGGAGGTTAGATTCGGGCTCCAGGGAGGGAGAGTTAGGGTAGGGAGAGGGGGAGGGTTAGGATACCTACCGACAAGTGTTGGTCTACTAACCCTGTCAGGATGCCAGCGTCGGGATTTTGACCGCTGGGATCCCAACCGCCGGCATTGCGTACCCATTCCCTTTTACTCCTGTGATGAAATGTAAAAAGAAATAAAACTTTATGTCAAAGTGGTTTATACTGCAGATAAATGAAACAGTTTTTCGTATAGCACACACGTACATTTTTGTCTCATTAACATTTACATCCTAGAGTTGGCGGATTGCAACATTTACTCTTAAAGAAATTAAATTTTTATGGAAAATATTATGAAACATGTTTTAATGACACAGATGTAAATTCTAAAAAATAATCTGAAAAGGAGTGTAATATACAGTAAAAACATTAAGATAGGCATATTTTTGAAAATACAAATAAACAGTTAATTTGCCCTTTGTTAATTTTTTACTTTGTATGATGTAGTTAAAAGTTCTCAAACTTAGATATCTAAAATGTTATTTATTGTGTTGTAACTGCATATAAAACTTGATATACAGTTCCTTATAACTAGATTTAAAATAGAGGTGAGCGGGTTTGGATTTCTGAAATCCGAACCCCCCCGAGCCCCCCCGATCCGAGGCCGATCCGAGTCAGGCTCGACTTTTCCCGCCTGACTCGGATCTGAAATTGAGGCAAAACGTCATCATCCCGCCTTCCGGGTCTCGCGGGTTATGGATCCTATATAAGGTACCCGCGTCGGCGCCATTTTCTCACTCGGCGATGGACAGTGAAGAAGGAGGGTGGGAGTTAGGGCTGGCTGGGCTGTGTAGTGTAGTGCAGTGTAGTGTTGTGCTGTGCTGTGCTGCGCTGCTGTTGTCCATAGGGGCTGTGTCCACTCCTCCAAAGTCCATAGGGGCTGGCTGGACTGTGTTGTGCAGTCAGTTGTCCATAGGGGCTGTGTCCACTCCAAAGTCCTGTGCAGTGCCCCAGTCCTAAAGGGGTGCTGTATTGTTGTCCAGGGGGTGCTCTGTCCATCAGAGGTGCTCCCCCCAAGTGCAAAAAAAAATAATATTTTTTCTGTGTTTGTGAATTGTGTGCACAGTAGCCGCACGTGCATCAACAAAGTAGTGCCAAGCGTGCGCCTGTGTCATAAGTAAAGGGCCGGCTGGCTTGACCATTAAAGGGTGCTGTAACCCCCAAAGTGCACTCCAAACAAAATAAAAAATATTTTCTGTGTGTGTGAATTGTGTGCACTGTGGCTGTACGTGCATCAACAAAGGAGCAGCACCAAGCGTGCGCCTGTGTCCCATAAGTAAAGGGCCAGCTGGCTTGTCAGTTAAAAGGTGCTGTAACCCTCAAAGTACACTCCAAACAAAATAAAAAAATATTTTCTGCGTTTGTGAATTGTGTGCACTGTGGCTGCACGTGCATCAACAAAGGAGCAGCGCCAAGCATGCGCCTGTGTCCCATTAGTAAAGGGCCGGCTGGCTTGTCCTTTAAAGGGTGCTGTAACCCCCAAAGTATACTCCAAACAAAAAATATATATATTTTCTGTATTTGTGAATTGTGTGCACTGTGGCTGCACGTGCATCAACAAAGGAGCAGCGCCAAGCGTGCGCCTGTGTCCCATAAGTAAAGGGCCGGCTGGCTCATTTCTTAAAGGGTGGTGTAACCCACAAAGTGCAATAGTGTCCAACAAAAATCAAAAACTATTTTCTGTGTTTGTGTGCGCCTTAGCCGCACGTATATATCAATACAACATAAATGGAGGACCAAACTTTCTCCGATAAAAATAAAATAGGGAAAGATCAAGAACCACTTCCTCCTAGTGCTGTTGCTGCTGCTGGGAGTTGTTCATCATCCCAGAGAGGAAGTAGGAACACCACTACTTTTACTAAACAATTGACCCTCCAACAGTCCCTAGCGAGGAGGATGAAGTACGACAGCAGTCATCCTGAAGCAAAACGTATAACTGAGGCCTTGACTGCTATGTTGGTGTTAGACGTGCGTCCGGTATCCGCCATTGGTGCAGTGGGATTTAGACAATTGATGGAGGTAGTTTGTCCCCGGTTCCAAATCCCATCTAGATTCCACTTGCATCCTCAAAGCAGCAGCGACAAGCGTGCGTCTGTCTGTTAAAGGGTGGTGTAACCCTCAAAGTGCGCTCCACAAACAATAAAAAAATTCTTCTTTTTTTTCTGTCTTTGTGAATTGTGTGGGCTGTAGCTGCACCTGCATCCTCAAAGCAGCAGCGACAAGCGTGCGTCTGTCTATTAAAGGGTGGTGTAACCCTCAAAGTGCGCTCCACAAACAATAAAAAAAGTCTTCTTTTTTTTCTGTCTTTGTGAATTGTGTGGGCTGTAGCCGCACCTGCATCCTCAAAGCAGCAGCGACAAGCGTGCGTCTGTCTGTTAAAGGGTGGTGTAACCCTCAAAGTGCTCTCCACAAAAAATAAAAAATTCTTCTTTTTTGTTCTGTCTTTGTGAAATGTGTGGGCTGTAGCCGCACCTGCATCCTCAAAGCAGCAGCGACAAGCGTGCGTCTGTCTGTTAAAGGGTGGTGTAACCCGCAAAGTGCGCTCCAACCCAAATAAAATAATCTTCTTTTTTTCTGTGTTTGTGTGTGAAATGTATGCGCAGTAGCCGCACTTGCATCCTCAAAGCAGCAGCGACAAGCGTGTGCGTCTGTCTTTTAAAGGGTGGTGTAACCCTCAAAGTGCGCTCCACAAAAAATAAAAAATTATTTTTTTCTGTCTTTGTGAATTGTGTGGGCTATAGCCGCACCTGCTTCCTCAAAGCAGCAGCGACAAGTGTGCGTCTGTCTGTTAAAGGATTACATTGGTGACAGTATCCAAGTAGGCATGTCAGACAGTCCGTACATGTACTGGCAGGAAAAAGAGGCAATTTGGAGGCCCCTGTACAAACTGGCTCTATTTTACCTGAGTTGCCCCCCCCTCCAGTGTGTACTCCGAAAGAGTGTTTAGTGCAGCCGGGAACCTTGTCAGCAAAAGGCGTTGGAGGTTGCTTCCAGAAAATGTGGAGAAGATGATGTTCATAAAAATGAATTATCAACTCTTCCAGGGAGACCAGCCTCTAGAACGTACAGAGGGACCTGTGGTGGTGGATTCCAGCGGGGACGAGTTAATAGTCTGTGAGGATGAGGATGTACACAACACTGAAGAGGGTGAGGAAGCGGTGGATGAGGAGGATGAGGACGACATCTTGCCTCCGTAGTGCCAGTTTGTGCAGGGACAGATTAATTGCCAGCTTGTTTTGTGGGGGCCCAAACGAACCAATCATTTCAGCCACAGTCGTGTGGCAGACCCTGGCGCTGAAATTATTGGTTTGTTAAAGTGTGCATGTCCTGTTTATACAACATAAGGGTGGGTGGGTGGGAGGGCCCAAGGACAATTCCATCTTGCACTTCTTTTTTTTCTTTGCATTATGTACTGTTTGGGGCCTAGTTTTTCAAACTGCTGTCCTGTCTGCCACTGCAGTGCCACTCCTAGATGGGCCACGTGTTTGTGCCGCCCACTCGTGTCGCTTAGCATAGCCTTTTGGACATAAAAACATTATTGTGAGGTGTTCAGAATAGACTGGAAATGAGTGGAAATTAAAGTTACTGAGGTTAATAATAGCATAGGAGCAGAAAAACCAACACATTCTGTGATTTTAGCTGTTTTTAGTCTTTTTTTTTTTTTTTTAAATACAGATCCAAAACACAAAACCCAGAACCCAAAACACGGAAGGGTGGTTTTGGCAAAACCAATCCAGATCCAAAACCAAAACACAAAACACGAAAAGTGGCCGGTGCACACCCCTAATTTAAAAGGAACAATACGTCTGTTCTCTAAATCTGTGTTAGCAAAAATATCTGGGGATCCCGCCAAAAAACATAAGCATGTGCCCTACTTTGAATGCAGTACTAACAGACTAACATTATAAAGTCATGAGGATCTACAGTATCATGCCTGTACCTGGCCGGGAGAAAATAATTGCAGGACTAACCAACAGCAACAGATACTGAAACCCAACGTCACTGGAGTGAAGAGTGCAATTACCCATATAGGAATAGAGCAACCTTATATTTACCCCCTAGTGCCCCTGTACCCTGTGTCCAGCTATCCTTGCACCAAGGTAGATCTGTACCCTGAACATTCCAGTAAAGCAGTATTGATGGATAAGCATGACATTCTCCCCTGGTCTGCAGCCAACCCTATAAATTACAGTTACAGAAGGTCCTCTAATTGTGACCCAAGCATCAGTGGCACACCATATTTAGTCTGGAACAGGGACAAGGTTAGAGACTGCTCCAACACCCACATATGAAGTATATTGTTCCCAGCAACCGCGGAAATCATTAATATCAATTTTATTTTACAACATGGTGACAGATTGAAAGGCACTAGTAAAATACCCAACAGTGTCCACTCCTGAGACAGAGGAACATAATCAACCAGATATGTGGAAGCATCACCTCCCCCCAAATGTAAGGGGAAGATAACATACAATGTGTAAAGGAGGCATACCAAGCTCTTCATTTAAGAGTAGCTGACAATAGACTGCCTTTGTGGGCCAAAATATCCTCTGTGGAAGAGATTATAAAACAATTCTGTATATATGATGAGCTCTGCAGTCTGTACAGCAGTGCATTGAGCAGGGATCTTATGAGACTAATACCCCTTTTCCACCAAAATTTCCGGGTCTGACCCGGAGTTGGAACAGAGTTCCTATCCAGATCAGACCCGGAATTTAGCCGGCGCCGACTCGGGATATTCCTGAGTCGGCGCCGCTCACACTGGAGCCGGGTCTGCATAGACCTGGCTTTCCTGGCGTGAAAGTGGGCGCTTGGAGATTACGTCATCTCCAAGTGCCACTGAAGCCGGACCAATCGGCCGGCTAGCAGTGCACTCCAGGTCATCGTGACCCGTTGTGCGTTGTTCTCACAGCAGGGTTTCATAGGCTACGCCTGTGTTAAGCCCTGCTATTTACCTTGGTTGGATTGCCGGGTCACACCAACCCTCTCCCCTTTTACACCAGGGAGCTGCCCGGGTTAACCCTGCAATAACCCGGGTTTTAGCTCCGGTGTAAAAGGGGTATAAGGGGCATATTCAATTGGGTGCGTGAATTACATAAATCCCGGACCTGCAAGCTTTTTCCTGTAGGTGCGGGATTTTTGCATTTCAATTAGGTGCTGGGTTTTTTCTTTTTTGACTGTCGGGAGGTTTTTTTTTCTCGCAAGCCCAGAGCAAGGGTGAGTTTTCTTAAAATTTTTACTTTTAGGAAAAATCAGTGGGATTTGCTCTGGGACCTAGGCGGCGGCACCCCCTTAGGACGAATTAAGTAATTGGAAGTTTCCAATTAGCTTAATTAGTCCTTAATTACTTACCTTCTGCAGGGCTGTCTTCTGCATCTTCTTCAGCATTCAGCGTCGCAGGCCGGGTCCTCTGCTGCAAGGTGAGTATGTCAGTGTGTGTGTTTGTAAGTGTGTATGAGTAAATGTGTGTATGGGTGTTGTGTGTGTGACCCCCGGTGTGTGTGGCCCCCCCTGTGTATGTGTGCCGCCCCCCCTGGAACTACATCTCCCAGCAGCCCTTACCCCTCCCACCAGCCCCTGGAGCCTACCAGCTGCCCCAGGGCCTCCCAGCAGCCCCCTCTCCAGTGAGAAGATGGAGAGGAGGCCACCGGGAGCCGCAGAGACCACCGGCCAGGTAAGTGAAGAATTTTATTAATTTTTTTTTCCCTCTTGCGCCACGTTGGTTTCAGAGCTGAAAACCCCACTACCTCTTTTTTTAAATTGGATACCGGGGGTATCAGGGGCGCGCATACTCTCGGTATTCCAAAACTGGGCGCGAGGTGGTGGAGGTTTTTTACTTCGCACCCAATTGAATATGCTCCTAAGAACTTGTTTGCTCCCCACACTCCCATAATAGCTGCAAAGCAGACTGAGAGCTCCGTGAAGCTGCTGCACTGTAATGACAGGCAGCAATTCAGATTCACTACTAGGCTGACTGCCATGCATAAGCTACTGCAGGGCAAGTACTGGTGATTACAATCCCAATATCTTCCTCTGCCCAATCCTCCATGTCTGAATATGCCTGTCCCATACTTGCCGACTCTCTCTGAATGTCAGGGAGCCTCCCCTAAATACTGGTGATCTCTCTGAAGAGACTAGCAATTTCCCTGAGGCTGGGTGTGTGTGTACAACCAGGGCCATATTAAAGGCAGGGCAACAGGGACGGTCACCCTGGGGTCCCCACACTTATGGGGCCCCCCACACACTGTCCCCGGCCACATCCACCTATGAACATTTTTTTTTTCTTCTAACGGAGCCGCCAGCCCGGCCCGCGATTATGCCCTACCCCTCATGGTATTTTGCTCTATCCCCTTTTTAAAGACTCACGAATTGCGCTGGTCCTCCAACACTACTGCTGCTGCCTCTGAAACCAGGGAGGTAAGCAGCAATGTATATGTTTCTCTGTGTCTGTGTATATATGTGTGTGTGTGTGTGTAAATATATATATATATATATATTATAGATCACCATTACGAACAAGCGGCGGCACTCGGGGGCTTTGTAAATAAATTATTTGTTTATATACAGATAAACTCCATACGCGACACCAACGTTTCGGGACACACGTCCCTTTGTCAAGGTATATCAGCTTTTATAGATAGGGGCCCCCACACGTTTGTTGCCCAGGGGCCCCCACAGACCTTATTCCGGCCCTGTGTACAACACAGTGATTATGGAAGAGAGTGTCCTTTAAGATGCTAAAAAATAGTAGAATGCAGCATTTATGATGCACCGTCAAGTCTATGGTAACACGTCTCATGTTAGTGGGTTCAACAGATACAGAAAACACATATTAGCCATCTGTGCAGGCCACTTCTGTGACCAGTTCAGATTTTTTTTTTACTGACACAACTGCACCTGCATTTATATGAGAGATATTCCATGATCCTGTCTCCTGCTAGACACAGACCAGCTAGGTATACACCAGCCAGTATCAGACCAGGCTGAAAGATCCAAGGCTGGTTATGATTTTGGGGGGGACCCCAGATATTTTTTATTCATGAACCATTATGATCTGAGCAGTACTTTGAATCTGTGGGACATTGACAGCGAATTTATACTTCTGTTGAACAGCCGAGTCTATCTTAAAGGGGGAAATCCGGCCATTGAAAGACAGTAGACACTCAAGAACGATGCTTAGTAAATTCTGCATTTAGACCTTCCTAACTGCCGCCAATGCCCAGCGATTTGGTTTAAGTCAAACACAATTATTAGTAAATTTACCCCCTGGCTTGTGCTCTACAGAGATCTGAAATGGCTGACGAGCCCAAATCCGACTGGTCACCTTAACTTTAACCTCCCTGTTCGTGTGCATCCAATGAAGGGGCATTTTTGGTGTGCATCCAATGAAGTGGGCATGTGATCTGTTACCTGTGTAAATTCTATTCCCAGTAGATAATAACAAAAGGCCTCAATGGCCCATTTGAAGGCTAAGCACTCTTTTTCCACCATGGCATTCTTTTGTTCGCTGGACAACAGTTTTCTACATAGATAGAGTACAGGTTTCTCTTCAACTTCTTTCATTTAGGATGGTATGGCCCCTAAACCCACACTAGAGCTTTCCATTTGAAGAATAAATCTTTGGTTGAAGTCCTTACCTTGTAGCACTGGAAAGGAGCATAGAGTGATTCGGAAATCAAGCTGGGCTACTTTAGCCTCCTCAATCCATATCAGCTGATACGGACAATTCATCTGCAATATTTTTGTTAACTGAGCCACCCAAGTGGCAAAATTATTAATAAATCATCTGTAATATTCCATTAGCCCCAAGAAGGTCTGTAGATGACTCTTTCTGAGTGGCTTTGGCCAGCTCTGCACTGCATTTACTTTGTCTAGCTATGCTTTTACCTGGCCTTGACTAACATTTGTTTGGGTTAGCGGTTAAGCCGTTAGCACATAAGGTTGCTAGTACAGCGTTGACCTTTGGGAGATGAAACTCCCATTCCTAGATATGGATGAAGATATTATCCATGTAAGCTGAGGTGTAGGCACTATGGGATTGCAAAATATTGTACCATTTCATCTTGTTGTCTGGTGAAAGAGTGGACCATATTGGCACCCTTGCCTGTCCAACCATTCTGGCTTACGTCTGGGTTTCATTAGGCATCAAGACCAATCCCTTGCCCACAGGTTGGAAAGATTTAACTACAGCAGTCCTTTTATAGTTCTTTTCCCTCTTGCCATAGAATCCAATGTGATTTCAGGCTCTACTGCTCTCCGGTGCCCTGTAAGAGGAAATACTTTCCTCTTCCTGAGGGGGCCGGGCTGTGACGTTGGCAGTCAGCAACCACCAACATTACATTTTTGTGTGGCCCAGACTGCCTTGCAATCGGAATTCTGGGGCTGTTGTTCAGGAGGATGGGTAGAGAGTGACTGGAGGAGAACTGAAGTTTCCTTCTCATCACCGATCTCTGCATAGACAGAGGGGCTCATGTGTGATCAGCTCCTCTACTCCTTCCTGCCAAGAGAGGACTGATCAGACCATTCTGAGTTACATGCTACAAGCCCTACTGTGCTCTGTATATATACATTATATATACAGTATATATATATATATTTATATCAATTTATATTGGATGGGTACAGGATGCCAGCGGTCAAAATCCCAACACCGGCATCCCAACAGGGTTAGGATACCAACACCTGTCGGTAGATATCCTAACCCTGCCTCCTTGGTGCCTAAACTTAACTCTCCCCACACCCCCAACCTAATCATCCCCCCTAGTGCCTAGCCCCTAACCCTCCCTCCAACTTCGCTACTTAACTTTGGGATGCTGGCGCCCGGTTTCTGACAGGTGTCAGGATTCCGGCACTAGTATTTTTAGCACCGGCATCCCCTGTGCCGAGATACTGAACATATCCCTTACATAGCACTGGGATGGCAGTACAAGGTTATGGGCTTTTATAATTTACAATACATGCCATAGAGTGGTGCTAGACACCCCTAATTAGGATTTATTTATATGTTTATAAATACAGGGTTTACACCAAATGATGTTATTAAAAAATAACCATTTACAAAAAAAAGAATTGATCAGTTAAGTGGTTAAGCATATCTAGGATACCCCTTGTTGGCTACCATAATATAACTCAAAGGGTCTAAAGCCTGTCTGAAGTAATTCTCTTATGGCAAACATTAACTATTGCAAGAGCGTGTTCCATTTTCTTTTATTTTGGAGCACAGCCTTCCTTGCCATATGCTTGTATTCTATTGAAGCGCATCACCAGACCATCAGTCTGTGGATGGTAGGCTGATGTATGCATTGTCTTCATCTTTAACAACCACCAGAGGGACATAAAGGGGGTACCCTGATCTGTTAGAATCTAATTTAGGGATTTCCAGCTGGGTTTGCACAAGGAGAAGTTTCTTATAGCAGATATACAGATGGTCTCCTTATGTACTGGATAGTGTCTTATTATACAGTATTAATAATTGATCATATAGATTGTCTATATCAGTCCACCCCTAACATGTTTTCCAGATCTCCTAGTTGGTGGACAAGTATATTCCATACTGGCTGACACATTTTAAAAGATCAACAGGTGGTGCTAATTATTCCAATGGTGAGACTGAGGGGATCTTAAAAACATGCAACTTTAGTATTATATGTTATTTCTATTGTGGTCATCATGGTGTGGGCTAGGGAGGGGGGATTCCAGGCAACCTGAACCCCCCCTGCATTTGCCTGTGATGAATATCCCTGGCAATTAACACCTCAGCTGTATCCTCTACCAAGCCTTATCTTCCTCTGTCACCCACAAAGATTTTTTTTGGCGCTCTTTAAGATCAATGGTATGTAAACTAGTGACAAGAACAATTGCTCAGAGATGTTAACACAACATTTGGTACTGTAAAGGTCCTGGTAAAACATTACTGCAGACCCATGGACAACATTCATGAAGGGTAACTGTCAGTTCGGTTTTGACTTCCCCATGATCCTCAAGCAGATCTTTCAAGATGGGACATTCAGCCTGTGTTTTAGTTGTCAACCTGTCAGATTGAATATGCTGTTGAAGGATCTCTTAAAATAGGGGAAAATATATGCTGGCAAATAGCAGATAGAGGAGTTTGTGAGTGATGGCTTCCACCACGGTGACCACCTGCCCCTTGATGATGACTGGAAGGAGAGTTCTTTTATACTCCACTGTAGCTCCATGAACACACAAAATCTTTACTGTGGGCAACCCAGAGGCTATATAATTTGGTACAGAGCTATCCGAATCAGAACTAGTTGGTTTTCCACAAGGAAAGTTATCCAAAACAGACATAGTTTCCTTGCAGACAGACCCATTATGCAGTAACTTGGGAAGCTCTGTCCTGCCCTAGTCACTGAAAAGTCTATGGGCTACTACAGTGTACAAAACTGTGCCCACAAATTAAAGGTTTCCTACATTCATAACAGACAGGAGCTGACAAAACTTTTACTAACTCTTTGTCACTATCAGGTTTCCACCGGTCCTGGTATCACTCTTCTGTAGTTTGTAGTCTCTTATCCAAACCCCATATGCAGTGGTCTATTGTCAGGGTCTCTATCATCTGGGTAAGTGTACACTTCTCTGGCTGCAACCACTTCCTGAGAATATTTGTCAAATCAGCCAACTGAGCTCGGACCAGCTTGTCCCTGGACAGTCACCAGTCATGTGATCCTGATATATCCTAGTGCCCTGTGATCCTGATATATCCTAGTGTTGCCGTCTTGAGCTTTCGATGAGTTAGTGACCTGGTCCTCCTCCAGGTCCATGTGCACACATATGCTGTGCCTTCCCAGACAAATAGAGCACCTGACGTTCTGACCAAATCTCTGGTGACCAGTTGGCCCACTTGGCATAATGCTTGAATGCCAAATGGTATGCCTCCATATAATCCATGGGCATTAACTACTGCAGCATTGGGGTAGCAGGTGTTTCCAGGTCACCTCTAGCTTGTGGCATCTTCTCTCACAGAATTCTTGTATTATCTTCCTGCGCTGCTGTCACACTCACAATAGCTCTCAATATCTTCTCAGTTTTTTGGAGTTTGCTGATCTGGGAAGCAGAACCTAGCTTCCTGTATCATCCCACAATGATACCACTGTGATTAAGGTTGTCCAAGATTAGGACACCTCACACTGATGTTAAACCAAGTCCTCTATTTATTTGTCAGGATGGCAAATCAGATTGCATGCCTGCTCAGCTCCAAATAAAGAAATATAAAAAATCCTGTGACCCTGTGTCCTTTGGTCCTCCACCATTGATGGCAGAGAGCATGGTGATGTATTTCCAATGAGCCTCCCTCTCACACGCAGGGTGCATAGCCCCTTCTATTCCATGATGGGTGCATTGTGGAGTGTCCCACCTCCTACTCAGAACTGCTGCAGTAATGGCCATTGATGGGTTCCTGCCATAGTTGTAATCCACTCGTCAATTGCCATCTCTGTGATAGCTTGCTTGGAGGATGGCTCAGGTCATAATCACAGTGGTGGTCTGTCTCCACACACTGATTGATGAATGGTTGGTGCTATACACAAACAAGAGTTCCGAAGGCTGCAGGGAGAGCTGGTGAGTGACTGATGGCAGCAGGTTGAGTAATATGATTGCGTTGCCTTATTCAGAACTGAGGTATCATTTATTAAAGGACCAGGATGTTTAAAAATATGGGCCATGATTTTCAATGAGGAATGGAGAAGTTGTGTATATTTTCAGATTTGAGGTATGATTTTTTTTACATAGGGAGGTGTGTATGGGGGAGGCAAATCTGCTGTATGATTTTTAAAGAAGGGATCCAGATTTGGGCTATGACTAATGATAAGGGGTCATATTTGAGGGGGTGGGGAGTCTGATGATGCAGTTCCAGGTGCAATGTCCGATGGCCGTGCCAATGGTCCGTCAATAGTGGATCTTTGATGGAAACGCACTGCAGCATCTTAATAGAATGCCCACGAACTCATTACCATAAGCATGCATTAGTGATGGTGCAGTAAGATGCAACCGCTACTGCAATTTTGGCCTACCCAGAATCACCCCCATGGGCTTTGAAAAGCAACACTATTTAAGCATAAATAAAATGTTGTACTTCTCTCTCACTTTAAGAGAATGTTCGAAGCATGTTTATTAATGCATTAGAAAGCTTTCCTGTGCATGGTTTACTATGTACTTAACCCCTTCACTGTAGAGGATGAATTTGGCCTTATATATGAGGGGTGATTGAAAAGTTCATGGCCTAAGGTACAAGGATTATTTGTAGGCAACTTAACTGTTATTTTTCAACATAATCCCCTTGAAGATGTACTGTACACACTTAGACCAGCAGTCGTGGAGCATACATATCCCTGTCTTGTAGAAGTCAGCATCTTGTACCCTCAAAATCTGATCAATGGCTTCAATGACATCATTGTCCATGACAAAATGGCGACCAAGCTCTTTCTTCAGTTCAGGGTAGAAGTAGTAGTCAGAGGGTGCCAAATCAAGTGAATGAGACGTGTGTTCAAGCATTTGGAATCCACAACTCTAGATGGCAGTCCACTAGCAAAGCATTTTCTGCATCCCAAAAGATGGAGGCTATCATCTTTCCAGCAGAAAGCGCTGACTTCGCTTTCTTTGGAGCAGGAGATCCCTGATGCTTCCACTGTTTTGATTGTTCTTTAGTCTCAAGTCTCATTCATGGTTACAAATTGCTGAAGAAACCTCTCAGGATCTGCATTAAACAGAGCCCAATTGGTCTTTGCTATGGTGAGACATTCCCGCTTGTGATTAACACTCAGAAGTTTTGGGAACCATCGAGCCAAGTCCTTTGTCACTTGAAGTTTGTTGTGAATAACAGCATGAAAACGTTCCAGGGAGAAACACAGATGTTTGGCAATGTAATGCTCTGTTATTCTTCGATCTTCCAATATCACGTCATGGATTTTGTCAATGGTTTCTTGTGCGGTAAAGGTGACGGGCCTCCCGATATGGGGATAATCTTTAAGGCTCTCCCTTCCTTATTTGAATTCTGCTGCCCATTTCTTAACCATGCTGTAAGAAGAAGCAGTCTCCCCTAGTGTCCTCATGGATCTCTACGGTTGCTAATACCTGTGTAGCACATTTCATTGTACCTTAGGCCACAATCTTTTCAATCACCCCTTGTAGAGACTGCATAAGATGAGCCCTAATAGTCCTACGCAGCAGTGGGTGTAGCACCTCCAAAAAATAATATACCTTGTCCCTACTGGTCCAGGCGACCAGTGAAGACTCCCTTCAGCAGCCACTGAGCCACCGGTGTGCACATGCGTACCAGCAGCACTTTAAAAAAAAAAGATTGAAGATGATGGGGTTCATCACTCCCACCATATAACATAGAAAGATGTCCCCTCTTTTAAATGGTGTGCCCACATAAGGCTAATGTCTGGTGATCACGCTTAACATCTCCATTGAATCTGTGCTGACACTGCATGATGTGCGGCTACTTCGATGACCCCCCTAGTTACAGTTTCCTGTGCACAGGTGCTTTAATATGAGTGTTCACCTTCCAAATACCTAAAATGGAAAATACAGTACTTATTGGCTCATTTTCTCATGTTTTTTTCTTTTACTTACAATTATATCTTGTTAAGATATACAGTAATGTTAATGTATTATTTGTAGGGATGTAGTATAAATGTCAACATCACAATGTTGACAGATATGTTGACATTGTTAAAATGTAAGCATGTCAGCATGTGCAGATTGTTGAAATATTTAACACCAACATTCTGCACAGGCCAGCAACAGAGGGTTAGGCTGCAGAGGGAGAGGTTAGGCGCAGGGGCATCTTAAGAGAGGAGGGGGCCCGTGTGCACTCCCTGAACGGGGCCCCCTCCTCTCTCCCCGGTGGCTGGCAGCCGACTGACGTGGCTGGCCAGCCACCGGAGCATTAGTAGACTCCAGGCACTAGAGTGTGCCCGGAGTCTACTGCGGCGGCCATTTTTCAAGTTTTCTGAGCAGCGCTGACACCCGACATGGGACCACGGACAGGTAAGTTTAAAAAAATATGGGTGCAGTTTGTGCGATGTGGGGCCCCCGTGTGTCCCCCGCATACACTGCACCCATTATAGATACTCCACTGGTCAGGTGCTTGGGGGAGGGTTAGCAGTATTCATCACCGCAATTGCTGCTGTATCCGCTGAAAGTCATCATCAATTGAACGCTGGAGAGCCAGAAGATATCGCTGGAGCCACTGTACCAGGAAAGCCATTGTTAGACCACCAGGGACATTTTGTTGACATTCTAATCATATCGACATTTCATCATGGTCTAAATGATGAATGTTGACCTGGTCAATGTCAACATTGCAATCATTATGACCATGTCGACATGATGAATGTAGACACAATTTACGACAGTCAGTGCAGGTTCATGGCCTACCCATAGTTAAAACTGCAAATGAAAAAAAATCAATATAATATTGGCCCACAATCTATTAACATCAACTATATTGCTATAGCAATATTAATCACCTGAAGCACAAGCTTTACAAATCTGTGAAACATTAATTTTATTATACAGTAATATGTGCATAAAGCTCTCCATTGGTTGGGGTCTCCACTAGGTTACAAGATATATCTATTATTAACTTTATACAAGTTACTATATATATATATATATATACATACATATACAGTCAGGTCCATAAATATTGGGACATTGACATAATTTTCATATTTTGGCCTCTATTCACCACCACAATGGCTTTGAAATGAAACAAACAAGATGTGATTTAACTGCAGACTTTCAGATTTAATTTGAGGGTAATTACATCCAAATCAGGTGAACGGTGTAGGAATTACAACGGTTTCTATATGTGCCTCCCACTTTTTAAGGGGCCAAAAGTAATGGGACAAACTAAACAATCCTAAATCTAACATTCACTTTTTAATACTTTGTTGCAAATCGTTTGCAGGCAATTACAGCCTGAAGTCTGGAATGCATAGACATCACCAGACGCTGGGTTTCATCCATGGTGATGCTCTGCCATGCCTCTACTGCAAATGTCTTCAGTTCCTGCTTGTTCTTGGGGCATTTTCCCTTCAGTTTTGTCTTCATCAAGTGAAATGCATGCTCAATTGGATTCAGGTCAGGGGATTGACTTGGCCATTGCATAACATTCTACTTTTTAGCCTTAAAATACTCTTTGGTTGCTTTTGCAGTATGTTTCGGGTCATTGTCCATCTGCACTGTGAAGCGCCGTCCAATGAGTTCTGAAGTATTTGACTGAATATGAGCATATAATATTGCCCGAAACACTTCAGAATTCATTCTGCTGCTTTTGTCAGCAGTCACATCATCAATAAATACAAGGGAACCAGTTCCATTGGCAGCCATACATGCCCACGCCATGACACTACCACCACCATTGCTTCACTGATGAGGTGGTATGTTTTGGATCATGAGCAGTTCCTTTCCTTCTCTTCCCATCACTCTGGTACAAGTTGATCTTTGTCTCATCTGTCCATGGGATGTTGTTCCAGAACTGTAATGGCTTTTTTAGATGTTGTTTGGCAAACTCTAATCTGGTCTTCCTGTTTTTGTGGCTCACCAATGGTTTGCATCTTGTGGTGAACCCTCTATATTCACTCTTGTGAACTCTTCTCTTCATTGTTGACTTTAACACATATACATCTACCTCCTGGAGAGTGTTCTTGATTTGGCCAACTGTCGTGAAGGGGTTTTTCTTAACCAGGGAAATAATTCTTTTGTCATCCACCACAGTTGTTTTCCATGGTCTTCCAGGTCTTTTGGTGTTGCTGAGCTCTCCGATGCGTTCTTTCTTTTTAAGAATGTTCCAAACAGTTGATTTGGCCACACCTAATGTTTTTGCTATCTCTCTGATGGGTTTGTTTTGATTTTTCAGCCTAATGATGGCTTGCTTCACTGATAGTGACAGCTCTTTGGATCTCATATTGAGAGTCGACAGCAACTGATTCCAAATGCAAATGTCACACCTAGAATCAACTCCAGACCTTTTACCTGCTTAATTGATAATGAAATAACGAGGGAATAGCCCACACCTGTCCATGAAATAACTTCTGAGTTGATAGTCCCATTACTTTTGGCCCCTTAAAAAGTGGGAGGCACATATAGAAACCGTTGTTATTCCTACACCGTTCACCTGATGTGGATGTAATTACCATCAAATTAAATCTGAAAGTCTGCAGTTAAAGCACAACTTGGGGTTTGTTTCATTTCAAAACCATTGTGGTGGTGAATAGAGGCCAAAATCTGAAAATTCTGTCAATGTCCCAATATTTATGGACCTGACTGTATGTATGTATATATATATATATATATATATATATATATCTACAGTATATCACTGTTCACAATAATCCTTTTTACAATTATACCCCATGCATTTTACTTATGTAACACTCATATGTCATATCATTCTCAACAGGGCGATGTGCTGTGGTTTTAAATGGTAACCCATTTGTAGGGCACTACATTATTATTTATGTTTTAGTTCAAACAAAGGTTGCAAAGCATTGAAAAATCAATATCAGGTGTGGATTATGGTTTATGTTATATACGGTTTTATAACTAGCAATCTGCTTCAATATTTTTTCATATGGTGCAAAACTATTAATCAAACACTGCAACTGTCCTACACTGTAAAAAAACCTATTTTGTCAGTTCCCATTTTCTCACCTCTCTGGCTAGCAGCATGAGGTATCAGTCTGATTGCTCTGGAATGATTATGACATTTTTACAAGACTTTAGAGTGACTTCAGAGCAGCGAGCGTCTTAACACTTCCAGCCACTTACATTACAAGGTGATGATGTGTATGGGCAAATAATTATAATGTTTTGAATTAGGAGGGGAATACATATTATTATTTCAGATCCTGACTGTTATATTCTGAAACATTTTTATTTCAGGTGGAGTGACTAACACAGCACAATACCAGAACAGACTAATGGTATACGATCCAAACCAGGTAAGTTATAATGTGGCCATTTATTAAATACACTACAAGATAAATATACTAAGTGATGGCTTGTGAAACTGTAAATCTGAAATACTATTCAAAGCAAAATATTGCTTTGAACAGTGTTACCGTTTAAAATTTACTGCTTAAACACTCTGAGCTGCTGCTTAGTAAATTTACCCCTACATATCTTTTAAATCTGAAAGACATTTATTCCTTGGTAGTCTGTAGTTGGTTTTGCAGAGTATTTCTCCTGTAAGCAACAATTGAAGATTCCCCTAATCGACCTCATAGCAATTCTAGGATTCATCTTATATTTACAGCAGATTGTAGGCAATATCTAAAAAGAGTTATTAACCGTGCTTTTTGTCTGATGGTACTCTGGGATATGAAGTACCGTCACCTTTTTTTATGGTATAATTTAACATTTTTAAAAACTAGTTCTGGAAACAGGTATTGTAGAAATCAATTATTTCAGAAAAAAAATAACATCTTAAGTCTTTTGAACAGAATGGAAGTTACTATAATTCTTGTATTAACTTGTAACTGGAGGCGAGTGCCTGTACCTTTTTCATAGAAAATAAAAGTACTATTATGAATATATAGGGCCTAATTCATTACCAATTGCAACTGTGATTACGCACGCAATCGCCCGATTGTTGCGCTCTGTGCATGCATCGCAGGAAGCATGCGTGAAGACTCCACTTCAATCGAGATTGTGATCACAGTCACTACGCAGACCCCTCGCAGAGTGATTGACAGGAAGCACCGTTTGGGGGTGGTCGTGCATTTTAGCACTGTTGCAGGGGCGTGCATTAATTAGCCACTGCGATGCCATACGCAGCTTGGGCTTTCACTGCGTGCGATGAGGTTACCAAATCCTCAGTAAGGTCAGACCTTGTGCAAGTGTGCGTGCGGCTGCGATGGTACTCGATGTTACCGATGGTTTTGCAGTCTTGCTAAGTATTAAGGTAAAGTGGGCGTTCTTATGTTAGGCTGCATATGGCATTGCGATTGCAATCATTAGCATAATTTTGCAGTGAGACTGCGTGCGTAATCATTATTGCAATAGCGATCCTTACTAAATCAGGCCCATAGTCTGTGCAGTGGACATTAAAGATCATTTACAAACTGATAAATGAGACTGCACGGGCCTTCAAAAACAATATGCTGTTTGCTCTTTTAAATTGGGGTTTTAACCACATTTAAAGAATCAAATCCTTTAAACATAATGTTGTTGTGCATTTTTCTGCATAAGAAAGTGCACTGATGCACCTAGCTCGCACACTCAGCAATGAATGCCCCTCTGCTGAGCTTCATTTATCAGAAGATGCATACATTCTGAATCCCTGCAGATGCCACCTTGGCTCATAAAACTATGTGCTACCCTGTAAAATATGTATACTCCCTTTTTATACAAAAATAGTCATATTTACCTCTAACTCTAAACGAGGTCCACAATCTTTAACTACGTTGGAGGCCATAGAGCTTCTCATTAATTTTCAACCCTATATATTTGTGAAAGGATATAGAACACCTAGGGCCTGATTCAGAGTCACACACAATGCCGATGATCACGTAGTTGAGCGATTTTTTTTGCTACTGTGTGTGAAATTAAAATCTCCTAAGACGCATGCGTTACACAGTACAGGAGCTGTTCTGATTGAGACACACAGTATCAGATTCATTTTGGAAAAGTGCTAGGTGTTCTTGGGTGGGGAATGAGAGAAGGCTATTCAGACACATGGAAATGGTCCGTCTTATGGGAGTATCGCAGGTGTGTCACTGAAGTGTTTGCATACACAGAAGATAAATCATTCACGCTGAAGGCCATACTCACGGCCGTATTCAATTAGCGGCGAAAAGTCGGAATCCGCAAGAAAATATCGCGGATGACGTCATTATGCCAGGCGGAAACTTTTCGTTGTATTCAATTGCAAAGACTTTTCGCGTATGTGGAAAATCAATGCAATGCAAAGTGCAGAATTGCGGTTTTGGGGTGCAAAGGTGCGAAAACCACTCTGCACCCTTGGGACAGCCCCCCAAAAGATAACTGCATCAAAAACACCCTAAAAAAAAAAAGAAGAGGAACACCCTAAAAATAACTTTGAAAATGGGGGCAAAAAAGTACAAAGTGGGGGTACACACAAAAAGTAGCAAAATAGACTTTTGGGGGGTCTGCAAGTATGGGGTAGGTGTTTTTTTGATTGCAGGTGCATGCTGAAGGTGAGTTTATGACGTTACTTAAAACTTCACTTTAGCAAATTTGACAGGACTTATTTTGTCCCAAAAAACTGCTTCATGCTATTCTTCACCACTTGTGCAAAGACGCTATATAGAGGCAATGGAAAGCACTTAAGCACCCCAATAGCTCCAGGGGGCTAATCAGGGACTTCTATACTGATCCCCAATGTTAGTGCATCTTTTGGGGGGGTATTAGGCTGATTTCCCCATCTCTGACAGCACTTTGCCTGTTTGAGTTTCGCGGGGACGCATTTTCGCGTCCTTTGGAAAAGAATACGACGAATAGCGGGGGCGCACACGAAAACTTCTCTCCTCCAAAACACGCGATGTAGGCGAAAAGTCCAGCAGGCGGAAAAGTATCGTGGGTGCAAAACTAATTGAATACGGGCCTCAGATGAAAACTCTGCACCTGCTAGAGGGCAGTTTAAAATGTCAGTGGTGCGACAAGCAGAAGTCTGTCCTTGGACATTCATATGCACAAATGTACACCAGGGAAGGGCGTTGTAGCTGCATTCAGATACAGTCGCAGCCGATCACCACCAACAGATGCATCTGTGGCCACTTATATCCAGCAAGTCGCACACTCTCTCTCATCTTTTTATCCAGCAGGTGGCACACTCTACCTCATCCATTTTTATCCAGCAGGCAGCATCCTCTACCTCATCTTTTTATCCAGCAGGCAGCATCCTCTACCTCATCCCTTTTTATCCAGCAGGCAGCACTCTCTCTCTCATCTCTTTTTATCCAGCAGACGGCATCCACTACCTCATCCCTTTTTATCAATCAGGTGGCACACTCTACCTCATCCCTTTTTATCCATCAGGTGGCACACTCTACCTCATCTCTTTTTATCTATCAGGTGGCACACTCTACCTCATCCCTTTTTATCTATCAGGTGGCACACTCTACCTCATCTCTTTTTATCTAGCAGGCGGCACACTCTAACTCATCCCTTTTTATCCAGCAGGTGGCACACTCTTCCTCATCTGTTTAATATATGATAAACATTACTAAAGGCAAGTGAAGTGAAAAGGGATAGGGGTCAGAGCTAAGGGACTTTGGCAAAGAGACTAGGTTAGGGGAGTAAGGGGGTGGCATCAGCTTATTAATAGGAGAGGGCGGAGGAACAGAGTAGCCTAGGATTCCTGAACAAATGGCAATAGCCATTGTGAGGGCTCTGGGAAGAGGTGAACTCTCTTGGGGGGGAACCAGATTCTTCAAGGTGAGTAAGCAAATCCTTGCCTTCCCTATGGTTGCAGATGATGAATATCTTGTCTTCGTGGTCAAAAACCAACTTGAATGGTTATCCCCACCTATAGTGAATTTCTCTATCCCAGAAGCTACGGGTGAGATCTGTAAGTTCTTGACTCTAGCAATTGTCACTGGAGACAGATCTTGTCAACTTTGTAGCTTGACAGTATTATAAAGAATTTAAGGTTTTCCTTTGGTCTGCAACATAATCTGCTCATTAACTTTGTAATTAAGGAAACAAATGTTGACATCTTGCGGTAGTTTGTTGTCCCTAGCTTAGGACGCTGGGCCCAATGGACTCTCTCCAGTAGGACAGTGTGGGAACAGAGTTTAAGAAGGAGTGTAGTAAACAGGCCTTACAAGTAAAATTCAAGATTATCAGGTTTAATGGGTTCCACATGGTTTCAGATGTGAATTTTGTTGCGTCTTTTACAATTTTCCATATCCTCATTCAAGGATCACAGTTGCTAATACGCACGCAGTTGGCAGAGTATTTCGCACTGCGCATGCATCGCAGTGTGCAAATTAGCCACTGCGATCGAGTGATTGACAGGAAGTGCCGTTTGTGGGTGGTGCCAGGAGGTGGTCGAGCGTGTTTAAATTATCCACTGCAATACCATACACAGCCTGAGGCCTCATAGCATGCACTGAAGTTAGCAGTTCCTAAGTGAGGTATGACCCTGCCTTTACTGTGCTTATGGGTCCGGTGTTACAGATTATTTTGCTATGTGAGTAAGGGGAAGTGGGGGTCCTTATGTTAGGCTGCGATCACAATGAGAATGCAAACATTTGCATATCACCGCTGATATTAGCAACTGTGTTGCATGCGTATAAGCAGTATAGTGATTCTTGCTGAATCAGGCCCTAAGATCCTCAAGCTTGTTGTTGATGTGGTACAGGTCTCTGTTAGCTTCCTGTTGTATTTGTGGAAGCCTTCTTGGCGAGATTCCAATTTTAATTAATATTTGTGGGATATTTCCAGAAAAAAACACCAGTTTTTTTAGGGGGACCCGTAACGTTAAATTTCCCTTGAATGTAATAATATTTAATAGGTTCCCCAGAGTGGTGACATCTGGCTGAATTATTCGACAGCACATTATACCACTGGTGTCCTTGTTCCTGCAGTGAAGGATGGGGGTGTAGCTTGGGGCACTTGGACCCCCTGGAGCCTGTGTTCAAGCAAACCTTGCTCCTGCTCTCTGCCATTTACACGTTGAGCTGCAGGAGCATTCTAATGGTGCATACACACGGTCAGATTTTTCTTCAGATCTGAATGATAACGATTTAAAAAATCGTTCAATCGTTCATATCTGAAGGAAAATCTGCCATATCTGACATGCCTGAATGATGGACGATGAACGATGCGCGTTCCCGATGGTCAGATAACGATCTCTGACATCTGAGGTGTTTGCAGTCAGACTTGCACGATTCCATTCAATTTAATGCAGTCAAAAATCGTTCAATCGTTCAAATCTTTGGTAAAATCGTTCACCTGACAGATCTGAGAAATCTGACCGTGTGTATGCTCCATAAAGGTGGGTACATACTAGACAATTTGTAGTCAGATCCGGCCGACATATCGTCCACATTGGCAAGTGTGTACCCACTATGAGCGACCATGCATGCTCCCATGGGGTTGTTCATGTCAATTTGATGAACAACCCCATGCTTGTGGTGGCAGCTGGTGAAAAACATATTGTGTGGTCGTTCACCAGATTGTGAGATATGTAATTCATATCATCGTGTAATGTGTACACGGCTTAAGATGCTATACAGGGAAAGATCTGGTCCACTTTTGTGTTTGCCACCTGTTTCATCTCAGAACACATTGCATTTCTTGGTAGGATCTCTCCCTGGCAATGACCGAATGCACATGAAGTAGTGAAGTGATTGATTCAGGGGTGGACACAGAAGCACCCGCAGCTGCGACTTTATGCAAAATGTTTCGCTTGTGTACATCCATGCAAAAATGCTTTAAAATCCAACCTCTCTTCCTTCTAAATGAGTTCTTTTGTTCAGCATCAGTCTTACTGATGAGAATGTGACTGTTTTATTTACATCTCACACTTTTGTGTGTTAAAAGGTTTTAGTACATTGACCAAAGTGCACCTAAAATGCTATAAAAGTGCAAATGCATCCAATTAAGAAAACAGGTTGAGACATGACATCACTTGGGGGCAGTGGAGAAATCAAGTCCTTTTCTAAAAAAAAAAAGTCAGTGTACCCCCAACAAAATACTTTTGTAAAAGCAGACCATTAACTCATCCTACAAAATAAAATGAAGTTTTCTTATTGCTACAAATATAGGTAACCTTGTGCCCCTAATTACTAATCTGCCAAACTCCTTTGAGAATGATTTAATGATGTTATTCAAACATTTACAAGAAGACTAGCACATTTCTGATAGAATTACACTATGTGTTTGCAGGCCAATTACTATTCAAAAAAAAGGTCACTCAACGGTATCTGTAGGGCTTTCAGGAAGGCTGGAGGAACAAAAGAAAAAACCTCTGGAACACTTTTACCCTTTAATTTATTAGGAAGTGTTAACAACAGTTATAGAATATAGGTTTTGTTGCACTTTTGTGGAAATATCACAGCTATGCTTCCTTGCCAGGTAATTGTAAGGTATGCTATTCCAAGCACACAGACGGTTAATCATTGAAAGTTTATAAAATGAGGATGGCTTCATGTTTGCGCACAGTCTCATTTTTTTATATTCTGCTGGCATATTGTTTACGGTGGGCCCTGGCAAACCACATCTGCTTGTACCCGCTCTGCATCTCAATGAATCTATCATTGAGCACTGGGGCATGGCTTTAAGCAAGGCCTTTGTAAAGAGTCAATAATGACTGCCATCTGCCACCGAGCACAGAGCTACCTGCTAGCAGACAGGCTGCGGTGACCTCTGCTTCCCCATCACTGATTAGTATTCAAACATTGCCGTTTTAGCCGTGACCTTACTCAGGCCCCTGTGCCTCTCTGCTTGTGTTATGGTTCACCTGGCAGGCATTGCAGTAGAGGAAAGAATGCTTTAATCAGGGGACAGGATATTTTGCAAATCAGATGGCATCTTTATCTTTCTATTTTGGGACATTGCTGTTAATGATGCAAAATACAGTAGTAATTCCTGATCCTGTCCTAGTTAATGTGTACAATTTGATTATAAAGTTTACTTAATGAACCCAGGAGAAACATGCAAGTTACACATTTAATTAATATGTTGATGTGTTTTATAAACTGTCCACGTAATCTGTGCTTTCTGTGGATGGTAAAAAGACACATTCAGAAATTGAGAAAATATACTCCAACTATACTGCATTTAAATGTATACTTTCTAATAATAACCGTGTATTCTTTTAATTAGACTACAAAGCTTTATATTATAAAGCATAAACATGATGTGCTTTATAATATAAAACATGACAAAATAGTGAAATGGTGTATATGAAGTATATAATTTTGTGTAATGAAAATGAAATGTATGACAAGATATTATCTTCTCTTGGAGAAACAGCCAACAGTTCATTAGCTCAACGTTGCAGGAAGATGTCCCCTTATTTTCTTTCTTCTTCCACTGGACATCTCCAGTGCCACCAGTCATTAAAGCAAACCAATTTGCCTGATCATGTCTGCTGCCACCTACCTTCTAGCTGTACACATGAAACCATGAAATCCCTGGCTTATTTACTGCATATATGACCACTATTAATAATGGGCCTGATTCAAAGTTGTACACAAACCCAATGGTTTACATACAACTCAGATGTTTGGCAAATTGTGCATAATCTGTACTGTGCATGTACAGATTTGTGTCTGCAAAGTCGCAGTTCCCCCTAAGCCGCAGCATGATTGATATGCTGCGGATCTTTAGGGCAGGGAAGGGGGTGGCGGTTGGCCAGTGTCCCAGAAATCGTGGGTGTGTTGACCCAGTTTTCTAGGCATGCCGAGGCCAGTGGCAGCTTCACTAGCCCCGGCAGCATGAAATACATGGCCACCTTGAGTAACCTGTCGGTTACTCAGATAACTGATGTTCACGCAGTTGAACCTATGGCTGCTTCTCTGAACACAGCTTCGGATCAGAAAAGATGGTAGTGGGCGTATAATTATTACTTAAGACACCTCCTGTGGCTATTGCACAATGTAGCATGGCCTACAGAATCCAACTTTGAATCAGGCCCAATGTCCTTCACTAAAACTGACTATTTAAGTACATGATCACACTAATTTAGTTCCAGCCCATTCTGGTCATAACTTTTAGGGATGGTGTTCCAAATTTCACAATGAATTATGGATCCAATGTCTACAACAAAATTCAACATATTTATACAAACACACTTTGCCGAGTGCGTTGTTTACCTGGGCAAGAGATGGCACCAGCATGCACTATGGGAAGACAGCGAGGGCAGTATGACGCTCTGTACAATGTATCGATGGGAAACCTTGGTTCCTGGCATTCATGTGGATGATACTCTGACACACTTGTGTGTGTGTATATATACATATATATATATATATATATAGGGAAAAACAGCGGCACTCTCAGGACTTGAAAAATAAATGAGACTCACGACTCCAAGAGATCAGCGTCCAACGTTTCAGTCGGTGTGACTTTTATAAAAGTCACACCGACTGAAACGTTGGACGCTGATCTCTTGGAGTCGTGTCTCATTTATTTTTCAAGTCCTGAGAGTGCCGCTGTTTTTCCCTATATACTTGGTTTATACACCATTAGAGGGCACCCAGGCAGGTACTGATTATATTGTGGAGTGCCGGCGTTATTTCTATATATATACATACACACCTACCAAATATTGTGTAGGTAAAGCTTGTGTCACCGAAATAGAAATGACCCAACGAGGCACGGATAACACAATACCTCTGAAAGTGTCCTGTGGTATATGTCACCAAGCCATTAGCCACTGAACTTTTAAGTTGCAAGGTGGGACCTCCATGGCTCGGACTTGTTTTTCCAGCACCTCTAAAACTGCACACACACAACGATTTAGTTAATGAACGATTTTAGTAAACGATTTTCTCCCTTGAAAAAATTAACTAAAATCGTTTACTAAAGTTGTTCATTTACTATGTTCATTTAAATGTAATGAACGATTTTTTAGAACTACAAACGATTTTTGCATATTCCCTTACTGAAAATCGTTGAGTTGACAAGTCTGACTGAACTACAAAAGTGAACGCGCATGAATGAAAATCGTTCATCGTTTGACTCAGAAAGTGAACGATTTTTACAAACGATTATTGTTAAACAATATCGTTTAATGATAATCGTTCAAAAAAACATTGTGTGTGTATGCACCTTAAGAGATGCTCAATCGATTTGAGATCTGGGGAATTTGAAGGCCAAGTCCATCCCTTGAACTCTTTGTCATGTTCCTCAAACCATTCCTGAACTAGGTTTGCAGTGTGGCAGGGCGCATTATCCTGCTGAAAGAGGCCACTGCCATAAGGGAATACTGTTGCCATGGGGGGGGTGTACTTGGGGTTTGATTCAGAGATGTACACTAATGTATTCGCAGCTGTGATCCCATACACAGCTACTGTGCGAAAATATGCTAATGCTGTAACCACCTGGAAATTTATTGAGAACCCACCGGTAGATTTGCAGATTCAAACAAGTGCATACAAACACACAGCAGTAGACGCAGATCATTTGATAATTGACCATCTAAGTAACCCTATGGTTGCACAGAATGGCCATGGGAGACACTGACACCATGTATTCTGCATACAATATAGGATCACAGTTGTAGGCTAAGATATGCCCCGAAAATGGTCACAACATGTCTGCATTATCACTGCCACTTCCGAAACCGCTCCCTGCATGTCACTTTGCAAAGAAATCCTCACTGCAAGTGGCATCACTAAAGTACCTTGGTGCGTGTGCAGTGCGACCATGACAAATGTGCAGTCGGACGATAATTGCGCAACGTGCAAATATCTGTCAGGCCCTTGAAGTGACGTGATTGTTTTAGAGGTGGTCTGCAACAATGTTTAGGTAGGTGATACATGTCAAAGTAACATCCACATAAATGCCAGGACCCAAGGTGTCCCAGCAGAACATTGCCCAGAGCATCACACTGACTACCCTTCTTATGGCACCAGGATGCACTCTCTCTTCCCCGGGTAAATGGTGCACATGCACCCAGTCATCTACATGATGTAATATGTGATTTATGAAACCAAGTCACCTTCTTCCATTGCTTCGTGAGCCAGTTCTGACGCTCACGTGCCCCTTGTAGGCGCTTTCGACAGTGGACAACATAGGCACGGATTGTTCTGTGGCTACGTAGCAAGCTGTGATGCACTGTGTGTTCTGACACCTTTCTATCATAGCCAGCATTAACTTTTTCAGCACATTGTGCTACAGTAGCTCTTCTGATGGACTAGCCTTCGCATCAACGAGCATTGGACATCCTTGACCCTGTTGCAGGTTGTCCTTCCTTTTGGTAGGTACTAACAACTGCATACCAGGAACACCCCATACGACCTGAGGTTTGGGAGATGCTCTGACCAAGTCGTCTAGCCATGACAATATGGCCCATGTGAGAGCCTTTTTTTATATATATATATATATATATATATATATATATATTTATTTATTACACACACACACATTTATTGCAATCATGAAGTATCTTACTTTTTTTTTTTTTTTAGTGTGCATCAGTAACCACTGCAGGATGCCATAGCAATTGTTAATTTGTATTTTCCAGAATAAATGGCTTAGTCGCAGCCCTATGCTGCAGAGGAGGGTTTACCATGCTATGGCAGCAGTCCAAAGGAAACTCTATGTCTTGGGTGGAAACGATTTAGATTACAATAATGATCGGATTTTGGTTCGACATATAGACTCTTACAATATTGATACTGACCAGTGGACACGTTGCAACTTCAATTTACTCACAGGTAAGTGTGATCTAAACAGAAAATGCATTTGCAGATAATACTGTGATACACCTGCCAACTTGATCCCTTTTATCTGTGTGATCATAGTCATTATATTGCTTGTGTGCAAGAGTTACTTTGCCCAAACTGGAATAAATAAGGAATACAAAAATATAGTACAGTCATATAATATACACATATTGTGAAAGTCAAATTCACCAAAATTACAAGTCTGAAAAATAATTTTGCTAGCTTATATAAAAAAAAGACAAAATGCCAGAGACTCTAGGAAACAGCTTCATACAGGAAGCTACAGAGAAACCCTAATTATCCCAGAAGTGCTGCATGGGATCTCAGCACCGGGTCCTTTAAAGCCGACTGACAGAGACCTGCAGGATGTGCATATGACAGTATAAGGGGCAAACCCCCATATTAGTCTGATCTTCAGGTCACAACTTCTTAAATGTGGTGCAGAAGATAGATCTGCCAAGAGAAAAATGTACATCAAGTTCTCTGGCTCACTAAGGGGTCTATTTATTATGCTATGATAATCCATTTTTCTCATTTCATTAACTAAAAGGGGTTATACCACCCTTTTGTCTAATCTATCATTTTTATGTGATATTGCTTCCCCACACTCAGGTATGGGAGATCTACATCCAGTTTGTCAAACTGTGGTAATCTCAATTTACAGCAGTTCTTGTTAAAATCAAAACACATTTAGGATGGCGTTAGGAGCAGTGAAAAGACACCAGGGAAGAGAAACATCATTGAATGTAGAATACAGACAGCAGCTGGACGTCTCTGAGCATACAATAATGCTTCCAATCCCCAATGTGAGCCCTGGACACTTTAATCCGGTAACCACTTGTCTCCCTCTGCTCAATTCATATTATCCTCCAGGACTTCAGTCATTAGACCCAGCCCATTGTCCCCTAACTCACCCAAACACCTGGGACCTTCTTAAGCCCTGCATGTCTCCCTCAGGGAATTTAATGGACACCGCCTTGAGGAGCATTAGGATTGATGCTCAATATTTTCATAAAGGCATGTTTAATTAACCCATTGAATCAACAATTCACTAATAATACTGTATGTCTGCC
Organism: Taudactylus pleione; assembly: GCA_031769625.1. Classification (NCBI taxonomy): domain Eukaryota; kingdom Metazoa; phylum Chordata; class Amphibia; order Anura; family Myobatrachidae; genus Taudactylus; species Taudactylus pleione. The sequence goes on from JAUIMM010000014.1 coordinate 32,077,169, forward strand.
TCCAGTCCTATCGATACATTTGTGCCCTGATGCATGTGCACTTTAGATAGAAGGTAAAAAGATAAGACAAGACGCATTTCGACTATAGCGTAACAAACAATTGCTTCACAGGAGGAAAACATTTTTAGAGTGGATTGCATGGGGGTCTTGTTTAATAAATTGTGGTCGTAAACCATTCTGCAGTACGCTTCAATAAAGTATGCTAAGTGCTACTGCAAACGAGGTGAGGGGGTTGACCACCTAAAATAGTTTCCTGTTTGGAATGCTATTTGTAATGTTCATATCACATTCTGGGGTCTATGTACTAAACCTTGGAGAGCAATAAAGTTGATGGAGATAAAGTACCAATCAATCAGCTCCTAACTATTTTTTCAAACACAGCCTGCAAAGTGAAAGGAGTTGATTGTTTTGTACTTAATCTCCATCCACATTTTCTCTTTCCAAGACTTAATACATACTATAGACTCCTTTATAGCTTAGCTGGACATTACTCTTAGCTCAGCAAAGAGGTCTTGGGGTAAGCAGGGACTGAAATTGGAACTGCACTCTTGGTAGGAGGTTAAAACATCTGAGACAGTCAGTTACTGTACCTGGCAGCTGCCTACATATGACAGTGATTCTTCATTTATGGTTCAGTTGAGTTGCATTCCGCTACTTGTTACACGCAACTGACATAATTTTACTGTGTTGTATTTAATGTTATTGTCGCTATAAAATGTTGGGGCATATTTACTAAGTGTGGATTTTGCATATTTGGCCATTCTCTATCTGGAATACATCCACTAAATTTCTAAAATGTCAAACTGCTGGAAAACCAGAGAGAATGCAGACTTAAACAACAATAGAACATCGTGGCATAATGGATGGTTTTTACCATTAAAAGTATAGACACTCCAGATTTAAGCAATGGCTTTAGAAAAGGACGAAAATCCACAGCCAAACCCATCCAAATAAATGACCTATCTCAGGCAAGCTTATTTGTAGAAAGCATTGCACTGATCCCTTGGATTTGTGCATGCTTTTGTTGACGTGGGATCCCACCCATGGAGTACTGTCTTGTGGTTACTGTCAACGCCTATGTTTCATGTACACCTTCCAATAGAGAATTGACTTTGCAGTGGCCAAGGGAAAAGAGCAGAACTTTACTCTTCTGCAAGCTCAAGAATGCCCATTGATGTCCCCACTAGGGTGTCCAGGCTCCAAGGGAGGTTGAAAAGCGAACAGTATTGCTCAGATATACAGAGCCATACTTGCAATTATAGGCAGAATGCTACAGGCAATGCCAATAAATCACACTCCTTACAAATTAAGTCCATCACTTTTTAAAGTTTGCAAATCAGTCAGGAATTGGGTTAAATTAGGCCTCTTATTTCACTAGGCTGTATATTTTGTTGAGCCTTCCCTGCTCAGTTTCTACAATACGAAAAACAACACAAAAAAACATTTTGGACAATTTTGACATGTAATCATTACAACTCATTTGCAGCATGGAGTATTTGCATCATATACCAGAACAAATCAGGGGTAACTAACCTACAGTCATACATCTGTCCAGAGCAGTTTCATTGTGGTCACTTCTTCACTTACACACAAGCCATACAGCAGTATCAATTTTTGTTTTCTGTTACAAAGGACAAAATGAGTCTGGAGTGGCTGTTTATAATGGAAGAATCTACTTGGTTGGTGGTTATTCAATTTGGACAAATGAACCTTTAGCATGTATACAGGTAAGCATATTATAGAGCTTTCAAATTGAGTCATTTATTGCACATATTCATACAGTGAAATTATGATTACTCAAACTCAACCCTCGAGTATCCCCAAAAAGGATTTCTGTCTGTGAAAACAGGTGTAATAATTACTGACCCAGCAAAATACGAGGGTTATTCAAAAAGTAATCCCTAAATGCTCATAACTCTGAAATAATATGCAACATTTATTTGAAACTTTGTCAGTTTGTACTTTAATATGTCTGCTAACTATATATGTAGTTTTGTTTAGGTAGTCCAAGAAATACCATGGAATCCAAGATGAAACAAAGAGCGGTCATTGAATTTCTGGAAAATGAAGGCTGCAGTGCTACAGAAATCCACAGAAGACTGAAAAAAAAGTGTATGGTGAGCATACAATTGACTATAGCAATGTCAGAAGGTGGATGCAGCGTTTTCAATCGGGAGAATCGTCCGTGTGTGACAAACCTCATGATGGTAGACCATCAACTGCAGTGACAGCAGAGAACAGACACAAAGTCGATGCCATGATTCAGAAAGACCATTGTGTGACCATCAGGAGATATCAGTGATGAACTTGAATGTAGACATGGCACTGTAGAAACACTAATCAATGATTTGGGATATCGTAAAGTGTGTGCTAAATAGGTTCCAAAGCAATTAACCAGGGATCATAAGGCCCAGAGGGTGGAAGTGTGCAATGACCTTTTGACCACCTTTGAAGCCAACCCTTAGATGTTTTTGAAAAATGTCATCACAGGAGATGAGACCTGGGTATTCCTTTATGACCCAGAAACAAAGGCCCAATCAAAGCAATGGAAACACCCAAGTTCACCTAGGCCAAAAAAGTTTAAATCACAGCGATTCGTAAACAAAGTCATGGCCACATTCTTCTGGGATTGCCGAGGTGTTATTCTCATCGATTACTTGGAACAATACCAATCAATCAAGAGAGAATGAAACATTAATACACTTAAGAAGCTGAAAGCCATCCGCAAAAAAAAGGTCAACAATTCGACTGTCAAATGTTATCTTACACCACGACAATGTCAGACCTCCCACTTCGATGGCAACATCTGCGGCCATTGCCAAAATGGGGTGGGCAATAATGCCACATCCACCATACAGTCCTGATTTGGGCCCTTCTGACTTTCATCTGTTTGGCCTTCTCAAATACTGTCTCCGTGGTCAACATTTTGAAGACATAAAGGTTGTTAAAAACGCCATATGGGTCAAACACCAAACACTGGAATTTTTCCAAAGTGGATTCACAGCTTGGGTTGAGAGGTAGAGAAAATGTTTGAGGGCAAATGGTGAATTTCTTGAGAAGAGTCATTCTGTTACTAAGACTTCAAAGTATTTTACTGCAAATTTTCAAATCTGTATCTATAATAAAATTTGAGTTGTGAGCATTTAGGCATTACTTTTTGAACAACCCTCATAGATTTACTCACTTGTGCATAATTAAAGAGATCCACACAACATGACCTGTTGGTGGTACTTGAGGACAAGTTGAGAACCACTGCCTTAGACATACTGTATTAGAGTCTGAAATTAAAATTAACAAACTTGTCACATGTTTATTAGTAATAGTAGGGCAATCTGTATATGCTACTTGTGGAGGGAATATCTGCAGAATTCATTTACCAGGCATCAAAATCCCTTATACTAGTGGTTCTTAACATCAACCCTCAAATATTCCCAACAGCCTGTGTTTTGCGGATTTCTGTGTGTAGCAGGTGGGATAATTACTGATCCAGTAAAATAGATTAACACATTTGTGCATAATTAAAGAAATCCAAAAAAAATGACCTGTTTGGAGTATTTGAGGTCTGGAAATGAGACTCGCTGTCTTATACATATCCAGTGTTTTGGCTCAATGGACAAGCTTCATTCCAAGCTTTGTTCTTCTTCTTAAATAGTTTTTAACTATATTTCTAACTGAGTGAACAGCTGGCCATTTGTACAGCAGCAATGATCACACAGAATTATTTTTTTACTTTTAATCTACAGTAAGTACAATTTAATCTCTTCCCACAAGTGCCCAGCCATTCAAGTGGGGGCAGACTACATCCAGTTCAGATTTGTTTCAAGTTTGTTATATGTAAAGATATACAGGAAAACCATCCTGACCAGCTAGCAGCATATGGGGTATGTAATAGCCTGCATGTTGCAAGCAACTGCAAGATTTTGGCAATTTAGCCGCCACATTTAAACCAGAATTTTTTTTTAAAGGCAAAACTAACCTGGTTTTGACTTTTAATTTTTTTTTTTATTTAAATGTAAAAGCTAAATCACTGATATCCTACCACAAATCAGCACAACATACTCTGTAATGTTTATTGAAATAAAAGGGGCAACATTTGGCATTAGCAGAGGCTTTGGTGTGGAATTTATAGCAGCAATATCTTTAGAGTCAAAACCAACCTCTAAAGCTTTAAATGAAAAAAAAAAAAAGTCAATAACTGATTAAAGATATTCACTCTATCATGTTTTAATACTGTGTAAAAGCACATGGAGTTACAAAAGAAAGATCAGGATAGACAGCAGTTGAAGAGAAATGTTCAAATCATTCCAGTAGGATAGTAGTATGTGCTTTAGCTGAGCAACTCTAGGACATTTTGTTTTCCTTTGTATTTATGCCATTCCCATGTGGTTTATTGCTCTATATTACAACTTTTACACCAAAGTGCCGGGTCTGATCCGGGAGTTGGAACACTATTCCAACCTGGATCAGAACCCTTTCATATTTTGACACCGACCTAGGATATTCCCGAGTCAGCGCCGTTCATATTGCCGGCTCTACCAGTGTTGCGGCGGACTCTTGGAGACGATGTAATCTCCAAGCGCCACTGAAGCAGGCCAATCAGGAGGCACTATCAGGGTCATCGTGACCCGGATCGCGCAGTTTACACTGCAGGGTGCCACGGGAACGACACGTGGCCAATCCTGCAAACTACCAGAATTGGATCCATTTACACTGACAAAAATCCAGAGTTTATGCGCGATCACGTGCATCAACCCGGGATTTTTGTCGGTGTGAAAGGGGTATACAGTGCATCCGGAAAGTATTCACAATTTTTCACTTTTTCCATATTTTGCTATGTTACAGCCTTATTCCAAAATGGAATAAATTCATTTTTGTCCTCAAAATTCTACACACAATACCCCATAATGACAACATGTAAAAAGTTTTGCGAGTTTTGCAAATTTAATTTAAAAAAAAAAAAAAAACGTAAGAAATTACACATACATAAGTATTCACAACCTTTGCTCAATACTTTGTTGCTGCACCTTTAGAAACAATTACAGCCTCAAGTCTTTTTGAATATGATGCCACAAGCTTGGCACACCTATCTTTGGGCAGTTTCGCCCATCTCTCTTTGCAGCACCTCTCAAGCTACATCAGGTTGGATGGGAAGCGTCAGTGCACAGCCAATTGTAGATCTCTCCAGAGATGTTCAATTGGATTCAAGTCTGGGCTGTGGCTGAGCCACTTAAGGATATTCACAGAGTTGTCCTGAAGCCACTCCTTTGATATCTTGGCTGTGTGCTTAGGGTCGTTGTCCTGCTGAAAGATGAACTGTCGCCCCAGACTGAGGTCAAGAGCGCTCTGGAGCAGGTTTTCATCCAGGAGGTCTCTGCACATTGCTGCATTCATCTTTCCCTCTATAATGACTAGTCTCCCAGTTCCTGCCGCTGAAAAATGATGCTGCCACCACCATGCTTCACTGTAGGGATGGTATTGGCCTGGTGATGAGCAGTGCCTGGTTTGCTCCAAACATAACGCCTGGCATTCACGCCAAAGAGTTCAATCTTTGTCTCATCAGACCAGAGAGTCCTTCAGGAGCATTTTGGCAAACTCTTGGTGGGCTGCCATGTGCTTTTTACTAAGGAGTGGCTTCCGTCTGGCCACTCTAATATACAGGCCTGATTGGTGGATTGCTGCACAGATGGTTGTCCTTCTGGAAGGTTCTCCTCTCTCCACAGAGGAATGCTGCAGCTCTGACAGAGTGACCACCGGGTTCTTGGTCACCTCCCTGACTAGGGCCCTTCTCTCCCGATCGCTCAGTTTAGATGGCCGTCCAACTCTAGGAAGAGTCCTGGTGGTTCCAAACTTCTTCCATTTAAGGATGATGGAGGCCACTGTGCTCGTTGGGACCTTCAAAGCAGCAGATATTTTTCTGTACCCTTCCCCAGATTTGTGCCTCGAGACAATCCTGTCTCAGAGGTCTACAGACAATTCCTTGGACTTCATGCTTGGTTTGTGCTCTTACATGCATTGTCAAGTGTGGGACCTTATATAAACAAGTGTATGCCTTTCAAAATCATGTCCAATCAACTGAATTTACCACAGGTGGACTCTAATTAAGCTGTAGGATCATCTCAAGGATGATCAGTGGGAACAGGATGCACCTGAGCTCAATTTTGAGCTTCATGGTGAATACTTACGTACATGTGATTTCTTAGTGGTTTTTTTTTTTTTTTTATTAAATTTGCAAAAATCTCAAAAAAAATCTTTTTACACGTTTTCATTATGAGGTAATTTTGAGGACAAAAAATTATTTATTCCATTTTGGAACAAGGCTGTAACATAACAAAATGTGGAAAAGTGAAGTGTTGTGAATACTTTCCGGATGCACTGTATGTTTCACAGTAGAGAATTAAGCTTCTTGCTAGAGATAATGTTCACATTTTGCGTCAATCCTGATCTCATTGGACCATAAAATCCTTCTGCCACATACTTTCCGGCAAAGTGTAGCCAGGATTTCATGTGTTTTCTTTTTGCCGACATCTTATAAAGCGCAGGTTTGTGAAGTGCCCAGGCTGTTGCCATCCCATCAGTAACAAGTGCCATTCTTGCATGGATGCTCAGTTTTGAATTATAGCTTGGACAAGTTCACAGCTATGCAATATTATGTCCATTTCGTATAATGATGTAGGTGCTTTGGGGATATTGATCTCTCTTGATAAGTACTTTTTAATATATTTTTTTTTTTCAGATTTGCTTTGAATGCTCTGTTTCGAAATGCCCATCTCACTCACAGGTGTAATTAATTTAAAATTAATTGGAACATTTCAATGTTATACAGAAAGACTCCAATAATGTGACCATTGAAGACAACTGATTGCATCAGGGATTCATTTGGTACATCTTAGGAAAAGTGGTGAACACTTCTATAATCATTAATTGTAGTTATTTGCAATTAAGAAAAAGCTTATTTTTGAAAAAAGTATTTTGTGTTGATTAGTGGTAAGAATTCCAAAATAAATCTGTTTTGGTTCCACGATATAAAAAGGGACTATAAATTAATTTTTTAAACATAATTATTTATTAATGGAACAGAAAGTTGCAAGTCAGGATGGGGAATGGCAGCTGCAGTAATGATGGGTATAAGAATGCAGTGAATGGCAGGCAGGTTCTGGGGGTGGGAGATTGTTATTTGAGGACAAGTATAATCATCAGCAACAGTTGTGTCCAGATACTTGAGATACACTGTCCATGTATCGGCCCAATCAGCCAATAATTATATTGAACAGTTTATTGAAACGACCAATCACTAATTATTGGTCTGTCAGACTTTCAAAATCATTGATAATCGGGCGGCTGTATGTACCGATACTAGTGTATGCACTGCCGCAGCCAACATGTCCCAGTTCCTTCACAGGAGGGGAACAGGGAAATGTTTCCTCCCCTCGTAAAGGAACGAAGATACCATGACCATACATAGTAAAATATCTCAGTGTATGGCTACAATATCTGACGGTGTCAGATAAAATGTTTGTCAGTCAATTGCTCTAGGGGCTGCAGGTTCCAGAGTAGGAATGGTCTGTACCTCAATGAGTAAAAGTACAGGTGTGTATGGGGGGAAAAGATAAATTGGATGGCGGGGGCAGATTTAAAACTTTGAATAAAGGATGTGGGAGGTGTTGAAGATAGGTACAGTGTTCGAGACAGGATAACCATTAGGGTGAGCTGTTAATGGAACAGATATGCTTGGATTTAAAACATTGTAATTAATGCTAGAAGCCTTCAAGATATTTTAGGTGAACTTGAATTATTATATATGGAATAAGGCAGTTGTGATGTAGCTGTATTTATGTTAAACCATGTTTAAGGCCTAACCTGCAGGAGAAGACATGTGAGAAAAAAAAAAAAAAAATATATATATATATATATATATATATATATATAGAAAAACAACAAAGTGCTGATTGGGATTTGTTCTAAACCACCAAGTATAAGAGTGTACAGAAAGTTAATTATAAATGCAAATAGAAAAGGCAGTCAAGCATAAAGATGTTGTAATTACATGGGATTTTAACTACTCATATATAAATTGTGACTCTGGATCCAGTAGTTCTGGTAAAGAATGCAGATTGTTATCAGAAATACTGTACCTATACCATATTTGGGAGAACCAGCTAGGAAGGGAGTACTACTGGACTGATTAATACGAAAAATAAATGTTTTGTAGAGGTAAGAAAATGTTTTGGCAAAAGGGATCTTAATATGATAAATTCTAACCTTTGTTTTTAGATGAGGTTTTGTAGGACTAAGAAAAAAAAAAAAGCTAACGTTCATAAATGCTAAATGTAATAATTTTCAATGTTTTTGCTGTGGTAAAGCATGCCATGTACAAACTCATTGAACAAAAAGCTGCTCTAAATCTCGCTGTAGAAAACAGCTGAAAAAGACAGTTTAGTAAATATTCCCTTGAGAGTGTATCTGGGGTGAAAAAAATTGCTAAACTCATTTTAGATAGAGCACTGAGGAGTATCCAGTCCTTAAGGCGGGTATCCACTTGGCGATTAAAATGAGTGATTGAACAATAACTATATCGTTCAATCGCTCATAAATCGGGCATGAAAATGTTGGAAACGACCAGCAATGCGCGCTCCCGCTGGTCGTTTCCGGCATCAATCATCGCCTGAACATACTGGTCAATCTGCAGATAATGTCAGATTGACCATGTTCAGGGATGAGGGAGGGTGCCTACACTGAATGACTGATCGTTCAGTGTAGGCACTACAGCGGAAGAGGAACAACTGTACGATTACAATGTTGTAATCTTACTGTCGTTCCACTATCTGCTAGTCCAGTGGTTCTCAAACTCAGTCCTCGGGACCCCACACAGTTCACATTTTCCAGGTCATCCAGCAGGTGCACAGGTGCAGTCATTACTCACTGGCACATTTTAAAAGTTCCACAGGTGCAGCTAATTATTTAACTTGTGATTCTGTGAGGAGACCTGGAATACATGCACTGTTTGGGGTTCTGAGGACCGAGTTTGAGAACCTGTGTGCTAGTCGATATGCACCTTTAAAAAAATAGTGCTATACAGCTATATGTTCTCCTCCATACAAGACTCTAATAAGGCTGCACTATAGAGATCCTAATATACTTCTAGAATGCTAACAAGAAAAGGACTAAATACTGCTGACATGTTATTCAAAATACCTCATTTCATTCTAGACTAATTTGAAATAAAATTAAACCTGCTAATTGCACACCTAAAAAAAATGAAAAGAACTGCAGTAGGTGATATACCTGTTTGGTGAAAATGTTAGATTTACAGAAACAATATTTGAAAACTGTAGGAAAAGGTTTACCCTTCTGTTAATATTTTTACAGATATGTGTAGTGATCAGGAAATGAACAGTTAAAAAAAAGAAAAAACTTCAGTGTGGAAAGTACATGTCTTAAAATTAATGACAATTAATGTAGCAAAATATTGTTTATGGTAATCCACATGTGCAAAATCCCTACACTGTGATTACATATTGTTACTTAAAACTGTTAGTAATTGTAAAGTGTCTAAAAACACAAAAAAAGGTCAACACTGTAAATGCAATGGTCTGATTGGAATGTGAAGATATGACTTTGAGGCCCATTGACTTAACAAAATGCCCTACTGTACATCTACAGTACTGTATTTAGAAAGACCCAGAGTAATTCCCTTTTGAATTCTCTGACAATTACAAAAACTTGTTGAGATTCCTTAAATAAAAAAAAAAAACAAAATTATGTTTTTCCAGAATAAAAATGTTGAGAAAAAAAACAAACTATTTTACTCTGATAAAAAGAAAAAAATCTTTTACAAAGTCCTTGTTTTATTGACTAACAATTTTATGCCATCCTTTGTGGTGTCCTTGGAGGTACTGTAAAAATGTAAATAATAAAAAGAAAAAACATTCCCTGATGCAATCAGTAAATCCTTCATCACAAACTGACAAGACCTAGGGAGTCTGATTGGTGAAGTCCATTCTAACAAAAAAAACAAAAACAAAACAAACAAAAAAAAGAATTAGTGAGCCTGCTCCCCACCCGTTAATATCCCCAGAAGAATAAACCTCCTGATCATCATCAGAGAAAACCTGGGGGTCCTTCATTTTCTGCTTTTGAAATGCCTACTTGAAAATTGTAGTACTATTCTGCTGCGCTATACCTGTAGTCCATATGGGCTAAATCTGACCAGATGACACAAATAAAATGCTTTAGTTAACACCTGAAAAGAGTCAGCCTACACCCATGGGACAATTTTGAAATAAACTATGCACGTTTCTCTTTGAAGGAAAAAAAGGTACACACAAAAAGTTAAGAATCTGTTCCACAGCCATAAAGCTTGACATGGCCAAGAGACTGATAGTATACATGGAAGCTTCACAAATAAATTTGGTTGGACTTTGCATTTGTTGAGCGGTCTTCAGCAAATCACTTCTTTTAATGTCATCCTGAATGTTCTTTTCAAGATCATTACCCCAAATACACATAGTACTGAATGTTAAAGCCATATTGACTGCTGACTTGAATGCTGCTCCTGTGGATACATGCCATTCCCTTGAAACACTTTAAACTTTCCTATCCATACTATCTCTAAAGAAAGTGCATCTCCTAATGGAAGAGTAGCAATTTAGGAAACATATCCCACAACCTAATTACCTGGGAAAAAAGGGATACACAATGTAATATTGATGGTTTAGATTTGCATCTAAGATGATGTTTCCATTCTTTTAGAATATCTTTGTCTGTAAAATGGAAAAAGGTATGATTTTCTTAGCATAACCCACAATGTAGGTTTTTTCTGTGTATTCCTAATCTCCATCAGTTTACATATTTAATGAAACCATTTATTGAATTTTCCCTCATCAGAAATTTCTACCGATTCAGCATCTGTGAAATCAAATACAGTAGACCCCATCTTTCAAATCCCCTCACATTCAATTACTTCACTATCTAAACTTATGGGAGAACAATATTTTTTAGATCTCAATAGCCAATACATTTTCTTTGCTCACCAGTGTGGCTTTTATGCATGTAGCTAGCTCCGTCATCATCTGAGGAGTGGCTGCACAAAATAAGCACAGAACTCACCAGGGTCTCCATCAGGAAGACTCCTATCACAAGCTGCAGAGAACAGCATCTTAGCCTTTTTTAGAAGTATGTTTCCAATTAAATAATAGAAACCCTTTCCCTTAGGGGTTTCAGTTGAATGAAATAGAAAAAAGGAATTCAGAAAATCTGAATCTAAAAAGCCTTACTGAAGCATAGTCTTGAGCTTACCTGAAACCCATTCTGCACAAAGCAGTATTCAGGGACATGTTTAGTTGAGACAAACTCAGTTTTCCAGAGATTTCAAGCAAATGGTAAGAGATCTGTGCCTTCCAATTAACAAAAAACAAACAAAAAAACAACAACACAACAACAACAACTATTTTAAACTTCCTGAGCTTTAATCCTCCACGGGTTTGTATTGTCCCATATCACATGTGCTCCCACACAAAAAATTATAGATCACAGTAACCCAAGCTTGTGCTAGATGCTGGTAGAGGATTTTTGTTCTTGGGAAAGCGGATGTCAGCAAGAAGCGTTTTTTCCCCTTGGCTTGTACTGACATAAAATGATGATGGTTTAAGGTATAGAGACCATCTTTTCTTGGCAGCGTGTATTATATCTGCAGGTAAACCCCTTTCAAAAATTGGGAGTTACAGGAAAGAAGACACCTCAATGAAGGAGAAGTTGCCTTTTATGTGGGTCTTCTGTCCTCTCCTGGCTCAGGCAGAATGGAATAAGGAGTATTAACCCTTTGCTACATAAAAGGAAAGAAACATAGAAAACAAATGTGAGAGACTAGCTGAATATCAGTATAAACTGAAAAAGTTTAAATGATTATTTTTGCCCAATCAGTTGAGATATGACAGTTAACCTGCTTGATGATTCTCCACAAGCAAGCTGAATATACTGATCTTGGAAAATCTCAGTAGAGATGTTCTACAGATAGTAAAGTAACAGTTACAGCTCAAATTCTAGTTAAATAATCCAAAATAAAACATTTTGTTTTTACCCCTACAAAAAGCAGACAAAAAACAAACCACCAGCAAAAGAAAATAGCCATCACAATTGAAATACTATGTGAACTAGTAATTAACATTATCACTCCCCATCATGAAGATCGCAGTGTCTTATTTGTTGTTTGATGAGCCATAGTACTATTCCTGTTGGGTATAATGGGGATATCCAATTTGATTATTGTTGAGACTACATTTAGTGTCAAGACATTGAGTTTGTGGAGTTGGTCAATTGTTCTTTGGGATTCCATCAATGGTGGTGTTACTCCAAAAGATGTACACATATGTTAAGAAAAAATGTGGGCCAAATTAATATAATCTTTCAAATAAATGATGAATGTATCTACATGATAGTTTTAATTCTCTTCTAAACCTTCAGGTGATGGACGTTAGCAGAGAAGGCAAAGAAGAAGTGTTCTATGGACCTACACTACCTTTTGCCTCCAATGGGATAGCAACATGTTTTCTCCCCGCTCCTTACTTCACTTGTCCTAACCTGCAGACTTTGCAGGTTCCTCACCATAGGATAGGCACAATGTAAAAAGTGACTTACCAGAAACAATGTCTTATCAGAGGAAGGTGTATCTCAGTGGTAGGAACACAATGTGGGTGCAATACATTTACTGCATTTTTATATCTCTGCATTCACCTTTCCTGTGACAAATCACTATTTGATGCCATCAGCATAAAAAATTAGATTGTAAGCTCTTCAGCGCAGGGAATCATTGTGCCTGAAACTTATGTACAACACTGCAAACATTGGATTGTAAAATATTTTTTTTATGCTGGGATTACTGATCACTAGAGAACAGTGAATGTGCAAACATGCTAATATCTCACTAACTCTAATGACAATTATTTATAATCTACAATAACTGTGTAATGAGAACATTGACTCCAAGCTAAAGCAGCCACTTATTTTCACGAGTAGTGCTCTCCAGTCTCGTGTCTGTAAACTTATATTTTTCGAACAAAAAAAAAAAAAAAAAACCTCAAGGGCAATACATCATAAAACATATGCAACTGATCTGATGTATGTGATTGATAAGAGAATGTCAAATGAAAAGTATCTTTTACATCATGTAGATATCGTGTAGATATTTTTCCATACTGTTTCATTGTGAGCTAGTTAGTGGACTTTTGCATTGAAATTCATATTGAAGAAAAGAAACAATCAAAGAAACTGTGATAAAGAATTGTGAAACTATTACTGTACATTTGCAATCATTCACCTTTGCTGCTAACAGCACACCCAAGTGCATATAAATAAAAATATTGTAAACAAAAAGCATATTTCATGTATGTTGTATTTTCCGGTTTGTGTTGGAATCCTGTAATGTCATGTGCACATCAGGAAGTGTGCCTATACACATTACACAGTAAATTAAATAATTTGTGATAACTGGGGGGGGGCGAAGGGGTAGAGATAAAGTACCAACCAATCAGCTCTTAATTGTCATTTCATTCAGACACAGGCTGTAATATGACAGAAGCTGACTGGTCTGTACTTTATTTCTCTCCTAGCTTTGACACATTCCCCTATGTTCCGCCAGGAAAAAGAAAATACAATCATGTCACCTTTACAGTAAAATAATAAAAAGTGAAGAAAGGAGAAACGTTAAAACACATTCATAATCATTTTTTATAATTTTGGAGAGTTGTTCAGAATGTTAAAATATCAGTGGTAGTATCAAATAAGACAAAAAAAAAAAAAATCAAGATATTCGAGCCAACATCAACATAAATAGAAAATAATGAAATTTACAAATTGCACTGTAAAATAGTCATATTTACATAGAAGTTTACAACAGGACTCAAAATGCCAGACAGTCAGTGAAGTATTTCTCAGAGAGAGAGAATGATTTAGGGGAGTATTTATCAAAGCTGGAAGAGAGCTAAAATTGTAAAAAATAAAAATACCAAGCAATCCGCTCCTAATTATTATATAAACACAGCCTGCAAAATGTAAATTGGAAGCGGATTGGGTAGTACTTTCTCTCTCATTAATTTTCTCTATCAGCTTTGATAAATCCCCCCCCCCATATGTCTTTAGTGATACTGCAGTTCCAAGACATTTTATTTTTTCAAAGAATCAAGCAAATACCAAAACTCTCACTGAATGTTATGGTTGTGCTTTAGTGCCAATTTGGACACCAGTAGAAGGCTAAAATCTCTCATTTTCTAGTATCCGTAGCTCATCTTGTCCTTGTTCACCCAAGTGAGACAGCAATCTTCTGTAAGCCTCCCTATGGAAGTGCAAAAATACTTTCAAAAACAGAAATGTCTTGCTAACAAAGAACCCGATAGCATAAGAGGATAGATTGGATTTCATTTTCTTTCATCTGAAGTTTAAATGCTCTGGTTTACCATTGCACTCGTCAGCAATTTACTTATTATAAATGAGTAAATGGCAAAATAAAGTATCTATACTCTGTAAACAGTGGACAAATTATTTATGCTGTTCATTAAATGACAACATAACATGCTTTCATAAAGTAAACGTTTTCTTTTCATTATTTAAGTTTTAGGGAGTATTTATCAAAGCTGGGAGAGAGATAAATTGTAAAAAAAAAAAATGATCAACCAATCAGCTAATAACTATAATTTTTTAAACACAGCCTTCAAAATGTAAATTGAAAGCGGATTGGTTAGTACTTTATCTCTCACAATTTTATCTCTCTCCCTACTCTGATAAATACCCCCCTAAATTAAGTTCTTAATATTTTTAATATATAGTTATGCAATAAAGGCCTTCCTTCTTAATGTAGTAAAAGAAAATTGCGAGCAAATCATATTTCCTAATCAGGGAAAATGGTAAAGAAGACAGCAGATGAATTAAGCTAGAAAACATCTGTACATTCAATTGTAAACCAACAGGTTTGGCATTGGTATGAGAACTTTAAATATGCTATATTTTGCACACCACAGGACGTACATACAGGTTTTAAACTTAATTCACAGTGAAATTATTATTATACATTTGCATAATAATTCATTACCACACATCATTCATACAGGTACAAATCACCATGGCATGTAAAAATGGCATACTTTACAGTATTTCTTTAATCAATTAATTGAGAAATATAAAAAAAGTATTTCGCTATTTTAATAAGGTATGCAAAGATGGTGTCTAAAATCACCCAGGAGGCATGTCTCACATAACCTGTGTCACCATGGATTTTCCTATATCGATTGACTCCCCCATGGTCCATATGTCTCTTGTGGCATTACCCCTCCTCCCCCATGTCCATAGGTTTTTGTAACATAAGCTCCACTTAAGTTGGCTAAACACTGAGCAATGTGTACCCAGCCGATATGTCGGGACGACATATTGGATCATGGGTACAAACTCTCAGAATGAGGTAACGAAAGATGGAACGATACCTCGTACCGTCCTTCATTACCTGCAACGGGGCCGCTTGCAATATAGTCTGGTTGGATGTGCAGCATGGCCCACTGGACGATGTTGCAAGCATCCGCGGGAGCGCATATATTGGCCGTACACACTGAGTGATATGGCCGTTATGTCGTTCCGATTTGGCTGGAAACGACATATTGTGCAGACATCGCTCCAGTATGTACCTGGCATAAGTGTCCATATGTCTCTATTGTTTTTTTTATAAACCTATCCCTCTGTGACAACAGAACACCCACAACCTCTCCAGTGGTAACAGATCTCCCTAGTAACATTATCACTCCCCCTCATGAATAGCGCAGTGTCTCAGGGGAGACTGATTAGCAAAGTCACCTGCTACAACTGATCTCTGTACTCATAAGGTGCCCATCCACTAAAAGACATAAAAAAGACTGCACGATTAAGACATTGTAATCGTGCAGTCGTTTGTCAGTCTGTGATGTGCCTACACTGAACGAGCAGTTGTTCAGTGTAGGCACATCAATCATCTGCAAACATGCAGTTGTCCAGCATGTTTGCCCGTTGATAGATGTCTAAACGACCAGCGGGAGCGCGCATCGCTGGTCATTTTAGACATTTTTCTCATCAATTTGCAAACGATTTATGAACGATTGAACGATATCGTTCATTTACTCAATTTAATAGTCTAGTGGATGGGCACCTTCAGACAGCAGCGTATAACCGAGGTCAGAGGGAAACTTTTGTAATCGGCACATGTTCCCCAGAATACAGATCACATGGCATTCTGGGGTGCTAAACCAGCATGTGATGTCGGCGGACAGAGACTGCTACATTACAGTCGGGGGCTAGACGAGCACAAGTGCTGAAAGGATTTCCTTTTAAACTGTCTGGGGATGGAGGAGGGCAGAGAAAGCCCATCATGCTGTGGTCACATCCCACAGGTATGTGGTTAACCTTAAATTTGTTTTTCTCAAACCAGGTTCTTAAAGCCCCCCTTAGTGTCTGGGATTTTTAAGGCTAGATGGTTAAATCAAATGGCTGAGGTACTAAATGTCACCTGAGTTCAAGCACAGGCCTTAAAAACAAGTTTTTTGGGGGGACTTTGAGGACAGTATTTTAAATGAATTACTTTCCATTGTCCTGGCTTCAATTATGATCCTACCTCTCTTTAGTTACCTGCATCTCTAGCCCAGTCCCGTCCCAAGCCTGTCCTTTTCTTCCTCACCACTTCTCTGACCATACAGCATGTGACACATTTATGATTGCTACTTAGGCCCGTATTCAATTAGAGGCGAAAAGTCGGAAAGTTTTCGCCTGTCCTACTTTCTGCCTCCTTTGCCTGTTTCAAGAGTGAAAACGTTTTGTGCGCATTCCCGCTTTTTGCCCTATTCAATTCCAAACCATGCAAAAACGGAAAACGGCGAATGAGGATCAGGCGAAAAGTACTGTCAGAAGTGGGGAAGTCAGTCTGTGCACCACAAAAAGATGCACTAACATAGGGAATCAATGTACACACCTGCTACATGCACCTGCAATCCCAAAAACACCTGACCCATCCTTGCAGACCCCCCAAAAGTCTATTTCGCTAGTTTTTATCTTTGTCCCCCCCACTTTTTGAAATGAAAGTACTTTTTGGGGGCATTCTTTGGGGGTTTTTTTTTTACTTTTTATTCAAGATTTGTCCTTTGGGGGGTGTGTGCCAAGGGTTCTGGGTCATTTCCCCACGTTTGCATCCCAAAATAAAGATTTTGCACTTCTCACCTGCTATTCATATACATTGCATTGAGTTTCCGTATAGGCGAATTCCGGCTGGAATTTAATTTGGAGAGAAGTTCCGACCAGGCCAAAAGCAGCAATAGGCGAAACTTTTTCGCCGATTACGGCTTTTCGCCTCTGAGAATTCAGACTAAAGCCCGTATTCAGTTAGAGTTGCATATTTCTGTGCAGACTTAAATTAGTGATGCTGATGATAGAGTATTGATGTCACAAAAGGACCGCCGACAGGACCACTGAGAAGGGAAGGGGCCAATATACACAGAAGGCTAGAGGTCATAATACATTCCTGTAATGTGATGGTGAGGCATTATATACTGTGCCTTATTGACCTAAAAATAAATAAATAAATTATAGGGAGTGGTTTGATAGGTCAACAATCATAACATTTTCTTAATTTTCTTCTTCAGGGTCCATAGAGATCCACAGGGATACCATGGGGTAATGTGGCTGGAGAGATCCAGCCACCAAACAGTTAAAGCTTTCAGATCCCAGGATGCACTGGGTCTTCCTCCATATAAACCCCACCCCTAGCCACAGGCCTTCAGTTGTTCGTTTGGTGCGGCAGGATCAAGATGCACCTTTTGTAATAGGGTACTAAGCTTTTATTTTACGTTTTATTTTATTTCTTATGTTCTGAATTAGCAGTACTCAGCATCTGTATTAAGACTCAGATAAAGCGACTCCATCTACCTCTGCAGGGCCAAAAGATCAGAAATTGTGATGGTGATTGGGGGGGGGGGGGTCTCGGCTTAGCCTGCTAGCAGCAACGATGGGACCTGGACTGCAACCTGACGCACGAAGATGATCGGTAAGGAGATTCCTCGCTTATAGGGAAATACGAGCGGCAGTCATTGCTTCTGGTGTCAGAGACGCACCAGAAGTCGCTGCAGTCAGGGTCCAGGATTGTCCGCGTCCTCACTAGACCACCGGAGTCTTATCGTCTGATGCCGGGGATCGGCAGCAGGCGCTTATCTGCTGCCATGAGGCCTCCGTACCCGGCTGGTTGATGCAGCTTAGGGGAGGTAGGCGCTCCCCCAGAAGCTCCTCCCCAGACCCAGACTGAGTCCTTCAATAAGGTTTTGCGCATCTGGGTTGCTACGCCTTCCCTCCACGTGTATGTGAAACGCTCACAGCCTGCTATCGGTGCGCTACTGTTTGTCTCAGGGGGGTTTGGGTCAGTCTCCATGTATACCTCTCCGTGGTTAAGGTATACAGTGCTCTATAACCTAACATTCCTCGTGTTTGAGTAGTTGATTTAGAGCATACTGCGATTACAGGTTGAGTCTCCCATATCCAAAATGCTTGGGACCAGGGGTATTATGGATATCAGAATATTCTGTATTTTGGAATATATGCATACCATAATGAGATATCTTGGAAATGGAACCCAAATCTAAAACACAGAATGCATTTATGTTTTATATACACCTTACACATACAGCCTGCATGTAATTTTATACAATATTTTCAATAATTTTGTGGCTCAAACAAGGTTTGTGTACATATACAGTAAGAAATTCATTTGTTTCATATACACCTTATATACAGAGCCTGAAGGTAAATTTATACAATATATTTAATAATTTTGAGCCTTAAACAAAGTTTGTGTACATTGAACCATCAAAAGCAAAGGTTTCACCATCTCAGTCATGCTAAAAAACTTCCGTATTTCGAAATATTTGGATATGGGAGACTCAACCTGTATTTACATATGCATTGTATGTGACTGTTTGCTAGCTGCTGTATTGATACTGTCCTTTATTTCTGACTATCAACTCTCCGAGCCATATTCAATTAGAGGCGAAGTTTTCACCTGTCTGACAGTTCGCTTCATTCGCCTGTTTCAGAGGCGAATTTATTCCATGCTCGTCCCCGCTTTTCGCCTAATTCAATTGCAAAACAGGTGAAAACGGAAATAGGTTAATGCGGAACAGGTGAAAAGTACTGAAGGAATTGGGGAAATCAGTCTGTACCCCAGAAAAAGATGCACTAACCTAGGGAATCAATATAGATGTGTACTAATAGCCCTAAGACTATTTTGCGTACTTAAGTTGTGTAAATTGCTTGCTATTAGCATCTTTGTAAAAGTGGTGAAGAATGGCATAAAGCTGTATTTTTTGGTGAAAATAAGTATTCTTGTCAAATTTGGGGTGCTTTAAAATGGGTGCTAGCATGTTTTTATATCTATAAAGTGAACTTTTAAAAAACGTGAAAAATCCACCTGCTGCATTCACCTGCAATCCCAAAACACCTGACCCATACTCGGGGACCCCCAAGAAGTCTAATTCGCTACTTTTATGTTTATCCCCCCACTTTTTAAATTTTCACCCCAAAAATGACATGTCTTTTTTGGGGTGTTTTTGCAGATTTGTCCTTTGGGGGGCTGTCCCAAGGGGTCTGAGTTGTTTCCCCACGTTTGCGCCCCAAAATAAAGATTTTGCATTTCTTTTCACCTGCTATTGATTGGAGAATCTTTTTTGGAGAATTGTTTCCACTTAGGCGAAATTGTCCTGGAATTGAATTTGGCAAATTTATTTTTAGGCAAATTTTTCACAAAAAAAACAGGTGAATTTGGCTTTTCTCCTCTAATTGAATTCCCCTCTCCATCCCTCTGAGGTGTTTTTTTTTTTCTCTCTGGGTACTTCACATTTAAATTGAATTTGTGAAGGCTGTCAAACTGCATTTGTATTGTTTTCTTTACTTTGAAAAATGTCAAGATATAAAAAGGTAAAACAGGACACAGAGGCTCCTGTGCTGATTTCATGTACAACCTGTAAGTTTGTCCTCACAGGACGTTGTTAAGGATGGTTTGTGTATTGCCTGCTATAAAGAGCCACATCAGTCCAATATAGAAGAGCCATCTTGGGTATCATCTTTGTCTCAGATAATGAAGCAGTTTTTGAACGCATGGCTGCTCCCACAATGCCTTCTTGTATGGGGTGTTCACAGCATGCTATGTTTATAACTCCTACGCATACTTCTTGGGAGAATGTTTACGGCCACTGTAGTCAGAGTATGGGACCATCAAATGTTGAAACAAGGTGATTATTACTAAGGAACCTAAACACAGACGATCTGCTAAGTTTAAGGATTCAGACGCATCATCAGAGGAACCAGACGGTGCACAGGGTTCTTCTCCAGAGTCTAGCTCGGGAAAGAAGGACCTTCCATCCACAGTGGTGAAGGAGATTAAATCAGTCCTAGATATTCAGAATGATGAACCAGACCCTAATAAGAAGGCTCCACTATTTAATCACCACAGAAAGGGGGTCAAAATGGAGTTTCCTATAGCGGAGCAGCTCACTGAGCTTACCGAGTAGGCATGGGGTATCCTGGATAAACGGTTTTATGTCAATAAAAGATAAACATCATTGTATTCTTTCCCAGCTTCTGCATGTACTAAGTGGAAGGTTCCCCCTACTGTAGATGCTCATGTATTGCACTTCGTTAAAAATGCTACATTGTCCAGTTCATCGGCATCCTCTCTGAAGGACGCTACAGACAGAAAGATTGAAGCATGTCTTAAGACAATATTTTCAGCTTCTGGAGCAGATAACCATCCAGTTTTGGCTGGAGCTTGGGTAGCTAGAGCTGTTGAAGAATTGGAAGATTCTCTACCAGAGAACAGATGTTTGTCTCCCATATACTGGAAGCAGCTTCCTATTTGGGAAGAGCTGCAGTGGATGCTGAAATTATAGCTTCCAATGTATCAGCAGCTTCAGTAGTAGCACGCAGGGCCATTTGGTTAAGATCCTGGAAGGCTGATACAGGATTTAAAGGCGGCTCTGGAAACTTCCTTTCCAGAAAAGGATACTTTTTGGAGCAGAGTTGGACAAGATTATTTCTACTCTGGCAGCTTCAAAATCAGCAAAATTGCCCTCTACGCCTACAGTAAAACATAAGCAGTTTTTACTTTCTCCTTTTTCGACCTCAGAGAAGAGCAAAGGATTACTCGCTCTCCAAATCAGATAGTTTTCGCAAGACAACAAGGCGACAAACCTGGAGGTCGGGGCCAACAAAACGTCCAGTTTCTTAATGTGGCGACAAACCTTCGGCCTGACGGGCCTCCTCCTGGGGGATCCCACGGTGGGAGGCTGACTTCTTCAATTTATGGATTATTAGCGTCAAATAACAGATACCTGGGTTAGAGAAGTGGTCTCTCAGGGGTATGCCCTCTCTTTGAAGAGGCATCCTCCCCAAAAGTTTTTTGGGACAGATCCCCCATCAGATGCGGTCAAGGCCTTGGCAGGAGGCTACTCAATCTCTACTGCACGCAGGGGTAATAATCCCAGTCCCTGAGTCACAACAGAGAAGGGGTTATTGTTCCAATCTGTTTTGGTTTAGAAACCAAATGTGGTTTTTCGCCCTATCCTGAACCTCAAAACACTCAACAGGTTTATCCATATTCCCAAGTTTCGTATGGAAACTCTCCAATCAATTATTTTGGCAATGGAGCCTGGGGATTTTATAGTTTCCCTGGACATTCAGGATGTGTATCTACATGTTCCCATTACGTCATTCCACCAAGGATTTCTACAGTTTGCTGTCCTGCAGCAACATTCCATATTTCAAGCACTGCCTTTTGGTATGTCGACGGCCCCTCCAGTCTTTACCAAAATGATGGCAGTCATGACGGCTTACCTAAGGCGTCAGGGTATCTGAATACTTCCATATCTGGACGCCCTTCTGATATTGGCACAGACTCCAGTTGTTTTGCAACACCATCTTCAATTGACAATAGCCTAGACTCCAGTTGTTTTGCAACACCATCTTCAATTGACAATAGCCTGTCTACAAAGGAACGGCTGGATCATCAATTGGAAAAAAAAAATCATCTCTTCTTCCAATACAGCAGATGGTACATCTGGAAGCATTTCTGGATTCTCAGGCACAAGGGTTGTTTCTGCCAGAGGACAAGATTACATCCATATCATTGCAGATACGTAAACGAAGGGTATCCATTCTATCAGCAATGCAGGTCCTGGGATCAATGGTGTCCACCTTCGACATGGTGGGGTATGCTCAGTTCCATTCCAGTCCTCTGCAAAGATTGATTCTCTCCAGGTGGAGTGGACAAAATCATCTAATAAGGTCCCAAAGGATCCTTCTCACTCCTGAGGTTCGCTTCTTCTTCCTGTGGTGGCTGAAAAAAGACCATCTGAAAAAAGGAAGTTTGGAATTCCTTTGGTCAGTGGTGTTCACGTAGGAAGTATGACCCTAAACCATTTCGGGTTTCCCGGGTTCTGGCTTTTCTCCAGGCTGGATTAGACCTTGGTATCTGCCTGGCTACATTGCGAGTAAATGTTTCTGCACTCTCAGTCTGGTTCCAAAGAAAGACTGCTTCTTTGCCAGATATTAGAATTTTTTTTCAGGGAGTTTTGCGAGTTCAGCCTCCTTTTATCCAACCGGTTGCACCCTGGGATCTGTCTTAAGGGGCTACAGGTTTCCCCATTTGAGCCTCTGTAGACTTGAAATGGTTGACAGCGAAGACACTTTCTCCTCGCTATCTCTTCTGCATCCAGTGTCTCTGATTTGGTAGCTCTATTGTCGCTCCCCATTTTTATTTTTCACCAGGATAGAGCTGTTCTTCGTACAAGGGAGGGATATATATATATATATATATATATATATATATATATAAGTTTTTGAAGGCTAAAAAGTGGAATGTTATGCAATGGCCAAGTCAATCCCCTGACCTGAATCCGATTGAGCATGCATTTCACTTGATGAAGACAAAACTGAAGGGACAATGCCCCAAGAACAAGCAGGAAATGAAGACATTTGCAGTAGAGGCCTGGCAGAGCATCACCAGGGAGGACACCCAGCGTCTGGTGATGTCTATGCATTCCAGACTTCAGGCTGTAATTGCCTTCAAAGGATTTGTAACAAAGTATTAAAAAGTGAAAGTTAGATTTAGCATTGTTTAGTTTGTCCCATTACTTTTGGCCCCTTAAAAAGTGGGAGGCACATATAGAAACCGTTGTAATTCCTACACCGTTCACCTGATGTGGATGTAATTACCATAAAATTAAATCTGAAAGTCTGCAGTTAAAGCACATCTTGTTTGTTTCATTTCAAAGCCATTGTGGTGGTGAATAGAGCCCAAAATATGAAAATCTGTCAATGTCCCAATATTTATGCACCTGACTGTATGTATGTATGTATGTATGTATGTATGTATGTATGTATGTATATATATATATATATATATATATATATATATATATATATATATATATATAAAAAGGGGGTTAAAGAGATATGCGCCTGATAGTGTAGTAAATTAAATAAGGTGATAACTGGTGCTCAAAATTAGTGTGCGTACCAAAGAAAAGAACTTTAAAGCTTATCTGGTTTCCAATGGTATAGTTCATATAGGGATGAGTAAATGGGATGTAATCTACTGGAACACCTTTGAAGAAGGCTCATTCAAGCCAGGGAAAGAGAAGGTGATATAGTGTAGTTTGTTTTTACAGAAGTAGCGAGACAAAGGGGGCCACAGAGCTCCGAAACGTTGAATTTTTGTAACACCACTTAAAATATTTGTTATACACCAGTCTCCGAGTGCCGCAGTTTTACACTCATGGTACACACACATTATACACACACGGGGCTTGAGAAATTTTTCTAAGATCTAGGAGCCAGAATGAAAGTGTAGGAACCAGATCACTGTCCCAGTATAATATAAAAAAATATATATATATTTTTAGAATACATTTTTCCCCAAACCAATAAGGACATGTAATTATTAAACTAAATTAAGCTAATTGGAAGTGTCCAATTAGCCTAATTATTCATTAGTAGCGTGTCCAAGGGGTTCTAAATTAAGTCCTGACATTTTTAACTCAAACTAAGGATTTTCCCTGATTGGTATTAATATATGTGAATGTTTTAATATTCACGTTTATCTATTAAAATATAAAGGATGCCAGTGTTAGCCTTCTCGCCCACTCCCCTATTCCAGCAATATGCAGCCTCCCCTGCCAGCCACCTCACACACTCCTTATTTATGCCAGCCTCAGTCTCCTCTTTCACTCGCCTATTCCAGCCGCCTCTTTCTTTCCCCTCATGCCAGCCTCCTCACCCACTCCCCTTATGCCAGCCTCAGCCTCCTCCAGCTGTATGCATCCTACTCTTTCATGCCAGCCTCCACTCCCCTATACCAGCCTCATCACCCAGTCCTCATTCCTGCAGCTTCCTCCTCTCCTGATACCAGCCTCCACATCCACTCCCCTTATGCCAGCATCATCAACCTATTCCAGCAATATGCAGCCTCCTCCTCTTTGTGCCAGCCTCCACACCCCCTCACCTATGCGTGCCTCAACCTCCTCACCCAGTCCCCTCATTCCTACAGCCTCATCTCCGCTCATGCCAGCCTCCACACCCAGTCCCCTATTCCAGTCCCAGCCTCCTCACCACTTCCCTTATTCATGCAGCATCCTCCACACCCCTCATGTCAGCCTCCTCACACATTTGCCCTCCCCTTATGCCAGTGTCAGCATACTCATTCACTCTCCTGTTCCAGCTGCATCCTCACTCTTCCCTAATCTGCCAGTCAGGCTCCTCACCCACTCCCTGGCTCACGGCAGCCTTTGCCACCTCACCCATTTCCCAAAGCAGCGAGGCTCTTCTCCCAAGACTCCGGTCTCCAAGTCCTCTCCTCACTCTGCTGGCTTCTCTCCCCACACTACTTGTTTTCTCTCCTCATCTCAATCTGATCTCCGGTCAGGTGTTGGCGCCTATTTCTCTCAGGCGCGGTGTCCTCCTGGTGATGTGGCTTTCTGGGCATCTTTACCCATGGGGGCTGCATGATTGGGCGTCCGGACCGCGATGCTCAAGGTGACAGTGTCTACCTCCCTCATGATTGTCCAGGTGGCTGCATGCCAGTTGCTGCTGCTGGGCTCCTCTACACTGCACAATGTCATGTGCGTGTAGAGAGTCAATCAAAGATCACCTGCTGTAGGCAGAGCTGGACTAATCAATCATGGCCGCATAGACTGACAGCCGGCAACCTCCTTATGACGGCAATAAATAGTAAATAAATACATATTCTCCGCTAGGGCTGATGAGAGTCTGCTTCTTCCCATCCTGGATTATCTGGTCGCCAGGTACCAAAATCTGGTCGCCATGGCGACCTGGCCCCCGGAATTTGTCGAGCCCTGTATGTATGTACAGTCAGGTGCATAAATATTGGGACATTGACAGAATTTTTATATTTTGGCCTCTATTTACCACCACAATGGCTTTGAAATGAAACAAACAAGATGTGTTTTAACTGCAGACTTTCAGATTTAATTTGAGGGTAATTACATCCAAATCAGGTGAACGGTGTAGGAATTACAACGGTTTCTATATGTGCCTCCCACTTTTTAAGGGGTCAAAAGTAATGGGACAAACTAAACAATCCTAAATCTAACTTTCACTTTTTAATACTTTATTGCAAATCCATTGAAGGCAATTACAGCCTGAAGTCTGGAACGCATAGACATCACCAGACGCTGGGTTTCATCCCTGGTGATGCTCTGCCAGGCCTCTACTGCAAATGGCTTCAGTTCCTGCTTGTTCTTGGGGCATTTTACCTTCAGTTTTGTCTACATCAAGTGAAATGCATGCTCAATCAGATTCAGGTCAGGGGATTGACTTGGCCATTGCATAACATTTCACTTTTTAGCCTTAAAAAAACTCTTTGGTTGCTTTTGCAGTATGCTTCGGGTCATTGTCCATCTGCACTGTGAAGCGCCGTCCAATGAGTTCTGAAGCATTTGACTGAATAATATGAGATATGGTAAGAACTTACCCTTGTTATCTCTATTTCTACGAAGTCCATAGGGTTCCACAGGATACCTTGGGGTATAGGTGTGACGTCAGTCGCAGGGCACCAAAGAGTTAAGTTTTCAGCCTCCCAGGATGCACTAGGTCCCCCTCCTATACCCCGCCCCCGGGCCAAGGCACCTCAGTTAGTTACCAAGCCATAGGCCGGAGGAGGAGAAGGAAGAGAGAGAACAAAGATCTGGACACATACAAGAATCACATTCTCACCAGAGGGAGACGGAAAACCGGTGACCAGAGCAAAGCCCATCTGCAGCACAGGTGCGACAGGGCGGGAGTCCTGTGGAACCCTATGGACTTCGTAGAAATAGAGATAACAAGGGTAAGTTCTTACCATATCTCATATTTTCTACTTCAGGGTCCATAGGGTATCCACAGGATACCTTGGGGATGTCCCAAAGCAGTATCCTTTAAGGGTGGGGACGCTCCTGTGCAGAAAGGAGAATCCGCCGCCCGAAGGAAGCATCCTGAGAGGCGAAGGTGTCAAACCTGTAATACCTCACGAAGGTATGGACAGAAGACCACGTAGCAGCCTTGCAGATCTGAACTGCCGAGGCACCACGTCGAGCTGCCCACGAAGGACCCACAGACCTAGTGGAATGAGCCTTCAGAGAAGGAGGGACCGGTAGGCCTTCATGAAGATAAGCTTCAGAAATAGCCATACGGATCCAGGCTGCCAAAGTTTGCTTTGAAGCAGGCCAACCCTTTTTACAGAAGCCATAGAGGACAACAAAGTGTCCTACTTCCTAAACGAAGAAGTGCGGTCAACATAAGTCCTTAAGGCCCGCACAACATCCAAAGAGGCCTCACCCACGGAAAGACCCGGTGAGTTAAAGGCCGGAACAACTATTTCCTCGTTAACATGAAACTGGGAAACAACTTTGGGAAGAAACTCGGGCCGAGTGCGGAGCACTGCCCTGTTCCCATGAAAAACCAAGAAAGGGGGTCTACAAGAAAGAGCCCCTAACTCAGAAACACGTCTGGCTGAAGCAATGGCCAGAAGGAAAACAGTCTTAGCTGTTAGCCATTTAATATCCACTGAGCCCAGTGGTTCAAACGGCGGTCCTTGGAGAGCCCTCAGGACCACAGCCAAATCCCAAGGCGCCACAGGTGGAACAAAGGGCGGCTGAATACGGAGAACACCTTGCATAAAGGTGCGCACAACCGGGACTGTAGCAATCCTACGGTGAAACCAGACAGATAGGGCCGAAACCTGTACCTTCAAAGAAGCAAGGCGAAGCCCATGATCTAGTCCCGCTTGCAGGAAGGCGAGAATCCGAGACAGACGAAACTCCCGCGGTGCATAACCTCTCGGTCGACACCACTGGAAGAACGTATGCCACACGCGATGGTATATCCTCGCGGAAGACTGTTTCCGAGCTCGTAACATGGTACGCACCACAGAGCTGGAAAACCCCCGGGACCTCAGTATGGCCGTCTCAACAGCCACGCCGCCAAAGACAGCCGAGTCAGGTCCGGGTGAAGACAAGGACCCTGAGACAGAAGGTCCGGTCGTAGCGGCAACCGCAGAGGACTGTCCACGGACAGACCCTGAAGGTCTGAGAACCAGTGCCGTCTGGGCCACGCGGGAGCTATCAACAGGAGCGTCCCTCCTTCCTGTTTGAATTTCCGGATCACCCGTGGAAGAAGGGAGACCGGAGGGAACAGGTATGCGAACCTGAACGCCCACCGGACGGACAGAGCATCCACCAGAGACGCCCCTTCGTCTCTTGTGCGAGACCCGTACACCGGCAACTTGTTGTTGTGCCGGGACGCCATGAGGTCGATTTCTGGAAGACCCCACCTGTCCACCAGTAGTTGAAAAACGTCCGGGTGCAGGGACCATTCCCCTGGATGAACGTCCTGGCGACTTAGAAAGTCCGCCTCCCAATTTAGCACTCCCGGGATGAAGACCGCTGATATGGCCGGAAGATTGCGCTCCGCCCAAACCAGGATCCGAGAGACCTCTACGAGAGCCGCCCGACTGCGAGTTCCTCCTTGCCTGTTTATGTAGGCCACGGTGGTAGCATTGTCCGACTGGACCTGCACCGGGTGACCCCGGAGAAACCGCTGTGCCTGCAGGAGAGCATTGAAGACCGCACGGAGTTCCAAGATATTTATTGGAAACTCCGCTTCTGTCGGTGTCCACCTGCCCTGGAACAAGTGTGGACCCGAAACTGCTCCCCAGCCCCGAAGACTGGCGTCCGTTGTCAACAGGACCCAATTTGGAACCCAGAACGAACGTCCCTTGTTGAGGTGGGTCGTCTTTAACCACCACGCAAGGGACAGGCGAACCTCCGGGGTGAGCACAATCGTCTGGAACTTCAGAGACTGAGGCAGCCCGTTCCACTTGGACAGGATCAGGTGCTGCAGAGGTCTGGAGTGAAACTGGGCGTATTCCACCATGTCGAACACCGACACCAAGGAGCCCAGTAACCTCATAGCCGAGTGTAAGGACACCCGGCGGCTGTGCAGACAACTGCGCACCCTTAACTGTAAAGCAGAGATCTTGTCCTCCGTCACGAAGATCCTTTGCTGTCCCGAGTCCAATAAGGCTCAAAGATGCAGAATCCTCCGAGACGGGATTAGAGTGGACTTCTGCCAGTTGATTAGCCAGCCGTGCCGTTGCAGCAGTGCAATGGTCAGGTCCAAGTGGTGTAACAGGAGCTCTGGAGATCCTGCCACCAATAACAGGTCGTCCAAGTACGGCAACATGCGGACTCCTTGCAGCCGCAGAGAAGCCGCCATGACCGCCATCACCTTGGTGAAAACACGTGGTGCTGTCGCCAGGCCAAAAGGTAACGCCCGAAACTGGAAGTGGTCGCTGCGGATTGCAAACCGAAGGAACTCTTGATGGCGCAAAAGAATAGGGACATGCAGGTAAGCGTCCTGTATGTCCAATGACACCATGTAGTCCCCAGGTTCCAGCGCCAGAATGATGGACCGTAGGGTCTCCATCCGAAACTTCGGGACCCGCAAAGACTTGTTGAGTGCTTTGAGGTTGAGAATCGGACGATATGACCCATTGGGTTTCTGTACCAAAAATAGATTTGAATAGAAACCCTGGCCCCTCTGGGAGAATGGAACAGGTACTATAACTCCAGCCTGGAGCATAGTGTGCAATACCTTCCGCAGCTCCGTAGCCTTGTTCCGGTCTGATGGTAGACCCGTGGTGAAGAATCGAGCCGGGGGTCTGTGCCGGAAGGAGAGGGCGTACCCGTGGGAGACCACCTCCAGAACCCAAGTGTCTGTCGTAGTGAACGACCAACACCGGGAGAACTGCAGCAGGCGGCCTCCCACCCTGGGATCCCCCAAGGGGAGACCCGGACCGTCAGGCCGCAGGTTTGTCATCTGGCTTGGGGGCCGGACGTCTGGTACTCCATGCCTGTTTCCGGGGCTTGACCGATTTCTTAGGGCCAGCCTGTCGAGGAAACGACTGTGGTTTGGGCCTGCCCTGGGCCCTAGATGACCGAAAGGACGATGGTCCAGAACCAGAAGGAGCAGCGGCCGACGGGAGACAAGCAGATTTGGCTGCCGCCAGCGTGGCCACAATCTTATCCAGATCCGGACCGAAGAGAACTTCTCCGGTAAACGGCAACGCTTCCAGACCTTTCTTAGAATCTGCGTCCGCCTTCCAGGATCGCAGCCACAAGGTGCGACGAGCAGCTACAGCTGCTGAAGAAATTCTAGACACCAGAGTACTAATGTCTAGAGCAGCCTCGTTGATGTAGGTGGCCGAATCACGGAGATTGCCAATCAACTCCGCCTGTTCGGCCGGACAGTCGGATTCAAAAGAAGCCTCTAATGAATCCGCCCAGCGCTCCATCGCTCTGGCAACCCAGCAAATGGCCATAGCCGGCCGTGCTTCCCCCCCTGCAAGGGAATAAGCGGACTTCAGGCAGATTTCTACCTTGCGGTCCGTAGCATCCTTAAGGGAGGACATGGATGGCATCGGCAATGTGGCACTACGGACAAGACGGGTCACGTGAGAATCCACCTGTGGAGGGGATTCCCACTTAGCAAAATAATTATCCGCGAACGGATAAGCCACCGCCAGGCGTCTCTGCGGCTGGTATCTTTTGCCAGGTTGTTTCCACGCCTCCTCTAAATGGTCCACCAACTGACCCGAAAGAGGAAAGACTGTGGCATCGCCCTTCACATCTTTGAAAAAGGCATACTTAGATTTAGCCGCTGGGGGAACTTCGTCCTCAATCACCAAGGCTGTGCGGACCGCCCGAATAAGTCCAGGAATATATACTTTGGACTTAGCATCAGCGTCCTTAGTATGGAGAGGTTCCTGATCGTAAGGATCCAGAATCTCCCCATCATCAGACGTCCCTTCGTCATCCTCATAAGGAGCGGACAGAGACGCCACCGGCCTTTTATGAGGCCGCATCACAGACTCCCCTTGCAACACATCCGACAAGTGCTGTACAGAACTCGTCAGGGAGTTAACCCACGCTGGCTCCTGAGAACCCGGGAGCGGGGAAATAGGGAGACTGTGGGGTACCACCAATTGTCGTGGGAACCCCTGCATGGGTGACGACACCACAGACTGCTGGGACAAACCCATCGGAGTAAACGCGGGCTGCGGAGCTAACTGGCCCACTAAAGCTGTTAACGCCTGAGCGAAACAAGCCCAGGGCGGCTCCTGTACCGGTGCTGTAACCGTAATAGGCCGCGCCATGGACAAACACTGCCAGCAAAGGCCCTCCGCGCTACCCTCCCCCTCCGCTAACGGTACTTTGCACGTGGTACACTGTAGCCGGAGGGGAAAATCACTTTCAGACATGATGGCACCACGTATGTGACCTCTCTCACCAATTAAGTATTAAATAGGCGAGAGACCACCCTGCAGCACCGCACCGCAAGGGCTTTAGCAGAAAGAACAGGGACAGTAATAAAGCTGACAGTTTAGAGAAGAAAAGTTACAGGCAGCGCTAGCACAGTCACATACAATGCAGAGAAATAACAATTCCTGCCCTAACAGCGCTGATCACTCAACTACACAGACACAGGGCCTGGTAGGACACAGCGCTGCATACACAGACCTGAGCCACAGCGGAGGAGAGGTATGCGGGGGGACCCAGACCACGATGCTTCCTTCCAGACTTCCAGCAGCGTTCACCATGCGTTGCAGAGAAGATGGCCGCCGAGGAGCAGAGAGAAGCTGGCCTGGGGGAGGAGCGCTGACACAGGACCAGTCAGCACAGTGCAGAGAGGGCTGTGTGCAGCGGGGGAGGCGCCGGCTGTGAGACAGGGAAGGCACGCTCCCCTGGCATGCATTTAACCCCTGGGACGCCGCAGCGCTACCGCTCTGCTGCGGTCCGCTGTCCCAGGGGGTAGTGGAAGCGCAGGTTGGTCGCCTGGCTCCACGCTGCAGCCAGTCCCCAGGGAGCCCCCTGCCTGGGGACTTAGGACCATGTGATCAGCGGGGACCCACCGCGGGACCCCGCTGCTTACCTCTGTCCCCCTTGAATCCGGCCATGGTCCGGAGCATCTGGGGTCACCGCTAGCTGTGACCCCAGACGCCCACCAGCATCCCCGGATCAGTACCGGCGTTCTGGTACCGGCGGGGTGTAGGGAAGACAGCATGGACGTCAGGACTGACTGTCCATGCTGTTCATCCAGATGTGCAGCCACAGCTGCATGAAGAAAAAGCTTCAGGGGCTCTTCTAGCCCCCACTCCAACAGGTGCACCCGACTCCGGCCGGGCACCAAACTAAACTGAGGTGCCTTGGCCCGGGGGCGGGGTATAGGAGGGGGACCTAGTGCATCCTGGGAGGCTGAAAGCTTAACTCTTTGGTGCCCTGCGACTGACGTCACACCTATACCCCAAGGTATCCTGTGGATACCCTATGGACCCTGAAGTAGAAATGAGCATATAATATTGCCCGAAACACTTCAGAATTCATTCTGCTGCTTTTGTCAGCAGTCACATCATCAATAAATACAAGGGAACCAGTTCCATTGGCAGCCATACATGCCCACGCCATGACACTACACCACCATGCTTCACTGATGAGGTGGTATGTTTTGGATCATGAGCAGTTCTTTTCCTTCTCTTCTCTTCCTATCGCTCTGGTACAAGTTGATCTTTGTCTCATCTGTCCATAGGATGTTGTTCCAGAACTGTAATGGCTTTTTTAGATGTTGTTTGGCAAACTCTAATCTGGTCTTCCTGTTTTTGTGGCTCACCTATGATTTGCATCTTGTGGTGAACCCTCTATATTCACTCTTGTGAAGTCTTCTCTTGATTGTTGACGTTGACACATATACATCTACCTCCTGGAGAGTGTTCTTGATTTGGCCAACTGTTGTGAAGGGGTTTTTCTTCACCAGGGAAATAATTCTTTTATCATCCACCACAGTTGTTTTCCGTGGTCTTCTGGGTCTTTTGGTGTTGCTGAGCTCTCCGGTGCGTTCTTTCTTTTTAAGAATGTTCCAAACAGTTGATTTGGCCACACCTAATGTTTTTGCTATCTCTCTGATGGGTTTGTATTGATTTTTCAGCCTAATGGCTTGCTTCACTGATAGTGACAGCTCTTTGGATCTCATATTGAGATTTGACAGCAACTGATTCCAAATGCAAATGTCACACCTAGAATCAACTCCAGACCTTTTACCTGCTTAATTGATAATGAAATAACGAGGGAATAGCCCACGCCTGTCCATGAAATAGCTTTTGAGTTGATAGTTCCATTACTTTTGGCCCCTTAAAAAGTGGGAGGCACATATTGAAACTGTTGTAATTCCTACACCGTTCACCCGATTTGGATGTAATTACCCTCAAATTAAATCTGAAAGTCTGCAGTTGAAGCACATCTTGTTTGTTTCATTTCAAAGCCATTGTGGTGGTGAATAGAGGCCAAAATCTGAAAATTCTGTCAATGTCCCAATATTTATGGACCTGACTGTATATCTATCACACACACCTATATTATATACACATACACACGTGTGTGTGTATACAATATATATATATATATACATATATATATATATATATATATATATATATACACACACACACATATATATATATATATATATATATATATATACACACACACACATTTTGTGTGTACATATGTATACATATATATACAAACAGATGTGTCCACATACATCTACCCTACGTGCGCTACGAGTTGATTTACACAATGTGTTAGCGTTGTGCGTCTCTAGCGCTGAGTGTCTTTTCATAGGAATTTTGCCCTTAAAATTTGTCTTATTTGCAAAGTGATGCAAATAGGACACACAAGCAGCTTCTGCTGATTAAAATGATATGTAGCATGCCTATATTCTGTGTGTGACTGCGGTTGTATCTGCATGCAAAATGCTACGTTACAGTGCAGATACAGATGCAGTCGCACACAGAATATAGGCATGCTACATATCATTTTAATCAGCAGAAGCTGCTTGTGTGTCCTATTTACATCACTTTGCGAATAAAAAGCATTTTAAGGGAAAAAAGATGCACAAAAAGATGGTCGATGCTAACGAATCATGCCACGGCATGACTAGAAGGGATGTGTATCGCGCAAGGAGGCTGTATGTATGCGGTCACATCTGTGTGTGTGTGTATATATATATACACATACACACACTCAGATGGATAATATATAAATATTACCAGCATAACATTAAAACCACCTGCCTAAAATTGTGAAGTTTTCCTTCTGCTATAGATGGTGTATGTGCAGAGCATACTGAAATAAGACACGCTTAGAATTCATGTATTATTCACAGGAAAACAGTACTTTACAGTTCTAACATTGCAGATGTGTGTGACATAGTAGTGCACTGAACAAAAATATTCAGTAAAGTAAACTACAGTATAAAACAAGTATTAGATAGCACAACCTCACCTGGATGAAGCATTCCTTCCCAGCCCACGCTTGTGCTCTGAGTCTTTTAGGCTGTGGCTTATTGTTGGAATCAGGCTGACAACAAGTGACTGATCTATAAGAGCGAGGGTCTCCAAAATGGCAAATATCTGATGGTCATACACCCCACTGTTTTCTTGAATGAACTGCCTGCATGCAAATAAAAGATCAGCAAAACTATAACCCAAACTGGATGGTCAGGTGTTCACCAGTTTTAACAAATAAACCTTATAATATTGCTGAGAAGTAATTTTTTAGGTGGATATTTGGTCAAAAAGCCTCTCCATGGTTTTAAGGTTTTCATATGATTTATCCAACGGACTTCTAAATGCATGCATACTATAAGTATTTGTACATAAACATTTTCTTTTACGATCTTTATTAGCTCCTCCAAACAGGAGGTTAAGAAACATAAGACCTTCTTCTACATGTTGGAGCCAATAACGTCTGCCCCATACAAATACTTTCTTAGCATTCATTTGAACTGTGGGGAAGATAATGGTAGGGATGGGATAGGCAGAAGGGACCACTCATAGAAGGCCGCTGTGTCTAAACAAACTCATTGTCTTCCACAGAAATACTTTATCCAAACAATTAACAAAATATAGGATAAAAAAAAAAAAAAAAAAAAACACACATTCTCAAATTTACTTTCCTGCACATACAGCACATAAAATAAAAACTGGACACTACCATAACGTGCATACAGCTGAAATGCTCACTAATACTGTTATTGGTGCCATTAACCCAAACGTGTGGAGACTTTTACCAAGTATTTATTATCAGGTTATTTCTCTTAAAGCATCTGAGCGCCAGACTTCTGTCCCTTTGTTACTGGCCTTCACCCCAGAAATTACCGTAAAATAGATGTGAGACGGGTCCCAGCTTCTCCATGTGGCACAGCCCGGCAGCCTTCAACCAGGTGCTGCAGTGCATCTGTAGAGAGCTTCTTCACTGAAAGAAAGCAGAACTGACTGGTAACTGTATCTGCGCATACATAGTCTACTTCTTTCAATAAATACACAATGCATGCGATTGGTGTTGCATGCAGATGTTTAAACACTACCAGATAATATTGTAAGGAGACGTACCTGTTATAGGTACTCAACCCCTGGTGCATGTGCAGTACATGTTGTTGTAACAATAATAAAAAAACAAACATAACACCACCTGCATTCATGGTCTCATTTACCACCAACTTCCTGCCTAGCATTCTCCTTTGCCCTGAACTCCCTTGATCCAGCTACTCTCATCCCCCTAATATCTCCTTATCTTTCATCACCCCTCCTATTCACGTTTGTTCCTTCCTCCTGTTTATCTCATCTCCTATTTCTAATCTCTCAGCTCTACCCTTCCCTTCATTACTTTCCCCACTAGTAGCTTCACATGCTCTGTTCCATGCACCCTAATCATTGCCTAGCCCAGAGGTTCTAAAACTCCAACATAACAGTCCACATTTTAAGGATATTCTTGCTTGAGCACAGGTGAGATAATTAGTACCTCAGTCAATTTCAGTTAATCATTTAGGGCCGTATTCAATTGCTGGCGAAAAGTCGAGATCGGCGAAAAGTTCTCACCGGTGACATCATTTCGCCAGGCGAGAATTTTTCCCCGCATTCAATTGCAAAGACTTTCTGCCGCTGCGAAAAGTATGCGCCTTGTAACCAGCGGACAAGATTCGCCACTGAAAGGAGGCGGGAAAAAGTGCAGAATTGGGGGTTTGGGGTGCAAAGTTGCGGGGGGACACCTGCACCATGGGACAGTTCCCCAAAGGTAAACTGCGTAAGAAAAAAAATACTTTAGATGACCATAAAAAAGTACTTTCCTTTTGGGGGCGAAAAAAAAAACAAAGTTGGGGGACATACTTAAAAACTAGCGAAATAGACTCCAGGGGGTCCCCCAAGTATGCCCAAGCTGTTTTGTTGTTTGCAGGGGTTTGCTGAAGGTACTTTTTTTTAAAAACACACTTTAGCGATTTTTAACAATGCTTATACCCATTTTCAGGTACCCCAAATTTGCTGGGATTACTTATTTTCCCCCCAAAAAATGCTAAATGCTATTCTTCACCACTTGTGCAAAGACGCTAAACAGCACCAATTGAGAGTATTAAAGCACCCCAAATACCTTCAGCAGGGCTATTCAAGGGTATCCATAGTGATCCCCCATGTCAGTGCATCTTTTGGGGGCGTCAGGCTGATTTCCCCAAATCTAACAGTACTTTTAGCTTGTATCCGGTTCGCCGGGACGCGTTCGCAATTCGCCCTATTCAATTGCAAAGGACGCGAGGTGACTAGCGCAATACTTTTCCTGAGGCAAAACTGGCGATGACTGTGAAAACTCTGGCATGCGGAAACTCCGGGACTTTTCGCCGGCAATTGAATATGGGCCTTAGACTCAGGCATGGCTATCCTTAAAACCTGGACTGTATGGTGACGTTGGAGAACTTCTGGTCTAACCTACACAAAACAAGAGATATGGTAAGAAATTACCTTTGTTATCTCTGTTTCTACGAAGTCCATAGGGTCCACAGGGTTGACCTTGGGGTATAGCTCGATCTGGATCCACGGGCACCACGCAGTTAAAGCTTTGCTGCTCCCAGGATGCACTTGGGTCCGTCCTCCTCTATACCCCGCCCCCGAGCCACAGGCACCTCAGTTGGTAAGCAGCCAAGGCCGGAGGAGACTAAACAGAGAGAAGGAAGACGAACACACAAGAAACCATACTCACAGAAATGGGAGACGGAAAACCGGTGACCAGCCAAACAGCCCATTTGAAGCCAGGTGCGTCAGGGCGGGCGCCCTGTGGACCCTATGGACTTCGTAGAAACAGAGATAACAAAGGAAAGTTCTTACCATATCTCTTGTTTTCTACTTCAGGGTCCATAGGAGGTCCACAGGGTTGACCTTGGGGATGTCCCAAAGCAGTTCAACTAAGGGCGGGGACGCTTCTGTGCTGAAAGGAGCACCCGGCGCCCAAAGGATGCATCCTGAGAGGCGAAGGTGTCAAACGCATAGAACCTCAAAATCGTTTGAATTGAAGACCAAGTGGCCGCCTTACACAGCTGAACAGCAGAGGCACCACGTCTAGCAGTCCAAGAGGGACCCACAGAACGAGTGGAATGAGCCTTAACAGAGGCTGGCACAGGTAAACCCTCCTGCGCATAAGCCTCACAAATAACTGAACGAAGCCAACGGGCTAACGTTTGCTTGTTGGCAGGCCAACCCCTCTTATGAAAACCGAAGAGGACAAACAATGAATCCGACTTCCTAACCGAAGCAGTCCGGTCCACAGATTCTAAGTGCCCGGACTACATCTAAGGAAGCCTCACCAGCTGAAAGGTCAGGTGACTGAAAAGCTGGCACAACAAGTTCCTGATTAATGTGGAACTTCGAGACCACTTTGGGCAAAAACTCAGGACGAGTGCGGAGCACCGCTCTGTCCTGGTGAAAAATCAGGAAAGGAGGGCGACAGGAAAGCGCCCCCAATTCCGACACCCTCCTGGCAGAAGCAATTGCCAGAAGAAAAACGGTCTTAAACGTCAGCCACTTGAGCTCCACCGACTCAAGAGGCTCAAAAGGAGGACCCTGCAAGACCCGTAGCACCACCGCCAAGTCCCAAGGAGCCACAGGAGGCACGAAGGGAGGCTGGTTCCTGAGAACACCCTGGAAAAAGGTGTGAACATCCGGTAGTGCAGCAATCCGTCGCTGAAACCACACGGACAAAGCAGACACATGAACCTTCAGAGAGGCCAGGCGTAAGCCGAGGTCCAAACCTGATTGAAGGAACTCCAAGATTCTGGAAACCCGGAACACCTGAGGATCATAGTTTCTGGATTCACACCACTGAAAATAAGTGCGCCACACCCTGTGGTAAATCCGTGCGGAAGCAGGCTTGCGTGCCCTAAGCATGGTACCAATGACCGAACTGGAGAAACCCCTAGACCTCAGGACGGCTGTCTCAAGAGCCACGCCGTCAAAGACAGCCGACCCAGATCCGGGTAAAGGCAGGGCCCTTGAGACAACAGGTCCCGACGCTGAGGGAGAAGGTACGGAGCGTCGATGGAGAGGCACCTCAGATCGGAGTACCAAGGACGTCTGGGCCACGCTGGAGCCACCAGCACGAGCGTACCGCCATCCTGCTTGAATTTCCGCAGAACCCGAGGAAGCAGGGATATCGGAGGAAACAGATACGCCAGGTGAAACGTCCATTTCACCGACAGCGCGTCTACCAGACTGGCGCCTGCATCCCTGGTCCTTGACCCGCAAACGGGCAACTTGTGATTGTGATGGGAGGCCATCAAGTCCAGCTCCGGCAGCCCCCACCTGTCCACGAGTAGCTGAAACACCTCTGGGTGAAGCGACCATTCCCCGGGATGCACGTCGTGACGGCTGAGGAAGTCCGCCTCCCAATGGAGGACTCCGGGAATGAAGACTGCCGAGATCGCTGGAATGTGACACTCCGCCCAAGCAAGGATGCGAGACACCTCCGACATCGCTGCCCGACTGCGAGTCCCTCCTTGGTGGTTGATATATGCCACCGTGGTGGCGTTGTCAGACTGCACCTGAACCGCCCTTCCGTGAAGAGTGGAACCGGACGACTGCAGGGCCCTGTATACTGCCCGCAGTTCCAGAATGTTGATGGGCAGAAGAGCTTCTTCCGCAGACCAACGACCCTGAAGTGACAACGAGACGGTCACTGCCCCCCAACCCCGAAGACTGGCATCCGTCGTGAGCAAGACCCAGTCCGGGATCCAAAAGGGACGCCCCTCGACCAGATGAGCTGTCTGAAGCCACCAAACCAAAGACTGGCGAACCTCCGGGGACAACACCAGCAACTGAGAGCGGATCTGGTGAGGTAACCCGTTCCATTCCGATAGAATCAGCCCCTGCAGGGGCCGGGAATGGAACTGGGCAAATTCCACCATGTCGAATGTTGACACCATGGAGCCCAGAACTCTCATAGCCGAATGGACCGACAGGCGGCAACTGCTCAGGCAACTGTGTATCTGCAGCTGCAGGGAGGATACCTTCTCCGGAGTCAGGAAGATCCTTTGCTGACGAGAATCCAGCAGGGCTCCCAAATGAACCATCCGCTGAGATGGAATCAGGGAGGACTTTTTCCAATTTATCAGCCACCCATGCGCTTGCAGGCAAGCGATCGTCAGGTGGAGATGTTGAAGCAGTACCTCCGGGGAGCTCGCCAGCAACAGGAGGTCGTCCAGGTACGGCAGCAGCCGTACATTCTGGTTCCGAAGATATGCGGCCATGACCGCCATAATCTTCATGAACACCCTCGGAGCCGTGGAGAGACCAAAGGGTAGTGCCCGGAACTGATAGTGGTGTTGAAGGATAGCGAACCTCAGATACCGCTGGTGCGAAGGTGCTATCGGAACATGGAGGTAGGCGTCCTGGATATCCAGGGACACCATGTAATCCCCCGGTTCCATCGCCAGAATGATGGAACGTAACGTTTCCATCCTGAACTTGGGAACTCTGAGGAATTTGTTCAGAGACTTCAAGTTGAGGATAGGGCAATGAGAACCATTGGGTTTGTGCACCAGAAACAGAGAAGAATAGTACCCCGTCCCTCGTTGTAATTGAGGAACGAGAACAATGACCCCTGCTTTCAGCAAGGACTCTATAGCTTCCTGAATCTGTAAAGTCTTGGTCGTATCCTGAGAAGGACTCGTGGAGAAAAACTGGTGGGGCGGTCTGTGTCGAAAAGACAGGGCGTACCCCTGGGAGACCACTTCTCGAACCCAGGCATCCGTGGTGGTATTGTGCCAGCACTGGGCAAATAGAAGTCGGCCTCCCACTCTGGGTTCCCCCAGAGGGAGGCCGTCCCATCAGGCAGAAGGTTTATCTTCCTGCTTGGAAGAAGGGCACCTGGCACTCCAGGCCTGCTTCTTGGGCTTAGAAGCGGCCTTGGTTGCCGACTGCCTCGGGAAGGACTGACCTTTGGCCTTGCCCTGAACCCGAAAGGACCGAAAGGCAGAGCTCCATACCTTGGTAGGTGCAGAAGCCAAAGGGAGGAAGGCTGATTTAGATTTAGCCAGAGTGTCCACAATTTTGTCCAAGTCTGGACCAAAAAGCAACTCCCCATTAAAAGGTAAGGCCTCCAGTCCCTTTTTGGAGTCAGCGTCAGCTCTCCAAGACCTCAGCCACAAGGACCGAAGCGCTGACACCGCTGCAGCCGACACCTGAGAGGTCAGCAGGCTTGCATCCAACGATGCTTCCCCAATGTAGGAAGCCGCATCCCTCATTTGTCCTATCAACGCTCTCTGGATCTCCGGAGCATCCTCCGGAAAGGTATCCTCCAAAGCGTTGGCCCAGCTCTCGATGGCCTTAGCCACCCAAGAGATGGCCATGGACGGACGGGCCACCGCCCCCGAGAGAGAGAAGATAGACTTTAAACAAGTCTCCACTTTCCTGTCCATGGGATCTTTCAGGGAGGAGATCGACGGCAAAGGCAGCATAGCGCTTTTAATTAAGCGGGTAACATGGGAATCCACCGCGGGCAGAGTTTCCCACTTCCTGCAATGAGCCTCCGGAAACGGATAGTTCGAAGCCAACCGCTTCTGCAGTTGGAACCTCTTGCTGGGCAACTGCCAGGCCCCTGCCATATGATCCGTTAACTGGTCTGACAGGGGAAAAACCGTCGAAGCTACTTTTGCCTTCTTGGGGCCGGCACATCCTCCTCAATGTGAAGGATGGCCCGCACCGCCCTAACCAATGCGGGCACATTAATGGAAGACTTAGCCTCCACCGCCTGGGCCCCGGCATCCGAGTCAGAGTCCTCATGGATCTCCCCGTCATCCGAAGACACGTCCGTGTCCGTGAACTGAGCCGCCAGTGAAGCCGGAACGGGTCGCTTGGACGCCCGTGGGGGCAAATCACTGTGCAACATAGATTGAAAGGCCGATGACGAAGCCGCCAGGCTCGGAACAGAGCTGGAAAGGACGTCCACCCAGGGAGGGGGTACCGCCTGAGGATACCCCTGAAAAGGTACCATCGACTGCTGCGGCACCGTGGGGGATTGCACAAATACAGGCAAACCCGCATAAGGACCCACAGTCTGAGACCCGGGAGGAGACTGCACCAGACGCGTCACACCCGGGGAACGGGGGATGGTAGGCTGGGGCAACTCCCTAGAAGGGGCCGCAGTCGGGACCGCAAGTCGGTCCGCGATCGACGCCAGCACTTGCGTAAACATCGCCCACGGAGGATCCTGCGCCACCGGGGGTTTAGAAGGTCCAGGTACCAACTGGCACCGCTCGCACAGACCGTCCTGAGACAAATCCTCCCCGTCAACTCCTGCCGAACAGCGTCGGCAGGAAAACAACACAGGAGCCACAGAGCGCTCATTCTCCTCATCAGACATGACACAAACTTTTCGCAATAAAAGTGTATCACCGAAACGAGGTAAGGCGTATAACATCTACGCACTCCCAAGCATGCAACACAAACAGCCCACCAACTGGTACTGAGTAGCACACCGCAGTATGTGACGGACCTCACAAATACGTAGATTTATATAAGCGAGGTTACACAGAAAGAACACCCTTCCCCAGGCACCTGCGGGCCGTAGGAGGAAAGGGATAGGTAAAAAGCTGACAGTAAGTAGCAAAGCACAGACAGCAGGACTAGCAAAAGTCACATACCATGCAGGAAGATATACTCACTGCACCTTCAGCTACAATCAACCTCCCAGATTCAGTGTCTGGGAGGGCTATAGCGCTGCGAACACTGTCCTGATCAGGGGAGAGATACGCAGGGGGACTGGTCCACTGGAAGCCTGCCTGGGAGCTCTGCGATGCTGCCTGAAGATGGCCGCCGGAGAGCTCTGAGGAGGAGTGGCCAGGAGATTACAGCCCAGCGACGCCAGCACACATGAGAGAAGGCGCGCTGGGCTGAGGGGAGGAGCGCTCAAGCAGGGAAGGCTGCCTCCCCTGCTAGTATTAAACCCTCAGGGAAGCCGGTTCCCCGCCGGTCTTACACCCTGGAGGTCAGCAGACACGCGGGGTATGCCACATAAGGGGGGAGCCCGCCGCCGCTACTAGCGCCGCCGGTCTGTCCCCAGAGACCGGCGGCTACAAGACTGCATTTCCCCCGCGCGCAGCGTGAAGCGCTGCACGCGGCTTACCTGGCCCCTTGTGTCCGGCAGCAGTCAGTGGGAGCTCCCGCAGCCACGCTAGCACTCACTCCGTGGTCCCGCTGCGATCCCCGGATCAGTATCGGCGTTGCAGCGCCAGCGGGCTGTTGGAGCGGCAGCGTGGACGTCCAGAAGGACAGTCTGATGCTGCCGCTCTGAAGATAGTAAAAATAAAATAAAAATCTTCTTTAAAAAAATAAAAATAAAGGTTAGGGGCTGCTTATGCAGCCCCACTGCGCAGGGTGACCCGACTCCGGCCGGGCACCAACTAAAACTGAGATGCCTGTGGCTCGGGGGCGGGGTATAGAGGAGGACGGACCCAAGTGTATCCTGGGAGCAGCAAAGCTTTAACTGCGTGGTGCCCGTGGATCCAGATCCAGCTATACCCCAAGGTCAACCCTGTGGACCCCCTATGGACCCTGAAGTAGAAACTGCAATAACACTCTCACTAACAAATCTCCCTTCCTTGGTCCTCCTCCTCTCCCACTTCCTCCAACCTGCATGCTTGCAACATTTCCCTCCAACCCTGAATAACCTCTTACTTTTTGCCATTCTTCCTTCCAGCACAATTTCCCATCCACCCCACATTGCCAACCCTTCTATCCACCCCATATCGCCAACCCTTCTATCCACCCCATATCGCCAACCCTTCTATCCAACCCATATCGCCAACCCTTCTATCCACCCCATACCGCCAACCCTTCTATCCACCTCCATACCGCCAACCCTTCTATCCAACCCATATCGCCAACCCTTCTATCCACCCCATATCGCCAACCCTTCTATCCACCCCCATACCGCCAACCCTTCTATCCACCCCCATACCGCCAACCCTTCTATCCACCCCCATACCGCCAACCCTTCTATCCAACCCATATCGCCAACCCTTCTATCCACCCCATACCGCCAACCCTTCTATCCACCCCCATACCGCCAACCCTTCTATCCAACCCATATCGCCAACCCTTCTATCCACCCCATATCGCCAACCCTTCTATCCACCCCCATACCGCCAACCCTTCTATCCACCCCCATACCGCCAACCCTTCTATCCACCCCCATACCGCCAACCATTCTATCCACCCCCATACCGCCAACCCTTCTATCCACCACATTATCATCATTTATTTATATGGCGCCACAAGTGTTCCGCAGCGCCTTACAAAGTACATAAACAAATTGTAGGCAAGTGACTTACAGAACAATACAATACAGGACATGGATAATATATATTGCTACATTAGCGACCATATTACCCAGATAAGCAACAGAGCATAAGCAACCAAGTGTTAGGTGCCCTAGTGGTGAGTAAGAAGTAAATGACACTAAAGTAAGGAGAAGCACAAGAGGGTAGATGGCCCTGCTCGTGATAGCTTACATTCTAAAACCACCAACCCTTCTATCCACCACATACCGCCAACCCTTCTATCCAACCCATATCGCCAACCCTTCTATCCACCCCATATCGCCAACCCTTCTATCCACCCCCATACCGCCAACCCTTCTATCCACCCCCATACCGCCAACCCTTCTATCCACCCCCATACCGCCAACCCTTCTATCCACCTCCATACCGCCAACCCTTCTATCCACCCCCATACCGCCAACCCTTCTATCCAACCCATATCGCCAACCCTTCTATCCAACCCATATCGCCAACCCTTCTATCCACCCCATATCGCCAACCCTTCTATCCACCCCCATACCGCCAACCCTTCTATCCACCCCCATACCGCCAACCCTTCTATCCACACCATACCGCCAACCCTTCTATCCACCACATACCGCCAACTCTTCTATCCACCACATACCGCCAACCCTTCTATCCACCACATTATCATCATTTATTTATATGGCGCCACAAGTGTTCCGCAGCGCCTTACAAAGTACATAAACAAATTGTAGGCAAGTGACTTACAGAACAATACAATACAGGACATGGATAATATATATTGCTACATTAGCGACCATATCACCAAGATAAGCAACAGAGCATAAGCAACCAAGTGTTAGGTGCCCTAGTGGTGAGTAAGAAGTAAATGACACTAAAGTAAGGAGAAGCACAAGAGGGTAGATGGCCCTGCTCGTGATAGCTTACATTCTAAAACCACCAACCCTTCTATCCACCACATACCGCCAACCCTTCTATCCACCACAATGCCAACCCTACTATCCACCACATACCGCCAACCCTTCTAACCTCATTCTCATTGCTACACTTCTCCCCCACCCTGTTTCTTGTGCACTCTATAACGCAGACCTATCTGCAAACAAATATACATCAGTTCATGACCTAGTCCTCTCTCACTACTTTCATTTCATTGACCTTGCTGAAATCTGGCTACCCAGGTCTGACAATGCTTCGAAAGCACGTCCATATGTTAAATACAAACTTTTGAACAGCACGTAAATGGTACTATCTAGAACTAGACCTACAAACGTGTCAAAAACATCTTTCTCTTGG
This sequence comes from Taudactylus pleione, assembly GCA_031769625.1. NCBI lineage: Eukaryota > Metazoa > Chordata > Amphibia > Anura > Myobatrachidae > Taudactylus > Taudactylus pleione. Next base: position 32,121,737 of record JAUIMM010000014.1, read on the forward strand.
TATTTGTAAGATTCATATATCTTACCTTGAGGCTCATTGACCAATACCAAGCACTTCAGTACAGAAGGAAGAAGGGACTCCGCATCGGCCACATCAATGATTTTGCTTCTTTGAAAAACATCAAGAATGAAAGACAGAATGGTGGCCAAACGAGGAGGTGGGGCGTGACCTTTGAACTGCAAGTAGCTGTCACTGGTAAAAACATACAAAAAAAAAAAAAGGTAAGAGAAAAAATAAACACCGCCACCACCACCACACACACACGCAAACACACACACACACACACACACACCTTATGACTTGCATTACAATCCTCCTGAGGTTGGCTGTGTGTGTGCTTTGAACAGAATCACACACAGCTAGAAGGACAGGGTGGCTTCCTGTTATAGAGGTAGAAGGAGAATTAGGAAGAAACCTCCCAAAATACTGTTGAATAGTTGTTATCAGCTGCTGCTTTACATAAGCAGCTTGTGCTTGAGATTGTCGAGATATAATAGAGAGCCCCTGAAATATAAAACAATTCCCATGTTACACATGTTAATTTGCAAAGCTTTTAACCACTTGACCGACATTCTTTTCCAAGAATCGCTCAGATTTTTATTTTATGAATGTCAAGAACATCTATTGAAAACTTTTTTTTTTTTTTTTTTTTTTTTTTTTAGAAACAACCCTTAAAATAGCCCACGATTTAGGAGACAAAATAGCCACTTGTTGCAATCTTTAGGATTTATTAAACTTTTAACAATGTATCCACAATAAGGGTTGACCCTTTGTTTAATAAATTGCCTACATTTCCCCTAGTGTTTTCATATCTAGTCTAGCTTTTCACTAGCTACTGTATGACACACATTTAAACACAGTGTTAGTGAAATATTACACATTAGATCTTTACCTGGAGAAAGAGAGGCAAGCTCTCCCGTATAGCAGAGAGCATAGCTGGCAGCAAATCCTTATCTTTTTGGAACAAGGTATGTGGTAAAAGCAGTAAATCAATGATGCGGAAGAGGAGCTGCTGTGCTTTGGAAGTGGCCAAGATCAATGCCCAATACCGCACAAGATATCCTGGAAAGCAGACAAGAAACAAGATAAAACAGTAAAGCCTTGCAACACTTGGTGTGTCCTCAGGAGGAAACACTGACTTATTTTGCAGTTAAATCACATTTCATATGAAGTCCGGCACTGCACTTAGAGCAAATCCAAGTCTATTCAAAACAAACCTAAAATGGGACATGGAGCACGTGTGTTCTAATGGCAAGATAATGTCTAATAACTAGGGTATAATTACCTATTTTGAGAAGGAATACTAAAATATATATTCATGCAAAACAAAAGTTTTTACCATGCCTTACAATAACTTTAGGGGGGAAAAAAAAACAAACATACAGCCATTTGCAAGCCAGTACCAACTTGTATAAATGAAAATACACAGAACTGTATTTGTGGAAAAATGAAATGTATGTACAGTTTACATAAACGAAATATAAACCCCAGTGAGAAAAATTTCCCATTATTTCGAATCTGAAGCAGGGTGAATTGAAGAAAAAAAAAAAAAAGACATTTACTTATTTTGCATGCAATTATTTTAATTTCTACTGCTCTGGGTTGTGCAGGAAGTCCGGGGTATAGTTATTCTTACTAGAAGAAAGAACACTATACAGTTATGTGAGCCCTCTGCTCCTGTAGTTCAATATTCAATAATGATAAAACTCCTTGCGTATGATAAATTGTGCTCAAGCCAATCAGCTCCCAACTGTCATTTTTCAAACAGATGACAGTTGGGAGCTGATTGGCTGGAGCACCATTACCATATGCAACAAGCTTTATCACGCGTTGTGAATGATAAAACTCATTCTACATACATTAAGATTTCCCTTACATTAGGTAACACTGGAAGAACAGGAATGCGGAAAAGCATCATTTAATAAGAAACTCCAGTCTATAGCATTTTCTCACAGGTCCAGATGGCCAGAAAGATATTATGCAACACAGACTGTCCATTCCCTGGCTCCTCCACTGCACCGTTTTGCCCCTGGATTGCATTACTAACGTCAGTCAGGGAGGCAATAGCAATTGCTGCCTGTCCTCCCCACCATTCAGTTACTGAGCTACCCACAGAGACCGCCCAGGACATTTCCTAACACAAAGACATGCGGTTACAGAATAAGTAGCTAATTGGAGAGGAAACACAGAAGTCAGGGTGCAATCAATATTTCCCCCTTGTTTAAATTCCCTGTCAACTCTTGTTACCAGTCTGTTTTACAGGCAAGGCTTCAAACACAGTAAAGGAAGGACAATTAGGAGCACTTAATGCTAATGACAAAAGTAGAGATTCACAGGACTGGCTCAGTGAGCACTTCTAAGTGTGTTTAATGTATGTTGTTCTCCCTCTTTTTTTTCTGTGAACAGTCTTTTATATTTAATTACTTAAATAGTCGTTATGATGAATATGAAAGGACTTTTTTTTTTGGCAAAATTAGGGCAACCATCTTAGACATTGTCAGATGAATAAAAGGGATATTTTCTTTTGACTGTGGTGGAAATAGTTTACATTTTGCGTTATCCAACACTACGGGCTGGATTCAACTAGATGCTGTAATTTATCTTAATGGGTGGTAGCCTTGGACTTTAACGTCCAGGGCTATTCAATTACAGCCTCTTTTCTTTGTGCTGTAAATTGCCTGCTAACGCGCATTAACCCATAGAACCCGAGATAAGTTCCCTGAGCTATGGGTTCACACGTTCGCGAATCCCGCGATCAGGGCATTTAATGCGGGTTTCTGTTAGAGCCTCCTCAGAAATCAGTGTTAACTGCAGCCTGCAGGGTAGATTGCGGCCTGCCGTGGGCTAAAATTAAATAGACCCGGCAGATCAAATAGCCCACGGCAAATTGAATCCAGCCCTAAATATTCTTACAGGACTCTTGAACAAATTGTGTTTTTCCGATTATGATAACATTTGTGATAGCAGCAACTGCTCTGGAAGAGCCAAAGCAACAATAAACAGGAACCCAAGCAGCAATATTCCCAGTTAGTCAGTGTTAATATGTGCACGCAGGCTACACACACACACACACTACAATTTTAGGAAGAATTCTGTAGCCAAAAGTAAGTTCGTATTAGTCACTAATGCTAAAGCAGCCATTAGTGACTGGCACATTTCTGAGCCAACATTGGTATGTTATACAATGCACCCCGTTTATAGAGCAGAAATGCAGTGACATACTAAACCTCACACTATAGAACGTATTGCAGTATAGACAGGGAGGTATACTGTACAGTACTAGATGAAGATTTATAAACATACACATTATGTACACACTATATATAACACGAATCTTCATTCTAGCACCCTGAACCTGTCACAACCCGTGCAGTTTATCTTTCCTGCCTGGGGTGTCACTCTCTGCTCTGGTTCTTCTAGCACACAATGGTCTGTAGATCAGAAGTTTGTTGCATCAGCTGAGTGCACACACACACACACACACAATACTGTGGAAAAGTTTTAGGCAGGTGTGGATGAAATGCTACTGAATCCCTGACTTTGTTCAAGTGTACCTCTGAAGAATTGCTGTTTTGAAGGCGAAGGGTGGTCACACCAAATACTGATTTGATTTCTCTTCTGTTCATTCACTATGCATTTTGTTAATTGATAAAAAGAAACTATTACTGATAGAGACCTGTGTCCACCTCCTGGAGAGACGAGCAAAGCTATGGAAACTATTATTAGATGATACACATTAGTGTAATATATTAAATCTTATACAGGAGCACATACAGTAGCCATGATCAGAACTTTAGCTATTGAAATATATAAGGTGGAACAGAAGCACTGGTACTAACGTTTTCTTATAATTTCCTAAGTTGATGCATCACCTGAACATGTTTAAGCAATTACCAGCACTCACCCATGGTCCTGTAAGTGACTTTCAGGCCATCCGCTGGCCCTTTCTTAGTTAAGTATGGCTTAGCATACTTTAAGATATCCCCAAGGTATTCTTGGCATTTTGATACCATAGCAGACTTTTCTGACAAAGTTTGTATTTCACTGTATGCTATACCTGTTGCCTACATAAAATAAATAAAAAAAAAAAGAAACATACAACAATAAATATGTAAAATGCTTTATATTATGGCTTCACATGGATATTTAGCCAAGTAATGCAAATGAGGCATTTGAAAGAAAGAAAACATACAGACTTGACCAGATGCATTACCTTAATAAACTGTAGAAGTGCACTTTTTGGGTCTTGCTTGTAACTTTTTGGCTCAATGTGTGATCTACTTAGGATGTTTTCTGCTTCCGGGAGCTTGAATACTAATCTGGTGAGCTCCACAAGCTGTTCTGTCAGTGCTGAGGCTGTTACAACACAAAAAACAAAAAGCACACAATTTATACTTACCCAATTTAATGTAGGCACAATGTTACAACTTTCCCACACCATATATCTCAAAACAGTAAGCTCTCACAGGCATGGCCCCCAGACCCTTATGTCTAATTGTCTATACACCCTGTATCTACCCGATCAGAAACGGTCCTTTGTGCTATCTCTAAGTGTATAATTTTAAATGATTTGCAAATGCTCTGTATGGCATTTTTATTCTTGCTCTGAGAATCTACACACATCCTCTCTTAATACATAACAGTTCTCAAATTACTTGTACATTTATGTATCACATGCTGTTTAAAGTGGTTTTAGTTAATTGTCCCTTCCATGCCTGGTGTTACGGGACTTGTGACAACATATAAAAAACTTTGATCATTAGAATTACATATAAATATTAGCATTGAATCTTGCTATATATCATTATAAACTATGTAATAAGTAAAAGTAATTATTTTGTAATAGCTAAGTAATACTCTGATTTTTTTTTTTTGGTTATAAAAGCACTTTCAGTTTAAGGTTTCTGCTTTTGACATATAAATCAACATGGCAAAACTAATGGTGCATACACACTGTCAGATTTAAACGATATCGTTTAAATCATCCTTTTTTTGCCCCCTCAAATGACGCACGGGCATGGATGGTCGATATCGACCAAGTTAGCCTGATTACTTTAGGGACCCTCGATCAAGCGTCGTTATAATAGTTGGGGGTATGGTGAATGTGCTGGATGTTCGATAACTATCATCCAGCACATGTAGGACGATCAGACAACGATATCTGACCGTTATCTGATCTGACCGTGTGTACGGTCCATAAGATTCTATGTTTTGCAATTGGAAGTAAAATAGGATTGGAATAGCAAAATGGTGTGCCTAAGCAGGGTTAGACAAAGCAGCAGATAACGATAAACTGTTCTTTTTGTGCCACTAGAAAGTGTGATTCTCACTGTTGTACCCTCTTGTATGCAACGGTGAAAAAATGGTGTTGCATGTGAATTGCCTGGATCCAACACCAGTACTTTGTTGCCAGAGATTGATAAGATATTTGTATTACTTTGCCATCTTACTAAATACTAACAATTATGTAGCAGCCAACCTGTATTGCGTAACTTCTCACACATACGGTAGAACAAAATTTTAATTTCACCAGTGCTGAGATCACACCCCTCATATTCTATCTGACAGGATGGACACCTCTCTCATGGCTGTGGAAAAAAAACCACCGTCTCCCTCACACTCAAAGGTTGTACTGTACATAAAACACTGAGGTTAATGTGTACACAATTTTCTCTGAGGATTGCATAAGTACCATACCATGAACTAGCAAGACACACAATAAATAAAAATAAATAAATAACTAACTTGGTTCTGTTTCTGTTCCAATATACATCTGCAATACACATCGCATCCAAGCTCGAATCGACAAAGCCTGATAAGATGAATATCCAATGCCAATGAAAGAGTCTGTCAATGAACTGAGGAATAACAGTGAAATTAAGAATTTGTAAGTAATAGTAAAGAACAAATTAAATATAATTATGTAATGCAGTGTTCCCAAAACTTGGTGCCAAGAGCACTCTAACAGCACAGGTTTTAAGGATATCAATGCTTAAAGCACGTGACTTAATTAGTAACTCAGTCAGTTTGATCATACCATCTGTGCACAAACATGGACTGTTAGGGTGCCTTGAGGACAGGTTGGGAAACCCTGGTATAATGTAAAATACAGCACTGAAATAAGAACACTTACTGTATTTGCACATCATGATTACGACCTCAAACCTAATTACAGAGCAGTCTTTAGTAACCAAGAAATTGTTTGATGCAATAGTTTCATTTCTTCTAGCAGAGATGAAATAAATGGTTGTCCATGTTCTCTTTCAAGCTGTTCACTGCTTGTACATACTTCAGGATTGTACAATTAAACTGTAGTTAGTTCTGACTCCGCAAATAACAGGACATTTACATTAATTCACAGGTTCTCAAACTTGGTCCTCAGGACCCCAAACAGTGCATGTTTTCCAGATCTCCTCACATACTCACAAGTGAAATAATTAGCTCCATCTGTGGATTTTTTTTTAAATGTGTAAGTGAGTAATGAATGCACCTGCCAGAAAGCCTGGAAAATGTGACCTGTGTGGGGTGCCGAGCACAGAGTTTGAGATCACTGCATTAAGTGGACAAATATTTGATTTCTATAGTTATTGAATTGTTTTTGCTATGGTAATAGAAAGATAGACAGCAGCTAGTTCTATCATAAATGGGCTGTTTACATGTAGAGAGACTGAATGTCTCCCCCAGCTAAGGACAGCCTGTAAGAGAAGACTTTATGGCCCAGCAAATAGTGTAAATACCAAGATCGTGTGGTCACTCTTCCTGCATTATATATCCATATAAGTACTGAAGACTACAAAAAAAAAATTTCAATATTGAGATGCATCTGTGCCAGTTTAAAATCAGTGATGCAAGCTACATCAGATGTGCTAACTATAATTACATGGACTACATCCTGCCAGATGTAACCTACGCAGTGCGCCCATGATGGCTGTCTCAAATGGTGCGGACATTGCCAGGATGAGTAACTTGTGGATCTATTCATGCAGTACATATCACACCACAGGTTTCAGTGACCCCTATTTGTTCCTTGTATGATATCTCACACACGGTATCCTTTGTAGTGCGCCTAACACGGGCGCCTCACCTGGTACACCCTTGGGTGGGATGAAAAAAAAATACTTGGCTCTGCCGGCTATGTAAGGTCTCTGCTCTTAGATTTATTATGCGCAACTTCCCTATTGTGTTATCTTTCCTAAGAGTTACCTGTAGTGCGCCTAAAATGGCTGCCTTGCCTGGTACCCTTCATGAGTGGGCTATATAACCCATGGAAGTTATTACACAAAATGCCTCCTCCAACCTTGCATTATGTCCTTAATATCCATTATGTTGACTGTATTCAGCTAGTTTTCTTCTTTCTGTAATACTAAACCCCTGAATTGTTTTGGATGTTGTAAAGGGACTGAGTCCTGATTGAGAAAAGCGCTATATAAATAAAATAATTATTATTGATGCAACACAAATGTTATATCTTCCTAATGCATTCATATGTTATAGTCATGTTTCTTATATATACGTGTAAAAATGTATGCTTGGTTGATCAAATGTATTCTGAGGATTATGTGAGGTTTGAGACGCAAATGTTTTAAATGTGATAATTCCTAAATAGAATGAGTTTGTGAGGTTTCTTTTTTCCATTTCTCTATTTCTCCTTTTTAATTTTAAGGAATGTGTTTACATAATTGCATATTATGGTGTCATGTTATTATATTTTCTATACATTAAGCATTGTGACTGACATATCTAATTTAATTTAGCAATGTTTTGTCTGTGTTCTAAACAAATTAACATACTAGATTACGTGATTCTGGTGTGTGTTATATAACAGAAATACAGGGAAATATTTGTTTTACAAAAACTCTTACTAATTCAGACTTTAACTGTAGTGGGATAAAAGTCAAAGAGGACTGAATAACTTCCTCAAAATTAGCTTTGGAATCAAATGTTGGTAGTGACAGTATCAGATGATTCATAGTGAGTGTGAGGTACAGTATAACTATATGGGGATTTTAATCACTTTTACATAAACAGGCAGTATTGTTGCAGGGTTGAAAAAAAAAAAAGTTAAAAAAGCAAAAACACTTTACACGGGTCTTTTTGGTTTACACCAGTTTTATTTCCATTCATGTTGTAATGAAACAAATCCTGCATATTATATTAATTCTGTGAAACATTGCTATGTATTAGAAACCTTGATTAACCAGGTTTTAATGCTTTCTAACCAGGGTTGGAAAAAAAATATATATATTTTTATAACTGCAATTTTTTCACTATGGAACAAATAAATTTACATTATAAAACAAAACATCTGCAATATACAATAAATGTTAGAATATTTTTTTTTTTTTTTCATGAAACCAATGATTCTTCAGTTTACAGTATGAAAGCTCACCTGTTTGGAATCAAATGACTCAGATAGCGGGATACCAGCTGGGGTGTGACCATGTCATCCCACCCAAAGAGCTGCATCATTGACACAAAAGGTTGGGGCTGAAGTTCAGATGGAGCACTGCTGGGCATGTCTACAGCTAACAGTGTGAAACCTGATGAGGGAAATAAAATAAAATACCTTATTGGGTAGAAGATGCAACATAAAAGACCTATAATAGTGTGCAATTAAATTAGCTGTTGTTTTCCATTATCAGTGCAAAGATGAAGACGTTAAAACACATATACAAATGTGTCCGTCTACATCTTTGCTGCAGCCACGCTAAAAAGCCTCTCTTAGCTCACCAGGTCTCGTGAGACTATTATCGCCGGGCGTCTTTTTTCGCCGAAAATGCATCTAAGTCACAATGCAATGCGACTTGGATGCATCAGCAGACTGTGCTAATTAATTTCATATTCAACACTTATATATCTGTGTGTAACTGAGCCTCTGAATCTGTATATGAAATGCTACAATGTAGCGCCCGCACCTTTTTTCAGTCCAAGTTCAGTTATGGTTCATATACAGACTCAGGTGCACACAGATATACAAGTGCCTGATATCAAATTAATCATCAGTCTGCTGGCGCGTCTTGCGGTTTAATCGCATTTTCTGCAAAAAAAGATGCCCAACAATAGCAGAGTAGCACGGGACCAGGTGGCTCACTCGCTGCAGGCAAGTTGCTCTGCGAGGCGTATTGAAGCTAGATGTAAGAGGACACATCTGTATAAAGATTTTGAAGACAAGCAAGGAAAATATAAGGGGGTGATGGGGCATCAGGGTATAAGAAAACAGTAGAGCACAAACCTGCTGCCGTGTCAGCTAGCTGGGAGGGAGGGGTCTGTGAAAGTCTTAAGTTCTTTAGGAAAGGGAAGAAATTTCTCCAGAGAGCACTAGCGACAGCTAGGTGGCGCTCTTTTGCCACTGACAGGGATGATTGGGCGTAGATCCCAGCATTCCCATGACCTTGGGCTGCCCGGCTGTGGAGGTTTCTGAGAGAAAAGGGGAGATACAATACAAACTGACTACTTACTGTAGGAAATTCCTAAGGATATGTGGTTCACTTTTAGCATACTAGCATATGTAAATAATAGCTATTCTTAAATAGGATACAAGTGTTCATAAGCATTACAAGTGGTTCACCATAGATGGTGTCTTTAAGAATGTCACAAATCAGGTCACACAGAAAAGTATTTTTTCCTATAGCTCAGAACCAAAGCAAAAAAAAAACTAAGTGCAACAAACTGTCCTGATGCATAACAATGGAGAGACAATGTGTAGTTAATATCTGAACAGAAGTGAAACAAATACAGGCAAAGTATATACAAGGAATGCGGTTATGCATAGTAGCAATAAAGTAACTTTCAATTAGACCTATAGAAAGAACATCACTGGCATCAAAAACTATCTATGCCAAGTCCAACAAAGAAAAATAAACACTGGACACACAGCAAAGCAATTTAATAGATCCTAAATGCATAGGAAGCAAACAAAAAATGAGAACATACCCCAACCATACAATGGTGTCTAGCTACATTCCCAGAAAGTACAGTAAAAAGACGAACTTTGCAGGTCTCAAAGCTCTCTTCAGCAGAATGAGCAGAAGATTTCCTAATGAGGTTTTAGAAAATGATATTACATGACTGCGTCCCCATCTTTGTTAGTTTAGTAAGGACAAACGTTGCAGCCATACAAAGCATCTGCCTTCTGCAGACAATGTGGCATGAATTCAATAATACACTCAATTTTCTTTGATTCCTCTAGTACCGTTCTCGCTACTTAATCTAATTTGGAAGTTGTGACTTTCTAGAGGTTTAATAGAGATATGTCTGCGGGGAATCAATGTTCCCTGAAAAGGGGGGAGGGGGAAAAAAGGCATTAACAAATTTGTCTGGCAGAGCCAGATTCAAAGCATTACTGCGGTAGGCTGATGAACTAAATAACATGCTTATTAAAAACAATCTGCAGGAACGCACTATCATTGCTGTTTCCATTTATCTTTTGGTCAACTCAATTCTGTACGTACATTAAAATTACTACATCTCCTTTATTAAATTCTATGAACAGCCCTGTAAAGTCACAGCATAGTTATCCAGCCAATAACGGCACAAAGTAAAGCACTTGTGATAGAGAACAGTTCACAGAACCATCTCCTAGCTATTGCTACCAGTTGACCTGGCTAATTTTCTTATTTCATTTATATAAAAAGGTGAATTAATTCCTCTAATTTTACTAGCACCAATCATTTAATACTCAAAACAGTTCCCAGTATTTTGACCAAGGAGACACTCTCACAAATTAACTTGATTCAACCACAGCTTTTAGTATGCTATACAGATATAGTATATTTACTTTGGAACCAGACAATATGTAAAATAGATTGCAATTCATGTTACATTTTAGGAAAAATTGAAAAATGATTATTTTTTTCCTCACCCAATGTATAAAGTTTTCTATAAACTACGAATACCTTTAATGTGCACACTAGGTATAATGGTAACATACAAGCGATCTACTATTAGATTAAGTTTACATGGACTAATAAGTGCCTGATTCAAGTCTCCTATTCACTACCCGGTGCCTTCCAGACAATACACAATGTCAGTGTTATGGGCAGCACAAGCTCAGTAAGATGAAGCAGCTTGAAGAGCTTCTGGTCATGAGAGAAGATGGCATCAGGACTTTGAGGATGGGGGCACACGCCAAGTTAAGCAGGAAGACACCAGCGGAGAGAACCATGGAGAAAAGGTCTGCGCTAGAAATGCAAATGGCTCTATCGCCGAAACAGCAGCAGGTGAAGGATCCTACCAGTTAATTGGTGTCCCCTGATTTTGGGCAGCAATATTGGATTTTCCCCAGCCACTCAGTGCCTTTTGCCCCCAGAGACAGAAAGCAGCGCCACTATCGCCACTGTAAAAGTCAGGATCTGGGGTAGTATAAACAGCTATAGACCCATAAAATACCCAAATTGTGTTACTCCAGCGGGAGAATTTTTATTTTTTTTAAAGTGTACGCTTACATCCATATTCAGATTTGATCGCAGAACCCGGAAGGTAGGGGGTGGGCAAACTCAGTCCAACTACAGTAAGGGCATATATGCACCAGTGATAGACCTGCAGATATGCCTGTCAGTAGCTCTAAGACTTACAGTGGACTGAAAACTAATACATATACACATGTGTGATATCAGTGTAATGATCACCAGCACTAGCTAGGCCATGCAGATTGTGCTTTCTTCATTGCTCATGCCTATATTATTTTGTAGTCTATGTTACCATACAATGTGTGTTACTCATTGATGCACAATAAGGAAGATTATACTCTGGTGTGTAGGAGATGGCTGCACTTTACCTCTCACATAATCATCTTCTTGCAAATATAAACATTTGTGAAGGCCGCAGTAAATGACAAGGTGCAGAGGAGTGTCATCACACCAAGGTGGTTGTTTAGATGTTTTACTGAATACCAGTTTTGCTAGTTCCTGGAGATAGTGAATTTAAAATGTCATTGTGGTGTCCATCTCTGTGCCTTCTTTGGTGACCCCTGTTGCTTCCATGATGATGGCAGCTGCCATCAAACATGGGGAACAACTATGATCAATGGTGATTAACAGTTAAGGTTGCCAGCAGCTATTTTAAGATTTCAAAAGTGACTGGGTCCATTGTTTGGTTTTCTGTTATCTCTCCTCGTTCCAACTGTACCAAACTACAGTTATGCTTTTCACAAATGACTATTACTTACTAAGAGAAGGGATAATGCAGTTCATTTTACCAAACGGCTATACATACTTACCAAACCAATTATTATTCCAATATCTTCTGCAACATGTGTAACACAATTTACATTGTACATTTATTTAGGCAGGACAGTCTTTACATTTTATTTTACATCAGTGTACAACATGTGTTTGTGTCATATTATCCGCTCAATGTACAGAACTGCTTTGTTGTGAATGGGCACTTAATATTTTTAGGAAAGTACCTTGTTTTTTCCTTAATTCATTTAAAAAATGTTTGTTTGATGCAATAAATTGTAAATATATTTTTACATTATATCTTCTGTATGTGACATCTGTTGGGAGCCGTGGCGCCTTTTATATGCATATAATTTTTCTTTATCCAAGTACACATCACAAGGGGTAAGGTGTCCCCTAATTTATATGCTATAGGCAGCCTTATTCCTAATTTATTGCGCACCTAGAGGAATACTATACATTTATCAAATAGGCTGTCACTTGGGTGCCAGAGTTGACTGTAGGGATTGCAGCTCTTGGAACAGACTGTTGTCCACTAACCCATCAGATTGGCTTCCTACATCAGGAGTGCTGTGCAACGTTCGTCAGGAGACTAGGTAATGTCGTGCAGTAAATGCAATGTGCAAAGACATCGCTTTTACAAACTGCATGTAAAAAACACCAACTCAAGAAATGTATTGTTCACATATAGTAATGATAATTGTCTAGTGTGTATACAGGAAATTGAATGTTCTCTGGGTCACTTCAGCTGCCAGTGAAAAATAAAAAATAAGAATGACCCTTTAACACTTGATGTACAGTTTCTCTCAGTATTAAAATAGTTTACTTAAGAAAATAAATGTTTTGATGTTTTGTGCCAATATACAGAACAGTCTTTGTATCAAATTAGGAAACAAAGGTGTGACACTGGTAAAAGAAAAAACTAAAAAAATGTATATGTATATATATATGTATATATATATTTACATACATATACACACATAAATATATATACACACATATATATATACACACACATATACATACACACACACAGAAAGAAAATGCTAAGACCTTTCAGTGGCCTCTAATAGTACAATACAATTTGCACCCCAGGTTGCAAGAGGTACAGGGATGGAAGATCTACAGTGTCTAGATAGTCAAAAGGGTTGGGGTTAGGATGACGGTTAGGCTGCAGATGGGGACGGTTAGGGTTAGACACTAGGGGAGGGTTTGGGTGACGATTAGGGTTACATTAACAAAAAAACCACCATGTGTCAACCTTAGTCATGTCAACCATATGACCCTGTTGACCATTAGGTGTCAACCTATTGACTGCCTTACTTTTAGTTAAATATTGTAGATCTTTCAATCCACACCCGGCTACAAACAAAACTTTACTTTCACACAAACCGTATAAACCACAGGTCTGAGCAAGCAAGCACAATCCTTCTAGGTTTCTCTTCTTTATACAGTACTGTTGTTTATGATGAACAGCAGAGGAGTGCAGGCATTGGAATCAAACCATACACCTGCCTAATTTTTACAGTGTTTTTTTCTCCTATTGTTCCATTTGAAATACACGATGAGCACATTTTGGATAAAATCTTAATAGACTGAGGCCTCAGTTTAAAACATATAATGCAAATACTAAAAAACCCTGCTTTGTAGAGATGTCGAGTTAAGGTATAAAGGGTCTATTAATTAAAGGAGAAAGCCTAAAAGCTGGAAAAAATGGCCATTTTCACCAACAACGTAGCTTATCGCATTGCCCTATACATCAATGGGGTAACCCGGTGGTAAGAACATTGTGACTCATTTATTTATGGCTACTCCACTGGAGAAACTAAACAAATGACCTAGCAATGTTAACGATCTGATGTTTGCTCACCCTTGTGAAAAGATACATGTGAAATTTACTACAAGTTTAACATTCTGAACATATACTGCATTTTAATCAATCTTAGGGCAGGTCATGCGCTATATTGTATATGTCAAGATGGTTAATTGAAATACAGAAAATAAAGTTTTGGTATATTGGTGTTGGCACTTTACTGTATTAAAATGTTTTTTTTTTTTAAATTATTGATTACATTTCACTGGATTTGAGTGCTGAAGCTCATCTATTTGCATGACATGTCGTCACGACCATGATGCAGGTAACCTCATAATGCTGTAAAATGAGAAGCTACCACCTTCAATAAAAAATCAGCTGATATCTGTGTCATTCTGCAGAGACACTGTGCAGAGAAATTCACCATGAGAGGATAACCACTTGTGAGTACACAACCATAATTCAAATCTGTGTGCTGTTAATAGCGCCGGGAAGGAGTTCCTGGAGCTATTCAATTCAGTGCGCTGTTACGTCCATTTTCCTGCCAGCAACACACTCAGGGGCACCCATCGAAACGAACGCCCTTGAACAGGGATTGCCAGTCCACGCTTGAACAAGTTAATGAACGACGGAACGATCACTGTTCCATCCTTCATTTACTTCCTATAGGTCGCTAGAGATGTTGTCAGGTTTGATGTGCAGCACATCAAACCTAGCGACCGCACACAATTATCGGTACACACTGAGCGATGTAGGCGATTTGTAGTTGCGAAATGGCAAATCGGCCTGACATCGCTCCAGTGTGTACCCAGCTTCACAACACGGTTTCATAGTTTTGCACCAATTGAAACCTCCCCAAGTACAGATTCCTTTTGCTTAATTTGAAATCCCCTATTTAAGGGCATAAGATTTACAATTGAATTATCGAGTGTATAATGTGGTAACTCATTACAAACAATGCACATAACAGAAAATTAACTTGACACTGACTGAAAATTGGGGACAAGGAGGTTTACAAACAACAAATTATGGAACATAAATATAGTTCTTTTAACCCTGAAGTAGATCTATAAATAGGGAACACTCATAATTGTATTACAAATAGTAGATTTTAAATAGGAACACATAAGAAAAGTATGATAAACTTCTCTGTATGTGCAGAAGATTATATATTAGTCCCATGCCTAGCAGTTTTGAATAAGGCTCGTATTTGCTATATAATAGCAGGAGAAGCAGCACTCTTTTCCTATACATTTTATCACCACCTGTTGAACAGCATACAACTCACAAGTCAGCTGAAAGTATTGTTACAGCAAGATTCAGCATTGGATTAATTACTTCATCACAAAGTTAGATTGCTCAGTTTTATCTCGCATTTATTTGCCTCAGAAATAATGTGAATACAAGAGGCCTGTGAAAATCCTGGCTGCAGCAGCTCAACCCTACAACACACACTGTGAAAAATTAGCCTGCGTCTGCTGAGTAAATTGATGATACTTGATAAACAGTCTCTGTAGTAAAACCCTTAGGAGCTGCAAAGCCACACTAGTTGGCATTAGACCAGATAAGCAGTCGAACCAGCTGTAATCTCATTTAGACCTGAGCTGATCCTCACGTCCTTTCATTCTGTAGGATCAAAGCAATACCACTGTGGATGGTGCTGCATCTATGCGGCAAGGCATGCCACAAATAACCACCTCCCCTCCTCCTCCCCTTAAAGCCTGTCTACACATAATCTTCTGAGCTGGAACTCTCAATGGATTTTTTTTTTATTCATTAGTCTTATTTTGATGGGCTACAGTACATGAAATAGCAAGCAAAAACAGCTACACATTGTATTTCTTGAATATTTACAGCTAGTTGAAGAAAATAGAAATACAAATAAACATTTATTTGACTATATAAATCTAGGTTTATTTTGCTGAAGGAGATTTAGATCCAGATTTAAATAATCAAATAAATTACACTGCAGAATTCTAGAGTTTAGTTTTCTCATTGAAATAGTGTGGGAGTGACTAGCTGAAAACTAAAGTATTAACAAAGTTGAAAGAAAGACACATGTAATTTTAAATAAAATTAAAACACATTTCAGTGTAGCACATATGATGACAAAATCCCCCATGGCTAAACTATGCTTAGAAATTGCTTGTAAAAGCTGGTTAAAGTAAAATGTATATTCTGGGACATTGGCTATGCTACACAAAAACTAGAGACAGCTAATACTTAAGGTGCATACAGACACACACAACTATTTTTTGAACGATTATCGATAACTATATCGTTTAACGATAATAGTTTGAAAAAATCGTTCACTTTCTGAGTCAAACGATGAGTGATTATCGTTCATGCACGTTCACGTTTATAGTTCAGACTTGTCAACTCAACGATTTTCATTAAGTGAATATGCAAAAATCGTTTGTAGTTCAAAAAAATTGTTTATTACACTTTAAAAAATCAGACAGAAAATCAGACAGAAAATCGTTGGTAACAAAATCATTGTGTGTGTATGCAGCTTTAGTGATACTCTAGTGCAGCTTCATGCTATCTCCTCAAATTCTCCTCTCTGTAGTTGATAATACTCTATGGAATCAGCAACACCTAATGCAACTTGCAAATGCTACCCTAGTGTTAAAAACAATAAAATGTGGAACATTAGTTTACAAATTTATTAAAAGTTTGATGCACTGATTCAGGTAGGGGTATGTTGTGTTCCTGGCAAGACCATACTGTCTCTCACCTCTGCTCCCAAAAGGATCAACACTTCATGGCCTGCTTGGTCGACCAGTCTTCCTCCAACAGCATAAACCAGGTTTAAATTTGGCAAAAGAGCCTCATTTGATAATAGACAGACCATATCAAATTCACTCAGCAGTTTTAATTAAATTATATTTCTCCCAAGCTACCAGAAGACTATATTTATTATTGGCACTAATTTTAGTAGTGTTACCTGAGACACAGCAGCCTACAATTAGCCTTACATGCCACAGGCTCAACAAATCTGCCACATATTACTGTTCTACTGCACATCTGGGGCTAAATGGAATAGAATGTAATTACGCTGCGGGAATACATGCGAGTAAGCTGGTTTAGCCTTTAACATGCTTGCTGTTTAAAAATAGGGGAATACTCGCATGTATTTCCACCGGCTCGCACTCTATTACATTTAGTATCTAGTGTAGTTCAATTTAACACTAATTAAATTCAAATGATATCTTCCTAAAAGAGCCCCAAGTGATACATGTCCCTGGTAAATATTATGTGCTCTGGATCCTCCTCTGCCTCACACCTGTGGCTAGAACAAGGGAGGCAATAACTAAACGCACACAGTGCAAGTGTAGGATTGTTACTGTACTTAGACTGGACACGGAGCAACAGCTCCGGATGGAATGATCGAAGGGTGGCAAGGATTGGCTACAAGTAGCTCAAGAAGTCTACATGGAGTTTGCTACTCTGTATACCTGCCAAAAGAGGGAAAACATAGGGTAAATCCACACCATGACAAGTGAATAAGGAAACTCAGCAGCCAGGAAGTGGTGTGTGTAGCCTGCAGTGTGACGAATCCATAGGCAATTTTCATGTTTATGCTACTGTACACTCTGCATGCTTTTATACAATAGAATGATGAGACTTTTTTACACTACTTGCCAAGTTACTGATGCAATTTGATGCACTGTGAGGGACAGGCTGACGTAAACGGTGGACTCATGGGCAGAACAATCTCCTGGCAGATTTAAAAAGGCATAAAGATTACCCCTTGTACCTACCACTAGCCAGCAACAGCTGAACCGTGTGGCCTATTCATAATTAGCCTCATGTAGCAGAGTCAACTACTACTCCTTAGCAGTCGAGGAATACATACAGCTTCAGGACAGATGCCCTAACATCCCCAACCTACATACCTCAAACATCAATTAGGTATGTACCCAGCACACCTTACCTTTCCTGCTCTCCATGAACTGCCACCATCTACCTAACCTATTGGCGCAGCCTAACTCTTTTTCACCATGGACAGAGCAGAATCTACTCACCTATCCCATTTCCAATTCAATATCCCTGCTCTTGAAGCCTCTTTATGCCTTGATTTCCTAAATAAATCCAAAACCCAAAGTTGACTGTTAATAGAAGACCTAATAGAGCTAACCCGGGCTCACACCCACAAGCCTCCACAAAAAAAGCTCAGACTTTCATTACTAAAGTTAGGAAGTCAGTACATGGGGGTGTGGATGATATGTAGACAGTCATAATGTCGACATATTGTCCCTGGTGGCCTAGTGGTAACTTACCTTGCTCCAGATGGCTACAGAGAGTCCAGTGCGGCTTCCGGTGCAGACGTTCATGTCACCTCCAGGTCAGAGCTGTAATCCTTCGTTGTTCCAGTGAGTATTTCTCCCCTAACCTTAATCCCTACTTCTAACTGTAGTGCCTAACTCTAACCTACCCCCCCTCCCATGCAGCCTAACTCTAATGTCAACATATCAACTGTCAACATTCTGAGAATGTTGACACATTGCCTGTCGACATTTTAACAAAAGGTCAACATAGTCATTGACGACCTTGTGACTACATCCTGGTACACGTTTAATGCTGGGGAAAAAAAATCTCTGGTAGTATACCTACAAGCACAATCCACCTGGATAGAATAAAAATGCTGTTTGCAACCCGCTGTTCTTTTGTTCTTCTCAATGGGACCACTAAGATTTACTCAATTGCATAATTGACCAAAAACATATTACAATTCTGCCCCTAAATGTCATCCTCGTCGGACACTTCCACTTTCTTTGCTCATAGTTTATAAAAATTCTGTTGTGTGGAGGACTGTATAAGACAGTGTTGAAAGTTGCATGTTTAATTTAACGTCCAGTTTCTAATAATAATAATAATAAATAATAATAATAATAATATAATATTGTAATAAAATAAAAAAGGAATACAGTAACTAGTAGCCCCATTATCAATTCAGCTACAGGAAAAAACATAATTTTCTTTGGACAGAGCGATCTTAATAGTTAGAAAAGTGGGCCTCCCTCTCACAGCCTCATAAACTATTCCTTTATCAGCCAGAAGCAAACACATCATCATATACCAGCCAGCAGTACTTGGCCACATGAAGGTTACACCGTGATCACGTTCCAGCCAGCAGAACTGCTTATATGATTGTATTAGGGCCAGATAAGGTGGCTGCATAGCTACATACCAAATACACAATTATATATAAGAAGTTTAATCCTCCATATAAAAAACCCCCACATACCTGAGAAGGTAATGTATGAAGAACCCTGGCATACCACCTCTTACGTGCAGCCTTTAGTGGCGTTGTTAATAAAACAGTGTCGTTAAATGGTTACAGATTACTGCAAAGCAAATGAGGTGTTTAGGAGACCTCATTCTGATACACATCCCTTGAAAGAAACATTTTATGGACATACAGATTGGGAAAAAATAGTAACACTGTGGCTGTTTCTCAGGTCTATGAAATACGGTAACACTTATTTGCAGTAGGACAAAGCAACTATAGATTTTTACTACACGAAGAACACCAACATTCACAATGATATCTGCGCAATATTTTATATGTATAACACAGAGGGCTCAGTTAATCTGCACTACCATAACCTGTTACGTCTCGTTTGTCACTAGACATGCGGCTTTGATTGAGAATTATTTCTCCTGCAGCAGCACCACCACCACAAGTCATCTACTCATACATAGAAGACAATTTGTGAACCGAAATGAAGGGGTACTAGGGTTTATTTAGAGAAAAACAAAAGCAAAAAATCCCTGCACAACTTAAAATGGGTATATTTTTCCTCTAGAAGCATTGCAAATGTTGCAGAGGATACATTGCACCATCTACTAATGTTTCGTACAATCAACAAAGAACAAAAGCAATGGGTTATCAATGTCCTAATTCTTTTAATATTTGCCAAAACCCGCTTTGTGTGATAATAACAATGCAACAGGAACACAGAAAATTGTATAATTAAGCTTTAATTGTTTTGTGAAGCTTGCATTAATCACAAAGTTTAAGTACCAGGCATGGAATTATAATAATTCTGTAAAACAAATTTAAACTAGCTAAGTAGGTCAGCACTGCTAACATGCAACACAGGACCTCTGGGAATTCATCTGTTAATGGCTATTTATGTGCAAATGAGCACCCTCTAACCCTTCAAAATCCTGCGTAGCTGAAGGGCATTTCTGTTAGCCAGGAGCACTATTTAACATATAAAGACATAAATGAAACAGTTTTATTGGAAATACTTAAATTTTCTCTCTACTCATTTCTCTTTTCTGTAGTCCACATTTTAAATTTTATTTTATTTTTTAACCAAATGCAGGATACAAGCTAAGAGTGTGGATACCAATATTTCTATCACGTATTACATATATATGTATGTATGAACTCATATAAATAGTACAATATCTGTATATTTCTGATGTCAATAAAAACTTATTATAGAGACAAACACCTAATACTGCAAATCATTACAGAAATTGCATTCACCTCACATCAATGACCTGTATAAAAAAAGATTTGTCCAGCAGCCTAATGGAGCATACACACGGTCAGATTTGTCAGATGAACGATTTTACCAGAGTTTTGAACGATTGAACGATTTTTGACTGCGTTAAAATGAATGGAATCGTCCAAGTCTGACTGCAAACACATCAGATGTCAGATATCGTTATCTGACAAACGGGAACGCGCATCATTCAGGCATGTCAGATATGTCAGATTTTTCTTCAGATATGAAGTACTGGACGATTTTTAAATCGTTATCGTTCAGATCTGAAGGAAAAATCTGACCATGTGTATGCACCATAATTCTCATATATAGCCACAGACCTCAATATCTAAAACGCAGTTTGGTGGACTATTCGCTTAATTTTGTCCAAATTTTAATTGGTAAGCGTAAGTGTCTAGTTTTCATCTTGATAATCAAAAGTCTAGTACCCAAAATGTGGAACTTTTTCTTTTATTTCATAGATCTCCAAATAGCTGTGGTGATATCCTGCTGGGACCCTAGGCATGGTCTCTGGCAGCAGAGTTTCTATACGGTTATAGTGAATACTAGTTCACTAACCTTAGATTGTAATCATGGGTGTTGCTCAGAATTAATGTAGTACAAGAATGGAATCCATATATATTTTTTCCAACATACAAGGTTACATGCATAAAATAACGGTAATAATGAGAACTTTCATATATCTACAATGTCTGCAAGTGATATGTTGGGGCCTGCATAAATGTACACTTTGTAACCACAGTGTGTACAGAGCTGCCTCTGGCCCCTATTAACCCCGATTACTGAAGATTAAACAGGTCTTCTGGCAATGTGCAGGATGCCAAGAGTCGTCTGGTATGTTAAAGAGGGAAGGAACATTCATACTTGTACATACATTGAGATGGACTTTGCGACAGATTTTTCTTCCATTATTTTCCTAGGTTGCAATTCTAGATATATACACATTTATATAAAAAGCTTTTGAAACCCCTCTTTTGAGGGGTTAATCTCCTACATAATGCTAGTTGCATAATTATTCATATGAAAGATTGGTAGTTTCAACAGTTATAGTAACCATTTCCTAATCTCAGTTTTAAGAAAAAGCATGGTTAACTAGCACAAAATTTGTTTGTTTTTTGAATTTATACCTTTTTAAAGAATATCTTCAGCTACTTTCCAACTGTGTTGATCAAATTCCTTGATTGGCAAATAAATTTTGAATGAAGTTCAACAGGAATTCTATTAGAAAATGGTTTATTAACCAGTATCTACCACCAGAGTGACAGTAATTGTAAGATTAAATTAGAAGCAAGTTCCACTGGAACCTTATGAACTAATACAATGCAGGTTTATTCGGCAGGAAACTGCTCACGCCCTATAAAAAGGCGGTTGTAAAAACTAGCGAGGTTTCCTCCATTATTAAACGTATGTATGGAGAAAAACTTCACACTTAAATTAATACCACCTTGGACTTTTTAGGTCTAGGGTAACAGGAACCCTCATTCACTTACAGAGAGTCTGATAAGAAGTTCACCCAGTGTGTCAATAGCTGAAATAGCCAAAGACCGGTTTTGTACCATATTCTTCTTGACAGCACTCCCTTGTGGGTTAAACTAGTGAGGAGCTCATCTGACAGACCAGGGCTAGGTCAATCCTTGAAAAAGAATGATAGTTATGAGAGAAACAAGATCATTTGACATACTCTGGTATGTTTTACTTTCCAAGCATAAACATAGCCTAGATCTCGCACAAACATAGCAAAAATGCCTCCGCTACGCAACGGTGGGTTAGAGGATACCCGCCACCTATCCAAGATCAAATAATACATTATTAAAGTCTCCCAGGCACAAAATAGGCGAAGTAGCGGATTGGATTACAAATCTAGCAGCTCTTTGTAATATGTCATGGAAAAATGGTGGAGGGACATAGACTGCCAAAATAAGTAGGGGAGCGGAATGAACTGTAGAGTATAGAAAATCATTTCTCTCACCGGGATCAGTTTGAACAGAAGTCAAGGGAAAAAGTGTTCTGCATTTTTAACGACTTAAGTGACGATTTTTCCAGCAAAACCAGTCAGAAACTGCCAGGTCCGCAGGAGTGTGTATACCAAATATTCTCTTAAAAAAACACAGCGGAGCGGTGTAGTCGCACCTTGTCACCTGACGCACAACTGGCTGCATTCGCATCCCATACGACCGAAACAACTCGGGAAGATAACATAAGCCTAGCCAATCCAAGGTTTTTTTTTTAAGTGAAAGGAGTTTACCTCCAGTGAAATGGGTTTCAATAAGGCAGGGAATATCAGGACCATAATGTCTAGGTTGTTTGAGGACTAAAGAACTCTTGAGCTTGTCAGTAACATCCGAACGTCCTCGTAAGTACCTTAATCATACCACTATGATAAGTAGAGGCAGCAGGATCTTTGAGTCAGAACATGTTACAAGCGCCTCCACCCACAGAAAGTGACAATCGTCAGGATCACAACATAAAAAAAAAAGGGTCACCATAATCTGGAAACACCAATATCAGTAAACACAAAATAATAATACATGTAGAGGGTATGTAGTCAGCATCCCGGCGTGCAAGATTCCAATGCGCTAAATACCGGCGCCGAAATCCCAACAGCATCGGGATCCCGGCACCAATATCCCGACCGCCGGAATCCAGAAGGTAAGTATCGCCAGTTAGAGGACAGTTAGGTTGCGGGGTTAGGCACTAGGGGGAGGGTTAGGATTAAGCACTGGGGAGGGAGGGTCAGGTTTAGAGTGCGGGGAGAGGGAGGTTAGGCTTAGGCACTAGGGAGGTGGTTAGGTTTAGGCACCAGGGAGGGAGGGTTAGGATAGGGGTTGGGGTTAGTCCTAGCATACTTACCTATGGGTGTCAGGGATTCAGACTGTCTGTAATCTGACCAGCGTCATCCCGACCGCCGGCAATCCATACTCCCATGTAGAGAGGCAGTGTGACCTTTAAATTAGAATTACAACAATAACCAGGACAGAAAATAAAAAGGACTCAACTCGCGATCCCATAGGGCGAGATATAGTCACCATCCCTGTGGCTGGATTGCCAGCGCTCAGAATAACGGCGCCAGGATCCTGACAGCAGTCGGAAGCTCGGCTCCAGAATACTTATGGTTAGGGGGAGAGTTAGGGTTAGGCTGCAGGAGGGGGAGGTTAATATAAAGCTGTGGGAAATGTGGGTTAGGGTTAGCCTATTTACCTTAAGGCGTCGGGATTCTGACTGTCGTGATGCTGCTGTTCGTATTCTGAACAGGCAAACAGACTGCCAGGATCCCGTATACAACATCTATAGGGCAATAGGGGCAATGAATGAAAGTAACCACCAATACAAGCGGGTTCTCTGGCAATGGTAGGTCCAGCAGTTTAAAAGATAGAATATTAACATAAGAACAGTAATGGTGCAGTAGTCAATAACAAATAGAGAACCTTAAAAAACAAACAAAAAACATGTAATTTAAGGTACCCCTGAAGTGAATCATCTAGTAGGAGTAAGTAACTCAAAAGGAGTAAACTAGTCTACAGCATACTTTTTATTAGACCATTAACAAATAACAGTCAGCCAAAATAGTTATGACTTATAGGCAGTGAATTAGGAGGAGGAGGTAGTAAAAGGGTCAGTTAACAGCTAGAAAACTTTTATAGCTTTTAAAAGTCTTTAGATGGAAATAGAATGGCATAAGGCAAGTACAAGTCCCGGTGGTGCTTAATGGGTAGAAATTGAGTTCCGTCTTTCTGGATTTCCACAGCAAAAATCAGAGAACACAGATTTTTACTCCATTGCGCGCAAACAGCCCTTTAGCACAGATCAAAGAGTCCTGGTCTTCATAGTGTAGAAATTTGGTCTTCATAGTGTAGAAATTTGTGAATAAAGGTGTGTGGTGGGGCACCAGGTGGTAAAGCCCTAGAAAGGATGCAGTGTGCCAGTTCCAGTGTAAATTGGGAAGTAAAGAAGTCACGTCCATAAGTAGCAATTAACCAGGTTTCCAAAAAGTCATCAGGATTAGATCCTACTTCCTTTTCTGGTAGGCTCAGAAATTTCACATTATTGTGTTGTAGCTGACCCTCCATGTCCAAGATTTTATTCTGAACAGAGACCATTTCAGTGACTATGGTCACAAATTAAGCCATTAACAGAGAATGAGACTTCCAAATTTGTGTCTCAGCCTCACCAACCTGCGCACAGGCACTCTGTAAATCTTGGCGTAACAAGAAAAGGCCAGACTGAACCTTCCCAAATTTTGTCAGATAGCCATTTCTCGCTGTTGGTGACAGCTTCCAATACCTATTGCAACATGACCTCCGGAGGGGCAGGTAGTCCGGGGAATTGTGATGAGGATGCGGTTAAAAAGAGGGCCCTCAACAACACCCCTTGGGAGCTTGAACGATAGAGGACATAGTGTTCCAGTTTAGCTGCAGCATTACCTGTTTTTCCATAGTGAGGGAGTAAGAATATTGTAGAGATATATACGAGTATTACTGTCAGCAAGGCAGACAAACGAAGAATGAGCAGGATAGGAGAGGTAAAGTTCCATAGTAGAAGGACAATGGTGGTGTCCGTCAGCAGACTAACCTCAATGACAGACAAAGAAGAAAGGTACCCTGTAGATAGGAGAGGCTTCTGCAGTCTACCACCGGATAGCATATGCTGGCGAATACAGTCCAAGCTATCAGCACTGCAGCCCGAAGTGGCTCTAGCGGAGATACATGGGCGGGAGACAGAGAAAGCCGCAGGAAGCGAGAAGCGCTGCTGGATCATGCCACTCTCCGGGATATTGACGCTTGATCCGGAGCTGCAGGATGGACTTGTAGGAGGATTATCTGGAGTGCCTGGGAAACTTGCTAACAACACCATTGCTGCAGTGGCTACCATATACTTTTATTTTTAGTCATATCTTTCTTATTAAACATTTTTCTTGTTTGCAGTGTTAGAAGAAGGGGGAAGTTAAGGTGGCCATACACGGCACGATATAAGTGCCGATCCGACGGATCGGCACGATATAGGTGCTATATCGTGCCGTGTATGGGCACGATATCGTACCTGATATCGTGCTGCGCGCTCCCGCGGGGTCGTACATCGCATCCCCAGGTCTTCCTGCAAAACCATCTGACCTGGGATGCGATGTACGATCCAATTCAAATGGTGGAGGGGGGAGCCGGCATATCTCCCACTTTTATCCTTTCATTTCCTAACTCTACATTCTCAAACTTAATTGTAAAGTTTAAGGCTGGCCATACACTGTGCGATGCACCGTGCAGCGCGACTGCCGATCCGTCAGCAGACGGATCGTGCTGTCACTGCGGGCATTCGCGCGGTCCACGCAGACCGCATGATCCGTCTGCTGACGGATCGGCAGTTGCACTGCACGGTGCATCGCACAGTGTATGGCCAGCCTTAAACTTTACAATTAAGTTTGAGAATGTACAGTTAAGAAATGAAAGGATAAAAGTGGGAGTTGTTCATTTGGCATATGAGAGGAAACTGGACAGAAGCTACGAAACAGATTAAAAGTGATCAGTCTCGGCTGAATGCAAACTCGTTGGATAAGTCTTAAAAATGTTTTATATTTCAATGTTTACATGGGGCACTGCTTTTATCATGCTTTAGAAGACATACTTCTGCTACATAAGGTGGTGCAAAAAGAAAAAACAGTACTGAAACATCTTTGCATTCAGTTTAGTAAATTTATGGTCAAGAGGTTTCAAAAAGAAGTAAACTTTAATAATAACTAAATGCATTTCAAAGTATAATAGATATCTATCTAAACACGTAATAGGAAAGTGCACCCACTTTAAAATCTGCATTTGCATATACATATCTCTACATTCTTAATCATCTAGTCTAACCTCCTGTGATAAAGGATAAAAAGATTATTCTACATAAAAAAGATAAAAAATAAGCGTCATTTGTCACGAGTCTTGGTAAGACTAGACTACTTATTTGTGTCCATATGTGCAAAAACTAACAGAAAAATTTGAAAGAGGGTGCAACTTAATTGTGTGTGCAGTATTTTTTTACACACACACACACACACACACACACACACACACACACACACACACACACACACAGTCATTTACTGTGTGGACCAATTTACAGACTTTATTTCATCTCTAGGTAAAGAAATAAATCACTTTTGCAGAGGGGATGTTACAGGGCTAATTGCTTTCATTGCACAGCGGTATGTTATTAAGAAGAACTTAAACAATCTGAAGCACCTCTCTATCAAACAAACCAGCAAGAAGCAGAAGAGACTGTGTCAACGGCTGCTCTGCACTGCCGAGTAGTTAGCAGCCGGCTTTAGACTACTGTCATTATAAAAGCAAGATGACACTGTTCTCTAATCCAGCCAAAGCTGATAAGTACCATCAACCTGTCACTTCCTACACTTCAAAATTCTTCCATCTCAGCTTCAAAGAGTTTTTACATTTCGATTTCTTTTTCTGGCAGCCTCTCATTCTCCCACGGTGCTCTAATGCAGCATTTGCACACCAGGGTGACTCCCCACCTGAATAGCAGGTCATCCCCTGCTCACTGAGCTCATCTGTGGCCCATGTGCTAGGCAATTTAGATCCAATCAGCCCTTATTTAGCTCAAGAGTAATGAGCAGCATAGTGACACAGAGTTAAGCCTGACCCTCAGGACACTGCTCATCAAGCAGTAAAACTGTGACAAAATCATTCATCTTCTACCCGCTGGCAAGAAATAATACTCACATTCTCTGTATTACTTTTCAAGATACAAAAAAATGCTGCTGAATTTTCATGATGTGAGACATTAATTTGCAGAGAGCTGAATTCCCTTAAACCCCCTACTGCTATGTTCTCACCAGGGGAAATAGGCCTTAGGAGACTGAAATGGAATAAGGAAAATTGCTCCAGCTTTCTTTTCATTTTAAATAAGTCTTGCATGTTACATCCCGAAAACACAGAGAATATACTAAGGAAATTAGAAACTCTTATCATTTATAACAGCAATATCACAGGTGGAAATTTATAGGGGACAAAAGGGAGAAGTACAAATCACATACCAAAATAAAATATGCACACAGGGGATCACATCCATTGTTGTGGTGATCTCCAAATTGAATACATTCATTGTTTTTATATGGGACACAGTCACCTTGAGAACACAATATGCATCATTAAATTCAAAATGCATGTTAGCTTGGCAGTTTCACGATTACAGTACTTATATGCTGCCAACACAAGCCCAGTGCCAATCCTATGAAAATGTGCGATAGCAGTGCCACGCCACCTACATATATATATTATTGGAGCAATAGGCAAGTACAGTATTATCAATCACCAATACTCCTTTTTGGGTTGAATCTTTAACGTCACAAAACTTCTAATGAATAGATTTTGTTTAATAAACATGCAATTCACTCCACAATATGGTTCTCCACTTATGGTCTCCATCTGCAGATTTGTTGAATAGATTAATGGAATAGAGGTTCCAAAGCTGTGGACATTGTGTTAATGAAATCTGAAGACAATGTCCTTTTTCTATCCAAAATATACTTTATTGTTCTATGGAGAGTGGTTAAGAGTGTTTTGGATAAATTGAAAGCTTTATCCAAAATTAATCTAAATTATTAAGATGATTATTCTACCAAAACAATGGTGAAAATTGCCAGACGGGTATTTTTTTTATCAAACGTTTTACTTGGTTGCATCACTTCACAGGATACTTTGGCCACTGTCCCGATGTAGTCTATTTAATTGCAACAATTAGAAGGAGCAGAATTACAAGCTCAGCTCATAATCAGACATTCAACTTTATAGATAAATGCTCTCTTTTCTGAGTCACCAATACTTTTGGAATTAATTTTTGAAAAAAACAAACTTATTGGTTATTTCCTCAACTAACTTTTTGTATCCTATAAGCTTAATTTTCATAGCAATGCAGATGCATGTGTATATAGTATACTTCCAATATTATTAGCATTTGCATAGCGCCAGCATATTCCACAGCGCTGTACAAGATTGACAAACTCACAAAAATGCTGTTGGAAACACCGTTCAGGTGGAAAAACCAGTACCCAGTTTCTTCATTCTGCAAGAGTATACCTCTTACCTGATTAGTATACGTATGTACCCATTTTATTTTTTTCCCCTTTTAAAACTACTGTTGAGCTATTTGTGCCCACATGCTCCCTAATTCACTTTTTAATAGACTTTTCCTTATTAATATCAAGGATATTTGACAAATTAATGCAATTGTTTATAAAGAAAAAAAAAAAAAAAAAGGAGGTGGAGAAGTATTATTACTAATGTGGTCACCTCTATCTAACAGAGCACACACAATTTATGAGGTACATTTGTGTCCTCACACATCTAGCCTCAATACAAGCACGAGATGCCTGGTGCGAGTGAGCCATCAAGTTCCATGCAACCCTTCTAGCGCTGGGCGTCTTTTTTGACAAAAATGTCTTAGTCCTAACACTAATGCTGGGTACACACATATCCAAACCACGGCAGATCAGACCACAGATCAGACTGTTTACACAATCCTACTGCAGACCTGCTCGTAGATACTACATCCAATCCTCACTAGTCCATTTTTGAAATGGAGCTGCGCCGTCTCCCACAAGGTAAGCCACCACTCGCTACCACCACCGCCTCTCTCCTTCCGCCATGCCCAACATGTCCCGCTGCCATTCCCTGCAGCAGTGGCGGACAATGCGGGATCCCACCGGATTCCGCACCGCCGTCATGCTGATAGTGTGTTGGGCTGCCGGGACTGGAGATTGGCCGCCAGCTCCGGTCTCCGCAGCCTACACACTACATTGGTCGCCTGGTCGGGTCTCCTAGGTTTTTAAGCATGTTTAAAAACCAGGAAACCCGCCAGGCAACCAGGATTGGGTCTCTGGAATGGTCGGCGGCGGGTACACACTTGTCCAATGTCGGGCAGACCCATCGGTCGGGAGTTGGATCTCCAGAAGATTGTACAAGTGTGTACCCAGCATAAGACTTAAAGGACTAATTTCATATGTGACACTTGTATATTGCATACAAAACACAATAGAACAGAGCATGGGCATGCGGCTGCTGCACATTATCACTTTGTGCGACAGTCTCTGATCTGTATACGAAGTACACATATATTCAAGTGTCACATATCAAATTAATCACGAACACGCCCGGCGCTAGCAGAGTAGCATGGGACCTTGGCGCACCTGCAGCAATGATGAGTGTGGACACAGCTGTATAGTCAGGTTTCCATGTATGTGTTGGAAAGTTGGTGAGAGCTAAGAAAAAAAAAAAACTATGAGCAAAAAATAGACAAGCTAGTGATGAAGGGAAGATACATATTACATACTACTATCTTTCTCGCTCATGATAATGGGGAAACAACAAAAGTAATGAAATGGTAAATATTGACCTACCTTAGCCTGGCATTGGCTGTTTGCAGAAAATGTAGAACTGCACTCAGCTCAGACTCTCGGCATGCTGGCAGTAACATACTGAAGCCGTCATTCAGTAGTTTCTCTTCAGAGAGTTGTAAAAAGCAGCTGGTCTCAAAAACCTCTTGAACACCATCAACATAGGTAGAAAGCAGTTTCCAATGTGTATGTTTCTGGCCATAGTCACCCTTGGACACCAAGAACTCCTTTGCTGTTTCACGGAAACTGTGAGAGACTTTTTCAGCTAGTACGCTTATGTCCATATTTTTTTCAACATAAAGTAGAATGAATGCAAAATTGCCTCTCCACACGATTGTCTGCTGTGCAGTACTCAGATTGGTGGGTACAAGAAAATGTAAAAGATCCAACACACGACTTGTCACATCTTCAGTCTCTGCTAAAGTGGCCAGTAAAAGAAAAAGGGTAAAAAAGTTCTGCAGGCCAATCTCTGTGAGTTCCTGCATCTTCCGCTGATGGAATTTAGAGTAGATTCTGTCAAAGGAGAGATCAATTATTTGAAAAATAAATATGTAATACATAGATTAGTCAAGAATAAAAATCCTTTTGCCGATTTTAGGACCACACATATAACTCAAATATTCATGTAAGGGATTTAATACACTACAGCTTTCCTAAGACATAACTAAAAAAAATTAAATATAGGGTGACTTGCCTGTATCTTTTAAAGGACCTGTAAAGAATCCTGAATTCTAAGTGAAAGTGGGGCAAATAGAACAATATGATTCAAGTCTTGGATACCCCTATATTACTTTACACTGATCTGGCCCTTATCGGTGCTCCCAATTAATGCTCCACTCATTTATAGGAGGGTACCTCTATGGCAGTTGAATCTCAAAATAGGTTTTCCAGTATCCTAGAATGTTTAGGTTATCTTTGGTGCCACTTTAAAAAGACATGCCTGTTATAAGTTATAATAGATGAATGGTTACTGATTCGGGTAAGCATTGGAAGTATTGTCATAAGCTATTACAAGTACTTCAAACTAGACAGGTGTAATTTTGTTTGCACAGAATGGTAATGCTTCTATCAAACATTATATAGAGCCACTGTCAATATTCAGATGGGTTCCTATAAACATTCCAGGAACCATATAGTACACAAGTTTGAGGCATTGCTAAAGGTATTATAGTAATAGATGTGCAAAAGCAAAACTTCCTGCAATCCTACTGAAGAATATTAGAGGAAGCCACTTATGATTTACACACATTACGATTGTTTGCACTCAGCTCATATCAGAAAAACCAATAAGATAAGTATTTAAATTTATGGTAGGACTCAGAGTACATGTATAACAAAACACAAAAATATGCTGGTTTATTTATCAAGCTGCTCAGGTTAGATATACTCCTACCCTGAATCTGTGCTATTACCTTCTGTTTTTTTATACTTTTTATATATAAAACAGAGGCAGCAGGGGGCTCCATGTGCATTGCATATATTTTGAAATGTAGCACTATCTTCGACTCCGTTTTTAGACAATAGTATGTATTAACACACAGTAAGCACCATTACAAGAACCTGTACACATAAATCTGTGAATACTGCAAGATGTATGGCCATAAATTAGCAGTTAACTTTTGTAACTATTTAATGGACTTCTCTCTAGAACTATATTTGCTTATCATTAAAAAAGTTATTTTATTTTTCTATCAAATATCGTTTAATGAGAAATTAAAGCTTGTTCTACAAAAACAAACAAACAAAAAAAAAACCTCTGAAGTGCCATGTGTTGTAGACGATAACCATGAACCAATTACAGGTACTAACGCATTACCAGAGTCTTGGAGAGTGGCAGTAAACCAGGTCCTCAGGAAATGATTAAACCATACACACCTTCCTTTAATTTGCTTCCATGGATGTGTCCCACTGCTATACTTGGCATTTTTCAGTAGGCGTGCCATGATCCGTAGGAATATCAGGTAGCTGTTATCAGACTTGTAAAGGTCAGCACTTTGTTCATCAGCACAGCAGTTTTTCACAACATCCAACATAGTAAAGGGGGTTTTATGGACACTGGCCAGAGATTTTATTCCAAGCCAGGATATATTAAACACACTGTTCTACAAAAGGAAATAAACAAACAATCTCAGTTTTGTAATAAGAAAATAATACCTACATATTTCAAGTATATAATGTGACACAAACATTTGAGGTTCTCCTAAAAAGGTATTTCTTAAAGTACTTTGTAAAAGAAAGCTCTCACAACAGTAGTGCTTCGTCAAGTGCTAAACCTATAAAGCAAGGTGTAGATTAAATGTCCATGTCCAACAATTTAACATGAAATTTATTATACTTCTGATAAAAATTATTTTCTCAGAGTCCATTGGGGGACACTGGAAACCATGGTCAACAGTAGTGCAGGCACTTTAAAACTCCATACTTTTTCCTCTATATAACACTCTGCCACAGGAAGCCAGTTGTGTTACTAACCAAGCCCCACACAACTGAAGGAACAAAAAAGGGAAGGAAGAAGCCCACTCTCCTACAACAAAACCATCAAACATGAAAAAAGTTGCATAAAATGTGGGTATTCAGTATCACTCTATGAAGTCAGGAAAAAGGATTCAACTGAAACCCAAGTGTTTATACCAGAAACCCTGACAATATGTTTGCCTATAGGGGGCGGTGGTGGGGAGGGGGGGGGGGGGGTACGGTAAGTAGAAGCATGGCAAAGCATTTTCAATCCAACACATGTTCTTTGATGTTAAACTTGCAATACCAAGGAAATGCATGTACAGATGAAACGGAATCGGTATGGAATCCCGGCTGCCGCATGGCCGGCAGTTCGATTCCCAGCAGCGGCAGCCCGACAGATCAGCAGAGCCCGGCAGGGGAAGCCCGACAGCGCTGGAAATCCTGATCGTCCCTAAGGTAAGTATAAACTAACCTAACCCCCTAACCCTCCTTAGGGGTGCCTAACCTCCCCCCCAAGTGCCCAACCCTAACCCCCCCCCTTCCCCGCTGCCTAATCCTACGTCCCCCAGGGGGGTGCCTAACCCTAACCTCCCCCCGTGGGTGCCTAACCTTAACCCCCCCCTTCCCCTAGCCTAACCCTCCCGGGGGAGTGCCTAACCCTAAGTCCCCCCCGAGTGCCCTAAACCTACCCCCCCGCGGCTGTCGATATAGAAACCATTGTAATTCCTACACCGTTCACCTGATTTGGATGTAATTACCCTCAAATTAAATCTTAAAGTCTGCAGTTAAAGCACATCTTGTTTGTTTCATTTCAAAGCCATTGTGGTGGTGAATAGAGGCCAAAACATGAAAATTCTGTCAATGTCCCAATATTTATGCACCTGACTAGTGTTCTGCTCTACTGAAAGCATGACAAAAAACTCAAGCGATCTACCTAACATTTATTTACTTGGACACTAGCCAATCCCTCATGTGGGCATCATAAAGAATAAAAAAAAATCCACCCTCTTCGCACACAATACCAGTCCCATGATGAAAGGTCTTCAAAGTCCAGACAACATTCAGAGAACAAAGAGCCCTCTTCCTCCAGAGACCTACCACCATCTTATCTGCGAAGATGGATGTTGAGATGGAACTTGAAGATCACTTTGGGTAGGTTAAATAACATCCTTGTACTCATTAAAATAGGAAAAAGGGATACAGAGGCCAACAAAACAGACTCCAGTTTTAAACCCCTCCTTGCTATTAACAGACAAAATAAGGGGATTTTTGGTTACGTACCGCTGAATCCTTTTCTTTGAATCAGGCTGGGGGACACTGGACCATGGGGTTGTAGATGGGACTGCAAGGAGCTGGCACTTAACAAAACTAACTTTAACCCAAGCTACTCCCCTCTGCAACCCCATGACTGCAGTACAACTTCAAAAGTGCCTGGTAAGGAGAAGCAGTAACTCCGTCATGACAATGATCAAATTAAAAGTACAGCCGGGACTGAAGTTGTCAAAATTACCAAGCAACACGACTGAGCGTGAGGGAAGGAACGCAGTGTCCCCTAGCCTGTTTCAGAGAAAAGGATTTAACGGTAAGTAACCAAAAATCCCCTTTTCTCCTTCATCAAGGCTGGGGGACACTGGACCATGCAAATTTTTGGCCGCGCTCGACGTCAGAGATGCCTCCACGTTCCTATTTGGCCAGGGCACCACTCTCTCCTCAGGTTCACAATCAGACAGGCGCACTTCAAGTTCCAGGCCCTGCCATTTGGCTTGGCAACAGCCCCACGCGTCTTCACAAGCGGGGGACACTGGGCCATGGGATGTTCGAAAGTCGCCCCCAGGGGAGGGAACGCTCAGGTTGCCTAACCGGAGAACTGTATGCCCAAAGTGGGTGTCGCCGGAGGCAAAAACATGAAACCTGTAAAAACGTTCAAACGTGTGGACAAAGGACCAGGTGGTTGGACAACAGACCTGTTCAGCCGAGGCACCGTGGCGCACCGCATCGGAATAGGCTAGAGATATGACAGAGCGGAGCCATTTTGCAATGGTCTGCTTTGTGGCCAGCCAGCCACATTTCTGGGCGTCGTAGAGAACCAGAAGGGAGTCCGTACGATGTAGGGCAGAAGTTCTGTCCAAGTAGATCCACAGGGCCCGGAAGACTTCCAACAGTGACAGATCTTCCCTGACCCGGGAAGTTTCCAATGGAGAAAACACAGGAAAGTCAATCTCCTGGTTTAGGTGGAATGCCGAATCAACCTTTGGTTGGAATGAAGGAACTGTTCAGAGAACAGCCCGATCGTCGTGGAAGATGAGGAACAGTGGCTTGCAAGACAAAGCCCCCAACTCAGAGACCCGCCGAGCAGAGACAATGGCCATAAGGAAAACCAATTTCCATGTGACAAATCTAAGGTCCACGGAGTCCAAAGGCTCAAAGGGAGCCTGCTTGAGAGCAGATAGGACCAAGGTCAAATCCCACGGCGCCCCTGGCGGCTATAACGGAGGTTGAACCCGCAAACCTCCCTGAAGGAAAGCTAACTGTCTCGGAAGGCGGAACTGGGATGTATGAACTCCGCTCCGTTCACACCACAAGATGTAGGTTTTGTAGACCCTGTGGTACTTGCGCGAGAAAACCGGTTTCCGAGCCCGCAACATAGTCCGGACCACGGAAGGGGAAAACCCCTTAGCTTTTAAGAGCTCTGTCTCAACAACCAGGCCTTTAAAGCCAACCGAGGAAGGTCCTTGTGCCGGAACGGACCCTACACGAGTAGATCTGGTCGAGGCGGAAAAGGCCAACCGGGACCTACGGCCAGCTTGAGGACCGTGGCGAACCACGACCTATGCGGCCAGTTTGGAGCCACGAGGATCACCAAAGAACTAAAGAAAAAATATGGTGCGCTTACTGTTCAATTACTGTCTAATGTAAACACCTGCAGCTGACACCAGAGGGATTCCTGCAATCATCCCTCACACAAAAATAGACGAGAGGTGGTGTCTGCGCTGGTGTTATTACACAAGCCACAAATCTGATGTATGTAAATACAAAAAATTAATTTATTAAACATATATGAACTGCAGTTCAAGAATATTAAAATTTACACACATACATGGCAATATGATAAATAAGCAATTGGCAGGCTTATAACCAATAAAGCAGATAAAAAAACAATTTGCATTGGTAACTGACTGTAAATAATGTAACCAAATAGTCTCAATATCCAACTTATGCCATTTGGGCAAATCTATATAATGAAAGTTGCATTAGACTGAATTGGAATATGAACTATTGTGAGTGGAGACAATCTAAATGGATGATCTAACCTTCTGTGATATATTGTGAAAGGATTTGAGCTGGTAGGTATAGATGCACAATAAGTTGCAATATCACATTGAAATAGTCACCATACGTTGGAATGAGCTCCTGCCGGAGTGTGAAGAAAAAAAGGATAGGATACTTGTCCAGTAACACGGAGGCTCTCTAATCCCAACTGCAAACGTCCTTCTCCGTTGTGGGTTCCCAAGGAATAATAGCACCAGCAGTGTTGTGAAGCTGGGTCACGCCGCACCAGCAGCTCCTGGCCACACTGGGGTGGAGGTGCAGGGGTCCATGTGAGGAGCAGTGTGGGCAAAAGTCCTGGACTGGGCACAGTAATGCAAGCTGTTCAGCAAGTGTGCAATAATGACGGCAGTTCACTGGATCCTTGACGCGTTTCTCTCCTATACAGGGGTTTTATCAAAAGGCAAATGGCACCATTTGCCTTTTGTATGTGTCAATTTTAATATTCTTGAACTGCAGATCATATTATAAGTTTAATAAATCATTTTTTGTATTTACATATATCAGATTTGTGGCTTGTGTAATAACACCAGCGCAGGCACCTCCTCTCTCTTGACGAGGATCACCAGAACCTGTTGCTCCCTGACCCTCCGGAGTACCTGAGATAAAATGGGAATCGGAGGAAAAATATAGGCCAGATGGAAGTATCAGGGAAACGCCATCAGGTCCACTTCCGGACCAACTGCTGGAAGACCTCCGGGTGGAGACCACTCCCACAGCAGGAAGGTGGTCCTGCTGAAAAAGTCAGCCTCCCAATTTTCCATGCCCGGAATGAACACTGCCGAGAGTGCCGGAACAAAAATCTCTGCCCAAGTAAGAATGCGACATGCCTCTGCCATAGCAGCCGTGCTCTTGGTGTACCCTGATGGTTTACATATGCCACCGCCGTGGCGTTTTCTGACTGAATCTTCACTGGATGGCTGGCCAGGATGGACTGGGCTCCCCACAGCCAGATAGATGGCCTGAAGTTCCAGCACAATGATTGGTAGAACAGTCTCCGATGACGAGCAAAGACCCTGAAGACAAAAGTTCAATGTCACCGCTCCCCAACCGCTGAGACTGTAGTCACAATGACCCAGCTGGGAGTGACCAAGGAGCCGGTGATTGGAGACCAGCCACCAGCAAAGAGATTAACGAGTGATGTCCGACAAAACCAGAAGCTGAGAGGAGAAATCCTCCGTGCGATTAGTCCAATTTCGGAGAATCTCTCACTGGAAGTTTCGCGAGTGGAAACTGGCGTACTGGATGGTCTTGAAGGTAGAGACTATTGTACCCAGTAATTTCATGCACAGCCAGATGGAGGGGTGAGGCACAGATAGTACCTTCGTGACTAGATCCTGGGGGCCCAAGCAGGAAGAATCTTTGGAGAGACACGTAGGGAAGATCACCCACAGAAACATCAGGCGCTGGCAAGGCGTGAGGTGAGACTTCTCGAAGTTCAGGATCCAGCTGTGATACTGAAGCACCTGCACCATGTGATCCAGATGGATCTGCAACTGGGAAGCCGAATCTGCATTCACTAGCAAATTGTCCAAATAGGGAATGACCGTTATCCCGTCCGCGTGCAGCAGGCTCTCCATAAACTTTGTGAAGACGCGTGGGGATGTTACCAAGCCAAATGGCAGGGCCTGGAACTTGAAGTGCATCTGTCAGATTGTGAACCTGAGGAGAGAGTGATGCCCTGGCCAAATAGGAACGTGGAGGCATCTCTGACGTCGAACACGGCCAAAAATTTGCATGGTCCAGTGTCTCCCAGCCTTGATGAAGGAGAAAAGGGGATTTTTGGTTACTTACCGTTAAATCCTTTTCTCTGAAACAGGCTAGGGGACACTGCGTTCCCTCCCTCACGCTCAGTCGTGTTGCGTGGTAATTTTGACGTCGTCGGTCCCGGTGATACCGTTAATTTGGTTATTGTTGTGACAGTGTCACAGAGTTACTGCTGCTCCTTACCAGGCACTTTTGAGGAGCTTGGGTTAAAGTTAAGAGTTTTGTTAAGCGCCAGCTCCTTGCAGTCCCATCTACAACCCCATGGACCAGTGTCCTCCAGCCTTGATGAAGGAGAAAAAAGCAGTTTTGCTGGTAAGGAACTTTACTGCAGCACACACAAGGATTAATAAAGAGGATGCTAATTCGGAATAACCACCACCAAGATACCCAGAATAATCCACTTTCCCTACAAAATATTATGTTAACTTCTTGGTGAGCTCATGGTGATTCCTGATGGTTCCTGAATGTGGCCTATGACTACAGAATTGAACACAGCTCTCATTTCCACAATTAATGGCAGCTCTGTCTTTGCTGAAGTAGCACTGAAGTCAGACTGCTATCCAGCATGTAAGGCTGGCATCCCTTGGCACAATGGGAAAAATCCAAATCGTAGTGGTAATCATTGTTCTCGTCATTTAATCGCAAAGAGGAGGAACGGACAACTTTGGAGACAGTCTGATGAAGAGTCAGTTGATGATGGTGGTGTGACTGTTTACTTATATCGCACCACTATTTTACACAGAATAATGCAGAGAATACTTGTCATAGATATCAGTCCCTGCCCCTTACAGTTGAAATTTCCTACTATATGAGCGCACACATATACACTACACACAATTTTTGTCAGGTTACATTAATCTACCAGAATATTTTTGTGGGGGGACCCTGGTGAAACCCATGCAAACACTGGGAGAACATACAAACCCCACACTTACCTGACCCCTGTCGGGATACCAACCATCAGGATGCCTCTTACTTCTAGCAGCTGAGGAGCGGAGAGCCAGACTGGATCGTTTGGTGGAATGGCTATTCTGAAACTTATGCTGGGTACATATTTAACAATGTGTACCCAGCACAATCTCATTAGCAACGGGACCAGCGGGGGTCCTGGCATCGAGATGTGCATACACACTTGCCGATATTGGGAGCGACATTGCGATGTTGCCCATCGGACAGGCGATGTTGCTGACGATGAAAGGGAGCGCACATAGTCAGGGACATTGAGGGTACACACTAGACGATGTGCCCGATATGTCGTCCGTTCTGGCGGGATCGGACGACATATCGTCTAATTTGTACCGGCCATTAGTCTTTGGTGTGCTTTAACAGTGAATGGTCTCAAAAAGTACCACACTTTTGAATGCTGAGATGTGAAAATAACTAAAACTTATTTTTAATGTGGTATAAGGAAGAGGGAGAAGCTTTAATAAGGAACACACCTGGATAGCAAGGCAATTTAGGAGTAAATGAGTGACTTACATGACAGAAATCAGCATAACTTCCCAAAT
Organism: Taudactylus pleione; assembly: GCA_031769625.1. Classification (NCBI taxonomy): domain Eukaryota; kingdom Metazoa; phylum Chordata; class Amphibia; order Anura; family Myobatrachidae; genus Taudactylus; species Taudactylus pleione. The sequence goes on from JAUIMM010000014.1 coordinate 32,160,700, forward strand.
CACTGCAGTTTCAATAATCACTGCAGAACAGAAGAAGTCTCTGCAGACTAACATTGGAGAGCATGGCATCTGAAAATGTGCTTGGAGGAACTTAGTAACTGTCAGTGAAGGTGAAGTGACAGAGCTCCTACGGAAGAGCAGAGAGTCAGAGGATCAACTGCCTTCCCCCCACTGGTACAAATCAGCCTGTGCCTTCAGATCAGTGCAGTTTTAGGCACTGGAAGACATCCTGAGCGAACTTGATTAAACCACAATTTCAAATCAGAGTAGACCTCCATGGCCCTGAACTTTAAACATAGCCAAAAACCTAATCATGGTCAAACTACACCACCAGGCCAAATTTGATGGAGCTAGGGCCCTGATTCAGAGCCGGACGCTCTGACCAGAGCGCTCGCTCTGAATCAGGGCCCACCTCCATAAATATGGAGCGTCCTCCTGGACGCTCGTATAGCTGTGGGTCACCACCCACAGCATATACGAGCGTGCAGGATGATGGTCGCGATGGTCTTGACCATCGCGACCATCGCCACTGCGAGCAGAAGCCTGCAGTTGAGTTTCTCAACCGCAAGGCCAGGAGTGATTTTGGCTCTATCAGAGCCAAAATCACTCCCACTGACATCACTAGTGATGTCAGTGGGGCCGGCTTCTGACGGTAGGCGTTCCCTTGGGAACGCCTCCGTCTGGCATGCACGCCCCCGGCACGCCCACCAAAGGGGGCGTGCTGTCAATCAACATCGACAGCACGCCCCCTTTGATCAGACACTACGAGCGAAGGAAAGTCCTTCGCTCGTCGCGTCTCGCGCATGCGGAGGACGGAGCTCCCTCCGTCGTGCGCATGCGCAGGCAATCGACCCACTTGCGAGCGGACAGCCGCTCGCGAGTGGGTCTGAATCAGGGCCTAGGTACAAAACTCTGGCCCTGCATAAAGGACAAACAGTCACACACACTTTCTCGCTTATTATAAAGATATATAGTGGTGCTTCTGTGCAACCAATAGTATAACGGTCCATCATTATGTCAAAGAATGTGCTATGTGTACAATAAACTGTCCGACATCATATGCAGCTTTACACAACTTCCAATTACAAATTAAGGATTTAAAGATGTAGATATTAAAAAGGTTATTTGCGATAAACGTAACAAAAGGACAAAATGTGGTAAGAGATAATGTGGTAAATACCATACTACTCCCTTTCTAGCACCTGTGAACATAAAAATTGGATTTTTGTACTCACCGTAAATTATTATTACATGTGGGTTAGAGATCTAGGTATAGGAGCTTGGCACTGAACCAATAAAGAATGAAAAAAAAAAAAACCCTGAAACCACGCCCCCTATAGCCCCTCCCTCCTGCACATAACCTCAGTTTTGACGTTAAGCAATTCCGCATAGAGGATCTATAAAAATAACTAACAGATAAATACATTAGTAAAGGATCTATAGCCCAAAAGTATATCATCATCATAACAAGGAGGAATCGTAGATGGACTTCGAAGAAGGGATTTTACGGTGAGAACAAAAATCCAATTTCCAATATCATCCATCTGGGGAACACTGTGGTTGGCCATTACATGTCTGACTTCCAAAAACAAAATAACATATGGGGGGGGCAGCACGAAGAACCATACGCCCAAAACTGGCGTCCCCAATAGGTATGGAAACGGTAAAACTTAGTGTAGGTATGCGCACAGAGGACCAGGTTGCTGCTCTGCACAGATGCTCCACCGAGGCCCCATGGCGCACAGCCCAAGAGGAGCCAACTGCCCGGGTAGAATGGGCCCTGAGAAATCCGGAACATCAGAAGATACCAAAGCCTGACGAATGGCAGAAGTGATCCACCTACTAATAGAGGCTCGGGATGCAGGCCTACCCATCTTTGGTCCACCAAATAATACCAAGAGAGAGTCTGTACATGCCTCATTGCAGTAGTTCGTTCCAAGTAAATGCGGAGAGCAATTGTAGTGAGTAAGAAGCTGTAGAAGACGAATCCTTGGGAAAAGCCGGAGGAACTATATCCTAATTATGGTGAAATTAAGGCAGCTGAAGGAAGAAAAGATGGCTTTGTACGCAAAACCACCCAATCCGAATGAAAAATTACCAAAAGGTGGTCTACAAGATAGGCCAGTCAACTCAGTTACTCTTTAAGCCGAAGTAATAGCCAACAAAAATGCTACATTTAAAGTAAGGTAAAGGAGTTCTACTGATTCAAGAGAGTGTTAAATGTGCCGCTGCGGCTCTCTGCCTGATTGGTTCTCAGTCGCTATCCTAGCTACCTGGACTCTGGCTGCTATGTGCAGCTACTCACTTGTTGGTAGTCTCGTTACCTGACCTCTGCCTGAGTGACCAATCACAGGAGACCTATCCCTTCATTAGGGATTCAAGTTAGTTCCTGCCTGCCGGTGATATTGCTAAGTTTTTGTACCTAGTGGATGTTCACGTGGTTGCTGCACGCTGTGCAGTTCTTAGCTCCCTAACCTTTGTTCCAGTTTCCAGTATCCTGCAGTTGTATACCTTTGCTCCCAGACTCAGTCCTCCGTGTCCGGTCACTGCCAGTCTTACTCCTGTGTCCTGCTGAATTCTGCCCTGTTCCCGTGTCCATCCTAGCTCTGTGCATGTGTCTTGCCAAGACCCTCCACTTTACCTTCTGTGTCTCCTCCAGTTTGTGTCTAGTCCCAGCTTGTACATGTATCTGCCTGCCGGTTCAACTATATCAAGTATTGGTTCTGCAACAAACTCCAACCTGCATCTGCCTGCCAGTTCAACCATTTCAAGTACTGATTCGGTTACAAGCTCCAACCTGCAATCACCTGTCAATTCAACTACATCAAGTACTGGTTCTGTTACAAACTCCCACCTGAATCCTGAGTAGCTGGCCTGCCATAATCAAATCCATATCCAGCATTACAGATTCAACACGATTCACCCAGACTGTCTGTATATTGCAGCTCTGAAGTTTCCCTGATCATCTAGCAAGTCTCCCAGTTTCAGACTCAAGTACTCACCTGCACCTGTTTGCTCCTGCAATTTACTCTTGCTTTGCCTGCTCCTACACTCCAGATTAATTTATTCCTAACAAAGAGGTTCAAAAAGAGCATTTTGAAGAGCCTCAAATACCAAATTCAGATTCCAGGGAAAAACAGGGTTCACATATGGGGGTTGAACATGGACAAGCCCCTTGTTGAAAAAAAAAAAAAAAAAAAAGAAAAGGTCTGAATCTCCGCAATATTAGCCATACGACGCTGAAATTGGATAGAAAGAGCAGACAATTTCCCTTTCAGAGACGACAATCGAAGACCCCTAGAGAATCCATCCTGAAGAAAGGATAAAAAGCTCTTAAGATCTTGTTTTCAAGAGCCATGACGTCAAAGCCAACTGATGTAAATTTTGGTATAGGCAAGGACCCTGTTGAATAAGGTCTACTCTTAGAGGAAGACGGAACGGATCTGCAGCCAATATACTCAGAAGGAGAGAGAACCACTGGCGACAAGACCAGTCTGGGGCAATGAGAATGACTGGGAGACCTTCCCTATGGATTCTTTGCAGTACTCAGGGTAGCATGGATAAAGGATAGATAAAACCTATAAAAGGTCCAGGGAGCCGACAGTGCATCCGCTAAGGCTGTCTGAGGGTCTCTGGATCTTGCACCGTACAAATGTAGTTTCTTGTTCAGGCGAGAAGCCACGAGGTCTACGTCTAGAGTCTCCCAGCTGTCCGCCATAGTCTGAAACACCTCTTGGTGTAGCTCCTGCTCACCTGGATGAATGGTGTGGCGACGGAGGAAGTCTGCTTCCCAGTTGTCCACCCTGGGAATGTGTACTGCCGAGATGGCGGGAACCAAAGTTCTGCCAAACGGAGGATGTGAGATACCCCTCTAATGGCTTGCATGCTTCGAGTCCTGCCTTGTTTGTTTACATAAGCCACCGCTGTGGCATTGTCCGATTGAATCTGAACCAGATGGCCTTGCAAGAATGTCACCCCTGAAAATGATGATACAGAAGCACTGCATTCCAACCTGTTAGACTGGCATCTGTTGTGATGATCACCCAATTCCAAATCTGAAAAGGAGCCCTTTATCAGATTTGGAGTGTGAAGCCACCACTGTAGGGAGTGACAAGTCTGAGGAGACAGGCTGAGGAACTGTCTGTCTATTCGAGGACTTCTCTTGAACCAACTGAGAAGAATCTGGTGTTGAAGTGTTCTGGTATGGAACCACCTCAAAGGCTGCCACCATTCTCCCCAGAACCTGAGACTCGATACCACTGAAGAGGAGATCATATTCCAGATTGGAGATCATCTTTTGTGATGGAAGTAAAACGCTGAGAAACTGTGTCGAATACAAGACTTAGAAAACATCATCTGCGGAGCCAGCAACAGGCTCCATTTTTTTTTTTTTTTAAATGGACAATCCAGCTGTAAGCTTGCAAGGGAGAGATCTTGATTTGTAGATGTTGCAATAGAAGATCCTCCGATGGAGCATTTAGTAAGAGATCGTCCAGATATGGAACTATGGTTAGCCCAGCGATCCTTAACCACTTAACTGACGCGGTCTTATGGGATGCGAATGCAGCCAGCTGTGCTGCAGCAGACAAGGTGCGAACTCACCGCTCCGCTGTGCTTTTGTAAAGGAAATTTCTTCTACACATGTGCAGAACAGATCTCCGCTAACTGCCTGCACTCTCCTGCGGACCCAGCAATTTCTAACCGGTTTTGCTGGAAAAATCGTCAGTTAAGTGGTTAAGAGACCATATGTGCCATAACTTTCGTGAACACTCTTGGAGCTGTAGAAAGACCAAAAGGTAGGGCCTGAAATTGAGAATGCTGATCCCCCACCGCAAACCAGGGAAGAGGTTGATGCCCTAATGGGGATGTGGAGGTCTATTGATGCCAAGAACTGGCTCGATCCATAGCTGCAATGACGGAGCGCCAAGACTTAGCCTTGAGTTTGCCAAACAAAAAAAAAGATATGAATTTAAAAATTTTAGTTTGAGGATAGGACGAAAAGACCAGTCTGGTTTGTCTACTAGAAAAAGGTTGGAATAGAAACCTACTTCTTATTGCTGAATGGAACCGGAGTGATAACTGTCGAATCTGAAAGAGAACGAATTAACCTCAGCTAAGTGTGACGTCTGTCTGGGTCTTGAGAAAAAACGGTGTGGTACGTAATCGTCCAAATCGAGAATGTACCCCCTGAATTTGATTGAAGACAAACATCTCGAAACTACAGGAGGTGGGTCCCCACTACCTAAGAGATTATTACTGTATATAAATTGTGTCCTATTTGATCTTGTGCGGAATCAAGTTGTATATATGAATAATAGTGAATGTATAAACTTCAGTGCACTGGCTGTATTGCCGCTCTGGACAATCAGTCTGCGGGGTTTATTTACTAAGCCTTGGATGGAGATAAAGTTGACGAAGATAAGGTGCCAGCCAACCAGCTCCTGTCAAACACAGCCTGTGACATGGTAGCTAGGAGCTGGTTGGCTGGTACCTTATCTCCGTTCACTTTATTGCCATTCAAGGCTTAGTAAATAGACTCCTCAGTCTTTACTACCTGCCGCTGGTTAGTTCTAACAGGCCTCCTACTCTGTCCTTTACCTCAGAAGAGACTCTCTGTAACAGACTTAACTGCCACACAAAACCACCAACTAACGTCAGTGCAGGCCTACAGCTCTGAGCTCTCTAAGATGGTGCCTGCCGCTGCTCTAGTTGAGGTAACTGATGTAATTAAGGGAGGAGCTGCGCGCCATGCTGGAAAACGGCACCCTGCCTCTGCAGCACAGCCACCTCTAGAGCCGCATTTACCGTTATGGAGGTTCTACTCAGCATCGCGGTCCACTTGTAAAGTGACCACACTTATGCAGCTCCTCAGACCACAGCCGGAAAACACGTAGACCGGGTCAGTGACCCCACAGAGGCAAAGGTTGGAGTGGGCTATACTAACGCTCACTCCCTAGCACACTGAGGGGTCTATTTACTAAGCAGTGTTAGGAGACAGAGTGAAAAGTGATACGAAAGTGATAAGGTGCCAGCCATTCAGCTCACAACTGTCATCTCACAGACTGTGTTTGAAAAATGACAGTTGGGAGCTGATTGACTGGCACCTTATCACAGACTTATCATTTTTCACTCTGTCTCCTAACACTGCTTAGTAAATAGACCCCTGAGCCTCCTGCTAGCAGGGACTGAAGCGCATACAACAAAAATGATAAATAAAACCTAAATAAAAAGTCAGAGACAAATAAAAACTTGCCCTACTCCTGTGTCACTAAAGTTAAAACTGGGGTTATGTGCAGGAGGGAGGGGTTACGTGCAGGAGGGAGGGGTTAGAGGGGGCAGGGTTTCAGTTTGTTTTTAATGGACTAGTTCAGCGCCAAGCTCCTATACCTAGATCTCTAAGCCACATATAATGGCTATCCGCAGTGTTCCCCAGATGGATAATAGAGGAAACTGACTGAGCAACTTTTTCTGTACTTCTGACTGAGGCATGTGTCAGATTAGCAACAAAAAGGAGTTCTCGTCGTTCTACTGACATTTTGTATATTTTTGGATTTCACTCAAGAAACAAATGAAGTGGTCACTAAATTTAGGGACTAGCATTGTTTAGTGTCAGGTCCGCTCTATTACCAGGAGAGGATTGACATGGCAGGTGGATTGCCTTGGAATTGCAAGTGTTATACATAGATTTCTGAATTTTATGCCCAAATACAAGAGCATTTTTATTTACTGGTGTGCTGAGGGATAATTTTTTTTACCATCACCCCTTTCTCCCCATAATTTGTAATTGCTGCTCACCAGATTCTTGCTGTAATACTCCCACAGTATGGTGACTACTGTAAGGTTTGGTTCCCAAATGTTACACAAGGACAAACAGCACTGAAGATGCATCCGGAGTTGATCTTCCAGGACTCCATTCTTTAAAATAAAAATTACAGATGTTATATTATATATTTCAAATGAAACATGCACAATGTACTACTGTGGAGAAATATGCAAAAGGTGGTCTTTTATCTCGAGACAGTACATCCGGAAAGTATTCACAGCGCTTCACTTTTTTTTCCACATTTTGTTATGTTACAGCCTTATTCCAAAATGGAATAAATTAATTTTTGTCCTCAAAATTCTACACACAATACCCCGTAATGACAACGTGTACAAAAGATTTTTGCAGATTTAATTAAAAAAAAAAACTAAGAAATCAAAATGTACATAAGTATTCACAGCCTTTGCTCAATACTTTGTTGATGCACCTTTGGAAGCAATTACAGCCTCAAGTCTTTTTTGAATAGGATGCCACAAGTTTGGTACACCTATCTTTGGGCAGTTTCGCCCATCCCTCTTTGCAGCACCTCTCAAGCTCCATCAGATTGGATGGGAAGCATCGGTGCACAACATTTTCAGATCTCTCCAGAGATGTTCAATCGGATTCAAGTCTGGGCTCTGGCTGGGCCACTCAAGGACATTCACAGAGTTGTCCTGAAGCCACTCCTTTCATATCTTGGCTGTGTGCTTAGGGTCGTTGTCCTGCTGAAAGATGAACAGTCACCCTAGTCTGAGGTCAAGAGCGCTGTGGAGCAGGTTTTCATCCAGGATATGTCTGTACAATGCTGCATTCATCTTTCCCTCTATCCTGACTAGTCTCCCAGTTACTGCCACTGTAAAACATCCCCACAGCATGATGCTGCCAACACCATACTTCACTGTAGGGATGGTATTGGCCTGGTGATGAGAGGTGCCTGGTTTCCTCCAAAAAGAACGCTTGGCATTCACGCCAAAAAGAGTTCAATCTTTGTCTCATCAGACCAGAGAATGTTGTTTCTCATGGTCTGAGAGTCCTTCAGGTGCATTGTGTCAAAATCCAGACGGGCTGCCATGTGCTTTTTTACTAAGGAGTGGCTTCCGACTGGCCACTCTACCATACAGGTATGATTGGTGGATTGCTGCAGAGATGGTTGTCCTTCTGCAAGGTTCTCCTCTCTCCACAGAGGAATGCTGTAGCTCTGACAGAGTGACCATCGGGTTCTTGGTCACCTTCCTGACTAGGGCCCTTATCCCCCAATTGCTCAGTTTAGACGGCTGGCCAACTGTAGGAAGAGTCCTAGTGGTTCCGAACTTCTTCCATTTAGGATGATGGAGGCCACTGTGCTCATTGGGACCTTCAAAGCAGCAGATATTTTTCTGTACCCTTCCCAGATATGTGCCTCGAGACAATCCTGTCTTAGAGGTCTACAGACAGTTCCTTGGACTTCATGCTTGGTTTGTGCTCTGACATGCACTGTCAAGTGTGGGACCTTATATAGACAGGTGTATGCCTTTCAAAATCATGTCCAATCAACTGAATTTACCACAGGTGGACTACAATTAAGCTGTAGGAACATCTCAAGGATCATCAGTGGAAACAGGATGCACCTGAGCTCAATTTTGAGCTTTATGGCATAGGCTGTGAATACTTATGTACATGTGAAATCTCAAAAATTTTTTATACACGTTGTCATTATGGGGTATTGTGTGTAGAATTTTGAGTACAAAAATGTATTTATTCCATTCTGGAATAAGGCTGTAACATAACAATGTGGAGAAAGTGAAGCGCTGTGAATACTTTCAGGATGCACTGTATCTAAAATGTTTTGGAAAATCAGAAAATTAAGTATTGGTAAACAATTTTGTTGCTTGTTTACAAGGTCATACAAAAAAGATATGATCACACAGTCTCCTCTCAGTCAAAATGAGGAACACTGTGGCAAATGAAGTGTCATTTTTAAAATGTTATTTAGTTTATTTTAGGCATAGAGAGTGATCCAAATTACAACAAACTACAGAAAAAAAAAACAGATAACCAGGAAACCCTAAACCCCAAGTATTCTAGATAATATCCCATTTCTGTATATAAAAAAAAATGGAGAGAATTGTTGGTTATGAAGATAATTAGAGATATGGTATAACATACCTCAGTTAACGCTTTCTTCGAGGTTCATAGTGTCCACAGGATCTACCTTGGGAGTATGTAGTCGAGTGATCCATTACACCAAACAGCTTACAGCTTTGAAGCTCCCAGCATGCACAGGTCCTCCTCCCTATGTACCCCGGGCCGTCCCCAGCCATAGGCAGTTTGTAAACAAGCCTAATGGCAAGAGATGGAAAGTGGAGAAGGAAGAACAATGTACACAAGAAACTCTCAAAACACGAAGAGGGATCAGTGATACAAAAAGAAAGGAACAGATCCCAACTGAGGCCAGGTGTGTCAGGGAAGGTGCCCTGTGGACCCTATGGACCTCGAAGAAAGCAGTAACTGAGGTATGTTATACCATAACTCTAATTTTCTTCTTCAAGGTCCATAGGGTCCACAGGATCTACCTTGGGGACGTCCTAGAGCAGTTCACTTAAGGGTGGGTACGCTCCTGAGCAGAGAGGAGAATCCGCCACCCAAAGGAAGCATCCTGGGAAACAAAAGTACCAAAATGCATAGAATTTGATAAAGGTGTTGACAGAGACCAAGTGGCCGCCTTGCACAGCTGTTCAGCCAAGACGCCATGTCTAACCTCCCACGATGGTCCCACAGACCAAGTAGAATGCACGATCACCCTGTACAGAGACAGGGAGATCAGCCTGTGTATAGACCTGAGAAATAGTCATACGCAACCAGCAAGCCAAAGTCTGTTTGTTAGCTGGCCAGCCTCATTTGTGAAACCCATATAAAACACAAAGAGTGCATTTGATTTCCTGATGGCGCTGGTACGATTCACATAGATATGTAGATCATGAACCAGATCCAAGGAAGATTCACCTTTAGAAAGGTCTGAAGACTGATAAGCCAGGACCACAATTTCTTCATAAATATGAAAACGGGTTACCACCCGCTCTAGTACGAAGAACCGCTCTGTCTTGATGAAAATTCAAATATGGAGAGTGACAAGACAGTGCTGCCAAATTAGAAACTCTGTGAGCTGAAGAAATAGCGAGGAGAAAGAGGTGCGTCTTCCAAGGGCTCAAAAGGAGAAGCTTGCAGTGCCCTGAGAACCAAAGCTAAATCCTACCGTGCCACCGGAGGAACAAATGAAGGTTGCAGATGGAGAACCCCCTGCAAAAATGTTCTAACATCCGGCAGGGGAGCAATTCTGCGCTGGAACCATATTGACAATGCAGAAAATTGAACTCTCAGTCTAGCCAGATGAAGGGCCGAAGTGTAAACCCGCCTGAAGAAAAGCAAGCACTCGCGAAACCCAGGAAACTTCAGGGTCATGTTTTCTGTGGGAACACCAAAGAAAAAAAAATGAATGCCAAATCCTGTGATAGATGCAAGCCAAAGCAAGCTCCCTTCCCCTAAGCATCATCTGAATCACAGAAATACAGAAACCTTCGGCCTTTAAGACGGAAGACTCAAGAGCCATGCCGTCAACGCCAGCCGAGGTAAATCCGGATATAGGCAGGGACCCTGCACTAGTAAATCCGGTCATAGAGGCAGTGGAAGTGAACGGTCTATGGCAGTGATTCCCAACCTCGGTCCTCAAGGCACACTAACCAGTCTTGGTTTTGGCGATATCCAGGCTTGAGCACAGATGGTTAAATCAAAATAACTGAGGTACTAATCAAGTCTCCTGTGCTCCAGTATGGCCATCCTCAAAACCTGGACTGTTAGTGTGCCTTGAGGACCGTTGTTGGGAACCCCTGGTCTATGGATAGACATGTCAGATCAGTGAACCAATGTCTCCTGGGCCAGGCAGGAGCTATTAGTATTATCCTGCCGTCCTCCTGCTTGAACTTCTGACGACTCTTGGGAGGAGGGAGATTGGAGGAAACAAGTATGCCAACCTGAAGTCCCATCTCACTGCCAGAGAATCCACGAAGGCGGTTGAGGGGTCCCTTGTTCTGGACCCGTACCTGGAGACCTTGTGGTTGTGGCGTGACGCCATGAGGTCTACGTCTGGTAGTCACCACTTGTCCACCAGGCAGGGCCATAGCTAGGGTAGTGCGGCTGGTGCCATTGCACAGGGCACCACAGGTCAGGGGGCACTGTTTGGGCCTGTCAAATATCTGTTTATTAACATTCTTGCTTGTAGCTTCCTCCAGCATCTCCTGGCCTCTCCTATCTCTTCCCTGACCCTTCCCCATGAAGCCATGGTCCTTTTTTGGGTGCATTATGTCCCTTTGAAAAATGAGGGGGCGCCAATGCTCTTTCTGGCACAAGGCACCAAAAAGTCTAGTTACGGCTCTGCCACCAAGAGTTGAAAGACGTCCAGATGAAGAGCCCATTCTCCGACGTGTATGACCTGATGACTTAGGAAGTCCGTTTCCCAGTTGGGGACTCCTGGGATGAATATTGCAGAGATTGCTAAAGGATGGCATTCTGCCCACCGCAGAATGTTCACCACTTCCGGACTTCGTGTGCCTCCTTGATGATTGATATAGGCCACCGCAGTCGCGTTGTCGGACTGAATCTGGACAGGACTGCCCTGAAGTAGGTCCCGTGCCAGAATGAGCGCTCTGTGCGCTGCATTAAGCTCCAAAACATTTATCTGTAGGTGACTTTCCTGATCCGTCCACCTTCTCTGAAAGGTGTGAAGACCTGTCACCGCTCCGCATCCTCGCATCCATGCTGAGCAGTACCCAATCGGTGACCCATAACGGACGACCCTTGTCTAGATGAGTCGTCTGCAGCTACCAAGCAAGGGTGAGCCAAACCTCTTTCGAGATGCGGATCATCTGAGACGTTACCCGATGATACCGACCATCCCAACGAGACAGAATCCAGTGCTGCAGGGCCCTGCAGTGGAACTTGGGCATAAGCCACCATGTTGAATGTGGACACCATGGAGCCCAGCACCTGCATTTCCAAGTGAACTGATACTTCCTGCTTGCAAAGTAGACTGTGAACACAATATTGTAGTGCTGCAATCTTGTCCTCTGGTAGAAGAATACTCTGTCCCAGAGAGTCCAGCAGCACCCCTAAGTGCACCATTTGCAGAGTGTGAGAAAGAAAATACTTTTTCCAATTGATTATCCAGCCGTGCTCTTGTAGGCAGACAATGGTCTTCTGGAGATGACATTGTAACATCTCCTGAGATTGTGCCAATATTAGGAGGTCGTATAAATATGGCAGTATCCTGACTCCTTGTTGTCTGAGATGAGCCATCATGACAGCCATTATCTTGGTAAATACCTGAGGGACTGTGGCCAACCCGAAGGGTAGAGCCCGAAATTGGTAATTTTGCTGATCTACCGCCATTATCAGAAATCCTTCATTAGATTGTGCAATAGGAACATGCAGATAAGCATCCTGTATGTCCAGGGAGACCATGAAATCTCCAGGCTCCATTGCCAGCATAATTGACCAGAGGGTTTCCATACGGAATTTGGGCACATTTATGAATCTGTTGAGAGACTTCAGATTAAGAATAGGGCGATGTGACCCATTTGGTTTCTGAATCAAAAACAAATTTGAATAATAAGCCCTTCCATGTTGCGTCACAGGACGCCTGGTTGACCAGAATTTCCTGGTCTGCAGTTCCCTGTGGGAATTATCCCACGGAGGAAGACTGTCCCTCTGCCCTACCTTGTGGGTGAAAGGACCGAGCTGCCTATACTTAGGGGTAGTCGTAGGTGGCAACCCCGCAGATTTAGACGTTGCCAGAGAAGACTTCTATGTCATCCAGCTCCGGTCCAAACAGTACCTTCCCAACAAAATGTAAAGACTCCAGGGCCTTCCAGTTTTTTTAGCCAAAAGGGTTCTACGAGCCGCAACCAACATTGCCGATACCCTAGAAGCCAAGAAACCCCCATATACATAGCTGCTTCTTGCAGATGAGACAGCTGTTCTCTGATAGCATTCGGCATGCTATCCTCCAGAGCCTACGTCATTCTGCCACAGACTTGGCTATCCAGGCTACAGCCATAGCTGGTCTGGTAATAGCTCCAGATAATGAAAACACTGATTTTAAATAGTTATCAAGTTTTCTATCTATAACCTCTTTCAATGAGGATGTTGCAGGAATGGGTAATGTAGAGCTCTTGATCAATCTAGTTACATGAGAATCTACCGATGGAGGAGCTTCCCATTTGTTACACTCACCAAGTGCAAATGGGTATCGAGAGGTTAAATTCCTTGTAACATGAAAATGCTTATTTGGAGTACACCATGCTTTAGACATGAGATTTGTCAGTTGTTCAGACTGAGGAAAATAATCTTTAGCCACCTTCTGACGCATAAAGACTGGATTCTTCGATTTCGTCAGACCCTCCTCTTCCTCTATACTGAGGACAGTTCTAACCGCTCTCACCATAGAGGGGACATCCACAGAGGATTTATGGTATTCATCCAGTGAGCAAGACCCCAAACTCTTGAGTATCAGAGTGCGATGCGGAGGTTGAGTCAGAATCCTGAGGCAATCTCTGAAGAGAACCTCTCTTATGCCCCTGCTTTACTGCCACTGGTCTATTCGCCTGTACCACCTGCTGAGGGGCTATAGACAGCAGCATACTCTGACTAGAGTGAGCAGAAGAAAAACCAACAGGGATTCATGGGGAACATATACATAGAAGGTTGCAAATGCTGCGGGTACCCCATAGCAGAAGGCAATATCGTGGCAGGAGCACGCAAAGCTGCGGCCCAGTACAACAAATGCGACAACACCTGAGACCACTAGGCCATCCAGGGTGGTTCTTGTGCTGGTACAGGAGTACAAGATAGAAAAAGGAGGCTGTTCACAACAGACACTACACAACCCATCTTGCACAAAATCCTGCTCAGACAGGGCTGCAAAACAGGATTTACATGATTTCAGCACAGGAAGCTCATCCTTCTCTCCTTTACCTTTAGACATAACATGTGTAACAGGTATAAGGTATAGAGTATAAATGCAATGTGACTTTAAATGAAAACATCCCACACACCTTGAGAGGGATGAGGAGAAATACAGTGATAGATATATCTGACAGTTTTGAAAACAAAAAGGCAGTATAAATACAGCAGCTAGCATCACAGTCACATACAATGCATGAATATAACCAAATGCTAATGCAAATGGACTCTGAATCAACTGACCAGCCCCCTCAGGGGTATTAGTAGGATATAGAGTGCTATATACCTGACCCAAGGGAGAGGTATACAGGTAGACAGACCTAACCTGAGACCAACAGCTTTCAGCAACGCACCCAAGGTGGACTGTGAGAGTCTCACACACGAGGTGGTCAGAAGTAGCAAACCAGATGCAGGAATCCACAACCGAAAGTTGCGTCTGGGTTGGAGGAGGAGCGCCTATCTCCCATAAGCTGCGACTTTGACGGCACAGGTAAGCTGGACTCGCAGTAGTAGATGCTACCTATTGCGCTCTAGTGCGTTTACTACCCGTCCCGGGCTAAAGACGATATGGCCCCGCCGCCTTAGTGAGGACCCGTTAAACGAGACCTACACCAGCAGCTGCCTCCAATGTGTCTCCTACACCAGAGGCCTGGACTCCTTTGCGTATGAATGCCCATATGAGGAAGCTCTTACCTGACATCTCTGTGAATACGATCGCAGTCCGGACCCCAGCGATGCCGCTAGCTGAGTAACGCTGAGGCCCGTCGAAATCCCCAGGGCATATAGCAGTACTGGCATTTTGGCATCGCCAGAGGTAGAAGGAGTCGCAGTATACGCGTCGTATTCGGCGCCTAATACTGCTAAACTCAGAAGTTCAAAAAACTAAGGTTAATCGAAAAACAAAAAGCCTGGGGTCCCGCTGATAAAACGGTGCATCTGGATACTTGCCATGCACCAAACAAGAAAACTGAATACCTGTTACTGGGGGCGGGGGATATAGGGAGGAGGACCTGTGCATGCTGGGGACTTCAAAGCTGTTTGGTGCAATGGATCACTCCGACTACATACCCCCAAGGCAGATCCTGTGGACCCTATGGATCCTGAAGAAGAAATTTACTTTTTAGTTTATGTAGGTGCAGATCTAAAACCGATTGTTTTGGGGGTCAATACTAAAAGAAGTCTTGACGGCACAAGTAAGAAATTATTAGAGGATACGAAAGTGTATATGGAGAGAGGAGCAAAACAAAATCACCAAGTAAAAGAAAAGGCTTCTGGAGAAGCTAAGGAATGATTTATTAAATTGCAAATAAATCAAAGGGTGCAGACGTTAGCAAAGGGTGCAGACGTGAGTCAGTTTACAAGGTGCACACATTCTTTAAGACAAATAAATGTTATACCTGCGCATCACTTGATTTCTTCAAAATCTCCTCCACAAATTTCCAATTTGAATTTATTTCAATCTGATACAAGAAAATCATAAAAAAAAGTTTCACAAAAATCAGGAAATATAACTGAAGGCTAAATTCAAAATTGAATTTACCTCTGCTGAACAATCTATTAAATACCCCATAAAACATTTATTTAAAACTTTAAAATACTTATACTAAAGCTGCAATTGGATAACATTCTTCTAAGAAGGTAATCCTATAAAGTATAGGGGGGGAAGGGGTCAGAAAAGTTGTACTGAGCGGGGAAATTGCCACACTTCCACTTAACTGCAGTTTCTACCTACCTTTCTCCCTATTGTGTTCACCTATATCCCCTATAGATTGTAAGCATGGCTAGTTTCCTTTAGTCTTCTCTATAAAATTATGCCAATTGCACATTGTAATTATATATCTATGTAAAATTGTTTGCATTAGTCTGTACTTGTGTAATTTGTCAGTTTTATCCAAATTACAAGTGCTATGGAAATCTGGTAAACCCTTTAATAACAGTATTTTTTATATAGCACCCACATATTCCATAGATCCTTCTAAATAAAAGCAAATATTATTATTATTATTATTAATAATAATAAATACATACAACTAATAAAGCGAGAAACAAAATATATAGAAAATAAACTCACATTCTCCTCTGGAATGCCTTTCCTATCAAGTTGATACAGTGGTGAAACATGTGAAACAAGCCACCAACAAAGTCCCAAAGGATCTTTACATTGTACCACATTGCAAATGTGGTGTGCTCCAGTCCCAATGTTACCCTGAAGAAGGCTCCTCAACAATTTACTGATCAAATTCCAGAAACTCTAAAAATACAAACATTGCTTTGTAATTATGTATGCTAATGAAATGAAAACGAATATTTTGATGTTAGACTTCCAGAGGTGTATTAGGGACAAATGGATTGGTGGACAATTAAAAAGTTGCGATTCTGCAGAACAGTGACTCACCGTGCACCTAACTCAGATTAACAGACTGTTCAAGATATTATAACCAGTCTGGATAAGTAGCCAAATAAAAGTGGAATGAAAGCTGGTCTGGTTATGTGGGCTACTGATCTCTTAATGATCTCCGTAAAATCAAAGAGGTATCCTGTAAGCAGTGCACAGCGATCCTAGATTTTAGAAAGCAAAGCTCCTTCCGCTTCTCTCCAGCACATCTAGCTCCTTCAGAGGAATGCTTTTTGTGTGTAAAGCTGGGTACATACTATACGATGTATCGACTGACATATGGTACCAACGCAGATTGGAAAGGATATATCGTACACATCGTATAGTGTGTACGCCCGTCATAGACAATGGTCGTTCATCGCAATGTCTGCTGTTCTGCACGACAGATAGGATTATGCAATGAATAATGTAGTGCTGTTACATGCAGCATGTAACACCACATCGCACCGTTGTACACCGGATTGTGCAGTGTGTACGGCACACGCAATATATCGTTACAATGCATTGCTGGGTCACATCGCCGTACAGTGCTTCATTAAGGCTAGATTGAGATCAGTCTGATCACAGGTGAGCTTAAACTGCATTGTGCACATTTAGCTTTTGGACTCAAATTGGAAATATTAAATTGAATGACAAATAGCCTACATAGGGCACATACATAATAACCACTGTATTCATATATTTAAATTATGTATAGCTTCAACAGCCTAGTGAGTTGTGTTTGCTCACTAAAAACCTTAAAAAGACACCATACAAGAGACATCAGATAGGGAGTTGCTCTCATATAATACCAATAATTTAATTATCACCTCTTAAGCTGCATACACACACACACACCGATTTTGTTACCAACGATTTTCTGTCAGAATTTTTAAAGTATATGAATAGAGGAAGGGAAAAATGGAAAGGACTTTTGCACTAGTAGGTATATATAAGCTAGTAACACAAATACCCAAATTTAATTATTATCAAATGATATTTGTAAAGATAATGGGGGTGCTGCCAAGAACATTAATATATCAAAACGCAAGAAGAGAAAAGAGTGTCCTCTTTGTTGGCGCGCTAAAGATAATTATAAAATATAACTTTAAAGTTATATTTTATAATTATCTTTAGTGCGCCAACAAAGAGGACACTCTTTTCTCTTCTTGCGTTTAAAATTTTTAAAGTGCAATGAACGATTTTTTTGAACTACAAACGATTTTTGCATATTCCCTTAATGAAAATCGTTGAGTTGACAAGTCTGACTGAACTACAAACGTGAACTCACATGAACGATAATCGTTCATCGTTTGACTCAGAAAGTGAACGATTTTGTTAAACGATATTGTTTAACGATAAACGTTCAAAAAATCATTGTGTGTGTATGCAGCTTTAGAATGGCAGAAAAATAAAAAGTTCAAGACACCACTTGTATATTCAGAATAAACTTTATATGAAAAAAATAATACATGTATGTATAAAATGCGCATAAGTATAAAAAGTAGCACTAATATAAATCACAATTTCAACAAACCGGTCTCTACCGACATATAATATTAATATAATATCCACACACCCCAAGGAGAATGTCCTACTTAGTTAGCAAAGGAGCTCAAATTACCAGTGGAATTCTGGCTCTTATAATTAGATACTCCTACAATGCAAAAGTTTGTGGGTTACACAAATGTCCACTTCTCACTTTCCGGGCTTTGATAAATTGGAGCAACACGCATCAGAGATTACCGGCAACCTTTTGAAAAAAAAACCCGCTCAATTAAGCGAAAATCAACATTGCGTAGTACTCTGAATCAGGCCCACAGTATGCTTCCTTTTTACAGTGTCTCTCAAAACTGTTGGCTCCTCTGGAGTGGTTTAAAATAGGTATAATATTTGCCAGACTGTTTGGTAAACATTTTGTAATTATCTCAAGAAATGCTCACAGTAAATGCAGAGAAGCACAAATTTTATTGAAAAACTACACTCCTGTGTTGCATCGTAATAAATGCACAATACTAGTAAAAACACTTAGAACACTTCGAACTCTTACCTCTGAGGAGCCTTGGCTCCTATGGTCAAGAAGATGGATAACCAAAATCCACATCTCTTTGATACACATACAAGAATGAAATTGACTGCTCAGTGCTTCGGATGGACGCACCTAGGGTGAAAAAGAAAAAACAAAAACACAATCTTATCTTACTTAGGCATACTGCAAAGAGATCATTCTAAAACAGTTTATTTTTAGTCATGATTCACAAAATGTTAAAATGGCTTTTTGGTCCAAACGTGTTCATAAAAGATTATATATAAAATAAACAAAATATATTTATAAAATTATATGAAATAAAAGATAAGATAAAAAAGATGATTAAAAATGCCTTTTGGTTTTATCTGATAAAATTCTATAATACTTAGGGGGAATTCAATTAGGCCCGAAGTGGGTACTTTATCGGGGGCATGGTCTAATCAGGGGAGGCGTGGCCACACAACTTTGAAAAAAAAAACAAAAAAACTATTTGCGCGGAGCTAATGAGAGGGTGCTGTGAGCCCCTCAGCCAGGAACAAAACAGGGCGGGGGAGAGATCACTCCCCCCCACCCCTGCACAGGCAGAAGAGAGGAGACTGCTGCTGCTCAGCGGCAAAGGTCTCCCTAGTCCCACTGCAGCTCAGCATACAGCAGCGTGTGCTGAGCTGCTGACAGCTGCTTATGGGGCATTTCTTTTCAGGAGCTCAGCAGGCTCTGAAAAAAATCCCAGATAACAGGTTTCAGGCAGGTGTGTTAACACATAGGATCTGTGATACGTTAACAGACCCTATGTATTTGTCCAAAAACAGATAATTTTTTTGAAAAATAAAACGGGATCTAATTGAATTGCCTGAAGGCAATTCAAGTGTTAAAAATTACATTTTATTTGCCAGAAAAAAATATCAGGTCTAACTGAATTCCCCCGAGACCGCCATCTTATGAAAAGCACACGTCCATTATAATGGTCTCTGTTACTGTATGAAATCTTTTTCCAGGCTATTAAACAAACATATAACAAAGATAAATGCAAAAGTAGTACCTTGGAATACAAAGTTGATGCCAAAGCAATAAGACTACAAATTAAGTTTTCACAATGGTCCTTAAACAAGCTCACACTTGTTAAATTTTCTCCAATTAGATTTATAAACTGATGAGCATACACAATTTGACCTAGAGAAGAAAAAAAGTTGTAATATCAGGAGCGTATTCAATCACAGCAGAGAAAACTAAACGATTGAATGTGCATGGTACGTAGGAAAGCTCCTTACAAAACAAATAGGTCATTGGCTGTAGCTCCCTAGTCTTTTGTGTGTGTCCTCACATTCCTGAGAAAAACACATTAGGGAAGGTATATTATAGGCTAGCATGAAGTATATCGAACAAACAAAATAATCGGTAAGTTATAATTTGCCCGTTTTCTTCTTCATACTTCATGGCAGCCATTACTCTGGGATTTACCAAAACATAATATATGGGAGGGAATGATAAATAGTCAACAGAAACAAAGTTTATGCTTAATGACCATATTTATTCATGCCACTGCCCCCATGAGGACTTGACTAACAAAGTGGGCATCTGAAACATCCAAAGCATAATGCCTTGAGAAAGTATGAACAGATGACCAGGTAGCCGCTGCACAGATGTCCTTCACATATACTTGAGCCTTCTTAGTTCATAAAGTTGCCATTGCCCTGGCTGAGTGTGCCTTCAGATTCTCTGGAGCTTTATGACCACTTTCCACATATACAAATGTAAACGGTTGTTTGATACCAAATTGCAATCGTCCTAGTTTCGTGCGTGCCCCACCTTTCCTTGCACCTGTATGTCATGCCTGAGGGTTGGTTTGGGTTGGAACAGACGTGGGAGGCTGAAGAGTATATTTGAGAGGCGTGAATGAACTTATGTGACTGGAGCCAGGACTTCCTCTTGTATTGATGCGAGGAGGTAGAGATACTGCAGTGGATGATAGGCCCGAAGGCGAGAACAGGAATAGAATGTCTTTATTGAACAGCAGGTTGATGAATTGAAGAACTTAATTGATATGAGTCAGATGTTTAGGAATTGATGAACTTGATCGGATGGGACCGATGAGGGCAGCAACAAGCCTCAGTGATAAACCAGACTGGAGTGCAAGATGGTACAAGAGACTTGTTTACCAGATTTAGAAACTGGATATAATGGACTGGGAGGGGTGATTCAGCAAGGATCGCAATTGCAAAGCTGCAACTGTGTATGACACCCACTACTGCATTTGCGATGACAGCACTGCGACTGAGGTCACACGATAGAATCACCATCGCAACCATCAGTGGTCACGATGGTGGACGGTGTCAGGCCGCTAGCCGAGTAAGTCTCAGCTTACTCAGGCTGGCTGGCGAGGTCAGGAAGCTGCGTCCCTGGCCTTGCCACTCCCGGAAAAGGGGGCGGACACCCTGCATGCTACTATGCAGGACCCATTCTGCACACTTGCAAAATGAGTCCTGCGCACTCGCAGATTCCTGATTATCGGGAATCTGCATTCAGTATTGCACGCTGAATCATCCCATGGGACCATTCAGATACAGAGTACCTGGGAGCTTAGCACATAGCTGTAACTTCAGCGAGAAACGACGTTGTACTGGCAACAGAGTCCAGCCAGGAAATGGAATTTACAGGGCAGGATCCCCAGGAATTGGATGCTGTGATCAGCTGGTCTGGAAGCAGCGCTCTTAGACGAGGAAGAGCGTCAGGTGACAGAGTCCAATATGGTACGGCCATACTGTGCTTTAGGAGGGAACTCTGGTGTGCAGCTTGTGTGCCATCATGCTGAGAAGACACGCTGTGAGAAAGGGGCTGCGGAGAGCCATTGCCATGCTCAGTGCTAGGACACTGAGCCGACGGGGCAGGAGCAGCACAGACAGACCTCAGCACCAGCCGGGAGCGATGTGCAGAGTGAGCGGACCTCTGTGCTATCCAGGGGAGATGCACAGCGCAAGCAGACCTCAGTGCCAGCCTGAACAGACACCAGAGAGGTAAGAAAGCGGTTTTTAAGGGCCAGAGCATGACACTGTATGCAGAACAAACAAATGCTTTGTTTTCTGAAACTCTTTAACTGTGTCTAAATTAGGGATGTGCAGGCTCGGATAGGTTCGAGTTTGCACGTGGAGTTCGGATTTTTCCCTCCAAAAAAACGGAACTCAGAACGAGGCAAAACGTCATCTTACATGGACGAACATCATCATTCCTGGACAAAAGACCAGGAATGATGATGTTCGTCCATGTAAGATGACGTTTTGCCTCGTTCTGAGTTCCGTTTTTTTGGAGGGAAAAATCCGAACTCCACGTGCAAACTCGAACCTATCCGAGCCTGCACATCCCTAGTCTAAATAGACAGAAATTGCACGCAACAAGTTCATTGTACAGTATGAAATCATTCCTCTTATCTTTCGGATGTGAAAAGAATGAAAGCAAAGTAATTGCTTGATTTAAATGAATTGCTGATACTACTTTCGGCAACTGTGTCTGGCAAGATATTACAGTAGGGCTCTTCTGCCCATAACACTTGAAGTTCAGCAACTCTCCTTGCTGAAGTAATAGCGGTTAGAAAAAGTACTTTCCAGGTTAGCAGATTTACTGGACTCATGTAATAAGTTCAAACGGAGGTAACAATGCATTCAGTATTAGGTTCAAGCTCATTTCATTGCCTGGCAGAACATTTTAACAAGATTCTCTTCAGATAACCTTCTGTCCAGCAGAACACTTAATGATGCTATTTGTACCTTAAAGGTTGAAGCTGCCAGACCTTTGTCAAGCCATCATGCAGAAATTACAGTACTTGGGGTGTATAGGCCTTCATAACATCAAATCTTGAGCCAGCCCAAAATATAAAGGTTTTCCAGGTTCTATAATAAATTTCTAAAGTTACTTGCTTGCCTAAGAAATCATACCACTTCTTCAGATAGTCCTTTCTGTCCTAGTAGCTCCCATTCAACTTCAGCATTGTCAAACGAAGATTTTGAAGATTCGGATAGAACAACGGACCCTGATGCAACAGCCCTGGTGTGATCGGAAAAGTCCATGGATTTTCCACCGCCATTTTAATTACTGTCGGGAACCACACTCTTCTTGGCCAGTAAGGAAAGACTATTATGCCTTCTACTTGTTCTTCTTTTTCTTTTTTTTTTAAATATTGGAAATTATTGGAAAATGGTGGGAACACAGGGAGTCATTCAGACCCGCTCGTGAGCGCAGGACGCCTGCAAACGGGTCGATGGTGCCCTACTGCGCATGACGGAGGGAGCTCCGTCGTGCACATGCGCGAGACCCGGCTAGCGACGGGGTAGCTGTCGCTCCGGGTCTCGCACCAAAGGGGGCGTGCTGTCGATGTTGATTGACAGCACGCCCCCTTTGGTGGGCGTGGGTGCCAGATGGAGGCGGTTCCCATGGGAACGCCTACCGTCTGAAGCCGGCCCCACTGACATCAGTAGTGATGTCAGTGGGAGTGATTTTGGCTCTGATAGAGCCAAAATCACTCCAGGGCTTGCAGCAGCGAGACTTGACCATCTTGACCATCGCGACTATCATCATGGACGCTCGCTATAGCTGTGGGTGGTCACCCACAGCTATGCGAGCGTCCAAGACGCCGCTCCATTTTCATGTAGGAGTGCCCTGATTCAGAGCGAGCGCTCTGGTCAGAGCGTCCGGCTCTGAATCAGGCCCACATATCCTAGTTTGAAATTCCATGGTAGGGAAAATATAGTGTCCACTCCACTTGTTCATGTCAGATGGTGCCTGAAAAAAAAAAAATTAAAAATAAGAGTTATGGTAGACTTACCTTTGGTCACTTTTTCTTCGAGGTCCATAGGGCCAACAGGGATACCATGGGGAAATGTGGTTGGAGTGATCCAGGCACCAAACAGTTAAGCATTCAGCTCCCAGGATGCCTCTGGTCCTCCACATATACACCGCCCCTGGCCACAGGCAATCAGTTTTTCGTTTGGTGCGGCAGGATTCAGTTTTGTAAACAAACCCAAGGCAGGAGAAGGAAGGAAAATGTTCACCAGAAATACTCACACAAGATGAGGGAATTTCGTAACCGAAAGAAAAATTACCCAGGTGCGTCAAGGTGGGTGCCCTGTGGACCTTAAAGAAAAAGTTAACAAAAAGGTAAGTCTACTATAACTAATTTTATTCTTCAAGGTCCAAAGGGTGTCCACACGGATACCATGGGGATGTCCTAATGCAGTTCCCCTAAGGGTAGGGACGCTCCTGAGCAGAAAGGAGAACCACCCAAAGGAAACATCCCGAGAGGCAAAAGTGTCAAAGGTGTAGAACCTAAGAAAGGTATGGACAGAAGACCACGTGGCCACCTTGCATAATTTTTCAGCAGAGGTACCACGATGAAATGCCCACGATGGTCCCACAGACCGGGTAGAATGTGCTGTCGCCGTGTTTGGAGCAGGAAGATCAGCCCGCGTGTAAGCTTGAGAGATAGTCATACGCAACCATCTTACCAGAGTTTGTTAGCTGGCCAGCCTCGTTTGTGAAAACCAACACAAAAAGAGCGTCTCATCTTCTAAAAGAGTTTGTACGATTCACATAGATACGGAGAGCACGAACCACATCCAGGGAGGCTTCACCTACAGAAATGTCTGAAGACTGGAAAGCTGGAACCACAATCTCTTCATTCACATGAAGACGGGACACTACCTTAAGAAGGTAATCCGCCCATGTACGGAGAACAGCTCTATCCTGGAGAAAAAAATCAAAAAAAGGGGAGCGATAAGAGAGTGCTGCCAAATAAGAGACTCTGCATGCAGAGGAAATAGTAGATTTGAAGTGGTTGACAGTGAAGACACTTTTTCTCCTCTCTGAGTCCAGAGGTTCAAATGGGGGAGACTGTAGCCCCTTGAGAACCAAAGACAAATCCCACGGTGCCACTCGTGGGACAAAAAGGTGGCTGAACTCGGAGAACACCCTGAAAAAGAATGCCAACATCCGGCAGAGAAGCGATCCTTTGCTGGAACCAAAATGACAGCGCAGAAACCTGTACTCTCAGGGTGGCCAGGTGCAGACAGATGTCTAACATAGCCTGGAGAAAAGCAAGTACCCGGGAAACCCTAAAAACCTTAGGGTCATACTTCTGTGAGAACACCATTGACCCAAGGAGTGCCAAACTCTATAATAGATGCGGACAGATGAAAGGTGCCCATCCACTAAAAGACCTCAGAACGACTGCACGATTACGACATTGTAATCATGCAGTCGTTTGTCAGTCTGTGATGTGCCTTCACTGACCGAGCAGTCGTTTAGTGTAGACACATCAATCATCTCCTAACATGCTGAACCTGACGTTATAGTCAGGTTGTCCAGCATGTTTGCCTGATGATAGGTGTCTAAACAACCAGCGGGAGCGCACATTGCAGATTGTAAAATATTTTTAAAATGACCAGCAAACGATTTTCAAACGATTATCGAATGATTACAATATCGTTATGGTTCAATTTAATAGCCTAGTGAATGGGCACCTGAAGGCTTTCGTGCCTTAAGCATCATCTGAATCACAGAGCTGGAGAAACTCCTGGCTCTTAAGATGGAAAACTCAAGAGCCACGCCGTCAAAGACCAATGAAGTAAGTCCGGATGCAGTCAGGGACCCTGCATTAACAGCTCCGGCCATAGAGGTAGAGGAAACAGAGTGTCTATGGATAGATTCCGTATGTCGGTGAACCAATGGCGCCTGGGCCAAGCAGGAGCTACTAGTATTACTGTGCGACCTTCCTGCTTGAATTTCCCGAGGACCCTTGGGAGGAGGGAAATCGGAGAGGTACGCCAGCTTGAAGTCCCACCTCACTGCCAGCGCGTCCATGAAGGCGGCTGAGGGATCTCTGGTCCTGGACCTGTACCTGGGGACCTTGTGGTTGTGACGTGAGGCCATGAGGTCTACGCTTGGTAGGCCCCATCTATTCGCCAGAAATTGAAAAACCACCGGGTGAAGAGCCCACTCTCCAGCATGTATGTCCTGACGACTTAGGAAGTCTGCTTCCCAGTAGAGGACTCCCGGAATTAATATTGCCAAGATAGCCGGAAGGTGACATTCTGTCCAGATAAGAATGTTTGTCGCTGCCCGACTTTGCGTGCCTCCCGGGATGACTCTGGACCGGCCTGCCATGGAGTAGGTCCTGTGTCAGGTTGAGCGCTTTGTATACTGCACGAAGCTCCAGGATGTTTATGGGTAGGTAATTTTCCTGATTTGTCCATCTTCCCTGAAAGTTATGATGACCTGTCACCACCCCCCATCCGCGAAGACTAGCGTCCATGGTGAGAAGCACTTAATTTGGAATCCAGAATGTGTGACCCTTGTCCAGATGAGCCTTTTGTAGCCACCACGAGAGAGAGAGCGCCGAACCCTCTTGGACCGTATTAGATGATACTCTCCCGGTGGAACAGGCAGTATCAATTGTTTCAGAAGCCTGTAGTGTAACTGAGCATATTCCACCATGTCGAAGGTGGATACCATTGAACCCAGGACCTGCATCGCTGATAGAATAGATATCCTTTGCTTGCGGAGCAATTTACGCACTCGCAATAATAGGGCCAAAATCTTGTCCCCTGGAAGAAACACCCTTTGTTCCTGAAAATCCAGAAGTGCCAACAATTGTACCATCCGCTATATTGGAGAAAGGGAGGATTACTTCCAATTGATGATTGAGCCGTGCATCTGTAGGCAGTCAATGGTAGGTTGGAGATGATGTTGAAGAACAGCTGGAGACTGTGCCAATATCAGAAGGTTGTCCAGGTATGGCAGTATTCCGATTCCCTGACGCCTGAGCTAGGCAGTCATAACCGCCATTATTTTGGTGAAGACCCAAGGGGTCATTGATAGATCAAAGGGCAGTGTCTGAAATTGGTAATGTTGTTCCAGGACAGCAAACCGTATACATTTTGGGTGGGATGGCATAATAGGCACATGCAAATATGCATCCTGAATGTCCAGGGAAGCCATAAAATCCCCAGGTTCCATAGCCAAAATAATTGACCGAAGAGTCTCCATACGGAACTTGGGTACACTGATAAACTTGAGGGTTTTCAGATTTAGAATAGGGCGATGAGACCCATTTGGTTCCTGAACCAAAAACAGATTGGAATAAATAACCCCTTCCTTGTTGAACCACAGGAACCGGGATTATCACCCCTGCCCACAGCAGGGAGTAAATGACCTCCTGGAGGGCCAAGGTCTTGGTAGAATCTGATGGAGTTGTACAAAAAACATCTGGGGAGGATGCCTCCAGAAGGTGAGGGCATACCGCTGAGAGACCACTTCTTGGACCCAGGCATCTGTTTTTATTTGATGCCAGTAGTCCGCAAAATGAAGAGGTCTGCCTCCCACCCAGGGATTCCCCAGGAGGAGGCCTGCCACATCAGGCAGAGGGTTTGTCGTTCGGCCTGCAAGCTGGACGTCTGACTGGCCAGGACCTCTTAGTTTGCCGCTAGGTGGTCCTGCGAGAACTAGATGGTCTGGAGAAAGGCTGTCCTTTTGCTCTTCCCTGAGGGCAAAAGGCCTGAAAAGTAGATTGCCTAGACTTTGATGTAGCTCTTGATGGCAGACCTGCAGATTTTGAGGCTGACAGAGAAGCCACCATCTTATCCAATTCTGCTCCAAAAAGTATGTTCCCATAAAAAGGTAAGGATTGCAGAGCCTTCTTGGATACCTTATCTGCTTTCCAGGACCTTAACCAAAGGGCTCTACGAGCAACAACCGAAGCTGCCAATGCTTTAGAAGCCAGGAGCCCAGCATCTATTGCAGCGTCTCCAAAATAGGAGGCCACTTCCCGTATATGGGAGATATATGACAGCTGTACTCTGGTAGCATTTGGTAGAGTATCTTCCAATATCCCCGTCCATTCTTCAACAGCCTTGGATACCCAGGCCGCATACATAACTGGCCGAATAACCGTTCCAGACAATGAAAATACTGATTTAGGACACGTTTCAAGTTTCTGTAGGAACCTAGAAGAAGCTGATGGTATATGCAATGTAGCACTCCTGACTAACAGTAGGAGGGACTTCCCACTTCGTACATTCAGGCGGTGTGAAAGGATACAAAGATGCTAATATTTTTGTCACATGGAACAGCTGCTCAGACTTCGGAAATTCAGCTTTTACCACCGTATGGTGTTTAAACACTGGAGCCTTAGGTCTAGGAGCTGGCTCATCATCCTCTACATTTAGGATTGATTTGACCACCCTCACCAAAGAAGGGACATCCACTGTAGAAGGATGGTCCTCTTCTCCTGTGATAGACCCTGGAGAAGAACCCGGCGTATCATCTGACTCCTCCAATGATGCGTCTGAATCTACATGCTGAGCAGACTGATAAAATTATATTGTCTGCTTAGGTGCTTTAGTGGCTACCGGTCTGTTCGTCTGCAACATTTGTTGAAACGCTGCAGCTGACTGAGCGTACTCTGACTTGAGTGGGCATAAACATCCATCCAGGAAGGATATATAGGGGGGACTAACAGCAGGCTGGAACTGCTGTGGGTATCCCATTATGGGAGGCAGCGTAGGAGTAGCCAAATGGTCCACTAGCTGCGTCATAACCTGAGACAAGGAGGACACCCAAGATGGCTCCTGTACAGGGGCTGGTAGACTAGAATGGCTTGTGTGCTGTTTGTTATAAAGTCCTGAGGGGACAAGCCCGACAAACAGCTTTTACATGAATACTAGCACCGAGGCCTCAGTTCCAGTTTACCCTGCGTCTTAGACATAAGTGCAAATGTGACTGCCTTGAGAGGAAAAAAAAAAAAAATATATATATATCCCACACACCTGTAGCAAAGGGTTGAGGAGACATAGCAGTGATAGTTATACCTGATAGTACAGAAAATACAGAAAATAAAGGCAGTAACCAAACAGCACAGCCGGCAAATGTCACATATAATGCATGTACAATATACTCGCAATGGGCCCTGAATCAACTACTCAAAGTACCAGGCTTGGCAGGATTTTGAGCGCTGTATAACATGGCCTCTGGGGATTGGTATGCAGGGAGATTAGACCCAAAACCTCCCAAGACCAGCAACCTCAGCAGTGCACTGATAGTGGTTGCTGGGCGTCTCATATACAGAGGAGGGTAGAAGGAGCAACCCAGATGTGGGAAAACCTCAGCTGGATCAGCGTCTGGGTTGGGGGAGGGGCTGCCAGGGAAAGCCTACCTCCCCCATGCTGAGTTAACCCTCGGTTGACCTGGCCTTATAACATGGCCGCCGCCACTGTCCTCAACGTGATTTGTAGGAGCAGCAGCACAGGCGTCCTTTAGGATGCCTAGTGCTGCTTGCCCTGAGGTAAAAATAAATAAAAAAAACTCATAAAACAAAACGCTTGGTACTGCCTGAGCAGTCGCCCTGTTATAAAGGTGCGTCTGAATCCTGCCGCACCAAACGAAAAACTGAATGCCTGTGGCCAGGGTATATGTGGAGGAGGACCTGAGGCATCCTGGGAGCTGAAAGCTTAACTGTTTGGTGCCTGGATCACTCCAACCACAGAAGAAAAATGTGATACCTTTGTGTTCTGATGTGTCGCCATTAAATATATCTGTGGATGACCAAAATTTAGCACTATTTTCTGAAAAACTTGCGCATCCAACTTCGACTCTCCTGGTAGTAACTGTGTGTCTACTGAGGAAATCTGCACTAACATTGACCTCCCCTGACACGTGAAGACCAGACAAAGAACAGAGATGATCTTCTGCCCAGTCCTGAATTCTTGACACTACTTCTATTAGGATTCAAATATTTGCAGAGGATTTCCTTTTAATTGATCCTGGAAACCATTTATTGCATTCCAAACCGCACTCACTTTTCGTTGATTTAAGGAATTCTCCTCCTCCCTGGCAGTCCAGAATCCTTGTTGACTTTGTTTTAATAGATGTGCTCCGCATCCTGCTGAGGTTGCACCGGTAGTTAGACCAAAACACTGGGTTTCTGACAATAATGTTGTGCTAAAGTTTAGTTCTGTACTTTTCCACCACAATAGAGGGCCTCTCGTGTCTTGATGTAGGCTTATCTGGTAAAACAGTTTAAACCCTTTCCTGTTGTACTGAAGTAGGTTCCACTATAACTTCCTTATTCTCCACCTTGCCCAAGGGACCTCTATGGCAGATTACATCATTCCCAATAGACGTGACCCTAAACGTAACAGTATTTAGTAGCACACCTGAACTAAGAAAACCAGATTTCGAGTCTTTGCATATCTTTCTTCTGACTACCTGCACTCCCAGGAATTTTCTTAACCTTCACAAATTTGTTCAATTGTCTGAGGTCCAGAATTGTTTGAAATCCCTGGGGTTTTCTACCAGAAAAACTGGAGAATAGAAACCTTTCCTTTCTTCGGACAGTGGGACAATTTCTACAGCTTTTAAGTTCATCACTTTCTCCAGGCTCTTTTCTAGACCTCTGACTTCTAAAGTTACCACTGGAACCTTTGACTCCACAAAATTGTTGAGTTTTGGAGTTTCTAAAA
The DNA here is from genome assembly GCA_031769625.1 of Taudactylus pleione. Classification (NCBI taxonomy): domain Eukaryota; kingdom Metazoa; phylum Chordata; class Amphibia; order Anura; family Myobatrachidae; genus Taudactylus; species Taudactylus pleione. The sequence continues at coordinate 32,190,399 of JAUIMM010000014.1, forward strand.
ATTCTACCCTGTACCCCTGAGACACCACTTCCAGAACCCATGTGTCTTTAACCTTCTATTGTCTGGCAAATTCCAGAAGTCTGCCCACCACTGGCACTTGTGCAGGGTTCCTGTAGAAGTCATTGTCTCTGATTGCCTCTCCTGTAGGATTGGTGAAAAGACTGTCTCGTCATCCCTGAGGAGTATCTGCCACTGTATTGCTGTCCAGGTTTATAACTTCTAGCTTCTTTATACTGCAGTTTAGAAGAGAGCATAAGGTAGCTGCTACATCTATCCTGAGGCAATTTAACAGATTTACCTCCCATCATTCTGAGTATAAATTGTTTACAATGTATTACCAAAGAGCAGAGAACCCTCAAATGGTAAAGAGACCAGCCTATTTTTTTAATGCATGTCAGCTGTCCCTGAAAGTATCCATAGAGCTTTTTTTGCCATTTTGCATAAAACTGTAGCACATCAAGCGAGGCGTCACAGATATTCTATAGCTTTAATCATAATAGAGAGACTTCTCTGTAAATAATGTTTTTCTTCCAAGTCTGTGTACATAACAGATGGCCAGAAACTCAAAGTTCTGGATATTTAAGCTATAGCAACACCAGATTTCAGAGAAATTGCAGCAGAGCTACACACTTTTTAAGGAACTTTCAATCTTTTTATCCATGCTATCTCTTATTACCATCTTCAAGAGGGATAGTAGTTTTAGATACAACCTCAGTGATAGCTGCATCAACTTTAGGAATAGCATACCAAGATAAAACTTGTTCATCATTAATAGGATACATCTGATCAATCCTCTTGATATTACCTAGACATTTATCAACACTCTGCCATTCAATACATAAACTTTCCTTCCTAACTTTACGCACTGGAAAATACCTGCTTGTTTGGACAGGTCTTCAAACAGAAAATCCTGTTCAATGAATTATAAGGATACTGTGGAAATTGATTTATAGATATTCTTCAGTAGACTATGCACAAGATTTCAAACTAAATACTCTATCATCTTGAACTTCACCAAATTCCTCACTAGTGACATTCTCTTTACCATGTTCAAGAGCAAAATCAGATTAAAATGATTCATAATCAAACTCTAAGCTATTTTGTGATCTAGATCTCTTAGAACCCTGCGACTCTAAAAACTCTTCCTTAGTAACAAAGCAGTTTTTCATCCATTCCATTACATCTTGTAGCTGTTTAGACTGACCATCCACAGGAGTAGTTTCTTTCTGACAGACACTGCAGAACCTAGAATCTTAACCAGAAAAGGGCTTATCACATGCAGGACAAACATTTGCAAAGTGTTTCTTCTTACAAATCCTCTTCCTAGCTCTCAAAGCTGGAGACACACTGCAGAATGGGATGAAATTGCTACACACCCTGACTAACTAAATTATTAAAAGGTGCCCTCTATGAGGACTTGCCTCTTTTGGGCACATACAGGCTTTTGGGGAAAAGTCTCCTTTTTTCCATGTAGTTTGAGGCAGAGGACCATTAAGCACAATCCAGGTCTAGCAAAATCAGGGCACAGCAGCTCCATTTCATCCTGTGTGCTGCGCCATCTTTAAGCCTGTAACCCTTGACCTGGGGCAGATGCATGTGCAGACCATCTGATGCACGGACTACTGGGATGGCCTAGTGATCGGTACTTCCGTCTGCCGCCAGCCCTCCCCAGCATCGCCACCTACAGCCAGCCATCGCCAGCACTTCCGCCGGTACACGAGAGGAGACAGAGCAGCTGCCTGAACAACTGAGGCGTAACGTGCAGCGGGAGACACAGCCAATGGCACGGATACCAGAGGCAAATCAGGTGCATACTCATGGGCCCATTAGATTCAGCGCACACCAGCCTCTCCCCAGGGTGCCACTCCTTCCAGATTGTGGCTCCTAGAGACGCATTTACAAGGCAATCGTTGAGGCAAGTCCTAGAACCAAAATAACAAACGTCATACACTATCTCTAACTGGGAGACAAGAAAAAAAAAAAAAGACCAGGGAGCAACAGGGGAATGTAACCTATATATCCCAAGTGGACGGTTCCTAAGCGAAGACAAAAAACTTCCTGTCTAGTACTAGGTGAATGGGATGTAATCCCAGAGTAACAGCTGACATGAAGTAGGAAGAACAACCACCATTTCTCCATTAAACACATAAAAAAAACCAACAAAAAAAAAAACCAACAACTGAAATGAGGTTTCATTGCAAACATACAAAATGCCCCCAGTCATCATGAAGGGGTTTAAAAAGGTGAACGAAAAACACACATATCAACATACTATCCTTCACACATATTCATCAATTATTTACATGTCCAGTTAGAGTTTTAATACACCACCTGATTTGAATTAAAAAGACTCATCTCCCATAAGACTATTCAAAGCTGCGGTGAGCAGTTCCCCTAGACCAGGGGTCAGGGAACTTTACCTTTTACCCCAAAAGGTATTTAGATACGCCGACGTCAGCCCCTTGATTTGGAAGGAAGGAAATCATATAGTAGTGCCCCCATAGTTATGCCCCTGTAGTAGTGCTCCCATAGTTATGCCCCTGTAGTAGTGCCCCCATAGTTATGCCCCTGTAGTAGTGCCCCCATAGTTATGCCCCTGTAATAGTGCCCCTTGTACAATAAAATAAAACACTTACCTTAATCCCCGCTCCCGCCGCCGTCCTGTCCGCCCGGCTACTCCTCGGAAGTATGGGAGAGATGTCATGACGTCTCTCCCATAGTGCGCATTGAGAGAGCCGGAAGCTGGAGTTCAGAAGAGAACTCCAGCCTCCGGCTAACGCGGCGCTGCAGGGAAGGAGCCGGGCGCCTGCTGGTAATAACATCTCAGCGGGCGTCTGGCTTACAGCCTCCCTGCGGCGCCAGGCTGGAGGTCACTAACGCCGGGTGCAACAGGTGCGCCGCTGCACCCGGTGCCAGTGACCTCCATTCCTGGGGGTAATGGACGGACAGCCAGGCACGCAATGATTCATATGCATGCCCGGCTGTCCGTCCATTGCCCCCAGGAATTTCATTTTTACCTCATGTGGGTAATTTACCCCTGTTCCCCGACAACTGCCCTAGACTGCTACCACAAGAGGTAAAGTAATATTTAAATAAAAGGAAGTTACCTTGTAATTTTTCTCCTAAAATCTGCAGGATTTCTAATATGGACCAATGAAGATCTAAGTGAAGATGAAGCAGATGCCAGGATGCTGGAAAGACCTGAAAAATATTTACAGAGAATAGAACAAGAAAATAATGAAAAAAAAACAAAAACAAAAAAACAATGACACTATTTTCCTTGAGTCATATCGAGCATGGGTAACATACATCTAAATAGCACAATGGGGGCAGCTGGATAATGTTCAGAGAACTTGTATAGGGCAAATTATGTAGCCCCATATCACAAGCATATATTTCACTCAATACAAGCAGAGATTAATGCAGGATTGTATATACTTTTGTATCTAGAAAGCAGATGACCTAGATCGCGTTATGGCAAAAGTTGCAAGACATCAATATGCTGGCATGTCATTACCAGACTCATTACCAGATTCTTTTTTAGCCCAGAAGGTCACAAAAGGAACACAAAACATTATACACATCTTCTACGTATGGGGACTCGAGGGTTAATAGTCCACGTCTGTAACCGCAATAGGATAACATGTATGGTTACCACCACCTGCTTTACCCAGTGCAGTGCCATTAAGACAGTTAACAACGCAACTTTTATAAACTGCGTCAGTAAATTATAGTAACTGCTAAAGCACAGATATACAGATTTGCTTAAAAAAATAAACAAACAACAAATTAGACCTTTCAACTTGGTTGGTCACCAACGAAGGAGGGCAGTTGCTAGCACAAGGTAATTCCACAGACAACCCTCCAAAGCAGTCTCTAGAACTTCATAAGGGCTTCTGTTAATACCAGAAGACCCCCCTATAAGGTGCACCAGGGATCATTTATTGCCAGTCAAATCAATCTTTCACATAGAGGAAAAACTTGCAGACACGTCTTTTGGGAGGTGATTAACTCATGATTATTTTAGGGAAAATATTTGGGTTGTGGCTTATTTGACCACATATGACATTTAAAAAGATAATAACTCTGAAGACGAGACGACTGCCATTTTCATTAGTGTATTTGTGTAGGTAGATTTTTATTTATAATGACATAATAATGGGAGATTCCTGGGTATTTTTAGACTTAATGTTTTCTGCAGGATATGTTAATGTCTGGTGATCACCAGCTAATAACTACTGAAAGAAAGCCCCCCTCTTTCAAACGAGGGTGAGCCCCAATTACTGAAGTGCCATATAAGTGCCCTCACCCATCCATCAGTTCTACTAGTACATAGCATTCCTGCAGTTCAGTTTGATTTTGTATGGTGATCACAAGACAACTAGGTGGGTACACTTTAGAACAATGTGCTTCCCGGGCAACGGGGCGTCATTGCGGTCGCCCGTACACACGCAAGATATATCATTCAGTAACCGCACCAAGAAACATGGTGTCACACACGATAACTTCTGATCTGCCATGCAGCATGACAGATCAGAAGAGGTTGTGTATATAACCCACAAGAGCATGCAATTGGGCGCACACACTGTGCTATCCAACGATATGTCATTCCAATTTGCCTGGAAACAACATATCTTGCCGATATCGCTCTAGCCATCCCCTAACGTCTAGTGCAGAGCTCTCCTAACAATGTGACCTCGCCTCCTGCCAATGATATGGATGATAGAGAGGTAACTGAATAATTCTTACAATACTTGCAAACATAATTCAATACTTCTTGAATAATATTGTCATCTTTTACTATGCACAAGTGTAAACTCAGACACACCTTGCCATAATGTTGAATGGAGAAGGCTCCAAGAACACTGATTGGTATTTCACTAAGACTCCCAATGTATAAGCTCAATCCATGTAGCTCTTGTACGATTATGGAGGGAAGCAGGGATTCCATTTCCTCATAGGGATGAGATACAGTGTCTTCCAAATGTTTTGAAGAACCTAAAAACCTATACAGCATAAACACATTGTCTAAGCAATATCATAATAAAATAAGAGATATGGTAAGACCTTACCTTTGTTACCTCTATTTCTACTAAGTCCCTAGGGATCCACAGGAGACCTTGGGGTATAAGTTGATAACGTCAGTCGTTGGGCACCTCAACAGATAATTTTGTGCTCCCAGGATGCACTGGGCCCCTCTCCTATACCCCGCCCCTTGGCCAATGCACCTCAGTTAAATAACAAGCCAATAGCCGAAGGAGAAGAAGAGAGAAGAAAGAAATTCTGGAACACACAAGTATCACATTCTCACATTTAGAAGGAGACGGAAAAACTGGTGACCAGAACACAGCCCATCTGCAGCACAGGTGCGACAGGGCGGGAGTCCTGTGGATCCCTATGGACTGTAGAAATAGAGATAACAAAGGTAAGGTCTTACTTAATCTCTTATTTTCTACTGCAGGGTCCATAGGGCTCCACAGGAGACCTTGGGGATGTCCCAAAGCAGTCTCCTTAAGGGTGGGGACACTCCTGTGCAGAAAGAAGAATCCACCGCCTGAAGGAAGCATCCTGAGAGGCAAAGGTACCAAATGCATAATACCTTAAAAAGATATGGACAGAAGACCGTGTGGTCGCCTTACACAGCTGAACAGCAGAGGCGCCACGGCGAGCTGCCCACGAAGGACCCACAGACAGAGTAGAGTGAGCCTTAACAGAGGACGAAACAGGAAGGCCCTCATGAATGTAAGCCTCTGAAATTGCCAAGCGAATCCAGCCTGCCAAAGTCTGCTTAGTGGCAGACCATCCCTTCTTACAGAAACCATAAAGGACAAACAACGAGTCCGACTTCCGAAATGCATTGGTACGGTCAATATAAGTCCTTAGAGCACGTACCACATCCAAGGAGGCCTCACCAGCTGACAGGTCTGGCGAATTAAAAGGCCGGCACTATAATTACCTCATTAATGTGGAAACTAGATACCACCTTAGGTAGAAAATCAGGATTGAGTCCATAGCACCGCCCTATCTGTATGAAAAATCAGAAAGGGAGGGCAACAAGAAAGAGCCCCCAACTCTGACACCCTTCGGCCGAAGCTATGGCCAGGAAAAAAACAGTCTTAGCTGTAAGCCATTTTAACTACATTGAGCCCAGTGGTTCAAATGGCGGTCCTTGGAGAGCCCTAAGGAGCACAGTCAAATCCCAGGGAGCCACAGGTGGGGCAAAGGGAGGCTGGATGCGAAGCACACCCTGCATAAAGGTGTGTACAACAGGAAGAGTAGCAATCCTACGTTGAAACAGTACTGACAGGGCAGAGGCCTGCACCTTCAGAGAAGCAAGGCGAAGACCGTGATCTAAGCCTGCCTGTAGGAAAGCCAAAACCCTGGATATTCCAAATACCTGAGGATCGTAACCTCTCGGGCGACACCATTCATAGAAGGTGTGCCACACTCTGTGATAAATTCTCGCAAAAGCAGGCTTTCGAGCTCTGAGCATGATGTTAACCACCGAGTTGGAAAAACCCCTGGACCTCAAGAGGGCAGTCTCAAGAGCCACGCCGTCAAAGACAGACGACTCAGGTCCGGGTAGAGGCAAGAACCATGGGACAACAGATCCGGACGTAGAGGCAACAGCATCGGAGTGTCTATGGAGAGACTCCGAAGATCTGGTACCAGTGACATCTGGGACACGCTGGAGCCACCAGCAGCAGCATGCCTCCTTCTTGCTTGAACTTTCGAAATCACCCGAGGAAGAAGGGAGGGAACAGGTACGCGAACTGGAAGGTCCATCTGACCAACAGAGCGTCTACCAGAAAAAACCCCAAATCTCTTGTCCTTGAGCCGTACACTGGCAACTTGTGGTTGTGCCGAGATGCCATTAGATCTATTTCGGGCGCCCCACTTGTCCACTAGGAGCGGAAATACTTCCTGGTGAAGGGACCATTCCCCTGGCTGTACATCGTGATGGCTTAGGAAGTCTGCTTCCCAGTTGAGCACTCCCGGAATGAACACCGCTGAGATGGCTGGGAGATTGCCCTCCGCCCCAAGTCAGGATGCTGGACACTTCCATTAGTGCCGCCTGACTTCGAGTGCCTCCTTGGCGGCTTATGTAGACCACTGTGGTGGCATTGTCTGACTGGACTTGCACAGGTTTTCCGTGAAGCATGAGCCTTGCTTGCTGAAGAGCCCTTAGAATCGCCCTGAGTTCCAATATGTTTTTTGGAAGAATGGACTCCTCTATTGTCCACCTTCCCTGGAAGAGGTGTAAACCTGTCACTGCACCCCAACCCCGTGGACAGGCGACCATTGTCAGGAGGACCCACTCCGGGATCCAAAAGGGGCGGTCCTTAGTAAGGTGACTTGTGTGAAGCCACCAAGTCAGAGACAGACGTACCTGTGGAGATAGTACCAATGTCTGGGTTCGTATGCGGCATGGAGATCCGTCCCATCTGGAAAGGATCAGAGTCTGTAAAGGCCGGGAATGAAACTGGCCATACTCCACCATGTCGAAGGTCGACACAATGGAGCCCAGTAACTGCATTGCCGAGTAAATCGACGCCCGGTGACTGTGCAGGCAGCTGCGAACCCACTGCTGCAGTGTGGAAATTTTGTCCCTGGTTAAGAAAATCCTCTGTTGTTGAGAATCCAACAATGCCAAGATGCAGCATCCTCTGTGAGGGCGTCAGAGAGGACTTCTTCCAGTTGATCAACCAGCCGTGGCTTTGTAACACTGATTGTCAGCTGTAGAAGCAATTCCGGAGACCTGGCTAGCAATAGCAGGTCGTCCAGGTAAGGCAACAGACGGACCCCCTCAGCCGCAGTTGGGCCGCCATCACTGCCATAAGTTTGGTGAACACCCTGGGTGGCGAGGACAATCCAAACGGCAGGGCCTGAAATTGGAAATGGTGTTTTAACACTGCGAACCTGAGGTACTTCTGGTGAGCCGAAGCTATCAGGACATGCAGGTATGCATCCTGAATGTCCAGAGACACCATAAAATCCCCAGGTTCCATAGCCAGGATAATAGACCGCAGGGTTTCCATTTTGAACCGGGGCACTCGGAGAAACTTGTTGAGGTTCAGGATAGGCCTGTATGCACCATTCGGTTTTGGAACCAAAAAGAGGGTGGAATAATACCCCATTCACCACTGGGAAGTAGGTACCGGAACTGTAACACCCTCCAGGAGCACAGAACGTAAAACTTTCTGAAGTTCCAATGCCTTTGAAGTCCCGTAGGGAAGAATTGATGAGGAAGTCTGTAGCGGAAAGAGAGGGCGTACCCTTGAGAGACCACTTCCCTTACCCACGTGTCTGTTGTGGTGTGACATCAACACTGGGCAAACTGAAGAAGACTGCCTCCCACCTTGGGGTCCCCCAATGAGAGGCCCACCCAGTCAGGCTGAGGGTTTAGTGTCGGGCTTGGCAGCTGGACGCCTGGTACTCCAAGCCTGCTGCTTGGGCATTGTGACCTTCTTAGCTCCTGACGGTCTGGGAAAGGTCCGAAAGGATGGAGTTCCAGATCCCGACGGCATTGGGGTTGAGGGTAAACAGGCAGACTTGGCAGCCGCCAACATGTCTACAATTTTGTCCAAATCTGGCCCAAACAAGCCCTGGCCAATAAAAGATAAGCTCTCTAACCCTTTCTTGGACTCGGCATCCGCTCTCCAAGATCGCAACCAAAGAGCGTCTGGCTGACACAGCAGCCGATGAAATGCGAGATGTTAAGAGACTAATATCCAAAGCCGCCTCATTCACATACAGTCAGGTGCATAAATATTGGGACATTGAAAGAATTTTCATATTTTGGCCTCTAGTCACCAACACAATGGCTTTGAAATGAAAAAACAAGATGTGCTTTAACTGCAGACTTTCAGATTTAATTTGAGGGTAATTACATCCAAATCAGGTGAACGGTGTAGGAATTACAACGGTGTCTATATGTGCCTGCCACTTTTTAAGGGGCCAAAAGTAATGGGACTATCAACTCAAAAGCTATTTCATGGACAGGTGTGGGCTATTCCCTCGTTATTTCATTATCAATTAAGCAGGTAAAAGGTCTGGAGTTGATTCTAGATGTGACATTTGCATTTGGAATCAGTTGCTGTCGATTCTCAATGAGATCCAAAGAGCTGTCACTATCAGTGAAGCAAGCCATCATTAGGCTGAAAAATCAAAACAAACCCATCAGAGAGATAGGAAAAACAATAGGTGTGGCCAAATCAACTGTTTGGAACATTCTTAAAAAGAAAGAACGCACCAGAGAGCTCAGCAACACCAAAAGACCCGGAAGACCACGGAAAACAACTGTGGTGGATGACAGAAGAATTATTTCCCTGGTGAAGAAAAACCCCTTCACAACAGTTGGCCAAATCAAGAACACTCTCCAGGAGGTAGGTGTATATGTGTCAAAGTCAACAATCAAGAGAAGACTTCACAAGAGTGAATATAGAGGGTTCACCACAAGATGTAAACCATTGGTGAGCCACAAAAACAGGAAGACCAGGTTAGAGTTTGCAAACATCTAAAAAAGCCATTACAGTTCTGGAACAACATCCTATGGACAGATGAGACAAAGATCAACTTGTGTTGAAGGAAAGGAACTGCTCATGATCCAAAACATACCACCTCATCAGTGAAGCATGGTGGTGGTAGTGTCATGGTGTGGGCATGTATGGCTGCCAATGGAACTGGTTCCCTTGTATTTATTAATGATGTGACTGCTGACAAAAGCAGCAGAATTAATTCTGAAGTGTTTCGGGCAATATTATATGCTCATATTCAGTCAAATGCTTCAGAACTCATTGGACAGCACTTCACAGTGCAGATGGACAATGACCAGAAGCATACTGCAGTTTTTGAAGGCTAATGTGGAATGTTATGCAATGACCAAGTCAATCCCCTGACCTGAATCCAATTGAGCATGCATTTCACTTGATGAAGACAAAACTGAAGGGAAAATGCCCCAAGAACAAGCAGGAACTGAAGACATTTGCAGTAGAGGCCTGGCAGAGCATCTCCAGGGATGAAACCCAGCGTCTGGTGATGTCTATGCGTTCCAGACTTCAGGCTGTAATTGCCTGCAAAGGATTTGCAACAATGTATTAAAAAGTGAAAGTTAGATTTAGGATTGTTTAGTTTGTCCCATTACTTTTGGCCCTTTAAAAAGTGGGAGGCACATATACAGTTGTAATTCCTACACCGTTCACGTGATTTGGATGTAATTACCCTCAAATTAAATCTGAAAGTCTGCAGTTAAAGCACATCTTGTTTGTTTAATTTCAAAGCCATTGCGGTGGTGAATAGAGGCCAAAATATGAAAATTCTTTCAATGACCCAATATTTATGCACCTGACTGTATGTAAGCAGAGTCTCTGAGGTAACCTACCAGTTCAATTTGTTCACTGGTAACTTCCAAAAGGCGAGGACGCTTCCAAGGCATTTGCCCAACGTTCCATGGCCCTGGCCACCCAGCGTATAGCCATAGTTGGCCTAGCGACCCCCCCAGAGAGGGAATAAATGGACTTTAAGCACACCTCCACTTTTCTGTCCGTAACATCCTTTAACGATGACATGGACGGCATAGGAAGGGCCGCACTCTTGACAAGGCGTGTAACAAGAGAATTCACCTGAGGAGCTTCCCATTTAGAGAAATGCTACTCCTCGAACGGATAAGTGGCCTCCAACCGTTTCTGCGGTTGAAATCGCCTGCTTGGAGTTTTCCAGGCTTCTTCCAAATGTTCAACTAACTGATCCGACAGAGGAAAAGCTGTTGCTGAACTTTTAACTTCCTTAAAGAAAGAATGTTTGAATTTGGCTGCCAGGGTATCCTCATCCCCAATTTCCAGGGCCACACAGACCGAAAGAATGAGGCCGTGCACATAAATTTTTGACTTAGGCTCCACCTCTTTTTGAGGAAGCTCTGACTCAGATAAGTCCTGAATTTCCCCATCAGTCGACAAATCATCTTGACAGTAAGTGGACTGAGAAGACAGCACCTCCTTCCTAGCTGGACGCAGGAAAGACTGTAAAATCTCCGTCAGGTTTTGCACAGTGTTGGAGAGTGTATTAACCCAAACAGGTTCAGGTGACACCTGGTAGGGGGTAGTTTGTAAAGGCATATTATGAGCCACAACCAGCTGTCGGGGAGTCCCGTGAAGTAGATGGCATAGCAACCTGCGGAGTGCAGCCAAATTGTGGGGCCACTAGAGGTGCAGCAAGTCGACCCATCAGGGTAGTTAAAGCTTGTGCAAAACAAGCCCAGGGCAACTCTTGAGAAGAATTGGGCCCAGCAGGTAATCCTGCATTCCTAACACACAGGGTACACAATCCTCCCACAATAATCTCCCCATCCTTAGGTCCTGCAAAACACCTAGTGCAGGACTGTGTGAGGGGGATATCGGCCTGTCCAGAATCACTTCCAGACATAATGGATGTATGTGTCACACTCCGCAGATCAATAAACACCTGAGCTGTGAAGTAAACTAACACCCTGTCAGTATCTATCACTGCTGGGGCTAGTGAGAATAGAAAGTACAGGGACAGTAAAATGGCTGACAGAGTGAGAGAAAATCAGACAGCGCTAGCATCAGACACATACAATACAAGAACACCACCTGCACTACTTTGCACTTTAATCAACTACCAGACCTAGTGTCTTGTAGGAACAGTGCTACATACACTGACTTACTGGAGGAGAGGTATGTAGAGGGACCCAGGCTCCGCAGCTCCCGGTGAGACCAGTGCCTATAACCCATAAAATGGCTGCCGGAGGACTCATAGGGGGCGTGCCTGAGGGAGGAGAGCTGCCTGCAACCGCCAGACCGCTGTGGAAAGGCGCGCAGTGCAGCAGGGGAGAGGCCGACTGTGCCTTACAGGGAAGGGATGTTGTGGCCCTTTATCCCCGGTGGTCTAGTAGCAGCACAGGCGCAATGCCTGGTGTCACACGCAGCCGCCTCCAGGGGGTCCCCATCCCTGGGAAGTAAAAGACAGAGATCAGTGGGCGCCCACCGCGGATGCCCGCTGCTTACCTGACAAACTATGTGCAGTCCGGCCACAGTCCTGAGCGTCTGGGGTCTTTGCTAGCCAAAACCCACAGATCCCCGCGCGAATGCCAGCATTTCGGTGTCGGAATGGCAGCATGGACTTCCGCTGGACAGCCCATGCTGACTACTCTTGCAGGAAATACTGTTTTCTGGGGCTGACACCCAGCCACTCTTGAAGTGACCCGACTCCGGCCGAGCAACTATGAAACTGAGGTGCAGTGACCAGGGGGCGGGGTATAGGAGAGGGGACCGATGCATCCTGGGAACACAAAATTAACTGTAGAGGAGCTCGACGACTGACGTCAACAGCCTATACCCCAAGGTCTCCTGTGGACCCCTTGGACCCTGCAGTAGAGATTAAAGATTTCTATTTTGCATAAATCAGAGGCAACAACATAAACCTTATACACTATCTAAATTGAGTTCAATAGAACAGACGAGAGGGATGTCCTTTGAATTGTCACATATTTGTTTATTAAATGCAATGTTCTGACGCAATGTGTGGCTGTGAACATTGCCGATACTTACGGTAGCCCATTATAACTCATTGTACAAAGCACCATTATGGGTGCATCACCAACATTGCATTTACTTAAGTTGCACTATAGGGTGAAGCTTAAAAATATTTAATTTTTGAATTCCAATATAATGGTCTGTTATAGAAACACTTTTCTTTTTTTCAAAATAAGCTGGTAGTTTTAGGCATTTCTTACAAGGGCCGATGTGTTGCATCAGTGGCCTGCATAACCATCATATACTCAATTTTTCAGAGTTTTTGTACTCTGAATAATGGAATTTTACACGTTGACAATAAAAAGGTTAATTGCTCAGAGGACATATGTAGAAACTCTACAACTAACATATGGATATATGTAACTTTTCTATAAACATCATTACAACTTTAATATATTATCCATCCACGTTATGAAAACATTTTCAATACAACTTAGGACAGCGTTTCAAGAAATTCAATTGTAGACCCCTGTGACACATTGTAATGAATAATAAGCTGACCTCTAATGCTGGGTACACATTACACAATGTGTGTAACCAGCGACGGGACAACGTAACTTTGCGCAGTTGTACACACTGCGTCATTCCATGCTACATTTAGCAGCATGACGTGGTTCATTGCATAGTCTCATCTGCTGTACAGCACAGCAGATGGAAAGATGCGATTAACGACCAGCGGGCACACTAAGCGATTCGTACGATATATTGTTCCGATCCCAGGATTTAAAACCTACTTTAATACTGACCCACAAACCAGATAAGTAGCATTGGTTTATTTATCTACATTACAGGACTGTATGATAGAAGAATTTAATCTCATATGCATAGACCGGATAGCCTTATTTGGGCCACACTATCTTTTTTGCATGAAAGTTTTTTTTTCTGTTTGTTTGAAAAGGTATGCTGCCGCCGAAATCACGAAACCAAGTATAGGAGGGGAAGGTTAGGTTTAGGTACCACCATTGGGAGGGTGTTAAGGTTAGGCACCAAGGGGGGAGGGTTAGGTACCAAGGGGGGAGGGTTAGGTTTAGGCACTAACAAGGACCGGTAGGATGCAGGAAAGGGAGGGTTAGGGGGTGAGGTTTAGTATACTTACTGAGCCCGTTGGGATTCTGAGCATCGGGTTACCATTGTCGGTCTTTTGACCACCGGCATCTCGACTGCCAGTCTCACGTATGTATTCCGTTTCAGATTTGTTGCAAATTAACAATTTATTGAGTTGAACTTAATCAGTAATTTTTGTTTAATACAGATATCTTTACATGATTCCCTTCTCTCATTTATACTGGCAGTACACAAGCTATTTATGAAGGATAGCATAATATATCTTTCTTGGGGTAGTATAGCACATCACTCTTGTATACTGAGAATACCACTTGTGAAAGAATTTCCGATATAACTAGTCGCACTTAGTAGTTACATTACACAAATATAATCAGATATTAACCTGTACTTTATTTGTACTATACTGAGATCAATTAATATGTGTACTGATATAATTTAACGTGTATGCATTCTTCGTGTATCACAATGCTATTACTGATTAATTATTGTATATAATACTCAAAAATAAATTATATAAAATTGCGATATTTCAGTTTTCAATCTGCATACATTATGTGGTGCCATATACCTATAATATGTATTTATGGATAAAAATTTGAATACTTTCTCTTCTAACCAAGAAAAATTGATTATTAGAATCCACGTGGATAGGCAGAGACTTCTACAGCCCAGCTTTTAGCGTCCATAGGACACTACTAACGTGATCAATGTCTCACTTTTTATCCTTGATTTAAGTTTATATATTGTTTCATGACAAAACATATTGCAGTAAATCCTTCCCTTTTGTTATTCCAAAATAGTAACTACATATCAATTTTAATACTCTAATGAAGGTTAAGTATTAATGATTAACTCACCAAGTGGAGGAGATTCAAATGTTGTGTGGGCAAAGATAATTAATGGGCGCCAAGTGTTGCAATTCAATTGTTCTGGCGCCCATTACTTATTGCCATCTTCACGCCCTATTAGACCGGGTTTAGCCATGTAAAACGGCTAAAAACAGTGTAAAGTCCTGGTTAGGGCGCCCTAACCTCGGTTTATCACTCACTTTTGCTCGCACTCTCCTGTCACCAGTGGCTATCGCGCTCAGACGGAGCAACAATTGAATTGCTCAGTCGGGCCTCTTAAAAAGATAGCCACCGTCTAAACAACTGAATAGCCCCCAGTTAGTCTACCAGAAATGGTTATCTATATTTCTACCAATTACCAGCCTGGCAGCACCCCAGGAGAAGCCCAAGATTATATTGCACTCTCTCTACTACACGATTGTAGTCTGTATAAGATGTCCAGGCTAAAGAAAATAAACCAAAATATATTATATATATTTAGAATTAAAGGGCTGTATAATGATGAAATTATGGGCCATTTAATGGTCAGTCCATATGCATTAAACCCTGATACAAGATTGTAAAGTAGCATTGTCCTGTTAAGTGCATGCAATATTTTTCGTGTTTATCATAAGGGTTTTTAATCACTATGGGCTATAAAACATATGCCGACGCACAGAAAAATATTATAATTAAGTGTAAAGTCAGTATCACATACATATTAAAGAAGAACTCACCTATATATAAATACCTTGACATAATGTAAAAACTTGGTACACTGACTTCGAATTTCTTCAGATTCATTATGTATGTTATTTATTTGTCCTGAAAAAAAATTATTTAAAACTTACCATGTAGTAGAATATAAACATTAGGAGCAAAATATATATATCAGAAAAAGAAAGAGGGGAAGAGAGAGGGAGAATATTACCACAGCAACAGTGTCTATAACAGGGGGAAAAAAGCCCAAATTCTCTCTCAGTAAGAGCCGGTCAGTCGCAGAGCTTAATGGTTAAGGTGCATACACACACACACACACACCACAATTCTTTGAACGATTATCGATAACTATATAGTTTATCGTTCAATCCTTGAAAATATCGTTCACTTTCTGAGTTAAAACGATGGACGATTATCGTTCATGCGCGTTAATGTTTGTAGTTTGTAGTTCAGTCAGACTGACCAACTAAACGATTTTCATTAAGGGAATATGCAAAAATCGTTTGTAGTTCAAAAAAAATCGTTCATTACACTTTAAAAAATCTGACAGATAATCTGACAGAAAATCGTTCATAAAATCATTGGTAACAAAATCGTTGTGTGTATATGCACCTTTACATTGTGGCTCAGGAGGTACAGTGAGCATGTGCTGAGACCAGGGGTTTTCAAAAGTTTCTTTGCTCACAGCTTATCAGTTTATTGTAGATGAAATGGGAATTTATGAACCTGATCATGTAAACCAATAGCTTTACTCATAGCTCAAATAAAAATGAACAAATCATATTGCTGCTCTTCTAATAGCAACTTAAATCTAAAATAATCTGTATAAAGATATGTGTTTATTAAATTATAATAGTGAGGGGATGAAGGATTCAAGAACTTACCAAAATCAGACATTGGCTGAATTAAGCTTTCAAGAGTGCTTATTTTTTGCCTGAAAACAAACATAAAATTATATATAAAACAATCCATATACTTAAAAATAGGGTTTTGCCCAAACTTTTCACCTGCTCAGTGGCTGCGAAAACAGCATTAAATCCTATGTAAACTAACCACAGCTTAATTTGCGCAAGATTGGATATCAAAAAAACTAGTTAATTTGCATTTAGCCACGTTAGCCCCTGTAAATGGGTTTACGCAGCTAATTGAATTCCACCCTGTATCTAGATGAGCTAATATTTTTTTTTTTATTACTCAGCCTAAAGAGTAACACATACCTTGTATTCTTCATTATGTACTTTAAGATCCTTATTATTAATGGGGTGGAAATGCCAAAATCTATTTAAAAATATATTGAACTGTGCAAATAATAAGTTATAAGTTAAAACTGCACCTGAGCAATCCAAACAGAAGGTCTGTTGATTCTACAAGAGCGGTTTCAGTTACCCACTGGAAGCCAAAAATCTCTACAGTATCATCCTCATAATCAGTTGGAGAAGGGTCGAGTTTCAGCAAGAGCCTACATGAAAAAGAATGGTAGTCATTATCAAAGGCAAAACCATATAATATATCAAATTTAAATTCAGGGCTTTACATAACACATTCTCTCATACAGCCTGCTCTTCAATTCAAATTTTAAGACTATCACAACTATATCCCCAGCGATTAGAGAATAAAGTATTATAATGAGCAGTGGTGTGACTGCATCCAGAGCACTCGTGTAGTCATAGAATTGTGTGTATGCGAGTGCCAATTCCAGGATCACTAAATGTAGTGGAGACTCATGATATTAACGTTACATTTAAACGCCGTTTCATAATCGTACATAAATTAGCCATTGCATTTACATACGCAGCATTGGAGTCCTCTGCGTGTCACGAGAGCTGCAGTGTTTTCGGCAGATATGACATGCCACAAGGGCAAGATGTCTGCACAATGTGCATCGATGTTACTGACATTTACGCAGGTAAGCAATGTTGTATGCATAGGAGGAGGAAGTGGTGGGCGCCCTTATGTTCGCAAAAAATATGAGATATGGTAAGAACTTACCCTTGTTATCTCTATTTCTACGAAGTCCATAGGGTTCCACAGGATACCTTGGGGTATAGGTGATGACGTCAGTCTTCAGGCACCACAGAGTTAAAGTTTTCAGCCTCCCAGGATGCATCTGGGTCCTTCTCCTATACCCCGCCCCCGGGCCAAGGCATCTCAGTTACGTCACAAGCCATAGGCCGGAGGAGGAGGAGAGAGAGAGAGAGAAGAAAAAATCTGGACACTCACAAGAATCACATTCTCACCATAGGGAGACGGAAAAACCGGTGACCAGAATAAAGCCCATCTGCAGTACAGGTGCGACAGGGCGGGAGTCCTGTGGAACCCTATGGACTTCGTAGAAATAGAGATAACAAGGGTAAGTTCTTACCATATCTCATTTTCTACTTCAGGGTCCATAGGGTAGCCACAGGATACCTTGGGGATGTCCCAAAGCAGTATCCTTTAAGGGTGGGGACGCTCCTGTGCTGAGAGGAGAATCCGCCGCCCGAAGGAAGCATCCTGAGAGGCAAAGGTGTCAAAAGCGTAATACCTCACAAAGGTATGGACAGAAGACTACGTAACAGCCTTGCAGATCTGAACTGCAGAGGCACCACGTCTAGCTGCCCACGAAGGACCCACAAACCTAGTGGAATGAGCCCTCACCAAGGAGGGAACTGGAAGACCTTCATGAAGATAAGCTTCTGAAATTTCCATACGAATCCAGCCTGCCAAAGTCTACTTTGAAGCAGGCCAACCCTTTTTACGGAAGCCATAGACGACAAACAAGGCGTCCGATTTCCTAAAAGAAGAAGTGCGGTCAACATAAATTCTCAATGCCCGCACAACATCCCAAGTGGCGTCACCCACTGAAAGTCCAGGTGAATTGAAAGCCGGCACAACAATTACTCCATTGATGTGAAAACTGGATACCACTTCGGGAAGGAATCCCGGACGAGTGCGAAGCACCGCCCTATTCCTATGAAAAATCAGAAAAGGGGGTCTACAAGAGAGAACCCCTAAATCCGCAACCCTTCTGGCCGAGGCAATGGCCAGAAGGAATATGGTTTTAGCTGTAAGATATAGTCCACTGAGTCCAGTGGTTCAAACGGCGGTCCCTGGAGAACTCTCAGGACCACAGCCCAATTCCAAGGCGCCACCGGTGGAACAAAAGGTGGCTGAATGCGAAGAACACCTCGCATAAAGGCGTGCACATCAGAGAGCGCAGCAATCCTACGATGAAACCAGACTGACAGGGCAGACACCTGCACTTTCAGAGAAGCCAGGCGAAGCCCATGATCCAGTTCAGCCTGTAGGAAAGCCAACACCCTAGACAGGCGGAACTCCCTAAGGGAATACCCTCCAGGTCTACACCACCGGAAGAAAGTATGCCACACACGATGGTAGATTCTTGCCGAGGAAGGTTTACGAGCTCTTAGTATGGTTTGCACCACGGAGCCAGAAAAACCCTCTGGACCTTAGCATGACCGTTTCAACAGCCACACCGAGTCAGGTCCGGGTGAAGACAAGGACCCTGTGACAGCAGATTCGGTCGTAATGGTAACCTCAGAGGAACGTCTACTGACAGACTCTGAAGGTCGGAGAACCAGTGCCGTCTGGGCCACTCGGGAGCTATCAACAGTAGCGTACCTCCTTCTTGATTTGAATTTCCGTATTACCCGCGGAAGAAGGGAAAACGGAGGGAAAAGGTAGGCAAACTGGAACGTCTACTAGACGGACAGGGCATACACCAGAGACGCCTTTTCGTCTCATGTTCGAGACCCGTACACCGGCAACTTGTTGTTGTGCCGGGACGCCATGAGGTCTATCTCTGGAAGACCCCACTTGTCCACCAGACTCCGAAAGACGTCCTGGTGTAAAGACCACTCTCCCGGTTCCTCCTAGCTGGTTTAAATAGGCCACCGTGGTGGCGTTGTCCGACGGGACCTGCACAGGGTGACCCTGGAGAACCGGCTGTGCCAGCTGGAGAGCTCTTGACACCGCATGGAGCTCCAAAATGTTTATTGGAAGCTCCACTACCGTCCGAGTCCACCTGCCCTGAAACAAGTGTGGACCCGTGACAGCTCCCCAGCCCCGGAGACTGGCGTCCGTTGTTAACAGGACCCAGTGCGCCACCCAGAACGGGCGACCTTGTTGAGGTGGGTCGTCTGCAAACACCAGGTTAGAGACAGGCGAACGTCCGGAGTGAGCCCCATCGTCTGGGACTTGAGACACTGAGGCAATCCATTCCATCTGGACCGGATCAATAGCAGCAGAGTTTTGGAGTGAAATTGGGCGTACTCCACCATGTCGAATACCGGCACCATTGAGCCCAATAACCTCATTGCCAAGTGTATCGACACTCGACGACACTGCAGAAAACTGCGCAGCCTCAACTACAAAGGATATTTTCCTCCGTCACAAAGATCGACTGCTGCCTGGAGTCCAATAAGGCCCCGAGGTGCAGGATCCTCTGAGACGGGGTGAGAGAGTGGACCTCTGCCAATTTGTCAACCAGCCGTGACGTTGCAGTACCGCAATTGTCAGATCCAGATGGTGTAAAAGAAGCTCTGGAGACCCCGCTATCAACAGGAGGTCGTCCAGATAAGGCAACAGTCGGACTCCCTGCGTCTGCAGGAGAGCCGCCATGACCTTGGTGAATACCCGTGGAGCAGTCACCAGGCCAAAAGGCAGTGCCCGGAACTGGAAATGTTCGTTGCAGATTGCCAATCTGAGGAACTGCTGATGGCGCAAAAGAATAGGGACATGCAGGTAAGCGTCCTGGATGTCCAATGACACCATGTAGTCCCCAGGTTCCAGTGCCAGAATAATGGACCGCAGGGTCTCCATCCGAAACAGAGGCACCCTCAAGGACTTGTTGAGGGCCTTCAGGTTTAGTATTGAACGGTAAGACCCATTGAGTTTCTGCACCAAAAATAGAATGGAATAGAAACCCAGGCCCCTCTGGGAAATTGGAACATGCACTGAAACTCCGGCCTGGAGCATAATGTGCAAAACCTTCCGCAGTTCCGAGGCTTTGCTCCGGTCTAGCGGAAGGCCTGTCACGAAAGGAGAGGGCATACCCGTGAGAGACCACCTCCTGAACCCAAGTGTCTGTCGTAGTCCTCGACCAGCACTGGGCGAACTGAAGCAGGCGCCCCCCACTTTGGGGTCCCCCAAAAGGAGGCCTGGACCGTCAGGCCGCAGGTTTGTTATCTGACCTAGGAGCCGGACGTCTGGTACTCCAGACCTGTTTCTTGGGCTTGGACAATTTCTTGGTCCCAGCCTGCCGTGGAAAGGACTGTACCTTAGGCCTACCTTGGGCCCTGTGAGGCCGAAAGGACGACCCACCAGCCCTAGAAGGAATCGTAGCAGGCGGAAGACATGCAGATTTTGCTGCTGCCCACGTAACTACAATTTTGTCCAGATCTGGACCAAATAGTACATGCTTTCCAAGAACGCAACCATAAGGTGCGACGAGCAGCCACGGCTGCAGAGGAGATCCTAGAGGTGAGCATACAAATATCTAAGGCCGCTTAATTAATGTAAGTGGCCGAGTCTCGGAGATTGCCCACCAACTCGGTCTGTTCAGCCGAACAGTCAGAGTCCAAAGACGCCTCTAAATTATCCGCCCAGCGCTCCATAGCTCTGGCTACCCAACACACGGCCAGAGCCGGTCTGGATGCTTCCCTGCAAGGGAATAAACGGATTTGAGGCAGATCTCCACCTTGCGGTCAGTGACATCCTTCAAGGATGACATCGAAGGCATAGGCAATGTGGCACTTTTGACTAGGCGTGTGACATGTGAATCCACTTGCATAGGGGATTCCCACTTAGACAAATAATTGACCGCAAACGGATAAGCCACGGCTAAGCGCCTCTGGGGCTGAAACCGTTTAGCTGGATTTTTCCACACCTCCTCTAAATGATCCACTAATTGATCAGAAAGAGGGAACACCGTAGCCTCACCCTTAATATCCTTAAAAAGGGATATATGAATGTGGCCACCAAAGGATCAATATCCTCAATAACTAAAGCCGAGTGGACCGCTCGAATAAGACCAGGGATATACACCTTGGACTTAGCGTCCGGCTCTTTGGTACGGAGAGGTTCTTGGTCAGATAGATCCAGAATCTCCCCATCATCTGACGTCTCATCATCATCCCCATAAGGAGCAGATAAAGACGCCACCGGCCGTTATGAGGCCGCAACACAGACTCCCCCTGTAAAACATCGGACAAATGCTGAACCGATGTAGTTAGAGTATTAACCCACGCAGGCTCCGGAGAAACCTGGGAAGGGACAGGGAGACTGTGGGGTACCATCAATTGTCTCGGGAACTCCCACATGGGTGACGACACCACTGACTGCTGGGACAAACCCGTCTGGGTAAACGCAGGTGGCGGAGCTAGCTGGCCCACAAGGTTTGTAAGCGCCTTAGCGAAACAAGCCCAGGGAGGTTCCTGTACCGGGACCGTGACCATAATCGGCCGTGACAGTGCCAGGCACTGGGGATATAACCCCTCCGCGTTACCCTCCCCCTCCGCTATTGGTACCTTACATTTAGTACACATGAGCTGGAGAGGAAAGTCAGTCTCAGACATGATGGTAAGTATGTGACACTCACACCTATACATATTGGTATAGTGTGAATAACACCCTGCACACCGCGCACCGCAAGGGCTTTGAGCAGAGCAAGATCAGGGACAGTAATAAAGCTGACAGTAGAAAGTGAAAGTACAGACAGGCTAGCAGTTCAGTCACATACAATGCAGAAGAAACAAATCCCTGCACTATTAGCGCTGGTTCTCAACTACTCAGACCCTCAGGCTGGTAGGACTCAGCACTGCATACACTGACCTGTGACAAACAGAGGAGAGGTATGCTGGGGGACCCAGACCGCAATGCCACCGCTCACAGGCTTCCAGCAGCGTTCACCATGCTTCAAAGATGGCCACCGAGGAGCAGAGGATGAAGGAGGCCGGCCTGGGGGAGGAGCGCTGACACACTATGGCCAATCAGACAAAGCAGAGAGGCTGTGTGCAGCAGGGGAGGTGTCGGCTGTGAGACAGGGAAAGCGCGCTCCCCTGGCATGCATTTAACCCCTGGGACGCCGCAGCGCATGCCGCTCAGCAGCGGCCCGCTGTCCCAGGGGGTAGTGGAAGCGCAGGTTGGTCGCCTGGCTCCACGCTGCAGCCAGTCCCCAGGGAGCCCCATGTGACCAGCGTGGACCCACCGCGGGACCCCGCTGCTTACCTGCTATCCCCTGGGATCCGGCCATGGTCCAAGACATCTGGGGGCACCGCTAGCCGTGACCCCAGAGGTCTACCAGCATCCCCGGATCAGTACCGGCGTTCTGGTACCGGTGGGGTGTAGGGGAGACGGTATGGACGTCAGTACTGACTGTCCATGCTGTACTCCCAGATGTGCAGCCAGCACTGCCTTTAAAAGAAACTTCAGGGGCTCTTCACAGCCCCCCTCTGCACAGTGCCTCCGACTCCGGCCAGGCACCGACGAAACTGAGATGCCTTGGCCCGGGGGCGGGGTATAGGAGAGGGACCCAGATGCATCCTGGGAGGCTGAAAACTAACTCTGTGGTGCCTGAAGACTGAGGTCATCACCTATACCCCAAGGTATCCTGTGGATACCCTATGGACCCTGAAGTAGAAACTTTGGAACTATTAGCATATTTTCACAGCTGTATGCCGTGCGAAACTGCAGCTGCGATGCATCTACAGATCGATCACGCATTACAAATTGCACAGTGCGACAGCCATGTTGTTCAATTTACCTTGATACCAATGATCATCCATCTCTGAATAATGCCCAGCGATCAGTAAGCCTGAGGGGATCTTGCTTTTGCTGATTTGGCCACTGTATGCGGACCTCACTGCTCTCTCCCAGTCACAACACTGGCACAGTGATACCACATAGCTTCGGGAACACGTGCAGCCCAATAGTGTGTCCCTGTACAGACAAGTTATCCGACCACTGTAGGGAGAGGAGAGCGGTTGCCCACATACTGCCAGGAGTTGTAGTTTGGCGTATGTTTAGTAGTTTATTGCTACTGTGCACTGAGCGTCGCTCTAGGACTACAGAGACCATCATGTAATGCGAAGTCGGCTGTTTTACTAACTATATTAAATAGGACAAAGCAATGGAAGGCAGTCTAATAAAACCGGAGTGTTATGTCCATCGCATCAGAGCTAGTTTGGGGTCCCCTCCCCTCCAATTCATCTCTGAAAAATTATTTTTCCAGACAAAATTAAAAAACTCCACCCCACCCCAATTTAGCCCCCAGTAAAGTGCAGACATGCTGGATAACGATGCAGCATCAGAACACCATATTGCAGTGCACGGTGCTGTCCATGACCAAGGCCTTCCGCCTATATACCCTCCACATTCCCCTCAATCCGATTGGGCTCAATCCTATTAGGTGTGAGGTTGTTTCATGAAACTTGCAGACATCACACAAATACACACCCGAGAAATGTAAGATCCAATTAGAAATGCCAATTTGTGGTACTCGCCGAGAGGGTGTACGACTTTTCTACAAAATGCAACCTGGGAGAAGTGCATGAAAAAGTGGGGAACTTTCCTAGAGTCCAAAAAAGTGACAACTGAGATAGCAGGACCATATAGAAAGCTGATAGTACCCTGAAATATTACCCAGAAGGAAAGTACTGGAAGTTTTTAAAAGGTGTCAAATGTGTAATTTGTGCACTTTTTATTAATGGTTCAAAAATGATAGCGAGCAAGTGTTTTTCAGCAAATTATAGTCTTTCCAGCATTTTGGGGTTCAGAAAAATATCTGTATAGTAATTATGCAGTGTTTTTATACACACGTACCTGTCCCATATCATTTACACCTGCACGTACCTGTCCCCACATCATTTACACCTGCACGTACCTGTCCCACATCATTTATAACTGCACATACATGTCCCACATCTAGTGTTCACTCTAGAGAAAGAGCACTCTGGCGCAGCCATATGAAAAGGAGGCGTGTCTTTAAGACATGCCCCCTTTTCATCACTCTTGGGGGATATGCCTGGACTGCCCCCAAGCGCTCATGTCTCTGTGAATCGATACCGGGCGCATGCACCCATTCACTGGCGGTATTCGCTATACCACAATTTTCCCCAACCGCGGGACACTGCGGCCCACGTGTGGGGACGGCACCCACAGGCTGTTTTAGCGGGGCGCTGCCAAGAGGGACAGGGGGACATTCTGCCCTTTTAAAATCAGGCAGGGCGCGGCACCCGCTACAGCCTAGCGGGAACGCTACACATCATTTAACCCATTACTGAGCTTTTTACAGAAATTCACCTGAAAATAAAGATTGTCCCTTCCTTTTCAACTGCTCAGGGGTTCAATGCAAGTTTGGAATTGGATTGTAAATGGAATTTGCAGTGCAAGTTTGCTGTGAGAACGGCTTGCAGGACCCTCTTCACACCCTGCTATTCCCTGTACTATATACACACACACCATTGCAAATATTTTGAAGGTATAAAACAAGAAAAAATGTACTTATCAAACACCGCAAACTTAGACACACACATATAGTGACTACAATGTCAGGCTCCATCCAAAAACACATATAAGGACTCCCAATTCTTCTAGTTCAGCAATTTCTGTTAATAATGCATTACGTTCATCACAATAGGTGCACATTTAAGTTGATTTTGTTGAGTCCTAAACAATAGTAGAGATGTCAATAGTATGTACTGTATTGTGAGTTGGCAAATATGGTCAAAAATAAACAAATATGCAAACTCAGTTTATCCTAAATTTTATCCTCTAATAAGTCAGACATGTTACATACAGGAATAAATGTGTATCCAACATAGTAATTACCTCACTGCTTCTGTTCATTATGGGGGGCTCCATAATTATTCCTGTCTACCCCATTTGTGTCACACCTGTTTGTCTGCACCTCCCCTTTAGAATGTAAGCTCTTGCGAGCAGGGCCCTCTACCCTCTTGTGGTTCTCCTTACTTTATTTTCATCTGCATCTTACTCCCCACTAGGGCACCTAACACTTGGTTGTTTATGTTCTGTTGCTTATTTGGGTGTTATGGTCAACAATGTAGTAATGTATATTATACTTGTCCATGTCCTCCACTGTATTTGTATTATACTGTTAGTCACTTTTCTAGTTATGTACTTTGTAAGGCGCTGCGGAACACTTGTGGCGCCATATAAATAAACAATAATAATAAAAAAAGGTCACAAAGACCCAGCAGCAGGTACTGCCCCACCCACATGCATCTCTCCTATGAGGCTGCTGATCTCCTCCATGATTCAGAGAAGCATTTGATGAGCTCTACCAATCTGACCTTAGCACATGCCTATCTGTAGGGATGTGGACATAGTCAGCATCCCAGCGTGCTGGATGCCGACGGCCTAAAAACCAGCGTCAAAATCCCGACTGCCGGCATCCCGAAGGGAAGTATGGGGGTTTGGTTTAGGGTTAGGCACTAAGGGGGGAAGGTTAGGTTTAGGGTATGGAGAGGGGGAGTTTAGATTTAGGCACCAGGGAGGGAGGGATTAGGGTGTGGTGAGGGGAAGGTTAGGTTTAGGCACTAGGGGGTGGAGGTCAGGTTTAAGCACCAGGGAGGGAGGTTTAGGGAAGAACTAAAGGGGGGTATCCACTAGACGATAAATTGAACGATTGAACGATAATGATAAAATCGTTTTATAATCGTTCAAACATCATTTGAACATCGTTTGCAAATCGTGCAGTAATTGTTTCTAACGATGTACGATGCGCGCTCCCGCTGGTCGTTTGATCGTCTCCTCCATCGACTGAACATGCAGGTCAATTTCACTTGATTGCTTACAAATCGTTTACACATCGTTCACGCTGAACGATCAAACGATGAACCACTATCTGCCCACTATAGCTGAAAGCTCTCATTCACAGATTAAAACAACATAGTTTATTGTTAGATCGTTTGCAAATCATTTGCAAATCTTTTGCAAATTGTTCAGAGTGGAAGATCATATTTCAAGGGAAACTTCAAGAGAAAATCGTTAAGAGGTTGGACAGGGATAAAATCGTCTAGTGGATGCCCCCCATTAGGGTTAGTGGTAGTATATGTTTCTTCCCATAGGGCTTTCTTTGGACTGTTTTGTTAAGTATATCTATTAATTCTTTTTCTAGTATATAGATATGATACAATATATAGGATAGTGTTTCATGCATTTTTTTACTCAATTTATGTGGTTTTATTTTATATATCGGTGTATAATAAATAAATTATATATTTTGTGATTATAAGGGCACAATTGAATTTCTTTATTGGTTTTAAATCTGCAGCGCTTTTCATCCTTTTGGGTTTGCTACCTTTTAGAACAGCTGCGTGGAGTTATAACCCCTTAAAGAGACATTTTGCATTACACTACATCAAACGCCTGAACAATAGGACCCCTTCTACCAGGTACAGAATGGTCTGCTCTGGACTTATTTTATAATTCCCATCACCTATGTTTCAATACAAGCCTCAGCAATTAACTAGTTCACAGGTTCTCAAACTCGGTCCTCAGGACCCCAAACAGTGCATGTTTTCCAGGTCTCCTCAAAGAATCATAAGTGAGATATTAGCTGCACCTGTGGATCTTTTAAAATGTGTCAGCAAGTAATGAATACACCTGTGCACCAGCTGGGTCACCTGCAAAACGTGAACTGTGTGGGGTCCTGAGGACTGAGTTTGAGAACCACTGAACTAGTTTAAAGGCGCATATCCACTACACAATAAAAAATGAACGATGACAACATTGTTATCGTTCATTAATCATGCTGTGAATATGCCGGCAAAGACCAACGATGCGCGCTCATGCTGGTTGTTGTTGCCATCTGTTATCGCCTGAACACGCAGGCCAACCTGCCGATATCTATAGGTTGTGCATGTTCGGGGATGAGGGAAGGTGTCTGCACTGAACGACATATAGTTCAGTGTGGGCACATTATCCACTGTACAGGATGATGAATGATTACGTTGTAATCGTACAGTTGTTCTACACTCGTGTAGTGGATATGCACCTTAACACAGGTGAATACAATCATAAATTAAGAGGGGTATTTCATATGAAAAGTTAACTTCCCTGGCGAAGTTAACATTTCATATCTGAGTTTTTTTCTGCGTAAAGGTATGGTGCGCGCTCCCGCTTATCCCCGTATGCAAAAATATGAGATATGGTAAGAACTTACCCTTGTTATCTCTATTTCTACGAAGTCCATAGGGTTCCACAGGATACCTTGGGGTATAGGTGTGACGTCAGTCGCAGGGCACCAAAGAGTTAAGTTTTCAGCCTCCCAGGATGCACTAGGTCCCCCTCCTATACCCCGCCCCCGGGCCAAGGCACCTCAGTTAGTTACCAAGCCATAGGCCGGAGGAGGAGAAGGAAGAGAGAGAACAAAGATCTGGACACATACAAGAATCACATTCTCACCAGAGGGAGACGGAAAACCGGTGACCAGAGCAAAGCCCATCTGCAGCACAGGTGCGACAGGGCGGGAGTCCTGTGGAACCCTATGGACTTCGTAGAAATAGAGATAACAAGGGTAAGTTCTTACCATATCTCATATTTTCTACTTCAGGGTCCATAGGGTATCCACAGGATACCTTGGGGATGTCCCAAAGCAGTATCCTTTAAGGGTGGGGACGCTCCTGTGCAGAAAGGAGAATCCGCCGCCCGAAGGAAGCATCCTGAGAGGCGAAGGTGTCAAACCTGTAATACCTCACGAAGGTATGGACAGAAGACCACGTAGCAGCCTTGCAGATCTGAACTGCCGAGGCACCACGTCGAGCTGCCCACGAAGGACCCACAGACCTAGTGGAATGAGCCTTCAGAGAAGGAGGGACCGGTAGGCCTTCATGAAGATAAGCTTCAGAAATAGCCATACGGATCCAGGCTGCCAAAGTTTGCTTTGAAGCAGGCCAACCCTTTTTACGGAAGCCAAAGAGGACAAACAAAGCGTCCGACTTCCTAAACGAAGAAGTGCGGTCAACATAAGTCCTTAAGGCCCGCACAACATCCAAAGAGGCCTCACCCACGGAAAGACCCGGTGAGTTAAAGGCCGGAACAACTATTTCCTCGTTAATATGAAACTGGGAAATAACTTTGGGAAGAAACTCGGGCCGAGTGCGGAGCACTGCCCTGTTCCCATAAAAAACCAAGAAAGGGGGTCTACAAGAAAGAGCCCCTAACTCAGAAACACGTCTGGCCGAAGCAATGGCCAGAAGGAAAACAGTCTTAGCTGTTAGCCATTTAAGATCCACTGAGCCCAGTGGTTCAAACGGCGGTCCTTGGAGAGCCCTCAGGACCACAGCCAAATCCCAAGGCGCCACAGGTGGAACAAAGGGCGGCTGAATGCGGAGAACACCCTGCATAAAGGTGCGCACATCCGGGATTGTAGCAATCCTACGGTGAAACCAGACAGATAGGGCCGAAACCTGTACCTTCAAAGAAGCAAGGCGAAGCCCATGATCTAGTCCCGCTTGCAGGAAGGCGAGAATCCGAGACAGACGAAACTCCCGCGGTGCATAACCTCTCGGTCGACACCACTGGAAGAACGTATGCCACACGCGATGGTATATCCTCGCGGAAGACGGTTTCCGAGCTCGTAACATGGTACGCACCACAGAGCTGGAAAACCCCCGGGACCTCAGCATGGCCGTCTCAACAGCCACGCCGTCAAAGACAGCCGAGTCAGGTCCGGGTGAAGGCAAGGACCCTGAGACAGAAGGTCCGGTCGTAGCGGCAACCGCAGAGGAATGTCCACGGACAGACCCTGAAGGTCTGAGAACCAGTGCCGTCTGGGCCACGCGGGAGCTATCAACAGGGGCGTCCCTCCTTCCTGTTTGAATTTCCGGATTACCCGTGGAAGAAGGGAGACCGGAGGGAACAGGTATGCGTACCGGAACGTCCACCGGACGGACAGAGCATCCACCAGAGACGCCCCTTCGTCTCTTGTGCGAGACCCGTACACCGGCAACTTGTTGTTGTGCCGGGACGCCATGAGGTCGATTTCTGGAAGACCCCACCTGTCCACCAGTAGTTGAAAAACGTCCGGGTGCAGGGACCATTCCCCCGGATGAACGTCCTGGCGACTTAGAAAGTCCGCCTCCCAATTGAGCACTCCCGGGATGAAGACCGCTGATATGGCCGGAAGATTGCGCTCCGCCCAAACCAGGATCCGAGAGACCTCTACGAGAGCCGCCCGACTGCGAGTTCCTCCTTGCCTGTTTATGTAGGCCACGGTGGTAGCGTTGTCCGACTGGACCTGCACCGGGCGACCCTGGAGAAACCGCTGTGCCTGCTGGAGAGCATTGAAGACCGCACGGAGTTCCAAGATATTTATTGGAAGCTCCGCTTCTGTCGGCGTCCACCTGCCCTGGAACAAGTGTGGACCCGAAACTGCTCCCCAGCCCCGAAGACTGGCGTCCGTTGTCAACAGGACCCAATTTGGAACCCAGAACGGACGTCCCTTGTTGAGGTGGGTCGTCTGTAACCACCACGTAAGGGACAGGCGAACCTCCTGGGTGAGCACAATCGTCTGGGACTTCAGAGACTGAGTCAGCCCGTTCCACTTGGACAGGATCAGGTGCTGCAGAGGTCTGGAGTGAAACTGGGCGTATTCCACCATGTCGAACACCGACACCATGGAGCCCAGTAACCTCATCGCCGAGTGTAAGGACACCCGGCGGCTGTGCAGACAACTGCGCACCCTTGACTGTAAAGCAGAGATCTTGTCCTCCGTCACGAAGATCCTTTGCTGTCCCGAGTCCAATAAGGCTCCAAGATGCAGAATCCTCCGAGACGGGATTAGAGTGGACTTCTGCCAGTTGATTAGCCAGCCGTGCCGTTGCAGCAGTGCAATGGTCAGGTCCAAGTGGCGTAACAGGAGCTCTGGAGATCCTGCCACCAATAACAGGTCGTCCAAATACGGCAACATGCGGACTCCCTGCAGCCGCAGAGAAGCCGCCATGACCGCCATCACCTTGGTGAAAACACGTGGTGCTGTTGCCAGGCCAAAAGGTAACGCCCGAAACTGGAAGTGGTCGCTGCTGATTGCAAACCTGAGGAACTGTTGATGGCGCCAAAGAATAGGGACATGCAGGTAAGCGTCCTGTATGTCCAATGACACCAAGTAGTCCCCAGGTTCCAGCGCCAGAATGATGGACCGTAGGGTCTCCATCCGAAACTTCGGGACCCGCAAAGACTTGTTGAGTGCTTTGAGGTTGAGAATCGGACGATATGACCCATTGGGTTTCTGTACCAAAAATAGATTTGAATAGAAACCCTGGCCCCTCTGGGAGAATGGAACCGCCACTATAACTCCAGCCTGGAGCATAGTGTGCAATACCTTCCGCAGCTCCGTAGCCTTGTTCCGGTCTGATGGGAGACCCGTGGTGAAGAAGCGAGCCGGGGGTCTGTGCCGGAAGGAGAGGGCGTATCCGTGGGAAACCACCTCCAGAACCCAAGTGTCTGTCGTAGTGGTCGACCAACACTGGGCGAACTGTAGCAGGCGGCCTCCCACCCTGGGATCCCCCAAAGGGAGGCCCGGACCGTCAGGCCGCAGGCTTGCCATCTGGCTTGGGGGCCGGACGTCTGGTACTCCATGCCTGCTTCCGGGGCTTGACCGATTTCTTAGGGCCAGCCTGTCGAGGAAACGACTGTGGTTTGGGCCTGCCCTGGGCCCTAGATGACCGAAAGGACGATGGTCCCGAACCAGAAGGAGCAGCGGCCGACGGGAGACAGGCAGATTTGGCTGCCGCCAGCGTGGCCACAATCTTATCCAGATCCGGACCGAAGAGAACTTCTCCGGTAAACGGCAACGCTTCCAGACCTTTCTTGGAATCTGCGTCCGCCTTCCAGGATCGCAGCCACAAGGTGCGACGAGCAGCTACCGCTGCTGAAGAAATTCTAGACACCAGAGTACTAATGTCTAGAGCCGCCTCGTTGATGTAGGTGGCCGAATCACGGAGATTGCCAATCAACTCCGCCTGATCGGCCGGACAGTCGGATTCAAAAGAAGCCTCTAATGAATCCGCCCAGCGCTCCATCGCTCTGGCAACCCAGCAAATGGCCATAGCCGGCCGTGCTGCCCCCCCAGCAAGGGAATAAGCGGACTTCAGGCAGATTTCTACCTTGCGGTCCGTAGCATCCTTAAGGGAGGACATGGATGGCATCGGCAATGTGGCACTACGGACAAGACGGGTCACGTGAGAATCCACCTGTGGAGGGGATTCCCACTTCGCAAAATAATTATCCGCGAACGGATAAGCCACCGCCAGGCGTCTCTGCGGCTGGTATCTTTTGCCAGGTTGTTTCCACGCCTCCTCTAAATGGTCCACCAACTGACCCGAAAGAGGAAAGACTGTGGCATCGCCCTTCACATCTTTGAAAAAGGCATACTTAGATTTAGCCGCTGGGGGAACTTCGTCCTCAATCACCAAGGCTGTGCGGACCGCCCGAATAAGTCCAGGAATATATACTTTGGACTTAGCATCAGCGTCCTTAGTATGGAGAGGTTCCTGATCGTAAGGATCTAGAATCTCCCCATCATCAGACGTCCCTTCGTCATCCTCATAAGGAGCGGACAGAGACGCCACCGGCCTTTTATGAGACCGCATCACAGACTCCCCTTGCAACACATCCGACAAGTGCTGTACAGAACTCGTCAGGGAGTTAACCCACGCTGGCTCCTGAGAACCCGGGAGCGGGGAAATAGGGAGACTGTGGGGTACCACCAATTGTCGTGGGAACCCCTGCATGGGTGACGACACCACAGACTGCTGGGACAAACCCATCGGAGTAAACGCGGGCTGCGGAGCTAACTGGCCCACTAAAGCTGTTAACGCCTGAGCGAAACAAGCCCAGGGCGGCTCCTGTACCGGTGCTGTAACCGTAATAGGCCGCGCCATGGACAAACACTGCCGGCAAAGGCCCTCCGCGCTACCCTCCCCCTCCGCTAACGGTACTTTGCACGTGGTACACTGTAGCCGGAGGGGAAAATCACTTTCAGACATGATGGCACCACGTATGTGACCTCTCTCACCAATTAAGTATTAAATAGGCGAGAGACCACCCTGCAGCACCGCACCGCAAGGGCTTTAGCAGAAAGAACAGGGACAGTAATAAAGCTGACAGTTTAGAGAAGAAAAGATTACAGGCAGCAGCGCTAGCACAGTCACATACAATGCAGAAAAATAACAATTCCTGCACTAACAGCGCTGATCACTCAACTACACAGACACAGGGCCTGGTAGGACACAGCGCTGCATACACAGACCTGACCACAGCGGAGGAGAGGTATGCGGGGGGACCCAGACCACGATGCTTCCGTCCAGCGCTTCCAGCAGCGTTCACCATGCGTTCTGGAGAAGATGGCCGCCGAGGAGCAGAGAGGAGGCTGGCCTGGGGGAGGAGCGCTGCCACAGGACCAGTCGGCAGCATGCAGAGAGGGCTGTGTGCAGCGGGGGAGGCGCCGGCTGTGAGACAGGGAAGGCGCGCTCCCCTGGCATGCATTTAACCCCTGGGACGCCGCAGCGCTACCGCTCTGCTGCGGTCCGCTGTCCCAGGGGGTAGTGGAAGCGCAGGTTGGTCGCCTGGCTCCACGCTGCAGCCAGTCCCCAGGGAGCCCCCTGCCTGGGGACTTAGGACCATGTGATCAGCGGGGACCCACCGCGGGACCCCGCTGCTTACCTCTGTCCCCCTTGAATCCGGCCATGGTCCGGAGCATCTGGGGTCACCGCTAGCTGTGACCCCAGACGCCCACCAGCATCCCCGGATCAGTACCGGCGTTCTGGTACCGGCGGGGTGTAGGGAAGACAGCATGGACGTCAGGACTGACTGTCCATGCTGTACATCCAGATGTGCAGCCACAGCTGCATGAAGAATAAGCTTCAGGGGCTCTTCTAGCCCCCACTCCAACAGGTGCACCCGACTCCGGCCGGGCACCAAACTAAACTGAGGTGCCTTGGCCCGGGGGCGGGGTATAGGAGGGGGACCTAGTGCATCCTGGGAGGCTGAAAACTTAACTCTTTGGTGCCCTGCGACTGACGTCACACCTATACCCCAAGGTATCCTGTGGATACCCTATGGACCCTGAAGTAGAAATAAAATTAACGAAAACGGGAAACTCCGAAGTTGGATTTGCGTAAAGTTACGAATTTTTCCTTCAAATAATTGTAAGACCCCCCCTAAAGTTGTAAAAACATGGGGGAACACTATGGGTACCCCCGTTTTAGCCTTTAATTGAAAGTCGGGGATTTAAATAGCCGCAGCAGGTGTTTTTTTTCCGCATTGAAGAAGTGATGCAGAAGAGCACTTAGGTATTTTTTTCGTTTTTTTAAGTGGTCCCATCAAATTTGGGGTACATGAAAATGGGTACTAGAATATTTTTAAGTCCCTAAAGTCAGTTTTTAAAAATTCTGCATTTGTGCACCTGCCGCTATAATTCTATTCTAGAAAACACCTGCCGCATACTTGCAGAATAGCCCTGAACCTATTTCCCTATTGAATATTCAATATGGGTGCGATAACATCATTTTTTGCGTTAATATCGTACTTTTTAACGTTTTTGCGTTAATATCACTTGTTTTAGTTTTACACCGTATTCAATTTCAAAGACTTATCGCAGTTTTGAAAAGTCTTTGATAAAAAACGGTGATAACTTTTCACCATTGAATAGGTGTCGAAAAAAAGTGCAGAATTGGGGTTTAGGGGTGCAGGCTTAAAAAAAATAGCCTGCACCCCTGAGATTGACATTTAAAAAAGAACTGTGTCAAAAAAAGTTTTAAAAAAAAATAGGGACACCCCAAAAAATGAATTTAAAAATTGGGGTGCAAAAAAAAAAAAAAATGGGAAAAAATTGTTAAACAATAGGGAAATAGGTTCAGGGCTATTCTGCAAGTATGCGGCAGGTGTTTTCTAGAATAGAATTATAGCGGCAGGTGCACAAATGCAGAATTTTTTAAAAATTACTTTAGGGACACCAAAATATGCTATTACCCATTTTCATGTACCCCAAATTTGATGGGACCATTTAAAAAAACGAAAAAAAATAACCTAAGTGCTCTTCTGCATCACTTCTTCAATGTCGGAAAAAAAACACCTGCTGCGGCTATTTAAATCCCCGACTTTAAATTAAAGGCTAAAACAGGGGTACCCATAGTGTTCCCCCATGTTTTTACAACTTTAGGAGGGGTCTTACAATTATTTTAAGGAAAAATTTGTAACTTTACACAAATCCAACTTTGGAGTTTCCCGTTTTTGTTAATTTTATTTTGAATACGGGGATAAGCGGGAGCGCGCACCATACCTTTACACAGCAAAAAACTCCGATATGAAACGTTAACTTCGCCAGGGAAGTTAACCTTTCATATTGAATACCCCTCTATAAGTGGGAAATCCAGGAGCAGAGCATTTTGTACCTGGTGGAAGGGATCACGTCAGAATGTCAGATGTGTGTATGTGAGTGTACAACTTGCACATATGCAAGATCACCATCTGAGGGCAACTAGAACAGTACATATGAGGGTGTGCAGCCACTGTCCCGTCACTGGGTATACCATAAGTACATCCGGATCAATGAACACATGTAACCCAAATGCAAAATAGGACATGGGAAACTGAATGGGATCTATCCACTTCCATGTGACATGTTCCCTCAGCAGCAGGAACAGCACACGGCACATCACCATACACCGCTATAATGTCACTGTATCATGTGGCATCGTGTCCGGGTTTCCACTCTCACCTCTTTAGGGCGCCGGTCATTAAGTAGGAATCAAAGGAGAACGTTTTCCCGCCATCTCTGCTGCTCTCCTGGGCACAGGAGAAGTGCGGCGGCCTGCAGTCCCCGCCGCTGCCCAGCTCCAGGCTCTCGGTGAGATACGGGGAGAAGGGCGGGGTCAGGGAGCCGGTGAACTCTTCGGTCATGGTGACAACGCTAGCACCCAGTCCCGTCTCTCTCTCCGGAGTCCGGACTCTATCCCCGCCCCCTACATCCACGTCATGGGGTCTACACTCTGTAACCAATGAGGCGCTCACCCTCCGGCATTGCCGGGCACGCTGATTGGCTGCGAAGTAGAACCGGGAGCGCGGGAAATGTCAGTATGTTATGTTGGAGTCCATAAAATAAGCAGCTCGCTGTGTAACCCGGTGTGAAACAAAGAGAGGAGTACGTCGCTTGGGTCACTCTGACGGGAACGGCTCCGTAGCTCGGTGACTGTGTAGAACACAATCGCTGCTGGAGTAGCTATGTAACTAGTGTCATATGTTCTAACCTGGACTTAATATGTATTAAAGGAAAAGCTAACGGTAGATCAGACAGTGATGCGTATTGAGGCCCTGTTAACAAGCGCCATTATGTAAGTGATTGTAGCATCATAATCTCAGCCTGATACTTTATGCTTTTGCATTGCAAACACCTTAATTGGTCTGTTATATTTTATCTGTAAAGTGTTCCTATTCATGAGATGAGCGGGTTCAGAGATCTGAGGGCCTGATTCAGAGCCGCTCGCTCTGAATCGGGGCCGGTCTTTTTTCATCATAGCCACTATAGCGAGCGGCCATAATGATGCTCACGACCATCGGGCTTGCGACGAGACCCTTGTGGTAGGGTCTTGTGGCCGCAAGCCCCAGAGAGATTTCGGCTCTAACAGATGTCAGTGGGGCCGGCTCCAAACGGTAGGCGTTCTCATGGGAACGGCTCCGTTTGGGCAGCCACTCCCCCGGCCTGCCCACCAAAGAGGGCGTGCTGTCACTCAACATCGACAGCACGCCCCCTTTGGTGTGAGACCCGGAGCGACGTCATGCACTCTGGGCCACCATCGACCCGGTTGCAAGCGCTCAGCGCTTGCGACCGGGTCTGAGTCAGCTACGGTTTTCCCGCCTGACTGATCTCAAAGCGAGGCAAAACGTCATCATCCCGCTGTCGGATTCTCACGGCTTTTGGATTGTATAAAGGTTCCCCGCGCTCACCGTCATTTTCATTCTGGCTGTAGAGACTTGAGTGCAGAGGACGCAAGCGAGGGGCTGGCTGCTGTGCATAGGGGTTGTCATAAGGGCTGACTGCTGTGCTGTGCCTGTTGTCCATAAGGTCTGTGTTGACTCTATACTAGGAGCTGTGCTGCAGACAGAAGAGGGGGGCTTCAGTGGCCCCTGTGTCACTGCAGTCCATAAAGGGGTGCTGCTGTGTTGTTCAGGGGGTGCTCTTCAACCCCAGTGTGTAAAAAAAAAAAAAATTCCAGCTTTTTTGCGCTGATCGCCCCGAAAGTGGTAGGTTTTAGCCGCGTAAATCGGCTAACCCTGACCAAAGTGCTGGGCGCGATTGCGAAAAGTGCCGTTTGAGCGCCCAAACAGGTTACTTCGCTGATTTCAGCTCGCACCCCTCTGGGGCTGCGAGGTGAAATGGAGCGCTGGTAGCTGATCGTGCCCGACAGGAGCAACAATTGAATAGCTCTGTTGGGGGTGATGGGTGCTGGAAACAATTTATTTCCGCCCAGTGTGTGTGTGCGTTAGCTACACTTATCAGCAATGTAGCTGTGCAAGGGTGCTGCCTGTGTCGTTTATCAAGGGGCTGCTGTGTTCATCCAGGGCAATGGCTGCTGTGTCCATGCAGGGGTGTATTTGTAAAAAAATATTGTCACACACAGTGGAAAAGGCTGTGTATTCATAAAAAAATTGTCATACTGTAAGTGGTAGCGCAGTGTGTTATTCTTCATAAAAAAAAATCTTATGACACTAAGTGGAAATAGCGTTCCCGCTAGCTGTTTTAGCGGGGTGCGGCGCCCTGCCCTCCAGAAGGAGGGCAAAAAGCGCCCTGCCCTCACAGCTTGCGGGTGCCATCTTCACCCGCGGGTGGAGAAATGTGTGGTCACCCAGTCACCGACAGAGAATAGACGCCAGGCGCATGCGCCCGGTATCTATTCTCCCTGTCTACAGGGCCTGGGGGCTGCCCGGCATGTCCGTAAGGGCCGGGCACGCCCCCAAGAGTGACGAAAAGGGGACGCATCTTATAGACACGCCACCTTTTCAATGGCCATGCCCCTTTTCGGGCGCGCGCGTGCGTACAAAGGTGCCTTCTCCGGCGACCAGCCTGCCGCCGGAGCTAGAGTGAACACTATGGAAACTTCACAATTTAATAACAGCAATAAAAAATATTCAACTTTTCCCTTTCCTCAATCATGAATAAGTGATTAGTCTACACGCATAGGTGAAACTAGAGATCTGGTAATGGGTGGTCCCAGTTTTAGTACCATGTCAGATATTGGAAAAAATAACACCAGTGGTGTCACCCGGTGCAGGGAGGTATGTTGTGTGCACGGCCAAAAAAGAGGGTGTGGCCTTGTGATTAGGAGGTGTGGTCACTTGAGAAGGGAATGACCTTGTAGCCTGAACCCCAGTGGTCTGGTGTGTGGAAGATGTACGGGTGAGCACTGTGCAGTGCTGGCTCCCTCACACTGTCAAAAGCCGAGTGCTGCATTTAAAGCTACAGTGCTGCACTTGGCTCCTGTCACCCCTAGGTGGGTTTTTGGGACCCCAGTCAAAAAGTCTTTTCTTACCTATATGGTGGTTTCTCTGCAACGGGGAACCTCAGGAATTTGAGTCTCACTGGACAGCGTCTTCAGCCGGTATTCACTATGCATGTAGGAGATAACATTGGAAGATGCCTTTTTACGTAGAAATATAACCCATGTCACCATCATCACCAGATAATATATACTGTAGTAACAGAAGCTTTCTACTTCAGGGTCCATAGGGGGTCCACAGGGTTGACCTCGGGGGTATAGCTGGATCTGGATCCATGGGCACCACGCAGTTAAAGCTTTGCTGCTCCCAGGATGCACTTGGGTCCGTCCTCCTCTATACCCCGCCCCGGCCACAGGCACCTCAGTTTTAGTTGGTGCCCGGCCGGAGTCGGGTCACCCTGCGCAGTGGGGCTGCATAAGCAGCCCCTAAGCTTTATTCTTTATTTTTTAAAAAAGATTTTATTATTTTATTTTTACTGTCTTCAGAGCGGCAGCATCAGACTGTCCATCTGGACGTCTATGCTGCCGCTCCAACAGCCCCGCTGGCGCTGCGACGCCGGTACTGATCCGGGGATCGCAGCGGGACCCCGGAGTCAGTGCTAGCGTGGCTCCGGGACCACCCAAGGACTGCTGCCGGACTGAAGGGGCCAGGTAAGCCGCGTGCAGCGCTGTCAGCGCTGCACGCGGGGATAATGCAGTCTTCATGCCACCGGTCTCTGGGGACAGACCGGCGGCGCTAGTAGCGGCGGCGGGCTCCCCCTCTTCAGGAATACCCCGCGTGTCCGCTGGCCCCCGGGGTGTAAGTACCGGCGGGGAACCGGCTTCCCCGGGGGTTTAGTACTAGCAGGGGAGGCAGCCTTCCCTGTTTCAGCGTTCCTCCCCTCAGCCCAGCGCGCCTTCTCTCATGTGTGCTGGCGTCGCTGGGCTGTAATCTCCTGGCCACTCCTCCTCAGAGCTCTCCGGCGGCCATCTTCCTCAGGCAGCATCGCAGAGCTCCCAGGCAGGCTTCCAGTGGACCAGTCCCCCTGCGTACCTCTCCCCCTGCAAAGGACAGTGTTCGCAGCGCTATAGCCCTCCCAGACACTGAATCTGGGAGGTTGATTGTAGCGGAAGGTGCAGTGAGTATAACTTCTCTGCATGGTATGTGACTTTTGCTAGTGCTGCTGTCTGTGCTTATTTTCTACTTACTGTCAGCTTTTTACCTATCCCTTTCCTTCTCCTACGGCCCTCAGGTGCGTGGGGAAGGGGTGTTCTTTCTGTGTACCTCACTTATATAAATCTACGTATTTGTGAGGTCCGTCACATACTGCGGTGTGCTCCTCAGTACCAGTTTGTGGGCTGTTTGGGTTGCATACTTGGGAGTGCGTGGGTGTTATACGCCTTTCCTCGTTTCGGTGCGACACTTTTTTTGCAAAAAAGTTTGTGTCATGTCTGATGAGGGGAATGAGCGCTCCGAGGCTCCTGTGTTGTTTTCCTGCCGACGCTGTTCGGCAGGGGTTGACAGGGCAGAATTGTCTGAGGACGGTCTGTGCGGGCGGTGCCAGTTGGTACCTGGACCCTCTAAACCCCCGGTGGCGCAGGATCCTCCGTGGGCAATGTTTACGCAAGTGCTGGCGTCAATCGCGGACCGACTTGCGGTCCCGACTGCGGTCCCTTCTAGGGCGTTGCCCCAGCCTACCATGCCCCGTTCCCCGGGTGTGACTCGTCTGGTGCAGTCTCCTCCCGGGTCTCAGACTGTGGGTCCTTATGCGGGTTTGCCGGTATACGTGCAAACCCCCACGGTGCCGCAGCAGTCGATGGTACCTTTTCAGGGGTATCCTCAGGCAGTACCCCCGCCTTGGGTGGACGTCCTCTCCAGCTCTGTTCAGAGTCTGGCGGCTTCGTCTTCGGCTTTTCAACATATGTTGCACAGTGATTTGCCCCCACGGGCGTCCAAGCGTTCCGTTCCGGCTTCACCGGCGGCTCAGTTCACGGACACGGACGTGTCTTCGGATGACGGGGAGATCCATGAGGACTCTGACTCGGATGCCGGGGCCCAGGAGATGGAGGCTAAGTCTTCCATTAATGTGCCGGCATTGGTTAGGGCGGTGCGGGCCATCCTTCACATTGAGGAGGATGTGCCCGCCCCCAGGTCAAAATACCCAAATTTTAAAAAGGCCAAGGTAGCTTCGACGGTTTTTCCCCTGTCCGATCAATTGACGGATCATATGGCAGGGGCCTGGCAGTTGCCCAGCAAGAGGTTCCAACCGCAGAAGCGGTTGGCTTCGAACTATCCGTTTCCGGAGGCTCATTGCAGGAAGAGGGAAACTCCTCCAGCGGTGGATTCCCACGTTACCCGCTTAATTAAAAGCGCTACGCTGCCTTTGCCGTCGATCTCCTCCCTGAAGGATCCCACGGACAGGAAGGTGGAGACTTGTTTGAAGTCTATTTACTCTCTCGGGGGCGGTGGCCCGTCCGTCCATGGCCATCTCTTGGGTGGCTAAGGCCATCGAGAGCTGGGCCAATGCTTTGGAGGATACCTTTCCGGAAGATGCTCCGGAGATCCAGAGAGCGTTGATAGGTCAAATGAGGGATGCGGCTTCCTACATTGGGGAGGCATCGTTAGACGCAAGCCTGCTAACCTCTCGGGTGTCGGCTGCAGCTGTGTCGGCGCGTCGGTCTTTGTGGCTGAGGTCTTGGAGAGCTGACGCTGACTCCAAAAAGGGACTGGAGGCCTTACCTTTTAATGGGGAGTTGCTTTTTGGTCCAGACTTGGACAAAATTGTGGACACTCTGGCTAAATCTAAATCAGCCTTCCTCCCTTTGGCTTCTGCTCCTACCAAGGTACGGAGCTCTGCTTTTCGGTCCTTTCGGGTTCAGGGCAAGGCAAAAGGTCAGTCCTTCCCGACGCAGTCGACGACCAAGGCCGCTTCTAAGCCCAAGAAGCAGCCCTGGAGTGCCAGGCGCCCTTCTTCCAAGCAGGAAGATAAACCTTCTGCCTGATGGGACGGGCCTCCCTCTGGGGGACCCCAGAGTGGGAGGCTGACTTCTATTTGCCCAGTGCTGGCACAATACCACCACAGATGCCTGGGTTCGAGAAGTGGTCTCCCAGGGGTATGCCCTGTCTTTTCGGCACAGACCGCCCCACCAGTTTTTCTGCACGAGTCCTTCTCAGGATACGACGAAGTCTTTACAGATTCCGGAAGCTATAGAGTCCTTGCTGACAGCAGGGGTCATTGTTCCCGTTCCTCAATTACAACGAGGGACGGGGTTCTATTCTTCTCTGTTTCTGGTGCGGAAACCCAATGGTTCTCATCGCCCTATCCTCAACTTG
Organism: Taudactylus pleione; assembly: GCA_031769625.1. Classification (NCBI taxonomy): domain Eukaryota; kingdom Metazoa; phylum Chordata; class Amphibia; order Anura; family Myobatrachidae; genus Taudactylus; species Taudactylus pleione. The sequence continues at coordinate 32,231,392 of JAUIMM010000014.1, forward strand.
AAGTCTCTGAACAAATTCCTCAGAGTTCCCAAGTTCAGGATGGAAACGTTACGTTCCATCATTCTGGCGATGGAACCGGGGGATTACATGGTGTCCCTGGATATCCAGGACGCCTACCTCCATGTTCCGATAGCACCTTCGCACCAGCGGTATCTGAGGTTCGCTATCCTTCAACACCATTACCAGTTCCGGGCGCTACCCTTTGGTCTCTCCACGGCACCGAGGGTGTTCACGAAGATTATGGCGGTCATGGCCGCACATCTTCGGAACCAGAATGTACGGCTACTACCGTATCTGGACGACCTCCTGTTGCTGGCGAGTTCCCCGGAGGTACTGCTTCATCATCTCCACTTGACGGTCGCTTGCCTGCAAGCGCACGGGTGGCTGATAAATTGGAAAAAGTCCTCCCTGATTCCATCTCAGCGGATGGTTCATTTGGGAGCCCTGCTGGATTCTCGGCAGCAAAGGATCTTCCTGACCCCGGAGAAGGTCTCCTCCCTGCAGCTGAGGATACACAGTTGCCTGAGCAGTTGCCGCCTGTCGGTCCATTCGGCTATGAGGGTTTTGGGCTCCATGGTGTCAACATTCGACATGGTGGAATTTGCCCAGTTCCATTCCCGGCCTCTGCAGGGGCTGATTCTATCGGAATGGAACGGGTTACCTCACCGGATCCACTCTCAGTTGCTGGTGTTGTCCCCGGAGGTTCGGCAGTCTTTGGTTTGGTGGCTTCAGACAGCTCATCTGATCGAGGGGCGTCCCTTTTGGATCCCGGACTGGGTCCTGCTCACGACGGATGCCAGTCTTCGGGGTTGGGGGGCAGTGACCGGCTCGTTGTCACTTCAGGGTCGTTGGTCTGCGGAAGAAGCTCTTCTGCCCATCAACATTCTGGAACTGCGGGCGGTTTATCGGGCCCTGCAGTCGTCCGGTCCCGCTCTTTACGGACGGCCGGTTCAGGTGCAGTCCGACAACGCCACCACGGTGGCGTATATCAACCACCAAGGAGGAACTCGAAGTCGGGCAGCAATGTCGGAGGTGTCTCGCATCCTTGCTTGGGCGGAGTGTCACATTCCAGCGATCTCGGCAGTCTTCATTCCCGGAGTCCTCAATTGGGAGGCGGACTTCCTCAGCCGTCACGACGTGCATCCCGGGGAATGGTCGCTTCACCCAGAGGTGTTTCAGCTACTCGTGGACAGGTGGGGGCTGCCGGAGCTGGACTTGATGGCCTCCCATCACAATCACAAGTTGCCCGTTTACGGGTCAAGGACAAGAGACGCAGGCGCCAGTCTGGTAGACGCGCTGTCGGTGAAATGGACGTTTCACCTGGCGTATCTGTTTCCTCCGATATCCTTACTTCCTCGGGTTCTGCGGAAATTCAAGCAGGACGGCGGCACGCTCGTGCTGGTTGCTCCGGCGTGGCCCAGACGTCCTTGGTACTCCGATCTGAGGTGTGTCTCCATCGACACTCCGTACCTTCTTCCTCAGCATCTGGACCTGTTGTCTCAAGGGCCCTGCCTTTACCCGGATCTGGGTCGGCTGTCTTTGACGGCGTGGCTCTTGAGACAGCCGTCTTGAGGTCTAGGGGTTTCTCCAGTTCAGTCATTGGTACCATGCTTAGGGCACGCAAGCCTGCTTCCGCACGGATTTACCACAGGGTGTGGCGCACTTACTTTCAGTGGTGTGAATCCAGAAACTATGATCCTCAGGTGTTCCGGGTTTCCAGAATCTTGGAGTTCCTTCAATCAGGTTTGGACCTCGGCTTACGCCTGGCCTCTCTGAAGGTTCATGTGTCTGCATTGTCCGTGTGGTTTCAGCGACGGATTGCTACACTACCGGATGTTCACACCTTTTTCAAGGGTGTTCTCAGGATACAGCCTCCCTTCGTGCCTCCTGTGGCTCCTTGGGACTTGGCGGTGGTGCTACGAGTCTTGCAGGGTCATCTTTTTGAGCCTCTTGAGGCGGTGGACCTCAAGTGGCTGACGTTCAAGACCGTTTTTCTCCTAGCAATTGCTTCTGCCAGGAGGGTGTCAGAGTTGGGGGCGCTTTCCTGTTGCCCTCCTTTTCTGATTTTTCATCAGGACAGAGCGGTGCTCCGCACTCGTCCTGAGTTTTTGCCCAAAGTGGTCTCGAAGTTCCACATTAATCAGGAACTTGTTGTGCCAGCTTTTCAGTCGTCTGATCTTTCAGCTGGTGAGGCTTCCTTAGATGTAGTCCGGGCACTTAGAATCTGTGTGGATCGGACTGCTTCGGTTAGGAAGTCGGATTCTTTGTTTGTCCTCTTCGGTTTTCACAAGAGGGGTTGGCCTGCCAACAAGCAAGCGTTAGCCCGTTGGCTTCGTTCCGTTATTTGTGAGGCTTATGCACAGGAGGGTTTACCTGTGCCAGCCTCTGTTAAGGCTCATTCCACTCATTCTGTGGGTCCCTCTTGGGCTGCTAGACGTGGCGCCTCCGCTGTTCAGCTGTGTAAGGCGGCCACTTGGTCTTCAATTCAAACGTTTTTGAGGTTCTGTGCGTTTGACACCTTCGCCTCTCAGGATGCATCCTTCGGGCGCCGGGTACTCCTTTCAGCACAGGAGCGTCCCCGCCCTTAGTTGAACTGCTTTGGGACATCCCCAAGGTCAACCCTGTGGACCCCCTATGGACCCTGAAGTAGAAAACAAGAGATATGGTAAGAACTTACCTTTGTTATCTCTGTTTCTACGAAGTCCATAGGGTCCACAGGGCGCCCGCCCTGACGCACCTGGCTTCAAATGGGCTGTGTGGCTGGTCACCGGTTTTCCGTCTCCCATTTCTGTGAGTATGGTTTCTTGTGTGTTCCAGTCTTCCTTCTCTCTGTTTAGTCTCCTCCTCCGGCCTTAGCTGCTTACCAACTGAGGTGCCTGTGGCCGGGGCGGGGTATAGAGGAGGACGGACCCAAGTGCATCCTGGGAGCAGCAAAGCTTTAACTGCGTGGTGCCCATGGATCCAGATCCAGCTATACCCCCGAGGTCAACCCTGTGGACCCTATGGACTTCGTAGAAACAGAGATAACAAAGGTAAGTTCTTACCATATCTCTTGTTTTTGTGCATGAAAAATTAGAATTTCCCTGATCAAACTTCTGTCTCTCTTCAGGCTCCCCTGTGTTACTCCACACCCCCCTATGTCTCCATACCCGGGCCCCCTGTGGTTCTCCAGGCTCTCTGTGTCTTTTTATCTACAGGCCCCCTTGTCTCTGTCCATCCCCAGGACCCCCTGCGTCTCTCCATGCTCAGGCCCACCTGTTGCTATCAGCCCCATTCCCGCGACCCCAGTGTGCATCTCTCAGCCCCATTTCCCCAACCCTCGTGTGCATCTCTAAGCCCCATTTCCCCGACCCCAGTGTGCGTCTCTGCCCCAGTGCGTCTCTCAGCCCCATTCTTCCAGTCACACTATGTGTCAGCATCATTCCCCAGCCCGTATCACCCCAGCCCTGTGTTAACTCCTACCCCCCTCCCATCCCTTTGCAGTCAGCTCCAATCCCCCACAGCTCTGTGCAGTCAGCTCCAATCATAACCCCAGCCTACTGTGCAGTAAATTCCAATACCCCTCAGCACTGTGCACAGCTCCAATATCCCCACAGCACCGTGCACAGCTCCAATGCCCCCCACAGCATTGTGCACAGCTCCAATGCCCCCCACAGCACCGTGCACAGCTCCAATGCCCCCCACAGCACCGTGCACAGCTCCAGTGCCCCCCACAGCACCGTGCACAGCTCCAATGCCCCCCACAGCACCGTGCACAGCTCCAATGCCCCCCACAGCACCGTGCACAGCTCCAATGCCCCCCACAGCACCGTGCACAGCTCCAATGCCCCCCACAGCACCGTGCACAGCTCTAATGCCCCCCACAGCACCTGATTATGTGAACGCTGTTTACCATCTATCTGGTACGAGGGCTAACCCCCACTTTTTTATATTGTCATTTGTTATTAAAAACTTTTACATAGACCTACTGCACCATATATAGTTTCTTTTTTTTATGTGGGTATCCTTCATGGTTGAAAAGGAGACAGAAACCTTTACAGGTTTACCATACACCTGCTTCAAGTAAGCTTCTATGTAAGCATTCTTTTGCTGATCCCATTTATATATGGGTTAAAGAAACCTTGAAGGGATTCACTTATATTTTTTCTAGGTAACACTAATGTGAGCATTTATATCTATATTCTCACATTGCATGAGGTGCAAGTTTTTCCATCTGACACTTGAGGACATTGGTTTGAGGGGTCTCTTATATGGTTTCCGTTCAGAGGTGTCATCTATAAGCAATTGTTTGAATTATTGCTAATACCATATATTAGTGTTTTATTTTCATGTACTGATGGGATTTCCATACATATATTGATAAGAAGATTTGGTTACTCCAAAGCATTTGCCCTTTGGAAATTATATTTGAACAGTCCACTGGAAGAGTGCCGGCGCAAGGATTGTTTATCATATTGTTTTGTTTTTATATATATATATATATTTTTTTTTGTAAATGCCTCCCCTCATCACTTCCCCTTCTCCCTCATAAATTTACTGCGAATCAAATAATTAAAATGGTAGTAAATTTAATCAACCCTTCCTGTCCCTGCCTTCAACTACATACATGCTACAACTCGCTCAGGCCTTTTTTGAATAATAAAAACACTTGTTTCATGATGTGCCATGTTGGAAGTTGAACTGTCACTGTCCCCACTTAGCTTAGTCAGCCAGCTAGCTTGGTGCAAATTTTGGGCCTAAATTGGATGAAAACAAATATTGTGAGGTGATTAAAATTGACTGGAAACGAGTGGAAATAAATGTTATTGAGGTTAATAATACTGTAGGAACAAAAACAGGCCCATTTTATGTGATTTTATCTGTTTTTATGATTTTTAAAGAAAAAATAAAGATCCAAAACATTGAAGGGCGGTTTTGGCAAAACCAATCCAGATCCAAACTACAGGGGTCGGCGCACATCTCTAATTGCTATGTATGATGCCGGATTGTGTGCTGTCTGTAACATCTGCACAATGGGCTTCATTTACAGTTGGTCATATATTCGCGCATACATATATCCATGTGTTTACTGCATATGTGCTCTAAAACACAGGACCAGACAAGTTTAACAGCATAATCTCCTGTTGATGTAACCTAATTACTCATAGACAAGTTAGCAGCCCGTCAAAATGACAGGACAGAACATTGTTGTGTCCTTGAAGTCCTGTTTGAGCGCTGAAAGGTATCACTTTTTGGTCATTTCTGCTCAGCAGCTCGGGGGGGCTGGGAGTAGAAATGTTAGTGGCGGCTGTGTGCGCCTGGACGGAGCAACAATGAAATTACTCTGGTGCCATCTTATGGGCACTGACATTAAACACCATAGAGGTGTGGAGCAGTGTTAGCCTGAACATTGTCGTGAAAAGTACTGTTTGAGTACTCAAATGGGGCACTTTTTGGTAATTTCTGCTCAGGGGCTCATCAAAATAGATTGACTCACCTGGCATGGATCGGGTTTAAATCTTCAAGTTAAGTTTTATTATGTGATGATGTCCAAATCCATCCAGTGGAAGAATCGGAACAGACTCCCTGGGTCAAAGTTCTGCCGGACGCACTCCGTAATGAGGTCCGAATGGGACCCCAAACACTCGATTAGGCATCCCAGACCAATTTGCCTCCCCTCTGTGAAGTTTTCATCCAAATCCATTTAGTGGAAGGCTGAGAACAGGCTCCCTGGGTCAAAGTTATGCCCAGCGTAACCCAGCGGGAGGTACGACAGGGACCCCAACCCCACTAAAACCTGTTGTAGAAGATATGCAACTTATTTTTTTTATATATACAGTGCTCGCAAAATACGTGCTATAGTATGCCCTAAAGAGAGTGAGGGACCCAGTTTTTAAAAATGTTAAGGTCCTGTAGGACGTGCTGTGACTCATCGACGTGTGCAATCCTCAGTGAGTCCGCAGCCAATCGCTGCTGGCAGCCTCTCCCCGAACGGCTCCCCATTGGCAGAGAAAAGTGACTAGCCACTACCCCTGTGTTTGTGGACAAGCAGTCAGGAGCGTTCTCCAGTCTGAACGGCAGCCATGTGGTGAACCTCTGCTCTGAACCAGAGGTATATTGTTTCTTTTCCCGGTTCTCTAAGCCTCACCACCAGCTGCATTACACTCCAGCTGAGAGGCACCAGGCTGTCAGCGTGCACGGCTAGTCAGCACGCAGCATCTCTGGTGATACTGTGAGATTCACCCACCCGTGACCTCCCCAGCGTCACCGTTCAGTGCTGTCACTGTTACTTTATGAACACATTTTTCTGTTTCACCACATGCAGCTATCACTAGTCAACAGTGGGAATTCACTAGCATAACAATATATATATATCACCAGTAGTGGACCTTAGTGCATGAACTTTTAAGACTAACCTATACTATTAACAGTGGACTTAACAATTGTGTGGAACATGTTGATGGATCCAAAACCAGTCCATTGTAATTAATCACCAGCCTAAGTTCATTAGTGTATGTCAGACCCTTGCATTACAGAGTATGCTCTGTAGATGGAATCAACACACTACCAGTTTTGTGTTCATGATTCATCTAACTGTATTACAGAAAAGCATACACTTTATAGGCGTATCTACAAAGAGGTTGATCTCAAACTGTGACATGCATAATTACAGAAAATACAGACATTCTTTGTTCTACAAGGTTAATATTGGGAATGTTAGGGGAGGGTAAGGATACACAGTCTTATGCATAATGTTATCTGCATGTTTAGACATTCCAAGGTTCTTCGGCTCATAGCTCAGCAAAAATCAGTCTAATATTTCACATTTAAAGCTATGAATATTTAAAGGCACACACCATCTTGTAACAAGATGGAGTCTTAGGGCCTCATTCAGAGGCGGTCGGAGGATGCAAGCGGTCACTCAGAAACTGGGTGGCCGCTTGCATCCTGACCGGCCGCCTCTGTTTTGGTCGTTAGGCTGTGGGTTAACACCCACAGCTCTAACGACCGCTAGGGTGATGGTCGCGATGGTCATTGACCATCAGGGCTTATGACGAGACACAAGGGTAGGGTCTCACTTGTCGTAAGCCCTGGAGAGCTTCTGGCTCTGTCAGAGCTGGAAGCTCTCCACTGACATCACTAGTGATGTCAGTGGGGCCTCCCCCAAACGGCAGGCATTCCCATGGGAACGCCTCCATTTGGGCTGCCACCCCCCCGGCCCGCCTTCCAAACGGGGCGAGCTGTCAATCAACATCGACAACTCGCCCCCTTTGGAAAGGGACCCGCTACGACCAGCGCTGTCGGTCGTAGCAGGTCTCACGCATGCGCACGAAGGAGCCGGCTCCCTCATGCGCACTAGACAAACATCAAGGCGGCCGTGCGGTCGTAGACCGTATGGCCGCCTCTGAATACAGCCCTTAATGTAGATAGCTTAATAGATTTATCATTTTCCCTTTTTTTATTCATAGTATAGTGTAAAGTTATCTACCTAAGAGGAACACGATCTTGCTATACTAAGTATAGGTACATTTATGCACAAGTCCCATCTACAGGAACCTATACATAGGATTCCACATTGTTCCATTCCCCATAAAGCAAGTCCACGGTCCTCAGTCTCTAATTGTATCTTATTCAGTCCATCTTGTCATGAATATTCAGGGAAATGATGATAGTCTTGCATTGTCCACATGTTTGTTTGTCATCTTCAATGAGGCTGGTTCCACAAGTGGTACAGCTTGGAATGTTGCCTTAGGCACCGATGCGATCATAGACTTGTCATGATCAAGGCCTTTAGTGTACTTTCCTTGGAGAAACTACAGTCAAGTGTAAGTAACTTCTTAATCAGAAAAATAGCAAATTTTACAGCAATATAAATGATTACAAACAAAGCTAAACCTTTATCAATAATTGAAAGAATTCCTGATATCCATCTATTGAATTCATTAAACCATTTAACTGGGTTTAATTAGGAAAACCATTCATTATCATCAAGATCATACTCTGGATTACCATGTGTTTTCATAGACTGGTCTTTCAGTTCCTTGATTTTCTTCACGTGCCCATGTATCAGGTCAGAAAAGTTATCAGCTATATACATTACAGCTGTACCTTTAAGAGTGATATTTGTACAACAAAGCTACTTCATATTTTGTAAGCTTAACAAGAGAAATGCTTTCCTTAAGCTTTAGATTTTATAGCTTCATGTGATACTATAAGAATTAAGGGGTGTTCGAACACTGTTAGCACTTAACAGTGTCTAGGTGACAAGAGTTTCCATGTGATTGTTCAATGACCCCCTGAGCATGTGAGTTAGACTCATGATTAAGTGCAAAAGGAATACCAAAAAATTGGATACAGGCGCTGTAATGAGTGGTTATTCCTAGCTGCCACTGAAAAGAGGGCTAGTCAGGCCCAATATAAAACAAACAATGAACCAGGATGAAGTGGCGCTTTTTTGATGAATATGACACAAACTGTCACAATTAATATAAAATTACAAAGACCCTATAGGTCACTTTAATAAAATATTGCATAAAATCAATATGGTGAAGAAAAAGCCAGTGTATACATATGATACAGACCACATCAACACACTTCCTGTTTATAATGCCAAATATTAGGGGAAGAAAATAGCACAGAAATGTCACTTGGATGGTTAAGACATATATATAGTCCAGAGCAAGGACACTAGATGGAATCGTGCCACACCAAACTAGTGTATATATATGTTGAAGATAGAAATGAATATTCATCGAAAGTTTTTTTAGAACAACAAAAAAAGATATACAGAGAACAAGAAGCACCAAAACAGTGGTTGTCAGGAACCCCAAAAAGAAGAAGAAATTTAAGTCTAGAGGATGTAGAGGTGGTAGAAGACAGAGATTAATTAAACTAAAACAAAAGAAGGAGAAAAAGTTGACTCATACTATCTTTAACTTATCCTCAAAACAATTATCTGCAAGTGAAATCTCATTATTGAGTAAAGGTTTAAAATATTCACCGTCCACTACTCCTAATATATTCGATTTATTTGTTGAATTAAATCGATTTATTAGGACTTTGTGCAGAAAAAAGTTTTTTTGCGAAACAAAAATTAGCCAAAACAGCTGATCCCCTATTCTGTTAGATTTAGGAGATGTCCCAGCAATCGATATATTAAATGAATTGTTGGAAGAAAATGGCGATATAAAGGATAATGAAACTCAGAAATTGTTTGATATTGACAAAAATAAAGGTAAATTCAGACTAAAGTCTGAATTTTACCCTATAAAATCTAAGGGCTCCAGTATAGAGAGAATCTATAAAACCACTCTGAATGATTTTAAAGACATGTGCAAAAAAACTAGTCAAGTTGGATTTAAGAAAAAGGATAATTTAAATAAATGGGAAAGAAAGGCAATTAAAAATCTGATGAAGGATACCTCAATAATTATTAAAGAGGCAGATAAAGGGGGGGGACTTGTCATTCAAGACAAGAATGATTATATCAAGGAAGCTAAAAGACAGTTGGATGATGTCATGTTTTACAATGTATTAACTAGTAATCCCACAGAAAAGTTTCAGTCTGAATTATATACCTTGCTTGAGACAGCTAAGATAGAAGGAATTATTTCCAGAGAAGAATTTAATTTTCTTTATTCCACTCACCCTTCGGTTCCTATTTATTATCATTTGCCAAAAATACACAAATCCCTCACTGCACCCCCGGGACGCCCTATAATTTCAGGGATTAATTCTTTGTCTTCAAATTTGTCTTTTTATGTTGATTCTTTTCTTCAATCTCGGGTGTCTACTTTAAAGTCTCACATTAAAGATACTACGCATTTTCTACAATTGATCCAGGATATTCAATGGAAAGAAACTTATGGTTTCTTAACTCTTGATGTCCAGAGTCTCTATTCTAACATACCCCATAATTTGAGTGTACAAGCTATCTCTAATAGACTAGCTGTAGATGATGATCTTACAGAAGGACATAGAAAATTTATCCTGGATTCAATTACCTACATTTTACATCACAATTATTTTTTATTTTTGGACACTTATTATTTACAGGTTATGGGCACAGCCATGGGGACCAGGTTTGCACCAAGTTATGCCAACCTATACATGGGTGAGGTTGAGGAGCACCTAGTGTGGAGTGGCATTTTTGGCGCGAACCTGGTCCTCTATGGTAGATATATTGACGACATAATTATTATTTGGGATGGGGATCACCAGTCTGCACTTGAATTTGTCACGCACCTTAATTGTAATAGATATAATTTAAAATTTACACATGATTATCACAATGATCAAATTAACTTTCTGGACCTAACTCTGGAAATCAAAAATAATAAGATATGTACTTCCAACTATATAAAAGAGGTAGGAAGAGATGCATACTTGCATTTCAATAGCGCCCATTACCTTCCGTGGAAGAAGAATATCCCTAAGGGACAACTTCTCCGACTCAGGCGGAATTACTCTGAGTTAACAATTTTTGAGAGACAAGCAAATTTGATGCTAGATGCCTTCCGACAACGAGGTTATCCAGATTCCCTCTTAGAGACAGCTTATGAGGAAGTAAAATCTATTAATAGAAAAACACTTTTAGAACAAAGAATTAAAAAGAGACCTTCTAAAGAGACTCCCGGAAATAGAGAAATAGCTTTTATTTCAACATACTATAATCAATGTATAGAAATTAAAAATATTATAAGGAAGAACTATAATATTTTAAAGCAAGATCGTATGTTGAATGACCTTATTCCCAATACACCTGCTTTTATATTTAAGAAAAATAGATCCCTTAAAACCTTACTAGCCCCTAGTTTTTTAAAATCTTCAATAAGCAAAGAAGATGCTCAGATTATCCCCTGGTTACCAAAAAAACCAAAAGGTTTCTATAAATGTGGGGGAAACAGGTGTTTGACTTGCAATCATGTAGCTAATAAAACAACAACTGTTAAAACATGCATAGAAGACAAAGATTATACAATTGATAGTTTTATTAATTGTAATACAAAGTTTGTTATATATATGCTTTCTTGTGCATGTAATTATAAATATATTGGTAGAACCACCAGACAATTAAAACAACGTTTTTTAGAACATCGCAGAAATATTATTAAGAAGGTACGGTCCCATAGTGTCTCCCGACATTTCTGTGATGTTCACAATGGAGATCCTATTAGTCTACAAGTGATTGGGATTGAATTTATTCCACTAACTAATAGAGGAGGAGACAGGTTTAGGAACCTTTGTAGACAGGAGGTATTTTGGATGTTCCAGATGAATTCGATTCATCCAGAGGGTCTAAATGAGGCGGTGGAGTTGAATATGGTTATATAACTCACCATTGCAGAATAAACTGCCTCCAGATTAGTGAGAGTGGGGTTCATATATACATGCATGCTATGTATGGGTATGAGTGTATGTATATACCCATGCATATGTATTCATGTCCATTTATGTATGTGCAGATTAAGTACATAGTATCATATGCCATCGAGATCACCAGATGGTATGTGTTGGGAGCCAGCTACAATATAAAGGTGTATATGCTATTATATAATTATATATGTGTATGGACTCACCGAAATGAGTATCGTGTATATATATATATATATATGGATTCAATGAAACAGCTTTATTTATATTTATGTATTGATTTTCGCAATATGCGGATGGGGAACTACATCTCTCAGGATGAAAGTTTTGTGCTAACTGTAAATATACGCCATATAATCAAAATCTATGTAATCTTCGGCTTTATATGACAAATAGTGATATATCTTCTTATTTACAACTGATTACGTTATACAATGTGGGGTTTATTCCTTTATTCTCTGTATTCAGAAGAACTACATTTCCCAGGATCCTAGACTATAAGAAATGTCTTGTGAATATTACGATCACTGAGATCGCCTGGTCACGTGGTCGCGATACTGATCACGTGGCCGGAAGAGAGCCACGTGATAGACATTTGACAACACGGAGCACGCTAGTTAGAGACGATACGTCATTATGACGTGAGTGGCTACTTCCTGAATATAGAGAGTTCCTCTAACCATGTGACCTTTGCCGATCACGTGACCGGGATACTCTATGAGTATAGAACCCTTCCTAATGTCACATGGTGGTGTTCCGATCACGTGACCGGGATCAGAATACAGGAAGTAATTCTAACCAGGTAATATAACTGAAATATAAAACGATCTATATATTATTAATCTTTCTTGTATATACAATTAGATAATGTGAATCAAATAGGTCTGCCTCTATGATATATTTTATAACTTTTATTGTTATATTAGTAAATGACATGTTAATTGTATGCAGGTCTAATTAGCACTAAGATCAGGGAAGGGGTATAAAAAGGCCCCTCTGACCATATGAATCTACACCTTTGAAAAAGCTGTTAGCTGATACAGCGAAACGCATTAGGAGACCACCAAGGAGACTATTGAACTATCTCCATACTGCCAAGTGTTTATACACACACAACGACCGGATTGAACGATTTGGATCCATCTTCCTGGAATAAATTTTTTTATGCCTGGGGATATTTTTCATCTTATTGCCCTACTTCAAAGACCGGGACTTCCCAAACAGACCCTGCCGTATACTTTGGAGGACTCCAAGTGCAGCGTACTATTGTATGTAAATAGGAACATCCTCCTATCGGCAATAGGATCTGGTAACTATACCCTGGACTTTTGAATATACACTAGTTTGGTGTGGCACGATTCCATCTAGTGTCCTTGCTCCGGACTATATATATATGTCTTAACCATCCAAGTGATATTTCTGTGCTATTTTCTTCCCCTAATATTTGGCATTATAAACAGGAAGTGTGTTGATGTGGTCTGTATCATATGTATACACTGGCTTTTTCTTCACCATATTGATTTTATGCAATATTTTATTAAAGTGACCTATAGGGTCTTTGTAATTTTATATTAATTGTGACAGTGTTTGTGTCATATTCATCAAAAAAGCGCCACTTCATCCTAGACTCATGATTAAACAGTATAAACGGCTTACTATAATCAGGTAAAACCAATGCTGATGCATTAATAATAACTTGTTTTGCAACATGATAAACTTAAATTTATTTATATGTTAATGTAAGGATTCTGTGGTATCAATCCCTTATCTGCATTATACAAAAGTTACAATTTATTTACATAAAGTATTAATTCCCTACAATAGGTAAATAAGCCCAAAAAGGCTTTAAGCTGTTTGGACATATGCTTTCTGAATTACACTTATATACGATGTCTTAAAAAAATCAACTTTTTGTCTGTATGGATTGCAATTTATCTTTAAATACTTTATAATTCTGTTTTACTTGTGCAGAATACTTAATAATACTATTGTTTCATGCAAACAATTTTGCCTTGAATCAACACTAAATTGTCCACATATTGTATAATAATTATGATTGCACTGGCAAACAGCCAATCCCTTCAACATTAAGATTTTCAGCATAACCTTGTAGCAATTTAGACTAAACATACTGCTTCTTTTGTTAGGGACTAAAGGCAATATAACACTGAGATGGGTGGTATGCCATTCAACAAGGTGTGCAGATTAGGTATCGTTAATGTATTACACCTGTAACCTTTTATTAATCTTCTTAAATTATGAATTATCTTAAAGGAGGGCGATCCAAAGGAGGGCGATCCATCTGCATTTGGGGTGTTCCGTTTAATAAGGAACAAAGGCAAGTTTCAACTGGAACGGCATTCCCTAAATACCCCTACTATCATGTAACCTTCTGCCTATTTGGTTACTTGATCTGATCTTAGAGGGTATTGTTTAACTGGCCACACATGTTGGTTTTAAGTTTAATATAATGGGCAGTAGCCTTATATCTATTTTACCCTGTGCCCTTAACATATCAGTGACTCTAGCAAACATCTCATTTCAGTATAGTCTTTTCAGTGTTAACAACATTAATGAGATCTATTGATACGTGTTACTTGTAACAAAGGCTATTCTAAGAAGTCTTGGTTTGGAAGCTAAAATCGCTTCCCCATCTTTGAATGTTATTGTAGTATTTAATGCTGACAATAGATCTGCCTGTAAAAGATTAGGGTAGGCAGTCATCTGAAACTATTACACTAATAGTCACAATAATCTGCAATGGATTTGTCTTTTGTAAATACTATATTTGACTATCCAGGCCAGTGGCCGAAACTACAGAGGAGGTCAAACGTTCTGGTGAGATTAATTTGAACTGAATAACATTCTTAGTAGCCCCAGATAGTTACAATATATTGCGGGACTCTATGACTGGTCACATTGAGAGGTAGATGATTCTGAGGGCTACATTATCTTCCTATGATTGTTTGGCTATGCATGTTCTATTCTAATACACATACACATAGGTTTACTGAGATGAGGACAATCCTTATGTTATTAATGTTACCTTCTCAATAATTGTTACATTTCAACACTTGTTCACTGTAGGTAACATATATGTAAATAACAATAACCTTATAAATCCTTGTACAGGATTAAGGTAAAAGTGGACAGCATTACTTACATTGTCCCCATAATACCATGACCATAAAACACTCATCCATTTTTATGTAGTATCACTAAAATAAAGGTCAAATAGCAAAAAAAATACACACTTTGCAGCAAAACAAAGACTCATATTAAAATAAAAACAATTGTGATTTGCTTGCTGGCCTGTGGAATGACAAATCTCAGCATACACAGAGATTTTTCACTGAGCTTTTTGTGAACAATTATGTCATACTTTCAAATCTTTGAATATCTCATTAACATCATATTTAAATGTCATTGAATATACATCTTAATTTATGTATCTTCTACGTTAATTACTTCTTAAGATCACTAATTTTCATTTATGGACTTTAACATTTTGTTTACTTTTTGGCAAATCTTCAGACATTTTCATTCTGAAAATCTTTTGCATTGCAAGCTTACTATTGTCTGCACAAGCTGCTGTCTGAAATTTCAACTTCTTCTGAACACTCACTCCCCCTCCCTTCACAATATTTTAAAGGGAGATTGTTAGACTTCAGACACACACAATAAGCAAAACTTCAGCATCTAATTAAAAATCAATTTCTTTTAAAACTCAACTACAGTATTACATTCTATAGGCGTCCCCACACACGTAGGATTAAACTGAAATATTTTAACACATTTCTGAAATCTACCTTTTTGCAATTTGTACATGCAGTTATCTTTACTTTTAAAATCATAAACAATTTAGTACTCTTCACAATTTAATTGAGGATGTTCACATTTCTATGTATTTTTCTTATAATCTTTAGTGTCTTTTCTGGGATCAGTATATGATACCTTCAGTTTACAAAATGTACAATTTACAGCATCACAATTCCAAATCATCACATGCTTTACAGTCTATATCAGGGCATAGCTACTTTTAGCAATATTCTTTACTGAACAATTTAGACCTACTGTCCTTACAGATGTTACTTCAAAATAATCCCTAAAGTACATACAATTAATTTCTTATGACTCTTTTTTTTAACAAGATCTGGTTTAACACTTGTAGTTAATTCAAAGTTACTCTTCATGCAGGAGCCATGTAATTTACGTATCTGTTGTAATTTTAAATGGATCAAGTGTGCCATCTCTGTGAATGCCAGCCCTTTTAAAAAGCTTAGACATTCCTTCTGTCGCCCCAGGACCTAACACACTACATATAATATCCATGGGGGTTTGACAGCTGGCCAAATGTTTGCTATCTGCATTTCCCATATCTGTGTGTTCTACAAACCCCTATCCTGTAGGTTTTACCAAAACTGTGCTCTACCCGGTAGGTTTTACCAAAACTCTTCCCAGTAGGTTTACAAAACTCTACTCAGTACGTGGTATGTTTACCAAAACTATACCCAGTAGGTTTTACCAAAACTACTCTGTACTGTGAGGTACTTCTATTTAGAGAAAGAAACCAGACATTAGGCCTGATTCAGAGCTGGACGCTATTTGCAGACGGTCGTTCCAAAAAAGGAGCCGGCTATTTAAATTGAGCGCTCGCTCTTTGCGGTTTGTTGACGCCTCTGTCTGAGCAAGCGAATGAAAAATGCGCTCGCTATTTTGTAAAGATGCCCCTTTGCCGTTTGCAACACGTCATCTCCGGTATTCATTAGATTAATCGGGTACATCGAAAGACATCTGAACTGCTCGCAGTGCTTGTGGTAGGTTTTTCCTACCGCAATCACTGCGAGCAGTTCAGGCTGAAAGACAACCAAGTGACGTGGTCGATGACGCTCCTTTACTAATTATGCACTCCCATTAAACGCCCTTTTGACCGTTTGGCACGCCTGCGTTCGGATCTCCACTCCCCCGTTTTCAAGCACCTTCCCTTGTTACCACCCACAAACGGTACATTCCGTCAATCAAATTAGTAGCCCCTCGCTGTTTTACGAGCGCACGATTTCCCACTGCAATGACTGGTTTGCGCATGCGCATTACGACCCATACGCATGCACAGTTGTGCGAACATTGCTCAGAGCGAACGAGCAGCCGCTTACGAGCGGCTCTGAATCAGGCCCATAGTGTCACGGTATGGCGTGGGCTTGGACCCGGAATGGAGTCGGATGCGGAATGGAGGCTTGTCTGTTGGTACTGAAAGGCAGCTGGTCTTAACGGAGTATGACTCATGAGGTGAGTGGGTACTCGGAGGGCAAGGTGGAATTTATTATCCTCGAACTTCTGAGAGAGTAATGCACTCATGGTTTCGGAGGAGCGTCTACTTCTAGAAAGAACGGGCTGTTAACGTCCGGTTGTCTCAGCACCGGAGCCAAAATAAAGGCCTGCTTTAGGATTTGAAAGGTGGTTTCAGCCTCCGGAGGCCATCGTGATGGGGTCGCTCCTTTTCGAGTTAACGAGGAAATGGGTGCCGTAAGGGTGGAAAACCCCTTGATGAATTTCCAGTAGTAATTCGCGAACCCCAAGAATCTTTGTACTGCCTTCAGTGAATTTGGGCAAGACCAGTCCAGAATAGCCTGTACTTTCTTAGGATCCACCTCAAGGCCAGAACCCGAGAGAATGTAGCCCAGGAATGGAACGGTCTATACCTCAAACAAGCATTTCTCTGCCTTACAGTATAGATGGTTCTTGCGTAGACGAGTCAGGACTTCCTTGACTTGAGCCCGGTGTTTGTCAATACTAGAGGAGAATATTACGAAGTTTTGGAAAACAGCAGGGGCGTTGCAGAGACCGAAGGGCATCACCAAGTATTCGAAATGACCGTCTCTGGTATTAAATGCAGTTTTCCATGCATCTCCGGCCCAGATCCTGATGAGGTTATAGGCCCCTCGAAGATCTAATTTGGTGAATATCGTGGCACCCTTCACACGATCTAACAATTCCAAGATGAGTGGTATCTGATAACGATTTTTGATAGTTATATCGTTTAGGACCCGGTAATCGATGCAGGGACGAAGACCTCCATCTTTTTTGGACATGAAGAAGAACCCTTCACCGAGGGGGAAGGGCGAGGAGGATGTTCGAATGAATCCTTTTTGAAGATTTTCCTGAATATAGGCTGACATGGCCTCAGACTCAGGCAAGGACAGCGGATATGTACGACCACGAGGAGGATCCTTGCCAGGAACCAAATCGATAGGACAGTTCCACTCCCGATGCGGAGGCAAGGTATCGGCACCTGTTTTAGAAAAGACATCACTGAAAGAGACGTACTGGGGGAGTATTTGCGTAGTTGCTGCCATACAGAGCTTATTGACTGGTTTAAGCTGAGGGAGGCAGGAACCATGACACGCTTCTCCCCAGGACTGGATTTGCATGGTACCCCAGTCTATGTTGGGAGAATGTTTGCAGTGTCAGGGATATCCGAGAATGACTCCGTGAGAGGCTTTAGGTATAACTAAAAACTGGATTGCTTCCGTGTGGAGGGCACCCACACAGACCTGCACAGGTTGAGTACGAAGGGATACAGTCCCATTGGTAATTTGGGTGCCATCCACGGCAGATAGGGTAAGTGTATGTTCGAGGAAGAAGACCGGAATTTGGAGTCTCTGGACGAGTTCAGCGGTGATGAAGTTCTCGGCAGCCCATGAATCAAGAAGAGAGAGAACAATTTTAGGACCGAGCGTTAACTCAAAAGTAATGGACAAGGCAGACTCAGCTTTAAGTGGAGACGAAGACATAACTCCCAACCTGGTGTCTCCGGAACCGGTTAGGAGCGGGAGTTTCCCGGACGGGTAGGACAGGCAGCGACCAGGTGACCGGTCTCTCCGCAGTACATACACAAGTTTTGTCGACTCCGCTGTCGCTCCTCAACAGTGATACGAGCTCGATTACTCGGCATCGGTTCATCGCTAGTTGGCTCAGGTGGAAGGGCGATGGGAGTAGTAGTGGGCTGGAACTTGAATCAATCTCCCCTATGTTTGTTCTGACGCTCCCCATAGCGTAAGTCCACCTTATTGCAGAGAGAACTGAGGTCATTTAGGGTAGTAGGAAGGTCCAGTGTGGCAAGGTCATCCTTAATGTTATCTGAAAGCCCTCTCCAGAAGGCAGAAATTAGGGCCTCCTCGTTCCATCTTGTCAGATGCCAATGTCTGGAACTGGCTGATGTACTGGCTAACTGGACGATTCCCTTGACGAAGGCGCAGGTCCCTTGACGAAGGCGCAGGATCTCGGCTGCTGCTGACGTAGTTCTTCCTTGTTCGTCAAAAATCCTTCGAAAAGCTCATAGGAATTCGGAGTAATTATAAAACAGAGGATCGGACCTTTCCCAAAGGGGTGAAACCCAGTCTAGAGCCGAGCCAGACAATAGAGACACAATATAGGCCACCTTTGATTTTGGAGACTGGAAGTTCATAGGCTGTAGCGTGAAATGCACATCGCATTGGTTGAGGAACCCACGGCAAAATTTAGGAGTCCCATCAAATTTATTAGCCGTCGGGAGGTGCAAATGGGATAGTGCGGGAATGGCAGGGACCGCTGGCTGGTTCGTGGCGACGGGCATATTCACTGTGACCAGAGAGGCCTGTAAGGTATCCTGACGAGCAGACATCTCCTGTAGAAATTGGGCCATTTGCCGCTGTGAAGCCTCTAGACATTCCAAGCAGCCGGTGATGCTTTGGAGCAGGTCAGCCCTCGGATCCTGTCCACTAGCCGAATCCATTTGGCCAATACAAACTGTCACGGTATGGCGTGGGCTTGGATCCGGAGTGGAGTCGGATGAGGAATGGAGGCTTGTCTGTTGGTACTGAAAGGCAGCTGGTCTTAATGGAGTATGACTCATGAGGTGAGTGGGTACTCGGAGGTCGAGGTGCCGCTAATGGGACGCGGACTATACTCAGTGACCGGGGTTGGTCCGCAGCGGGTAGCGGGTACAGGTAGCAAGCTGGAACGCAGAGGCTGGCGAGGGAGAGAACTATGGAACCTGCAGCAAGTACGAAGCAAGGGAGCACAGGAACTAGCTCACAGCTATGCTGTGATAAATGTTGCACTGGCAACTAAAGGACCTCATTACAGCCCTTTAGTACCCTCAGGTAGTGCAGGATTGGCTGCAAAGCACTCCCAGGACAGCTGAGACCTGATTGGCTCCCACCAGACACCTGACCAAAATCCAACATGGCCACGCCCAGTAGTCTCCAGTGCGACAGCGCTGTCAGTTTCACCTGCTCACAGCCTGACAGTCCGAATCGTGACACATAGATTCCTTTATATACTTTCTGTTATTAAAGTGGGTCTTCTTAGTAATTCTGGGCACACTATGACCGTACCTTTTGGAATATAGATTGATTGGCAAAGTTGTTGTAAACAATTCCCAAACTTCTAGTATATTCTGAAGATAATCTCCATCAATATGGCAACCATCCAACAAACAAAAGTTTCGCACGTATTGCAGCTGTGAAAATATGCTAGCATAGGGATGCCCACCGCTGCCTTGTCATCTGTGCCCGACATCTTTTGCCAGCATAAAAACCACTAGCATCGACCAGCCATGCAGCCCTTGTGGAACGTCTGTTTTTATTAAAAATAAACAAATTGGTATTTTACTAACAAGAGGCCTTTCAGCCATGTTTCAGGTGATTTTTTTTTTTGTTAGAGGACCTAATTCCAGGAAGTTTCATTTAACCCATTGATGGGGTATCCCTAGAACTGATACAAGAAGAATCCACCCCCATTGGTCCCAGGAACCAGAATTAAAGACATGTCCACCACAACAAGGAACTAATTGTGCGGTTCAGAAACCGTGTCTACATTTATATATTTCCACCTTTCTAGCGCCCTCAGATCTTTTTATTGTATGTTGTTCTTTGGGGCCCACTAACGGGTTCCAAATTGAGGTGCTGCTTATTTTTCAGTGCAAGATAAAGGTATTGTTTTGTGATATATAGCGTTGCTGCCGGGCTGCTTTCATGGGGCTCTGCGGAATGCCCCTTTTTTAGAAGTCAACATGTGCCCTGCCCCTTTTTCAGGTGCCCTGCTGAGATCACCATGCTGACAGCCTGCAGAGCTATTGTCAGCTCACTCTGGCTGTGAGCTCTTCATGGCTGCATGACTCCCCCCAGGCAAATTAATAGATTGCAACGGCATCTATTCACCATGCGGGAGCACTTGTGGGCAGCCCAGCATCTCCGTGACTGCTGGGAACGCCCCCTGCAGTGATGAAAAGGGGTGTCAAGCACAGGCCCCCTTTTCTAGTGGCCACACCCCTTTTTTGAGCATGCAGCAAAGAGCCCCTAACTGACATCTGCCCTGGCCACCTTAGAAGGAACACAGTGGGGAGTTTGAAAGTGCACAGTGCCAGCTGCACTGTGTGGGGGGTGAAGCTGCTCAGTGCCGGCTGTTCCCTCCTGCAGCACAAGCACATACAGCTCACACACCTTCCTTCCTGCACCAAACATTCTCCATGCCACACGGGAGGGTGCAGGAGATCTGGAGATGAGCTGCCCCCCTGTCCACACAATTACAGACTCTGGTGCCTGTAGAAGGGCTCCAGTACACAGGGCCTCCTGCCCTGACACCTGGTGCTCTGAGGTATGGGCGGTAGCATTTGGTTGCCATGATCACGGGGGGGAGGGCATGGATAGGGTGCACCTGTGGTCACGAGAAGTCCGGGGAAACACCCTGGGGGGCAGTGCACTTGTGTTCGCAGGGAGATGGGCCGGTCACTGGGGGCACAGGTCTCAGAGTATTCTTGCTACAGCAGCTACACTGATCCTCTCAGCCTGCCCCTGACAGGGAGGGATTCCGGGCTGACAGGGGCAGCACAGCCAGCAGACTGTGGTGAAGTAGATTGACACTACCGGCCAGTGTCTGCCTACTTATCGTTCAGTTGGGGGGAAGTTTCCTGTACACAAGAATGACTAGTTGGGCCAACCGTTTCCTGATGTTTTTCAGCATGTAGGAGCAAACTGCTGACTATCGTTTGCTCCCACACACTAGACAATTATCATTACAGCCAGCCAACTAGTTGGCTGGTTGGAATGATATCGTCCTGGTGTATGGCCAGCATAAGATCCAACGTAGGAGAAAGCAATAATATTAATAGTTATATATTATATAGGGATAATATTTAATTGCCCAGTATATGTATATACTGTTAAATTAGATGGTGAATCCAATCTAATGTAAATTCTGTGACCACCTAATGAAAAAACAGCATATGCAAATTTGGAGATTAAAGTTTAAAACCGTGTGTCCTGAATGTTAAAAAGGTATCTCCTGCCAGCAGATGTACATGTTGATTTACAGAAGATAGTGTTATCACGCTTATGTATGACAATAGGCTTAAGCTGGGTACACACTACACAATGTGTACCCAGCACTACATCGCCAGCGGCTGGACCCAGCATGTGGCAAGTGTGTGATGCCGAGTCCGAGGGGGGAGAACTATGTGTCATGCAGCATGGCATCATTAGCGACCTCCCCTGTCGGCCCTGCAGCAGGGGTGACAGGAGATGTCTCTAGCGACCTGCGAGAGCGTACATCATATCATACACGCTAGACGATGAATCCTTCGAATCGAAGTGACATATCGAGTACAACGACATATCATATAGTGTGTACCCAGCTTTAGATGTAAACAGACTTGTTCAGCAGTGAGGTGATTACTACTGCCAAGTGTGCTGGGAGCAGTGAACACTTGGTGAGCGGATCACAAAACAGCAGTTGGCAAATACCAGCACCAGTTGCTAACTGCTGTTTTCTGTTCTGCTGCACATTTCAAATAGTATCCCCCACAAATTATAATTTAAAAACAAACATACATATGTATCAGACCAGACATTTAACAAAAAAAAATCTTAAGTTTAAGGAGCAATTCCTATCAACGTTACTTGGGCTTCAATTAGTGAAAATAATTTTTGGGACTTTTAATACTCTTTCTTTAACAATGTGGAGTTATAGCTAAACTTCCAAACTGATCTAGATACTGTATGTTTTTGTGCAATTATGCTTATGTGTAACAAGGGAATTGATGTTTTGATTCTATCATATATTCGTTCCAGTGTATAATACGTTTACTTGATATATTTAAATTAAATATATTTGGATGTGAATATTAGCCCATACATGTGTTTGTTTATATGTTCACTCTATTATGAGTTTTGCCAATAATAACATACCATAGACCTAACTTTCCTGAATCACGGCACCCTAGAGTGCCAGAATTGTTTTCACAGTACTACTAGACCAAAAATAATTAAGTAAATTGTGCTTATTTTCATGGTGATGGACAGGTTTGCACTTCTGTTTGTATAAATAGTATATGCTTGGTAGCAACCAGCACTGGTTTTGCCTATTACATTGACCATAAATAATTTAATTTAACCAACTTGTGGCACCCTGCAAGTGCCCCATGGCATCTAGTTTGGGAACCACTGCCACAGACATTTCAACTTGGTATCTGAGGACATCATATCCAAAAATACCCTAAGCACTCCTCCCCCTCCTTGCTCTGACCACCCCTCCCCTTCTGTCTCACCAACTCTGACATCCTTCTCCCCTGCTTCTGGAGAGGAAGTCATGGTCCTCATCCGGTCCTCCCCTCCTTCCACCTCCCCCTTGACCCTATCCCTTCCCATCTCCTCTCCTACCTGTCTCCTTCTGCCTGTTCCCATCTGGCTCACCTCCTTAATCTCTCCCTATCTGGCAATGTCCCTTCTGCATTCAAACATGCTCTTGTCTCCCCCATTCTTAAAAAACCTACCCTTGATCCTAACATACTTTCTAACTATCGACCCATCTCTCTCCTCCCTTTTGCTTCCAAACTCCTTGAGCGTATTGTCTACAACCCCCTTACCACCTTTCTTCCCACTCCCTTCTTGACTACTTTCAATCTGGCTTCCGTTCTCTCCACTCCACTGAAACTGCCCTCACGAAAGTCAGCAACGACCTCCTTGCTGCCAAATCCAAGGGCCACTACTCTCTGCTCATTCTCCTTGACCTCTCTGCTGCATTTGACACTGTAGACCACCCTCTCCTCCTGCAAATCCTTTATTCTCTCGGTTTACATGGCACTGCACTCTCCTGGCTTTCCTCCTACCTCTCTGACCGTTCCTTCTCTGTGTCCTCTCATTACTCCTCCCCCCCCTCTTCCAGTAACAGTAGGAGTTCCCCAAGGTTCTGTTCTTGGACCTCTCCTTTTCTCTCTATATACAACCTCTTTAGGTGGACTCATTAACTCCTTTGACCTCCAATATCATCTCTATGCTGATGACACTCAAATTTACCTTTCCACCCCTGAGCTCTCACCCTCGCTCCTTACCCGTATCTCCAACTGTCTCTCTGCTGTCTCTTCATGGATGTCCCAGTGCTCTCTTAAACTTAACATGTCTAAGACTGAGCTGATCATTTTCCCACCCTCTTCCACTACATCACTTCCCACAATTTCATCCATCGATGGCACAACTATCTCCTCTAGCCCCTGTCTTGGAGTTAACCTAGACTCCTCCCTCTCCTTTAAACCACACATTCAACAACTCTCGCAGTTCAGCCATTTCCACCTAAAAAATATCTCCAGGATTAGACCTTTCCTCACCCAGGATGCCACTAAAACCCTTATCCACTCACTGGTCATCTCCAGATTGGACTACTGTAACCTTCTCCTAACTGGCCTCCCAGTCTCTCACCTCTCTCCACTACAATCGGTTCTCAATGCTGCTGCTCAGCACATCTTCCTCTCCAGACGTTCTACATCTGCGTCCCCTCTCCTTCAAGCCCTACACTGGCTCCCCTTCCTCTTCAGATGCCAATTCAAGGTTCTTACACTTGCCTACAAAGCCCTCACCAAATCCTCTCCCACATACATTTCTGACCTTCTCTCCCTTCACACTCCCGTCCGTCCACTTCGCTCAACAAATGCATGCTGCCTCTCTTGCCAACTGATTACTTCCTCCCACTCCTGCATCCAAGATTTTGGCCGTGCTGCTCCCTACCTTTGGAATGCTCTCCCTATCCCCATCAGACTCTCCACCTCGCTACAAATCTTCAAACGGGCTCTCAAGACCCACTACTTCATCAAGGCCTTCCAGCACTCATCCTAACCCACCTCATGCTCTTTTCTCCCTATCTTCCCCTTCTGTGTCACGCCTGTCTTTCTGCCCCTCCCCTTTAGAATGTAAGCTCTCACGAGCAGGGACCTCTTCCCTCATGTGCTTCTCTTAACATTTTCTTCTACTCTTTACTCCCCATAAGGGCACCTAACACGTGACTGCCAACTCGCGGCTGCTTATTGTGAGTGCTTTAATCACTATTGCAGCAATGTATATAAATCGTGTCCTTGTCCTGCACTGTAATGTACTGTAAGTTACTTGTTTCTTGTTCACCTATTAGTTCTATGTACTATTTAAGGCGCTGCGGAACACTTGTGGCGCCATATAAATAAAGGAGAATAATAATCTACAGTGTATACTAAATGCAGACCATGTCCTTTTTAACAGTTTTTGTTTATTGAAAGCTTAAAAACTAAGAGGAAGATTTCACTACAAATTATAATGTGTCAATTAACAGTGAAAATGAACACATGATTTCACATACATATCTGGTGAAATACAGAAGTGCACTGGTCTTGAAGAAGCCATTGAGTGCAAAACAGACATTGGGTCACTTTAATATTATCAGGTGATACAGTTTGTTTTTTTCTTTTTTAGGTGTCTTTATAGTGTACCATGTTGTATGTGTAAAGGCCCCCATACACCTACCGACGGATTGGGGGATCCTGTGATGGGATCGAAAATGCCTATCAGCCAGTTGAAAAAGCTGACCGGTGGCCATCAATGTTCTCCAATCCGTCGAAGGATCGGTGAAAAATGTCACCGATTTGCAAATCACGATCATATTTTGATCATGATCGGCAAATCAGTGAAATCCAACATGTTGGATTTCCCCGCTCCTGCAACCCAGCAACTCAGGATTGCAGGAACGCCACGATCTGTTGCTAGTGTATGGGCCCCTTAACTCAACAGCAATTGTTTAACATGAATGTGCCATACACTTGTGCTGTACTTTTTACACAAGTTCTAATTATCTAATGCAGGGCATACACGGCAAGATAAAATGTCTGTCAGACCGACAGACATTTTATCTGGCCGGCTGCCAGCCGCAGATGTCCGCGGCATACACTGTGAGAGAAATCTCACAGTTTATAGCCCGACATCTGCGCTCCGCCCCGGGGGAGGAGACATTTCCCTGTTCCTTCCGTAGGAAGGAACACAGGAAATGTCTGTCTGTCGGCCGCGCTGGGCATACACTGCCCGATGCGTCCGACAGTTACCGGGTAAATTTCACATCGGACGGGCATGCTGGACAATCCAGCATGCCCGACCGAGCAATATTTAACCCTCGGTCGCCCCCCCACGCTACAATTATCGCGGCGATCCGCCGATATCGGGCGGATCGTCCCGATAACTGCAGCGTGTATGGCCAGCATAAGTGATCATTTTTGCTGAATTGTTTGTTATTTAGGAGCTGTGCATCAAATACAATTTTAGGTAATTTCTTCAAAATAAATATTTTACTGAAACATACCACCTTAAGCATGTTTTAACTTACTGTTGCTAGGTCATAGAACAATTCATTTGCAAATACACTTTACAACAAAATATACAAGAAAGATTTATGGGACTCAGTGTACCTATGATAGGATCAACAAATATTGATTAATGCAATGTCAATGCCATCTATAAAGTGAAGGCATTCAATTTGAAGGATTAATGGGGGGAAATTAAATGTTTTATTAAAGAGTTTAAAATAAATCCTTGCATTAATAAAGCAAATCAATACTTATTATGTGTGTCCTAAATTTAGATTTATTCAATCAAATTCTCTGGCATATAAATACGGCTTTCTTTATCGATGTGAAAATATAAATGTTTCTAAACATGACACTATACTATTGTGGATTTACCTGGCACTCACATATTCTAACTTCTTACACAATATTAATGTAGCCACCTCCTAGGGCCATATACAATTAGCCGCAAAAACTTAACGTTGGAGAAGTGTTCGCAAAATTTGCGCATTTTGGTCCAATCCTTTCGCATCTTTT
This sequence comes from Taudactylus pleione, assembly GCA_031769625.1. Taxonomy (NCBI): domain Eukaryota; kingdom Metazoa; phylum Chordata; class Amphibia; order Anura; family Myobatrachidae; genus Taudactylus; species Taudactylus pleione. The sequence goes on from JAUIMM010000014.1 coordinate 32,257,892, forward strand.
ATCTATGCGTGCTCCCGTTTTTTTGCATTATCCTATTACAAAAGATGCAAAAATGCATTCGCACAAAAATGTTAATGGAGTAACCTGCGAACAGTACAGCAAGATTTGGGGAAATCTGTCTGTACACCATTAAAAGGCTAACTGACAGGAAATCAATTTAGAAATGTATTAATGGATCCAAAAAAAGTATTTGGGGTTCTCAAACTGTGTTAAATGGCTTTTAAAATATAAAAAGCAAGTTTTTTTTTTTTTTTTAGCCAAAATAAATTCTGCAGTTAAATTAGGGATACATGAAATGGGTGCAAGTATATTTTTGTGTCATAAAAGTATTTTTAACAATGTTAAAAATACACCTGGTGCAGCCACCTGCAATGTTTAAAACACATGTCCCATCCATACAGTCCCCCAAAATACCAGAACCACTACTTTAAACCCATTTTTCAACACTTATATTATTTTAACCCCTAAAATGACAAGTCATTATTGGCCAAATTAAGCTAATTAAAAAAATATTTTTGCCTAATTTGTCATTGGGGTGGGGGGGTCCAAGGGGTTCTGAAACAAGTCCTCACATTTTTAAGCAAAACTAGTGAATTTGCAAAGTTTGTCACCTGCTCTGAGATGGTAAAAACAGTTCGCCGGTTTTTGTATGTGGAGAATTGGCATGTGTGAAAACTTTGGGAATGGGATTGCACGATATGCCTTTTTGTGCGAAAAGATTGCACCTGCGAACACTCTTCGCCAAAATGCGGCATATCGCGGCTAATTGGATATGGCCCCTAGTCTGAAAATGGAGACAAAGCAAACGGCAAACCACAGTTAATGCAAAATAATTCCCATATTTGAACAGACATACTAAAATACAAAAATTCTGTGTGCGTGTGTGTGTATATATGTATATGTATATGTAAGTGTGTGTGTGTGTATATATATATATATATATATATATATATATATATATGTATATATTAACACAATATTTGACTGGCACTCTGCTGACCGCAGCGGGCCAATACCTTGCCCAGGGTGCCCTCCACGTAGGACAATGCCAAATGATATACAAGAAGCAGTATAGGCGGCACTCCCGGGACTCTCCAAATAGGTGTAAACACGGTTGTTTACACCTATTTGGAGAGTCCCGGGAGTGCCGCCTATATTGCTTCTTGTGCATGTATATGTATATATATATATATATATACATATATGTGTGTGTGTATGTATGTATGTATGTGTATATATATATATATATATATATATCATACAAGAAGATGGCGACACTCTCAGTATTTTATGTTCTGGAAAAACAGCAAGATGCTGGTATTTAAGTTAATGTTTCAATTTATCATTATAAATTTTTATCAGGACAATCAAATAACAATTTCCTACCTTAAATACCTTCACCCAGTGCTCGAAAAAGCCATGGCGTCTCCCGATCCCGGCTTCCTCCTCCATCAGAGGTGTATTAAGTCGCATCCAAATGACGCCAGTTGCCTAGTGACGGTCAATGCTTGCGGCGTGCATAATAAAAAAACACCACCCATCCTAAGAAAGAGAAAAAGAACATCAAGGGCATACATTAACTAAATAGTCAATAGTCTGAAAACATCACATTACTACAGTATAATATCCTGTCAAAATGACATGCAAGACTACTAAAAAAAAAACGCTAATTGGAAAAAACTGGACTTGTTTAGAAAAAACTACTAAAAGTTAAGCCCATTAGGACTGACAGTATTCAAATCATGGATCCACCGAGTTTCCTTTAGAAGTAATAATTTTGCTCTGTCTCCTCCTCTGTGCTCTATAGGCACACAGTCAATCATTTTGTATCCTAATGCAGACTAGTTATGTTTTTTGTCCCTGAAATGTTTGGCTACAGGTTGATCCGTCTGTTTGCTTACCAGAGCCAGCCTAATCATGCTCCTATGCAGAGCCATACATCCCTTGAAACATTGTGTCTTCTAACCTACATAATAAAAGCCACAAGGGTAGGGTATGAAACGGATAACAAAACGGCTGTTACATGTGAATACATGATGTATTTTTATCTGATTTCGGATGCACAAAAAAGTCAGCGGTAAGTACCTGAGTTGTTTTTTTTGGAGAATAAAGGGGGGGGATTATTGCGCACTGGATTGGGGCTAGATGTGCGGGGTAGGCTGCACTTGTAGAAGGGTGTCTAACCTAAGATATATAGAAAAGGGTGTCTAACCTAAGATATATAGAAAATTGGTAGTTAATATAACAGTTAAATGCGCTCTATACCCTTTTTTTTTTTTTTATAAAAATGGTTAGTTTTCTAGTTCCATCCCAGTAATTTCCATATGGACCACCCAGTCCCGGATATTTTTTGCTTGTGTAAAACAAGGTATCAGTTTTGAATCTTTAAGTAGTGGTAATTCCTAATCTGAATTATCGTTATTACCATTTTGTTATATATTTCCAACCGCACTAGTGTTGCTTTGACTTTGTAATTAAGAGCATTGTCCTATAGAAAGGTGAACTTTAGTTTCTTAGCAGACTGAGGCAGGTTGTCGCTCAGATGCCCAGTCCCCACTGAGGAAAAGCATCCCCACAACATGATGCTGCCACCTCCATACTTCACTGTTGGGATGGTGTTTGCAGAGCAATGGGCAGTGTTAGGTTTGCATCACATTGGGGGCACGAAGCTTAATTTTTCACCACAGAAACTTATCCCAAATTTTAACTTGGTCACTGTGATGTTTTCTGGCAAATTCCAGACATGCTTTGATGTGTTCTTTTTTTCAGTAATGGTTTCTTTCTAGCCACTCCCTCATACAGACCAGTTGTATGCATAGCTCTTGATGTTGTTGACTGTTGCACTCTTTCTGCTGACTAAAGCTGGGTACACACTGACAGATATATTGGGTGATCAATTGATCGGCCAATGTATCTGCTGCCTGTCGGGCAGTGTGTACCCGCGATATGTCGGAGAACGTCGGCGTTCACCGACATATTCCATTGGCTGTGCTGCACAGCTGATGGACAGATATGTCTGCAGACATATCTCTCCACCCGTACGCACACAGCGGAAGCCGCAAGGTGGGGGGCGGGACACGCGCCCTGCCCGCCTGGACCTGTGGGCAGGTACAGATAATGGTTGTTCAGTGTGTACGAACAACCATCATCTGCAGATATATCTGCAGATCGCTCGATCTGCAGCTATATCTGTATAGTGTGTACCCACCTTTAGGGCCTGATTTAGAGGTAGAAGCAATGCCAATGTTTTTCTACTGCACATGCATCTGAGTCGCACTGTGCATGTGCCACAATGGATTTAAGATGATGGTTGTAGTGTGGATCTGGATGCAGAATGAGTGACCGTTATTGAGCATTTGTGGGAGTAATGGTGGGTGGCTAGTAAAACACAGGTGACCATTTCAGGGGCATGTTGCAGACAGTGACTGCATCCTAATGCGCAGTAGTACTGGACCTGGCATCGTGGTTCAGATGGACATTCTGAGCAACCATAGGGAGGAGGTCCGATGGTGCATTTTTGTAAGCAAGTGGCGGATCAGAGTACAAAGATGCAGCAGAGACGGTATTTGCATCCGCCTCTGACTCCATCACTGAGCTCTGAAGCTCCTTAAAAGTGATTGTTGGCCTAACTGTATTTTCCCTCTTAAGTCTCCTTGTTCTGGTGCACGTCCAGGCAGTCCCTGGATTGTATGATGCAGCTTCCATTTGTTCACAGTTGATACAACAATGCTCACTGTGATAGCTAATTACTTAGATATAATTTTTAATAGTTTTCCAATCTTCTGCATCTCTATATAACTTAATCTTTAATTTTCCTAGAGTGTTCTTTGGTCTTCATTTTCACAGTTTTTCTTCAGATTCACAGAATGACCAATCCTATATGAATTAGGGAGTATTTTATCTATAAAAACTCAGCTTTTTTTAAATATTTCATAGAGGCTAATGTAAGAACTAGGGATGTGCAGGCTCGGATAGGTTCGAGTTTGCACGTGGAGTTCGGATTTTTCCCTCCAAAAAAACGGAACTCAGAACGAGGCAAAACGTCATCTTACATGGACGAACATCATCATTCCTGGACAAAAGACCAGGAATGATGATGTTCGTCCATGTAAGATGACGTTTTGCCTCGTTCTGAGTTCCGTTTTTTTGGAGGGAAAAATCCGAACTCCTCGTGCAAACTCGAACCTATCCGAGCCTGCACATCCCTAGTAAGAACAGTTATTAGGGCACTATCTTTTTATATTTGTAAACTTCGAGCTTCCGCAGAACAGGAGTTGAATATTTATGCAGGCAGCATTTTTCAGTTTTAAAAATATCTGCTGACCAATAATGTATTATGAGTTTGAAAATACTTCAACTGCTTTACAATGACCGAACAGTCTGGAACAATCTTTAGGTGTCATTTCTAATACAGACCGATATGCTGACTTTTTTAGGGCATTGAATACATATGTGTATATATACAATGTATGTGTAAAAAAAAAAAAGAAAGCAAGGGAGCACCTCATAGTGCTGTATACAATGTTTAAGCATTTAAAATAAAAATACAATATGTGTAAAAGATTAGTTGAAAAATAAGTATTCATATAACATACTTGGCTCTGACTGAAATACAGCAGTAAACTTTCATAGCTATGTTTAATGTATACACATCAATACAAATCACCCTCTCCTGCAAATCCTTCACTCATTTGGTCTGCGTGATACAGCCCTCTCCTGTCTGTCCTCCTACCTCTGACAATTTTTTCTGTCTCCTATCATGACTCCACTTCTCCCTCACTTCCACTACCAGTAGGTGTCTCCCAAGGTTCTATTCTTGGACCTCTTCTATACTTCCTTTACACATCCTCTTTACATGAGCATCCTCAATCGTATCTCCAGCTGTCTCTCTGCTATCTCCTCCTGGATGTCTCAGTGCTTTCTTAACATGTCTAAGACTGAGCTGATAATCTTTCCATCATCCCGAATAACTACAGGTCCCTCAATTTGATTAACTAATGACAGCACCACCATCTCTTCTAGCTTACAAATGCACTGTCTAGGAGATATTTGTGACTCCTGCTTCTCATCCAAACTAATTCTGCTTCAAGAAATATATCCAGGATAAGATCCTTTCTCGTCCTGTTGGAAACAAAGACCCTCATCCACTTACTTGACATCTTTAGACTGGACTTATCTAGCCTCACTGTCCCCCACCTCTCTCCACTCCAATCTCTCCTCAATGCTGCTGCCCATACTATGTCTGCTCCCCTACTAGCTTTACACTTGCTCCCGCTGCCCTTCACAACCCAATTCAAACTCCTCACACTCACTTACAAAGCCATCACCCAATCTTCTCCTATTTACAGCTTTAACCTCATCTTTATTAACTCTCCAGCAAATCAATACTGATTACTTCCTCCCACTTACGCCTCCGAGATTTGCCCATGCTGCTCCCTACCACTGGAACTCTCTCCCTATCAGACACTCCATCTCTACAAAACTACAAACAAACTCTCAAGAACCACTTCTTTATCAAAGTCTTCCAGATCTCCTTTTAACTATATGCTTCTTACTCGCTTCCTCTCCCTTGTGTCACTCTTGTGACTCCCACTGCCCTTTACAATGTAAGCTCTCATGAGCAGGTCCCTCTTGTGCTTTTCCTTCCCTCACTTATACAATATCTTCCCACTGCCAACAATGGCACAAAACTTTTGGGTTTGGCCATCTTTCTTATTTGGGTCTTATGACTGATGCAGCAAAGCGAATAAAGAACTTGACCTACAAGTTCATCGTACTTAGCGGAATCATTTAATTACTGTATAGAGCCATTTTTCATCAAACTTTTTTTGACAGGTGACAATGGGGTTTGATAGCTCTGATAGCTCCCTTTGATAAAGTTGGGTATAAGAAGCTATTAATGTGTGTGATTGTGTTCATTAAATGGCTTTTTAGAAAAAAGTAGATGAAAAGGACATATTACGCAGCATTACAACCAGAGTAGTTATTAGGGGTGACGTTAAAAAGCCGTTTTGTTAGTGCTGTCCGCTGCTAATAAATGTGTGTTCATATACATTACAAATGTGCAGGGGCGTATCTACCCCTTGGCCAGGATGGCATTTGCCAGGGGCGCCGGCCGAGGGGGGGCGCTGCGGCGGTGCATTCTGCAGCCAGGGGGTAGATACACCTCTGATTGTACTTGAAGTGCTCCCTGCTCTCGGCTGTTGAATCTTTACCAGTGGCGGCGGCCGCGGAGTGTAATTACAGTAGCGCCGGCAGCCATCTTCAGCTGTCTGTCATCGAGCTTGTACCCTGCTGTTCCTCCCCTTACATGACATGCAGCCAGATTTCGCCCCCAGTTCTCTATGATGGCTCCGCCCCCAGACCTCTGTGGAGGCTGCAGCCAGGAACAGCCAGGCCCCCCTGCTGGCATCATGATGTCACTTTAAAGCTCGAGCAGGATAAAAGAAGGTAAGTGTGGAGGGGATGGGGAGAGGGGACCTATTCATCTAATAGGACATGCTTATTAATTTATTAGTGTAGTGGGGATTACCCATATAATGTAATCGGGGAGATGACTGAGCTATTAATTTTATTATTATTTTGTGAGTTAGTATTTTAATGTAATTGGAGGGAGGGCTTGGCGATTTATTAGTGTGCTGAGGGTTAATTTATTTAATGGGGGATGGGGGCTGGACTATTTATTGGTGTGGTGGGGTAAATGATTTAACACTGAGTGAGAACTATTGATTTAATGATGATGTATATTTAATATAATAGTGGTATCTTCACAATGTCATTTAATTTAAGGTGGGGAGGGTAATTTGCTCAGTATTAATGCTAATTATGGGCTTTATGGGATGGAATTCTTATTCACTTATTGGGGATTGGGTACATGGGATCACCAGTGATTATGTTGATCCCAGAATGGGAGATGTGAAATCACTGAGCAGCATGATCGCTCGCACTGCTGGGACTCCGAGCTGACTGTCCTGACAATGCGTCTGTGTTTTGTGCAGTGGCGGATATTACCTTGGGGATGCAGCCCTCCTCAGTAACATCCGCCACCCCAGCGAGCCAGCTGCCGTCTGTGGCGGCACTGGCTGCACTGTGGCTGGAGATGGCTTCCCATTGGAAGCACCACCTGCCAGTCACGCACAGGACTGCCAGTTCGGGCTGCAATTAGCAGAGAGCGGCTTCCAGTGGAAGCCGCTGCTCTGCCTTTCGGGCAGCCCTACACAGCTTCTCTGGGTTGCAGTGAATGCAGTTCCCAGAAGCCGGTGTTATGCATATGCACGGTGCTAACGCCACTCGTGCATGCGTTTGTCCCAGCTCCTGCCAGATCCATTGCACAGACGCTGGGACCCGCCCAGCCCGACCAGCAGCAGCGACAGCCCCCCTCTTAGGCAAGAGGGTAGGAGCCTTTGCTGGCTGCATGTAAATTCCAGTATCTCCACACAACTGCAGACCAGAAAACTCTCTTCAACCCTGTCTCTAGAATGTGTGTTAATTTTAATAGCAATGTGAAGGTATTATTTTTCCTTGTTGGCTATATGACACTTTATACATTATATTGTGTTGTGTACCAATAATGTAATATAACTGTGACGGGAGGGGGGGGGGAGCACTAGTCCCTTATTTTGCCAGGGGTGCTCAGACCCCTAGATACACCTCTGCAAATGTGCATCAATGTTTAACCATTATAATGTTTTAGTTACAATAACAGTTATTTTTTTGTCAATGTTTGGAAATCTAAAAAGGTTTTTTCTAATGTTATAACATTTGAAAATGCATAATATTTCTCATCCATCCACTAGCAATGTAAACGGTGAACAACGCCACGAGCTGGGAACAGCCAGTAAGAATAGCACAAATTGTGCCTTTACGGATGATGTGCGAACCAATACAGAATGTTTATGCAACATTTCAGAATAATTACGATGGGATAACTGGATCACCACCAAGTTGTGCATATGTTAAATACAGAATGCAGCCTATTGATTTGAACTTTTTTTTAAAAGATATTAAAAATGTGTACATGTATACACAGACTGACAATTTCTCATGGTTAAATAGATGCACCAACCCCAACTCGCCAGTTAAGCATCGTGAGTTAATCATATGTTATGTAAACTATGCAATACTATATGGTTACCATTTATGTCTAAAACATTTTAAATTTTTTTCTACATCTATACAGAAGATATAGATGTAGAAATTGTAAACATTCGACAGAATAACAATTTATCAGAATATGACAAGGCAAAGTGTTACACAACCACACTACAGAAATATCTGATGTTGCATAGGTAGGCTGATCGAGAAATGGCAAAAACTATACCCAAAACGTCTGCTGTTCATCAAACAACTAACAGAACACCCAGATACATCTGATGCTGTTTATTATGAAGTTTTGGACAGTGTTAATGCCCCGTTTAGCACTTTAGGTTGTGATGTGTTTAGAGTGCATCAATTTTTATTTCATTTTTTTCCTAAAGGCGAGTTTCTGTATAAAGCTACAGTATGACTGTTTTTGGCACTTGACAAAAAAAAGATTTTCTTCCTACGTCTGGGGGACACTTATACATGGGGTTAGTGAGGTATGGAAGAGTCAGCACTTTAATTAGCTAATTATTAGCACTATAAAAGCTCCTGTCCTCTAACCCCTTCTCAATTTTTCGTAAAGTCCTGAAGGCGTAGGCCAGCACTGAGTTAGACTTTTTTACCATGCGCTGCCCTGCCATTGCTAGTGAAAGCAGCAGAGTCCTAGCATTCAGTGTACCTTTGGGAGGTCCATGGTCACACAAGCAGACTACGGCCGATGAAAGTTTAACCAGCACTGGTCATCTGTTACAGACGGGGGAGGAGGAAGCAATATTATCGGCTCCTTTTGTTTTGCCCCCTGCAGCATTTACGGAACGTCTTTTACTAAAACCAACCTGCAAGCTAAGGGCCTGATTCAGAGCCGCTCGTAAGCGGACGCTCGTTCGCTCTGAGCGATGTTCGCACAACTGCGCATGTGTATGGTTCGCAATGCGCATGCGCAAACCAGTCATTGCAGTCGGAAATCGTGTACTCGTAAAACAACGAGGGGCTGCTAATTTGATTGACAGAATGTACCGTTTGTGGGTGGTAACAGGGGAAGGTGCTTGAAAACGGGAAAGTGGAGAGCCGAACGCAGGCGTGCCTAGTGGTCAAAACGGCGGTTAATGGGAGTGCATAATTAGTAAAGGACCGTCATCGACCACGTCACTTGGTTGTCTTTTAGCCTGAACTGCTCGCAGTGATAGCGGGAAGTAAATCCTACCACAAGCACTGCGAGCAGTTCATATGCCTTTCGATGTTCCCGATTAATCTAATAAATAACGGAGATGACGTGTGATGCGAACGGCAAAGGGGCGTCTTTACAAAATAGCGAGCGCATTTTTCGAACGTTCGCTCAGACATAGAGGCGTCAACACACCGCAAAGAGCGAGCTCTCAATTTAAATATCCGGCCCCTTTTTAAGAACGAGCGTCCGCAAATAGTGTCCGGGTCTGAATCAGGCCCTAAGTACTTTATTTATACAGAGCATGGCCAATGTTTTTTGACCATGCATCAGTTTCATTATATTTTGCTGCTTTTTATCTGTAATGAATGTCTGTACAAATAACTTTACTGGAGGAGAGTGATTCATTTGGATACTAATTATCAGCGTATTGACAGACTTGTTCTTTTGTTTCACATTCTTTCTAAATATCCAGGAAAACTGATACCATACTAATCAACTAACACTCAACTTGATTGGGAGATTACTATATGACTCTTTCCTGAGAGACTTCATGTGTGGTCTATGTGTATCAAATAGGAAGGATAACAATTGATTAACACTTAATGTCTCCAATTTGCACTTTATTTAAATGTCTATGCTATACTAATTAAAAGTTGATATTTTTAGATGTCTTATGTTAGTATATTTTGATGTTTATATATATATATATATATATAAAACATCTATCATGTTGAAACTGCTTTCTTTTTAGTGATTACGTAATGAATAATTGCTATATGAATACATTTTAAATTGCTATTTTTGAACAGTGCTCTCTATTTTGTTGAGGTATGGAAGAGTCAGCACTTTAATGAGCTAATTATTAGCACTATAAAAGCTCCTGTCCTCTTACCCCTGCTCAGTTTTTCTTTAAGTGCTGAAGGAGAAGGCCAGCACTGAATTTATTTTAATTTTATTTTAGCCCTTCTCTACTGACTGGTATTCCTCCATGTTCTAGATGTCAGGGCTGGGTTTATGTGAAGTGCGGAGGTCTCTCCTTAAGGTGCGTATCCACTTGCCGACAATGAAGGACTGAACGATGACGATATCGTCATCATTCAGTTGTTCATTATACTGTGCAGGCACCCTCCCTCATCCCCGAACATACTCAACCAGACAATATCGTCGGGGCGGAGGGAGCCTAGTGTTTTTGAACCAAATCAGGTGTCAGAAACTTTGGCCAGCTCTGTGGAAGAGCCAGCCTGGGTCAGGTCATTTGCACTGTCTATTGCTTCTGCTATGAGAGAAGAATTGTCTAATTTTGCATCTAATCTAAATGTGAAACAAGATACATCATTTATAGATAGATCAGAGATACCAGGGTTGATGTCACAAGGGGAAGTTCCCTCGTGTACCATAACCATGGAAAGGACAGCTCTGGGCTTAGAAAGAATGTCTCTACCTCTTGAAAAAAAGTTGGTTTCTTTGAGGCCTAACTATAGTAAGAAGTAGGGCATAAAGATTGGAATGAGAATTTGAGTCTGAGGTCTCTTAGTGCTCACTCTAGGTCTGGCGGCAGGCAGGGCGCTGGACCTAGAGTAAGGGGGCGTGGCCACTGAAAAGGGGGCATGTCTTTATGACGCATCCCCTTTTCGTCACTCTTGGGGGCGTGACACTGCGGCCCACGGGTGGAGACAGAACCCGCAGGCTGTTTCAGCGGGGTGCCGCGCCCTGCCCTATTTCAAGCACAGTGCCCTCCAGCAAGTGCTTCACTTAGGCTAAGTCTGGCTTCTGCTTGGGTGGCAAAAGCTATGGAGAAATGGATTGAGATTCTGGTGGATGGTATCCAGTCGGATTCATCTAGGTCTCACTTGTTCTTGTTATCCATAGCTGAGCAACTCTGAGTAGGAGCAGCTTATATAGGTGACACTGCCATAGGTACTTTGGTTATGCAATCTAAGATTTCTAGTCTTGTGGTGGTTGCCGGGTGTGTTATATGTTTGAATGCTTGGGAGGTCGATACAGAAACAAAAGCATTTCTTTAATTTGTCTATTGAGTGTACATTTTATTTGGTCCTGAGTTAGACAAAAGAATTTCAGAGACTACTGGAGGAAAAAGTCCTATTTTGCCTTTGAAAAAAACTGATAATACAAGGTTTACGTCCTTCAGACTTTCTTTAAACATCAGTCTAGTTCAGTCTTTTTGAGGAAAAGAGCATTTCTCTTTGACTAGAGGATTTAGTATCGGAGTTAAAACCAGGTCAGTCGGTAAGTGCCAGAGTAAACAGAATTCAAAGGTCCAAGACAAGTCCGTTTGACGGGAGGGCATACACCCAGAGACTCCTCAGGTTGGTGCCTGCCTAATGTCATTTACAGACTAGTGGAGGAAATCCTCCACAGACAAGTGGGTAGCAAGCATTATACACAAGGATTGTTATCAGCATCTTGGGTCAAACTCTGAGATTTTTTGCAGGATGATGGCTAACAGACAGACAGAGTTGAATAAACTTAAATCAGGCTATAAAGGGGCTGTTTGATTTAGGAGTAATTATCCCTGTACCAGTTGGACAAGAAAAGGAGTAGTTCTAATCCAGTTTATTTCTGATTAAAAAACCAGATAGGAATCACAGACCAATCTTAAACCTAAAAGAATTAAATTTAAGGCTAAGGATAGGCCAATTCATGTTGGACTCGATAAGGTTAGTAATAAATGGGTTGAAGGTAGACTAAGTCTTGGCATGCATAGACATTTCAGATACCTATCTCCATATACTCATTTGGAAAGGCCATCAGAGTCTGTTAAGATTTGCAGTAGGGAGTATACACTTCCAGTTCAGAGCTCTGCGCTTTGGATTAGCAACAGCCCCTTGAGTATTTACCAAAGTCTTGGCAGTTACCGTTCAAAGCAGATTTAGATGTGACACTTCAGTCAGATCTGATAAGGGCTCTGGAAGTGTTAAAGTACCATGGCTGGGTGATGAATTGGAAAACTTCCAGGTTGGTTCCCAGCTGACAAATATAATTTCTTGTTCTAAAGCTGCATACACACATAAAGATTTTCTGTCCAACCATCCAACTAGTTGATTAGTTGGAATGAAAATCTGGTAAGGTATGAGAGCAAATAACAATCAGCAATTTGCTCCTAAACGCGGGAAAATGGAAAAAACTGTTGTTGAACAAAGTGTTTAGATCAAACATTTAACAAACTTGTCTAATGACCATTTTCATCTGTTTTCTGGCATTTAGGAGCAAATTGCTGATCATCATTTACTCCCAAACGTTACCAGATTTTCATTCCAACCAATCAACTAGTTGGATGGTTGGACAGAAAATCTTTACATGTGTATGCAGCTTTGGATTCAACACAGAATTAGCCAGAGTATTTCTGGCACAGGAGAATATCAGAAATATAAAAGCTAGTCAATAGGATTTTAGGACTCAGAGGTCCATCAGTGCTTTGTTGCATGTGACTTCTAGGGATGATAGTCTTTTTATTCAAAACCATCCAATATGTAAGGATCCATTTCAGAATGTTTCAGTTGAACATCTTACGGTGTTGCTTGAGATCCAAACATCACTTAGCAAATCAGTTCATTACCCTTACACCAGAGACAAGACAGTCTCTCAGGTGGTGGACCAAGGTGGGAAACCTGAACATGGACAACAGTTTTCTTTGCTTATTCTGGACAGTAATCGGTACAAATGTCAGTTTCCAGGGTTGGTGGGCGATCATGGAAAACCACTACTTTCAGGTAATACTTTAAGGTAATATGGTCTCAGAAAGAATCAAGACTTCCCATAAATGTTTTGGAACTAAGAGTGGTTCTGAACACATTAAAGAGGGCAAAAGACCTTCTGGGGAAACCTATTAGGATTTAATTGGACAATGCTACTAAAGTGGCATATATAAATCATCTGGGAGGGAGAGGAAGTTCCTTAGCCATGACAGAAACTTTTCAGATTCTGTCTTGGGCAGAGACCAGGGATAGAGAATTGGGAGGCAGACTTCTTGAGTCGCTGAATAATGCTTCCAGGAGAATGGTCTCTGCATCCACAGGTGTTTTGGAATTTACTGGGGGTCCCAGAGATGGATCTGATGGCTTCTCGATTCATCAAGAAGATGGACAGGTTTTATTGCAGTATCAGGGATCCATTAGCATTTCAGATAGATGCAGTGGTCATACAATGGACATTTTATCTGACATATATATTCCCACCAATTCTGATGCTTCCACAGGTCCTAAGAAAAAAATAACAAATTTAAGGTTTTCCAGTAATACTAATGGCGCCAAACTGACCAAAAATAGTCTGATTCCCAGACAAGGTGAGAATGGCAGTGGGGCTCCAGGAGTCAGGCTCCCTCTAGACTCTATTCTATTCCAGGAAATTCAGAAATTAAATTTGATGGCATGGCTCTTGAAACCAAGATTCTAAAAAAGAAAGGTTTTTCAGATACAGTAATCCAGACAAAGCCAGGAAAAATGTTTCAGCATTTAATCACTGAGTCTGGAAAAGAGAGATCAAATGGTGCCAAAAGGAGAGAGTCTCAGACTCTTCTTTTTCTTTACCTATAATCCTTTTTTTCTACAGGACGGTTTCTCTTCGAGTCTCAGGCTAGAGTCCCTGAAAGTACAGGTATCTGCTCTGTCTGTTTAATTTCAAAGAAGTTTGGTGGTAATTTCAGAAGTTAAGACTTTTGTTTTTACACATTCAACCACTATATATATAGGCATCCTATAGAGCCTTGGAATTTAAATCTTGTATTGACGGCTATTCATGCTCCTCCATTTGAGCCTGTAGAGGAAGTAGATTTAAAGTGGATAACTTGGAAATGTATTTTTTCTTCTTACCATTGCTTCAGCTAGAAGGTTCAGAATTATGCGCTTTTTCCTATAAATCTCCATATTTAATTATCCATAAAGACAGGGCAGTGTTTTGTACATGTCCTTCATTTCAGCATAAGGTGGTAAATGATTTCCATGTAAACCAGGAAATGGTAATTCCCTCCTTTTCTAAAGCAGAGAAGGCCATCAGCAAAGAGGAATTGTCTTTGTTAGCTGTGGTCAAAGTGTTAAAAATGTACTTGGACACGCCTACAAGTGTTAGAAAGACAGGGCAGTATGGATCCCAAAATAATAGGATAGGGGAAAAGAAACATCAGCAAAAAACGGGGATAATTGGCGAAAAATCCAAATTTTTTGCCGATCGTGGCTAATTGGATACCCCCATAGTCTGTTCATTCTTGCTGACACTAAAGCTGGGTAGACACCTAACATATATATCTGCAGATAAAATGATATGTAGTTATATATGTAGATGATGGTGGTTCATACACACTGAACAACATTCATCTGTCTTCAAGCCAGGGGGGTCACGCTGCAGCTGCATGTGTACGGGCAGTTGGCTGATCGCCTGTACACACAGCAGGATGGACAGATATCTCAGGCAAAAAGGAGTGTGGTTCCTGACAGTAATGAAAATGGCAGTGGAAGATCCATGGACTTTATCAGTCATACCAGGTCTGTTACACCAAGGGCCGTTGTTACATCCAAATCTTCAAAGTCTTCATTTGACGTTGTGGAAATTGAACGGGAACTAGTAAGACAGAAGGGAGTGTCTGAGCAAGTGGTGCAGTTTCTTATCCAAGCAAGAAAGCGTATCTTCAGATATCTATTATAGAATCTGGAAAACATTTATATTCTAGGCTGGCTTAAGATTTGAAATGATGAAGGTTGATACTCTTCAAGTAATGCAGTTTTTACATGATGGGTTTGAGAAAGGTCTGGCGACTTCAACCATTAATCTCGTGCGGGGGATTTCGGTCTGTCTAGACAGTTAAGAATTTCGGTAGACTAAATATTTATTTGCCCTATACACAGGTTCAAGGAAAGGTGGGGCACCCACGAAACAGACTATCGCAAGATGGATCAAACCATTGATTACATTTGTGTATTAAGAAAATGTATGTAAAGCTCCAGAAAATCTGAAGGCACACTTGTCCAGGCCAATGGCGGCTTCATGGGCAAAGAAGGCTAAAGTATCTGTGAAAGTCATCTGTGCAGCAGCTACCTGGTTATCTATTCATACCTTCTCAAGGCATTATGCTTTGTATGTGTCAGAAGCACACTTTGGAATTCATGTCCTCAGTGGGGCAGTGGCATGAAAAAATTCAGTAATTTAAGCATGATTTGTTACTGTTTATTTATTCCCCTCCCAGATATTATGTTTTGGTATATCTCAGTAGGAAGAAGAAAACCGCAAATTATAATTTACCGATAATTTAATTTCTTTGAAATACTTCATGGCAGCCTATAATTTACCCTCCCTAATGTGTTTTTTCCCTAAATTGAGTAGACACTCAAAAGACTGAGGAGGGATAGGAGGAGGGGGAGGGGACCTATATACCTGAAGTGGGTGGACCATAAAGGGGAAAAACTTCCTGTTTCGTTCTAAATGGATGTAATCTCAGAATAATGGCTGCCATGAAGTAGGAAGAAGAAACAAGATTTATGGTTCATACCAGTTAAATCTCTTTCTCTGACTCCATCTGGTGGACACTTCAATTTTTCTCACATTTGTTGAATCTATGAGTAAGAGGACTATAGTTGTTCTTTAATCTATCCTTAAGGCTTTTTAAATTCAAACCGAGGAGGGGTTAGAGGGGAGGAGCATTTATAGTGCTAATAATTAGCTCATTAATTGTTGACACCTCCATACCTCACTAACTCCTTCTGTAAGGAAATGTCCCCTAGATGGAGTCAGAGAAAGAGATTTAACAGGTAAGAACCATAAATCTTGTTTTCTCAATTAAATACTCTAATCCCTGTAGGTGTGCTATAGATTTTCATCCCAACACATTGTGTTTTGCATTGCCATTTAACAAAGCCTGTGCATGCCTTCTCCAGACGGCCAGTGAGACCTGTACCCTTTCCACAAACCGATACGCTGTGATGATCTACCTCCGCAGACATTAAACAGAATGTATCTGTTTCTGGTGAGTTTAATCTTTAAATGAACAGAATTTAAAATGAGTTTATGTTGGTGGAAAAGGTCACAGTGCAAAGGGCCAATAATTAAAAAGCGTGACTCTGCGCTGTTGCTTTTGCTCATTATAAAAATCCTGTACTTACACCATCCACAGTATGGTTATGTGCTTTATTGATAAAGCGTCCGAGCTATAATTCAATATAGTTTCAATGTATGTTAGATAGCCCTTGGGCTATTTGGTTGTTATGCCATACTATCTTATACATCACATGTAGCAACGTGTTAATCAAATCATAGTAATGTTCACTGCTGGCCACTATATAAGACTCAAGCAGTGTTGTCTTGGATAAAGCAGCAAATTTTTAAATCTCTTTAAATAACTTTTTACGTAAAAAAGACTCAGGCCCTGATTCAGAGCCGGACGCTCTGAAAGAGCACTTTTGATTTTTTGTGCGGCCTCCTGGCCGCTCGCATAGCCCCGTTTGGCCAGCCACCCCCCTGGCCCGCCTCCAAAATGGGGCAAGCTGTCAATCAAAATCGACAGCTGCCCCCTTTTGGTGCGAAACCCGGAGCGACGGAGCGCCCGTCGCTAGCTGGGTCTCGCGCATGCACAGTGGCCAAACATCGACCCGCTCGCGAGCGCATAGCACTTGCGAGCGGGTCAATCAGGCCCTCAGTTCTGCCATTCAATGGTGTGTATAAAAGACATGCCGCTTAAAAAATATTACCAACCCTTCACGTCAATTTTCTCTTTTAATTTAAGTTACGTCTTTTTAATTAAAAACAGTATGTCCCAAGGCAGAAACACTATCTCGCACTTCCATTTTGTTTTAGCCACACATTTCCTTGTAATATTAAACCTGAACCATCTTGATTTGTCTCATGCAATTTATTCATAGCGGCAGATGTGTCATGCCTGAAAATGTCCTTTGCAATATTACGTGCAGCGTTCTTCACATGCGGTTTAGCTAACTCTAGACCACTTTAGAAAAGAGTACATGTTGTATAATCCTGGCGCTGGCCAGTGGTAATTTAATACACAAAATCACAGGCAGCTGCCTTCCGGAAAAGGAGAGGTGCCAATCTTCAATACAATCAAACAGGGAAATGGAAAAACAGGTGGTGCTGCTATTTGTGCAATAAAGACATATTTCAATATCTAATAAATAATGAATAAACAAATATTGAATGCTCCTGGGAGTAAACATATATAACACTGTGAAATCAATGCAATTGTAAAAACCAGATCTATAAATATATATAAATACTTGTAGTATGTTTCACTGTGCAAACAGTGTTGAATAGCCAGCGGAGGGTGTCCTGTAGCGAGATCTCACCGTGACCAGTGATATAGATGCTGTGCGGCGGACTCTGCCGGTGCTCCTATGCGCAATATCACCTCTGGTGTATAGAGTATAGCCGAGATGAGATGAGCTGTATAATGCTGAGAAAGCAGCAAATAGTGAATGGCGGCTTGTATATTAGCCGGTCTTACAGAGCGGCTAATATACAAACTGCCATCCATAGTCTGCCAATCTCTGCTGCTTTCTCAGCATTAAACAGCTCATCTCGGCTATACACTATACACCAGGAGATGATATTGCCGCATAGGAGCATCGGCAGAGTCCTCTGCATGGCATCTGCATCACTGGTCCCAGTGGGCTCTTACTACAGGACACCCTCCACTGGCTATTCATAAGTCTCTCTAACAGTAACCCTACAAATTGTGACCACTGTATGGCAAGCACTTCATGGAGCTTATTTTATCCGTGTAGAGACTGACAAGGATTGTACCGAGAGTCTCCACGGTAAATATACTTTATTGCTGCTGTTGAATAGACTGATGTGATTTGAGAGCTACCTTTGTATCCATTCGAACTTTCATTTAACTGTGATGCTATTATGTGGCAACATTGTTTCTAAAATAGACAACATTGTTACTTGTCGATGAATCTCACACTACGAATTCTGTGATTATTTTAGAGAGATGTGGATGTAATAAGACACAGTGTGATAATATAATGTTCACAATGGGAGTCTGTAGGATTGACGGAGCGCAGTTACACTATTGAAAGATATTTTTTGGGCCGCAGACAGCATTTCCTGCCAGGCACCTGGGAATGGTGACCATCGAGTGGTGCAAACCATCGACGGTTCACAATAGATTGTTATTGTTTCATCGATAGTTATCACTAGTGATGCCACCGATGGAAAATCATCGATGGCCATTTTTTTAGAACACTACAAGACAGGTCTGAATTTGCAAGTTGCATGATTAGTGCAAGAATCTGTATGCGGATGATACTCATATCTACCTATCCTCTCCAGATTTATCACCATCTGTATTGGTCTGTGTCACTGATTGTATTTCTGCCATTTCATCTTGGATTTCATCTTGCCACCTGAAACTTAATATTTCTGAAACAGAATTAATTATATTTCCACCGGCCAATAACAGTTACCAACCTGATCTCTTCATCACTGTTGATAACTCGACAATCCACCCTGCCCCACAAACTCGCTGCCTTGGTGTCATCCTTGACTCTGAACTGTCCTTTGTTCCCCATATTCAATCTGTCTCAAAATCATGTTACATACATCTAAAAAACATCCAAAATTTGACCATATCTCACACAAGACACTGCAAAAACTCTAATCCATGCACTCATTGTTTCCCGCATTGACTATTGCAATAGTCTCCTTACTGGTCTTCCCAAAAAAGGGCTATCGCCATTACAATCCATTATGAATGCAGCTGCGAGGCTTATCTTCCTTGTCAAACGTTCATCGTCTGCTACCCCACTCTGTCAGTCCCTCCATTGGTTGCCGGTTTGCTACCGCATTCAATACAAAATACGGTTACTTACACATAAGGCCATTAACCAAACCAAACCAACATACATCTCTTCACTCATCTCGAAATATCTCCCAACCCAACCTCTCCGCTCAGCATAAGATCTGCGTCTCTGATCCCCACGCATTACTTGCTCCCATTCACGGTTACAGGACTTTCTTCGGGCTGCACCCACTTTATGGAATGCCTTACCATGCACAATAAGACTTGCCTCTAGTCTTCAATCCTTCAAGTGTTCCCTGAAAACTCACCTCTTCAGACGAGCTTATCAGATTCCAGAACCGACCACATAACCTTCATAGCTTCCATGTCTTATTACATCCCCTCTCGCAAAAAGAAAAACCATATAGCTACTGCGCAAGGTGGAAATAGATACCAAATATCTATATAGAATGATATATATTGCTCTCTGATGAAATGTGCAATAGACTTGTTGAAATAGAAAATCTTTGTTTAATAGATAATAAAACACACATATGTTGTAAAACCAAATATCCACATAGCAGATGTTAATACAATGGCTGTGATTGTATGTTAAGTAAGTATGTTACTATTAGACTGGTAAACGTGTAACAGCTTAATTGGATCCACAATTTGATAATGAATAAATAAAGTAAATAAATAAACTATTTAAATGAATGGAAAGATGCTGGCGTCCAAGCACTAGATCATGAGAATATACGTATTAACTGTCTCTGTATAACCAATGTATATGGATACAATGTGCGTGGCCATGCTACTGATATACATACGGTCCTGTAGATGGATGTAAAAGTCATGGCAAGCAATGTCCCAAATATGATATGCCCGTAGATGTAGCAGAAGGCGGTGGTTACCGCTGACTGAGCAGGACCGGGTGTACTAGATGATAATTTCTCCTGCTCCTCCGGCACTGGCTGGGAACGTGTGCAGCTAATGAGGTAACCGGCAATATGCCGCTGAATATGTGGTGTACAGGGCTTGCTGGGAAATTAGTCCTCCAGGTCTTCCTGTTACAGACACATCTGTGTTGTAACGGCAGCGGCTGCTGACTGTGTGTCGGACAGGACTTGCTGGGCAATTAGTGCTCCAGCTTCTCCGGCAGTCGGACAATTGGCCTCTGGGTCCTGTATATTGACCCCGCACACCACCACTCTACATATGGGAGATTTAACTGTGTAATATGAACAAGTTTAAATATATAGTCACTAGGATCACCAGATATTAAACGGTGATGCTATCTTATTATAAATCCAGACCTGGGTGTAATTGGGCAGCAGACAACTTCGCGATATTTATAAAAACTGAGCCGCGGCAGTGACTTATACTTAACGCCATACATTATAATTAAGCCATATAGTATATCACTATTACTGATCAATAAAGATTGTGAATTAATATATTTGTGATACAAGGTTATGTATATGGATGTAATATACTTTAGGTATATAAGAATAGTCATGTGAATTTGTAGGAAATGATGAGAATAACAATTGTCTTTAACTGAATAGATGTATATCTGTCTTCTGCAAACTTCCTACGCATATCTCTAAAAATCACAAATAGATTTCAAGATATCAGATATATATTTATCTCTCCCAGTTTATGAGATGATTGGTAGATAAAATTGCTACAAGTAAACGCAATTATTGCAGTAAAAATACATCTGGTAACAAAATTGTAATTTTTATTACATAGTTGCAATTGTCATCACAACAGGGATTGCTGTAAAATACATCAATAATCTTTGTGCAGACTTGTTGGATATTAAAACAAGTCTCTGTAATAACCAGAATAACGGCATAGGATTGGGATGGCCAATAAGGTGGAAATTTAAATAGCATTTATTTGTAACAATAATTATAAGAAAGCAGCAATAAATAATAAACAGACAAATAATTGAGGAGACCCCTTGGTTCTTATTTTAATTCACAATTTTTATTTACATTTTTCTTCACTTTTTTGGTTTTAAGTTTAAATGTATGTGCTCAAGCAAGTGAAATAATCATTTTAGTAGATTTAAATAAAGGTTACATTTTAAACTTTTGTCAGTCAGTATATGTGCACCAATACAGACTTATTTTTTCCAACTTCTTTGGAAACTGTGCTTGACACGTGTTTCCATGGTTCCACCCCCTTATGAAATATAATAATAAAGATATCTGAATCATCATATATTAGATACTAGGAGGGGTTATACTTACTGTTTTTGGATTATGGATACACAAAATTCCAGTGCAGTGAGATACTTTCCTTTCTCAAACTTGACAAATGTTGTTAGGCTCTGGGTAAAAAAATTCCACACAGAATAGGTGGCTTTTTGGGGCTTTTGCCCAGGTTTGACAATGCTACTTATCACTGGCATGAAGTGCTACCTCTGAGTCATTTCAACACAAACAACATCAACCGAAATTTTATCAATTTGTTCTTGTCCAACACATTCATTATCAACATCCCCATTAGTGTCAGATACACAATTATCCTCTTCATGTTGCACTTTTACAACTTTCCACAGTAGCATCCTCTATTTTTCTATCTAAACCATCATCATTATTGCTTTTACTACTACTCATTCTCTCATTTGCAGAGCGTTCAAAAATTGTGATAGGCAGCTTATCGAGTACAGTGTCATAAATGTTAGACTCACACACAGCACTCGTGGACACCTTTAGAGACTCCTCAGGAATCTGTGCAGTTTGTGAATGCACAGTTTTGGGGGAATTCAATTAAATGTGAATTGAATAGCACCGGGAGAGAGCTGGATCTCACGACTTAACATGAGTGTTTAGGCGCAAGAACCGGCATTCTCTGACTAACGTGCCGGGCGCGTGGCTATTAGCGCTGCTCTAAGCAGGAAAACAGCTGCGTGCCCGGAATTTTTGTAGGATTTCTCCTTGCATCACCAGGGGGGTGCCAGAAGAAATCCTTAGCCCACCTAGGAAGTGAAAAGCTTCAAGAGCTCCCTCCTGCAGCTATTCAACATCGCATTGAATTGAATTCCCCCCTTTTTTCTTAAACCTTGGTGTTCTTTTTGTGCACTAATTTGCAACTCACTGAGCCGCAACACCCAGTAAGTATAGTAACATATGCTGCCTCTCAAAAACAGTGTTCCCTTTAAATATATAAATTAAATTAAAACACTTGAGAATTTTTATTTTTACACCATAAAATGGTCTTATTTGGGCTATAGCTCATTCAGACATAGCACATTATTTTTTGGTCATTTAAGCTTACGAGCACAGTATGTCTCTGCCCTTAATGCACAATATAATCTACAGTGTAGATGATAAAGATACCTTTGTGAAACAATTGTAAGTGTAGCTCACTTCAACAAGCACCAGCAACCTGTATTGTTCACTTTACACTTCAACCCTCTGTAGTGGTGACCACATTCCTCAACCCTCTCCA
The DNA here is from genome assembly GCA_031769625.1 of Taudactylus pleione. NCBI lineage: Eukaryota > Metazoa > Chordata > Amphibia > Anura > Myobatrachidae > Taudactylus > Taudactylus pleione. The sequence continues at coordinate 32,280,349 of JAUIMM010000014.1, forward strand.
TGCACTCTCCTGTGTATAGTAGCTTATGAAACCATGAGGGGGGATTTATATGCAATCCAAAACATGCACAATCTGTCATTTCCTTGAAAATAAAGTTTTGCCTCGTTTTGGGAACCAAATTTGGCCGGAGGACCCGAGCTGGGACTCTGATCAATTTGGAAATTCAGTTCTGTTGGATTCTACTGAATCTGAACTGCTAATCTAGTATAATTTTCTTTATTACCAAAACCCTTTTCATAGTTTGATTTGCAAATGCTTTGTGTGGGTCTCTGGGAACAGTCTGAGTAGGATCACTGTCAGTCTGTAATCATCATTTTAATATTGTAGGCCACACCAAATGGTTGGTATCCCAAAATAGCCTGTGAAATCTATGGGGATTTTCTTATTTAGCAGGCTACAAACTTTTCAAGCATGCTTTCTGAATATGCTAAATTTGCAGGGTTTGTTTCAGTGGAGATGGCCCAATTGACTTGTCTGTCAGAAACCAGCATTATCATGATCGGTTCTAGAACAAATGAGGCAGTCATTCTTTGCAGGCCAGGCTCTATTCCCGTCAGCTATAAGAACGGGCGTGCAGCACTTTATCCCTATGGTCACATAATCGCATTAAACATTGGAGGTGTGCAGGTCATACCTTATTTCAATATTTAAGCACTTGCAGCAGATGGTTGCCAACGTATTGGACTCGCTACCTAGCTCTAGCATACTGGGACTTTTTATAAGTTTGATCCAGTGTATGACTCTGCTTGTTTGTGATTTTTATTTCTCCATAACCCCAGTGTACAGTATGTGATATCCTGGTATTATGACCTTGGTTTTGTTTGTGACTCTTATTTTGCCTTATCCCTGTGGATTAACTGAGACTTCACTGTTTACCGATTCCAGGTTTGTTTTTAATTAATCTTGATTAACCTCTGGCTTATATGAGACCCTCAAGTGTACCAGACCATAGCTGACATTTCTTTGTGATTGCCATCTCTAATCTATCATGCTAACCAGTGAAGGGGAGGGTTACCAACGTATTGGGTGCAGCGAAGTCCAATCCTCTTTGCGGCGATCCCTGGCAAAAGCCGCCGGTGCATTAGGCTCTGCACCCTTATCTCTGGTAGCACTAAGACTATTATCCAAAACCTGCTCTTAATCTTAGCTGTCATCGTTAATTGATATAATAAATTATCGTTATTATATTATTATTAAGTAATACAATAAGAACAGAGAAATATCTTCATTTGTATTGACTAGTTGTAGTCTCCAAAGAGGCATGTTATCCAATATGCTGGTAAAGGGGATACAAGCGCCATATAATTTACTTGCCATATTTCTGCATTGTGTGTGAATGTTATCTTGAGAGAGGCCTTCATACATACATACATCTATGCATATGCTTTATACAATGTATTTAATTAGTTTTAGTTCATAGAGTAATTTGATTTACATTCTAAAATAGTTTCGTGAGGTTAGTAATTTCACTTCCAAGAGGATGAATAGACAAATGAACAGACATTGATTCAATATACTGCTTTTATTCTCACTGAACTTTAGTATGATTCCCGTCTATCCCCTCCCCTGTCTCTGTCTCCATAGCTAAGATTCCTGCTTAATTAAAAAAACACTACATCATTGTTAAATAAAACTGTACCCAGGATTACCCTAATTTCCATATGCAGATTTATCTGCACTGACAGCCCTCTCTTTCCCTTCCTTCTCTCTCTCAGTGTCTCTAACCATATCTTTGGGCATTGCATTGAGAGTGCTCCCAATGGCTTCCTTCATAATATTCACACAATCAAAAAATCTACATAGTAAGGATAAAAACCTACTGCGTGCTTTGCCTTGTCTTAACTTCTTCAGCCTGTGGATTCTGCCTGCCATGGATTTAAAGATGAAAACATCATGCAGTGACCAACAGCTGTTTCTGGTTTTGCACTCCAGGAAAAGGGAACGCGCAACATGTGAAAGAAAAATGCCTTATATTTAATATTATGACAGTGTACTGTTGTTTTTAGCAGAATATCAACATGCACAGCCCTGGACTAAGTGATGACCGGGAAATCAAATGAATTATGTAATCTTTATCACTGTTCTAAGGTAAGAAAATTGTATCTGATGTTTTATGTAGTGATGATAATGTAAAGCATTTTGATATTCCTCTCAGCATAAATGTTTAGGTCAATGATAGATATAAGTGTAATGTGTTTGTTTCATACAGTGGTCGCAATAGACCAATAAAACTGGAGCCTACACATTTTGCATGCTTACACATCACAAGGTCACAGTGGCTGCCCTAGCAATCTGTTTTTATTTTGTTTGCATAAAATATAAAATTTTGCATTTCTGAAGACACTTTTTAGTCCTTTAGAGAAACATTTTCAGGCAAATACATTTAGGAAGCTCCATGTGTGTTTTTGCTTTCAAGTAAATATTTGAACTTTGATTAAAACGGTAGTTTCCTGTAATAAAGTAATTAATGTTACAAAATTAAGTAGAGTGTTTAATTTGTCTGTTGTGAAGCAAAAGAATAAGGTAATAATTTTTATTGTACTATTCAGTCTCAAGACGTTCTCTGTGTTAATTGGGTTAAAAAAATTGCAGTACTTATTAGAAATTCTAATTTCACAATGCAGCACTGACAATACGCTCAGCCTGTGAATTATTCACATCTTTAATTTGCTCATTTAATGACAGTGTTCTGTAATCAGAAAGCAGAGCCTGCTTCCCATGCATTATGTATGACGCTCAGGACTTAAATGCAGGACATTATGAAGCTCTCAGTGGTTCAGTAATTAGTTTTCCACAAGGCGGTACTTAGATATTAAAGTACTGGAACGCATATTTCAAACAAACTGCACGCTGTAACTAATGATGTTTTATCCCCAGACAGCCTTGTTCCAATATTTTTTCTAAAGAAACACTTGTGGATCCCAGAAAATAAAGACAAGTGCAAAACGACATTTTAAAGAAAGTATAGTTAGTTACATATTTATTTCTGTTGTCATCTTTATGAAATAATGAACTACTTTTAGCTAAACATATTCTTTTCTTTTATATTGCCTTTCTATGAAGCCAAACTTAGACAATATAAACATAAGAGTGTCTAAAATTTTCTAGTATCTCTTATTGTTATCATTTATTAAATGAGAAAGCCATGTAAGTTGTTTTCCTTTTTGCCTCCCTCATATTAAATCAAACATTGTTGGTATGTTCATAATTTGGGATATTTCCTCTTCCTGCACCTGAGCCTCATGTTCTGGAGATCTAATGGAAACTGTACTGTGCAGAGATACCTGCTACAATCTGATTGGATGACTCACAGGGAAATCCATGTTCATGTTTAAGACTATTCTAGGCAATGATTTTTACCCAAGCCAACCATCGACTACATTACTTAGTTCTTATTATGCTCATACTGTATTTGATCAATTAATCCTACTTCCCACATCAAATGTCCGAATGTATATATTTTGCTATGCTATATGAACTTTACTTCACGTTGATAGGGGAATATTAATTATTCAATTAAGTTTGCAGGACACAGTAGTTTTCTGGGGATAAGCACGAGTATTAAGTATCCACAGGATGTGGGGTGATGGCAGCAGATATCAGATATTTGCTGCAGACCCCCATTTACTATTGCAAAAGCAGCCCCTATAAGTTTCTATGAGGGCTGCTCAATTGTGAAATTTACCAAGTTCTGCAATGTGATATTTTCCGGAGCTTGGTCCCGTTAGCTAATGCCATCTTCTGATGATGTTAGCCCATAGTTGCCTGTGGACAACTGTATTGCATGTTTTTTAGAGAGAAATTCTGATCAGTCATTTGATATGCGGCTATAATAAATATTTAAAGATTATTGGCAAATATGCCCCTTAATAACACTCATAAAAACTTCCATTTTGAGTAACATGAAAGTCATAATTATCAAAAATGTTTAAATTGATTGTGAAAAAATATTCTAGTTCTTTTATCATTTGTTTACTGTGTTAGGATTCGTATTATGTTTTATTTTCGCAGGAGAATATATATATATATATATATATATGTATGTATGTATATATAGTTAGTATGCCCATGGTGAACATTTTGCCGATTTGAACCCAGAATATCCGTATGGAAAATGCTTAGCTAGATAATGGCTAGATCATATGTTAATACGACGGAATCGTGTAATAAAAGATGTGTGTGAAACATAACCAGCTAAGCCACCCCGTTTTATGGTTGTTTGGGGATTTTTTTTTTTTGTAACATTTTGCCAATTCGTACATGCGATTTTATATTTGCCCATGGACTCTGAAGCAAAATGGACTGTTTCCAGGGGATATTGCAAGCTGAGCCCCTATAGATGCAAATGATAATGCACTGTCTGCTCTCGTGGAAAGCAGAGAAAAGAGGCATTGCTTTCGAGGTGCAAACCCCGGTGCGGATTGGCTGGGAGTTGTGAGGTTGGAATCGACTTGTTGATATATTTGGCCATGGACTCTGAAGCAAAATGGACCGTTTCCAGGAGGTATTGTAAGCTGAGCCCCTATCAATGCAAATGATATGCACTCTTACTCCGCCTCACTCTCTCTCAGCCTCCCGCCAATCAGCAGCTGCTGGCACCTCTCGTGGAAAGCAGAGAAAAGAGGCGTTGCTATCAAGGCGCAAACCCAGTGCCAATTGGCTGGAAGTTGTGAACCTGGAATCGACGTGTTGGGGAAAGTAGGTGAGGGAAAAGTGCCCTCCTACGGCAGCAGCTTCACGCGTTGTGTCGCCTGCGCTCCATCCCGCATTATGTAATAGCTACTTCACACAGCCAGGTGGTCAGTCGAAGCCGAACTGGGCAGAATGTAAACCGTGTCCGCACATGGCTAGGGCGTCTGGTCCATGTGATGGCACAGACCACTATAGTGTTCACTCTAGCTCCGGCAGCAGGCAGGACGCCGGAGCTAGAGAAGGCGTGCGCTCCTGAAAAGGGGGCGTGGTTATTGAAAAGGGGACATGTCTATAAGATGCACCACCCCTTTTGTCACTCTTGGGGGCTTGCCCGGAACTTACGGACACGTCGGGCAGCCTCCGAGCACTGCTGACGGAGAATAGATGCTGGGCGCATGCGCCCGGCGTCTATTCACCGGCGGTGACCGGGTCACCGCACATATCCCCACCCGCTGGATACTGCGACCCTCGGGTGAAGAGGGTACCAGCAGGCTGTGAGGGCAGGGCCTTTTGTGCCCTCCAGAAGGAGGGCAGGGCACCGTGCCCTGCTATAACAGCCTAGCGGGAACGCTACCACTAGTAGTGTGTGAGAGTAGCAGGCAGCAGTGGTCACCCCTATCCCACTACTCCCGGGTCACTGTGGCGGCTCTGTGTTCTGGTAGTTTTCTTGACATTTTCAGGTTCGCTATACCAAAGCATTTATTTTTTTGTCGATTTTTTTTTTTTTTTCATCAAATTTTATACAGATTTATTCAAAATTATGTAATTAATTGTTGATAGAATTCCATTGCAAAAGAATAACTTTAATATCTTAAGTAGTCTTTGAGAGATGCAAATTCAAAGAGCTTTCCGGACAAAGGGACTAAGCAAATTACACATATATATAACTTCTTCTTCAGGTTCCATAGGATCTACCTTGGGGTATGTAGTTGGATCACATCCAATGCACCAAACAGCAAAGTTTTGGAGCTCCCAGCATGCACTGGTCCTCCTCCCTATATACCCCAGCCACAGGCATTCAGTTTTTTTTGTTTGGTACGCGGCAAGATGCAACTGCTAGACTGTCCTAGGCTTTTTTCTTTTATGTTTTACCTTAAGTTTTTCGAACTGCAGAGTTTAGTGGTAGCAGGCGCCGTGAAAGATGCTTGCACTGCGACTCCTACCTCCGCTGATGCTGAAACACTAGAACCGCTATATGCCCTGAGGTTCTCAGCAAGCCTCAGCGTGGCTTGGCTAGAGGCTTTCGCTGAGGCCTGGGAATGCGGTCGGGTCACAGAGATGGCAGGTAAGCAATTCCTCGCGGGGAATCATGCGCGAAGCAGTCCCCTGCCTCCGGTGTTGAGACGCATAGGAGGTGGCTCCGGGTGAAGGCCTCGTGTAAAGTCACTAAGGCGGCCGGGGCCAAATAATTTGTCACTGGGGACAGGTGGTAAGACGCACTAGAGCGTACCCGTGAGGTCAGCGTACCCGGCCGTCAAAATCACAGCCTAGGGGAGATAGGCGCTCCCCCAGCGTTCTCCCCCCAGACTCAAACTTCCAGCTATGGATTCTTGCATCTGGCTTGCTATAATTGACCATCTCGTGTGTGTGACACGCGCAGTTTCGCATTGGTCCGTGCACTGAAGCGGTTGGTCTCAGAGGTTTCGTCTGTCTCTCTCTATAGCTCTCCGTTGGGTTTGGCATATAGGGCACTCTATATCCTACCATTACCCCTTTGGGGCTGGTCAGTTGACCCAGAGTCCATATTGCTTTAGCAAATATGCGTATTTATGCATTATATGTGACTGTATGCTAGCTGCTGTGTGTACACTGCCTGTTTTTTCAAAACTGTCAGGTACAACTATCACTGTGTTTCTCTTCATCATTCTAATGGTGTGTGGGGTGTCTCATTGATATAAAGTCACATTGCATTTATATTGTTTACCTTGCATTTATATATGTTTACCTTCAGACATTGTCATGTCTGAAGGTAAAGATGAGGATGGGAGCCCTCCAGTGCTTATTTCCTGTAAGTCCTGTTCGGCAGGCTTATCCTGACCAGGATGTTAACCAGTATGGATTGTGTAATAACTGTTGCAAACAGCTATCCAATATTTCTGATACACCTGCACCAGCACCAGAGTCGTCTTGGATGGCCATTATACCTGAGGTTTTGTCCTATTTAATAGGCAAGGCCACGGAGGTATGGGCTCCGACTGCTGTAGCGCATCATGCTATGGGGTACGCACAGCATGTGCATCATCCTATGTGTATGCTCCCCATGAATCCCTGTTGGGGTAATTTGCCTGCTCATTCTAGTCAGAGTATACTGCCATATTCAGCATCTCCGCAGGTGGATAAGACCGGTGTTAGTAAAAAAGTAGATGCATAAAAGAGGTTCTTGTCATGTGTTGCCTCACGAGTCTGACTCGACCTCCTCATCAGACTCTGATACTCAGAGCTCTGGGTCTGTCTCAGTGAGAGAGGGCCATCAGTCCCTGGTGGATGTTCCCTCTCTAGTAAGAGCGCTAGGTCTGTCCTCAGTATTTAGGAAGAGGAGGTGTCATTGGCATCTAAGGAGCCATTCAGTAGGAGTAAGGTGGTGACTAAGAATTATTTCCCTCAGTGTGGGCAGCTGTCGAATCTCATGTCCGAAGCATGGTCTACTCCTAGTAAGCATTTTCATGCCACAAGGAATATAACCTCGCGATACCCATTTGCACCAGGAGTGTGTAATAAATGGGAAATTTCCATATATCCAAAATGATAGATGCTCATATGACAAGATTAATCAGGAGTGCTACGTTGCCCATTCCTGCAGCATCCTCTTTAAAAGAAGTTACAATTAGAAAACTGGATAATCACTTGAAATCAATATTTTCACTATCTGGAGTTGTTACTAGGCCAGCTATGGCTGTAGCTTGGATGGCCAAGGCTATGGAGGAGTGGACGAAATCTCTAGAGGATACTATAGTTGATCCAACCAGAGAGCAGCAGTCCCTTCTCGGACAGATGTGGGAAGCAGCTATGTATATGGGGGAAGTGGGAATTGATGCAGGCATCCTGGCTTCTAGGGTATTGGCTAGCTTGATTACAGCCCGAATAACCCTTTGGCTAAAGACCTGGAATGCGGACACACGGTCCAAGAAGGCCCTGGAATCTTTGCCTTTTGCAGGGAAGGTACTGTTTGGGCCAGGATTGGATGACATAATGACTTCTTTGGCAACACTGAAGTCTGCTGAATTGCCATCTACGTCTACCTCTAGGATGCAGTCATCATCTTGGTCCTTTTGTCCACAAGGTAGGACAAAGAAACAGTCCTTGGCCAGACAAAGTCAGTCCCACAGGAAACCGCAGCCCAAGAAACCTTGGTCTACTACAATGCCCGGCTGCCAAGCCAGACTGTAAGCCTACAGTCTGATGGGGCTTGCCTTTCCCTGGAGGATGTCAGGGGTGGAGGCCAACTTTTACAGTTCTCCCAGGCCTGGCAGTAGACAACTACAGATGTCTGGATGAGAGAGCTGGTCTCTCAGGGGTATGCCATCACATTCCTAAGACATCCCCCTCAGAGGTTTGTTGCTACAAACCATACTGCAGACCAGGTCTGAGCTCTGGCCTACCAGGAGTCTATTGGGGCACTCCTGAGGTCAGGAGTCATAGTCCCCATTCCTGTGATGCAACTGGAAAGGGGTCATTACTCAAATTTTATTTTTGATTCAAAAACTCAATGGGTCTCGCTGACCTATCCTGAATCTGAAATCTCTCAACAGATTCATCCATGTGCACAAATTCCATATGGAAACTCTGTGGTCAATTATGCTGGCGATGGAGACTTCATGGTCTCACTGGACATATAAGGTGCATATCTGCATGTCACGATTGCAAGAACCCACCAGGCCTTTCTCAGGTTTGCGGTGGATCAGCAATATTACCAGTTCCAGGCTCTACCCTTCGGTCTGGCCACAGCCCCTCGGGTATTTACCAAGATAATGGCAGTCATGACGGCTTGTCTCAGAAAACAAGGAGTCAGGATACTGTCATCTAGATGACCTCCTGATATTGGCACAATCTCAAGAGATGTTACAATGTCATCTACGGATGACCATTGTCTGCCTGCAGGAGCACAGCTGGATAATCAATTGGAAAAAGTATTTTCTGTCTCCAACTTAGCAGATGGTGCACTTGGGGATGCTGCTGGACTCTATGGAACAGAGGATTCTTCTTCCAGAGGACAAGATTGTAGCACTACAGTCTCGTGTGCAGAATCTACTTTACAAGCAAACAGTGTCAATTCACTTGGCTATGCAGATACTGGGCTCCTTGGTAGCCACAGTTGACATGGTGGCTTATGCGCAGTTCCACTCCAGGTCTCTACAGCTGTGGATCCTGGCCCAGTGGGATGGTCAGTATAATCAGATAAAGCATCAGATAATTCACATCTCACCAGAGGTTCGGCTTTCCATTGTTTGGTGGCGGGAGAAGACTCATTTGGACAAAGGTCATCCATTATGGATCCTGGAATGGATATTCCACACCACGGATGCAAGTCTGTGAGGATGGGGAGCATTGACTGGTCATCACACCTTTCAGGGACAGTTATCTACCAATAAATATGTTGGAGCTTTGAGCAGTGCACAAAGCACTCAGGACCGCATTCAGAGTCGGTCGTTGCGGCCGCACGGTCGAAAGGGAAAAGGGTCCGGATATGCAATTGATGCACTTGCAAGTTGCGTCGTTAAGATCGGATCGTTAGCTGGACGACCAAGGGGAGGATGCGGCCATAAGACCAAGAATACGCCCCCTTCTCGTACGCATTACATGTCATCTCCGGGCATATAAGGATTAATCGAGATCATCGGAACTGGTCGTAGAGCTTAAGGTTGACCATACCCTCTCTTAAGCTCTACGATCAAGTCAGTGTAAAAACCTCCCATGTCACGTGTGCTATGACACTACTTTGTTAATTATGCACGCCCATAAAACACCGTTAGCATAGTCAGGCACGCCTGCGTTTGGATCTCCACTCCCCCTTTCACAAGCAGCTTCCCCTGTTACCACCCACAAACGCCTCATCCTGTCATTGAAACTAGCGACCTGGCCAAGTTCAAGGAGAGAGATATTTCTGATCATAACAGCTAGTTTGCGCACGCGCATTGCGAAATTTACGCATGCACAGTTTAGCGAACATCGGTGGCGTACGACCGTTCGCCCGCAACGACCGACTCTGAATGAGGTCCTCAATCTGGCGCAGGACCTTCTTCAGGGCAGGCCTGTCCATGTTCAGTCCAACAATACGACAGCAGTGGCCTACATAAATCATCAAGGATGCACACGAAGTCTGACAGCCATGAAGGAAGTGGCAAAGATTCTGCTATGGGCAGAGGGCCATCTTACAGCAATCTCTGCAATATTTATCCCAGGTTTTCTCAACTGGGAGGCAGACTTCCTTAGTTGCCAGGACATACACACCAGAGAATGGGCTCTTCATCCAGAGGAGTTTCAACTTCTGGTGGACAGGTGGGGGTTACAGACTTAGATCTCATGGCATCATGTCACTACCACAAGGTCCCCAGGTACAGGTCCAGAACAAGAGACCCCTCAGCTGTCTTCGTGGACAGTCTGGTGGTGAGATTAAATTTCAGGTTGGCATACCTGTTTCCTCCAATCTCCCTCCTCTCAAGAGTCATCAGACAGTTCAAGCAGGTGGGAGGCAGGATGATACTAATAGCCCCTGCCTGGCCCACGAGGCATTGGGTCTCCAATCTGGCATGTCTGTATGTAGACAGTCCACTTCCACGGCCTCTAAGACAGGATTTGCTAATGCAGGGTCCCTGTCTTTACCAGGATTTACCTCAGCTTGCTTTGACGGCATGGATCTTGAATCATCCGTGTTAGTGGCCAGGGGTTTTTCACCTTCTGTGATTCAGACGATGCTAAGAGCAAGGAAGCCTGCTTCTGCTCGCATCTTTCACAGAATTTGGCGGCCGTTTTTTCTTTGGTGTTTTCACAGAAAATATGACCCTAAAGTTTTCAGGGTATCGAGACTACTGGGTTTTCTTCAGACTTGATTAGACTTAGGTCTTCGCCTGGCTACCTTGAGAGTCCAGGTTTCAGCTTTGACAGTTTGGTTTAAGCGCAAGATTGCTCCTCTGACGGATGTTAGAACATTCTTACAGGGGGTTTTGCAGCTGCCACCTCCATTTCTCCCACCAGTGGCACCGTGGGATTTGTCTTTGCTTCTCAGGGCACTGCAGTTGCATCCCTTTGAACCCTTGGATAAGGTGGACTTAAGATGGCTGACTGCGAAGACACTTTTTCTTCTCGCAATCTCTTCAGCTCACAGAGTTTCTGACTAGGCAGCATTGTCATGTCGTTCTCCATATTTGATCTTTCATCCAAATAGAGTGGTCCTCCGTACCAAAGCGGCTACCTCCCAAAGGCTGATTCCCATTTCCATATAATGAGGAAATTGTAGTCCCAGCCTTCAAGTCTTTAGACTTGTCTATAGGTGAAGCTTCCTTGGATGTGGTTCGAGCGCTTTGTATTTATATAGATCGGACCAGTTCCATCAGGAAATCAGATTCTCTCTTTGTGCTATATGAATTTCACAAAAGAGGTTGGCCAGCAAACAAACAGCGTTGGCTCGCTGACTTCGTATGACTATTTCTCACGTCTATACACAGGCTGGTCTCCCTGTTCCTAACAAGGTGACAGCACATTCCACTCAGTCTGTTGGACCATTGTGGACATTAAGACATGGTGCTTCGCTGAACAGCTTTGCAAGGCAGCCACTTGGTCTTCCGTTAATATGTTTATCAAATTCTATGCTTTTGATATGTTTGCCTCTCAGGATGCTTCCTTTGGGCGGCGGATTCTCCAAGGTAGATCCTGTGGAACCTATGGAGCCTGAAGAAGAAATACAGAAATCTGGTATAATATACCTTGGATAATTATTTTTCTTCGAGGTCCATAGGGCTCATAGGGTACCCACCCTGACGCACCTGGCCTCAGTAGCGATCTGTTCTTCAGCCTTCTTTCACAGATCCCTCTTTGTATGTTGAGTGTTTCTTGTGTAATTTTCCTCCTTCTCCACTCTCCATCTCTTGCCATTAGGCTTGGTTACAAACTGAATGCCTGTGGCTAGGGGCAGGGTATATAGGGAGGAGGACCAGTGCATGCTGGGAGCTCCAAAGCTTTGCTGTTTGGTGCATTGGATGCGATCCAACTACATAACCCAGGGTAGATCCTGTGGACCCTATGGACCTCGAAGAAAAATAATTATCCAAGGTATGTTATACCATAATTTGGTTGTTTGTATGTATGTGTATATATATATATATATATATATATATATATATATATAATTTTTCTACATATCTATGACCTAATTGCATTTCCAAATTTTATTGGAAGAGAATTATTGAATAAAGGGCATATTTTAACCCAATTTACTTTTAAACAGCCATAAAGAATTAAGTTCAGCTATAGGTTGGTTAGTTATTTTTTAAGTTTGGAGTTTATGATATTTCTCTTAGAGCCAATTATGTTGTATGGAATAATATAAGTAAAGTTCATTTATTTTGTTATATTTTATAGTACTTTGAAAGTAGGTGGAATATAATCCTATTTAAATTAAGATTCAAGCATCATACATAAAATTAGTAAGCAAGTATCTTGTTTTGTGCTATACAAATAAAGTGAAAATAAAAATCAGCTCCCACATCACTGCTACCAATTATAATAAACCATCACCATGTGACTATTCTTTCACTTTAACAACAAGAATAAATACAAAAAAGGTAATTTACATTATGTCGCTGTATGTTCCCAATCTTCCTTAAACAGCTTAAATTTTTTTTAAATATATGCATAAAATAAATATAAACAGTAGTGTAATACTGCAAAAAAAAAAACTTTAATACCCAAGTGTTCATGTAATGACACTTAATAAAAAATAAATAAACATAGAAACGTGCACTTTTTTTTTCTGACACACCCAGAATTGAAACCATATAAAGAAGCTAACTTATGAGTAAATACCGTATCTGTATCATAATGAATAAAGTCATATGTCAATTAGATTTAATTTCTACCTTGATGTAACTCAGAAAATTCAGTCAGGAAGTGAAACCGGTACAGTACCATAGAAAATTATAAATCTTACATAGTGAAGTACCACCAGACTAGATATAAAAATATTATCTATATAATAAGCGAGAAAGCTTGTCTGTCTATTCTTTTTTGCACATCCAGAGTTTTGTACCTAGCTCCAACAAATTTGACATGGTGGTGTAGTTTGACCAGGGTTAGGTTTGAACTTAGGGCCTGATTCAGAGCCGCTCGTAAGCGGCCGCTCGTTCGCTCCGAGCGATGTTCGCACATCTGCGCATGCGTATGGGTCGTAATGCACATGCGCCAACCAGTCAGTACGATCGGAAATCGAGCACTCGCAAAATAGCGAGTGCCTGCTAATTTGAGTGACCGGATGAGGCGTTTGTGGGTGGTAACAGTGGAAGGTGCTTGAAAACGGGGAGTAGAGATCCGAACGCAAGCGTGCCAAACGGTCAAAACGGGCCTTTTAAGGGTGTGCATAATTAACAAAGCAGCGTCATCGACCACGTCACTTGGTTGTCTCTTAGCCTGAACTGTTCGCATGATTGCGGTAGGAAAATCCAACCACAAGCACTGCGAGCAGTTCAGACGCCTTTTGATGTACTCTATTAATCAAATAAATAGCGGAGATGACGTAGGATGCGAGCGGCCAGGGGGCATCTTTATAAAATAGCGAGCGCATGTTTCGTTCGCTCGCTCAGACATAGAGGCGTCAACAGACCGCAAAGAGTGAGCGCTCAATTTAAATAGCCGGCCCAATTTTCTGAACGAGCGAGCGCAAATAGCGTCTGGCTCTGAATCAGGCCCTTAGTCAGGGTCACATACTCTCACAATCCCTAAAAATGTGGACACTCTTAAATTACACAGGTTCCGGGGTTGGCTCCAGTGGAAATTGGTAGTCTGCCAAAAACCTGTGTGAAAGCTACAAAAGTATTCTTTTAACCTCACAGTCTGAGCAAGTGTCAAACTTTATGATTCATGCAAGTTCATATTAAATCCAGAGTGAGTCCTTTTTGAAGTGACCATATATATTAATCAACGCTTTGTGTTTGCATGCAAGCGCATAACTAGAACTGTGTGGGCATCATAGCAAGATCTTAAAAGGGCCCCCTCCAGTGTTAAAAACTCACATACATTTTCTTTTACACAGAGCCATTCAGGTTATGCCACACAGTAATACACCTTATACTCATATGCCATGCAGTAGTAGTGCCCCTTATACATTATGCCCACACAGTTATGCCTTTTATACTACACACTAATGCCCTTTACACATATCACAGTAATGCCCTTTACAGGTTATGCTTCATAGTAGCACCCCATATTACACATTATTTCACACAGTAGTAGTGCCCCATATTACACAATATGTCCCCCCACAACTCATCTCCCCATGTCCTTCAAACAGCCTCTTGTCTCCTCCTGTGTGCCATCAGCCCCCGGCATGTGTGGATTTGGTTGATGGGCCGCCAGCTAATTACAGCTGATGCAGCAAAAGAAATGGACAGACAGCGCTGGTGCAATTTTAATCCGGCGCCGCTCGCAAGCCAATTGGAGCTTGCCGACTGGCAGCCAATCAGGAGCTGCCACTGCTGTTTGACTACCAGTACGTCAGCTCTGATTTCATCGCGACCAGCGGTGCTGTCTTTCCATGTCTGCCTGCCAGTGACTGTGCGCCAGCTGTAATCAGCAGACCGGCCGGCACCAAATCAACACTGCTGACAACCGGGCCCCCTCCGGTGGCCCTGACTGGACCGGCCCACCTTGTGTGTGTGACTGGGTGCAGGAGGAGCGGCAGGCCACAGGCAGCTCTGGCACCATAGCAGCCGCACCCCTTGCACCCACGGTAGTTATGCCACTATTTGCATGTATGTTAGCAAACAGTGGGGTCCTTTTCAGGATCAATGGAATGGGGTTATACAGTAGGCGAGGACAATGTAAACAAATAAAGGCTGCAGGTATACTTTAGGGTCCAGTCTTCAGCCTGGGCAACTCCGGTGATCACAGCTAGTTTAATATATGCACTTACAAGAAACAAACAGGCACATAGCAATTAAAATAACAGCATGCTTTCATCCAACCATTTTACTCTGTACTAGCTCATAAATATAGAGTAGGCACACCATAAAAAGATGGTGGTGTTCACGGGATCCAAAACAGTCTCCCTAGATAACCACCTCCATGTGTTAAAAGTGTGGCCAGGTCTCGGTGGTTGCCTTACTCTAGGCCATTACATGGTAGGAAGACTCTGCAGCTTTTTTCTTTGTAGGGCTTACAAGTGTCCAGCAAATCATAAAGTAGGGAAGCATACTAACTATTGTGCAGTGGTCTATTAAAAGGAATAAATCATTCCTAACCTCAGATAAGAAGATACAGAATTGTAACTCTATGACAAGTATTAGTTCATTACTGGTATATTCAGTACAATTACTAGTATGTAAGTGTGTGTAAAATATATATATAGTAAACTGTGTGTGTGTGTGTATATGTGTATATATATATATATATATATATAAATATATATATACACATGCACATTAGTGACAAGATCACTGGAATAGTGGTGGAAGGCAGGTATATTATATAGTTTAGAATTAGTATAGAGGCAGCCATGGATGACGATGGCAGCCGTGTATTATAAGCACTGTGTGTTATAACACAAAGTGTAATTTATATAACAGTTAAAAAACAGTTGAACAAACATTGAACAACATCTACGACAAGGTAATTACAATATCATTCCTTACCAGTAGTTTGTGTGTTGTACATTTTTGAGTGTTTTGAAAAAATGTATCAAACTTCTTTTTATAATCTCACTCCATGGAATCATCTCTAAGACTACTACATCCTTTACTCTCCCTGCAGCTCATCCTTCTGTACATATTGCTGCCTCATTACTTTCCTCTCCTCTTACAAACACATATGAGCTTTTAACTTATCTATACACATTGACAATAACATCCACAACCTCTTGCCATAAAAAACATTCAGACAAATCCCACAAATATATTTATATCTCGCTCCTGTTGCTTCTATTAGCTGGTGACATATCTCCTAATCCAGGCCCAACCCACATGCCACACCCACAATGAACTATAAATCCAGCTAACCTCATAAACATTGCGTGCCTCCCTTCACCCTCCAAGTCACTAAAATGTGCCTTATGGAATGCACTCTCTGTTTGCAACAAACTAACATCCATCCATGACCTCTTTATATCAACCAACCTCAACCTTCTGGCAATAACAGAAACATGGCTAACACAATCAGACACTGTCTCCCCTGCTGCACTTTCACATGGTAGCCTACACTTCTCACACACCTCCAGGCCTAGCAATTGTAAAGGAGGTGGGGTAGGAATATTACTCTCCCAATCTTTCACATTCACAGTTCTCCCACAGGTACCTTCACTTACATTTACATCATTTGAAGTACATTCTATCAGGACTTTCACCCCTTTCACTCTGCGAGTTGCTGCTATCTATCGCCTGCCTGGGCCACCGCAACAATTTTTGGAACATTTTTCAGCCTGGCTCCCTCACTTCCTATCCTCAGCCATCTCCACCATCATTATGGGTGATTTCAATATCCCCATTGACAGTCCACAATCTCCTCATGCCTCCAAACTACTCTCTCTAACCTCCTCTCTTGGCCTCTCCCAATGGACTGACTCCTCTACTCATAAGGAGGGCCACTGCCTTGATCTTGTATTTACCAGACTTTGCTCAGTTTCTGATTTCACTAATTTTCCTTTCCCTCTCTCAGATCACAATCTTATCACCTGCACACTTTCGTCCATTACATCAACCTCAATGTCAGTGAAATCAACCAAACCTCCTAAAACCCACAGAAATATTAATGCAATTAACTTTCAACAACTATCTACCTCTCTAAAACAACAACGATCACCAATTTCTGCACTCACTTCTCCTGAGACTGCTGCATCACACCTAAACCAGATTCTAGTAAAAGCTCTCGATGAAGTAGCTCCAGCTACCCATCACACACCACATAGACTTAGACGTCAACCGTGGCATTCTAACTTAACAAGGCATCTACAAAAACTCTCACGTAAAGTAGAACGTCAGTGGCGAAAGTCTCGCACTCCACGTGACTTCCTCACATATAAGTCTATCTACAACTCTTATCGTACTGCTCTGGACACTGCCAAGCAAACATATTTCCAATCTCTTATCTCTGCTCAAGCCTCTAACCCCAAGCGACTTTTTAATACATTTAAAC
This sequence comes from Taudactylus pleione, assembly GCA_031769625.1. Classification (NCBI taxonomy): domain Eukaryota; kingdom Metazoa; phylum Chordata; class Amphibia; order Anura; family Myobatrachidae; genus Taudactylus; species Taudactylus pleione. The sequence continues at coordinate 32,297,374 of JAUIMM010000014.1, forward strand.
TGCTTCTTACCCCTCCCTCACCCAAGCCACCTGCTACTATCTGTGCACAAGATCTTGCCTCCTATTTCAAGGACAAGATTGATAATATCCAAAATGAAATGTTATTCTCTTCCTCAGCTAGTGACCTACTCAATTCCCTACCTGAACCCTCTGGCACATTCTCTTCATTTGACCCCACAAACGAAGATGAAGTATCTACACTCTTCTCATCCTCCCACTCTATTACCTCTCCTCTAGATCCTATACCCTCACAAATTAGTAAAGCTCTGTCTCCTGTGCTCATCCCAACCCTAACTAAAATCTGTAATCTCTTTGTTTCTACTGGCATCTTTCCATCACTGTTCAAGCATGCAGTGATTACTCCCATTCTGAAAAAACAAAATTCAGACCCTAACACTCTCTCAAATTACCGTCCTACCTCCCAGCTCCCATGCCCATCCAAGCTACTGGAGAGACTTGTCTACACCCACCTCACACACTTTCTTAACACCCACAACTTATTGGACCCACTTCAGTCTGGCTTTCATTCCCAGCACTCCACAGAGACAGCACTGACTAAGGTAGTAAATGATTTGGTCACTGCCAAGGCTAAAGGCCATTACTCACTCCTAATTCTTCTAGATATCTCTGCTGCTTTTGACACTGTTGACCACTCTCTTCTCGTACAAACATTACAATCCCTAGGTCTTAAGGACACAGCTCTTTCTTGGTTCTCTTCCTACTTATCTGATCGCTCTTTTTCTATTCATTTTTCTGATTCTGCCTCCTCTTCGCTACCTCTATCAGTTGGAGTACCGCAAGGCTCTGTCTTAGGTCCTTTGCTATTCTCAATCTATACCAACTCTCTTGGCAAACTAATCCGTTCTTTTGGATTTCAGTACCATCTGTATGCGGATAATACTCAAATCTACCTATCCTCTCCAGATTTATCACCATCTGTATTGGTCCGTGTCACTGAATGTATTTCTGCCATTTCATCTTGGATGTCATCTCGCTACCTGAAACTTAATATTTCTAAAACAGAATTAATTATATTTCCACCGGCCAATAACCGTTACCAATCTGATATCTGTATCACTGTTGATAACTCAACAATCCACCCCACCCCACAAGCTCGCTGCCTTGGTGTCATCCTTGATTCTGAACTGTCCTTTGTTCCCCACATTCAATCTGTCTCAAAATCATGTTACATACATCTAAAAAACATATACAAAATTCGACCATATCTCACGCAAGACACTGCAAAAACTGTAATCCATGCACTCATTATTTCCCGCATTGACTATTGCAATAGTCTCCTTACTGGTCTTCCCAAAAACAGGATATTGCCATTACAATCCATTATGAATGCAGCTGCGAGGCTTATCTTCCTTGCCAAACGTTCATCGTCTGCTGCCCCGCTCTGTCAGTCCCTCCATTGGTTGCCGGTTTTCTACCGTATTCAATACTAAATACTGTTACTTACACATAAGGCCATTAACCGAATTACACCAACATACATCTCTTCACTCATCTCAAAATATCTCCCAACCCGACCTCTCCGCTCAGCACAAGATCTGCGTCTCTCATCCCCGCGTGTTACTTGCTCCCATTTACGGTTACAGGACTTACTTCGGGCTGCACCCACTCTATGGAATGCCTTACCACACACAATAAGACTTACCTCTAGTCTTCCATCCTTCAAGCGTTCCCTGAAAACTCACCTCTTCAGACAAGCTTATCAGATTCCAGAACTGACCACATAACCTTCATAGCTTCCATGTCTTATTACATCCCCTCTCACAGTCCACACATAACCTCACATATTGTCTTTCCTTCACATACCCCTGACATTTGGCCGACATTCCTGTGTGACTGGATCATGCAGCTCACCAAGAAACTCTGCATTCTGGCCGGACCAAATTGCATATATATAGCACCTATCCTTGTGTATCAATGCCTATTTCCCTATAGATTGTAAGCTTACAAGCAGGGCCCTCTTACCTCTATGTCTGTCTGTTATTACCCTGTTTTGTTCTATAAATGTTTCCAATTGTAAAGCGCAACGGAATATGCTGCGCTATATAAGCTACTGTTAATAATAATAATAATATTTGTCCTAAATATCCTACCTATGTGTTTTATAACCACATGAATATTGTGTTGATTCTGCTGAGAGCTGCGTGGGCTTTTAGTATGAACCAAATTAGGGTCCTGGGGTTGGATGTGAAAGGAGAGGGCAGTTCTACATCCATTTCGGCCCAGTTCGGGTCTTTGGGCTGTTAGCCTCACAGAAGGCTAATTAGTGCTGTCAGATGTAGGTGTGTGTTAAAAGGCTGTCAGCCTGATCATTTTTCTCTCACACTACCTGGGGAAAAGGAGAGACTACGGAGTCTTTGTGAGAGAAACCTGCTGTTTAGAAACCATTGAGCTGTCCCTGGTAAAACTTCTTGTGATATTTTTTTTGTGAGCTATCTTCTTTATAGTTAGTGCGGGACATCTAGGAATTTATTTTGATGTTTATTTCTGGGTTTTTTTCACAATAAAACTGGTTGAGGCCGGTTGCACACACTAATGGACTTCTGTGTGATCTCTCAGCTGCTGCATCCTGCCATCTACCCCAGGAGATGGTACCTGTTCCCCTGACACTGTTACAAAGTGGTGGAGAATGCGTGCAGAGATCTGCGCTTAAGTGAAGGGAACAACAGCTTTGAGAACCCTGCTGAAAGCAGGTCTCTGTCTGCATGGACTAAAGCCTGACTAAAGTAATGGCCTAGCGTGACACTGCGGGAGCAATTCCCTGCAGAGGCTTTCCCACAGTGTGACACATGCTGGGATTCATGGTGTCTCACATACAGAGGCAAGTCCAATTGGTGCTCTCTCTGCATGATGGTGGAATTTGGTTCAGTTAAAGGGCCATACTGTACCTTCCTTTTTGGTGGAAACCAGTTCTGATACATGTCCTGGGTGAAAGTGGCTACAAGATTGCTGGAAAGCCCCGACAACATGGAGGAAGTAATTAAGGCCTTGCTACAAGCTGCAGCAGTACAACAGAAACCACCAGGCAACATCAGATGGACTTTGAGGTGATACGGAGTACCAGGACCGTGAGATGCTTAAAGAGGTGATGCAACATCTCGCAGATCAGCCTGGAAATGCTTCCCCAAATGTCCCAACCAGCTCTGGCTCCATGCGGGCTAGTCATTTCCTACAAAAAATTACAGAGACTGATGATGTGAAGGCGTATTTGACCACATTTGAGAGGACTACAGAGCAGGAGAGCTAGCCTAAAGGACAGTGGGCTGTCTAGACTAACTAATGGAGCCAGAAAGGTCTCAGCTACCAAAATGCCTTGTGACAGTAATGTGATTAAATGTTTTAGGTGTGGTATGCCAGGACATCATGTTGCTAATTGTCCAGTTGTTCAAGACCCCATGCAATGTGATGCTGTCTTTGTCGCAGAATGTCTTACTTTGCAAGGTTAGCCTGTACTGTTGCACCTTCAGCTGAGCCTGAAAAACAAATTTGTAAAATTGTTGTGGAAGGTAACTGGGTAAAGGCATTGTTAGACTCAGGAAGCATAATCACGCTTGTGAAAGATAGGTTGGTAAATGTTTTAAAGTACCAGCAAACAACTGTTGGGGTAACTTGCATACATGGTGATACTGTAACTGTCATTATAAGGCTGCTGAAGTGAATATTGAGACCCCTTGTGGTTCATCCATTGTTAGTGTGGGAGTGGTCCCTTAGTGCATGATGCTATAATAGGGAGAAGCTTTCCCCATTTTTGAAAATTATGGGAATCCCGTATGGTCACAGAGGTGAACTGTATAGAGCCAGTAGATCATCCTGGTGATATTTTGGTTAAAGGCGTGACCTCAAAACCCTCAGACCCTTGCCCTTTTTCTAGTATGGCTGGGAAACTAGTAGCTAATGAACAAAATGAGGTACCTCTTCCAGGGGTAGGAGAAGCTGTAGTCATTGCTGAAAGCGTGCCTCACCTTGAAGTGAGAAAATATCTGTTTTGCATCAGAACAGTTAAGTGACCCCACCTTGATAAGAGCCAGAGAAAATTTGAAAGTTGTTAATGGGTAACCACTAGACCCAGATAACAGCCTTATGTACCCACACATGGCCCTCCGCAATGAGCTTTTGAGCCAAGTGACAAAAAGGGGTGAGGATATGGTAGAATAGCTTGTGGTTCCCCAGACGTAAAGGATAACCATGTTGGACCTATCTCATAGCCACATCACCGCAGGACATCTAGGGGCTGGAAAAACCACTGAGAGGAGTTTGCAGCATTTTTTTTGGTATACAAAGAAGTATCTAAATTTTGTTCTTCCTGTCTTGAGTGCCTGTATCATGAACCCAGACCCCATTTCAAGAGTCCCCATGCCTGTTATAGAGGTCCCCTTGGACTGAATAGCCATGGATCTTGTTGGGTTATTAAAGTCTGCTCGAGGACATCAGTATACTCTCATAATAGTGGATTATGCTACTCGATATCCTGAGGCAATTCCTTTGTGTAATATATCAACCAAGTGCATAGCTAGAGAGCTGGTGCATATTTTTGGAAGGGTGGGAATACCAAAAGAAATTTTAACTGACCAAGGTGTACCCCCTTTATGTCTAAACAATTTGCATAACTCATTCATAATTCTAAAGTTACTTACCTAAGAACCTCAGTTTATTAGCCCCAAACAGATGGGTTGGTAGAGAGGTTCAACAAAACCTTAAAAGTATGCTGAAAAAGATTGTTGATAAGGATGGGAACAACTGGGAATAATTATTGCCATATTTGAAGTTTTCTATTAGAGAAGTACCTCAGTCTTCCACAGGATTCTTTCCTTTTGATCTGTTGTATGGGAGACATCCCAGAGGGTTGCTAGATGTTTCTAAGGAGACATGGGAAGGACAGCCCAAACCCTATAAAGGTGTAATTGGACATGTATCACAGATGCAGTATAGGATTGTGGCAGTGGTGCCCATTGTCAAGAAGCATATGGAGCAGGCCCAACAAGCCCAACAGAGAGTATATAACCAGAATGCCCGGGTACATACATTTGCCCCTGTGGAAAGTGTACTTATTTTTATACCCACAGTGGAAAGCAAGTTTTTGGCTAAGTGGCAAGGTCCATATGAGATCAGGGAGAAAGTGAATGAGGTTAACTATAAAGTGTACCAACCAGGCAAGAGAGAGCCTGAACAAATTTACCATGTTAACCTAATTAAACCCTGGAAGAATAGATTAACTCTGTCAGCTGAACCTTGTCCGCCAGTTGCTTCAATCCCTATGGTTCCAGAAGGAAAAGTGTCAGAGACATTGTCAGCCTATCAAAAGAACGAAGTTAAGGAGTTCCTCTCTAGAAACAGGGATGTGTTTTCTGCACTACCCGGCCATAATAAAGTGTGATATAAGTACAGAACCAGGGGTCAAAGTCAACCTAAAGTCATACAGAATTCCTGAATCACAATGTGAGGCTGTCTCTAAACAGATTAAGAATATGTTAGAACTTGGTGTAATTGAGGAGTCTAACAATGAATGGTCCAGCCCCATAATTCTAATTCTGAAACCAAATGGCAGCTTCTGCAATGATTTTCATAAGTTAAATGCAGTTTCCAAATGTGATGCATACTCCATGCCCCATGTGGATGAGTTGATAGAAAGGATAGGGACAGCCAGATATCTCACCACACTGGACCTGACAAAAGGGTATTGGCAAATCCCATTAACTGACAAAGTGAAAGAAAAAAACAGCCTTTTCTATTCCAGAAGGGCTGTTTCAGTACAAGATGTTGCCTTTTGGGTTGCATGGGGCCCCAGCAACGTTAGCAAAAAGTAGCATTGTGTACACAATCGGTGTTAACACCCAACTTTTCTAAAGAATTTGTGGTTCAGACGGATGCCTCAGAGGTAGGGGTAGGTGTTGTGTTGTCTCAGAACAGATGCAGAGGAGCACCCCATTATTTATTTGAGTAGAAAATTCAATGAACATGAGAAGAGGTACACTATTATTGAAAAAGAGGCGTTGGCCATTAAGTGGGCATTAGACACCTTGAAGTATTACCTCTTGGGCACATGATTTAAACTAGTATAAAGGTATCCAGTGAACAGTCTATGGGAAATTGGATTCTTCAAATAGACCGCTGAAGTACATAAAAGTTCCTTAATGATGTTAAATAGGAATTGTTATACAGTCTCTTACCACTTGATGTGTAGAAATAGCAATATATAGCATTAAGCCGAGTAGATAGTTAGCCTTCTGATGAAACCAGGGGTTATAGTGCCCGGAGAAACGTGTCAAGGATTTATACTGCTTTATTCCATATTCGGAACTTTATCCTGAATAGTTGCTTTATATCTTGCTGCTAATAAGTGAACCAGGTTGTGCTGCTACTAAGGACGTACACCACTTTCGGGACTTTAATCCTCAATAGCCGCTATACCATTCACCGCTACTACTGACCAGTGAAGTTGTCGACCTGTCACTGACAAGTGAGGAGTGAGTACCCGGCATATACTCAGTTCTCCGATACCATTTCTGCTCACTCGTTGTTGCCAGCAGCAATGAGTATAAGGGGGCTCTACTGCCGGTGTGAGATCTCCCAGCACAGCACCATTATACACAGGGACATGAAATCTGAATTGCCTACAGCTGAGGACCCAGTCTACCATGGTGGAGTTCTTGTTTTGGAACCACACCTGCCGTTTGCTGCAAGGAATATTCTTCTCCAGCAGGTAATAATAATACTAATGGAACTAGCACCCTATGGGACTTACTATCTACTTGGCTTAATGCTATCTATTGCTATTTCTGCACATCAAGTGGTAAGAGACTGTATAACAATTCCTATTTAATATCATTAAGGAACTTGTATGTACGTCAGGGGTCTATTTGAAGAATCTATTTTCCCATAGACTATTCACTGGATACATTTATGCTACGTTGTGTCAGCTCTGAGATACATTAAATCACAGATTTGAGCCACAGAGTTTATTTAGGCTTATATTTATTAGGCTACTGAATGAGATTTGTATTTTATTTTAATATTAATTAATGTGTTTTTACGCCTGTTTAAACCATGCTTTAATAACTATTTAATAATTAAAGAGTAATATTGGACTCATCAACTGCACTTTACATTGTTTTCTTTTTGTCTGTTGTTTGTGGGGTGCAGAACCCACTTGTGAGCTGCTGCAGACACAGCTGATATTGGGAGTTATTGACAGCGCACCTGTTCATGCTCTGTTAAAATAGATGTCTTTAAATAAATAAAGGGCATGCTTGAGTAACAAACGGTTTTTAGCTTTAGAAGATTTTACTTTTACAGTATAAAATATAGACCGAGGGCACAACTAGCCAATGCGAATGCATTGTCTCACATTTTCTGTTTAGGGGCTACAAGGGTTCCGTCCCCGAGGTCAAAACGGGGTGGGGGGGGGTGAAAAGATCAATGGAATAGTGGTGGAAGGCAGGTATATTTGCCCTAGATTTCTTATTTAAAACCCCAGGAGTATTGTGTTGGTTCTGCTGAGAGCTTTGTGAGCTTTTGGTAAGAACCGGATTAGGGTCCTGGGGTTGGATGTGAGAAGAGGGGGCGGGTTCTCCATCCATTTAGGTTCAGTTCATGTCTTTGGGCTGTTAGCCTCACAGAAGGCTAATTAGTGCAGTCAGCTGTAGGTGTGTGTTAAAAGTTGTCAGTCTGATCATTTCTCTCTCACACTGCCTGGGCAAAAGGAGAGACTATGGAGTATTTGTGAGAGAAACCTGTTTATAGAAACCAGTGAGCTGTACCTGGTAAAATGTCTTATGGTGTTTCTTTAGTGAGCTAGGAGTATCTTCTGAAATGACAAGGAATTTATTTTGATGTTTATTTCTGGGGTTTTTTCACAATAAAACTGGTTGAGGCCAGTTGCACCACACTAATGGACTTCTACCCCAGGAGATGATACCTGTTCTTCTGACACAGTTACAATACACATATACAGTACTGTGCAAAAGTTTAGGCAGGTATGGAAAAATGCTGCAAAGTAAGAATGCTTTCAAAAATAGCAGTGTTAATAGTTTATTTTTATCAATTAACAAAATGCAAAGTGAATGAACAGATGGTATTGCATGATGGATAAGTACCTGCCTGTATTTCTCAGCATTGATGACAACATTAATCATGACCAAATCCCCAACTCCAATTGCTGAAATGCAGCCCCAAACGTGCAAGGAACCTCCACCATGCTTCACTTTTGCCTGCAGTCATTCATTATTGTAATGCCCTCCAACCCTTCAGCTCAGAACTGGCAGAAATTAGGGGACCCAGGTACACTCATCTATTGGAGAAGTCTGGCCATTCTTTGCTGCATTTTTTCTACACCTGCCTAAAACTTTTGCACAGTACTGCGTGTGTATATATATGTATATATATGTATATATATATGTGTGTATATATATATATATATATATATAGCCATGGCCAAAAGTTTTGAGAATGACACAAGTATTGGTTTTCACAAAGTCTGCTGCTTCAGTTTTTATGATGGCAATTTGCATATACTCCAGAATGTCATGAAGAGTGATCAGATGAATTGCAATTAATTGCAAAGTCCCTCTTTGCCATGACAATGAACTGTGGGCCTGATTCAGACCCACTCGCAAGCGCTTGAGCGCTTGCAAGCGGGTCGATAGTGTGCTCTGCGCACGCTCAGCGGCGGCACTGCGTGTGCGCAAGCCCCGGAGTGATAGAGAAATTCTCTTGCTCCGTGGCTCACTACAAAAGGGGCGGCTGTAGATGTTGATAGACAGCTAGCCCCGTTATGTAGGTGTGGCGGGGGGGTGGCTTCACAAATGGAGGCGTTCCCATGCGAACACCTGCCATTTGTGGGTGGCCCCACTGACATCACCAGTGATGTCAGTGGGAGAGCTTCTCGGCTCTATTAGAGCCAGAAGCTCTCTGGGGCTTGTGGCCACGAGACCCTACCACAAGGGTACCACGATAAATCATTGAACAATATCGTTATCATTTATATCGTAACAATATATCGATCTGTGTGTATGCACCTTTACCCCAGATCTCCGGGTTTTTTTTAGGGTCCCATTTGGTGTTAATCTGGCTGTGGTAAGGCATAAGGTGTGTGCTCTAAATAGCAAACCAGGCACAACTCTAGGGCAACTCTATCCTGGAGTACTGCACAAAATTTGGTTTATGTTGATGTATTAACTTTTCTCATTTTTGTTGCCACTTAATAGAGGACAGCTTTTGCAATGGAGCGACTTGGATATGAACTGTACATTAATTTATGATGCCTAGGGCAATTTCAACTACAATAAATACATTGCATAATACAATACATTAAATACCTAATCTCTCCTTCCTTTCTCCTGTCCGCCCTCTTCATTCAAAAATGCACGCCGCCTCTTATGCCAACTGATTACTTCCACCCACTCCTGGCTCCAAGATTTTGCCCGTGCTGATCCCCACCTTTTGGAACACTCTCCCTCTCCCCATCAGACTTTTCACCTCTCTACAATCCTTCAAACGAGCTCTCAAGACCCACTACTTCATCAAAGGTTTCCAGCTCTCATTCTAAGTTGCTGCTACATACTCCTTCCTCCCTATCTACCCCATCTGTGTCATGCCTGTTTGTCTGCCCCTCCCCTTTAGAATGTAAGCTTTTCTGAGGGCACTTTACCCTCTTGTGCTTCTCTTTACTTTCATCTACTCCTTACTCCCCATTAGAGTACCAAAAGGCCTCCATACACAGTGTGATTTTTTTTTACACAATTTGACTGTTTTTGATCGATTGGAATGACCGATCTTGTAAAAAGTGCCGCGTGTGGGCATGATGCCGATGCACCAACGCCATTGTACATCGTCATCACAGATCAACTGAACCTGCAGGAAGATATTGACCTATCGTTCATGATTTGAATTACATTGTTCCATGTGTGTGCACACGGAACGATGTCATGCACAATACAGATGCCTGTAGCACGGACCAGGGAGATCCGTGCGACATGCATCTGTGTCATAGACACAAATGCACGGACGGGATCAGTGAGATCCATCTGTATTGCTGTGTATTTCAATGACACAGATGCACACTTGGACCAGGGAAATACGTGCTACATGCATCTGTGTCATTTACACAGAAGCACAGATGGGATCATTGAGACCCGTCTGTGCTGCTGTGGTTAAAAAAAAAAAAGAGGAAAAAAACAGCGTGCCCTCCCCCCCAAAAAAAAGATCAACCAGCCCTGGGCTTTTAGTGACCCAGTTCTGATTGTGCAAAATACAGGGGACAATTGACGTAGGAGTCCCCTGTATTAAGCACAACCAGCACCGGGCTAGTCAGAATCGGCCCTGGTTGCCAAAATATGGGATACAAACAACATAGGCGTCCCCCGTATTTTGCGCAACCAGCACGGGGCTCTGATGCAGTCCTGGTTCTGGAAATACAGGGGGAAAATTAGTAGGGTCCCCCTGTATTATCCAGAACCAGCACCAGACTTTTTCTTGCGGAGGGCTGATGCCACAGCCAGGGGAACCCTTTTACCAGGTCCTCCAGCCGAAGCATTAACTCTGACCACTAGTCAGCCCAGGCCAGGGATCCCGAATAACGATGGCCAAGCTGTCGTTATGGGTCTCGCACCAAAGGGGGCGTACTGTCGATGGTGATTGACAGCACGCCCCCTTTGGTGGGCGTGCCGGGGGCGTGGCTGCCCAGAGTCTGGGGCCGGCCCCACTGACATCACAAGTGATGTCAGTGGGAGTGCTCTCGGCTCTGATAGAGCGAAAGCACTCCAGTGCTTGCGGCAGCGAGACCCTACCACAAGGGTCTCGTTGCAAGCCCGATGGTCTTGACCATCGCGACCATCTTTTTGGCCGCTTGCTATAGCTGTGGGTGGTCACCCACAGCTATGCGAGCGACCAGGAAGCCGCTCTAAAATTCAGAGGGACGGTCCTGATTCAGAGCGAGCGCTCTGTCAGAGCGTCCGGCTCTGAATCAGGGCCACAGTACCATCCTCTACGGACTTCCCGAATGAGATCTTAGTGGCGGGATTTCACTACGTTTTTTTCTTTTTAAGAATGTTCCAAACAGTTGATTTGGCCACACCTAATGTTTTTGCTATCTCTCTGATGGTTTTTTTTGATTTTTCAGCCTAATGATGGCTTGCTTCACTGATAGTGACAGCTCTTTGGATCTCATATTGAGAGTCGACAGCAACTTATTCCAAATGCAAATGTCACACCTAGAATCAACTCCAGACCTTTTACCTGCTTAATTGATAATGAAATAACGAGGGAATAGCCCACACCTGTCCATGAAATAGCTTTTGAGTTGATAGTCCCATTACTTTTGGCCCCTTAAAAAGTGGGAGGCACATATTGAAACTGTTGTAATTCCTACACCGTTCACCCGATTTGGATGTAATTACCCTCAAATTAAATCTGAAAGTCTGCAGTTAAAGCACATCTTCTGTCAGTGTCCCAATATTTATGGACCTGACTGTATCTTTAGAATCTGGTTGCTATGGGAAACAACTCCACTTCTAAAAACCTGCACTGGCATAGAAGCATATAAGATTTATATGTACAGCAAACAATAGATTTAGGTGAAACCAATCGGATAACCAGCTCCACAACTGCAGGCTACGCCGCACCACCATAGATGGGAACTCCTTCTCTCCATTGGCAATCCATATCCTCAGTGGAACTACTGGCTGCCTGCACCTCCTTCCTTCTATTGGAGGTGTCAGCTGCTAGGAGTCCGTGCTTTCAGAGGAGTGCTGCATGTAATGGTGTGGACGTGTATAAGCCCATATATTCCATCGGTGAATGGAGGTTCCGGCAAACACCTGATTGTGAACTGGGGACTTTGGCCCTGAATCAGAGACGGACGGTCTGAAAGAGCGCTCGCTCTGAATCTGGGCATTTTTTTTTTTTTGTGCGGCCTTCTGGCCGCTCGCATAGCTGTTGCGAGCGTCCAGGATGATGGTCGCGATGGTCAAAACCATCATGACCATCGGGCTTGCGACGAGACCCTTGTGGTAGGGTCTCGTGGCCGCAAGCCCCAGAGAGCTTCTGGCTCTAATAGAGCCGGAAGCTCTCTCACTGACATCACTGGTGATGTCAGTGGGGCCGCCCACAAACAGCAGGCATTCGCTTGGGAATGCCTCCGTTTGTGAAGCCAAACACCCGACACGCCTACAAAACGGGGCCACGGAGCGAGAGATTTTCTCTCTCGCTCCTGGGCTTGCGCACGCAGTGTGGCTGCTGCTCATGCGCAGAGCACACCATCGACCCGCTCGCGAGCACTCAAGCGCTTGCAAGCAGGTCTGAATCAGGCCCTTTGTCCAGTAGTCAGTTGGAGCTTGTGAATATCAGTGGAGAACTACTACTCCTATTAGCCTAACACACTTTGATGTTTTTCCATTAACTGGACCAAAGGACTCGGTAGCCATTTTTTTTACGAGCCGAGCATTTTATCCACTGGCCGGGTAGAGACAGAAAATATTAGCAGATAATTATTACTCTGAATGGCTCTTTGAACAACGCTACATCAATGCCAAACTTATTGCTTTAATCTCAACATTGGATACATCTGTGACTAAGTTACTTTATTCTGAAACTGTTTGGATTCGGTGGATACAATTGTATCAAGTTCTATCAGTCACCCAGTGTTATGGAAAAACATGGAAACACATTAATTTGAATATGCTTGCCAGCAATTATTGATCTATATCTATTATTTTTATGCTATTGTGTATCGTTTACTTTTGTTATATTGTGCAGTTATTTATATATATTTTTATGATCATTATAATTGTAAAGAATTGTTATTTAAAAAAAATCATTTCTGGATCTTCTATTTGAATAAATGGAACATTTTCCCTTGTAACCATTATTGTGTGTTATAAGCGCCACCTGTTTAGTCTTTACTTTAGTAAATATACCCCTTTGTTTTGTGTGGGAACTAAATATTTTATTGTGTTCTTTTTTGCAAGTGTTTTCTATTTTAATTTCCACTTTTCAATATTCCTTTTTACTTGTTTATTTGTTCTGACAGTGGCTCAGGTCTTTATTTTAAGTGTTATATTTGTACTGTACATTATATTTTCAATTACCTTGGTTCATTTGAACAAATAAATAAGCATTCTATATAAAATGTGCTTAAAAGGTGCAAAATTATTGCTAATTGAAATCAGATTAATTACCAAATGCCAGATCTCTGTAAACTTTAAGAACATATACAAATATTCCACATACAGTAAGGAATGCTATGATCTATACAGCTCCTCTAATGAGATGGAGCAAATTTCTGTTACACTAACAGTTTGCACCATCTTCACATGCTAATTAATTTACTAATGCAAAGATGGGTGCATACAGCAAGAGAATTTTAAAATGGAATATGTTGCGCTATATAAGAAACTGTTAATAAATACATAATAAGAGAAAAAAGAACAGTATTTGTGTTGTTTATGCTGAAGAATTCCCTTTTGAAAATGGCCTTTACTTTTTTTTAAAGCTTTCTATGACAATACTGTTTTTTTGAAATTCAACACCCCTTCTCAACAAAAAATTTAACCAAGTAAAAATATTCTACAAAAAAGATGAACACAATAACAATACACAATAAAACAACAATACAATTCAATGCTATACATGAGCTAAGATTATTTTTTTGTAGATGATCAACCACGTCTATAGTCACAAGGATGAAGGCTGTTAAGTGATCTATAATATGGTTTTAATTGGTCACACATATTTACCACAACTAATTATGGAGCTAATGTTGCACATCATTTAAAAGAGGAGGGAGAAAAGTTGGAAAAACATTGCTCCCGTCTCAGAATCAGGCCCAATGTCGATGTCGCACACAGTTGAGTGATTTTTTATTTTCTACTGTGCATGCATCTAAGTCACACTGCATCCAGAATCTGTATAAACAGAGGCACAGTTGTGTTTGAGACGCACGTTCTCAGAAATGTCTTGCAATATATTCTGCTTTCCTGGGAGGTGGCTATGCAGACGCACAGAGATGGTCCATCTTATGGGAGTGTCATGGGCGTGTTACTGAAGTGGTTGTGAACTCAGATGATTAATCGCTCATCTGGGAGATATACTCTGACGGACAAGCTTCACCTAGCATGGGGCTAGTTCAAGATTTGATGGTGCGACCAATGGTTGTTTCTAAAGATGCACCGAATGGTATTTCAACGTTTAAAGATATTCAAAGTGGGCGCCTCAGTCCTTACACATTCAAATGCATGTTTTACACTATATAGCGGTATTTGCATAAAGTTGCAGAAGCAAAATACATACACATGAACTGCAGCACACTGGACCTGATTCAGAGGTGCAACCGCACACTGATCCAATAGAGTATGTGCACGCATGTGAAGATGCAAATGAAAATTTGCTTGCACAAAAGAACATAATGCCCATATAGGACTGCCCACCAGCCATAATATAGTGTATTTGCACATGCTCATAAATGTACAGGCATAAATTGACTCTAGCATACAACAAATCACGGAGTGATCGCTTGCTATCTACATACATTTAACGCAGCAGGTCTCTTGACCGGTTGTAATTTCAAGTGTTCAATTATGTACCTAATAAAACCAATTAAATTGTCTAATACATTAAAAAGACTAATCATTAGCATGCAAGCCGTATACTTAAAACCTTAAGTACTGGATACAGCATTTGCGGATACACTGTAAATGTGTGTATTTGTGTCAGTGTGTAAAATCTCATGCATTATTATTACATACTATCACACATAGCTATTTTATTGTATGTTACAAAGTGACATGCTAGGCATGTATTGTTTATTGCATCAAACATAACTTAATACATTTTACAAGTAGAAATACATTTATAATCTACTATGATCTAATTTGATTAGTTTCTATTTGTGTGTATACAGTAGATGTATGAAATAAATGTTGTTACCTGTGTGTTGTGTACAAAAGCTCCCCCCAAAAAATATATACGTATAAAAATAAAATAATAATGTATAAAGGGCCTGATTCAGTGTTGTACCTTTTAGCATCACCATTGCATCTTTGGACAGCTTATGGGGCACTGCAAGCAATCTCGCATACACTGATCGGCACATGTGCAGTTCCAATCCTGCACATGCACTGATTTCCCACCAGTGGTGTTGTACGCAAACCATTGGGTTTGCGTACAACTCTAAATCAGGCCCATATTAAACTGCTAAATGAATGTGGCACTCTGGCCTAACACATATGACAATAATGAACAAAAGTTTATTATTCTCATACATATTATGCCTAACTAGTGCCTGCATTTGCCAATGTGCTTCTCAACCTGGGTTGGCAGTGGCTAAAGTATTTGCAATCAAAGGGATGTGAGTGCTAGTTATTGATGCTTTTAGAAAGATAGATCTATGCAGTATATCTATATATGTCTATATACACACAAAAGCATACATAGAATCATGTAGTATTAATTAAAACATAACATTCTAAATGTTTAATATTTAATGTTTTCTGTATGAATTGTAAGTCAAATAACCCAAAAATAACAAAATATATGGTGGAAAGAGAAAATAAAACTTCAACACTAATTGAATGATGTCAGCCACACGTTGGAGGCTGCCCAGCAATTGGTTGAGTTTTCTTCAAGCTTTCTGGCCAGGGACTCCTGGATCTTTCTGATAAGATCAACATTAAAAAAACACAATTACAAACAATAAACACATTACTACAAACATAAAATAATCCATACTTATGTTTTGGTGTGTCACTTTTAATACATAAAACATTTCACATGTGTTCTAAATGCATTTCAAATGCAAGGTCACATTAAAAACGTCCAGGTGTTGTGTTGTGCTTCAGGTGACATATTAAATTTTATTTTAAGTTTGTTGCTGATTGCTTTGTATAAACAACTAAAGCAGATGTTGCTATATACCTGCCAATGGGGTAGTTGTCATTATGACGTAGTCTGGGCAGGGGAAAAGTGTGGGGTAGGGGAGGGTGCTGGAGCAGATTAAAGGGTGTAGCCAGGGGATGGGTCCTTTGGAGGGGATAGTGCCTCTGCTGCATTTTCTTCCTATCTGGCCTCTGCCTTAGCAATCTGTTACCTGTAACAGCAACAGAAAGATAACCGTTAATATTTAAATAAACAATACATTTTAAATAAATGATCTCTAACAACATTCAGGTACACACTAAATCAGTGTCAAACATCTGGGTCTGGTCTCCCATTACCAGGTCTGGTAGTGTCACCTTGCTGCCATCTGCAGTATGTCCCTGCTGGCCACCTGCGGCATCCCTAAGACCTGGGATTGCTCATCTGTAAACATGCAGTTCCTGCTGTTCTGCATCATGGGAGACTTCCATCTTGGACAGTATCACAGGATTTGCTCTTACAAAGCAGTCTCCAGCAACTCCAGTCACATGATTCTTCCTGCTTCCGTTTTCATGCTGCTTCTGATCCAGTCTCCAGCATTGCTATCTACATCTGACTCTGGGCCTGATTCACTACCGTTCACAACTGCGAATACAATAATGATTACGCACGCAGTCTCACTGCGATAGTATGCTAATCCATTGCGATCGCTATACCGCCGCAGCACAACATAAGGACGCCCACTTTACCTTACACACATCCGTAATGTTTACCAAGACTGCAAAACCATTGGTACAATCGAGTACCATCGCAGCCTCATGCACAAGCTCTGACCTTACTCTGAAATTGCTAACTTCATCACACGCTATGAGGCCTCAAGCTGCGTAGGACATTATAGTGACTAATTTATGCATGCCCATGCAATGGCGTTCAAATGCACTGGCACGTCTGCTTTCGGCCAACCACCTGCCCATCACCACCCACAAATGGCACTTCCTGTCAATCACTCTGGGATGGGTCTGCGTAGTCACTGCGATCGCAATCCCAATCACAGTGGCCGATACGCGCACTGCGATGCATACGCAATACACAACAATAGGCCGATTGCGTGCGTATTAGCAGTTGTGATCCAAGCTGAATCAGGCCCTCTGTCCCCAGTATTGCAAACAGCATTCTGTGCTTGTTCCAGTTACCAGGCTTGAAAGTTTGCTTCATAAGCAGAGCTGGCCCTAGGCATAGGCATTATAAGCAAATGCCTAGGGACAACTGGAATGCCCTAGGGGCATACTAGGGCTCTGATGCCACCCCAGCTGCCAGCTGCTGCCCCCACATGACGGTACCCCTCCTGTCCCAGTGCGCTGCCACGATCAGAGCTCTCTGATCGGGCAGCGCAGCAGATGGCCGGTCATGTGACTGTGACTGTGATCCGCATCCGCCCTTAGTCAGGATGAGCTTCTGCACAGAAGCTCATTCTGACTACAGTTGGAAACAAGATGGCCACGGGAGGGCATGCTGCGCATGAACTGCCGCTGCCACTCCTCCCATGGGCCTTTGCGGAGCAGAGCCGGCTCTGCCTCTGCCTCCATCTTGACACCCAGACCCAGTCATCAGACAAGAAGGCAAGCAAGGCAAGTGCAACACAACTGACAAAAAGCATGATTAGCTGTGCTGCGCCAGCATAAATTAAAACAAATAAGGAGGCAAGTCAGGCGAGTGAGTGCTTTCTCACTCTCTGGGTGTTAGGTGTGTATTAAATTACTGTTTAGTTGGCTTGGCTAGCTGGGAGAAAGGCTTATGCTGCCCATCCACTAGGCGATTAAACCTAGCGATGGAGTGATAACGATGGTCATTATTGCTACATCGCTTGCTAGTTGCCTGCAAATCGAGCAGTAAAAGGTTAAAAATGAACAGCAATGCGTGCGCCCGCTGGTCGTTTTTAACATCTATCATCGCCCGAACATGACGGTCAACCTGACGACCGCCGTCAGGTTGCCATGTTTGGGGATGAACCCGCCACCATATAGCAGAGTGCCAAGAGCGCTGTCACTCACCCTTTTAGACGCTGCTGCCATGGAATGTCCGCTGCTGGGAGCCACTGAGGAGGGGGTCCTGGAGCCTGCAGGAGACCAGTGCCCTGCTGACTCTGCCCATCACCACGAGGACTGCTGCCTGTCACAGCTGAGGACTGCTGCCCTTCACCGCTGAGGACTGCTGCCCGTCACTGCTGAGGACTGCTGCCCGTCACTGCCGAGGACCCGGAAGGAAGACCTCTCCTGACCTCTCCAGACTTCACCCCACGGGAGACGACGGTGTCGTAATCATGCCGTCGTCCCCGCATCGCCTAGTGGATGGGCACCTTTAGTGTTTTAGACAACATTCTGAGCACATGGCATTGTTTGTACACAACATGGCGTATGTGTTATGCAACCTTTCAGTTTTGTTGCATATTTTTTTTATATGTGAAAATATTGTGGAGCTATTCCAGTGCACATTGTTAGATCACTCTAAAATATAATTTTTTATAGCATACTTATGTCAGGCAATCCTTGCGCAGAGCCTAGTGGGGACCTCTGGCTGCCTGCACCAGAGTTCACTCCACCACCATTACAACTGTGCATTGCTCCACCGGAATCTCCGCTCCTGGTGGAGCCATCTGCAGACCTCCCTGTAAGCTGCTTTTTTGACTGCATTGGTCACATACAGGACCACAAGCCCCAGTATGCGATCTGTCACCTAAATGAGGACCGATAGCATAGACGTATTTATAATGGGTATATAGAAAATATAGAAAGGTTAGTGACTGGCGCCAATGTAATGTAAGAAATTACCTTAGTTTGCAGCCAAGGAGAAAAATAGGGGCATTTCAAAAACCCCACCAAATTTCTATAGCAATAAGTAATTTCCCTGGCGCTCACTAGGGTATTTTAAAGCCACAATATATATATTTTTTATAATCTCTTTATTTATAATTTTGATAGAAAATGCAACACGAGTATTAACACGCACAAAAATTATTTGAATAATCTACAATTCAAATATATCAAATATTATATCCAGAAAATAAAACTACACAAAAAATCTATTGAATTTTGATTTGTAACAAAAATAAGTAATACAATAATAAAAAAAAATATACAGAAAAAGAATAAGAAAAGAAACGAAAAAAAGAGGCGGGAGTTAAAGAAAGGCAAACTACGGTATAGTGAATCACTCACGAAAAGTCAGAATCACTCCATTTTGGGCAACTGTCTGTGAAATGCAGAATACCAATGGCCCCAGGTAGCATGAAACTTATTCAATGAATCAAGAAGGAGTGCAGGGATGTATTCCATAGAAGCCAAGTACCGTATTTTATTCAGCAATAAGGCTATTGCCGGGGCTTCAATTTGCTTCCAGTTTGTGGCGATCAACAATTTAGCAGCATTGTAGATATGGCCACAAAGATTGTTCTGGAGCTTAGAGAGGGAGTCAGTGGGTTTGCATAGAAGGATGTGTAGAGGGTCTCTAGGGGGAGAAACACTGAGCATCTTGGACACCAAAGATGTGACTTCATCCCAATATTTGGATATCGTAGGGCAGTCCCACCACACATGTAAATAGGAACCTATTTGGCCACATTGTCTCCAACAAAACCCTGGGAAAATCTGATGTAGTTGTGCAGGAACCATGTACCAGTGAGAATAAACTTTGAAGGAATTTTCCTTAATATTAGTATTAATGGAGGACTTAGCCACCCATTGCCACAATATAACTTTTTAATGTCTTTGTTGGGAAATCCTCCCTACTCAATAATGAGCTAGTTGTAAATATGAGAATGTCCATTCCATGTAGGTATCATCATACCAAGTGGTTCTATTCAAATATATATAATACCACTATGTCCTGGAGATATATTAACTCCTAGGGGTAAATTTACTAAAGTGAGAGTTTTTAGAAGTGGGGATGTTACCCATAGCAACCAATCAGATTCTAGCTATTATCTTCTAGAAGGTGCTAGTTAAATGTTAAGTAGAATCTGGTTCCTATGGGCAACATCTCCACTTCTAAAAACTCTCACTTTAGTAAATATACCCCCTAGAATGGACACACAATGAATCAAATTTTATTTCACAAATCACAGAGTAAAATAATTAAATGGTGTAATACAATCATAAAAAATAGTTTAGATGGTATTTATAAAAACATTAGGAACAGGCATAAAAATAAAGCATTAACTAAATTGAAAAAGTTTCTAATTTTGTATTTGTAATGTGTTTCGCAGAAAGGTCTGCTTCTTCAGGCAGTGCCATCTTCCAAGTGATATCTTTTTCGAAGATGGCACTGCGCAGTGAAAGCAAAGACTCTGACACTGTGCCAGGGCCTTTGCTCTCTTGTTCACCTGCTCCATTTTCCTGAATATCACTGGCAAAATGATGCAGCAGAGGAAGAGGGACACGCTTGCCGGAGCAAGGTAAGGTGTGGGTCCACTGCTCATAGAAGGGGGCCCCCTTGGGCATTGATACGCCCCGGCAGTGATGGAAGCCTATTGGTTGCCATTATTTAAAGGGACTGCTGCGCTGTGATTGGCTGTTACAGATGCGTACAACATAATGACATGTACTCATACCTCTAAACTTCTCTAATTTCATTGTTTACAAACTTACGACATTTCAAATAAATGATAAACATCACAGTATATTTGCTGGTTTTGTAATCAATATTATGCAGTATGCACATGGGTTGGACTGTGAGCATTCAAACTGTACTGTTAACATTTAAAAAATAAACTTAAAGATATGTTTCCAGTACATATAGGTGGAACAACCTTCCCCATGGCAAATCAGGTGTTCTTGCCACAACCTCCTCTTTTTCTTACTGAAAGGGTAGATTCATACTACAGATGTGCCCAGCTAGTTTGTTGCTCCATATGCCATGTAGCACACAATGCATGGCGCACCACACACTATGCCATGAGTCGCGCCACACAGAAAGTTTCGAAACGGAACATAGCTTAGCGCTGGAAAAAAGTCATAACGTGTAATACAACTTTTTGTCCACCAGGTGTCACTTTTCCTAAACTACACAGTGCATGCATCTGATTTCCAATGCATGTTCTGTATCACCGCCCGATGATTGGCTGACAGAAGCAGTTATTCGGTAAACTATACAGTAGAACAGCGTTTTCCTCATAGAATCAGGGCTGTAGAAGAATGTCTAATAAAGTTTGAAATCAGTAAGTGTGTGAGTCCTCTACTTTTATATAAAAATATTTCGCACGCACAGCACTGTATTACACATGACTGTGCGGTTGAAGTTGCACACTTGCGGCAATGTAGGCACTGTCCCAGACTTAGACATTGTAGTGATTTCATGACTTTAGGAACTACTGTAGTATCGTGCTCAGGCATGTGGGCTAGGGGGTTAGATGATTGCCTAGCCTCACTGCTTGTCCCGTCTTCTTGTCCCGCGGGTTCGAGACCTTGAAAATGAAATTTTACATTTTTTTTAAATCTTCACTAGTTCAGTATTGTTAGCCAACCGTTACAGAAATCAATACATTATCCACAACTTCCCACCACCTATGATACTTTATACTACTATGTGCTCAAGAAAGGGGTTTACGGTGCTCCAATACAGTACCCACGTAGCGCCATGCTAGTCGTGCTATGACGTTTCAAGTCTATTTGTACTGCGCATGCCCAGTGTGTCAGGAAACAAACACAAAAAAATCAGGCGCTCCAGAGGTACTAAGTAGTACAATCAAGATGCAGCCCACCACTATTGGGGTAGGCAGACCCCAAGAGAATTTATGGAAGAAAGAAAAAACAATTGTGGGAGCGCTAATTGGTTGATAACTACAGTACACATAAAAATGAAAAAGATATTTTAACACACATTTATTGTCTCTATAACATAAATAAAAAAGGATGTACATCTAGTATGAATCAGCACATATAATCAAATAAATACATAACATAAATAAATAAAAACAACAGCAGTATGTATAATAAAGATATATATAAATGTATGGGATACTAAAATATAAGAGTCCTTGAGTATGAAGGTATCAAACAGAGTAAATCTTCGTAGCTTGTGAGGTAACGAAAGAGTCTTAAGTGGAACTGTACATATATCATCAAAACAATTGGTTGTGAAAGGTTGTGCTAGCTTACTCACTGGTTGAAGAAAAAATCCTATTAAGGTATTTTATGTTATAGAGACAATAAATGTGTGTTAAAATATCTTTTTAATTTTTATGTGTACTGTAGTTATCAACCAATTAGCGCTCCCACAATTGTTTTTTCTTTCTTCCAGTGTGTCAGGAGTCACACACTGCATCCCAGACTACTGTGTAGTGATTTCATGACTTTAGAAATTAGTAGTAGGCTGTTTAAAAGTGGGGTCTCTATATTACAAATGGTTTGTGCATTTGAAAATGCAAAATTGCAGCACTGTCGGTGCTGTCTCAGACTTTTACACTATAGTGATTTCATGACTTTAGAAACTACAGTAGTGGGCTCTGTCTTAAAACGCACATTCAGATTATAAGACACCGACACATTCGTAGCAGCATATTAGTTGTCCAAGAAGATGGGGGATGGAGTCCTTGGCAATGGTCACCATTCCTCGCCTTTTCAGGACACAAGGTCAGACCTTGAGCTGACTGCTTACAGTAAATGGCTAACAGAGCGTCCTTTATTATGGTGATGAAAGGCTCTTGCTTGCTTTGGGGGAAGGGACCTGATGCTCTGTGTGTGACTCCCGATCCAATGGGCATGCGCAGTACTACTGTATGAGCCTCCTTACACCACAGCATAGCGCGGCTATCAGGGCGCTACATGGCTATGGAGTGGCTCCACTGGGCATGCGCCAGAGATCCCATTGCAACCCCTCCACTGGGCATGTGCCAAAGATCCCATTGTAACCCCTCAGCAGACAGCCACCACAGCGCCGACTTGCCAACATTGCCACAAGTTTGCGTTTTTAAACGCACAATCAGTTTTTAATACAGATACCTCTTTCTTAAACAGAGCCCACTTCACTATGGTGTCTAAGTCTGGAACAGCACTGACAGTGCCAACTTCAACTGCACAGTCAGTATGTAATACACACATTCCACTTTCGCTGTGTGTGACTCTCAACCAACTGGGCATGCGCAGTGCTATGATCTTCCATATGCCATGGCATAGCGCAAACTGGCATATGGAGCGGCTCCACTGGGCATGCACCAGTGATCCCATTGCAACCCCTCCTCTGGGTATGTGCCATAGATCCCATTGTGTTTGATTTCCGACCCACTGGGTATGCGTAGTACTATGATCCTCCGTATGCCACTGGCATATGGAGTGGCTCCACTGGGCATGCACCAGAGATCCCATTGCAACCCCCTGATCTGACAGCCACCACAGCGCTGACATGCCGATATTGCTGACAAGTTTGCAGTTTTAAACGTACAATCAGTTTGTAATGCCTCACTTTTAAACAGCCCACTTCTAGTTTCAGTGTAGTGTCCAGAGCCAACAGTGCCCCCCAAAAATTATTCTTTTCCAGGGCTTGAACCCGGGACAAGCACTGTTGCAAAGCGATCACCTAACCTCTAGCCCACAAGCCAGCTATATTAAGAACCGCACATAGCAGGCTCATCCACTCCACCCACCTGCTGCTGTATTTAATAATAAAAAAAGAGTCTTCCTTTCAAAATATTATACTAGTACATATATACACAGTACCCCACCATTAGAGAATAATTCATCCCATCTTATTGAAAGCTGTGTATGCATCTCATTAATCTACAGTATCGGTTATACCATCCTAACAACTCATGCAACTACACTACTGTACAGTTATGTACAGTACTGTATGTGTACTGATTTGCATCACGTTCTTAGAGTTTGTGATATTATAAATATTGGTTGTGCTATCCATCCAACTTAACAGTATGGTATTCAGAACAAATTACAACAGTGGAGCACTCGCCACCCAGTGGTTAAGCGCTGTATTACATGCCATAACGTATCCTTCGTTGAAGAATACCATGGTACGCCAAAGTCCAGCCATCACATAAAGATCCATGGAGTGACACAGAGGCCTGAATGGTGCAGTATGAGCAACAAACTAGCTAGGCACATCTGTATGACACCCTGGACTTTATAGCATACACCACACACAAATTGTTTATTTGATAAACAATATCTGGTGCATACGTGAGGGCTCCCCCAGACCGGTTCAAGCACCTAAAGCATCCTTCAAGAGTCCAAAGGTGCATTCAATTACCTGGATGATGGCTGTATGAGCAGTGTTGTAGGCAAGCTCTGTCTCTGTGTTGGATCACAGTCCGGGATTCAGGAGCCATGGGCAACAATAACATTATAGAAATATAATTTAGAGGTATAAGACAAAGGGCCTGTTTCAGAGCCGAACGCTCTGACCAGAGCGCTCGCTCTGAATCAGAGCCCTCCTCCATGAAAATGGAGCGGCCTCCTGGCCACCCACAGCATATGCGAGCATCCATGATGATGGTCGTGATGGTCTTGACCATCGTGACCATCGGGCTTGCGACGGAGACCCTGCGGTAGGGTCTCCATGCCGCAAGCCCTGGAGTGATTTTGGCTCTATCAAAATCACTCCAGGGCTTGGAAGCTCCGTCTGGCAGGCACGCCCCCGGCACGCCCACCAAAGGGGGCGTGCTGTCAATCAACATCGACAGCACGCCCCCTTTGGTGCGAGACCTGGAGCGAAGGAGAGCCTGTCGCTCGCCGGGTCTCGCGCATGTGCATGACGGAGCTCCCTCTGTCGTGCGCATGCGCAGTGGGGGAACATCGACCCGCTTGCGAGCATCCTGCACTCACGAGCGGGTCTGAATGACCCCCAAAATCCATTACTATAAATATATTTACCCAGCAGCCACACATCTCCACCTTGACTTACAGATAATTTCTGCCATAGCCCAGATTGCTGGATGATGAATGCATTATGTGCACTTCCAGGATAATTTGCAAACAGGGAAAGAATCTGAAAGGAGGCACCACATACAGCCATTTCATTTATGGAGTGGAAATGCTTCCTGTTGCGGTATATATGCCTATTCCTACTCGATGGCACTGTAATGTATGGAAAGCCTGCAATTGCCCAAAACTGCACCTTTTTCACAACTATGGACTCCTCATCCAAAGTTATGTGTACAAACTGGCTGGGGCACACCAGGAAGGCTCTTGCAACATGCTTCAGTATCTTGGTGAAGGAAGGCTGGGAAATGCACAGGCACTGTGGTCTGGAAGTTCTGAAGTGTAACACTGACAATGTCAGTGGTGGGATTGCTGTAGGAATGTCTATTAAAGACTCCAGACCACTCTCCACTATGTGGAAAGTTTCCAAGATGACATGAGGTGGAACCCCATATCTATGTACTCCCTCATCATCAGGCTTTCCAAAAAGAAACACATGTGTGGTAGATGCATTCTCTTGGTGGCAGAATTTAATGTAATATCCTGCAATTTGCAGGCATCGGCGAGTTCCTGGCAAATCTGCCCGATGTTTAAAAGTGGCCACCATTTAAAAGGCAAAACCAACCTGTGGTGTGTAAAGTTGTAAATGTTTGGTTATTCACTGTTTTCATATTATTGTATTACATTTTGGGGTAGTGACTTGCTTATGCTCTAAACTACAGTACTTATGTTAATTTATGATATATTTTAAAGTGCCTTTAATTTTTTTATGAAAACTAAAATTAGCTCTCGACTATGTCCCAGTTAGACTACTGCAGAAGTCTGTTTAAAAATACTGTATTTGCTGAAGTTTTACAGGTCAAAGTACATAGTGGGCAGGTGTTTCCCAAATCTCCCTCCCTAGAAGAGTTAAATTGTGTGCACACTTGCCAACCACCATATACGATGGCCAATGGTGTACACTGCACAATTCGGTGACTGACTGACCGATATGTCGTTCATATGCATCATTGACCTTGCCGGAGTCGACAGCTGGGTCGCTCTATCGTCCGTGCATACAAGACCCCAATGACAGCCAGTGGTGGCGTTCATAGTGGGTACGCACTAGACGATGTGCCCGATATGTCGGCCCAATTCGCGAAATTGGATTATAAATCGTGTTCCCGGCATAAGTCATGTGTGAGGATTTGGGTGGAGCCTTGATAGCGAGGTGGGAAGCATCACACCAACAGTCTTTACATACATCTCTCATACCAGAGACCAGTGAAGGGGTACTGCATATGAACAGAATGATTTTTATTGGCCTGCAGTAGCAGTGCCTGCATTTGCCTACTAATATATACACCAGCTGGTTTACAATCTGCAATGTCATATTCTAGTATAAGACATAGTACATGACAGAATAAGATACCATATGCTTATGTCGTAGCAAAACCTACAGTAGGTTACTTCAAGTCTCTTCATTTCTAGTTTGCTACATCCAGGGACTAATTAAATATTTAATGGATATGCTACTGTGGTTATTTAACATTTAACTCAACACTTAATAGACAATTCACCAGTGTCTCTCTTTTTTCTATTTCTAAAATGTAGTTAGAGTAATGGAGCATACACACGGTCAGATTTGTCA
Source organism: Taudactylus pleione (assembly GCA_031769625.1). Taxonomy (NCBI): domain Eukaryota; kingdom Metazoa; phylum Chordata; class Amphibia; order Anura; family Myobatrachidae; genus Taudactylus; species Taudactylus pleione. The sequence continues at coordinate 32,323,792 of JAUIMM010000014.1, forward strand.
GACTTGTCAGATTTGTCAGATGAACGATTGAACGATTGAACGATTTGAACGATTGAACGATTTTTGACTGCATTAAAATGAATGGAATCGTCCAAGTCTGACTGCAAACACATCAGATGTCAGATGTCAGAAATCGTTATCTGACCATCGGGAACGCGCATCGTTGATCGTCCATCGTTCAGGCATGTCAGATATGAACGATTTTCCTTCAGATATGAACGACTGAACGATTTTTAAATCGTTATCGTTCATATCTGAAGGAAAAATCTGACCGTGTGTATGCACCATATGTATATTTAATTTCATTTATCTTATTATATAAACACATTCCTAATGTAGGAATCTGTTAGTTACTATTTTGTATTTTGGATTTTTATATACTTACTGTCCCAGTTAACATTTTTACGAAAGAGTTAACAACATTTTTAGTTAATAATGTCAGCACTTTTGTAAGTGAAAAGATTTTATGCTCTGTTAAACTAAACTCTCTGTGCAATTCTATTTAATTAGACCTCCTCTGTGTGAGGAATACTCAAACCTGAATTGCTTGAAAGGGTCATTGGAAGTGATGCTATGAAATACATCCCATAGAGATAGTTAAAGCTGCTCATGGCAAATAAAGGTAGATGAGAACCAATTCGTCGGTACAAACCACTACTCCATGTATAACCTTCCATGTATAACCTTCCTGTTTTTGCAATTTACATTAGTTAAGTTGCCTGCCCTTATCTGTCACTGTATGATCTGAAGCTTTGTTGATTTAGTGTTTTACTAATGGCAAGTTAAGACATTTAGAATTACACTAGCAAAGGCAACCTGGTTATTTTTAGGTCTCTAACATGGTTATGTTTAGACAAAATTACATCTAATTAGCCAATAAACTGAGATACACTAGGGCTCATGTAATATGGAACACAATTTATGTAAACACAGGTGTAAATTGCATTAAAAATACACAATTTGCGTAATATACAGAGCCTGTGCATACATAGATTTGTTTTATCAACATAAAAAATATTACGTATAATGCATGTTCTGTGCAAATTGACATAAATTGTGTAAGTTATACACTGATATTCACATACTGTATCTTAATTTGTATCTCATCTGTGTATTACAGTGGAGATTCCCCATGGTTTGACTCACTGTATAAATATGCAAATAACAAATCAAAGTATTCCCAGCACTGACTAAAACCCTAATAAATGGTAAATCTGGAACTAGGGAGTATATTTACAAAAGGTCGATTTTAATAGATTTTGATTGATTTAAAACTGATCAACATCGATGTTGTGTTTTGGGGGCTAAATCACACATTTACTAATACTTAAAAACCAAGTAAAAAATTGTGTCCAAACTAAAATCTAAATTGCAGTGTAAATATAAAACTGTCCAGCATTTGTGGCCTACATGCAAAAGCAACCAGTATTTAACCTGCATGCAAAAATAAAAAAAAAATATTTGTAACTCCTGCATTTTAACATGGTTTGGTCCAGATACAAAGTTACTTGCTCTTGATTTTGCTCCAACTCAGAAACAGCCCCATAATACCATGAGCTATAGCAAAAAAAAAACAAATGTTTTCTATTGCAAGTAAGAGTCAAATGCTCCTTATTGGATTATTCATAATTTAATATCCTTGTCCTGGAGTGTTAATACTCCAGTAAATGCACAGATTGTAAAATATATACACTGGTGGGTCCTGGAGTGAAGTGCTCCTATAATGGACTCACATGTTATTAGTGCAAATAATTAGTATCAGAAGATCAAAATAATATACATTAAAACAATTCACAGCATAATATTAAAAATAGCAATTGAATGCTAAAATATCAGACTTAAAACAATACAAAACATGAAAATAGCAATTTAAAACCAATATGTAGTGTACAAAAACAACGCGTTTCACAGATTGAAGTCCATTTCCTCAGACAGCCCTGGTTCCTTAAGTGCGAGCATGCTCTGGTAACCATGAGTATGCAGTTAATTCTAATACTACAAGTGACCGTTACTGCATACTTCCCTACTATAGTGCCACCATCCCTGGCTAGCATAGCTGTGCAAGGTGGAATTTTGAGAGCACCTTGTGCTGTTTATCCCCATGATTTTGCTGCTACCATCCTAGACTATGTGCACTAGAACTGGTTGTAATTTTCTACTGTTATGTATTCATTTTTGCAACAGGTAAATCAATAGTTTTTCTAGCGATGATAATCATCATCATCATCAGTGATCTTTCATCATTGGCTTATCTGTGGCTTCTTCCCTTTTACATGTCATACTGTACATGGGGTATACTAGATCACCACTTTTCACCACTTTTCTCTATGTTTCACCTTTTTAAGTGTAGAGTGGCACAGTGAGACGTTATGTCTTAGCTTGTATGCTGACTGAGAACTACTGATTTTTGTTGTGCATGCACATTACTGAAAAGTGTATTTTTCATTTCAGAGTTGAACTCTAAATGAGCATTTACATTTATTGTAAATGGCTGTCGTTAACTGATTCCTGAAAGGCTAGAATTCTAGATGTAAATGTCCTTACATAGAAAAGCATCAATATACATAAATATACAGTAAGCAATGTACCTGGAAAAAAAAATTTGAAAGTGGCCTCATGTAAGAAAAACCAAATCAACACCAAAGTAGATGGTGTTAAAATATATTTCCCATAGCAGTGTAATAGAAAAAATATTGCCATCCTAGTGACTGCCATACAATACTGATAGCATACTAGTGATTGCCATAGATTACAGAGAGCATCCCAATTACTTAACACAATACAGAGAGCATATTAGTGACCACCATACCTTACAGAGAGAGTACTAGTGCCATGTTTTGTGTTGTCATCTATTTACAACTCAACGAGGAAGGCTGTTGTTCCCTATTCATCAAGCAAAATGCTGATTATATTGCTACTTGTACCCAATGCATCTGTATTGCATATGACTGAATCAGCCCCATGGGTAACACATATGAGATATATGGAGGTGTAGAGCAGAATTATATATACAAAGCTGTAGAAAAAAAGACACTGAGTGGCGTTTGCAATAGGCACGGAGTTTACCACATGGGGAAGAGCTCTGGGTTTAATACTGAGTTATACTCAGTTATTCTTCATTCCTTTTTCATCCATCTGGGTGATGCCTTACATCTGGGTTATGTATAGTGAAGGGTGGAGTCAGACACTAATTAGTTGAAAAATGGCTCCCATTCCCTATATAACCCCTCCCCTTCCACCGTAGGCTCAGTCTTGTTTTTAGTGCCTTTGGAGAAAGGCACTGGCTAGGTCCTAGGTTTTAGTTAGGTTTTATTTCTTTATTTTGATGTTTTTATTTGGCTGCTTAGATCCTGGAGACGGGCAACAAGCACTAACAACTGGGAGTTAGATAGATTAGAGTCCTGTGTGCACCTGTATCCCATTCTAAAGATGGCCCCTGAGAGAGTCACCAAACTAATAGTCCCTGGCTCCATGCCAGACACATCTGAGGGGGCCACATGCAAAAGAGAAGGTAAGACTTGTTACAAAGTATAAAGGCCTTATTGCCATTATATACTGCCTCCCAGCACACTGCTTTTGAGCAGATTGGCCAGGCTTGTTATTACAGTGTACTGAGAACCGGCTTCTCTCACACCTTCCCGGCTGCTTTCAGTCCCCGTTGGTTTCTTCTGGGCCAGTGGAGTGGTTACAGAGCACCAACATGCTACTGCCTTTAAGGAGAGAGGGGCTTGCTGTGTTCCAGGTTGCCGCTGGATGTGTAGTAGCGCAGTGGTGATGTCATCAGGTGGGGCTACAGGTAGTCTCTGGGGAATACTGGAGACTAGGATAAACAGGTGTTCTGTGTAAGCAGGACGTAGTGGGTGGCCATGCCTCCACCCCCAAGTATTTATTTTCAATTAGCTCAAGCTGCTGCAAAGCCACAGCACTTCAAATCTGTGTGGAACTCACAGCAGAAACTGTGGGATGGAAGCTGACAAGTTAAACAGAGAACTGGGATTATTACTGTTATGTATTTAACCTGGGCTATCTGGGTTTATAGATTCTAAGCATCTTTTACTGCACTGTTTTCTCTGACATTTACACAGTAACATACAAGGGTGTGTGGATTTATTTACCTTTGTTTTTTTGGCAAAGAATTTGTTTTTTTAAGAGCCAGGGTTTTTTTGCATTAACAGATGGGTGAATAAGAGTCTTGATTAAACCTCTCTTTCTATACATTGAGTACTACATTTTTCTATAGAAATTTAGGTAGCTATTTGTTTTGGGTAGACTTGTCTTTCTTTTTCAGTATGGATAAGCCAGACAAGGGTTAAAAAAAACAGGGATCAGTCAGTGTTTACACAAAATGTGAGAAAAAATTACCAAAAGGTCTGAACCCAGGCTCGCTCTGTGCTGGTTGTTCACAGGGGGATTAATTACAGGGATGTTCGGCTGAATAGTTGGTGATACCTGATTGGACCAGGTCTATAGGTTGAGGCTATAGGTGAATTACATCACTATCAGAAAAATTATGATACCCTGTGATCAAGCACCTCCTTTGGCTGATCCCTCGGTAGAGCCCAGATGGGCCCAGGATATGGGATGATGTCTCACTCAGATGGCGACGTCCCTAAATAAAATAATACCATCTGCAGGGGCCACAGTCATTAAAACATGTTCAGGACACTCCTCAGTTCCTGGAGAAGAAGCTTCAGCTAGCTCTTCCCAGGCAGAAGGGGAATTGGATTATGACTGGGAGGGAACCTCAAACTGGGAGGGTGACTCCCGTTCTGATTCAGGAGTTTCTATGTTGATAGATGCAGTCAGGGAACTGCAGTTACAGGAGGCAGCTATTCCAGATACTACTGCAGATTCTTTCTTTAAATGTAAAACCAAACATGTAACTGTTTTCCAGAATTTTCATATTTTGAGGAAATAGTAAAAGAAGCCTGGTTAAAGCCTGATTACAAATTTTATATTCTGAAAAGATTTATGGATCTTTATCCTTTTTTCTGAAGAGGATGCCAAGCTTTGGGAAATTCCACCTGTGGTGGAAGCTCCTATTGCTAGTTTGATCAGGAATACTGTTCTACCCACAACTGTAACAACTGTAACTCTTAAAGATCCTCTGGATAGAAAGAATGAGTTTGTATTAAATCTTTATTCACTTTAAATCTTTATTCACTTAAATCTTTATTCGGGCCAGCGCCTGGGTGATATAGACTATCGTTCCCTGAATCTGATGAATAAGATGATTACTGGTATTCAATCAGGGGACGAGTCTGAAGCTAACTGCTTCACTGATCAGATTTCAGAAGCCCTAACCTATACAGGTGATGCTTTAATAGATGCTATTCAGGTACAGTCTCATATTTCAGCCTTGGTTGTTTCTGCCAGGCACTCGCTCTGGCTTAAAACATGGAAGGTAGACATAGAATCAAAACATGCTTTAGAGGCATTGCCTTTTGAAGGAGGTTCTTTGTTTGGTACAGAGTTAACAAAGGTTATATTTCAGGTTACAAGAGGAAGTTCTTACTTTCCTGTAACTACACCTAAAACAAAATCTCCTAGGTTTCATTCCATTCAGACTCAAGGCAGATGAAGCTCTCAGGCTTTCCGAGGTGTGCCTAGGGGTTCCTAAAGAGGGACCTTTAGGGGACAAGGTGTCCCAAGGACCAGTCATCCTGCTTGCGAAGCCAGCAGGTCTATCCACATGACTTTCAAAGGACTGGATCCCGTCCTCTGGTGGGATCTCATTTACTCAGATTCTTTTCAATCCAGATTTTTGGGTAAATCTAATAATAACCAGGGCTTACATTTTGGATTTAGAGGGTCCTGTTCCAGAAATAATTTTTTCCACTCCTCTCCCTGTGGAGGGTTGCAGAAAAGTGCCTCTCAGGCAGGCAGTTTCTGTGCTTTCCGACTCTGGAGTATTCATTCCGATACTACAGCAAGACCTGGGGTTCTACTCCAGTCTTTTCTTAGTAGACAAATCAGATGGGTTGTTTCATCCCTTTTTCAGCTTCAGGGGTTAACTGCTTATCTTCACTTGGAAAAATTCAAGATGGAGTCAATAAGGTCAGTCATTTGTTCAATCAAAGAAGTTAATTTTCTGGCTTGCATAGATATCAAGGATGCTTATCTCCATATTTCTATATAGAGGGGTCATCAGTATCTTTGGAGGTTTGCAGTGGCACATCAGCATTTTCAGTTCAGGCTCTGCCATTCGGTTTGGCCACCACTCCCAGAGTATTTACAAAAGTTATGGCACACATAATATCCCTACTCAGGAATGGGGGGATAATTGTGTAGGCTTATGTGGAGGATTTGTTTTGAAGAGCTCCCTCAATATCTTTATTACAACAACATCTTCAGGTTACCTTAGACATGCTCCAGAGATTCGGTTGGATCATCAACTTTCCTAAATCAAATTTTTTGGGTCTTCTCTTCGACACTCAGTGTCACAGAGTCTTTCTTCTGCAGGAAGAAATACAGAGTAAGAACCATTTTACAGATATCCCATATCCCGGTTCTAAGGGCTATGCAGATAATGGGGAAAATGGTACCTTCATTCGAAGCAGTTCTTTTTGCCAGATTTCATGCCTGGCCTCTACAAAATCAATTGCTTCATTGATGGATAAAACTAGATCCTCGATTAAACAGGTAGATGTTCAGATTATCACTGCAGACCAAGCAGTCTTTCTGGTGGTGGCTGCAGCATGCAAATCTGAACAAGGGTTGTCAATTGTCAGTAAAAGACTGGACCATTGTCACCACAGATGCCAGCCTAACAGGTTGGGATGCGATGGTTCTGGACAGACACTTACAGAGTCTTTGGTCTATCCAGGAAACCGCTCTTCCTTTCAATATACTGGAATTAAGGGCAATTCGATATGCATTGATTCAGGCTCAATGTTATCTGAAGAATTTACCAGTATTAATCCAATCCGACAATGCCACAGCAGTTGCTTACATAAACAAGCAGGGTGGCCCATGCAGCTGACTAGCAATGAGTTTCTTACATCCTTCATTGGGCAGAGAACTTGATTCCAGCTATTGGGGATGGACAACTGGGAGACAGACTTCTTGGGATCCTCAGGCATCTCTGGTGGTTGCCATGACAGCACCTTGGGTGTTCCAGATGGGTTACATCTTTCCTCCTCTTGTAATGTTACCAAGGGTAATTCAGTGGATTCGACTGGTGATACGGCTGGTCATTCTGGTGGCTTCAGACTGGCCATGCCATCATTGGTATGCAATTCTTTGGACCATGTTGGCAGGTGTTCCATATCATCTGTTGCTTCAGGGTCCATGCCGTCACCCCAATTTACGTCAGTTGGCTTTGACGGCATGGTCTTGAATCCAATATTTTCAGGGCCAAAGGGTTTTCAGAATCTGTGGTTAAACCATGACACAGGCTCGCAAACCAGTTACTTCCCAGATTTATCATCGTATATTGAAGATATATATTTCCTAGTGTGAACAACACAAGTTCAAACCTGAAAGGTTTCATTGTGTCTCGCCTGTGTTTTCTGCAAGAGAGGTTAGTTAAGGGTCTGAGATTATCTTCTCTTAAGGGACAAATTTTGACTTTATCGATCCTGTTTCAAAGGAAATTGGCCACCATTCCAGAAGTTCAGAAATTCTTGCAGGGGGTTCTTCATGTAGAGCCTCCTTATGTCCCATCGATTCCTCCTTGGGACTTGAATTTAGCTTTTGAGGCACTCCAAAAGGCACCATTCGAGCTTTTGGAATCTGTAGAATTGTGATATTTCGCTCTGAAAGTAGTTTTTTTCTTTTGGCCATTGCGTATTTTTCATGAGGATAGGGTAGTGTTACACACTAAACCTTCCTTTCTGCCAAAGGTGATATTGGCTTTCTACATTAACCAACATATTGTCCTTCTGGCTTTTTGCTAGAATTCAGTGACTAGAGAAGCTTCACCCTTAGCACTGTTGGATGTGATACATGTGTTGCTCATTTACCTGGACCATACTGCATCTTTGAGGTGTACGGATTCCCTGTTGGTGTTGATTGATGCACCAAAAAGAGGCTTGCCTGGCTCAAAAGGGTCCATCACTAGATGGGTCACTTCTGCCATTAGGCAGGCATATTTGTCATCGAATGTGACGGTTCTGGACTCAATTCAGGCTCACTCGACTAGTGCTGTGGAAGCCTCTTGGGCTGTACAGCATGATGCTTCGGTTGAACTTCTCTGCAAAGCAACTACCTGGTCATCCGTACACACTTTCACAAAATTTTACTGCTTCCATACATTTGGCGCAAGGGATGCGAGTGTTGGGTGGACAATTTTTAGAGCGGTTGGTTCTGATGCCCCCCCCTTAATTGGCTTGCTTTGGTATATCCCAGATGTAAGGCATCTCCCAGATGGATGAAAAAGGAAATACGATTTTTACTCACCATAAAATCTCTTCTTTGGAGTCCATCTGGGTGATCCCAAGGACCGTCCTTTGTTTTATTTTCATACAAGATACCCGTGGTCCCTGGTTTTCTCAGTCCTTTCCGTGGTCTCCTCCAGTTTTGTTAAACATTAGACTGGGCTTACGTTGGAAGGGAAGGGTTATATAGAAGGTGGGAGCCAGTTGCAACTAGTTAGTGTCTGACTCCACCCTTCACTATGCATAACCCAGATGTAAGGCATTCCCTAGATGGACTCCAAAGAAGAGATTTTACGGTGAGTAAAAATCATATTTTTCCCTACACAGCGAACCCTCGGGTAAGATGTGGTAACCCATAGATTCCGTGTAAAATGTTACAATCTTTGGGTTTTCCTGTGCATTAAATCCCAGAGGGTGTTTTTTAACACACACTATTCCTCGCAGCTCTTGAGGCTGGCATTTATCGCACTGTACCATAAGAGAAGACTCTATGCATAGAGTATTTTGCACAGGAAAAACTCACACTTTGCACAGATAAAGCAAACTCACACTCTGCTCCCTTTGCACAAGGAACAGTCCCTTCCATTTGCACATGGTGCACTCTTCTCTGTACTTTTTTTTCCTCCCCTTTCGCAGAAAAAACTCTTTCCACCTATTCCTCAGCCACTTCAAGTGTATAGTCTTCTAACTGAAATCTGCTATATTTCATCATCCCAATCAGATGAAAATGTTCTCACTTTCTGTAGTTATTAGTTCACTGCAACTGTTTTCTCTAGTTTTTGAACAATGGACTTGCAGCCATATAATTTGTGGCTAATATTTATCATTCTATTTATTGTGGTATTTGTATACCAATAGACCATACAGTAATATTCAATTGTTCACTTTATTCCTCCAAAAGACACTTTTTTTCTCTTCAATTTCCTCTTTTGTAAACTCTATTTTGTATACTGTATATTCTATAGTTATTCATTTAATCCTCATTTAACAGGACCTTTAGTCTGTTCTTAACAACTGTTTATCTTATGCTAGGTACACACCTGAATGTTCTCACTCACGACCAGACCAAATTTGCGAATTTCTGGGCGATTAAACGATAATGAGAACATATGATTTGAGAGTACAGCCTAGTGATTTATCGTTTCAATGAAAGCAGTTATCTGTCCTAAGATGGTCACAAAGGTGACATTTTAAATGAAATGTCAGACAGATGATCAGAAATTCATACACACTAGAAAATGTGCACAATGCAGTCTCAACATTTTGGAGATATGTTGTGCAGCAGGTCAGATATAATCCCCAGATCCAACTGGTTTTGGAATGATATTCGTCCCCAGGTGCTGCATAGAGCAGATACAAATTGCCAATATTACATAATGTGTACCTAAAGTAGCCTTAGAAATGGCATTTGTTTTAAATCTACAAATAGGGTTTTACTGCCCTCTTAAGATGGCCTGCATGTACGGATGACAAAAGATATCATTATCGCCCAGTGGGAGCGCGCATCTTTGGTCGTTCACTGCATAGACACTGAACGATATGAACGATATATCTTTGAATGATATTGTTGTCGTCCATAACATTCATAAGAATCATCCTGTGTGTATGCACCTTTAGACTATTCTTACTGTGATGAGCATGTACTGTATTTATTTAGTAACGCAAAAGGTATAGAATATTTGTGAACATTTCTCAAATCGGTAAACTGCACTTAACCATAGCAGTCAATAAACAAATGGGTATTATCTGTGAAATGTCTGGCTGGTTGCTGGTTTACCACACATTAGAGCAATGTTAGTAAATAGTTATTTTAATGACATATGGTTGTTGATATTCAAGCACTTAAGATTTATTATATGGAAAGCACAACAGTAAAATATTCCATGTACTGTATATTTCATTTTAACATATTAAGTCAACCATTGACATTTTACATTAAATGCAATTACTGCATGCTTGGAACCATATCTGCTTGTTACTGCAACTTGTAAAGGAGAACTAATTTCTCTTAGGTGACTGCCCTAACCAGAAATTGATTTTAACAGCCTCTTCACAAAGAATATATGTCCCTGTTATTGCTCTGGAGTTAATAGCATTTTAAGATACTAATCCAAATCTGAAAAGCTTTTGTTATAATTGAGAAATAGCATTCATTTTCACTAGTTCAGAGAATGATATTTAATCCATTTTAATTAGGACAGGGCAAATGTATTGCAAAGCAATGCAGTTTACTGGGGAAGATGAACAAACACTTTAACAGGAATAAACTTTTAAGAAAATATGTTTTAAAGCTTTAGTGCTATGCATTTCCATTTTACTGTTAAAGGTTAGGTTGCATATATTTTATTGTTTTATATATCAGGGTTATATGTTGATATTTATTGGTGTTATTGTCTTGATTTATATTTGCTGATCATGTACAGTAAAGTTCCTTACATATATAGGTATACTGAGCGGTGGCGTAACTTCATCCCAGTCGCCCGGAGGCAACATAGATATTGGCGCACCCCCCCACATGCCGACTCCTCTACTTTGTAAAACAAATGACACGCCCTTGACATCCCTATGAAAATAAGTTGTATAATGTGACTCAGTACTCCCCAGCCAGTTACAGCCCATTTCCCATTAACCTGTTACTGCTTGCGTTCACAGATTGGTGCAGATCCATGTGATTTTGGACTGCTGATCTGACGCATGCGCAGAGTAAGATCTCAAAAAATGACACATGTGCAGTAGTGTAAAAATCGCTCATTCCTTCAATCTTAGTGACTGCCAGACAATACAGAGAACATTTTAGTAATGCTAGACAATACAGAGAGCATTTTGGTGACCACCAGACAATATGTAGAGCATTTTTAATGAGTATCATACAATACTGATAGCAATTTAGTGACTGCCATACACCACTGAAAGCATTTTTGTGACTGCTAGACAATACAGAGAGCATTTTAGTGACCACCATATAATGCAGAGAACATAACAACAACCACCATATAATGCAGAGAGCATCGCAGTGCCATATAATAGAGACCATAAGTGCCCACCATATGCAGAGCATTGCAGTGCCCACCATGTAATTTAGAAAGTGTTTCAGTGCCCACCATACAATGCAGAGTCTTGCACTGCCTTCCATGTAATGAAGGGAGTGTCGCAGTGACCCTCATATAATGCAGAGAGTGACACAGTGCCCCCCATATAATGCACAGTGTCACAGTGCCCTGCATGTAATGCAGGGAACATCACAGCAACCACCACACAATGCAGATGATGTCGCAGTGACTGCCATATAATGCAGAGAGCATCAGTGACCACCATATAATGCAGAGAGCATTGCAGTGCCTGCCATATAATAAAGAGACCATAAGTGCCCACCATATGCAGAGAGTGTTGCAGTGCCCGCCATATGAAGCAGTATCGCAGTGCCCACCATATAATGTAGAGTGACACAGTGCCTGCATTACTTCCATGTAAGGGAGTGTTGCAGTTACCCCCAAATAATGCACAGTGTCGCAGTGCCTGCCATATAATGCAGAGTGTTGCAGTGCCTTCAATGTAATGCAGGGAGTGTTGCAGTGCCTGCCATATAATGCAGAGATTGTCACAGTGCCCACCATATAATGCAGAGTATTTCAGTGCCCGCCATGTAATGCAGTGTTGCAGTGCCCACTATATAATGTAGAGAGTGTTGCAGTGACCACCATAAAACATAGAGGTCAACAGCAGTGACCCACCTTTAACAGATAATATGAATACTGTATACCACACAGACAAAATTAATACACCTCCCCCCACACAACATTAACATACCATCCCACCACCACAGACAGTATTAAAACACATCACCCCAGAAAAGAAATAAATAATGAAAAACACTCTCTCTCATATACATATGTACTGTATATATACAGTCAGGTCCATAAATATTGGGACATTGACAGAATTTTCAGATTTTGGCCTCTATTCACCACCACAATGGTTTTGAAATGAAACAAACAAGATTTGCTTTAACTGCAGACTTTCAGATTTAATTTGAGGGTAATTACATCCAAATCGGGTGAACGGTGTAGGAATTACAACAGTTTCAATATGTGCCTCCCACTTTTTAAAGTAGGAGTCCTTTTGTCCACACTGAAGTCAGCAAAGGTCCAATGGTAATGGATAGAGTGAAATCTTTCAGGGCCCATATGCCATCTGGTACAAATGTTAAAATAACTTTCCTTAAGGTTGGTATTAATGGATGTCTTAGAAACAAACTGTTGAATATCTAATCACTGTGCATCATCCAGAGTCCTCCCCAGATCAGTCTCTCAAGCCAACTCAAATGGTTATTTTAGCTCAGAGGGGGACCCTGGTAATAATATAAAGGTCCTCAAAAGTTTGAGGGGCAAAGTCCCCAATGACATGAAAGATTCTGGTAGTACCTGCAGCAACCATGGGTTGCATATAGGAGCCTACACAACCAAAGCAAACTGATGATTTCTCCAAAGAGGTGACAGCGTGGATGGGTGCTAGGCTAAATCTAACTGTTTATTTACTCGGTCTCAAATACATAAAGGTGCCTGAACGCAAAGAACCAAATGTACAGATGTTGATCTCGTATGTTAAGGGAGCCATAGAAGAAAGCCTATCCTTTGATCCGTGATTAATTGACTTTCAATATCAACCCATTTCTTGCGACCAGGGTCAAAATGCCAGGACATAATGTGGCTGAGCTGTGCAGCATAATAATAACATTCACAATAGGGAGACCTAGACCTCCGTTAACAGAAGATTTAGCTAAACAACTCCTACGGATTTGAGGTTTTTTACCTTGCCAAATAAAATTACCAAACATAAAGGGCCGGGACAGCTGATCGAAGGCTTTCAATGCGTCTAGTGATAATAGGACTGTGGGGGTTCTCAGTCTATTAATATGGGAGACCAATTAACCGTACGCCGTGTATTATCCTGGGCTTGTCTAGAAGGCACAAAGCCTACCTGATCTTTATTAATTAGCTGCTGGAGGTACAGATTTAGTCTATTGACCAGTATCTTTACAAATAAATTAAGATCCACATATATCTGTGAAATTGGACGATAATTTGCACAACAAGTGCGGTTTGGGGATTACTATAATATCCGACTTGAGGATGTCTATATGAAAATGTCCCTCCTGTAAAACCTCATTAAAAAGGGCAACCAAAAGAGGCTATAAAACACCTAAAAAAGATTTATAGTAAGAAGCAGGGAGGCATTCTGGGCATGGGGCCTTAGATGGTTTCTGGGACTGTAAAGCAGATCATGTATAGAGAAACTGTTCAGTATAGGGAGATTACAAGAATCTAAATAGGCCTGAATGTCAAGTGAATATGGTGCGGATGTAGATCCATTTTCTTGAAGATTATACAGAAATTTGTAAAAGGAATAAAAATATTTATTAATAACCACTGAGTCGTAGCTTAGAGTACCCCTTTTTATTCCTAAGAGATGTAATTATTTGGGATGCCCTTTTGGCTCTCAGATGAGAAGCTAGCAAAGCGTCAGATTTATTCCCCTGTTTGTAAAATCTCTAATTCAGCCATCGAAGACATTTTTCTGTCCGTTCTGCCAACAAGGACTGGAGCTCCCCTCTAACACCCTGGATCTGTGAGTACAAGGAAGAGGAGTGAGTTGATTTATGAACACGCTCGAGCTGCTCTAATTTAGCAGAGAGTTTGACAATATTTGGAGAGTTTTGTTTCTTTCTGTGGGAGGCATATTTAATCACTGCACCTCTCACTACTGACTTATGTGCCTCCCAAACTGTAGGTCATTAAGTTTCAGCAAGTTGTGTTGATACTGTAAGCACCAACAGTACATATGCAAGTGTACCACTGTTGTACATAGATAGAGGTCATTGACCACAAGCACAAGACTTACTTAAAGTAAAATACAGTATTCCAAAAAAAACTGCAGAGAAACCTAATGTTTCTATAACAGGGGTGTCCCTCAAAATACATTTGGTTTGGGCAGACTGGGCTATGGCTTGGGAGTATAGCTGGTTTATTTAGTAAGAATCATGTCTGTCCGAGATGGCATTCACGGCCGTGTTTCCCCTGAATTTCAAACATGGAGATTTACCAAAGTACAGTTAGAACCATAATGGAAAAGTTTACTAAAGGTCAGTATGAAAATGCAAGTAATACAATCAAAGACACCGCTGGCTGGTGTCAGTGAGGGGAAGCAGAAGGAGGGATGTGCCTGCAACATTATGCTAATGCTGCTACAAAGTTCTTCCCTGCATCCGACTGAGGGTCTGATTCAGAGATGTACACTAATACATTCACAGCTGCTATCCCACACAAAGCTGCTGTGTAGAAATACACCAATGCTATAGGCAACTGTAAATGTATTGAGACACCCACCGGCGGCTTCACAGGTCCAAGAAAGTGCATACAAATACACAAGCCACCCTGTTACATCATACGCAGCATGTTCATGAAATGTTTTTGTTAGAAATATATGCTAAAAAAATAAAAACAAGTAGTCCAGTGTCAGCTAGCTCCCTTTTGTCTATTAGATTGAAGTACCTGCAATCTCTACCACCAACACTTTCATCATCAATATCCTCAATAATCATTGGAAGTAGTCCTACATACAATTTGATAGGACTAACTGACTCCTCCCCTATCCAAGATTCCTCAGAAGAATCCTTGAGCAGTAGGCCTGCTGCTGGGGTACATCTTCATCCCAGAAGGGGACCAAAAAGACTACTACTAATAGTAGTTTAAAAAAACAATTGACTGTTGAACAATCCTTTCTATAGAGGAGTCATTATGACAGCTGGTCACCCAGTTGCACAGCTGATCACTGACGCTGTAACAGCTATGCTAGTATTAGATCTGTGTCCAATATCTGCAATTAATGCAGTAGGTTTTAGACAGTTAATTGATGTCCTGTGTCCATGCTACCAAATCCCATCTAGATTCCACTTCACTAGAAAAGCAATTCCCCGCTTGTAACTTAATTAGTGGCCTTTAAAATGCCATTGTACCCACTGTCCACTGAACCACAGATATGTGGACAAGCAGAGTTAGGCAAACTAAAGATTACATGACTGTGACAGCCTACTGGATGGCTGTATTGCCTTCAGCAGCACAAACAGCAGCAGCAGCATCTAACAAACTCCAGCTCATTCAGAGGCAAGCTTACTCTCTGTATCATTGGCTTCACTAAGAGGCATACTGATGTCAACCTCTTAGAAAAACTCAGGGATGTCATTGCAAAATGGATTACCCTGCTTGGACGCTCCTTGGGATTTGTGAAGCTGGGTGATTTCAAACACGTCCCATGTTTTGCTCACACAATTAATTTGGTGGTGCAGAAACTTTTGAAAAATGACAGGGGCATGCAGGAAATGCTGTCTGTTGCCCGAAAAATGTTGGGACATTTTCGTCATTCAGCAGCTGCATGTAGAAGATTGCAGCTCCTCCAAGAACAGTTCAATTTTCCCTACCACCAGCTGAAGCAAGAGGTAGTAACAAGGTGGAAATCCACCCTTTTATTGGCTTTGCTTCAGCGGATGAAGGAACAGCAAAAAGCCATCCAAAGCTACCTAGCCATGACACAGGGAGAATGTACTTTAGTCTAAGGTAAGTGGAGAATACTTTCCATGTTGTGCAAGGTGCTGAAGCTTTTCGAAGTTGTCACCTGTGAAGTGAGTTCAAACACTGCCAGCTTGAGTCAGGTGATTCCCCTAATTAGACTTTTGGAAAAGCAGCTCGAGAAACTGAAGCTATTCCACTAAGTATGTCAGACTTGTAGATCAAGTCCCTTATTCACTTTGCCAGGACCCAAGGGTTTTCAGCATCTTAAAAACAGATCAATACATTTTGGTGACCATGCTTGATCCTTGATTCGGACATAGTGTCTTTCTTTTCAATGGATACAGATCTTAAGAAATACAAAGAGCTCTTGGCAAGTAAGTTGTTAGCTCAAGGGGCATGTGACACGGCGACATCTCCTTCAGTGTTTCTGGTAACTGCGGCTGCCAGGAAAAACTTAGCTTTCCATGAGACCCACTGGTGATGTAGATGAGTCAATGCAACATTTTAACATCTGGTCGAGTCTAAAAGACTTGGCAAAAATTTGTGACATCTCTACTGTGACTCCATCTGAAACGATCACAATTCAAAGAATGGTTGAGGATTATTTTAATGACAGCATCCAAATAGGCATGTCAGACAGTCCATTTGACTACTGGCAGGAAAAAAAGGCAATTTGGAGGCCTTTGTACAAACTGGCTTTGCTTTACTTAAGCTTCCCAACCTCCAGTTTGTACTCAGAAAGGATTTTCAGCACATCTGGGAACCTTGTCAGTGATCGGCATAGGAGGCTACTTCCTCAAAATGTGGACAAAATGATGTTCATCAAAGTCAACTACAAATTCAATGAGAAAGACCTTCACCTCCAATTACATCAAAGTCCAGAGGCATCTGCAATGGTGGATTCCAATGGGGTCAAATTAATATTGTGTGAAGATGATGTACATACTGATGAGGGAGAGGATGATCATCGCATCAACATCTTACCTCTGTAGAACCAGTTTGTATGTAGAGATCATTGCCAGCAATGTCAGCTGCCCATTGGTAGCTTGTTTTGTGAGGGCCCAAACAAATCAATCACTTCATCCACAAGTGGCAGTCTCTGTTGCTAAAGTGATTGGTTTGTTAAACTGTGCATGTCCTGTTTAACATACAACATAAGAATGGGTGGGAGGGCCCAAGGACAATTCCATCTTGCACCTCTTTTCTTTGCATTATGCATTGTTTGGGGCATTGCTGGTTGTCTTTTTGCAAAGATGACAAGCATTTTTATAGTTTTTTAAACTGCCATCCTGTCTGCCACACACTGCTGTGTGGCAATGTTTCATAGATGTCCTTTATGCTTGTAAACTGCCGTGCATTTGGGCCACTGCTCTGTCACTTATTTTAGCCAGCCAGCTCTCTGCAGCCTTTGACCTATATTGGCAAACAGTGAAAACAATATTGTGAGCTGTAAGGTGGTCAAAATTGACTGGAAATGAATGTTATTGAGGTTCATTTATTTATTTATTACCAGTTACTTATATAGCGCACACATATTTTGCAGCGCTTTACAGAGAATATCTTAATAATACTATAAGAATAAAAACAGGCAAAAATTATGTGATTTTTAGCTGTTTTTATCAATTTTCTTTTTTAGAAATACAGACCCAACACATGTGGGGGCGGTTTTGGCAAAAGCAAAACCCAATGAAGAATTAGAACCAAAACCAGACACGGGGGTTGGTGCACATCTTTAGTATTAATGTATTAAATCAACAAGAGCTTTGGATGGTGTTAAATTAGTATTATTTGTTCTTGTTGGTGGTGCTCACTGAGGTAAACTGTAATCAAAACTCACAAAGAGATAACCGAAAGAGAGCAGAAAAAAAAATAGAAAACCTTTTTGGGGGCCACTCTTCAGAAAATGGTAAAAAAAATTATTATAAAATCTAACTTTTATTAGAAGTGCCACAAATCAATCAAAGCAATGTCATAACCAGAGTTTTTCTCTCATGCCTAACAAGTCTGGGTTCTGTGTCAGTATTTAACCATCTATCAGTGTGATTGAACTTCTGTGAGACAAAATTATGTACTTTCTTGCATTACAGTCTTGCAAGTTTACAGAGAATAGTGTGCAAAGTAAAAAGCATCCAGTGAGCATCAGTTCTGTGGTGAACAGCCTTGTTATTGAGAGAGAGCAACGGAGAAGGGACAGACTGATTCAAGCTGGCAGGAAGGTGACAATGAGGTATATTTACTGCTTATTTAAGTGCGAGTTTTTAGAAGTGGAGATAAAAACCCGCACTTTTGAAAGACATGAAGTCAATGATTACCGCAGCTCAAAAGTATCTACTGTTGCTTGCCATGTGGATCCCTTTATTGTCACAGTATACACATGTTCTAAGGGCTACATCCAGCAGGATAACATTCATCTCAAGCCGGCTCCATGAATATGATAATTAGTTCAGTAATCTCAAATGGGTTCTAATGTCTGCAGAAGTTAATCCAATGCACCTTGGAATGCCTTGACCCACCAAATGGGCAATGAACATGGTACAACATATCAACTGTGAGCTTTAGTTTAGAAGATATAGCAATACCTGGCATCCAATAGAGTAGAACTATAGGGCAACAGACTCTGTTATTGCAGTCTGTTATTGCAGGACCTTCTGGCAAACCCCTCCCACATATAAACTCCTTACTTCCATTTTTCAGTTCTTATCTCTGTCCAAAACTAATTCAAAGACTAGAAACTATGTTGTAGGCAATGGTGTCATGCATTGTTGTATAAGCACTTATTTGGCACAATCATGAAACACAGTGGACACAATCATTGCACACAAAGCCAGAAAACTGTTACTCTGCTCGTGGCATACTCCTCAATATGCTGATGTGTCATATTAAAGCTCCACATAGTTAGATTTATAATTTGTTCAAACAATGTAAGGCAAATAGAGATGTGTTAAAATTAGGGGTATATCGCTCTTGGTCCTATATGGGAATGTCCCTAGCTGCTCCACAAACAGAGGTATCCCTGCCTCTTTATAAACTGATGTAAATAAAAATAATTATAGTGCGCTCTGGGGCAATCCTATATTTTGTCTAGATGTGATATTATGTGAATCTTAAATGACTTGAAATAGAATCTTTCAGTAGTCCCAACTTGTGATCTGTAGGTCGGGGGTTCTTAATGTTTCTTCATAAAGTCTGTATCTGATCCCGGTGTTGATAATAGAAATGTCTCTATTTATGTCCCAGGAAATACATTTTTAAACATAAAGTTCAAGGACAGTTCATGGATAGTTCCCAACTGATATTCCTGAGGTGTCTGCAGGCTATACATTGGCACAGTATCAGGAGCTAGGTGAACACGATAGTGCAGGAGAGGTAAGAAATGCATGTACTTACCAAATATTGCAATGTGATTCCTGATGGTACTCCTAGTTCTGGTGCTTTGCGGTGGTGGTAGTGAGGGTAAATTATGACTGCAAATTTAGCACTATATAAATAGACACTAGGGACTATTGTCTAATTCAACACTTTTATTGTTGTATATATATATATATATATATATATATCCAGTATGACTAATCAGAGTCTATTAGTCTAAAAAAAGTTAATCTATACTAATAGATACTAGGTTGTCCATAAAAAGTTCCAGGATGCTTTTAGGCAAAACAAACCCGTGTGTACAATGACCTGTATACTTAGGGGAGTGGCCCAACGCATTTCATCCAAATGTAGGACTTTTTCAAGAGATGTGTGTATGTACTTTTCTACAGACTTATTTTGTTGGTACTACCAAATTTAATTGCAAATTGACCCTGCAAATAGTAGAATCGGAGCAATCACAAATCAACAGTCACTGTCACATGACTGGCGTTAAAAATTTAATATTTAGTCAGTTTGATATGCATTCTTTCTGATTAAATGAAAGCAGATATCCCTCTAAGCTGTATGAGGAGCCTGTTCATTAAACTGAATTGGTCAATTATACATGACGCAGACATCTGACGAGTGATTATTCTCTCCCTATCACTAACCCTAATCCCTACCCATAACCCTTCCTCTAGTGCCTACACCCCCCCTGCAGCCTAACCCTAACCTTCCCATAGTGCCTAACCCTAAACCCCCCCTCACATCCTAAAACTAACCAATCCCCCCACAGCCTAACCCTAACCCTCTCCTAGTGCCTAACCCTCCCGTCCCTGCCGGCCGTGCCCTAATGTTGGCATTCAGAGAATGATGGAATTTCAGATGTCAACATTTCAGATGTCGACATTTGTAAACAAGTTGGCATTCTGAGGATGCCGACATGTTGTCTGTTGACATTTGAACAATATCGACATCATAATTGTTTATAATGTGGTTTCGACATTATGATTGTTGACATTGTGAATGTTGACCTTATAACTGCATCATGTAATGCTGATAAAGCACATTACACCAACAACATAACCTAACTATTTTTTTTACTTGTTCCATATATATTCCATTCTCATTTATATTTTTATTTTTTGTTCTATTATTTATGCAATTTGTGTATATTATTCAGATATTTCTTCAATAACATTTTTTCTCTATTTTGCGATTCTATGTAACCATGCCATGTTCCAACATAGCTAATGAAGAAAGAGGTGAGCAAACTATTTGAACAGATTGTGATTAATTGTTGTGTGTTATCCCAGCATATTCTTGACAAGAACTAGGAAAAGGGAATCAACTTGAATATGCCTAGTAGAACAGAGAAGAAACGCATCACTGGTTATTAGTTATAACTGTCCAAATAGCAGAATCTATGTAAGTGGGAGATAAAGCAACTTTGCCAGTCTTATTTCTACTGCAAGTTAAGTTAGCCATGTGCTAAAGATTAGTACAGTCTGTGGGCTTGATTCAGAGAAATGGCGTTCAAATGGACAGACACGCCTACGTTTTTCTGGCCAGCCCCCCTGTTACCACCCCCAAATGCTGACAACCTGTCACTCACTTTGCGATGGATCACTCCGTGCGTCCTTAATCGCAATGCGACCGCTGTGTACATGCAGTGCAGCTTATACATATGCTCAATGGCAAACAATAGCTCGATCTGTGTAAATATCAGCGTTGCATAAATCTCTACATCAGGCCCTGTGTCCACAACTAGTATTTAAATGAATTATGGTCTGATGGATACAACTTTGCAAGCTGTTTTGATGGTTAAAGACATGTTTATCTACTAACCCACTAATTGATACATAACAGTGTTTGGATGTACTAGCATATCAATCATATGCTGCTTTTTGCCTGGGACTCATTTACACATCATTATTTGGGATGCTCTATCATCTCTAAGGGCTTAGGTCTAAGATCTAAATATTAACACTTTTTAGTGTATATTATATATAAGCAGTAGGAGTTTTTCACATGTTTTTTTAAGTGGTTTTAGATTAAATCTGCTTAATTTTTTTAGTAAGCTTGCCTCTTGTGATTGTGTTTTGAAATCATACTTGCCTACACTCCTGGGAGTCGCGGGAGGCTCCCGATCTTTGGTAGCCCCCTGCACCCCCGGAAGTGTCGACAGTGAAGCGGGCAGGATGGGGAGATTTAATGGGGAATTTGTGGGTCCGTGGGGGGGTGGTGCTAAATGGAGCGATTTGCGTCCTTTAGCCCTGCCTCCACCTTGAGGGCCGGTGAATCGCAGACTGTCCGAGAAAGGGCCGGGGCCTAATTGCATCAACGATCCGGCCCCGCCCCTGAACCGACCTGCTTCTTTATAGGCAGACGGTAAGTATGTTTTAAATGCACACATTATTTGCCTTCTTTATCTAGTGCTATTTCTTTTGTGGTTTTTAAAACTACATAACTTGGAACCTGTTGTACCATGTTTATTTCTAGGCATAGTGCAGCTCCACAGTGTTACCATGAAGTAGCCATTGGGGCCTGATTCAGAGTTGTATGCAAGCCCGATGTTACAGCTCTGATGGTGGCTGATCAGGATCTATGCTGCACATGTGCTGATCAGTGACTTCAAGATAGCTCGCAGTGCCCCATAAGCTGCAGCAACATTGACCTGCTGCGACAGTCTGGGGGCGGCGACAGTGACCATTTTACACACCTCCAGTTTGTAGGCATGTCCAGGCTTTGTGTCTTCTGATGCAGATTTCCTGGCCCCGTCAGAGGAGTACCTCTAGCATTTTTTAGAGTTGCTGCTGCATTCAAAGGCATAGTAATGATGCAAATAGTGTACAACCCTGAATTAGGCCCATTGTTAATAGTACACCCTACAGAATGTCCTTCACAGCACACAAATTGCTGGATAACAACATACAGTATGGGAGCAGGCACTGGGTGAGTACTGGTCTGGTGGGGGGGGGAGATAGAGTGCAGAGCTGCTTGGTGCTTGGTCCTGTCTTTTTTTTGGTGGACGAGGAGCAGGCACTGGGTACGGATGGCAGCAGCACTGGAGCGGTGTTTAAGATAAGTATTGTTTTTTTTGTATATGTGTGCACTACTGGTGGCTTACTACTGGGGGCACTACAGGGGGCTTACTATTGGGGGAAGTACAGGGGGTTTACTACAGAGGGCACTACAAGGGGCTTACTACTGGGGGCACTACTGGGGGCATTACAGGGGGCTTACTACTGGGGGCATTACAGGGGGCTTACTATTGGGGGCACTACAGGGGACATTACAAGGGGCTTACTATTGGGGGCATTACAGGGGGCTTACTACTGGGGGCACTTTCAGGGGGTATTGCAGGGGCCTTACTACTGGGGGCATCATATGGGTGCACTACAGTGGCAATTACTACTGGGGGCATCATATGGGGGCACTACAGGGCCTTACTATTGGGGGCACTACAGGGGCCTTACTATTGGGGGCACTAAAGGGGCCTTACTACTGGGGGCACTATTGGGAGCACTACAACTGGGGGCACTACAAGGGCATTACAACTGGGGTGCACTACAGGGGTCCTTACTACTGGGGGCACTGCATAGGGGGACCACTACTGGAGGTACTGCATAGGGGGACCACTACTAGAGGCACTGTATAGGAGGACCATTACTGGGGGGCACTACATAGGTGGGCACTGCATAGGAGTACCTCTACTGAGGGCACTGCATAGGGGGACCACTACTGGGGGCACTGTATTAAAGGAACTATATAGGGGGGCGGTGGCAGCTGTGGCTGGCATAGGTGCTGGGGGGGTGGTAAATTTTAATTTAGGGGGAGGGGGTGGGGCACCAACATTTATCTTGCCTCCGGGCACCTGGGGTGAAGTTATGCCACTGTTAAGTACAATATGTTTTTATTTTCTTTTAGTCATACGGTAAGTATATTGTATTGTCTACAATGATGTGACCACACACACAGAGAACAACGTACACTATATATAACCTTGAGTGCATACTCTGATCTTTTGTTATTTATTGTTGAATGCGACTGCGTCGAATTTTCAGGTACAATACAGGGTGGAACCATTAGCGGAGACCTCTACTTGCAGTGTTATGAAAATAGTTTTAAAACCCCATTACAGTCTTATTTTCTATTGGATTTATTTTATTAGAAGGTGAAATTGCTCTTATTTAAAAATAAAAAAAAATAAAAAAATGCCATTACTCAACAGGCAGAGCAGCTTAATATGTTCTATGTCACACAACGCAGGTTTTACTTATGTGAAAATGGCTTCCAATCACTACATTATTCCCCTGTCAGCTGTTCTAGCAGTCTTTTGTCCATAAAGATGTTACTTTGGAAATGCTTTGTGATGCTACTATCTTTTCATTATTGCTGGTCATCCCTGCTTTTTTTCATTGCCTAAGGGCATGTCTCTTCAATTTATTCTTATTTAATCATTTTCTATTTTATTTTGATAAAGGAGCTTTATTTTTCTTTGTCAGATCACTTAATTAAGCTCTCTGCAATATGCTTATCCCAGCAGTTACTTTTCATTGTTTCATCACAAACAAATCCATTAAAAACACTTTAGGTCCGTGACTCATATGAGCTGTAAATCCTCAGCATACTGTCCTGAGTGAATTACAGTAGAAGAGAGATATTTCATATCACACAATAACCGCACAGTATGTGACCTTCTGTCATAATCAAGTCACATTTGAGTTGTGTTGCCTTTCCCATAAACCATCACAGGTTTTCCTAGACATTTTCCATCCATGCTGTGCTTTTATAGATGTGGTGCGACATGCATAATAATAAGCAATTTCTAGCAGGGATATTAATTACATAACCTATTTGCATACTAAATAAATATGTTTACATAAACAAACCCCTTTAGTTGCAATATACTGAAAACAAATCCTAAAGGTAGAGAACCTAAGCATCATTTACAAATCAGCCCCCTATGCTTGTACAGGTATGTATGAGCAAATTTACAAGGTTCAACAAGATCTATCCTCAGACCTGGCAAAAAAAAGTAGTTTTGTACCTAAGACCCATGTAGGACATGACTAGCTTTGTAAGCTGGCTGTAATAATGTGTGTAGGACTAATATGTACTTATGAATTCAATTGATTATGTTATAATGAACACAAAAAGGACAACATTGTCTTCAATCCAAGAAATGACTGTCCGGATCATCATTCATTCTAGACGTGGGTTTCCATACATAACCAGCCATTTGTCCTGTGCATTGAATCATCACATCATTTCTGGTGTCTTATGGTCAGGAGATGGCTGCACACACTTACATCATACCTGCCAACATGAGCAATTCCAGGAGGGACTAAATGCACTGTTCCTGGACTTCCCTATTTATGATCACCTTTGTTGATACACCTTTCTTATTAATTACCTAGTTCAACACAGCTGACGGCAATCATAAATTAAGAGAGGTCCAGGAGCAGAGCATTTAGTCCTTCCTAGAATAGGTCATGTTGGTGTAAGTGTGTGTGTGTAGCCATCTCTTTACCATAAGACATATTGGGGTAGATCTATAAAGCTCAGGGAAGTGATAAGATGGAGAGTGATAAACGACCAACCAATCAGCTCCCAACTGATGTACGAAGCTCTGAAAAGTGATAAACTAGTGAGTGATAAATGAGCAGCCAATCTGCTCCCAACTGTCATGTTAGAGGCTGTGTTTGAAAAATTACAGTTGGTAGTTGATTGCCTGGTGGCTTATCACTCTCCAGTTTATCGCTTTTCAGAGCTTAGTACATCTGGCCCACAGCCTGTAACATGACAGTTGGGAGCTGATTGGCTGGTCATTTATCACTCTGCACTTTATCACTTCCCAGAGCTTCATACATCTGCCCCACTGGGAGGTATGCTTACGCACATGCACACATGCATTTTCTGTCATACACACAGCTTTACACTTTGCAATTTATCTATTTACACAGGCTTGGAATCTATTATCTTGAATGACCTGGACTAGGGTGTCCCATTATTTGGAGCATCATGCCATATTACACATGGCATTCCTCTCCACCTTACACGGTTTATCAGGTCCTTCTAGAGAGGTGGCCATATATGAAGCAAACATACTACAACTAAGAAACTTGACAAGCTGCGTATTTATATTTATGTAACATTATCACATTTTTTATATGTTGAAAATAAAAGTAAAACTTACTGTCTTGTCTCCAAAATAAACACCATGCTGATTAATGTATGATTTTATTATATCAAGAATACAACAGAATATATAAATATAATAATAGTTAAGAAAGTAAAATGGTGACAACAGAAAAGTCTTTTAGGAATTGCAAAATAGGTGGGGGTACTACTATAATAGTATAATACTTCTTTGTTTGCATAAATTTAAAACCTAAAAAAAAGAAGCACTCCGTTTTTTTGTGACTGTACCTGTAAAATCCCTCTGTACAGTATGACCTAGTATGGTTAGAAATGCACATGGAAGTAACAATAAAAATGTCACTTCAATCCACTTGCTGCATTAAATTAAACTTTTCCATCATTCTTCCTAAACACCGCTTGGTTTAGTTTCCTTTATGTCTAAAATGAATAATGTGTCTGAAGGGGAATCATTGCTGTCACTTTTCTGTGTTTAAATGTTTTCTATGTTGTAAGTGCAAATAGAAATAATTTTTCACAGCTTTGTTGTCAGTTACTAGGGCCGCTATTTACTACAATCCACATTTAAACTGCGGTTGTAGTGTGATATTTTCAACTAAATTTGCATAGCAAATTTAGGAAATATCACATGAATTTACTAACGTCATCATACAGGGACAGAGCTTGCCATAAAGCTCTTACCCTGCGAATCCCGTCCACACACTTCTCTCTGTATTTATCAGAAAAAATGTGTCTGTGCATGCAGCGCCGAATACCGCAACCATTTCCCCCCATGCGCTCCCAGCTGATATCAGGCAGCCAGTTCCTAGCTCTGATCTGCCTGTCAGAGCAGAGCAGGAGTCAGGGAGCCAGGGGAAAGCCCCAATAATGCCATCTCCAGGTGGCATTATTATGACATGCAGAGGCGTCACTAGGGTTGGTGTCACCCGGTGCTGTAACTCATGGTGACACCCGACCACCAAAAAAAAGACAGGACCAAGCACCAAGCAGCTCTGCACTCTATCTCCCCCCCCCACCAGACCAGTACTCACTCGGAGTCGGCACTGCAGTGCTCCTCCCAGTATTCCATGTGCACCCGGTGGGCGTGATGACAAAAAGCCCTGCATTCTGGGTAAAGAAAAGAGGATGGACTGGACCAAAATACTGCCGCCGCATGCCGGTTGGCCCTCACCGCACCAGGGGTGGTAGCGGGGAGCCAACTGGCAGGTGTGAGCATGAGTATGGTGGCAGCAGAGGCGGATTAAGACCCCATGGGGCCCTAAGCAAGATTCTAATATTATCGCTCCACACAACTCTATTTACTTTCCTAAAGAATGAAATCACACAGCTGATACACAGAGGTCACACCAATATCCTACACCTTTTACACACAGGTAAGGTAGGCAGAGGCTCACATGAGGTGGGTGGGCAGTGGCACAGGTGGGAAGGGGTGGAAAGAGAGATACGTAAGTATACAAAACTGTAGCCAGAGAGACAAATAGTAACCTACTATTTAAACAGTCTAATGATCATAGCAAAACTCTTATACTATACCAGCTAGAAACAAATATGAATATAATTAGTCATGTTGGGATCTGAGGGCACATTTTAGTTAGAAAAAAAAAGTATCCAAAGCACAAATGTGTAAAAGGTGAAAGTAACATTATTCTTCATACCTTGCTGTAATGCATTTTTAACTTTCCAGAGTACTTTTACCCTTTAGACCATGGGCAATAACCATCAGTGAGCTTCCAGGGGATGCGTGAGAGGGTAGAGGGTTAACTGGAGGTAGAGGATGGGAGGGAGAGGGGGAGAGAAGAGGGGGCAGGCACAGGGATGTACTATACTCACATTGTTGTTTTTTCCTCTTGAACTGCGCTGTAACAGTAGCAGGTCCCGCCGGCGAGGAGAGAGGATAAGTGGTGAGGACCTACATAGTTGACTCTGCGCTGCCTCTTCAAGGCAAAGGCATAATGATGACCACAATTACCAGTCCTAAGGGGAGATGGGGGGGGCAGCGTACTCCCTGACAATGGCTGCAGTCACTCTCAGCATACTACATAAATGCAGGGGAAGGGAAAAGAGAAGGAAAGGGCGGATCTGGGAGAAAGGAAACTGCAGCTTGTTGGGGACCGGGAGCACTCTAATGTTAACAGCCCTGCCGTCAGAAATGTGTGGCTAGTGCATGCTGGCATCCTTCAGTGCAGCAGTATGCGCAGCCCGCCCCTGCCTTCCCACACAGAACACAGCTACCTACCGTCAAAAGTGCGAGGGTAGTGATTGTCATCATCCCCCCCCTCACTATGCATCCACGCACTCTCTTCCCTACCTCCATGTCTCTCATTCATGAGAGACACAGCAGGTGAGCACTGTAGCAGATACCCGGCAGCTGTCTAAGCACTGACAGCCTGTCGGGAGGGAGTATTCCCCCAGCACAGCGTGGAACTCGCAGCTGTCCCACTATTATTGTCAGCACCGCGTGTGGGCGGAGGGGTGCAGCCATGAGTGTACAACTTTTGGTGTCACCCCCCTTGGAGGATGACACCCGGTGCGGCCTGCACCCACAGCACCCCCCTTGTGATGCCACTGATCACACGGCTTCCTCCGGTATTTTTGCACAATATATTTTTAGTAAATTTGGACAGATCACATTTCCCATTACAAGTATGGGAATGCGATCTGTTTTGTGAATTGAAGGGATTGGAGTAATTTTCATGAACACTACTTTAATAAATTTATGTGATACTAAGATAATGTTAAAAAAGGTGTGAAAACACTTGTTTTCACATTATTTTAGTAAAAGTAGTGTTAATAAATATGCCCCTAGGCATATTTGAAGGTCTTCAATTTCTAGGGACCAGTACAACAGGATTAGATTTGAATAGTAGTCACTAGTATGCATTGCAGTGGCGTAACTAGAGGGGGTTGGACGGGACATGTGCCCTGGGCCACCGTCCGCCGTCCAGGTCAGTGGTTTCAGTGTGTAGTGTGGACCGCACTGAGGAGCTCATTCAGAACCGCTCGCAAGTGCTGTGCGCTCGCAAGCGGCCCAATGTTTGGGCACTGCACATGCACCGCATCCGGCGTGCGCGAGCCCTGCTGAGCGACTGAAGTTCAGTCACTACAGGGCTCACAACAACACGTAGCGGCTGTCGATGGTGAGTGACAACTTGCCCTGTTTTGTGGGCAGGTAGGGGAGTGGCTGGACAAACGCAAGCGTTCCCTTAGGAACGCCTGGCATTTGTTGGGCGGGCAAACTGATATCTATTAGAGCAGGGAGTCCTCTCAGCCTTGCGGCAGCCTAAACTCTGCTGCAGGGTCTCGTCGCAAGGCCGATGGTCACAATTATCGCGATAGTCTCCTGGCCGCTCGCACAAACTGTGGGTGGTCTCCCACAGCTTTGCGAGCGGCCGGAGGAAAAAAAAACGCCCACAGACTCTGCGAGAGGCCAGCAGCTGCGTGCGGGTCTGAATCAGGGCCTGAGTGTGGTCCACACTACATAGTAAAACAAACACGCCGGCACCGGGTAGTACACTCACTGACAGTGACAGTGAGTGTACTACTCGGCGGTGGTGTGTTTGTTTTAGCAGCCAATGAGAGTCAGACAGACTGCATAAGGGGCACTACTGGGGGCACTGCATAATGTGCACTACAGCAAGGGACATTGCATAAGTGGCACTACTACTGGGGGCACTGCATAATTTGCCCTACAACAGGGGGCATTGCATAAGGGGCACAACTACTAGGGGCACTGCATAAGGGACACTACTAAAGGGGGCATTGCATAAGGGGCACTGATACTGGGGACATTGGATAAGGGGCACTACTACAGTGGGAATTGCTTGAGGGGTACTACTACTAGGGGCATTGCATAAGGGGCACTACTACTGGGGGCATTGCATAAGGGGCACTACAACTGGGGGCATTAAGGTGCATATGGAATGGAAAGGAATGTTCCTAGAGTGACGAGAAATGGTGGTGTGTCATGTTGACACGCCCCCATTTTCCAGTGGCCACACCCCTTGCAGTGTGTGTCACGCCCACTTTTTTGGCACATTTTCATACTTGCAGGGGGAGGCTCTGTTTTTCATCTTGCCCTGGGCTCCAAATACTCTAGTTATGCCACTGATGCATTGCTCTTTTACTAGTGCTCACATGAATACAGTACTCTCTTAATATTTTCTGTATGTACTGTATATTGTTTCTAAAGATGCTTTATGTATCATATATTAGTTAGTTATAAATATCTTTTAGATGGGGTTAATAGGTGTTGTATTTGATTATGGCTCTTTATTGTAACAATTTTTCATATATTTCACAGGCAAAATAATACCACATGTACATCAGACAACCTGTGCTTGCAGTATTCATTTTGACATGATGGAAGATGACATTTGATTGTGTTTTTCCCTGACCAAGAGCTACCTGAACTTCCCTGCTTACACCCCATTGCAAGCTCCTATTTTATAGATTTTACTATGTGAAAAAATGTGTGAATGCTTTATGTGACTATGATTATTTTTTTGTTCAGACTACTGAACACTTTGGTATACACTGTATTTGTTATATCTGTTTACACAGACAGCATTGCAATGTTGCCTTTCATATTTTAGCTAAACTATCTTAAAGTAGAAGCACAGAGATGATTTATTCTATATTCTACTGGTGTACTTGTTTAAATGCACTGAATAGTACAAAGCTTTTCTCCATACTTATTAGCTCTATTACCTATATAACTGTGCAAATACTCAAGTAATACAATGTGATTTAATCCAGTATTGGTTGAAATACACTACCTTGGGTGGGAAAATATTTCTGCACTTTTCATTTATGACATTACCCATTTAGAAGTAAATATATACGGAATCAGTATGATTCAAATCTCGACAGCAGAAGCCCGGCAGTGAAGATCCCAACAGGTACGTATTTTTGAAATTTACTAACCTAACCTCCCCCCCTAACCCTAACCCTCCCTTAGGGGTGCCTAACCCTAACCTCCCCCCAAGTGCCTAACCCCCCTCTAAGTGCCTAAACCTAACCCCCCCTTCCCCGCAGCCTAACCCTAAGTCTCCCTGGGGGTGACTAACCCTAACCCTCCCCCGGGGGGTGCCTAACCCTAACCCCCCTTCCCCTAGCCTAACCCTAACCTCCCAGGGGGGTCGGCGCCTGGCCTACCTTTGATCGGTAAGCCGCGTGTCGGGCTCCCGGCGTAGGTCTAATGACAGGCGTCGAGATTTCGATGCATGTCATTAGACACTTGCCGGGATTAGACAGTCGGGATGCCGACGGTCGACATTTCGCCCATCGGCATCCCGACTGCATACCAAATATACAAAGGATATTAATTGCAAGCTCAACCTACAGTACAGTATGTATTTTTTAATACACTACAACAGAAAATAGGCTTTTAGCTACTGGAAAGGAGCCAATTGTACCACACCTTTATGTGATTAATACAGTAAGAAAAATAAATGTGTGAGAGAAAAACTGCATCAGTGTGTTCACAAAAACATCATGTCAGTGGTAAAGAACTTAATAAAGAAATTTGGCAAACTGTCTTCAAAGCCTATTGCAAATGGAATGTTAAAACATAACGTTATAGTATTCGGATGGCTGTGAGGGATATGGTTTAGGTTATGGGAGAGATGTATTAACATATTGTTTATCTTTGTACTAAGAGACATCCTGCATAGCTGCCGGATAGTTGGGACAGAGATCACCACTCGGCCGATCTCTCTCCTATCTGTATCACACCAGCCTAGTTCTGATGAGAAACAGGACGGTTCTTAATGTGAAATGTGCATGAACTGCACATGAGAAATGTAAGTAATCATAGCGCCATCCTTAGAAGTTGTTTGTAATTACAAAAGTGTGATGGCTTAGCAAGTGGCCATTACACTTTGTCAACATAGCTGGTAATGACATCGACATTATTAAGAAAAGCCCAAGGTTGTGCTCGAGAAGTCTCTTGATTTCTCCATGATCTGCTTTTTAAGACATATTGGAGATGAAGTAATATCCTTTTTTCAGCATAAACGCAGAAAAAAATTAACACCGCTTGATACATTTGCCACCATAAGTCTTTATAACCAACAGGAAACTTATGTCATGTATTCAGAGTTTTAGAAGTATCGGAAGAAAAATCTGCCTACAGTACAGAGCTATGTCAGAGAAATTGCCATGCATGTGTGTTGTCTAGAAGCACATATCAGTCCACTCTGTATGTGACTGAAATTCTGTCACAACCCGGGCTTGTCACCCCTGCCGCTGGATCACCTACCACTCCTATGGCCAGCCGGCTCACTCCCTGAACTCGGTACGTGCGCTCACTGTCATCCCAACGAGGCGCAGCCTTCATCGTTTCTGGCCTTCTAGGCCACAGCTCATATCCAGCTAGCCCCAGAGTACTGCTGTCCAGGGTTGGACTGGCCCACAATGGTACAGGGGAAATCCCTGGTGTGCCCCACTGCCTGGGGGCCCTACCACTTACTCTAATGTCAGTTTCAGACTGTGCACTTGAACTATACATTGTTATTCTATTAGAGGATCAGTTAAATGGTCACTAATGTCTGTCCAAGCTTCTGTGGGGGCTGGCCTCATCCCCTGACCATGCCCCAAAGCATGGGCCCCTACCACTGGATTCCCCCAGTGGGCCCTTCATGCTCCAGTCCGACACTGCTGCTGTCCCTATCACCTGATCGATCCAGCCAATCCCTAACCAGTCTGACTTAACCAGGACCATCTGATGCTACTCATCCAATCCTTGCTAACCCCAGGGTATATATTCTAGCTTCTGTCAGTCATTGCCAGAACAATGTGTAACTCAGTCCCTACAGATTGAAACTTAACTGTGCTCTGTTTGCAGACATTGTTATCCTGCTGGTGCAGTTCTATTTGTTTCAACTGCATTAACTTTCTATGCCATTCTACTCCTGTCCAATTAGCATCTCAAGTTGCACAGGTAATACCAGCTTGTTCCACTGTGCTGAGTCCTTGCTACATCTGTGCAAAGCATCCACCTGTCTGCTCAGGTATATTAGCTGATCCTGCTTCCCTGGTTCCGTACCAGGTTATTCCACAACTACCATCCATTCTGCTGTTTGGTCTGTATCTGGTCCTGTCATCTTAGAGTGCTCCCAGACTACAGTGAAAACCAAGTCAAAGCCTGGTAAATACTCCTAATAAGAATTGCCACTCAAGTGTCCTGGACTACAGACCCAAGTAAGAAGAGTGCTTTTATTAATATTAAGTAATAACCCAGTTCAGCCTGATAGAACTACTGCTACACTCTTCTCTGCTACTTACATCATACCATCTACAACACCGATGTGCCTGGTGGTCTACTGGGTACGATCCGGCATCTCTCTGCCGAGACCAGGGTTCGATTCCTGGTGAGGGAATCATCTTTTCACATGTCCAGAAGTCTGCTCAGGCTTGCCAGCTTTGCATATACACCTCCCATTACTCTAACAGACATCTACCTGACCCCGGCTCCACAAGCAAACACAAGTGTGACAAGTTCATTATCAATGAAGCAGTCATGCACCAGATTGTGATTATGGCTGTCTCTTACCATTCTCAGTGTTCAGGGTGCTATCTCCATTCTTCCCTCTTTTGGAGCTGAATATTTTGTGCTGCATCCTTGCCATTGCACTTCTCTGTATATGTCATGTAACCACTGAATACAGCCCACCTAATTCAAATCTGCCTTAGGAGATTTAAACTTGCTCTGGTATACAATATGTTACACAGTAAGTTGCCAGAGTCTTAGCCTCCTACCAGTAATACAAATTTCTTGAGGATTTCAGTTGGTTGTTCCATGTGAGTTTAACCTAGACCATTCCTGACACATCTCCTTGTTCGTCTGGTACTGATACTGATTCTGATCTTTGCTAACCTGGCCTGTCCTGCAATACTATATGATTTTTGGTAATCCTTTGGTGTACATGTATTGGCTCTATTGAATTATAATGTTATTCTGCTTGGCAGTAGCTCATCACACTGGGGGGCAGGGTATGGAGCACTCCAGCAGCAAATACCAAACTTCCTTGTTTGGGGGTGCTTGTTCCTACCAGCACTAACCCAGGTTGGTGATAGAAAATCTACAATACTCTACTCATTCATGACAGATGCCTTTTGCTAAATGTTGTCTTTGATTTGGTCTCTTTTGATTTGGTGGTAACAAGATGTACACTTGCAAGCTTAAACATTTAACATACCAGCACTATTCTTCCTCCTCATCATCCTATGTCATTTTGTTTCTTACTACTTTTTTTTAGGAGCCCAATTAAATCTGTTTCATTACAGAACAGCTGCATTGCAAATTCAACAACAAATACAGCAAATACAAGATGACTTTAGCAAACTAACTTGTATGAAAATGGCTTCAGTTTACAAATAAAAAAACATCATGACTGTATACAGACAATAGTATTTTGTTGGAGAGGAGTGTACAGTTTATCTGTTTTGTAGTAATAATTTTAAAAAACAGGTGATAAACTAACATGATAAAAGTAATAGTTTTACAATTAAGTTTGCCATGTAAATTGATTCAGTAATAATATAAACTTTTTACATTAAGATGGTAAAAGGTCAACATTTAACAATGGTATTTATTATGGCAAATTTAAACAAACTGAAATATGTAACAGACACGTGTGAACCAGATTACTTATCTTTCTAAACAAGGCTTTATGTAACCCTGATGAAAGAATAGCAATTCTGAAATGTTGGTTCCTAAATCGCTGTGACATTAATTCTCACTGGACCTGAGTGCTGCCACCTTTTACTGCCGTTTTGTCTATCATCTATCGGTCACAGCATCTGTGAACTCAGACAGCTGTAGATAAATATATTTATATATACATTTTTATCTTTTCTTGAATTGATTACTCTATATGACTTAGTACCATGTCGTTTTATGAGGCATAAAACTTAAAGGCCTCCTTCCCATGGAACAACTTAGAAACATTACTTCTAGGAGATATCACTAAAGCCTAGAGGCTAGGAACTAGCACTTTATTATCTGTGTTGGAGCAATTTATCTAACATGTAAGGTACTTCACCTGGTTAGTACTCCCTTGTTATTATCCAGCAATACACTTGGTCCCTTATGTGGTAAGGAATTTTAACACTGTTTACTTTAACTTCAATTGATTTCTGATTCTGTTGCAGTTACATAACACTACTTTCACATAAGACATTATTTACTTCTAGAAAATACTTCATCTTCCAGATAATCTGTTAAAAAATAGCTTTCTCTCAGCAACATAAACGTACTGTATATAGCTGTTGTTTCTTCATGCAAGAAAACAGTCCCTTTGAGGCTTTTGTTTTGAATGACATCTACTGTTCATTTTATGGCTAAAAAGGATACACTAATTATAATCATTGTCTGAGAAATAAAAATTGTTTTACACCGAAATTCCCAAGACTTATTAGCATGTAAAGTTGAGCAGAATTTACATTGCATTTCCCACTGTTTTCCTGTGCTTCCTACTGTATAAAGGGTAAATATAGAGAACCATTTATGAAGGTCTTTTTGCATAAAACTATAAACATGTTCTTGCCTATTAGTGGATAGGTCTTTAATATGCCTCAAAAGAATATACTATGTAAGGTCTATTTATAAAAAGCCTTTGTGTCATCAATGGGGGGTATTGTCAGTGGTAGCCATCACCAGCAGTAGCTTGTTGATTTAACAATGACAGTGGTGGTATAAGTACTGTCACTGTCCTCAGATCACTATTGCTCCAATAATTTACAGTGTTTCCATTATGTAATCACATCATAGTAATCTCTGCTGCTTTGCTGGATACTAAAATTACACTTTTATTTCTACATGTTTTAACACCTCATACAGTATAGCAGCCTTTTCATTCTAACATCTGTCTTTAGCTTTTATCTTCAATATATCCTCCATTTATTTGTCTAGATAGTGCATACTACTATTCTAGCTATTAGTGTGTGTGTATATATATATATATATATATACATATATATATGTATGTACAGTATATATATATATATATATATAGTATATATATATATATATAGTATATATATATATATATATATATATATATACACAGTATATATATATAAATCAGAATTTATGTATTGATTAATTTCAATTATTTGTATTATAATAGCATAGTTAGTTAGGAGGGTGTAAAATATAACATGGATTTTCAGTGGACTAGATTTTAGATGGCAGTCGAGAGGCGCGCACCAACAATTTGGTATGGTCTTAAGGGGGGTATCCACTCAGCGATTTAACCAAGCGATTGCACGATAACTACGTCATTATCGTGCAATCGCTTGCAAATGCATCATGGATCCATCGGGCATGTTTTGGTCGGAAGTGACCAGCGATGCGCGTGCCCGCTGGTCGCTTCCGACATCACCCGTACATGCTGGTCAACCTGACGATCTCGTCAGGTTCAGCATGTGCGGGGATGAGGGATGTGCCTGGACTGAACGAGTGAACGTTCAGTCTAGGCACATCACTAGATATACAAACGAGAGCATGACAGCAATGTCGTAATCGTGCTCTCATTTGTATATCTAGTGGATACCCACCTTTAGAGCTCTATTTATTATTAGCAGGGATATACTGGTGAAAACAAATGGCCCCGGGATTCTATCTGAACACTGAAAAAGAGGTGTGGCCACACATCATGGGGACATGCCTGTCTCGGTATGCTGGCCAAGCAGATCGCCGGGAGGTGGAGCTGCTCAGTCAGTCCGTCAGGCGGCCAAATCGGTTCATCAGGCTATCGTCCATACCATCTCCTAAGCAGAGACTTTCTCCCTATCTCCAGAAGCTGCTGGTGAACAGTTCCAACAGCATGGATTTCACTCTGAGGGGATCAAGCAAAGTCATTCAGACTGTTCTGGTCCAGCATCACCAGTTAGGCATATTGTTAAGTAGGCTCAGGATGCTGTTCAGATAGAGATCTATGTAGAAGATGGTAAATGACGCAAAATAGGTTATAACCGGTTAAATGTCAATTGTCCTGTGTAAACCTCTTGTTAAATTGAGAAAAGCTGAGGTAAACCCTTTCTCCGGAAAAAACAGTGGAGAAAAGGCTTTTCTCAACGTCACGAATAGACCCATTAATCTTTTTAAGTTTTACAGCTATACCTTTTTTAATACTCCATATACCTCCTGGCGAATATTACAGAAAAAACTGAATCATGCAAAACTACTGTTGATCCAATTGGGATGGTTTTGGATATTGTACAAATCATACTGAGAACAAGTGCAATTACAGAAACAATATCTGAATTGAGACATGTGTCTTAAGGCACTTACTAGGTGCCTCAGGACAAGCAATAGTAGATGAACAGTAATAAATAGCAAATATTGAAGTTTTGAATAAAATTTAACACAGCTATGATTTGGAAGTGATCAAGTGCTAAGGCAGCAGTCTGCAATAGTGCCTCAAATTTAGAAGATGATTTAATCTCAGTTTCAAAGTCCAGCAGGCACAGACTTACATTTACACTGTTCATTTGAAGAGAAAACAGGAGGGAGAAATAGGGGGGTGGGGAGACATCATATAGCCCTATGGAATGATTTGGGGTCTAACCAGGTGTAACAGGGTATGCATACACCTTATTATGAATGCCCAATGAGTAAACAGTTTGAATGTGAATTGAGCGATCAAAGGTATTAAAAGCAGCAGAAAGGTCAAGAAGAAAGAGAATTAAAAAATGACCTTTGATTTTAGCAGAGTGGAAGTTGTTAGCCACTTTACATAGGGCAATCTTAAAGGTTATAGGTATGCTGGTGACAGGGAGGAAATTAGACAATCAAAATAAGTCAATAAGACAATACAAAGTTCTAAAGATTTGGGCAAGAATATGGATTTGATCAGGAGCTAAGGACTTCAGCAGAATTAAAGGGATAGTGTCATGAGTGCTAGTGTCCAGGGGAGAGAAGGAGAGAGATTCAGAGACTTCTGAAACAATCACAAGACAAAAAATGTTAAGTCGATGTTACATATAAGATCAGAGAAAGCCCAGACACACCTAACTGCATTAACAGGCTCCTTATACACTAGATTAGCACCATAATAGCCACTTACAATCTCATTGGTTTATTTAGAACATCAACTTGTTTTTATTTTATTTTATTGCTGAATGCACAAAAAAACCCATAAAATGTATGGTATGTTGTATCCAATTATCCTTGGGACTTGTTACTTAACATGGAGCACTATGTTGAAATATCATAAAGTATACTTAAAATGACCTCTATCTTTTCTCAAACTTGGCATTTCTCTGCTCATTAAATATTTTAGTAGTGCTCCTCTCAGTGACATTAGGAAGACTCACTTGATGACCATGTCTGTTTTATGATATAGTCACAAAGCCACTATCCCTACAGTATTTAACTATTTCATAACTTTCTGGATAATGCTACTATACTGCTAATTAGGCATCTTAGTTGCCAAAATTGAATTGGTATTCAGGTATTGTAAATTGTTCAGCAAAGGTGGGAAACTTAAATATTTTTTTTTTCTTTAAGTAAATACGCAGCAAATATTTAATCACTGTTTTATGCACAGAACAATGAAGGTGCACATTTGTAGTCATTTGTAGTCATTGATCACTGTAAAAACATGTCTGTTATGTAAAGTATTGTTTTAATGTTGTCTGTGACTGATCTAGTGATTTAGATGATACCATCTACAGATGCTAAAATAGAATATGTTCTCTACATCAGAATAGCTCTTTAGGCGCTACATACATCAGTTACCAACTGTTCCCTCTGACTCTGAAGATTGTTCTCTGGAAATGTAGAATTTGTGGTCTGTTATACCAAAAGTCGCTCATATTTCCAGTGTAAGTTTTTACCATAGTCAAGTAAGAAGATATCTGAAAATGTTAGAAGTGAAAGCAAGCAGTAATGCAAACCTGTAATGTTTTTTTTTAATAATGATATATTACAATACCTGACCTGAATTTATGACACAATTAAAATATTTTTAAGAACAAAATATTTATTAATTAAAGAAAGTGACCTAAGAAAAAATCAGCTAAATATGTTTTATGTACCATATTTGATTTTGAAATGAGTTGTCAAAATGTATCAAGATCCACCAGAGGGCAGGGCAGCTTCAACAGCTGAATATCTTTCTAGGCTTACAAATTGGTGGTGACAACAGCACAGGCAAGGCTCTTGGCCAAACAACAAGGATTTCAGCTCTTTTCAAAGGTCAGCACATATTTAAACCTGCTTCATTATTGGCACCCTTTATGCTTCAGATTTCCATTAAAAAAAAAAAAAATCAGTTTACCTGGATTCCTTTTACAGACAAAGAAATGAAAGAGCTGAATTATATTTTCATTTAGATATATTGGGATTTTTTTATTAAAATCAAATTACAGATGTGGTGTTTTGAAATATTTAATATCTGATGATGAATTTGCAAATATTTTTCCCTATGTGTGGGATACAACACCTTCTCGTACCTATTTCTTATTATTATACTCCAGTCAATAGTTTATTTTTATCTTAATAAAATACTCTTGCTGGGAATAGCCTAATAGAAACTACTTGAACAGTAGAGATGAATGCATTTATTACAGTAAAGACATTTTGGGAAAGTATAAGAAAATACCTAGAATTATTTCCCAGACTACAGTTTTATCAAGCTATATGAATTGATGAACTACAATCTCGGAGTACTAACAGAAACACAAGACACCAAACTGTAGATATCTTATTGAATACTGTAGTTCCCCCAAAATATATCAGTGGTTTATGTGTAATTATCATAAGAAATGGACATGTACAGATTACATTTGCAATAATCATTTATGTGTTTTACAAGGTAAAACACATTGGTATTCAGTGTAATGTCTTTTTAAATTTTGCACTTCACAAATATATATTATGCTGCAAATATGTTTCCAGCATCGATTAGCTCTGTATAATATTGACAGGCACTTCTGATGTGTCACAATCTGCTTAGTATATTATTTATTTTATTTATTGATTTTTATGTAGTGCAGGTAATTTTATGCAGTGATGTATAGTTTCCCTGCCCAATAGAGCTAGAATGAGAGACTGAGAGACACAGTGACTTGTCCAAGGTTACAAGCAGCCAATACAGATTATTCATAGGACAGCATCTGCTTAGTGTAATATATGCTCTACTATTGTTCCATGGTCTGTTTCTAAGAATGTTAAGTTAAGTAAGCCCTATG
Organism: Taudactylus pleione; assembly: GCA_031769625.1. Classification (NCBI taxonomy): domain Eukaryota; kingdom Metazoa; phylum Chordata; class Amphibia; order Anura; family Myobatrachidae; genus Taudactylus; species Taudactylus pleione. The sequence goes on from JAUIMM010000014.1 coordinate 32,363,450, forward strand.
TTGTTACAGTTCTACTGAATTTATTAACCACAGCTTATTCCATTGTGATGGATTGCTAGGTTAACTGTTAAAGAGTTGCTGTAATGACCGTATGGTGATGAGTAAGAAGCAGTGGCGTCACAAGGAGGGTGCAGGCCGCACTGGGTGACACCATGATAGCAGAGCTGCTCTGCTATTTCGACCAGAATTTATATGGTTCTGGGTTTGAATCCTAAATATTTTTTTTTAGATTTCAGAGATTTTCATTATTCCTTTATGAAATGTGCTGTAGTTATTCCTGCTCCCAAATTGTTGGAACCTACCTACCTTTTAACTATCTGCATCGCTGTACAGCTCATACATTAAAAAAAACATAGAATGAACATTGCTGACATTGTAAAATAATGCAGTTAAGTTCACAATATTGCCCAGGAATTAGAAAAAATACTGTATGTAGCAGAAATGATTGTAATGTACTTCATTTGGTCTGTAATAATTACATTCTAGTCTCAATACTACTATAACTTTTACCTACTAACAAGAGAAAAATAAAATCACCGTTCCTGAACACAAAAATAATCCTTGGCAACTTTTTGTATACAAATTACAGCCACAAACAGACAATCACCAACAGTGTTATTTTTCACAATTTGGAGCTGCACAGAGACTTTGGAAGGTAGTAAAGGAATTGATACATACTGTATTTACAGTAAATGGTGTATATGGCCTAAATAATCCTAATAGCTGAAAAGGATGTCAATGTCTTTTTTAGCCTTGTGGTTAGGGGACTTAAAATGAATTTAATTGATCTCACACACACATACGTCTGTCCCCTGCTCTGTTCTGCCTGATCCCTCTCTGCTTGGTCTCCAGTCCCTCTGTTCTGTCCATCCTCAACATGCTGTCAGCTGGTAAATACAGTTCTGCCCACTCCCCGCTCTGTACAGTCTGCTCCACTGAGCTCTCTGTCCCCTCCCTTCATTTCACTCCCAGCTCTGCCCCCCCTCACCTCTCCATCCTGCCACCTCCCTCCTGCAATCACATATATTCTTGCCTCCAGGCTGGTCCACTCACTTTCTAGGGTCTATCCTCTCTTTCTCGCAGTGGGAGCCAATAGACAGGGAACACGTACCCCTGCTCCACTGTGTATGCATGTTGGAGTCGGAACAGACAGTAGAAAATTATTATATAGATAATCCAGAGAATTATAGGTGACATTCCGGGTCTTAAACAGCTCCAAATATATTAAAGCATGTTACAAAGAATCCAAAATCTCAGATCTCCGCTCTTTCATTTATCAAAGTAACACAATAATTAATAAAATAGGCTTAACACAGCAAAACACAGCTATGAGAAACTTCCCATGTTGTCTCACAGATGGAGATCAGTATGACTAATCAGTATGACTAAGTCCGGCGGCTCAAATCCCGATTCCAGAGGACCATCAGTGAAGATCCTGCCAAGGTAAGTAAATTAACTATTTCTAACCCTCCCCCCTCCTAACCCTCCTTTAGGGGTGCCTAACTCTAACCTCCCTCGCTAGTGCCTAACCCTAACCTCCCCCCTGTAAGTGCCTAAATCTAACCCCCCCTCTCCACAGCCTAAACCTAACCCTCCCAGAGGGGTGCCTAACATTAACCTCCCCCAGGGGTGCCTGACCCTAACCCGCCCTTCCCCTAGCCTAACTCTAACCCTCCTGGGGGGATGCCAAACCCCAAATCCCCCCGTGAGCCCCTAAGCTAACCCTCACCTCCCTGCGGCTGTCTGCGCCCGTCGCCAGGCTTAATTTCGTTTGGTATGCCGTGCGTCAGGCTCCCTGCATAGGGATAATGATAGGTGCTGGGATTTCGATGCCTATCATTCGATGTCATTAGACCCCTGCCGGGATTTGACAGTTGGGAAGTCGGCGGTCGGCATTTCGACCGTCGGCTTCCTAACTACATCCCCACAGATGCCAAGTCCTCCCATTGTGCTGTCACTGGGAGCACGGGTATTCCTCATCCCCCCGCCAGGATGATTCATAACTACCAGCTGCCATGATTGGAACTGACTCACATTCACAGCACCTCATTGGGCGTCATTCAGATATGTATGCTGTTCCGATTTTTACGCTGTTTAATGATTATCGGTGAACTGTGCATGCATTGAAATGAGCATGCACATTGACAGGAAGGCGCCATTTGTGGGAGGAAACGGGGGAGTGGTAGGCAAAACACGTTTCAGTCCAGGTGCCTATGCTGCATGTTCATATGGTTACTCACATGGTCATTTATCAGAGGACCTGCAACCAGATTTGTCCACATACATCTATCCTCCATGCGCTACAAGTTGCGTTACACATTCATGTAACCCAGTAGTGAAATGCTACGTTATAGTATCAGTAATGTAGTGTTTTGCATTCAGATACACTCGCAGTTGAACCAAATATAGGCATGCCACATATCATTTTAATCAGCAGAAGATGCTTGTGCACTATCTGCATTACTTTGATGCATTTTAAGGGAAAACATTTGCATGAATAGATACTCGTCGCTACTGACTGGCACGTCTAGAAGGGCTGTTTAACGCACAAGGAGGCTAGATGTATGTAGACACATCTGTATGTGCGATAGTGTACACAGTTGTGGTGCTGTTTGCGAATGCTCCGTTGGGTGTCTCAGCTCTGTCCGAGGAGGGTGCTATCTTGCAAACAATCACTTCTCTGCAGCATATGGAACTGCAGCATAATCTAGATCAAATGTATATATAATATAATATATGCTGTATATGTCTGATGTGATATTTACCATCAAGTCACACCAGCTGCTAATAACTAACATATCAATGCCAGGCAGAAACTTAATTAATTTTTGTTTTAATTGCTATTCACTGTATATTGCATCTGAATGCCGCAGTGTCGCAGTGCAGATTCAGACGCACACGAAGAGAAGTATATTAGATATGTTCCTGTGTAGTTACAGGGGGTTATCTAATCAGAAGTACATGTAGTGTTGCATGGGCGTGTTATTGGAGTGACACCAGCGTGTTGCTGAAAGTGGCTGTGTGAAATGGTTTGACCTACAGTATTGTTTCTCCTGTTTTATTTTTATATTGTGGTTGGAAGGATGGCTGAAGCCTCCTGAAATACTGTACATGCTGAGGTCAAGTATTGTTACTTATCGACTATCTGAAGGTTGTCTTGTTTTTGTTTCTTTAGGAAAACATATATAGAATATATTTTTAAATTTTTTAAACTATTGTCTATTCTGTGCATATAGGCTTTCAGCATTCACATTAGGGGTGTGCACTGGCCACTTTTCGTGTTTTGGTTTTGGATCTGAATCTTTCTTCGTGTTTTGGATCTGGATTGGTTTTGCCAAAACCACCCTTCCGTGTTTTGGGTTCTGGGTTTTGTGTTTTAGATCTGTATTTTTTTTTAAAAAAAGCATAAAAACAGCTAAAATCACAGAATTTTGTGGGTTTTTATGCTCCTATTCAATTATTAACCTCAATAACCTTCATTTCCACTCATTTCCAGTCTATTCTGAACACCTCACACCTCACAATATTGTTTTTATGGCCAAAAGGTGGCACCGAGGTAGCTGGATGACTATGCTAAGCGACACGAGTGGGCGACACAAACACGTGGCCCATCTAGGAGTGACACTGCAGTGGCAGACAGGATGGCAGTTTGAAAAACTAGGCCCCAAACAGTACATACTGCAAAGAAAAAAAAGAGGTGCAAGGGCCCTCCCACCCACCCTTATGGTTGTATAAATAGGACTTTCAAACTTTAACAAACCAATAATTTCAGCGCCAGGGTCTGCCACATGACTGTGGCTGAAATTATTGGTTCGTTTGGGCCCCCAAAAAACAAGCTGGCAATTAATGTGTCCCTGCACAAACTGGCTCTACGGAGGCAAGATGTCGTCCTCATCCTCCTCATCAGGGCCGAAACTAGGATTTTTGTCACCAGGGGCAAGACAGTAATTTGGCGCCCCCCATGTAATTCCCCCTGCAGTAGTGCCCATATTGTAATGCCCCCATAGTAATGCCCATATGTTAATACTCCCATAGTAATGCCCCTGTAGTGCCCACCATACAGTAATGCCCCTGTAGTGCCCATGCTCCCATATTAATGCCCCTGTAGTGCCCATGCTTTCATAGTAATGCCCCTGTAGTGCCCATGCTCTCATAGTAATGCCCCTGTATTGCCCATGCCCCATAGTAATATCCCTGTAGTGCCCTTACAGTAATGCCCCTGTAGTGCTCATGCCCCCACAGTAATGCCCCTGTGGTAATGCCCCTGTAGTGCCCATGCCCCAATAGTAATGCCCCTGTAGTGCTCATGCCCCATTAGTAATGCCCCTTATTGCCTATGCCCCCATAGTAATGCCCCTGTGGTAATGCCCCTGCCCCCATAATAATGCCCCTGTAGTGCAGCTTATTAAAAAAAAAAATACTTACCTTGAACCCCGCTCCTGCATCCAGCGTCGCGTCCGGTCCGCCGGCTGCTCCTTGGAACTATGGGGGAGATGTCATGACGTCTCCCCCATAGTGCCCGTGGGGAGAGCCGGAAGCTGGAGTTCGGGAGAGAACTCCAGCCTCCGGCTACACCGCGTCGCTGCAGAGAAGGAGCCGGGCGCCCGCTGGTAATAAATATTACCAGCGGACGTCCGGCTTGGAGCCTCTCTGCAGCGCCGGGCTGGAGGTCACTGGCACCAGGTACAGCGGCTCACCCGGTGCACGTGCACCTCCAGCCCCCCCCTAGTTGCGGCCCTGTCCTCACCCACCGATTCCTTGGATAAAACAGGAAAAAGGGATTTAGGTGTCCCTGGACTGCTTACAGTCTTAGTCAAAGTTTCTGAACTTGACAGTAACTTTTTATGAACGCGCTGCAGGTGCCGTATAAGGGAGGATGTTCCTAGGTGGTTAACGTCCCTACCCCTACTTATTTCACCTTTACATATGGTACATATGGCAAGACAGTTGTTGTCCGGATTTGGATAGAAATATTGCCAGACCAAAGAGGTGGAATGTTTGGTCTTATGCCCATGCATGACCGTGGTTGGCTTTTTCATCCCACGGACAACAACTGTCTCCCCCGGAGCCTGATTTAAACAAACCACATTACCATCAGAATCCTCCTCGCCAACTTCCTCCTCAGCGCCAGGATGGTGTACAGTATCCTCATCCTGTTGTACTTCAACAGTGACATCTTCAATTTGCATATCAGCAAGTGGACTGTGGGTGCTCCTTTCAGCACTTGCAGGGGGCATGCAAATGGTGGAAAGAGCCACCTCTTCCCGTCCAGTGCTGGGAAGGTCAGGCATCGCAACCGCCACCACACTTGGACTCTCCTTGGGGATTTGTGATATCTTCTTAGAACAGTTCTTCGCTGTGCTTTTGCCAGCTTAACTCGTTTGATTTTTTTAGCGGGAGGAGGGCTTCCATCGTAATGTGAAGCTGAACCACTAGTCATGAACATAGGGATAGACCTTAGCCGTTCCTTGCCACTCCGTGTCATAAATGGCATATTGGAAAGTTTAGGTTTCTCTTCAGATGATTTAAATGTTTTTTTTAAGGTCATTTTCCTGAACTTTGTCATTTGGGATTGTATGTGCCCTCTACTATGACATTGGGCATCGGCCTTGGCAGACGACGTTGATGGCATGTTATCGTCTATGTCATGACTAGTGGCAGCAGCTTCAGCACTAGGAAGAAGTGGTTCTTGATCTTTCCCTATTTTATTTTTATCGGAGAAAGTTTGGTCCTCCATTTATGTTATATTGATTTGATATATACGTGCGGCTAAGGCGCACACAAACACAGAAAATATTTTTTTATTTTTGCTGGAGAGTAGTGCACTTTGTGGGTTACAACACCCTTTAAGACATGAGCCAGCCAGCCCTTTACTTATGGGACACAGGCGCACGCTTGGCGCTGCTCCTTTGTTGATGCACGTGCAGCTACAGCCCACACAATTCACAAACACAGAAAATATTTTTTTATTTTGTTTGGAGTGCCCTTTGGGGGTTACAGCACCCTTTAGCGGTCAATCCAGCTGGCCCTTTATTTATGGGACACAGGCGCACGCTTGGCACTACTTTGTTGATGCACGTGCGGCTACTGCGCACACAATTCACAAACACAAAAAAATATATATTTTTATTTTGTTTGGAGTGCCCTTTGGGGGTTACAGCACTCTTTAACGGACAAGCCAGCCGGCCTTTTACTTATGGGACACAGGCGCACGCTTGGCGCTGCTCCTATGTTGATGCACATGCAGCCACAGTGCACACAATTCACAAACACAGAATTTTTTTTTTATTTTGTTTGGAGTGCCCTTTGGGGGTTACAGCACCCTTTAGCGGTCAATCCAGCTGGCCCTTTATTTATGGGACACAAGCGCACGCTTGGCACTACTTTGTTGATGCACGTGCGGCTACTGTGCACACAATTCACAAACACAAAAAATATATTTTTTTATTTTGTTTGGAGTGCCCTTTGGGGGTTACAGCACCCTTTAGCGGTCAATCCAGCCGGCCCTTTATTTATGGGACACAGGCGCATGCTTGGCACTACTTTGTTGATGCACGTGCGGCTACTGTGCACACAATTCACAAACACAAAAAATATATATTTTTATTTTGTTTGGAGTGCCCTTTGGGGATTACAGCACCCTTTAACGGACAAGCCAGCCGGCCTTTTACTTATGGGACACAGGCGCACGCTTGGCGCTGCTCCTTTGTTGATGCACGTGCAGCCACAGTGCACACAATTAACAAACACAGAAAAAATATTTATTTTTTTGCACTTGGGGGGTGCACCCCTGATGGACAGAGCACCCCCTGGACAACACTACAGCACCCCTTTAGGACTGGGACACTGCACAGGACTTTGGAGTGGACACAGCCCCTATGGACAACTGACTGCACAACACAGTCCAGCCAGCCCCTATGGACTTTGAAGTAGTGGACACAGCCCCTATGGACAACAGCAGCACAGTGCAGCACAACACTACACTGCACTACACTACACAGCCCAGCCAGCCCTAACTCCCACCCTCCCTTTTCACTGTCCATAGCCGAGTGAGAAAATGGCGCCGACGCGGGTACCTTATATAGGATCCAAAACCCCCGAGACCCGGAAGGCGGAATGATGACATTTTGCCTCGATTTCAGATCCGAGTCAGGCGGGAAAAGTTGAGCCTGACTCGGATCGGCCTCGGATCGGGTGGGCTCGGATTTCAGAAATCCGAACCCGCTCACCCTTAATTCACATTAATGCTAATGTTTAATATTTGGATCCAAACAGTGTAGACATTTCTGCACAGTAGCTAGCAAATGACAATAAAAAGGAATAATGTTACATAGTAACATGAGTAATTTTACATAAGAAGTGAGCTGATGGCACCTACTGTGTTTGTTTAAAGGTACACTATTACCAAAACACTACTACTACTACTACTACTACTACTACTACTACTACTACTACTGCTGCTCCTACAGGATGAGTCTCTGATATCCAAAATGCTTGGGACCAGGGCTATTTTGGATAACGGAATATTCCATAGTTTGGAATATTTGCATATCATAATGAAATATCTTGGGAATGGGACCCAAATATACACACAGAATGCATTTATGTGTTATATACACCTTATACACACAGCCTGCAGGTCATTTTATACAATATTTTCAATACTTTTGTGGCTCAAACAAAGTTCGTGTACATACATAAAATTCAGTTATGTTTCATATGCACCCTATACACACAGCCTGAAGGTCATTTTATATAAAATTTGTAATAATTTGTGCCTTAGACCAGGGCTGCAATTAGGGGGGGGCTGGAGGTGCACGTGCACCGGGTGCGCCACTGTACATGGTGCCAGTGACCACCAGCCCGGCGCTGCAGAGAGGCTCCAAGCCGGATGTCCGCTGGTAATATTTATTACCAGCGGGCGCCCGGCTCCTACTCTGCAGCGACGTGGTGTAACCGGAGCCGGAGGCTAGCGTTCTCTCCCAAACTCAAGCTTCCGGCTCTCCCCACGGGCACTATGGGAGAGACGTCATGATGTTTCCCCCATAGTTCCAAGGAGCAGCCGGCGGACCGGACGCGACGCTGGAAGCAGGGTTCAAGGTAAGTATTTTTTTTTTAATAAGCTGCACTACAGGGGCATTATTATGAGGGCATGGGCATTACCATGGGGGCATGGGCAATAATGGGCATTACTAATGGAACATGAGCACTACAGGGGCATTACTATTGGGGCATGGGCACTACAGGGGCATTACCACAGGGGCATTACTGTGGGGGCATGAGCACTACAGGAGCATTACTGTAAGGGCACTACATGGATATTAGTATGTGGCATGAGCACTACAGGGGCATTACTATGAGAGCATGGGCAGTACAGGGGCATTACTATGAGAGCATGGACACTACAGGGGCATTAGTATGAAAGCATGGGCACTACAGGGGCATTACCACAAGGGCATTAATATGGGAGCATGGGCACTACAGGGCATTACTATGGGGGTATTAACATATGGGCATTACTATGGGGGCATTACAATATGGGCTCTACTACAGGGGCATTGCTATGAGGGCATTATCATATGGGCACTACTACAGGGGCATTGCTAAAGGGCCACTGCTGCAGAGGGAATTACCAGGGGGGGCACCAAATTACTGTCTTGCCCCTGGTGACAAAAATCCTAGTTTCGGCCCTGCTTAGACAAAGTTTGTGCACATTGAACCATCAAAATCAAAGGTTTCATTATCTCAGTCAAGCCCAAAAAATTCCGTATTTCGGAATATTACGTATTTTGGAATATTTGGATATGGGAGACTCAACCTGTATTACTACTACTACTACAACTACTACTACTACTACTACTAATAATAATAACAATAGTACATAGTTATAAACACAGTAACCATTGATGTCCTATACAAGCATATAGTTTTACTATGCTCTTATTTTTTTATTGATGTATCCCTTGTATATATCTTACATGTGATACAGGTAATGGAAAAACCATTTGAATTAGACTGCCCAGTTGTTTACTTTAGATCACAGAAATGGTGCTGCTGATAAGCAATAGGCTAATAAGATAAAAGCTATAGCCTGTAGTTTATGTACTGTACTTACAATATTTTTTTTGTCTCCACAGTACTGTATGCATAAACAAGTCACTATACTGCTTCTGCAAAGCCACATGTTCCAGCATGTTGCATATTCTGGAACTTGTAGCTATACAATAATATTAGAGACATACATTTATTTTTCCCCTGTTGTATTCAATACTGTCTGGTTGCCTATTTAATGTTTCTTTTTTAATTTATATTATTTGTCTCCTTGTGATTAGGTAGGTTAAAAGCAGGTTCATGGTGGACATCAATTTGAGAACAGTAGATCAGAAATTGTAATCTATGGAAATGATGTGTGTTTGTTCATTAAAATTAATTTAGAATATTAAAAACCCCTTATACATATTAGCAGAATATACAATTAACATGATGCTGGGGATCTGGGTACTGATGTTTTAGCAGAGTAACAGTGTGATGTAATGCGTAGCAGTGCGCTCCTTCACTGTCTCCTCACTGTGCATACATGCTTGGCACTAGGACCCAGTTTCTGCAGAGAGGTCTGACCTCCAATCTGTTGTGCTACTGCACTTGTGACTGCAGCCATCTTTACCATGTTAAAATAACATGGTGGGAGAAAGAAGTCTCCTAATTAGCTCCTAGTGAGACCTGATCATTACCTGCTATAAAGTTGTTCCAGATCCCTGCACCGCTACCCATTTGCAGCCAATACTCACTGGCTGGTGAGCTGTATAAATCCCCACTCCACTCCAGTAATAGTGTACATCTAACAGTGAGTATGGCTGTACCTGCCATCTCTCAATAAACCAACAACTGGTTAAGTAACTGGGCTTTTCATAATTTAAGTCACCCTTTGGTGTGTGCCTACATAATTCTGCAATATCAACACCTGCACACATATAAATTTTCAACAGGTTATGGACCCAGGCATATGGGTGTAAAGTACCCAGACATATAAGCTATTAGAGACACCAAGAGCAGCATACAGACGCCATCTTAAGCACATATGTAGTATAGCCTGCATAAGAACACAGAGTAATGATAGCACAGAGTGTTTCCAGCACAGGGTAGCAGCAGTGAAGCTGATGAAAGTACAGAAGCTGCACAGTCGTGCCTGTAAGAAGCATAAATATGGGAGCTACACCCATAATGGGGTTTATCAAGCTAAAAGGTGCAGAAAATTATACATCCTGGAAGTTTGCTATGGAAATGTAATTAAAGCGTGAAAGGTTGTAGAAGGTCACAAAAGACCCAGATGCATATGCAAGCCAAGATAATACAAGGAAAGCAATGGGGACCATATGCTTAAGTGTAGAGCAACTCTATAATACAGGGGAAAGAATCAGCAAAGGACATGTGGACAGCACTGCAAGCAGCATATCATGATGGTGGTCTCCTGAGGAGGAAAAATTTAAAATGTATTTTGTATAACGCTAAATTAAATAAATGCAGCAGTATGAGTGATTACATAGATAAAATGATGTCTGTCTCTCAGTAATTAATGTCTGCTGGAGTACAAGTGCATGATAAAGATATATCTACAGCAATGCTACAGAACTTGATGCTCGAGTTTGACTTCTTGATTGCAGTGATAGAGGCAAACACAGCAAATTTACACTCTCAGAGCAAAGTTATTACAGTTTCAAGAATGTGTGCCTTGTGATTCAAGTGCTGAAACAACTGCATTTCATAAAAAGATGAAAAATTATGAAAGTTTAAATGCAAGTGTTAAAATTGTCACAAGATAGGTCACAAAGAAATTGTGGGCAAGCAAAATAAGGTGAATCCTATAGAAGCAAGAAATGCAATGGCAGAGATGAGTCAGCTCTGAGTGTTGCAGATAGCCGCATAAAGTATTACTGGTATATTGATTCAGGTCCTGTGTTTCCTGAGGTCTTGTGTCTCTGAGTTCCCTGTAGTGGGTGCCAGCTCCATCTTCCTTGAATCAGGTTCTGGGGTTGAGTTCACCATGATCAGTTCCATGTCTTTCTACCCTGGATTCTAACTCTGTACTCTGGGTCTAGTGACCTGCCTCATTACCTGTGGTTACCGAGTGCTCTGTCCCTGTTCCCCACACAGTTGATCTACACTAATGAATATTATCCTGGACTTTACTATTACTTTGGATTCTGTGATTCTTGACAGCTGCCTGTTTGATTTCTATACTATACCCTGTGTGTGCCAATAAACTGTTGTTTCACTATAATGGCAGTGGAACTAATATTATTTCATGCAACCACACACACAGGGGAAACTACCATAGGAAATTTGACAGTATATAGTGGGGGAAATCAAAACAAATAGTTTTTAAAAATGACATCATTGCTCACTTTATAAATACTACAACCAGTCCCAAAGATAACCAGTCTGGGGTACTTATCCCTATAATGGGGAAACCAGCACCACAGGGTTGTCTCATTGTAATAATACAAGCTCTCAAGCTGATCAATGTTGTACCACTATTAAAGGCTTGAAATCACTGAGGCTCTTTCGGATACCTCTGAGGATGTGGATAACAATAAATGTGTCCATCTGAGAGGCAACTCTGTTTTTCTCATACAGGACATGGGTTTACGTAAAACTTAGCTTGCTGTACTATAACATTAACAAATATGAAGCCTGACAAGAACATGAAATCAGACCATAGTGACACCATAACATCATTACAGCCCATCGTCCCCATTAATTATACAGTATGGGCCAGTTCCCTGTAGCCATATAAATCCTATAGTAACAAAACGCTGCACAGAAAATTCCATTATTATGCAGCTAACTGTGGCAAGAAGAGGTTTGGGGGACAGGTCAGTATAGGACTGCCACAGGAATTCATTACATTAAAAATCTGAAAAAATAAAACTAAAATAAAAGCAATAAAAAACACTATTTTGCCCATTGTTCTACCATTTTCGCCACTTTGTTTCGTGGCCCCTCTGACTCCCGCCGTGGAGCCATTTATGTTTATGTCTCCTTTCATCCTTTTTTCCCTCCCTTGAGCCCTTGCCCTCCCCCCATTATATCTACAGGCTATATGATGTTTATCTTTTTGCATTTCTCTATGTCAGTGTTGATTGACCCAGTATAGATAGGATATTTTTGTTTTGCCTCCGCATTTTTCTAGATTTGTTTAAATGGTGAATTTCATGTCTATTAACGCTAAGGGTCTAAACTCTCCTCAGAAACATAGGATTGCTCTCCGCTATTTTAGAACCCACAAAATGGATGTCATAGCGATTCAAGAAACCCATTTTGCTAAAGATGCCTCTCCTACTTTCTCTGACCCTTATTACCCATCTAGTTATTTTGCTTCTGGCCCTACTAAAAAAAGAGGAGTAGCAATCCTTTTTCATCGCCACTGTAACTTTGTTTTAAAATCCCAAGTAGCCGATCCCCTAGGTCGCCCCTAGCCTGTCGTCACACGGGAGGCGTGCCATGAGAATAAGAATCATTCTGATTGCTGTCTTTCCTCAGATTCTTTGAGGAGTAGCTGATATATCATATCCAGGCAGGATACATTGTTCCTTATGACCCAAAGCCTAGGCCATACTTATATCCAAACAGAGCTTTACACTGCTGTGACTGCTTAGCAACATCAAGAGACAGGACACAGCTCCCTCAATTTACTAACCTGCAACCTCACATCGGGACCCATAGATTTTGACCCTGTGTATACAGCTGAGCCTACTCTCTTCCTTATACTGAAATCACATTAAACTGCATACAACAACTTTGGGACTCTAATCTTCAGGTCTTTATTGTATTAAATCCCTGCTACATCTCAAAGATAATTATTTCTTATCTACCATCACCATTACAGCAGATGAGAAAGTTAATACAACTATGCACCACTCTACTATTCCCCATAAGAATGACTTTGGTAGAATACAAAAAACAGACTGCAGTCTGAAACTTTGTATATTACACCAAATCAGTCATTGAAGTTCACAGGTTAAATATTAATGTGTTAATTTTTTTATTTTTAAAATTTATGCTTGTCTACTAAACTATTTTAATTAATTTCAATTCCTATGTTTGAGACTTTTAGGGGCATATTTATCAACATTATTTTTATTAACAAAAATGTGAAAACGGGTGTTTTCACACACTTTTTTACATTATTTTAGTATCACATAAATGTATTAAAAGGCAATTGGAGTAGTTTTAGTTTTCATGAAAAAATACTCCAATCCTTTCAATTCGCATGTTCTTAGTATGCAGTTCTCATTTCCTTACTTGTAATGGGAAATGCAATGTGCCCGAAATTTACAAAAATTAAATAGTAAAATAATACTGGAGAAAGTCTAACGTCATCTTCAGATGGCATTATCAGGGCTTTCCCCCAGTTCCCTGACTTCTGCTCCACTCTGACAGACAGAGAAGAGCCAGCCCCTGTGATCAGCTTTGTGGTCTAAATAGACCACAAGCTGATCACTGTAAAAAAAATAGTTTAAAGGAAAACAAAAGATAAAACACTTACCTGCATCCAGGGGTCCAGGGATCGGTGAGCTCTCTCCTCCGGTCAGCAGGTCACCTGTGCTGTAAGCCGGAATCTCAGTTTACAGCACGCCAGGGTCACAGACCAGGAGCTCATCGGAAGCTGACTGTAGGAGAGAGCTCACCAATTACTGATCACCAGGCAGGTAAGTGCAAGTGGAGGGACAAGGGGGTGGATGGGGGTGTTGGGTAGCGCCAGCCAGTGGTGGTGCATGCGCCGTGACACTTTCACTGTATTTTTTTACAAAAATACAGTGATAAGTGTGCGGTAAGGATTCGCAGAGACAGAGCTTTATCACAAGCTTTGTCCCTGTATGTGATATTTTATACATCTTAGTGATGTATTCAAATATCACATAGCAATATTAGGCAAAGTTATCACAGCCAATATGCATCTGAGATGTGGATTGTGATAAATATGCCCCTTAGTGCTTTTCTCTGGCAATTCAGTGCGCAGTCAGGCACTGTACTTTCTTAAATAATTGGATGGTCTCTTAAACAGTTTCAAATAATTTGAGTATAAAACTTCTGTAAATCTACTTTTATTTATATATAATTTCCTGGTAAAGTAAAGGCGAAGAATGAAGGTGTGTGGTAGCAAGTGGAAAATTAAGATGTTTTTTTAAAAATGTTATGAAAATTCCAAAATCAACCATAGGTAAGTCTGAAATTTAGACAAAACAACTTCACTCACTCTTTGCCTGGCAAAAACATCCTGTTTTGCTGACCATTATTAGTGCTGAGCTATATGACTGCTTTTTAAAGTTTTGTACAGGAAGCGTAAATCAGGCTGTTATAACTGTTAACATGATCACACCTTATGTGTTCACTGCCTTTTGCTCTTGCATATGTTGATTCCAAGTATCCTGTCAGTTTTAAGCTGGGTACACACTATACGATATGTGTACCCAGCGATGTGATTGCCGACCCCCTGCCGTCAGGCTGACATATCGGGCGGCCAGTACCCACTAGACTATCCGGTGCCTGCCCACCCGATATGTTGGCCCCTGCCACATCCCGCTGCATGGGGTCGTCAGTCGCAACGTCAGGTTGAGCTGCATGTAGGGATGACCTGATGACACGGCTGACAACCCCACGGGAGTGCGCAACAGCTGACATAGTGGGTACATACTACATGATTTGGACAATATTCAGATATGGAGGAATCGGGCTTATCGTCAGAGAAATTGTATTGTGTGTACCAGGCTTTACTTGTGTTTGTGAATACAGTATATGTACTAGTTTACACATATAATTTAATTTCAGTCAGTGGTATTTATTATTATTATATTACATTTGGAAATGTAAATGTATTTAATTTGTACAGAGAGAAGTATGTCAAGTTAGAACTATGGAATTTTGTAGCAATAAGGATATGAGATCTAACAAAAGTAATCTAAAGTGACAAAAGTCTGAAATCTGAGTTTGACTGCAGTTGATTTGTAGTAATTTCTAGATTTGGAACAGTACAGTATGTCTTCAGTATGAGAGGGATCTATTAACCTTACAAAATGAGGTCAAACCTCTGAAAACCAGCATTTTCATAGGTTTGCCACAATCCTCATATGCATTAAAGTGATCAGCTGGCACTACAGTACCTATAGAATTCTTTTTTGCTGCGATGTGCTGGTATGCACCAATCTCCAGAAAGCAAAACTTCCCAGAGCTTGTGTCCGATAGGCAACACCATCAAAAGAAACAAGCAATCACAAAAGTAGTACATAGCGCTAGTATAATTATAATTTAGAGACTGTTTGAAAATCTATAACAATTTTAATGTATAAAACACTTCACATGTAGTAAAATAACAGGAATCAATAATATAAATAGAAGTTTATTTAAATTGTCAGCAATGAAAAAGTCTTATATTTAATATTCAAGGAACAAATGTTATTACCAGTGAGTACAAGCTGGAGTCCCCCACGTGTATGTCCACACTTGTTTCCCACAACTCCGTGTGTTACGCTCCTATAGCGGGTGGCTCCTAATATTGCTCAGGATCACAGGGAGTGTCCCACTGAGTGGTGGCAGTGTCCACACAGCACACCACCTGGAAAGTGCTCTGATGTTCCCGGTCTCCTGATACGAGCTCACCTAATGCCGATCATAGCCGGCCGTGTGTCCCAGACAGCCAATGATGTATTGCTGGGGTTAGGTGTGGAACAGTCCTGCCCACTAGAATGATGGTAATGAATATGAAAAGCGTTTGGCCTGCTGAATGAATGTAAAACTTGATTCCTGATGGTAAAAGACGGTAAAGACTGACACGTTTCCCCGTGGCGCCACCCATGGCTTTGTCAGAGGCAGATGCTGTTCTGTGCAAAAAGTCCATTATATAGGATTTGATAATCCTCAATATGTAACACCTGAAATTATAACCACTTATAAGCCATGGTAACAGAACACGATGCAATTAGTAACATTGTAAGTCTCTCTATATAAAACACAATTAACAGTTCTTAGCTACAGAATAACTGATCTATAGTTTCAGTTTTATCTCTCCAGGAGGCAATTTCATAATTTTAAAACTTTTGACAATCATTTAGTTTATTTACTTGGTAAGAAATGTATACCTAAAATAATGTATATTGGATCTATAAAACCAACCTCTCATGATTTTATACGAATAATATGAGAAATAGATGAATGAATAAAATATATATAAATGTGAAAATAAATGAAAATAAATATAATTATAAATATAAATGTAAATATAAGTATAAAAATTGTTATAATAATAATAATAATGGTTATGAAAATAAATATATATATAATTAAATATAGATGAAAGTAAAAATTAAGATAAAAATGAATATAAAAATAATAATAATAATGTTAATGATAACTCTTAACTGATCTTGGTTGATAAAATATGATTCTCTCATATGAGTCAGAAATGAGTATATAAAACTACTCAAATGATAAATTAATAAATTCCCATAGATTAGTATATCCAAAATATCATTAATAATATAGAGGAATGATAACACAATTAACTAAATTAAAGATGGCTATGTCCTATATACATGTCCGGTGAATACAAATAGATGTAAATATAGGGTAGAAATGTGTGAGAACCAAAGAGGAAGAAGAGGAACAGATAGTATAGAATACACTAATTTAGCAAATGTAATCATTTTATAGAATGTAATTAAGTTCTAGACCCTCATTTAATCCATCAGGATGGAGTGAACCTAGCTTAAAGATCCAGAAAATTTATTGTTTGCAAAGTCTCTGAAAACTCGTACCTCCCCTGACATTATGAATTCTAATCCTAAAAGTTTCAAGCAATCTGCATTGGCTCCATGTACTCTACTGAAATGTCTCGAAATACTGTGCTTCTGTAGTTGATTAGTAATATTTTGACTGTCTACCTTGAAGCGCAGCTTCAGCGATCTAGCAGTCCAACCTATAAGGTCACAGTCACATTTCAACATGTAAATTACATACTTTGAGTAACAGTTAATAAAGGGACCAATTTCTTATGTTTTATCTTCATTTTTACAATACACTGATTTAGTATTGTTACAGGCATGTCGACATGTAGTGCATCTTAATTTGCCACACTTGAAAAATCCATTGGGTCTTTTTGAAAGCCAGTTGGTAATATTTGAATTAGGTGTTAGCTTTATGGGATCTGTTCTTCTTATACATAACCTTAGGTTTTTTTGGAATACAATCCCTCAACACATTGTCCTGTTTCAATATCTCATAATTTTTAAGAATGATTTTCTTAATTTCTATAGAGACATTATTGTATTTAGATATAAATATCGTATTCTCTCCAGATGAATTGGCTGAAATGTCAATATCTGGATTGGGATTCTTCAAACTTTTTTTGCTTTTAAAGAGTGTGGACCTGTCTATAGATCTTACATCCTTCAATGATTTCATAAGAAGATCTTCAGGATAACAGCGGCCTCTAAAGGCATTCAAAAGTGTTTCAGCCTGATTGTCAAAGGTCTCTATACTAGAGCAATTGCGTCTCACCCGAAGCAATTGCCCCATCAATAGATAACATTGCCTGTAGAAGCCTATGGGCTTCTTATCGTAGAACTCCCCTGAAAGGGACCCAATAGATACCTTTCTGTCCCCCTGCAGCTAGTGTATGTGTAGGCTGTCTGCACACGCATGAAGTCCTCACTATGCAAAGGACAGGTCTTATTTGAAGAGCAGTCCTTTGCATTTTTATTCACATTTATTTATGCATACGGCATTAATAAACACCACTATGCATGCAATAAGTGGCAAGATGTATTTCATGCAATATGCCATGCATGATACATCCCACATATTTTTATTGACTTAGGATATTCAATAGCAGTTATATTTATGGAATTCTCTACAGTTCAATAGTTTCTATTTCTTTTACAACCAAATAAGTGAATCTTACTACTCAATAAGACTTATTTAAGAAAGTGCAAAAAGTCCTGTACCTGCTACATTGTTACTCAATGCAACGTCCTGATACTGACATTGGCCTGTTTTCTGGAATTGATGTATACCTCCCTTATCTTGCTGGCTTAGATAGGACATGAAAACACCTCAATTTAAACCTTTGGCACCTCGACTTGGACACTTTAGTTCTTATGCCCCCCCACTTCCATAGTCTAACCTCACATTTAGTTACTTCTACATTTGGGAGAGTTGCAAGGGACACTACCTCCTGAAACATATGTGACAGCTTTACCGTAAAACATTTTGCCTTTTTGTTCTTTTCCTGGTGATTTTGATTTCTTGGATGAAGTTTGAAGCATAAACAAGCTAAGTAATTCATTAAAACATGCTTACATGTCAATGGCTTCCTATTTTGTGATAATGTGGGCAGCTGTACATATCTTAAATATAAGCTTGTGTTTTTGTGAATACTGTAAACTGATCTTGTGATGTCATGAAGTATGAAAGTATGTACCTAGATTTAGTTCCAGTCTACATTTCAAAATTCTATATTCTCTAAAAATGTAAAAGATCTTGAGTACAACAGATCTCATGAGAAACCATTGAAAAATGGATATTCCATTGCTGAAATATTTTTTAAATTTTGCTGCAATTTATAACCAAATATTTCAAAACATATTGGCTGTATTTATAAATGTAGTGATCTTTAGGTATATATTAGCAGAGCTACATAAAGGTAAACATAATCCATTTGCATGTGTTTTTCTAATTATTGGGGCATAAATGTATGTATTTTAATGGGATCTAAAATAAAAAATATGGTTTCTGAACACTATACAGTACTTGATTAGATAAGATGTAAAAATAGATAAGTAAAAAACTTCATAAAATATCTTTAGAAATCTTCTCTTTTTCCATGGGACCAATTTTGTTTGGCAGGATTACTCGTATATATTCTACTGTAAAAGGTAATTGAAAAACAATCAGTATTTAATGGTGCCTCCACCATCAGAAATTAAATAATTATTATTTTAATGGAATTTAGATTGAATTGATACCTTCTAACTGATATTATAATCTATGATACCATGATTACATAGCTATTGAAAATTACACTAAGAAAAGTGAATGAAATATAATTTAGAATTTTGTAAATGCAACTGTCACAATTCTAGATATGCCATTGTACAGTAATTGTCAACTCTTCTGCTAGCTCCAAAATGCTGTATAGAAAAAGTACTGCCTTGAGTATATTGTCACAGAATCACTCAGTTCTCTTGATACAAGTGAATGGTGTGGTGTCCAGAGTTCCGAATTCTGCTTGTCTTGCAAACAAACTACCATGAATGTGAGTATCTGAAAAACACAGATTTCGATGTTCTAGCTAGGGAATAGGGTGGAAAATAGAGCTCTTCTTTAAATCTCAGTTTTATCTTAGTTTAAATTTTAGTTTTTTCTTTAAATCTAGAGTTTTGAAATCAGCAGTAATCAAATGTTTGCAAATGCTCATTTACGTAAATATTTTGATTCTCTAGGGCAGGTGTTTTAAACATGTTTGCATTTTTGACAGTTTTGTATAACTTGATATAGGTATGATTTAATAAATTTGTTTTTTTGTTATCACCAAGGCATTGTCATGGTTAATAAATGGGTGGCTGTCTGTGCAAGAATGCTTTTTATTCTATTTTTGGTCCTTGTGAAGTGTCATTCTGAAACTGAGCATAATCTGAAGAAACATATATGGTAACTTAGCCTCCCCTAATGAGCATATATGTTATAGCACTTTCCAATTTTGCTTGTATTGAGACATTAACCCATTTATTGATTTTCTTTGATTTTCACAAATGCTTGTGCAAAGCCTAAGATGCAATTAATAGAAATTTAATTTGTAGGCTGCAGCTAAGAACTTCAGTGAGGTAGTCATTACCTGGCACACTGATGTTTGCTTCATGAATGTTGAGCACAATTGGTATCAACAGGAAGCATGGCAATAAAGGGGGTCAATTTAGCCTTCATATCTAGATAACTTTGATTTCTTAACTATTTAATACAACTTATGGCTTTTTTTCCTGAGCTTTCAATCTCTGTTCAGGTAATAAGTTGTTTTATTTACATTTGCATCAGTGTACTCTTATTCCACCTTACTGGGCATCTATCCACATCATTAACACTTAACTGGCAAATATTTTTCAGAAAACTTCCCCAAAATAGTCAATTTTTTTTTAATGGTCAAATTATGTAAATAATAGCTATTTAAGCCTAATTCAGTATAATGTTAAACTGCTATTGGTTATGCTATCTGCTACTAAGACAAATTGACAGTTTTGTGGAAATTTTTGGAAAAAAAATATAGTTTTATACAGTTAAAAAGTTAAAAAAGCTTCTATTTTAGTTTATATATGGGTACAGTATATGTATGTGTATATATATATATATATATATATATATATATAAAAAAAAAAAAATGTTGGTTGGTCAGCGGCACTCCGGTCAGTCATTCAATAATCACAGGAGCTTACAGCATCATAAACAATACAATACAAAACACTTACCTATATGCTTTCTCACCATGCTCATGGATGTCACAGGGAAGTGACATCAGCAATGTGCTCCCTGTTGCTTGGAAGATTACCGTGAAGAAATCTACAATCAACTGGCGAACACCATTGCTTATAGAGTTCTGACACAAGACCCTACAGTACAGTTCAAAAAGGAACTAGATGAGTTACTAAAACAGGCATGTAATGACCTTATGATCACGAAACAAGTGAGGAAGAATCTAGTAGTAGCCTACCCTATTAGGTCATTATTATACACTGTGCCTAAAATCCATAAACATTCTACCAAACCTCCGGGTTGGCCGATTATATCACTCTTTCAGCCAATCTCCATTTATATAGATGCCTACCTACAGCCTTGCATCCAGACAAAATCTACATACTTTAATAATGCCAAGCATTATTAACATCATTGCAGACATTATCCACCATTCTGAATGACTGTCTTCTATGTTCAGTAGATGTGTGTAATTTATACACTTGTATCCCCCACACAGCAGGTCTACATGCAACCAAACTGCTATTGACCAACAATTCACATTATAGAGGCTCTAATTTAGAACTGTTTTGACATTGCTTGATTAGTCCTCACGATAAATGATGTCTTTTTTGATGGAGGTGTTTACTTGCAAACATCAGTCTGTGCGATATGGGGGCCAATGTGGCCCTGTCGTACGCTAATGCCTACATGTTTGCAGTAGAGCAAGATGTATTCTTTTCCACCAGTCATATAGCTAACAACATTATAGCATATTACCGCTATATAGATGACATATTAATTTTGTGGAGGGGCACACAGACTGAATTTAGAGCTGTAATCGACGATCACAACAAGCAATTTAATAGTTTAGTAAAATTTACATACCAAATAAATAATTCTCAAGTAAATTTTCTGGATGTATCAATTAAATTAACAGAAGGCCATCTCATCCTTATACTCCAAGCCTATTGATAGGAATAATCTTCTTCATGCAAACAGTGCTTATCCAGAACCTCTGAAGGCAGGATTGCCGTATTCACAATTCCTCCAGCTATAGAGATTCAGCAATTGATCAGATTGATTGATAGTCTGATAACAAAATTCTTAAAGAGAGGTTATAAGATAGAAAACTTTATTAAACAGAAAGAAAAAGCCCAGTCTATCCCTCCTGATAAAATACTTACATTCAAACCCAACAAAACAAAAACAGAAAAATTGATGTTGGTGAGCTCATATAATCATATGAGCGCCCATATCAATAAGTCTGCTAAAATATTATGGCACATTGTTACAACTGACCCTGAACTTAAAACTTTAAAACAAAAGTCTTTAATGTCCTGTTACAGAAGTAAAAATATAAAACATAAAATTGTCCATACGTACATTACAAATATGGGCAAAAATCAAAAAAATCCAGGTTGGACACCTAGAATCAGTTGTTTCAAATGTCCCAATTACCTGACATGTTGATATATGCAAGAAGGGAGTATGTTTTACCATCCACTTTCAGGCAAAAATTTTAAAATACGCCAACACCTCACTTGTACTAGCAAGTTTGTGGTGTACACGATAACATGCCCAGGTGCCCAACAATATATTTGTAAAATGGAGCGCCAATTTAAAGAATGTATAGTGCTCCATCGTTCAGCGATTTGATCAGCCATAAGTATGGGTACTAGTGAGCAGCCTGTGGCACGCCATTTTGCCCAGGTGAAACATAATTTATCAACATTAAAGTATCGTATCATAGATCAAGCTCCAGTACTGAGTAGAGATGGCAACAGAGGTAAATTGTTTCTGCAATTAGAAGTAAAATAGATAGACAGACTAGGTACATTGGCACCTCACGGTCTCAATGAGACACTAGGCTTAACCTAGCACTAACATCTTCCTTATCTTGATATAGACATGTTATTTTTACATTACATGCCACGATTTTGTCTATAGTCTTCATGCTCATCTGTTGAGTCAGTACTACAAATTAGCAATTTTGCTTTATTATATCTAGTAAGATGACTTTTACTATATTAGTATTGTATGACATTATATATATATATTTATTTTTTCCCTTTGACAGCACGTTTTGTCAGAACAGTTACTTCTTTTGTGATTCACAAGTTTTTTCTGTTTGTATACGCTAAGGGGTTACCTAGCAACGGGGAGTACATTACTGACATCACTTCCCTGTGACATCCACGATGTTTGGACAATGGGCAGCGGCGCACAGCAAGCATGGTGAGAAAGCACATAGGTAAGTGTGTTGTATTGTATTGTTTATGATGCTGTTTCCTGATGAAGGTGCAATAATGCGCCGAGAGGTTCAACTAATATCAACACTCCTGTGATTATTGAATGACTGACCAGAGTCTCTCTCTCTCTCTTTCTCTCCCCCCCCAGGTGCCCTCAGAGGGGTATTGTCCAATACCCAAACATATGCAAAAGCAAAAACTGCAGCACTCACAGGTCCTTTAAATGAAGACTCCAGACAGTACTGTATCAGCGTTCAATGTTTCAGTCTAAATGACGCTCTACAATTGTGGGAGCCATTCATTGACTGAGAGAGGTGGGGGCTGACCTCTCTCAACCAATGAATGCTCAGATACGGCACTACAAAGGGAAAAGCCGCATCTGAGCTCTTCATTCGGGAGGTATCAACCACCTAGTTAATGGGTCAGTTCTTTTTGTTTTTTTTGTTTTACCAAGATCAAGGATGCCTACTGGGTCAAGAAGACCAGTCCAGGTTATGTAGGTGAGTATGTGTGAGTGTGTATGTATGTATGTATTAAAACTATACTGTCACGGTGTGTGTATTGTGTTTATTTAAACTTCTCTTTACAGGTGAACTACAGGTACAAGCGGGCCCTTAATGCCCCGCAAGCTGGTACTTGTGGTTCTCCAAGTATCAGCATGCGGGTGAGGCTTTATGGGACCTGCAGTTCTACTCGTAAAGACTATATTTTCACTTATTTTTTAACACTACACGTATACACTATCAACCAGGCACCCACCGCACCAGGGGTGCTGGGGATAGCCCCGGGTTATCAGCCTATGCCTGGGGTGCCATGGAGGGGGGGACCTCTTTTTTGGAGGGGGACCCAGCTTCCCAGGGATCCCTGGCCTGGACTGACTAGCGGTCAAGGTTGATGCTTCGAATGTGCAGAGCCTGGCGTCTGCTAGAATATTACCTACGGTGGCTGTTTTTGGCGCAGTCGCATCAGATGTCAAGAATGGCCCAGCTTGTCGTGGATGCGTCTGATACAACCATGCAATCAAGTGGTTAAGCATAAAGTAATTGATGAGGAGATCTTCCCTGTACTGTAGTTCAATGTTGGTCCTATTTTAAACTCAGTTGAGGCTCTGTTCCTAGCTTTATGAAAATACCTCTCTCCACCAGTGTTTGTTAATGAGTCCATTGAAGTAAAAGAAAAAATCAAACAACAGTTTAATATAAAAACTGATTTTTTTTGTTAACTTTTAACATATCCATTGTGCTTAACAATTGGGAGCAAAACAGTAATAAAATAAGACTGGGTGATAGCAGACAAACAGTGAGGTAAGTGTTGATCCCTGGCAATGGATCATCGTGGTTACAGGTCACGGCCATATTAGGCAACTGGGATGCTGCATTATGCCTTAGTGTCAGGTTGTGGCCTAGGATCGGCCATTACTCACCTCAGCAACGGCTTCCTCTGACCTCCCAAGCGGTCAGATGCCTGGTGCGGCAGCAAGTGACGTGCTGAGGATTATGCATGGGGTCTGCTAGGACATCCATGTACTCGCTCCTTGATGTGTTTTCTGCAGTTACCATCATGGATACAGCCATGACAGTCTATATCCTGATTAGTCCTTTGCCCAATGGTAGCATTGGTTGCAGTCAGCAGACACTATCCTCCAATGGATTGCTATCTTAGGGTTTTTAACCGGGCTCTGGACAACAGGAAGTTGCTTGTACAATGTTGTAACTTCCAGTGAAGACTTGCTGTTGCAGTGTTCCAGGTCCCAAGCCTTGTTTCTTCTAGTGACTTGTTCCTAGTGTTTATCCATGGTGTGTGTACTCAGTATGTCTTCTAAATAGTTTTATTTGTTCAAGAGAATATTTGATGAGCCAGGCTGGACTGCCTCGGCCTCCTCTGATCTCCTTTGAGTTCAATAAGGGACACATACATTGGGCCAGTATGTGGTTCAATTCCAGTCAATTGCTTCCAAGTTAAAGTGAACGATGAGGCGCTTAAGCCAGCATTTTTTCTTGGGTTATCCAAGAGAATGAATGATGAATTAGCCTCTCGAGATGTTCCTGAGTCCCTATCGGAAATAATATTGTTATGTATTAAGATAAACTTGCACCACAGAGAATGGCAGGTTAGTAAAGGGTTTGAAGATCATTTCAAGGATCGATTTCTGCCAGCTGCACAATCATCCTCTATTGCACCAGCAAAGAGGAACCTATGCAGATCAACAGGCCTCGTTTGACTCTGGCTGAGCAGACCCGCCGATTCCAGAACAAGCTTTGCCTCTACTGTGTAGCCCCTGATCATATTCTTAAAGTTTGTCCTCTACTCTCAGGAAATGAGACACCTTAACTGGCTCTGGGAGCGTCTGGTTGGGGGTGTTAACTAAGCCTTCCCATTTGTTGGATAGTCTTCTACCGGCATCTATTCATTTCAATGTTTACTCAAACAAAAAATATTAAAGTCTTAGTGGACTCTGCAATTTTATTTCTGAATCTCTGACACATAAACTAGGAATTCCAGTTCATCCTCTTCCAAGCAAGTTGGCTCTTTTTGGGGTAGATGGCAATATCAACCTTGGAAATGTTATATCTTCAGTTACTCTACCTGTAAATCTCCCCATGCTCTAGTTTTAGGTCTAAAAAATGTTGTGAGGGTTTGTGGTTGGCGCTCCTGGGAGTAAAATATATCTCTAGCAGCCTAAAACCACTAATGGTCCCTTCACCTCAAGGACCAAAATGAACTGCTAAAGAAAATTTGGGTAAGTGGAATTTTTGGCGCTACTCCCTATAAATTCCTGATGATGGTGAAGGGAATATATCTACAAGACCAGAGGCAATTGAATAGGTTCAAGAAAAAATGTATTCATATTAGGGATGTGCAGGCTCGGTTCTACTCGGTTCCGTTTGTTTTTTTTTACCGAATCTTATTGGCTATCCAAAACTCGTGACAGCTGATACCCAATAAGATTCGGTAAAAAAAAACGAACGGAACCGAGTAGAACCGAGCCTGCACATCCCTAATTCATATAAAATCGTCCCCTATATTCAGGGGAATCCCGATATTTTCAACATAAATAGAACACATGAAAATGATGAGAGCTAGAAAGATATAACAAGATAATTCGAACAATGACATAATTACTCTGCTTAAAGGGAATAAAAGCAAATAGGTCACTGAATAAAAAGCTTTAAAATTAATCAGTGCAAACAGTGCAAAAAAATTGGTTCATACCATATATATGAACATGGGGCCCCTTGACCATCTGGACCTAGGAACTTTGAATGGCTGTACAAGGGGATAGATGTTTGGACCCCGATGCTTATATGTGGTGGTCCAGTTCCTGGATGTCTAGAGTCACAGCTTCCAACATGTTTTGACCAACATCTGGGTCTTTTTCAAGGCTAGTGTGTACTGTGACTGAATGGTGTTTAAATACCCTTATGGTGATTAATTTCCTGTTTGGGGCCTCTATACAGGAAATGGGTATAGTGATGCAAAATTAATATCAGTAATATTTAAAAATAGATGGAGATGTGCCTTAAATATAGGACTCTTAGGATTTTAAATTATATAATTCATAAACACTGTAATAGGGAAGAAAAATAAGATACAGAGTTCAGATCGTAAAAACCGGAAGTAAAATCACCTCTGGTTTGCGTGGCGGTCCTGGCATAAGGTATTCTCCTCTCTTGTGTTGGCTGATCCTCCACATGGCTGTGGGACCCAGAGCTTCTGGTAGTGCCCTTGGTTAATAGTGCCTTTATTTCAGTCCCACAGTGGGGATGCGGTACTTAAGGTTCCTGCTGGAAGAGACGTTCCGCGATTTTCTCATTAATCCAAGACAGGTCTGGAGGAATGTTGTTAGTGGTAGTCCATTTTGCTTGAAGGAAACTTTACTGGCAAGGGATCTTTGGAACTATGGGCATCATGTTTTATGTGGTACATATAAAACAATAATAAATATCTGTAAATAACGTAAAACAGATGATTATAGAAGATCATTTGAATAGAAATAAAAGTCATTTAAATAGTAATAAAATGTTAAAATAAGTCATTAAGAAATTGCAATTAGAAGATGATAAATTGGAGTCATATATCGGAGGGTAATAAATAAAACATATAAAACCCCTTAAAAAAAAACTCTATAACAACAATAATAATGGTAGAGAAAAAATTGGAGTAAAAAGTAAAATCACAGAAACCAATTCAATTCGAAGTCAGCATTGAGGCCCTTTGGTGTGAGTGTTTTCAAGTTAAAAATCCACTGCATTTCTGCCTTGGTCAACATGGTTTCTACGTTCTTCTGTCTCCATTGGGTCTAATATTTTCAATGCTTAAAAAATATTTAATACCTTCCATGGAGCAGTTATGTATTTTTTTAAAATGTTTGGGGACAGAATGTTGGATCGTGCCTTTTTTAATGTTCCAAAGATGTTCTCCCACATGGGTTTTAAGTGGTCTTCTGGTTCTTCCCACATATCTTAGGCCACATTTATACTCTATCAGGTAGATGACATTATTG
The DNA here is from genome assembly GCA_031769625.1 of Taudactylus pleione. Lineage (NCBI taxonomy): Eukaryota > Metazoa > Chordata > Amphibia > Anura > Myobatrachidae > Taudactylus > Taudactylus pleione. The sequence continues at coordinate 32,390,702 of JAUIMM010000014.1, forward strand.
CTCTTACAAGTTATAAATTGATTGATTTTGCATTTTGATTTTGTATTTTTGGATAACTACTCCACGGAAGGTATTAAATATTTTTTGGGCATTGAAAAAATTTGCTGTTGCAGCATTCCAGGTCCCAAGCTCCGTTGCTTCTAGTGACTTTTTCCTAGTGTTTATCCATGGTATGTGTACTCAGTACATCTTCTGAGTAGAGTCATCTCCTGTGCCAGTTCTGCATTTGAAGCCACAGTGTGTGTACTTAGCATGTTATCCAAGTACCATCTCATCATACCATTCCCCTGTGCCAGTTCTGATTCTGACACCACAGTGTGTGTACTTAGTACATCATCCAAGTACCATCTCATCATACCATTCTCCTGTGCCAGTTCTGCATCTGAAGCCACAGTGTGTGTACTTAGTACGTCATACAAGTACAGTACCATCTCATCATACCATTCTCCTGTGCCAGTTCGGTGACTGAAACCACAGTGTGTGTACTTAGTACATCATCCAAGTACAATCCCCTAGTGCCATTCTCCTGTGTCAGCCTTGCGTCTGGCTCAACAGAGTGTGTGCTCAATATATCACCCCAGTACAAACTTCCAGTATATTTTTTTTTCTTTGCTTTCCCTGTGATAATGTTCTTCCATTTCCCAATTGTGCCAGATACTTGACCAAAGGGCCGAGACCTGCTTACTGGGTGTAGCTGAAGCCCAAATCTTGCTTGGAGGGGTCACTGGTGAACACGTTCTAGTAAGTTGGACTTCGCACCTTTGGTCATGTCTAGCCAACATCCGGTACTAGTTGATGAGGAAGTCATTTATCCAGGCCCCTTGCCTCCTGTTCCTTTCCCAACCTGGGTCCACGTCTTCCAATAACTTGGCAGAGGGTCACCATAAACTGAGCGTGATACGTAGGTTCCAGTCCCAGCTGTTGCTAGGCAACTGGGGTACTGCCTGCATGTGTGCAACTCACAGTAGCAATTCATTCAGTCTTTGTGTGTGCAGCTCACAGCTGTATTCCATTCACTCATCAAGGAGGCTTTCTGCAGGGCTTGCTCTCATTGGGCCATACTTCTGTTAAGTTACAGTTAGCCTTATGCTTCCCGCCAGTGATAGTTCTTCTTGGAACTTTGTCATTAAGTCCCTGTTCATGGTTGCTGTTCCTGAGTTCCTAGCTGTCTTCCTGAAGGAATTAATCACCTAAGTGTTTCACTACTCTGCATTCCCTCTGCTGATTTATATTTCTTAGTATACTAATGTAAACTGTGTATTCATTATCTGCTGAGCAAATACCACTGCTTTTCTATATTGAGTTGCAGTGCTATGTTGCTGTAATAATAGTGACTGTGTTTAATTATTGCTACTGCATTAAGAACTGTGGTGCATAATTGAGTCTATTATTAGTTTACTTACTAACCAGTGGTTAAAACTGTGCTGCACTTCAAGAATTGCATTACTTTACATGAGGTCCATATACTCTGTCTGCATATTATACCCTTGCTACTACCTGTTCCAATATACTGGACAAAACTAGTGTCAGTACTTCAGTTAACTGTGTCCTTGCCATATTACTGTAGCTTATACACTACTACTCCAGTTATTACCTAAGTGATCTCTTGTCTTTTGCATAAGCCCCTACTGTTTGGAGATATAAGACCTAGTGGCCACCTAAGTACCAGTGTGTGTCTAACACTAAGGGAACAGTGGGTGGCTGTTATAGGCAGAATACCCTCCATAGAGGGATCTTGTGTAATAATGCAGGAGTTCATAACAGTAAGAGGGCCCTGCTCGCAATCTTACAATCTATAGGGAAATAGGCATTTGATACCTGAGAATAAGTGTCACATATTGCAAATTGGTCCATCCAAGCTTGCAGACGTTCTTGGTGGGCTAAATGATCCAGTCATGCACCAATGTTGGTATGGGGTCAGTAGGTTGCGTGAGTGTAAAAAATAACATATTTAAAGTTATTTGTGGACTGTGTAAAGGGGAGGTAATTAGTAGAATTGATTATGGAGGTTATGTGTGTAGATACAGTGCATCCAGAAAGTATTCACAGCGCTTCATTTCCACATTTTGTTATGTTACAGCCTTATTCTAAAATGAAATAAATTAATTTTTGTCCTCAAAATTCTACACACAATACCCCATAATGACAACATGTAAAAGATTTTTTAAGATTTTTGCAAATTTAATAAAAAAAACAACTAAGAAATCACATGTACATAAGTATTCACAGCCTTTGCCATGAAGCTCAAAATTAAGCTCAGGTGCATCCTGTTTCCACTGTTCATCCTTGAGATGTTCCTACAGCTTAATTGGAGTCCACCTGTGGTAAATTCAGTTGATTGGACATGATTTTGAAAGCCATACACCTGTCTATATAAGGTCCCACACTTGACAGTGCATGTCAGAGCACAAACCAAGCATGAAGCCCAAGGAATTGTCTGTAGACAATATATATATATATGTAAAAACAAATATCTGGTCGCACACAAAACTTGTTCAGGAGTGCATGGATCAAATGATTTGTAGCAGTAGGTCCAGTAATGGACAAAAATCCAGCACACCTTTTGTAGACAGCAATATGAAAAAAAACTTTAATGTTTAAAAATCACCATCAGGGTATAATAGCCAGCCATAGGGCAATAATGTATGAAGTAATACTCAGCACATCTTGATAATGTATAGCCTCCATAGGGCCCGGGGAGACACGCTCTGAACCCGGATGGCTCCAACAGCTGTTTCGGGTTGCCGTCCTCAGGGAACCACAAAACACTACTGAGCCCATGGCCAGTTAAATACCCACCACCACCTCAATTGTGAGACAACTCACCTGTGGAGTGTCATCACTCACATCACACCACCGCAGGAGCCCCGCCGTCTCCATGCCACATGCTGGCAGTAAGCTCTGTCCGTCACACTGGAAGTGACGTCAGGCGGAACTAACTTACACTAGCCAGGCAATGGGGAAGGCATCGGGGTTCCTAGATCGCCGGAAGTGAAGCTCGCGGACCTCACACAGGCATTCAAAATATAAACAAAACAAAAACACATGACATTGGACACAAATATATGTCCAATAATACTTCAAAATTATCCAAACAAGCATCTATTAAGCCTAGTGGACCAAGAAAATGACATATACAGTACAAATGCATAAAAACAGACAAATAACATATAACATATAGCAGTCAGCGCTGGCATAGTATATAAAATACATATATCCACATACGTATAACAGGACCTATGTTAAACAAATATAACGGATAATGGATGGGTTGAACCGGTATTATATAATCATAGACACACATCGTTTAATTACTAATCGCCTAGATAAGGTGCAAATGTAAATTCCTCATTTAGTCCATGGGGAACCATGGTTCCAAGTTTGTAAATCCATCTGCATTCTTGTTTCAAGAGCAATTTATCTCTATTACCACCCCTACGTAATGGGGGCACATGATCAATGGGCATAACAAGAAAGTCCTTTAATAGATGACCCTCTTTGACAAAGTGTCTTGCCACTGGTGGAGTAGCTGATTTCAATTTAACATAAGCTTTTCTGATAGAGGATCTATGCATTGCTGTTCTTTCTTTCAACATACGAATTGTTTTGCCCACATAAATTTTTTGACAAGGGCAAATAATTGCATAGGTGACATATTTTGTATCACAGCTCATGCGATGTCTAAGAGGATATACCGTTCCTTTCATGGGATGGACAAACATATTACCAGTTTTCATACAGCTGCAATTCACACAATCAGTGCATCTGAAGGAGCCTTTCTGCAATCTTAGCCAATTGATGTCTGCATCTCCAGTAGAGGCAACATCGGAGCATGAAACTCTCTCTTTCAAGTTGTTACTCCTTTTATAGCAGAACAGCTGTGTATTTTTACAAATGTCCTTCAAGACTGGATCTGTTTGAATAATGTGCCAATGGCGCAATATGGCTTTTTTGATTACCCCTGAGGTGATCGAAAATGTGCTGGAAAAAATTAGTCTCGAATCTTTGTCCTCTTCCCTGGGGAATGGTTTCAACAGGTCCTCTCTTTTTAGTAATTTACATATTTCAATAGCTTTCTTGACATCTCTTGGTGAATAGCCCCTTTCAATAAACTTATTGTCCATACTTTCCAGGGCATCCAGAAGATCACGTTCATCCGATGTTATGCGTACTACTCTAAGTAGTTGAGAGTATGGTAAACCCTTCTTGAGCGGTGCTGGATGAAAACTGGGGGCTCCAATAGCATATTCTTATCGGTAGGGAAAAAGGTTTTTGTACATATATTAATCAAATATAATGTATAAAATGACATATGTAATTACAATCAAACTAAAAATGGGGGGAGGAATATTCCCCACATATATAAAAAATCACAGCCTATACATAAAAATGTCACTGAGGGTGAAACACTAAGTAATATTGAAAAAGGAGCTGGTATGTACTCAGATCAATGTCCTTATGTGCACAATTTGTATCCAAGTGATTTGTATCCAAGCAAAGTCAGTGTGTCTAATTCTGTTGGTAACAATTAGTTACTGGTATGGAAAAATTAACTCAAAGTATTGTCCCAATAAATGGAAGAGCAATGCGGGATAAATGGAGTGTCTAACAGCCCCGTGTCAGCTCTTAGTGGTGTAGGGATAGGTATCTTCACAACCAGGTGGGGGGACTATCACCTGGGGTAAATACCTGTATTGGCCCTGATGTGATCACCCGATGGAGCTGTTAGATGAAAGGCTCTGGCCGCGCCACTGCCGGAGCCTTTCGTTCGCCAGCTCCACCAGGTGATTACACCAGCGACTATATAGGGACGTTCCACACGAGAGATTACATCCCATGGCACGGATCCACCGCTGACTGCACCACTGCCGGAGCCTTTCATCTAACAGCTCCATCGGGTGATCACATAAGGGACAATACAGGTATTGTTTGGATACAAATTGTGCACATAAGGACATTGATCTGAGTACATACCAGCTCCTTTTTCAATATTACTTAGTGTTTCACCCTCAGTGACATTTTTATGTATAGGCTGTGATTTTTTATATATGTGGGGAATATTCCTCCCCCTGTTTTTAGTTTGATTGTAATTATATATGCCATTTTATACATTATATTTGATTAATATATGTACAAAAATCTTTTTCCCTATTGTATGCTACAAGCGCTGCTTTATATTTATATTTGTGATTTATAATTCCTTATTTCACCAGCACACTACCTGGTATTTGTCGGCAGCAGCTGTAGCATCCAGGGATAGAGGAATTTTTTGAATATATCATATAGCGCTACCTTTAATACTGTTTATTCTTATCGGTAGGCTTCCTAAAGATTTTTGTTGAAATTTGCCCATTAGAAACCATAACACAAACATCTAGGTAATCAATTTGTTCAGTACTATATGTGTAGGTAAATTGAATAGATCCAGGTAACCGGTTCAAACCCTCCATTAACTCCTTGAGAGCCTTCTCACCTCCAGTCCACAGCATGAAGAGATCATCAATAAATCTCATGTAAAACAAAATAAAACATGAAAAATGTGGGTTGGCCAAAATGTGTAATTTTTCAAAACAATACATAAACAAATTGGCGTATGCCGGGGCCATATTGGACCCCATTGCTGTTCCTTTCAACTGTAAATAAAAAGCGTTATTAAACAAAATATAATTTTTGTGTAAAGTAACTTCCATCAATAACAGCAGAAACTCAATAGGGGGACCCACATACTGTGGACTGGAGGCCAGAACCTCCCTAACAGCCTGCATTCCCTCTGTATGTCCTATATTCGTATATAAACTGGCGACGACTAGCATCACCAACAAACAATCCTGTGGTAGCTGGCCAATGGAGGACACCTTACATAAAAAGTCAGAGGTATCCTTCAAGAAGCAGGGTGTACTCTGAACAATAGGCTGTAAATAGTAACCTACAAACTGCGATAAACTCTGACATAATGATCCACGAGAGCTAATTATGGGTCTGCCAGGGGGTTGTATAAACGACTTATCCACTTTTGGTAGAATGTAAAGTAATGGTATTCTGGGAAAATCTTGTTTCAAAAAACGAACAGTGTGGTCGTCAATAAAGCCATTGATATGACCCATTTGGATTATTGAATCTATCTCTCTTTTGAACTTATCCGTAGGATCATACGTGAGACGTTTATAGCAATCAATCTCTGGCAATTGGCGCATGACCTCTTTAACATAATCCTCATAATTCATAACCACAATTCCCCAACCTTTATCGGCGGGGTGAATGACAATTGTGGAATTCTCACGTAATTGTTTAATAGCTAAATTCTCAGATTTAGAAAGATTAGAGTGATAAATCTTAGCTTTTTGTACAGCAGGTAAGGTATCAGACTTAACAAGCCTCATAAAGGTCTCTATAGAGGCATTAGGTGAGGGGGGATCAAAGGAACTACTGACTTTAAATGGACTTTTAATAAATTCCTGATCTCCCTTTCTAGCAAAATAATCCTTAATTCTTAGCGTCCTATGAAAACAGTATAATTCCTTCTCATAGTCGAAACTGTGTTGTCTAAAGGTCTGCGCAAAAGACAGGCCTCTAGAAAGCACAGATGTCTCCTGCTCAGAAAGCACATGATTAGACAAATTAAAAATAGTTACCTCTTGGGTCCCTTGTACCCTCCCCCTCATTTTTTTGTGCTTGTACCCGCCCCTCCTGCATTTCCTTTCACCCGTTCGTTTGAGGTGCCCCTTGTGTACATTCTTTCTCCTAAAAAATGACTCCTAGCCCCGGAGTTGTCTGAATCACTTTGTGAAGTGTCGATATCTGTAAATTGCATTTCAGCTCTTCTACGACCCCTCCTCCATTTCGCCAAGGCCGTCTAGTCACCTGACTCACAAGCCAAGGGTATACCTTCAAATCTTTATAATCCTCCTTGACCTTTTTGTATTTGTTTTTTAAAAAAATAGTGTCAGTTTTAAATTGCAGAGAGAGCTATTCAGATAGGCCATATAGCCACTCCTCCAATGGACCTTTGCGGAGCAGAGCCATGAGTGACAACTCACAGCTCTGCCTCCATATATATTATAAAGATGACAATTATCTCATGATGAATATGGCCCATAATGTATATATATATATATATATATATATACAGTGTGGCAAAAAATTATTTGGACAGCCACCGATTGTGCAAGTTGTTGCACTTTAAAAGATGAGAGAGGTCTGTAATTTCCATCATAGGTACACTTTAACTGTGAGAGACAGAATCAGAACAAAAATTTCCGGAGATAACATTGTATGATTTTTAAACAATTTATTTGAAAATAAATTTATTTGAAAATAAATATCTCTCACAGTTGAAGTGTACCTATGATGGAAATTACAGACCTCTCTCATCTTTTAAAGTGCAACAACTTGCACAATCTGTGGCTGTCCGAATACTTTTTTGCCCCACTGTATGTATATATATATATATATATATATATATATTAACAAGAATATTGGTGTTGTGTTTATATGCTAAGGGGCACCATCCAAAATCTTGCCTATGTTGAATTCATCAATAAACCTTTTAATATATTCCTTCCTATAAACCTCTAAGATTCACCTGCCTAGAACCTCTAAGACAAAACCCTGCCTAAAACCTCTAAACAGAACGCTAATTGCGTACGCAGTTTAACCGCAAATAAAGACAGGAGTGGAATCTGTGTTTCCAACGCACAAGTATTATTCAGGTAAAAGTACAGTCAGTTACACGCAATCTATACATACACAAGTTAGGCGTAAAAGGAAATAATACAGACCCAAGTACAGTTATACATACGCTGCGCCTCTGGACTGAGATATAGACTTCTGACTAGATATCCTCAGTTCACCCAAAATTTAGCATGAACTGGCAAACCAGTGTTCGGACACATGTATTTATTCCCCCCCAGACTGAAACAGGACAAAGGGGGAACTTCCTGCTGATCTCATTGGTTCCCAGAGGAGAAGCATATGTAACGACACATTTAACAGGTTGTTTCAAATAGACTTTCCCTGCCTCTAACAGCCGGAGTCTTTCTGGTAATGCCTCCTGTAACATTCCATCAACTAAACATTTTGTTGCTTGTAAGTTCTGCGATCCGTAACTTGAGTTTGCATGATGCGATCTCTCCACCGATAACACCGGGATTCTGTAAAAAGCGTACGCATCAGAACGAAACCAAACACACCTTGCTTATCATGTATAATACCTTAGATATCAAAAACCTCTATTTCTTAGCATTTAAACTAACTTAACCAACTTGAATCATACAATTTGATGCTAATGGAACCTTGTGTGCGAATATGTAGTGTGTGAGTATTCGGGGTTTGATATAAGGACGCTAGTTATTAATGGGTGAGATTTCAGTGCATAATTTCTCATACACGAAGTGAACATCCAGCAGTGTGGATGGCTGAGGGTTGTAGTTCTACATGCCCTCTGTCAGCAGGCCCCCACCTGTTGTGTGTTCAAAGGAAAACAAAACCTCTTTTGTTCTCACAGACTCTTGTGTGAAATGCAAATGTATTACCACCTCAAGCTGTGGAATTTGGGGCCATTCTGTCTAGGATTCAGACACATCCAATTGTGTAGATATTATATTACAATTGCCACAACTATACTTTATCTGCATCCAGGGATTCCAAATTTGTATGTAAAAATACCCATTGTCTCTTCTTATTTACTTTTACTCAGAAAGCTTGTTTTTCCAGTTGCCCTTGGTAGGTTAACAAAAACATTGCCATCTGTTCTTAGCTCCTGAGTTATAACTTGAATTGACGCTGACCACAAAAATGGTGTCTTGCGATCCCATTTCCAAAATGGAGTCTTGTGGCCATTCGCAAGATGGCGTCGCCGCAATTAAATTTTAAACTGAACTTGTCTCAGCCAATTATTCAGCTTCGACAGTCCACCCTTTGGTAGCAAACAACATGCTATCACAATCTGCTATAAAAAATTATTTTGGGCTTACATTAACATATTATTTAGTGTTATCATGGGATGGCACAAGGTGGTTCTTAATCCATCAACAATGTGTCTCTAGGTGGGGGCATAAAACCACTATTATATGCACACCGCGGATCTTGGGAGATCATGTGACAGATGTGGGGATGCACCAGTCTTATAATAGTAGTTTTGAAGGGGAATTTGAGACTTTACATTGTCTGGGTGTTCTATAAATAACATTTCAATAATATCTTCTATGCATGTCTAAATATTATACATTTAAATGATGGTACTTCCTAGCTCAGGGTTGTAGTGCAGTTCTGTATCTACCTCGGTATACATATTATCATTTCTGACCACCATCATAGTTTCATCCCTTCGTTTCACTCTGTTTTCACATTTTCCACACTTCAACACAATAGGAACACACCGGACACATATGCCAATTACTATGATGACAATCAGTATAAGGATCAAGAATTTGCCTACGCTGGCGACCACTTCCTGGACCCACTCTCCTAGACCTGAGAACCATTTCACTGGGTTCAGCCATGACACCCATCCTTCTATCTTTTCCCCTGCTTCAGCCACTGATGCGTTATGGTTCTTACGAAATTCCCACTTTAGCTGCAGAATCTCATCCATCTTCTGGTCTATCACCTCCTTAGGGTCACTGGTATCATTGGTGACATAAGTGCAACACTTTACTCCAAATTGGGTGGCTAACGTTACGCAATACCCTCCAGTAACAGCAGTTAAATAATTCAACACTAGCCTGTGTTGCACTAGTTCTTTCTTGTACGCTTGCAATTCTCTCCCTGTGTACCTGAATGTGTCATCGTACATCTCGGTGATATTATCTATTAATTTAGCAAGTTCCTGGATATATCTAAAATTTAATGTACCCCTAGCAATTCTGGTGGGATCCAGGGCGACTAAAACTTGGAAGCCAGTTGTCTCACTGATTAACTGAGTGGCTTTATGCATATCACCAGGTATCATATTTCTCTTGCCTCTGTGTTCATATTGTGTGTGAAGATATGGTGACGATGTGTTTTTATGTATTCCCAACATTTCAACATGTGTGAGGGTCATAACTTCTGGGACAACTCTTCCCAGATAACACAAACCTTTGGAACTCAGGGAGAGCCATTTATACGCTTTTCTTCCACATATAAAATATACATTATCAGGGAGAATATAAGGAATGGTATGCATCATTATCATTAAACACATTTCTCTTGCAAACAATCCTATCTCAGGCTCTTCAATCTGGTATATGCAAGTTTCTGGTTGTATTATTTTAGCACAATAACCATCTGGTACTTTACCAATCATTTCTTTGGTGGAACTCAATGTATACCGGTACCTAAAATATTTCCCACTTGATTTAATTGAGCGTAGCAGATCATAGTTTATGGACTCATTATCAGCTCTTTGTGAGAAGGTCGTCATCTGATTATTCCCCGTCACTTCCCAACCTCCGGGTTTATTGGGGTTGGTTATGTTTAAACACAAAAGTGATTTATCTACTTGAAATTGATAGAGTTTGAAATGAGGCGGTTTGGATGAGAGGAATTTTCCATCCAATGTTTTCCCCTTTTGTAATTCTAAAATTTCCGTGATATTCAGCTGAAATGGCACCAACCCTACATTATACTGTCCCTGTGGCACATGTGAACACACCCAGCAATTGGTTTGATTTAACACTTTGCCTACCATGCTGTGATAATCCTCTAAAGGATACCCTCCCCAGTACGGGTTATATTTAGGTTGGAACCGCTGAATACAGTTCTCATCAACTAGGGACCCACAAAACTCACAAATACAGGAATCTTCAGACGATAACCCTTCACACCTTCCCCGAGTATCCAGAATGACAGCTCTCTTAACAATAACAGTACTAAGATTGGTCAGACACTCCCCTGATTGGCATTGCACTCCTCCTTTCTCCACTCCATCAGCACTGCCATCAGCTCCTGTTTCCTCAATAGGTCCCCCATCACAGACACTGGGTATTCCCGAACTGACCAGGATGGTGAACACTCTAAAAGAGAATATGAAAATGAACACAGCAGGCCCGTCCATTGTCACAACAAGACCTGCAAATTTCTCTCAGTTCAGGTATCTTACTACAACCTTTTCAATCCTCCCGGAACAAGCTCGCGAGTGACAGATCCACACTATCAGCTTTGTCTCCGACCTGTTTCTCCACCGGTTGATTGACCTTTTTACAGTGAGTGGAATGGACCCAGGTATCTCTCTCGGCCACCTTCAAAGATGTAGTACTTGTCAGCAGCACCTGGTACGGACCTTCCCACCGATCAGTCAAACAACCTGAACGTAAGAAATTTCGGATCATTACATATTCTCCTGGTTCAACATCATGGCAGTTCATTTCAGGCATATCATGGGACAACAATTTCAGTTTCTGCTGCTGTTGCTTTAACTGCATACTCATTGATATAAGATACTTCACAGTTACCTCGTTGTTACCCTTTAGATCTTCCTGTGGACTTATAATCAAATGAGGTTGCCTACCAAACAATATTTCAAATGGGGACAGATTCAGAGGAAATCTAGGAGTGTATGTAGGACCAAAGGTAAAGCTTCTGGCCATACTAGTCCAGTCTCCGCCATGATTTTTTTTTAATAGTCCCGTTCATCCTCCCTACCTTAGCACTGGCTTGCGGTCGGTAGGGGGTGTGAAGTCGGCTATTAATACCCATCAGCTTACACATATTTTGGAAAACATCACATGTGAAATGGGTACCCCTATCACTTTCAATGATTCTAGGGATACCGTACCTACATACAAATTCCTGAACTATTTTCTTGGCAGTAAACGCAGCAGTATTAGTGGCTGCTGGGTAGGCCTCAACCCAGTTAGAGAATATGTCTGTGCACACTAATACATACTTAAGGTTCCTGCAGGGTGGTAATTGGATGAAATCAATTTGTATCACCTGGAAAGGTCCATCAGTCGGTGGAATGTGGGACGGTTCGGTAGGGATCGCTTTCCCTATGTTCTTTCTCAAGCAGGTCAGACAGGACATTGCTATCTTCTCTGCTTGTGAAGAAAACCCTGGTGCGCACCAGTATGCCCTCACCAACTTGCACATGCCCTGTTTACCCAGATGAGTCAGAACGTGTGCTGCTTCAGCCAGGCTGGGGTAATATGCCTTGGGGGCTACTGGCTTACCATGTCCGTCCCTCCAGAGCCCGGAGGACTCTTGCCCACACCCCTTGGACTTCCATATGGATTTTTCCTGAATTGAACACAAATTTTGCATCTCAATTAATTTCAGCATATCAATGGTTTGGAATGACATAATTGTTTCAATTGGAGAAGGCATTTTTAACCCCGCTGCCCATTTTGCAGCTTCGTCAGCTCTGTTGTTGCCCAGTGACACTGGGTCATCCTCACATGTGTGGGCTTTGCATTTAATTACTGCCACTGCTTTGGGCAGTTGGATTGCTTCTAAGAGATGTTTTATGTGTCGGGAGTGTGCAACTGGTGTGCCTGCTGCTGTCATAAAATTTCTCAGACGCCATAGAGCCCCAAAATCATGCACCACCCCGAACGCGTACCTCGAGTCAGTGTAAATGTTAGCAGATTTGGCTGCTGCCAGTTCACATGCTCTAGTCAGTGCTACTAACTCTGCCACCTGGGCTGAGTGAGGAGGACCGAGAGGTTTAGCTTCCATGATGTCTGTGTCATTTACAACAGCATAACCTGTACATAATTCACCTGTGTCTGTTTGTCTATGACAACTCCCATCCGTATAGAAAGTCACATCCACATTCTCTAAAGGTGTGTCATGTATGTCAGGTCTAGCAGTAAAGGTCTGATTCAGATATGTCATACAATCGTGGGTGTCATCATGTCTGCTGAACTCACCTCCCACCAGCAACTCCTCTCCTTCCACCCTTTGTACATCATGTTGTACATATGGCAGGTATGTTGCTGGATTCAGCGTACTGCAACATTTAACTGTAATATTTGCAGGAGCGATTAGGGCTAGTTCCCATTTGGTGAACCTAGCCTAGGAGACATGTCTGGTTTGAGCTGAGTTCAACAGAGCAGATACAGCATGGGGAGTGTAGACAATCATATCATGGCCCAATACTACGTCCTCACTTTTACTCACCAATAAAGCGGTAGCTGCTACACTTCTCAAACAGGTGGGGAGTGATCTTGCTACCATGTCCAATTGGGCACTGTAGTATGCTACGGGCCTACTGGCATCACCATGTTTTTGTGTAAGGACACCTGCAGCACAACCATCGGCTTCCGTACAATATAAATCAAAAGGTTTTTCATAATCGGGTATTCCCAATGCAGGAGCTTTTGTCAGGCTATCCTTAAGATTAAGAAAAGCATGTTCTGATTCCACAGTGTGTGTGATGCGATCGGGCTTTGAGAAAGAGACTAGTTCCTGTAAAGGCAAGGCCAAAATAGAAAAACCTGGGATCCACATTCGGCAATATCCACACATTCCCAAGAAGGTACGAATTTGGTGTTGATTCTGCGGCAGTGTCATGTTTTGTATGGCCTGGATTCTATCATTTGTGAGATGTCGTAACCCTGGGTTAGGCAATGTTCCAAATATTTTACTCTGGGCTGGCACGGCTGTAACTTGTCCTTAGCCACTTTATGTCCTGTTTGCGAGAGATGAAGTAACAAAAGTTTAGTATCATTCACACATGACATAAATGAGTCAGAACATAGCAATAAATCGTCCACTTATTGAATTAGAACGGATCCATTGGCAGGTTGAAAAGCTTGTAAACAGTCATGCAATGCCTGGGAGAAAATACTGGGGCTGTCTATGAAACCTTGGGGCAATCGTGTCCATGTATATTGCACACCTCTGTATGTAAATGCGAATAGGTACTGACAGTCAGGGTGGAGAGGCACAGAGAAGAAAGCAGAACAGAGGTCAATGACAGTGAAATGGGTTGCATTTGGTGGGATCTGCATCAGGATGACAGCTGGATTCGGCACTACAGGGAATTGGCTCTCTACTACCTTATTAACACCTCTAGGGAGGGTAAGGGTATTGTGGGGGAAAAGAAGTGGGTGGATATCCTGGGACCTGTGGTTGCATTGGGTTAGTGGGATAGAGTTGTGTTTGTTGTTGAGTGGGGTTAGTGAGAGCAACTTGTTCTGGCATGAGTGTGTGTGCAAGTGCAAGCGTGTCTGTTGGCTGTGATGTTAACGTCATTCTCTCCAGAGCTTGTATACTGACAGCCATTAATTTTTCGCTCTGGGTCTCCCTCTTTTTTGAGATGTTTTTGTCATGTTCTATGGCAGACTCTATGAGGTTATCTATTGTAAGTCCCCGCCAGCCAGGCTGTGAGGTCTGAACCCGAGTTTTTAAATTCTCTTTAAACCCATCCATTAATATCGTGACTATCATTCCCCTGTGGTGAATGCTATCTTTAATCTCTTCTATCCCAGTGTACTGGGTGATAGCCTGCAGAGCCCAGTCGCAATATTCTTCTGCAGTTTCACTCTCTTTTTGTTTGATTGTGAAGATTTTGTTCCATTTAACTACTACTGGAAAATATACACCCAATTGAGTCACAATGCGGGAAATGTTACCTTGGTTTACTTGGTCTGTTAAGGGAACATCGCCATCCAATACACAGTCCGTGATAAATTTTGTCACGTCGGTATTGTGTGGCAGGCAGGCCCTTAACACCACACACCAATCTTTATTAGTGGGCTCATGAGAACTACCCAAATTTCTCAAAAATCTTTGACATTTGGCTAGTTCCTTTTTGGGATTGGGGAAATCATTTATGATGGAATTCAGTTCTGCTCTTGTCCATGGACAATGTATTACTACTTCCCTCGTGGGCACTACACCGTTTGCATCTGCATTTCCATTCAGAACAGTTATTGTCCGAATGGGATGCAGACCGGCAGCGTTGCTACGTCTGACCTGGTTACCTGGCTGGGGGTTTAATCTGTTGCTGCTACGTATGGTATTAACAACTTCCTCAATGGGTGCCGAGTGTATTAACACTTCCCTTGCTGTTACCGATGGAGATGGCGGCACCACCCGTGATTGTGGTGATGCAGCATCTATCATTTGTACAGCATGGGAAATAGCAGACATTACAATAGGCTCATCTTCTACATCATAAACATTTTCTTTATGGTTACTTAAGAGGGGGTACAAATTACTTGTTACATTTTTATTGGTATTTTTGGTAACCGTATTTACACCTCCCCCCACATAAGGTGGGGGAGGTGAGTGTGAACTGCTGGCAATACTCTCCACGATGCTACTTTGCTGCCCATGCGCGCCAATTTGCGGCTCGCCCGTACTGCAACTCAGCGTCGCGGATGTATTTTCTGGCAATGCGTTCGCAACGCTAGTTTGCGTCGTTTGCACATTTTTAAGCCAAGCATCCCCTTCATGCTGCCATATTTTTAAACATTCAAAATACTTAATCTCTTTCTCTCGGGATTGCACCATACTGATGTGATCCTGGACATTATCTAACACATTTTTGTCAAAACTACCAATTCTGGGAAACGGTCTAACACTCTTTCTCGTCATATTAAACCATATATCACAATACCTTATTGCATAAGTACCATACTTAGTATGCATAATACGACGGGCTGATCCAATCGGAGCCTCCATTAGCAGCACATCATTGCTTAACATTTCTACCATTTGCGTGGCTCCCATTTTGAGACAACTCCTACGCTTTTCAATAAAAATGTAAACTGGTGAAAGACAATCAAGATACTTTCACTTATCTGTGAATGATTTAAGTCGGCGGCGCCCACACACCTGGATAAGATTTCGTAAGGCCACTTCCACACCTAGATAAGTTTTGAAACAGGCAACTTCCAGACCCGGATAAGCTTTAGTAAGGTAACTTCCAAACCTATGAGAGTTTGTATGTCGGCCACTCTCACGCACCTCTATACAACAAAGACAACATGTACACCTGCTACTGTGTTTAGAACAGTAAAGCTGCTTACCGAGCGACTAGGCTAACCCTTGCACTTAGCTCTTAAGGATCATATGGTACCCTTAACTTTAGGGAATAAATTACCCCTACCAACAATACGCACACTGTTACACACTTTTTCTCTATGCAGAAAATAAACATTTAACCCAGATATTGGTAGATAGAAAAAAAATTTAAACCTCAATGGCTTTGTTCAAACACGTGGCAGCAGAACCGGAAGTGCGTATACGCTATTGTGCGATCGTCCGCATACACAATTATGCGACTACCACACAAGTGTATAATTACTTTTTTTTTTAACTGCGTACGCAAAAATGCATTTTAGCTGCGTACGCAAATACTACAGCACCCCTCTAAACACAAGTTTCTATCAACAGAGGAAAAACAAACGTTTTTTCCTCTGTTGTCCCTGGATTCTAATCAGCGCTTAATCTACACAATAACCGGCAGTACGCTCTCAGCAACACTGTGGTAATGAAAGACTAATGCGTCTCCCAAAAGGCGCCTCCACCCTTTTGCTGAGAGAGGACTGACCGAGTGTTATCGTGTATCAGATAGTGTGATAAACCGATGAGCCCCCACTGTTGAATTCGTCAATAAACCTTTTAATATATTCCTTCCTATAAACCTCTAAGATTCACCTGCCTAGAACCTCTAAGACAAAACCCTGCCTAAAACCTCTAAACAGAACGCTAATTGCGTACGCAGTTTAACCGCAAATAAAGACAGGAGTGGAATCTGTGTTTCCAACGCAAAAGTATTATTCAGGTAAAAGTACAGTCAGTTACACGCAATCTATTCATACACAAGTTAGGCGTAAAAGGAAATAATACAGACCCAAGTACGGTTTTACATACGCTGCGCCTCTGGACTCAGAGATAGACTTCTGACTAGATATCCTCAGTTCACCCAAAATTCAGCATGAACTGGCAAACCAGTGTTCGGACACATGTATTTATTCCCCCCCAGACTGAAACAGGACAAAGGGGGAACTTCCTGCTGATCTCATTGGTTCCCAGAGGAGAAGCATATGTAACGACACATTTAACAGGTTGTTTCAAATTAGACTTTCCCTGCCTCTAACAGCCGGAGTCTTTCTGGTAACGCCTCCTGTAACATTCCATCAACTAAACATTTTGTTGCTTGTAAGTTCTGCGATCCGTAACTTGAGTTTGCATGATGCGATCTCTCCACCGATAACACCGGGATTCTGTAAAAAGCATACGCATCAGAACGAAACCAAACACACCTTGCTTATCATGTATAATACCTAAGATATCAAAAACCTCTATTTCTTAGCATTTAAACTAACTTAACCAACTTGAATCATACAATTTGATGCTAATGGAACCTTGTGTGCGAATATGTAGTGTGTTAGTATTCGGGGTTTTAAATAAGGACGCTAGTTATTAATGAGTGAGATTTCAGTGCATAATTTCTCATACACGAAGTGAACATCCAGCAGTGTGGATGGCTGAGGGTTGTAGTTCCACATGCCCTCTGTCAGCAGGCCCCCACCTGTTGTGTGTTCAAAGGAAAACAAAACCTCTTTTGTTCTCACAGACTCTTGTGTGAAATGCAAATGTATTACCACCTCAAGCTGTGGAATTTGGGGCTATTCTGTCTAGGATTCAGACAAATCCAATTGTGTAGATATTATATTACAATTGCCACAACTATACTTTATCTGCATCCAGGGATTCCCAATTTGTATGTAAAAATACCCATTGTCTCTTCTTATTTACTTTTACTCAGACAGCTTGTTTTTCCAGTTGCCCTTGGTAGGTTAACAAAAACATTGCCATCTGTTCTTAGCTCCTGAGTTATAACTTGAATTGACGCTGACCACAAAAATGGTGTCTTGCGATCCCATTTCCAAAATGGAGTCTTGTGGCCATTCGCAAGATGGCATCGCCACGATTAAATTTTAAACTGAACTTGTCTCAGCCAATTATTCAGCTTCGACACCTAGGGCACCAAAATGGCTAGGGCCAGCCCTGGCCTCCATCATGCGTAAATGGAAAAAGTTCAGAACCACCAGGGCTCTTCTAGAGTTGGCAGGTCATCCAAACTGAGTGATCGGGGGAGAAGGGCCCTAGTCAGAGAGGTGACTAAGAACCCAATGGTCACTCTGTCAGAGCTACAGCATTCCTCTGTGGAGAAAGGAGAACCTTCCAGAAGGACAACCATCTCTGCATCAATCCACCAATCAGGCTGTATGGTAAAGTAGCCAGATGGAAGCCACTCTTTAGTAAAAATCACATGGCAGACTACCTGGAGTTTGCCAAAATGCACCTGAAGGACTCTCAGATCATGAGAAACAAAATTATCTGGTCTGATGAGACTTTAAAATCTTTGGCGTGAATGCCAGGCATTATGTTTGGAGGAAACCAGGCACTGCTCATCACCAGGCCAAAACCATCCCTACAGTGAATCATGGTGGTGGCAGCATCATGCTATGGGGATGTTTTTTAGCAGCAGGAACTGGGAGACTGGTCAGGATAGAGGGAAAGATGAATGCAGCAATGTACAGAGACATCCTGGATGAAAACCTGCTCCAGAGTGCTCTTGACCTCAGACTGGGGCGATGGTTCATATTTCAGCAGGACAACGACCCTAAGCACACAGCCAAGATATCAAAGCAGTGGCTTCAGGACTACATTATGGGGTATTGTGTGTAGAATTTTGAGGACAAAATTTATTTATTCATATTTATTTAATGTGGAAAAAGTGAAGTGCTGTGAATACTTTCCGGATGCACTGTATAAGATGCAGATCTTACGTAGGGTCATGCTGGGAGATATTGTGAGATAAGTGAAAAAATGTATATTGGCGTAGTTTGTTTAATAGCTTTATGTGCAAGTAGAAGAAAATTATATTGGATTATGTAAAATACAGGTAACCAATGTAAAGAGTGTAAGGAGCAGAAGAGTTATGTTTTTTAAGAAAGATCAGCCTGACTGCTGCTATCAGAATAGATTGTAGTGGTGAATGTCTGTTTAGGTAATATATTTATTTATTACCAGTTATTTATATAGCGAACACATTCCTCAGTGTTTCCAGAAAATATTTAGCCATTCACATCAGTCCCTGCCCCTAGTGGAGCTTACAATCTATGGGGGTCATTCAGAGTCAGTCGCAAGGGCTGAGCACTCACAACCGAATCGATGTTGACCCACTGGGCATGTGCACGATGGAGCTGGCTCCATCGTGCGAATGCGTGAGATCCGGCTAGCGATGGATGATCCATCGCTAGGGGTCTCGCAGCAGATGGGGCGAGCTGTTGATGGTGAGTGACAGGGGACGTGCCTGCCCAAATGGAGGCGTTCCCGTCGGAACGCTTGCCATTTCGGGCGGCCCCACTGACATAATTGCTGAAGTCAGTGGGGAGCTTCTTGCTCAATCAGAGCAGGAAGCTCCCTGGGACTTACGAGTGCCCAGACCCAACCTTAGGGTCTGGTCGTAAGTCCCGACGGTCGCAATGGTCTTGACCATCTCGACCATCACCCATGTCGGTCGCTAGAGCTGGGGGTGTTAACCCACAGCTTAGCGATCGACAAGGATCCGGTCATTCAGTATGCAAGCGGCCTCCCTGATTCTGTGCGACCGCTTGCAACTAACGACTGCCTCTGAATGAGGTTCTATGTTCTCTATATAGGGGATAATATGCCCAATACTGCAAATTGTAAGAACATTAAAGGTCACTAATGAGTTCTGCAACAATACAAAAGTGCAGAGCTGCAGGCTGAATACTTTTTATCAGATCAAGAGTCTAAGAGGTGACTTTAATAATAATAATTTACAGTATGGAGCGCAGCATTCCTTATGATACACACATTTTTTAGTGAACACTAGAGAGATGACAACAGAACTATAGTATAACTTGTGTATTAGAGCCATATTATTGCATGGTGCAATGCACTTCTTCTTATATGTCCTCCCCTGTGTTTGTGTTCTGTATTATATTCCTTGTTATTCAGTTAGCCCTGCTTATACTTATTTCTTCGTTATTTCCTCATTTCTGTCAGTCAGTACTTAATCCATGAAGAGCTTCACTAGAGGCTAGGAAAACATCACATTTTTGACACATTCTAGTTTGTACAGCTTGTTCTTGTTTCATATGCCTGTTGAATAAACTAAATATCGACTGATCTCCCCCTGTGTCAGCTTGATTGAGTTCAGCTATCTGTGGAGACTGCCCAAAGCGAGTAACATCCATTCTTTATACAGATTAAAGTCTGTTTATCTATAGCAATTGGGAGCAGAATAGAGCTATATTTATTAAAATGTGGTTTGATTATATTGAATTCATGGAGTCAACAGTGAATACAGCAGTGATGCATCCACTGAAGGCCCCCAACAAGTTAAGTATTATTTCTTAATTTGGACCTGTGGAAGGCACCACAAAATAATAAGGAATTGTAGCATTGTTACTGCAGTGAAAATTATTCACATCAGGTTTATAAAGCCCCAAGCGTAATATACAATGTTAAATTTAGAGCTTTTTAAACTATTTGAGCCTGTTTGAATTTAGATTGATTGCCCTATTTTGTAGAACCCAAACTTTTTGTTTGAACCAATCTCAACAGTTTTGGTTTGACCACCTTGTGTATATTCAAACTGCTAAGCTGTTAACATGAAACCAGAATTTGAATTTGAAGTTTCAGTGTAAAATTTGCATTTGCATCTTGCAGTTAAAATATGCTCAACTTTAAAATATGTGGAAAGGAGAAAAAAACTCCCAATAGTATAGTAATTTAAAATCCTGTAAGCAATAAAAAAAGGTGCCAAGTGAGTAAAGTGTTAGGCTTATCTGTTTGTTGTATGATCATGGTCTTAGATGTTTCCAATGGATGTATGTATAATGAGATTGTTCTGGATAATAACTATCTTACCTATGCTGGCTAGCAATGTGAATACAAGTTTGGACTTTGAATTTTGGACTTTTATGTTAGGATATCTGTAACCTTCATGTCCATATCCTCATATCCTGGATCTCATGTTCCTGAGTACAACATTCATAATATACAAATCCAGATAAGATATTTTCCTTAATTATTTTTTATATTTCTTTAATATTAAAACGGAATCTGTTTAAATAATAAATAATAATACACTATGTAAATTTATATCTTTTCCATGAGCTTTATAAAAGGAACCATCTAATGGGCTTATCTGGGGAAGCAGACAGAGTGGCTGAGAAATGCATACAGTAGCTTGAAGTCAAGGAGAAGTATTGTAGTCTATTTCATTCTGTGCTATTGATTTTATGATTTGATATAAGGTATTTTATTCTTTATTTTGTTGTGTATTTATAGATTTTAATTTTATCCCTCTATCAGTTGGTATATAAAAATAAATTTGATATATTTTTTACACCTTTGCCTAATGTTACTATTTATAATGTTACATTTGGTTTTATTCAATTATTTACACCAATGTTGTCTTCTATGTGCTAGGTGTTAGGAGATCGATCAAGTATATAATTTTTGATATTTGTTTATTAGTGACATATAAGTTACATCATTTTAATAATAGGTACAGTTCTTCCATTATAAAACACTGTTGTAAATTGGGACTGATTAATTATAGTCCAAGACTCATTAAGAGGCTGGTTCTGAGTCAGATGCAATGGCATCCATGTCTGCGCAGTAGTTTTTTACTTTTGCTAATCCCGCTACAAAGCCCTTCCATGATGTACAGCCGTGCAGCCTAGTGTACAAGGGCTGAGATGCCCACGTTGAGCCATCGTGATAAATTTTACCAACTTTTGCCAAACTTAAGCCAATTATTGTCATGATTTAGTTTGCTTAGCTTGGTGCAGGTGCCACAAACCACAATGGTGCCTTTGGGTCAATACCAGCAAAAAGCAAGAGATTCAAGGCCTCCAAGACCAGCACAGGAAAATTTGTAGATTTACAACTTAAAGCAGAGACGTCTGCTCAGCCAGAAATGTTGTTCTTAAGTGTATTGGTTGTTTTATTTTTCATGGCACACTAGTCACATCCAGTGGTGGATCTTACAAGGCTGCAGTTCCCCCAGTAAAATCCGCCAATTCAGTGAACAAGTGCAGTCCATGACTGCACGGGCTTCACGGTGACTGGAGGTGGCTTTCCATTGGAAGCACCAACTGCCAGTCACGCTGAAGACAGGCAGCAAGGGGGAAGTGTCTCCTCCCCCTGGGTCTGCCAGTCTGGTCTGTGATCAGCAGAGAGCAGCTTCCACTGGAAGCCACTGCTCTTCCATTCGGGCAGCCCTACAGGGCTTCTTTGGGCTGCAACAATGCAGCCCCGAGATGCTGGTGTTAAGCGTGCGCATGCACAGGGCCACCGGTGCTCATGCGCATGCACCCAGATGCCTGCCAGATTCATTGAGCAGGCACCGGGACCCAAGCCAGCAGCAGCGGCAGCCCCCCTTATGTAAGAGGGCAGGAGCCGCTGCTGGTCACATCTATTTTTTCTGGTTGCAAATAGTGCCACTAGTACATTTGGTCCTATATCTTTGTTGGGAAAAAATGCAACCCCCTATATAATGCAGCATTTCTTTTGCATTCTCAGCTCTGCCAGGTTATTTTTTTGCCTTGGTGCTTAGCAAGAGAGCCCACCAGCGTGCTACGCCAAAAATCCTGCACCCACTCCACTAAATTGGTGAACTGGAAAGCGACTTAATAAAATGTAATAAACAAGGGCCAGACCTCTCAAGGATTTAAACCTACACAAAGTGCTAAGTTTAAGTCTAGCCCTCTTGTCTCTCCAAATAGAAGAGAAAACAATTCTGTTCCGGATATACACTGGTGAGTGTTGCAGCAAATACAGGTATTTAGGCTGGATGACCATTGTAATAAGATATATCCTACCTTCGGAGGCTGACACAATGTTTTTCTCAGCACTGTCATAAGCATGAGGTATAATACAAACCCAAACTAAATGAAAGCACATGTTCCACAGGAGGGGGCAGAAGGGAGGTAAGCAAGGCAGGATAGAACCATGCAGTGTAAATAGATTAGTTTTAGTCCAATTTATCTTAAGGACAGAAATGTACCAATAATGTTAACTACCTGGAAGCATCTGTCCACCGAGCCATCCATCAGTCAAGAACAGGAGTATGTCATCAGCATAAATGGCTAAGGTATCAATAGGTTTACCAGCCTTTAAGCCACAATTGCGGGAATCAGCTCATATCAAACATACGACTGGTTCTATGGCCCACATGGACAGTGCAGGGAAAAGTGGGCATCCCTGCCTATTGCCTCTATCTAACTGAAATGGAGCTAGTGGAGCTATAGTATAACCAATAACACAGATATGGTCAGCAGAACATTGCTGGATCCACTCGATAAAATCTCCAAAGAAGTTCCCAAAGGTTCACCAACTCCAGCGAGTCAAAGGCCTTGGCAGCATCTAAGGGCTCCACCAATACCTCATCTTCAGCTTTATGGGACATATACAGATGGTAAATCAACTTGCAGAGGCTATAAATTGTAGACTTACTAGACATGAAATCGTTTTGGTCAGGGTACACTATTTGTCCAATAACAATTTTTAATCCAGTGGCAAGAAGCTTGGCAAGGAACTTTACATAACTAGACAATAAGAAAATAGGGATATAGCATGCCATCAGAGGAGGGTCCTTTCCAGACTGGACAATTAAAATTGCCTGAAGACAGGGACAATATATATATTTTTTTTATTATTACATACTTCCACAAGAACTCCATCCATCCAAGGTGCCTAGGAATTCAGGAAGAATATTAGGCGAAAATAAATTTCTTCCACCATGAAGGGTATCTCAAGGAGGTCCAACAACTTTTGAGACAACTTTGTAACTGGAACCAGCAATAGTAACAAGGAGTTGGGTGAAGGTTTAGGCTGCATTAGTTTAGTGTAATAATTGATAATACTGCAAAAATATGTCTGCTAAAGTATCTTAGCACTGGTAAAATGTTTCACTCCCTAGGAGTCAAGTACAGCAGGAATTGTTGTACATTATGAGTTCTCTCTAGCCAAATGAACCAGAAAACTGCCCCCAGAATCTGCCTGGGAATATTGAATGTGTTTAGAGAAGAGCAGTCTATGTTTAAATTTATCATAGAGGTAATAATACTAGTATACTAGATAGTTGTGTCCCTGTTCATAACACTATGAGAAACATGGTATTGGGCCTCTAAATCCCTACATTGCTCCTCAAGCTCCATCTCCTGCCACCTATTAAATGTTTTAATCTATGCCACCATTTTATTGAAAGTACCCCTAAGGGATGCCTTAAAGCAGGGGTGGGGAACCTTTTTATTGCCGAGGGCCATTTTGATTTATATAATATTATTTGCAGGCCTGATGCAGGCCACGCCACCTCCATGTGACGTCATACAGGGCGGGGCCATAAACACCAGGGATTACAGCAATGCCCGGAGCATCCTGAGGATGCTTCGGGGGGCTGTAAGGGCAGCGGTGTGACCATCTGAAGCATCTTAAGAATGTTCCAGGCAACACTGCTGCATAGATTCTGCCTGCAGAGTGCCAATCTAGTCGCCCTGCTATCCAGATGAGGCTAGCAGAAAAAAGCTCAGAGGGCCAGACCAAGTGATTCGGGGGGCCTTATACGGCCCCCGGGCCTGAGGTTCCCTCATCCCTGCCTTAAAGAGTTACAGTATAACAATCATATCTGCACTGCCTGCATTGTTAAAGAAAAAAAATCCCAAGAAGAACTTACTGTAAATGGAACCATCAACCATCAATTACAACCAGTAAAGTTTAAATTTCCAAAACTGAATCCCACTTTACAAAACTGAATCACTCTGTCTCAGAAGAGGTTGAAATCTAGGGGAGTGAACAGATAGATATACCTCAGGGCATGTGCTCTTAGCTTTGATAAATTTACTCCAAAGACCCCTCTATCTCACGCCACAGTGGCTCACCATGTTATCATCCTTTCCTAATGTGCAAGTTCTCTCAAAATATTCATGTTTGTCTATATTAAATATGCAAGAAAATTGTGAAAATGATCACAAAAGTATCTGAATATTAGCAAAAATGTAGCAAAGAGAATTAAGACTAAACCTAGTTCAGTAATCAGTTTGGAAGGGGGGGGGGGCAGGTCCAGATGGGGCCTGCATGAAAAATCACTCAGACATAACAGGTGTGCCAGCTTCCTGAGGACATTGGGCCTGATTCAGAGATGGATTCACATGCCATTGCAGCTGCCATCTCTCACAGATCGCAATTGTAAAAAATATGCTAATGACTCACTCGCCGTACAGATTCCCACTGACAGCATCACACATCCACTGCTCACGCATAAAATTGAAAACCTCGGAAACATTGAACACATATCAGGTGGCCATCAGCCTTTTGAGTAAGGCAAAGCTATTGTAGACATAGCGGGTCTCCAGACACGTAGAGGGCTCTTCTGCTGTGAGCAAGAATGCAGTGGCTAATTTGTATAAGCCCAGAAAACAGTGTTTAAACAATCCGTCACACCTGCATTTTTCTAACCACTCCCGGTTACCGCCCCCAAATGCTGGTTACAGCATTGTGAGTGAATCCTCTGTCTGATCATATTGTATTTGCAAGTCTATCACTGCAAGTGCACAGTGCAGTTTACACACATGCACAATGGCAAACAATCTCTCAATCTGCGTAAATATTCTCATTGCTTCCATCACTGAATCAGGCCCATTGTTACTAAAGGAGGGATGCACATATATTGCTAAAATTATTAGAGGCAATGAAAGAACAGAAGCTCTATGGAACACAGATCAACCATATAGGTCTATCTGTACCTATTTAAGCTTAAAATGTAGTTGTTTCCTAATCAAAACAGAGACCTTAAATTATGTGATTGAGTGAAGTGGTACATCCAGCCACCCATAATTTTTTAATGCTAGAACCCACCTCCCAGATACAGTAGATGGGTTGCTTTCTACTAGGCACATTACATTTGAATTATATTACTTAGTCTGGGATATTTTCAGGGACTCTGTCATTGAGACCATGCATGTCCTATGCAAGCAGATGGATCCCCCTCATACCCCTCTCACATGTCACCATAAGGACAAGACTGCCTCCAGGAATCCTGGACAAAAGACAACAACACCACAGAGTACAGAAAAATCCCTGGAAGGTCCCAGGTAGCCAACCTTGCACACCATAGAACAGATTGAGAGAGAAAACATACAGTAGTTACAAACATTCATAACAGTAATATCACAGTGGATGCCATAATAAAAAATAACATTGCATGCCCAGAATTAAACCTACAGTATATACAAAATTCAACTCCTCACAAACCTACCCTCTATTACTACTTTAAAGTATGGAATACCTATAACCCAAACAGACAAAACTAAAATAACACCCTAGACAATCCTCACACGAGAAATAATATTCCAGCCACCAGAAAACCTGATGTATGCCAAAACACAGGTCATAGATAGCCAGAGAGTAGGGAACTAAATGAGAAGTTATTCTTAGCAGGATTTCTCCTGCAAGCTACACATCCGAAAGAAATCCTGAATTGCAAAAAACTTGTTTGACTAAATAGCAGAGAAACTGGAGACAGGAGCCAGACTGAAAGATTATGGAGGCCTTCAGTCGCTGATATGATGATCATCGTCCCACCTGATGCCTCCTTTCTAGCCAAACAACAGCAGCCTGTGGTGGTGAAGAAATGGGTAGTATCGACATCACGGAGATGAGCAGGGTAGAGCATGGCATATGTTCTCTGTAACTCCCACATCCTTCTCTTAATTTGAAGAAATTGGAGCCGACTCTTCTGCACATCCAGTGCATATTCAGGGTAAATGGAAACAAAATGATTGTAGTACTTAAGAAGAACTTCTTTAAAGTAGAGTACCTTTGCTATGAAATTGCGGGGGGACCCAGGCTGAGGTGTCTGAGAGGGTCTGCTCCATGCCCAAGTGAGGAGGAAAGGCATCTTTACCATATTCCCAGATAATTTACTCTTCAAGGAACTTCTCTATCTCTATCCCATCAGTTTGTTCAAGAAGAACCACAAACCTTAATTTTTTTATGCACAGTCTACCTCCGAGGTTAGACATTTTTAATTAAGCATCCTTCTGTGCAAGGCCAGGTCTGCTATTTTACCTTTCATAGGAGCAGTGTGATCTTCAAGAGTAGAAATGCAATATTCTTTCCCCCACACACACTCTCCCTCATTTTTTGGAGGTCATGCTAAAAAAGTGAGAGTCCAATCTACACTTTGCCAATGTTATCCGTAATGTTCTTCTCCGAGATGACAATGGCTTGTAGAATCTGTTACAGAGTTGAGCTCAGCTGAGATCATTATTGGGTGAGACCCCAGGTACCAAAGAGGTAACAGAGGGGCCAGTCAATATGGAATGGGATGTACTGTATACATCAATTTTAGAAGTAGTGGCCAAGGCATTGACTGGTACCAAGAGGGCGCCAGAGGGGCCAGTCGGCATGGCCTGGGATTCTAGTCCTATTTTAGACTCTACTCTCATAGAGATCTTGAATTCTGGGAATTTTACACCTATTATTCTGCTTGCAGTCTTGACCACCCGTTCAAGAGCACCCCGATCAGCAGTAGTAGAATTCCCATACCATATATATATATATATATATATATATATATATATTAGTTCCCTCAAAAAGAAAAGGCATTGCTGCACATTTTTCACTACAAATGTAGATTTAGAAACCACGTCAGATCCCTCAAAATATTAATTCCGAAAAATGTTATGGAATCCACATCCTCAATAATCATACCATCTAAAACTACTGGTAACTTAGATCCCCTACCTACCTTCCTAAAAGCAATTACCATCTCTTTTGTTTTCATGGTATTTAGGAGTAAACAATTATCCTTAAGGTGCGTATCCACTAGCAGATAGTGGAACGACAGTACGATTACAACATTGTAATCATACAGTCATTCCTCATCCCCTGTAGTACCTACCCTGTAGGCACCCTCCCTAATCACTGAACATGCACAATCTGTCGTTATCTGCAGATTGACCAGCATGTTCAGGTGATGATTGATGTCGAAAACGACCAGCGGGAGCGCGCTGGTCGTTTTTTGACATTTTCATGCCCGAATCATGAACGATTAATGAGCGATTGAATGATAACTATGTTGTTATCGTTCACTCACTCAATTTATTTGCCTAGTGGATACGCGGCTTTACTCCAGTCAAGCAGTTTTTGCACCTCACTGATAAGCTTCCTCCCTCTCGTTACCTATTAAACCCAAAATAACAATATCGTCCGCAAATTTCACATTCTTAACAGATTGTGAAGTTGATACACAATCATAAGTAAATAATGAATATAATAGTGGGCTCAGAACACACCCCTGTGTGGCACCTGTTTACAGCAGAACTTCCCCAGAAAAACATCCCCCTAACTTAACCATTTGAGGCCTATCTGTAAAAAATACAAGACCCAATTCCACGTATACCCATTTAAACCTAAATGAAAAAGCTTAGAAACCAAAGAAGCCAGAATAATAGTATTAAAAGCAGAACTAAAATCAACAAATACAATTTTAACATAGGTACTATTTTGCTCTAAGTGGGTCTGCACCTGATGTAAAACAGTTAACACAGCATTATCTGTAGAGCAATATACCCTATAAGCAAATTGAAAGGGGTCAATTTCAGCAGCAAAGTGGGATTTAATATGTCTCAGCACTGGATGCTCAAAACATTTCATAACTAAGGAAGTTAAGGCAATCAGGTGATAATTATTTAAGCATTTAGGCACACCACTCTTTGCAACAAGGACAATAGTTGTTGTCTTAAAACATTTAGGAACTTGACTGTATGCAAGGGACACATTAAATATTAACATAAAAATCCTCGCTTAAGAACTGACCCCCAATACCAGTAGTAATGGCAGGGCAGGTTTGAATTATTGAAGCAATGCAGGAAGGTCTGGATACCAGTAGCAATGACAGGGTAGGTCTGTATAACTGAGACAATGCAGGAATCTGGATGTCAGGGCCAATAGCAGGAAGATCCATGGAGCAGGTCAGCATCAGAGGCAGGCAAGGAAGTCCTTCTTACCTTTAACTGCACAACAGCCAATCAACAGTCACCTAATTATCCCCGACACCTGAGTCTCATTATGCCATAGCTGTCTGACTGAGAGCGGCGGAAGTGGCCGGGAGAAGGCGTCCTGCCTGCTAATAAATAGTCAGGATCAGCAGCCAGTGTGGCCAATGAGCGGGTGATGTCATGCGGCATCCCAGTTGCCTGGCAATGGCTGGAACCAGAAGTCAGCATAGCTGGCATAATACGGTGTGACATGGCATTTTGGTTGCCAAGCAATGACCGGGACGAGACAGACAGTGTGAGCCATCGCAGCCAGGTCTCAATATGGTCTCATTATTATTGTTTTTGCATATTCATTATTATTGTTTCAATCATTTTTGTATAAACACTGTGAATATCAACATACTTATAAAAAATAATGGTTTAGTATTGTAACCCCCGTCCTAACACTAGAGGAAGATTGGAAAGTTAAAGTGGCCTCATGTACCTAGTAACAAATCAACAGTAAACAGGACTAACATAAACATTTTTCCCTAACAGTGTGCCTCTATCTTCCTGTACCTAAAACTTAGAGCATCCTAGTGAATGATATACAATACAGAAATAATTCTAGTGAAACATATACTATACAAATAGTATATACAATACAGAGAGCATCCTAGTAACTGATATAAAATACAGAGAACATCCTAGTGTAAAATACACACTGCATTCCAGTGACAACCATACAATATGGAAGTCATTATAGGTACTTGTACATAATGTAGTGGAAATCATACACAGAGATGGTCCGTCTTATGGGGTTGTTATGGGAGTGTCAGGGGCATGTCTGAGGAAGTGGTTGTTTACAGAGAAAATGAACTGCTCACATAGAAGGCCACACACAGATGGAGACACTGCACCTGCCATAGGCCTAGTGCAAATTTTGGTTGTGCATCTAAAGACACACCAATTGGTATATCAGTGCCTATGGACACTGTCAGTGGGCATCACAGTCTTTGCACATTTGGATGTATAGATGAACATCATTGAAGGGCTATGTAGTGGCACTTGCAAAAAGCCACAGATGAACAACCGCCAATAGATGCAACTATGGCAGTGTCTCCGTCCACCTCTAAATCAGCCCCTAAAACTCACATCATTTCTCCAGTTCCCGATTGAACATGGGAACTGGATTAGAGCATGGAGTCTACCTCTGGAAAAAGAAACATGCAGCTCAGGCAGACTGGTCTACTGTCACATTGTCACGGCCAGGGTATTTCAGCATGGCACTAGACAGGTGTTACCTGTGAGGTCATTGTGGCGCAGGCTGTCTGGTGGCAGAGCTGGTGTCTGGCGGGGGGCTTTGGCTGCGCGTGTTGTTGTCCAGGCCTGTTGTCACTCTGCGCTGGTAAGGCCTGGTGGTGTCTCCATTCCGTTTGGCATGGGCGCCGCCATTTTGCCTTCTGGCCATGTGATGAGGCTGGCCAATCCTGGTGAGTCACATGTTCCCTCCGGCCAGTAACAGCACAGCATGGGGTATTTAGGAAGGCTCAGTGCCTTCCTTCTTTGCCAGTGCAATGTGTACCTCAGCCTAGCTGAGAGGGAGTTCTCTGTCCTTATCCTGTTCCTGTGTAATTCGCTGTCTGCCAGTCTGCCTGTCAGATCCTAGCTTCCACTGGACTACCCTGCTTCCTCCACCACCCTTGCCCATACCTGAGTGCCTGAGCCTGCTGACATCCTGCTCAATTGCCTTAGTTCACTACCTGCATACCTGGCTATTATTTTCCTGCATCACTACCTGCATACCTGGTTGATTATTCCAGTCTCACTACCTGCACACCTGAACAGTTCTAATCGTTTCTACTTGGACATTAACCCATTACTCCCACCACAGAACTCTAGTGCACGTTTATATATACCTGGACTTTTATTTACTGCCATATTTTATGTCTGCTCAAGCACATATTATAAAACCTAGTTTTTTATTCAAACCCGCTTCTGTGATCGCTCCTGCTACCTCCCCGGGTCCACAAACAAACCTGAACATAATAGTTTGCACTGGCCCAAAGGAGCCGGCCACGGATCAGGAGTAAGGAGTGGATTCATTCCGGTGCATTTCTGGTCGTTTAGAAAATCTGGAAAACATGCAGCATCAGATGGCTCAATTCCTGCAAGAGATGTCTAAGCGACAGGATAGTTTGAAAA
Organism: Taudactylus pleione; assembly: GCA_031769625.1. Lineage (NCBI taxonomy): Eukaryota > Metazoa > Chordata > Amphibia > Anura > Myobatrachidae > Taudactylus > Taudactylus pleione. Next base: position 32,421,868 of record JAUIMM010000014.1, read on the forward strand.
CTTCCTTTTCTACCCCATGAGTACCAGCAACTACATCCGCATCAGCATCTTGGAATACAGGAGGCAGATCATCTCCCTGCTTACATCTTCCTTTACCAAGTAAATTTGACGGCAACCCTAAACTCTGCCGAGGATTCCTAAATCAGTGTAACATACATTTTACCCTGCAGCCTGACAACTTTCTAACTGCAAGAACTAAAGTGGCTTATATAGTCTCTGTTATCCGGCCAGGCCTTGGAATGGGCTTCCCCACTCTGGCAGCACTCAGATCCGCTGCTGTATAATTACGCAGGCTTTGTGTCATCCTTCAGGAGGATTTTCGATGAACCTGGGTGTACAGTATCAGCATCATCAAACATCATGACACTGAGACAAGGGGTCCGTCCTGTCAGTCAATATGCCGTGCAATTTCAAATTTTAACAACAATGGTTGACCACCACTAGCGCTTCCAAATTCGGCAGCACTTGACACTGAGGGATAGTCTCACAAAAAGTTTCCCTTCCACAGAGTATAAATACAAATAAATTAGTGTCTATGCACCACAATAATGTTAGGAAAGTTCACCAAATGTATCCACAACTCTAGGATGTGTTCTCCACTCCACAAACGACCAACATCTTTCAAAAGGTTGGATCCATTCTCAACATATGCGAAAAAGGTCAAAGAAAGACTAATATGGTGAAGTACTTCAAATTCTTTAATATCTAAAAAGCTACAAACACATAATATATATAGAGTATATATAGACCTATACCTATCACCAGATAGGTAGGCCCTGTACCGTAAAATGAGGGTGTAGTTCCCAGACACCCAAACAGGCATAAGATATATTCCACACTTCCAGGTAAGATTGTGGACCTCCTGGTAGTCTGGATTTTACTGTCCCCCAAAAACGGCACTCCACATATAAAGCATGCAATTACCTATACAGTGCGGTTTGCGTTCCAATATGCGTTCCACTTGCCCCTTCCGCTCATTCAGTCCCGCGCTTCCGGCGCGGGAACGCGTGTTTTACACGCTGTGTCTATCCGGACGTTCTATGTAAAATCTCTGCCACTTATTGCATGACATTTAGTCATGCTCATGTGATATTAATCACATGACTCACAGAGTTTAGACCCGGAAGTTCACATGCTTTCCAGCTGGAACGCAAACACCCGCTGTACCACACAATAATTATACACACATAAAATATAAAATATACGCACATAAAATATTCAATTCATGTAAACATACAATATATAAGATCCTTAAAAAGAGAGGAAAAGATACTCAAATAAAAACACTCATAGTAAAATATTCATAAAATTACTTAAAAATTCATAAAACACTCATTTAAAAAAAAGGATAAAGTACTATAAAAACCATTTCAATTCAAAATCGCCATTAAGGCCTTTTGGAGATAGTGTGCCCATTTCATAAATCCATTTCATTTCCACCTTTGCTAGGTTTTCTTCTATATTATTTTTTCTCCAATTACTTGAAACCTGTTTAATGCCAACTACTGTCTTAATATTTTTTACTGAACATTCATGATTTTCTCTAAAATGATTTGAAACAGAATGTTTCTCTAACCCATTTTTTATATTTCGAGTATGTTCGCCCCACTGCTCCCTCAATGGCCTGGAAGTCCTCCCTATATACTGCAAACCGCATGTGCACTCAATCAAGTACACGCAGTTTTTACTATTACATGTTATAAATTCTGAAATTCTATAACTATTATTTGTAGCAGTTGAGGAGAATGTTTCAATTTTACTTATTTGACTTTTATGGTTTCTACACATAATGCATAGACCACATCTAAAGAAACCAGTGCTCTTAACTCTTCCAACTCGTTTAGGTGGTATGGCACTTTTAACCAACTTATTCTTAATATTCTGAGCCTTCTTATATACAAATACCATTTCTCTGGTAATAGAGGTTTTAGCAACGTATCTCTCCTTAGAAGGTTCCAATGCTTTTTTATAATTTTTTCTACCTCCTTATGCTGACTGTTAAAAGTGGTAATGAATGGTAAGTACCCACACTTATTTTCCATTTTTTCTTTTGGTTTCAAAAGGAGTTCTCTATCAATCTCAACCATCTTTTAATCTCTTCATCAATTTTATTTGTCTTATACCCCTTAGCTATGAATTTTTCTTTCAAAACCTCTGATTGTTCTTTAAATACATCTACATCTGTACAGTTGTGGCGAATTCTTCATATTTGTCCTTTTGGGATGTTTTGCAACCACTGTGGATGGTGATTGCTTCCCCACTCAATATAAGCATTACTATCTGTGGGCTTATAAAAAGTTTTCATCTTCAGGGTATCATCCTCTATATAAAGTACTAAATCCAAAAAGTTAAATTCTATTTTACTGATATTGAAGGTAAGTACTATATCCAGAGAGTTCTTATTCAATTCTTCACAGAATTTTTTCAATTAATTTTCACTGCCACCCCATATAAAAAGGATGTCATCTATAAATCGAAACCACTTGATGACTCCCGAATGGTACATATGATGGGTCTCCCAAAATCCCATGAACAATTTGGAGTATGAAGGGGCAAATCTAGTGCCCATAGCTGTACCTTTGCATTGTTCATAAAATTTCCCATTATGCCAAAAGAAATTGTTGGTTAAAATTAATGTTATGCCATCTACTAGGAAGTCTATTTTTTTCTTTGATATCTCTGTCTTCTCTAGGTAATGTTTGGTTGCCTCTACACCACTAGAATGTTCAATAATTGTGTATAGACTTCCGACATCAGCCGTCACCAGGATACATTTCTGATCCCAAATGATATTTCTTAATTTGGTCAGTAGGTCTCCCGTATCTTTAATACGGAGTCAAGTGTAAGAACTTCTGTCTGTAAATGATAGTCAATATAGTGGGAAAAATTTGAGGTTATGCTTTCTGTTCCCGCTACTATGGGGTGCCCCGGTGGATTTCTTATGAATCTTGGGCAATATATAGAACACTGGTATGCTTGGATTTTTTTTACTGTGATGTACTGTTCTTCTTTTTCACTAATAATCCCTTCTGATTTATAGTTTCTAACCAAATTGTTAAGAACTTTCATAATCCTTTCACTGGGATTATTTGTTAATAGAGCATATGTTCCTATATCATTGAGTAACCACATAACTTCCTTCTCATACATAATACTGTCCATCACCACTATCGCGCCTCCCTTATCCATCGGTTTGATGGTGATTGTTTCATTTTTGCTTAGACCTTCATGGCTTCTCTTTCTTTTGCAGTTATGTTTATATTTTTTCCCCATCTCGGTTTGACTTGTTCTAAATCTGAAGTGACCGCTTTGTTAAAACTTTCAACAAAGCAGGAATGCAAACCGCGCTGTATAGGTAATTGCTTGCTTTATACTATGTATTGTAATCTGAAATAATGATTGTGTTGTGCACCGACGGAGACATGAGCAAAGGGTATTTAGGAATCTCCGCTGTGCACATAGAGAATTTTAGGAGAGATCTCCCTAATCCACCAATCAGGTTGAAGGGAGGTGTATTTAAGACATATAAGGCACAACACACACATGCCCTGAGGAAGACTCCAGCATTGTAGGAGTTGAAACGCGTTGTTGTGTGTGGAGTGCCATTTTTGGGGGACAGTAAAATCCAGACTACCAGGAGGTCCACGATCTTACCCGGGAAGCATGGAATATAACATCTTATGCCTGTTTGGGTGTCTGGGAACTACACCCTCATTTTATGGTATGGGGCCTACCTATCTAGTGATAGGTATAGGTCTATATATACTCTATATATATATTATGTTTTTGTAGCTTTTTAGATATTAAAGAATTTGGAAGCACTTCACCATATTAGTCTTTCTTTGACCTTTTTTGCATATGTTGAGAATGGATCCAACCTTTTGAAAGATAGAAGAACAGATGTTGGTCGTTTGTGGAGTGGAGAACACATCCTAGAGTTGTGGATATGTTTGGTAAACTTTCCTAACATTATTGTGGCGCATAGACACTAATTTATTTGAATTTCAAATTTTAGCATCAGAGCTCAAATGGAATGAGGAAGCCCTAACCTCGGCCTTCTGGCATGGGTTGTCAGACTGACTAAAGGATGATCTAGTCACTCGAGAGCTTCCTACTAATCTGACCAACATGATTTCATTGTGTATCAAAGTTGACCTACACTTCAGGGAATGTCAGGCTGAAAAACACAGAACTGACCGGCAAAGATTATTTCCCCCTTCCATTTCTACCCATCCCATTTCTTCTCCTACTGAAGAGGAGCTTATGCAGGTTGAATCATACACACCTCTCCAAAGAAGAACGTCAGAGAAGACTGCAAAAGAACCTCTGTCTGTACTGCGGAGAGTCTGGTCACCTGCTCATCTCCTGCCCCTGTAAACCGGGAAATGCCAAATCCTAACTGACCCTGGAGACATCAAGTTAGGAGTTATGAGCCCATCTCCCAAAAAAGATTTCACGATTACCCTAGCTTTGGATCTTAAACCCAAACCTGTCTTTGCTACTGCTCTACTTGACTTCGGAGCAGCCGGAAATTTCATAACGTATAGTTTCATAGATAAATTTCAGATTCCTTGTTTGTCTCTCAACCATGCCATCTCTCTGACCTCTATAGATGGACGCCCTCTAACTAACGGATAGTCACCAAGGAGACTCAATCAGTATTGGTCCGAATTGGGGCACTTCATTCTGAGTCCTTAAAATTCCTGGTGATATCAGAGGCCTCTCAAGAAATTGTTCTTGGTCTACCCTGGTTGCGTCAACATAATCCCAGGATAGACTGGACTTCTATGCAAATTCTGTCATGGGGCATGGACTGTCAGAAATCCTGTCTTCCAAAAATTCAACCAGTAAGAAAGACAGTTCCATATGTTTCTTCTGCCATTCCCAAGGAATATCAGATGTTCGCCAAAGTGTTCTCTGAGCAGCAAGCAAATATCTTACCTCCTCATAGGGAATGGGACTGTCCAATTGATTTGATACCTGATAAGATACCACCTCATGGTCGTACCTATCCCCTGTCCTTACCTGAGACTCAAGCCATGACCAAGTACATCCGGGACAACCTGGCAAAGGGGTTAATTCACCCCTCTACTTCACCTGCTGGAGCTGGGTTTTTCTTTGTTGGCAAGAAGGACGGTGGTTTAAGACCATGTATCGATTATCGAGGCCTTAATGATATTACTGTAAAGAATTGATACCCTCTTCCCCTGATTACTGAGTTGTTTGATAGGGTCAAGGGCTCTGTCATTTTTTCTAAATTAGATCTGAGAGGGGCTTACAATCTCATTCGTATTCGAGCTGGCGATGAATGGAAGACCGCTTTTAATACCAGAGATTGACATTTCGAATATTTAGCAATGCCTTTTGGATTGTGCAATGCCCCTGCTGTCTTTCAGAGTTTCGTTAATGAGATTTTCCGGGACCTGTTATATGTTTCAGTTGTTGTCTATCTGAACAATATACTGATTTTTTCATCCTCTGTAGCTAAACATCATGAACATGTTAAAGAAGTTTTGACCCATTTGAGAGAGAACCACCTTTACTGCAAACTGGAGAAGTGTGTCTTTGGAGTTCCCAGTGTACCTTTTCTCAGCTATGTAATTTCTGGCTCCAGTTTGGAAATGGACCCCAAGAAGGTACAAGAAATTCTGGATTGGACCCGACCTCAGACACTGAAGGCCATCCAGTGATTGTTGGGCTTTGCCAATTATTATAGATGCTTAATTAAGGGATTTTCTACATTGCTGGCTCCCATTACAGCCTTGACCCATAAAGGTGCTAATCCTGCCCAATGGTCACCTGAGGCAGAGTCTGCTTTTCATCTTCTAAAACAGGCCTTTATCTCAGCAGCTGTTCTTTGACAACCAGATCTGGACAGGCCTTTTTTGTTGGAAGAAGACGCATCATCTGAAGCTGTGGGAGCAGTCCTGTCTCAACGTTATGAGGACAATCGAGTCTATCCTTGTGGGTTCTTTTCTAAGAAATTCTCACCTGCCAAAAGGAACCATGCCATAGGTGAGCAAGAACTACTAGCTGTAAAGTTGGCGTTGAAGGAATGGAGATATTTGCTAGAAGGCGCTAAGTTTCCATTTACTGTATTTACAGACCATAGAAATCTCCTATTTCTCAAAAACCTTCAATGTGTGAGTCCTCGTTTGGCCCACTGGGCAATATTCTTTGCCAGGTTTCAGTTCACCCTGACCTTCCGGTCTGGAGCACTTAATCAGAAGGCTGATGCCATTTTGAGATCTCTCCTCTGTGATGATCAATCTGAAAATCAAAGCAATACCCCCGTCTTGGAATCAAGAGTTTCACCGCATTTCAGGTTCAGCCTCCTACAGGAAAATCGTTTGTGGCCCTGGAATTAAGGAAGCGGCTTCTCACTTGGGCACATTCCTCTCGCTTCGCAGGGCACTCAGGCACTCGGAAGACCTTGGAGTTCCTGAAAAGACACTATTGGTGGCCTTCTATGAAGGCAGATATAATGGAGTTCATCTCTTCTTGCTCCTCCTGTGCCCAGCATAAATCATCACAACAAGCTCCAGCTGGGGAATTGCTTCCACTACCTACTCCATCACGTCCATGGACGCATCTCTCTATGGATTTCGTCACAGACCTGCCAGTCTCTCAAGGCTTCAATACTATCTGGGTTGTAATAGATCAATTCTCTAAGATGGTCCACTATATACCTTTGAAGAAGTTACCTTCTGCTCCTGACCTGGCACAGTTGGTCGTTCAACACATATTTCGTCTTCATGGCCTTCCTGCCGAAATTGTCTCTGACCGTGGTGTGCAGTTTACTGCAAAATTCTGGAGGGCTTTGTGTTCTGTTCTTCAAGTGAAGTTAAACTTTTCCACGGCCTACCATCCGCAAATCAACGGCTCCACCGAGAGAGTTAATCAAGATCTAGAGACTTTCTTAAGAATCTTTATGACATCTTCCCAGGACAATTGGGCTGCCTTGCTGCCGTGGGCCTAGTTTGCACATAATGCTTCCTACCACTCATCAACTAACCAAATGCCATTTCAGGTTGTTTATGGCCTTCACCCTCGTGTTCCCGAATTCCGAAGCCTGCCTGTTTTTGATGTTCCGGCCGTGGAGGACACGGTGCAAAATTTTGCTGCCATCTGGACTCAAGTACGGTCTGATTTGCTGAAGGCATCCTCTCGCTATAAGACCCAGGCCGATAAGAAGCGTAGAATAGTTCCACGCATGCAAGTTGGAAGCCAGGTCGGGTTGTCCACCCGGAATCTTCATCTGAGAGTTCCTTCAATGAAATTTGCACCACACTTCATTGGTACCTTCACCATAACAGAAGTCATTATGGTGAATGTTGCTGGACCAATGCTCGTGATTTCCACGCTCCCACGCTTATCAGGAGATTTCATTCTGCCCATCCGGAGAAGCCTGGTGAGTGTCCTGAGGCCACCCCAAAAGGGGGGGGGGACTGTCATGGCCAGGGTATTTCAGCATGGCGCTAGGTGGGTGTTACCTGTGAGGTCGTTGTGGCGCGGGCTGTCTGGTGGCGGAGCTGGTGCTGGCGGGGGGCTTTGGCTGCGCGCGTTGTTGTGCAGGCCTGTTGTCACTCTGCGCTTTTAAGGCCAGGCGGCGTCTCCATTCCGTTTGGCATGGGCACCGCCATTTTGCCTTCTGGCCATGTGATGCAGCTGGCCAATCCTGGTGAGTCACATGTTCCCTCTGGCCAGTAACAGCACAGCATGGGGTATTTAGGAAGGGTCAGTGCCTTCCTTCTTTGCCAGTGCAACGTGTATCTCAGCCTAGCTGAGAGGGAGTTCTCTGTCCTTATCCTGTTCCTGTGTAATTCGCTGTCTGCCAGTCTGCCTGTCAGATCCTAGCTTCCACTGGACTACCCTACTTCCTCCACCACCCTTGCCCATACCTGAGTGCCTGAGCCTGTTGACATCCTGCTCAATTGCCTTAGTTCACTACCTGCATACCTGGCTATTATTTTCCTGCATCACTACCTGCATACCTGGTTGATTATTCCAGTCTCACTACCTGCACACCTGGACAGTTCTAATTGTTTCTACTTGGACATTAACTCATTCCTCCCACCACAGAACTCTAGTGCATGTTTATATATACCTGGACTTTTATTTACTGCCATATTTTATGTCTGCTCAAGCACATATTAAAAAACCTAGTTTTTTATTCAAACCCGCTTCTGTGATCGCTCCTGCTACCACCCCGGGTCCACAAACAAACCAGAACATAACACACATCTAACACTTTACTGTGATCTCTGGTCCTGTATATGTCTGAAGTATTACATGCACTGCACTTTGTATGAAGCAGACTATAGCTTTGTAAATGCTAATTCTGTTTTCTAGTCATCCTCCCATACAGGCCAGTTCTATGCAGAGCTAGTGATACTGTATGGTTGACTGGTGCACCTTCAGTCTAGTCTCAGCCACTGAATTCTGTAGCTCCTTCAAGTTGGCCTTTCTGTGGCTTCTCCATCATGTCTCCTTTTTGCTCTGATACTGAGTTTTAAAAAATGTCTAGGCAGTACCTGGGTAGTATTATACAGCTTCCATTTTGTCATAATTGATCCAACAGTTCTCACTGGGATATCCAAGCACTTAGTTATTATATTGTAGCCTTTCCTATCTTGTGTATGTCTAAAACTTTAATTTACATTTTCTTAGAATGCTCTTTGATTTAATTTTCACATATTTCTTTCAAGTCAACATTATAACCAATATTATTTGAATTAGGAGGTATTTAATCCATAAAAAACTGACCTTTTTATGCTTTACAGGTAGAGACTAATTTTAAGCCAATTGTTCGGACAATATCACTAATCTGTGTAAACATAGAGCTTCCATAGCACCGAGGGTTGAATACTTATACAAGCAGCATTTTTCAGTTTCTATTTTTTTTACCAAATAAAATGCAGCCAAATAATGAATTATGATTTTGAACATTTACCCTAAAAGTCTACTCATTCCCACATTTTCTTGAATCACGGCACTGTAGAGTATCAGCATTGTATTCACGGCACCTCCATGCCAAAAGTTTCTTATTGAGAACTTCAGCAAAGGTTATTAAGTACAGTAAGTAAATTGTGTTTACCGGTCATCCAGTTCTGTGGTGGTTGACAGGGTCAAGCTTCTGTTTGTCCACATATTTTATGATAGTCAAAATCAGTGCTGGTGGCTGCCAATCATATTGACCATTAATTTGATTTGGTCGTGGACCACCAACTCGAGACAAGCCTGCAAGTGCCCTGAAACCCCAGGGTCAACATGGCACCCAATTTGGGAACCACTGATCTAGAGAATTCTGTGTAAGTGTTATTTAAAATACAGTCAAATCTGTATACGTCTTAGTTGAATACTTTTGCATGCCACTATGTGTGTGTATAAAAAGACAGACAGATATGCAGATAGACAGAGACAGAAATAGACAGACAGACAGACAGACAGAAAGATAGATAGATAATTTAGAAATTAATGTTTATTTCTTTTGTTTACAACTAAGCACTACAAAAGTTATAAGCATTTTGACATATCTCTGACCATTGCAATATCAGGACTGTTGATGGGGATAGCATCCTCTAAACATTGATGCACAGTAATTACTGATTTTTTCACTGTGTCAGAAGTCTCTGAGTGCTGCCTCTCTGCACTGCATATATATATATATATATATATATATATATATATATGTATATATAATATCAATCACAAAGCATACTTTGAGAAATATCACCATACTGCACCAGCCTCCATTTAGTAAAAACAATAATTGTATAGCTGATTTATCACAACAAAATATCATTATTAAGCTATATTGTTGGTAACCAATAAAAAGGATGCTGTATTTGTGTGAAAGTACAATGTGCATCTCTAAGTGCTCATGCTTTGTTAATATAGTATTTATTGACCATTACTGTATTGTCAAGTGTCCTCTCAAAAGTAATTAAATATTAATTAGACTTCTAATATACGCAAGTGAGTTTCCTAGCCCGAGCACCAAATAAATAATGCATCAAGAAGGATACCTGAAGGCTATGCCTAGGAAGCTGATTGGCCATTTTGGTTTTGTGGAATTATGAAGTTTCATTATTAAGAGTGTAGGCTGCTGAGAGATACGCTTAGCTTCAGGGACTTTGAAAGCATAAGCTGTCTCATTAGGGAATAGGGAATAAGGCAAAATATGCAAACATGTGAGCTATAGAAAAAAGGTAAGCTTAATGCTGAATATTTTTCTAAATATACAGTTTTCATTTTATGCAACTTAAATTCCACAAGCCTATTTATTTCAAAGTAACCTTATTTCATCAGAGAAAGCTTTCCTCTCTCAAAAGCATTTTGCTTTGTATGAAAAGCAGTCTTAAATATTTTACTGAAGAACCCACATGTAGCTTAATAAGCTCTGCAAGCCGAGCTGGATCTTGAAAATGAGAGAAAGAAGACAGTCCAGGGTTCTTGATAGAACGTGTGTTGTGCATGCAATTAAATCTCAAGGTCAAACAATTTACAGACAATTACTTTTCTCACATCTCCAGAAATGCCTGCTTACGCGCCTTTAATTTTAAATGATACTGATATTCCAATTCTCTCCAAAGGTTAATGCTGACTAAATCCAGCTGTGACCTGACACGATACGACAGCACAGTGGCTAATTATCCTCTGGATAGTCATTTACTTGAAACCATTAAGAAATAGACTGTGAGGGAGATTTAGGACCTTGACAAAATGTTAGCCTGCGTTTTTTTTTCTTTAAGAAATAGGACAGTGCAAAAAATCAAATAAAAAATAAAAATACCTGCTAAATGTTAGTCATTTGCTTTGATGGCAGAAAATTGTTCATCCCACTGTGTTTTTCGCAGGTTAAGTTGCTAACTAGCTAATTTTATCCATTCCCTTAGGCTTGCATTAAATGTCAGTGACAAATTTTGTACTTCCAGAGTGAATTATGTTGTACACAAAAGCAATAAATTGTACAAAGTAAAAAAAAAAAAAAAAACTTGGAATAAAAGAAAATTTCTATTAAAGATATCGTCTATTGTCATAAAACCAATGTAATGGTTTCAGATTATTCCAACAGATCTTTTACAGAGTAAATCCATTACCAGAATCCTGTTTGAAAGACATTTAAGTGATACACTTTGTGATTTATTACCATTATTATCATATGGCTTTTAATGTAGTAAGGGAATATATAAATTTACATTAGATTATGCATTTTGACAGTTTTCATTGTCTGTGAAGCCAAGATTTTATGTTGTCCTAGTGAAAAAGCAAAACCTCAGCTAGTTCATGTTAGATTATTCAGTATGTTTACTTTAGCCATTTCAATAGTGTTTTGCGTAAATCAGTATTAATATTAACAGCAATAAGCAGAATAATACATATTGCCGGGAGCTAACAGGAAGGCAATGGTCTAAAAATTACCAGTATCCACTAAGAAGATACAATAAACGACTGAAAGCTCAACTTTTTTGGCAGACTTTATTTAATATGTTCACTGGTGTCTTCTTATTAGAGATGAGCGATTCGGTTCTACTCAGTTAAGTTTGGATCTGAAAGACAGCATCTTATTGGCTATCACATGTTTTGGACAGCCAATAAGATGAATCTGATCTTCATTTTGCAAAAATAACTGAGTAAAACCGAACCGTTCATCTCAACTTCTTATATGTATTATACATGTTGTCACGGTCTGAGTATTCTGTAGATCTGGTGCAGGACCCTTGGACTAAGTGGAGGTGTAGATAAAATGAGGAGGCTTAATGTAACTCTTGCGCATGGATATGCAGGAGTATAGGTACACTAGTGAGGTTGTAGGAACCACAGACTTGTGATATGCATTGATACTGAACTGGAACTGGAGTGTACAGAGCAGGTCCACTGGGCGACCCCTCTCCGAGTGGCCTGTGAAGGCCAGCAAGACCAGGGATATACTCCAGAAATAAGGGTGAACTCCAGGGAGTATATTTACTAAAGTGCGGGTTTTTAGAAGTGGAGATGTTGCCCCTAAAAACCAATAAGATTATACTTAACTTTTATCTAGCACCTTCTAGAAAATAATAGCTAGAATCTGATTGGTTGCTATGGGCCACATCACCACTACTAAAAACCTACACTTTAGTAAATATACCCCCAGGACTCAGAAAAGTATAGTACTGGTAGATAGGAACTCAGAACTCAAACCAGGATTTGGAGTCTTATGTAGTCAGAGTACAATTTGTGAAAGCTGCAACTCTGGTACAGCTCTGACACAAGACCGGGAACTGTATCCAGTGAGGAAATCAGAAATTTAGAGTCAAGATAAGTTGTGTTACTTATCTTGACTCTAAGTTTCTGAGTTCCACACCTCAGTATACAGACCGTACACTGCACACTGAACCCTTGCCATGGAACCAGCACCCTTCTCTTAACCAGCCCAAGACAATAGCACACACCACAGGGAAACCAATACAAGCTCAGCACAATAGTATAACCCAATAACCTAGACAACCACCAATCACAGAGTAAAACAGGATAGGTAACTTGCATGCACTGTCCCAGCGGTATCATGGAATGAAGATTGCAGCTGTACTTGCCAGCTCTGCACTAAGGAGTAGCAACTTGCTATTCAGTGTGGAAGCTGCCGCACTGATAGGTGGCGATACACAGTGGCAAATGGAAGACAGTATAATTGCTGGCTTAGATTAAGTGGTTGGAGCAGGTCTGTATGCAGCGTGGGAGCTGTAGATGGTAAATAGTGAAAATCCACAAAGTAGCAGATAGAGTCACAGAGAACATGATCACAGGATACAAGGAGTAAACCTGGAGCCTAGAACTATCCTGGGTATGAACATGTTGTTCAGGCAATGGGTTGCTCATAGGAACTGGTTTAAATAGGAGGTGGTGAATAGCCATTGGTCTAGCTGACCAGGGGTTAACTTTACTAAAGTTCGATTTGGTATTCATTTTATGAATCTATAAAATCGTCTGAAATCGAATTTAAATCGAACTGCAAAATCCCTTAACAAATTACTCATTTACTAATATTTGATTTTGCATTAGATTTTCAAATCATTTATACATTATGGATATATATATATATATATATATATATATATATATACTGTATACATGTGTATATACATATCATTTTTTTTTAAACTTTTTTTTTGTTTGCCTGGATATGTCGGCTGAACCCCACCATGGGGGGGCTGTTTGCACCTTTGCTATATGGCCCCCAAAGAGCTAGTTATGCCCCTGATACCGCAGGTAAGTGCACAGCATAGCATAGCCTTGAGCAGCCATTATTCCTACAGCCAGACTGCCCCACATGCTTTTGGGAGCTTTTAAAGGCATCACAATCAATTTCCAGCCAAAAGAGTGGTGTTAAGAAGCTAAAATCGACTGTCTCTCATTATTCTATTCATTTGGGGATTTGAAGTTCGATTTTGAGTTCAATTCATGTTCGGTTTACAAATCGAGTGTTAGTAAATGAAGGGATCCTATATTTGACTATGGGAAAACATTGATGTTTTGCTTATATTCAATTTTGAGTGAAATTCCATTTTCTGTTCGATTTGACATCTGATTTTGGCTTTAGTAAATCTCCAATATCCAAATTGAATGGAAATTTAACCAAAATTGAATGGCAAATCGAACAGAATCCAAAATTGATCTTTAGTAAATATACACCCAAGTGAGCACATAACTGAGCTGCTCAGGTGAATCAGGTAATTGCATGGGCCTGAATACAGCAATGAAGGAGTGTCTGAGCTTGTCTGAAATGCTAAGACCCAGATTTATGACACATGTTTTGTCAAGAATACAACTTAACTTTTGGAATTACACAATCAAGCAGTCTATTTGTACCAGGAAAATATATACTATACAGTTAGCATTGAAATATGGTTATAAGTAAAGATGTACACTGACCTCTGTGTTTTGGTTAAAAAATAATTTATTTTGGTTTTCTGAGACTCCCCCTGACATGTTTTGGTTTTGAATCTGCATTTCCTTAAAAATTCTTAAAAACAGGCAAAATCATGTATTTAGCGAGAAGATCTGAGTCAAAACCAAACGGCTCATCTCTAATTTGAGATAGAAAGTGTGTGTAGAGGTTAGCTACTGTACTGTAGGCAGTTGCTGGTCAGCTAAATTAGTCTAGTCAAAACCGGACTGCTCACCACTATCTAAAGGGTAAGTGAAACCACTTTATATATGACTTCACCACGCAAGATCCTACAACAGAAATTGCGTTTACTACACATGATTTCTAATTGAATCTAAACTTGTGGTCCGAAACATGTTCTAAGAAATTACGGATTTTTTTTTTTTTTTTGTGAAAGGAACCAAATTTTGACCTGCTTCTACTTGGTAGCCAAATATTGGTTCTGTGGGATTTCTATGAATCACACTTGTAGAGAGTTTATATAAGCTTCATTGCAACTACAAGTGCATAACCATTTCCCACTGTTCTTATATTTTCTTATGTGCTGGCCAATTGAAATGAATTATACTGAAAACAACTTTTTACTAAAACATAGCTTAGTAACAGTAAAGTATCTTAGAGATGCTTAATGCATAAAATGTTTGCTTAGTTCAGTGAACAATCCCATTCATTATGATAATTTAGGCACTGTTCCATTTGTCACTTGATGATATAAAAGTTTACCTTAGCAGAATAAGCCATATGTTAACCTCAGCATATCCGAATGACTATTTCACTGAACAATAATAGAGATTTACAGATGGGATAGTGTCTGGAGTATGTGGACATTTTTTAAATAATTTAAATATTTGCAAGTGCATTTGTGTAGTATAAATATTTTCTATAAATATGTTTCCAGTAATTATAGTAAAATAAATCACTGGCTGAGACAGAGAAGCCGTTTGTCTCTTTGTCTCATTTATTCTCAACATATTTATAATAATGACACAACATCAATCAATAGAGAAAATAGGACCTCAACCCTATATTTACTTATTGCACTATGGGCAGGGTGTATGAAAAGAAAATATGTTGCCAAATCTAAAAAATTGGAAGTTTTTGGAGGTTTACCACAATACATATGGATCCCCATATGTAAAAAAAAGGTCCATAGCAGATATCCCCAATAACTACTGCATTTCCATGGCACAGTAAGCCCCATAGGATTATAAATAAAATCAGGGCCATAACTAGTGGCGTGCGTGTAGTGCCATTGCTCAGGGAGCAGGGCCCTGGGGTTGGCACCATTGCTGCCCCACAGCATCTGCATATGGCTTGCAGGATGCCTGGAGTAGCACCCTCCAGTGACACTATTGCAGAGGGACACTCCATCCTGCTCTGGCACGCACCCTGGAGGCTGTACAGGTGTCCGGAGTGTCCTAAGGATGTTCCAGGCACTACTTCGTAGTGCTGGTGGCCTCGCACCCTAGGTGTGACATCGTGACATCACAGATTTGGGGGAAGGCACAGGGTTGCATAGAGCCGTGCTCCAGCACTGAATGTGATAATTAGTACATCTTGCCCATGTGTAGGGGTATACTGAGCAACTTTGTTAACTAACCAAACCTAAGATCATATGTCCTGAGCCCATCCAACCGGCCACCTAACCTTCTATCCAAGTGACAACCATAAACCGGGATGTATTAATCCATGCTGTGGGATGGATTAATACAGGGGTGCCACCCAGCCAGATCCTGGAGTTAGCCCAGATCATAACCATACAGTCCTATTCACCTATGCAGGTTTATTTATTTATTAACAATTATTTATATAGCACATACATATTCTGCAGTGCTTTTCAGGGGTTATTTGGCCATTCATATTAGTCCCTGATATGAATGGCCAATCTTCAGTGCTGTCAGGCAGTAATGATAACCATTACAGCAGGTTCTCTAAAGTCCTTAAATTCAACCTGTTTCCCTAGAAGGGGAACCCTCATTGTTCTTCCTACTAACTTCCCCTGCTCTCAGCAGCAGTGGGACCAGTGGCAGGTTCCCCAGGAGAATGCAATGATTCGTGATATAACTATACTTCAAGTTTGAGAAACATTTGTTTAGGATCTAGGTTAGTACTGAAAGTAATTTTCTGGCTAGACCTTAATCAGTCCATAGCAGTATGTTGGTTGGTCTCAGAAGAGAGATTTACTTGCTAGGCCTTGAAGTGACAGGATCTGCATGCTGCACTGCACTATCACTAGTAGCATATGCGGGTACAATATTTAGGACAGCTTACACTGTTCCAGCCCTCCTATTGGCTATCCCCATTGATGATATTTACTTATGCAACATACAGTGACCATCTTGCACTTCATAATATGTATTGTGCTCAACACGCAATCCAGGGTGCCTGAGTGTGCTGAGAGGTGGAACAAATCTGAAAAGGGGCCCAGTGCTAAAGTGTAAATGTCTCATCAACCTCTTACAACTTTAGAAACAGACATTTCATTAAATATGCTATTGTGCATATATGAATACAAAACAGAAAGGAAATTGTTGACATCACTTGTCACAATGACTATAAATCTGTGTATAACATGCTATTAAAAACATAAGAATTTGTTACATATTTTGCACAAATAATATCATCTTGCAGTACAGTGTCAAGGGTTCCTCACTTTCTACAAGTCCCTACACTAAAATACTGTATAAGCTTCACACACCATTCAGTCACAGTTATATTGTTCTCACCTGCCATCAACATATGGCTAGCTTGTAAACTAATCCCAAAAAAGCCTAACATAGCCATGATTGACAGCAGCCAGGACAACACCTAGCTACATTTTGAAACAGAAAAGAGATATGACCGTGCTCATCTTCAACCATATTACACATGGTACCAGCTGTTTGATTATGTTAGTGTCATATACAGTATGATTACAAAACTGAAAGTCACCACATTGAGAACTTGTTTTTGAACTGGACTGCAAGCTTAAATGTTTTGATCAAAACATGACAAATATCAACCTTATTTAAAATTCTAATTCTTTGTCAAATTAATGAAAAAAAAAATTTCATCCTTTATTTTGCTTCACAATGTATCTACTTCTGTGTCTTTGTCAATCAATTCTGAGCCAATCAATTCAATATTTTGGTCAGACTGTACATGAGTTGTTGGTCATGCATAAATTAGATTGTTACATAATTGTGAATGCACTACTTGTTTTTAGTGTTGTTCTAAAAAGCAACATATTAAAATAATGAGCTAGCAATGAGTAATCATATTACTACTTGTAGATACAAAATATGAGCACAGATGTTGCAAAGCTCCCTGTCTAGTCATCAATACATTTTTTGGTGCATTAAGCTAGGATGTTAGCACCTTTCATAAATATTCTCAGGTTAGTGATGTATGTATCTCTTTATTTTTTAAATGTACATGCACCTTTGGGCTACTTTTTAAGGTCTTCACTCAAATTGTGACCTTATTCATGTAAGAACTTGGTTTGATAGAGAGTCATAATAAAATGTGTGCTACAAGCCTCATGTCTATACATACAGGGAGGGAGATGTATGTCCAGACACCGCCAACATGTATGATCATCTTGTTTGCCGAAGAGGAAGAGTGCTAAATTACCTGGCTGGCAAATACCGGGTAATTGAAAAATAAAAAAAATCTTTATTAATTTTTGTAAGAACCAGTCTCTGGCTGCATATTCCAGCAGCCAGGAAAGTGCGGTGGTGCGGCAACGACAGCTGCAGCTGTCAAAATTGACCACTCATACATTGCCTCCCCACTTTAGTGCCCTATCTAAGGATAGCAATGCGATAATGTCAGGCGTGCATAGCGCCTCTGTCATTCTGATCACTTCTCTGGATTACTACATGCAGGGTAGCCGTAACCACAGCACATAACATGCACAGTTAAGGATTTTACACCTAACACCCTAATATACATCTACCCCTTAGTTCCTTGTTAAGAGAGTGTTAAGAGGGTTAAGTTCTACTGATGGTGGAAACAACACTTACTGCTGTGGATGAGCCATGTGTATTTGCTGGTGCAGCTGTAACTATCACTCAACGGGTACATTTCTGTTAGATTGTTTCAGTAAGGATGTTCTTTTTCAGAATTATTGCCTGACTAAAGAAACTATTGTTAAGTGGGCCTCTTAATATTTTCACAGCTATGCAATCTCAATTAGGAATGTATTTGCACTGTAAGGAATTTTGTAAACTGATATTTTAGCAAAATTAAATGCGTATGAGCCTTTTCCAGAAGGTGTCAGTGCAGTCTAAAACAAATTGCAATCAATTATATTACTGTAACAGCTAACACTGTGTGTGTTATTGTATAAGGTGAAAAATAGTAAATGTTCTATCTATCTATCTATCTATCTATCTATCTATCTATCTATCTATCTATCTATCTATCTATCTATCTATGAGCCTCACTCAATGTGTATCCATTGGATATTACTGGTACAAAACATTGCCTAATTTTGCTTTGACCTTTATGATGTATGAGCAAAACTGAGTGATTTTTTCTGTACCATAATCCCCAGAGTATTTAAATCTCTCCTTAAAAGTGGTCTTTGAAAATGAAAGACCATAGTAAAGAAGTGCCAGGACTACAGGAAACTCCTGTGCTTTTGCTAAAATGATATCCCTCTGTGTAATTTAATATATTTTGGTTGTAAGAAGGGCACTGTGGCTTCTAGGCATGTAAGAGTAACATAGCTCTGCTTCTGTTTAATTTTTACAATGCTGATATCACAATTGTAGGGGTTTGTTGATTTGGTTTGGGGCTTGTTGGGCTAGTTGTATGCTCTGAAGTGTGAGTGAAGCTGTTTGACCTAATAATGCTATTCCTTGTGCAGACCACTATTGCTAGTAGGAAACTGATGCTGCAGAATGGGTAGGATAGATATAGAGAACAGCTGCAGGCTAACAGGATAGCCTACCATTGTAGTAATACAGCAGTCTGAGGTGATATATGCTGTGAAGCAACAATGGAGCAGGTGTGCTGGCTTATACTGGAGTGGAATGTTGTTAAGCAAATAATGAAGCAGGTGTACTTGACCACACTAAGCCTGAATGCTGTGAAGCCAATATTGAAGCAGGTGTGCTGGAACACACTGAGGCTAAATGCGGTGTAGCAAATACTGTAGCAGGCTTGGTAGAATGAGGTGAAGCAATACTGCAGCAGATTTGCTGGTACACACTGAGACAGAAAAATTGGATCAGGTACTGAACCAGGAACCAGGGTACTGTTACATTGAGGGAGATGTTGTACTAGCCATGGGTTGTCAGCAGTATCTTGTTTAAATAGGGGCACTCTATGTGCTGTTAGGCTGGGTGGAATGTGTGACTAAAGTTGCTGGAAGCTGGTAGGTAGAGCAGGTCATGTGATCCAATCCAAGATGGAGGCAATCATGATACAGAAAGGAAGGACCTGTTAGGAGGAAAACAGATAAATGCCTAAACCCTTTGGGGGTACTGCAAGTGGCCAGTGGGGATATGGAAGGTCGCAAAATGACAACGCCAGACCCGGTAACAGGTTCCTGGACTCCGGACGAATTTTGTAAGTGTATGAAATATATTTTGGTTTCTTAATCCATCTGTCAATGAGTATACTATATACAGTATATGATGCAGCAGGAAAATAAGTATTTAATTTCTAGGTAGATCAGCAGGTGCTGTTTTAAGCTCTGGGTCATCACCATTAGAACAAGGTCAAGGGTATAGAGATGTCTCTTGTGTGCTTGAGCAATGAGGCACCAAACAGGGATTCATAATGCATGTGCTAACCCCAAATGGGCAGGGAGGGGACTCTAAAACCCAGCCCCAGCTTCTACATATATGTATGTGTTTGTTTGTGTGTTTACTATTTTATGGAGTGAAAATTTTAAGGTCAATTTAAAACAATAATTTTAGATATAAAGACCAATTTATTTAATAATTTTTTGTATTGGTCAAATGTCCACCATATTGATATAAAATATTTTGTAATACAGTAAACATCACAGTAATAAAAGGGCCACTGTTATTATTTTTTTTTTATTTTGGCACCAGAAGGGTTCCATGGCGCTGGACATAAGGGCATTCTTATTATTTATAACTTACTACTGTATGTTCATGAAGAGTTGCAAGCTGCACTACAACCTAGTAAAAGTGTTGCAGTATATACATTTTTATCCAAGACTTAACATGCAGGAGATATTATGGTATAAGCTTCACTATAACCAGAACATGTATAATTGAATAACCTAACCTAAGATAGACAATTACAACAAAGTTCTACAATTGAGTGCACTGTTACAATTTATTACTGTACCTCCAGTATCACTAAGCCTACAATTATTGCTATTCCTCAAACTCCCCTAAGGTTTAATCATAGTGGCAGAATGATTATTGGTGCAGAGGATGCAGCTGCTATGGGGTGCTGAGTTGAAGCTGGCTGGCAATGCTGTGCAGCCATCATGGTCTGAGGATTCCTACCTGAGCTGAGTGAAGATCCTAATCTGACCAGTGCATGTGCAGTGGCCACGAGTGCTGAACACTTCATGGTCAATAGAATGCCCTGCTCTGTTCTTTAAAGAGTAGAGCAGGGGTCATGGGATCACTGGGATCCTACCCGAATTTTGCACCCCTGCCTTATTCCATCAGGCTTTGCCATCTGTGTTTCAGTACATTTGTCTTTAAAAATTCCATTTATAGTCTGTGGCCTTTCTCCCTGATGGTTGTACAGTTAGTATGTAGATTTGGTTGCTGTGCATTGACTTTATTTCTTCTTCAACTACCTTTGACTATTTGTAAGCTTAGCTTTGCAAAATGTAGATATTTACCCAGGATGTGTGTCCATGTATACAAATAGCACTTGCTTTGTATGAGAAGCACATAAGTGGTTAACCCTTGTTTTCCTTCTCATTCATGGTGCCTAATGTTACACTGGACTCAATTATATGTTCACAAAGTTGTATTGGTGGTCTCCTTACTGTTTAATTTATCTTCTTTATCTATATCTAGTGAGGACTTTGCATCATTCCTCTCCATGCTCCATCTTTCTACAGGCATATACTGTAAATAAATGCATTGGACCCATAAACTCTTACATATGCACTGATTCTTACCATGTTATTGTATATATAGAGCTTCTCCACTATTCTGCAGAATTGTCTATTTTGTAAGTAAGTAGCTGTCATTACTGCACTAACCAAATGTTCCAGATAATCTGAAGTCCGATAACTTGTATCTGATTATTTCTGCCAGCACTCTGTTCTTCCTACTATATCAACCCATTTTTGTTGTGGTATATGGAACCAACTTTTGATGCTGCATGCCATGTCTTAAGAACATTATTTTATGACCTGTAACCTCTTCTGCATTGTCACCTCAAAATGTGATTTATTTTATTTTATTATACTTTGTCCAATATTTTATATGTATTCTTCATTAGCTAAGTGACTGTATATCATGAATAGATTTATTTAAAGTTCACAATGTATCAGTTGCCTCCTGGTGGGGGAAATTTCCTAGTGCCACACCCACCACTCTATGAGATTGAATGGTCTTGAGGCTGTGCTCTTACTTATTTAAGGAAGTTTTACTATTGTTGCTTTAGCATATGCAACAATCACACCTCATAACTGTGGACAGTTTGATGATATGAGATCCTTTCACAGGTTCCACTTTTGCACTTGCTGTATGCCTGAATTTCTGTTCAATGCGGAGAGTTCTGTAGTCAGGTTGCTTGGCAACAAGGGGTGTTGCCATGCCCTCTTCTGCAATTAGTGGGACTTTGTCCGATTTGCATTAGTTCTGTACTTTATCCCATGAGAAAGGTGAGAGTGGGGTGGAGTTGTGCAATTGGTGGGGGGAGGAAAGAATAGGATGGGGGCCCTGCTATTATATTTATCCTGTGCCCCACAATTTCTGAAGATAGCCCAGTCTGTGTATAATAAATATGTGTGTGTATGAGGGAAATAGAGATAGAGAACGAAAGAGAGGCACTTATGCTGGTGATGTATAGCCAAACACTACAGTTGTGTACAGCTCTGCATAAAGAGTACATATACAGTAGGTGGAAAAATGCTATTTTTGCATGCACTATTTCTTTTAAGTATGTTATCCCCATTTTATGGATAACTCTGCATCAGCTCCATACAGTGTACTACCCATTGTGTAATATATACATCACTCAGTAAGGGCAATTTACAAGCCACAAAAGTGTAAATGCACATCATACCCATTACAGGCCCCTTTTCATATTACTAAGTAGTGCCCCCATTTCATAGTATTCCACACAATAGTTCCCAATTCAGAGTATACTACACAGTAGGGACTCCAATTAATAATAATGTATCATTTATCTGTAGCCTGTAAGCACACATCCTTTTGCACCATGATTACTGCTCATCAAATGACCACACTTCCTTAAACTTATCTTCCTTTCAAGGTTTCAAGAATGTTCATAACTTTTCAAACAAATTGAGCATAAAGGAGTTTAGCAGCTCCAAGTATTAGGAAGATTACAAGGTTTAGGCTTGCTTAAGTTCACATCAAACATGAAAGATGGGTCCTAAATAAAATAAATGTGGATTTATTTGCAACAGTTCCAAACCCTGCTACCACTTCACTTCTTCATTCTATCCACATTGAGGGTTAAATTTATTATCCCACTCTTTTTAAAGAAGCCACTTCTTCAGTGGTTTTAGCCACTGGATATAAAGGGGCAATTACAAAACATGCCTGGTTTTGTATTTAATATTATTATTAAATCCAGGAGCTGAAACTGCAGAAGATGCAGTGGCTTTGAAAAGTACCATATACAGTAGTAAATATAAAGGTCAGGATTATATTGTAGAGCATAATCACAGGGCTCAGAGCGATATCATTCAAGAAGTTTTTCCAAATTCTAGAAACCAAGGTGTATACTCTACTACATCATAAAACAGTAGAGAGGATGCAGAGTCATATGTAATTAAACAGGGTTCGCTAGATACAACCCTTCAATCTGAAATCAGTAAGCATAGTATCCCACCAAATAATGCCAAGTGTCTGTCTTAAAATTCTGCCTACTGCCATGTACCAATTCTTCATTTTCTCTAGAGTTACCTAAGGTTTTCTGCTGTGGGTAGACAATAGCAATAAAAACACTGCTTAAAGTTTTCTCAAAATTGCTGATTTTTCTAATAGACAAAATAGTTGAGTCTTTAAGTGAGAGTTGTTAGGTCTTTACAATCCTGCAATATTGATACTTAAATGGAATAACAGGCGCCAAGGAAATGAAGAATATACTTAATTTTGTTTACAGGTTAGCATATACCTAAAAGAAAAAATCCTAATGAGTGCAACGTATCGGCAGGGTAAAAATCCATGGTGCCAAAGCATAGGAAAATGTTTTTAGCGCTCACAAAAACACCTCTAGTTCTGGGCACTTTGCTAATGCCCAAAAATGAGTCACAAGACCAAAACATACAAACAGGAATGAGCAGCGCAGGTGACTAAGCCCAATGAATAATCATACGTGTTCTCTATATTGTGATACAAAGAGATTGTATTAAATAATGTTTTAATATTGATAGATTAAAATACAAACATACATAAATAAAGAAGGATAAGAAGTCCTGCAATGACTACCAAGTATTACAAACACCTAAATATCGATAGCAATGTGTTTAAAGAACATTTTGAGATTATGTTGATGAGCATATATAAAGCATAAATATAGTATGTTAATACATTTGTAGGTACTGTAATATCCAGATATTTAACCAGTCTGTTATTGAAACTATTGTTGTTAGTTGTATGCTTCTCTATATAGAGTAACCAGGTGTTTAGTAAACTCAAATGTTTTAGATGAGGAAATCTAGCGGATAGCAAATAACTGAAAGGAAGTCCAATTATGGACCTCCAGTACCCTCTGATAAGCATCCAATATGTATAGTCAGGAAAACAGTCCCACAGAAAGGAAAAAAGGATATTTGCTGTTATAAACTTTGCTGGTACAGTATATAACTCACATAACCTGTCCGGCAGATGATAGGTAAAGCAGTCCCTCTGGTGCAAGTTCCACAAGCACAGGCCCCCATTTACTAATGAGTTTTATCACCAAAATGAGTCATAAATGTCACTGTGTATGATAAATGGTGCTCCAGCCAATCAGCTCCCAACTGTCATTTTTCTATCAGTTGACAGTTGGGAGCTGATTTCCTGGAGCACCATTTATCATACACAGTGAAATGTATCACTCGTTTTGATTATAAAACTCATTAGTAAATGAGGCCCACAGTCTGATAAATGAAAAGATGACACTCACGTGCTGGTGCGTGCCTGTTTTGTGGCCCCTGGAATCCATAGCCTGTGCAGCAATGACCCATCTGGTAGGCTAAGGTTGATGCTTCCTCCACACAGATCGGTAAGACCAGAGCAGAAGTTTTGAGTACAGTGTATGGTGTACTAGTATTGGACGTTTGTGTTAGGGCATTGGAGGTCCCAAATTGAAGCACTAAACCAGTGAATTTACTATTGAGCAGTTTTTATGGGGTTTTGCAAAATGCTGTCAATGCCTATCTGGTTTATGGGAGTTTTGTGGTGGTTTTTGCCTGGAGCTTGACCAGAACCACTATAAAACTGCTGCATCTATCAGAAGGCCAATCAGAAGGCGACAAATCACAATACACTTATAATATAGACAATCATTATGCTTTGAATAAGGAGGCAGATAACATTTATAATATTTTTATGGGGAAATACTACTTCAATACAAAATTAGGGGAAAATGTTGTTTAATTTTCTTAAGAGAGTAATATTATTTATTAACTTTATTAAATAATTCTTTATTAATTGGTGTTTAAAAATGTTTTTTTATAATGGGGTAACAGTTATTATTTTATGATGTGGGCAGCATTTATATAAACATAAAATAATAAATGCTTCCCCTTTCATAAAAACATTTTAAACAACAATTAACAAGTAATTATTATTACCCCTTTAATAGGATTTATAAATAATAAAATTAAACAATAATTTTCCCTTTAATATATTCAAAAATAGTATTTCCCCATAAGATAATTATCAATGTTATCTGCCTCTTATTCAATAAATAATGATTGCCCTTGATATGGGCCTGATGATGGGTCGGCCGCTGCAGCGTCTGTTTGTGTCTTTTGCTTGTATCGCTTCTGTGTCTTTATGCAAATACCACTACAAGCCCCTCCCTGGTGCGTCTTCAGACACAACCATCTGTCACATCATCGAAACTTACACCAGCCCTATGCTAGATGCAGATTGTCTGCCAGAGTATGGACTTCAATGTGAGTAAATTTGCGTAAATTGAAAGGAGAATGGGAGCAATAGGGTGCTAATCAGAATAGATGTGAAATATAACTCTGCAAAATGTCTAAAATGTCTAGAGTCCCGCTGCTTCCAATTAGGGGCTGAATCTCATACAGATATAAAGGACCAAAATAGACATAGTGGAAGCGCAAGGTCAATAGGCATATAATGGATAATAATAGATAGATTTTTTTAAAAGTATCAGAGATTGTAATATACTGTATAAATGCATCAGATCAGAGATAGAAAAAGTAATCAAAAGAGCATTTAATAATATTGATAATACCATAAGATAAATGCATAAATAAAAACATATAATGAAATATTACTAAAAAAAATATATATGTAAAAACATAATCAATTTAAAATTGCCTCCCACTTGAGGTGTTATAGAGATTAGCCAAGGGCTAACTGAGTGACAAATCTGAAGTGTCTCTATTTGAAAGCCTATTGGAAAATATTAACAGCTTTGAAAAAATGTCTTGTGCCGAGAAACGCGTCAGCGACACCCCCCAGTGAATTTGGAGGCTCCAGCCACACCACTTTAGATGACACACCACCTCACCATACAGTGCCATTCACCACTTGTGGATTCTTGCCGGACGCACGGACGACTAGACGCCGGCTCTTGTTAAATGTTCTTTTGATTACTTTTTCTAGCTCTGATCTGATGCATTTATACAGTATTCATGGCCGCTGATTTGCTCTTGGGACTGCCAGCTCTGTGGATGTACCATCGGCTGGCATTCAGGAGCTATGAATATGTGTGGCAACACACATACTCATAGCTCGTTCGTGGGTTGGTGGGTTGTAGTCGTTTTTTTTTCCCCAAGTACATGGATTACTGCAGAGACCAGTGCCAGGATATAGGTAAGTATGATTTCTTATTTGCAGGGCCATGTTTTTTGGATATTCTATGTGGAGAAGGGGACCAAACATCTGGTATAGGTAAGTATGTGTGAATGGGTAGGTGTGTGTAATAAATTTATACTATCACGGTGTGTGTGTTTTGTATTTTTTTAACTATTTATTTTACAGTGAAATTACAGGTGCCGCATGTCTTCTGGCACTTGTAGTTCCACAAGTGCAAAATGGCAGGCATGCTGGCACTTATAGTTCCACTGTAAAGTACAATAGTGTTACATTATTTGGCCCCCCTATTACCCCCATACCCACCGCTCCAGGGGTATGGGGATGAGCCCCAGGCTTCAGAGTAAGCCTGTGGTGCTCGGGAGAGGGGAGACCCTTTTTTGGAGCGGTCCCCGACTCCCCCGAGATCACTGGCTTGTGCTGACCGACTTGGGGTGTAATGCTTTGGACCTGGAGCCCTTGTGATTGGTTCTCCGGGCTGTGGCATTACACCCCAGTCAGTTGGGTCTGGTGCTGGTCTTAAATATAGGGGATACCCCACTTCTTTCTTGACCCCTATATTTAAATCCAGCACTAGTCCCTGCAGCCTGGTGCTGGTTTCTAAAATACGGTGGAACCCTACACATTTTGTTCCCCATATTTTTAGAAACCACCACTGGCTGGCAAGCCTGGGGCTGGTTTGGCTTTTGGGGGGGAACCTTATGTAATTTTTTTTGTAAATTTTTACTCATTTTTTTTACAGGTTAAAAAAACTGGAATCTTTGGGAAATATTCTAGGGATCCCCTAAAGATTTGTAGACATGGGGGATCACTATGGGTACCCCCATTTTTATCTACTGAAGGAAGTCGGGATTTCTAATAGTC
Organism: Taudactylus pleione; assembly: GCA_031769625.1. Lineage (NCBI taxonomy): Eukaryota > Metazoa > Chordata > Amphibia > Anura > Myobatrachidae > Taudactylus > Taudactylus pleione. The sequence goes on from JAUIMM010000014.1 coordinate 32,448,841, forward strand.
GCAGCAGGAAAAAAGCTATTTAAAAACCTGACTTTCTTTCGCAGGCAAAAACAGGGGTACCCATAGTGATCCCCCATGTCTGGACATCTTTAGGGGGGTATGTTAGGCATATTTCCCGAAAATTCACGTTTTTTTCGTAACTGAGGTCAAGGGTCATTTTTAAAAAACAGAGATAATTTTTTAATTAACTATAGCAAGTGAAATAAAGTTTAGATTTGGGGTTTAGAGGTGCAGGCTTATAAATAAATAGCCTGTACTTGTGGGAATGCCCCCTTAAAATGAAATGTTACAAAAAAAATTTGTAAAAATAAAAATCGGGACACCCCCCCAAAAAAAAAAAAAATTGGGGTGACAAAAAAAAATTGTCAAACAAAAAGCAAAACTAACAAAATTAATACTGGTGGGGTCCCCAAGTATGTGGCAGGTGTTTTTTTTACTGCGCAGAGTACCAGCAGGTGTATTTTTGCAGAATTAAAAAAAAATACCTTTAGGGACTTAAAAATATGCTAGTACCCACTTTCATGTACCCCAAATTTGATGGGACGACTTTTAAAAACGAAAAAAAAAAAGCTAAATGCTCTTCTGCATCACTTCTTCAATGTCGGGAAAAAAAACACCAGCAGCGGCTAATTAAAAACCCAGACTTTCTTCTGCAGGCAAAAACAGGGGTACCCATAGTGATCCCCGAGGTCTGGACATCTTTAGGGGGGGTCCTAGGATTATTTCCTGAAAATTCTCCTTTTTACCGCCGATCCAAGTATCGCCGGGTCCCGTTTTCGCCTACCTTCAAATTGAATACGGGGATACGCGTGTATGTGCGCAATACTTTAACGCCTGTAAAACAGGCGAAGCCAGCGTTAAGTCCGGGCTGCGTTAAAGTAACGCGGCTCAGCTCAAATTGAATACGGGCCTAAGATGCATGCACAGGAGAAAATAATTACTTAACTGTGTCTTACATCGACAATGCATCCGACACGGATTTAGGCCCTATAAGTTTATTGTGATTTGTCTCCTTCTGATTGACCAGATACAGTAGTTCAAATAGCATGCTTTTTGAGCTATATTGCTTGTCACAACCGCCTAATTTATTTGGGGGGTTTGTTGCTGGGTTTCTAAACCAGCCAGGTTTCTATACTTGTAATGGGAAAAATACTGATGGTGCTTTGATGTTCTATTGTATTCTAAATTCTGAATTATCTGCGGGTTTCTGGCAGTTTGGGCTTTTGTAAATCAGTAGGACTAATTCCCGCAGCCTCTACAGCAATCACCTGATGTGCTTCCCCGTGGTTCCACCTACGGCGCCTGGAGTGAGTGGCTCCCGCCCAGCCCTGCCAGAAAATCACACAGCAGCCTTGCCTTTATCTTTTGCTCCTCTACTGCATGTACCTCCTTGGAGCCGGTAATTAATAGTGAAATGTGCCTGTGCTTACATTTTATTTACAAACTAAACAAGGTTCACTGTAATAATTAAATGCATTGTTATTTTCAATGAAGCATTTTTTTTTTCATTTTCATTAAATTACCTTCAATTGTTCGGTTATTAGCCAGATTTTTTTTTTCTACAATTTTAGTAGCTCTTCTGGAGATTTCATTTTTCTAAAGTAGCTCACACCTCAATTAACGTTGGAGACCACTGCAGTAGAGATTCACACACATGGTCCCAGAAGTGTATTAGAAATGCGCTGGGTGTTCCTGAGTGGTGAATGGAAGGTAACAGGGGGTGGATAATCAGATGCACAGAGATTTAGGGGTATATTTAGCAAAAGTCGATTTTGGTCGATTATTGGATGATTTTTGGTCGATTTTGTGTTTGGACCCTGAAATACAAAACTGACCAAAATCGACATTTAGTAAATATACCCCTTAGTGTCTTATTGGAGTGTACTGGGTTCATCACTGAAAGTGGTTGCATAGATGCTCATTCGCTCACAGAGGAGGCCATAGATGAATAATCTGCACTTACATAGAGCTGGTGCAAGTTTCGCTAGTGCAACCGATGGTGTGTCTAAGGATTCACCAGACAGTAATGCAATATTAGAGCATCTAACGACGTTCAAGGTGGGTATCTCAGTCCTTGCACATTCAGACGCACGGATGTACACCAGGGAAGAGCTTTGTAGCGGCATTAGCATAAAGTTACTGATGTGACTGTGGCAAAAGAAACAGGGCCTAATTCAGATGTGGACTCGCCCCATTGTGTCTGCATGATCTATTCTTTCAAACACCTTGTTTTTATGCATTATTTAATATTACCACATTTTTATTCACCAATTTCTTGTGTGTTAAATTAGCTGATTGTTAAACTACTATTCTTTGCAAAAAAAAAGAAATTAAAGCTACAAATATAACTGCACTTCTGTTTTTTGTTACTTTTCTGTAAAAGGTAATATATATATATATATTTTTACAAATGTAGAACACTGATCAACTATGTTTATCTGCTGGAAATCTGCCAAATGCAGGAAAACAAAATAGTAATAAAATAAAATAATAATGAAACATTCATGTTATTTTTGCAGTCTCTGGGGAGTCATCAGCCTCAATTCCAATGTGTGCAACATCTTATTGATGTTTTGAACAGACACAAAAAAACAGTCTACTGGAAATCCCAAACACACCAGAAGAGCAGTGTATTGTCCCTTGATACTAGGAATGTTTTGCCTTACCCCCTGGCAATTTATGCTCATGCACAGCTTTTTATAAATAATATAAAAGAATTGACACCAGTATTATCATAAACATATATTAATAATATATAGAGGAACTAAAGGAAAAATATGTAATTTTTCCCATGTAATGTATTTATACATTAATGCATATTTAATTTTAACAAATATTTTTTGGTCTGTCTATATGTTTGTCTTTCTGTCTGTTTATTGTGGGCCTGATTCAGAGCCGGACGCTATTTGCGCTCGCTCGTTCAGAAAAAGGGGCCGGATATTTAAATTGAGCGCTCGCTCTTTGCGGTCTGTTGACGCCTCTATGTCTGAACGAGCAAACGAAACATGCGCTCGCTATTTTGTAAAAAACGCCCCCCTGGCCGCTCGCATCCTCCGCTATTTATTAGATTAATCGAGTACATCGAAAGGCGTCTGAACTGCTCGCAGTGCTTGTGGTTGGATTTTCCTACCGCAATCATGCGAGCAGTTCAGGCTAAAAGAGAACCAAGTGACATGGCCGATGACGCTGCTTTGTTAATTATGCACACCCTTAAAATGCCCATTTTTACCATTTGGCACGCCTGCGTTCGGATCACCACTCCCCGTTTTCAAGCACCTTCCCCTGTTACCACCCACAAACGCCTCATTCTGTCACTCAAATTAGCAGGCATTCACTATTTTGCGAGCACACAATTTCCGACCGCAATGACTGGTTCGCGAATGCGTATTACAACCCATACGCATGCGCAGTAGTGCAAACATCTCTCGGAGCAAACGAGCGGCCGCTTACGAGCGGCTCTGAATCAGGCCCTGTGTTCCTACTTAAGTCCAGCATCATCATTTTACAAAGTCAAATCCCCTATTGTCTCAGTTTTTTCTTTTGGTCTTCATATATACTAGCGATGAGCAACTGGGTTTTGCTAAAAACCGAACACACCTGAACTTTGGGGTTCCGAGTGGAACCGAGTCCAAGCTGGGATCACTTTGGGGCACCGAGTATAACGGAGTACTCAGGTCTTCTCGCCAAGTTCGAAACTCGTATCTAAAAACCAGATCTTGCTTATTTTGGAATGCATTTAAGACTCTCCCTCGTGATTTCAGATGCTGTGAGGTGGTCAAAATTGACTGCAAATGACTGGAAATTAATGTTATTGATGTTAATAATACTATAGGAGCAAAAACAGGTCCAAGTTACATGATTTTTGCTATTTTTCTCAATTTCTGAAGAAATCCAAAGCCGAGCCAAAATACTTGAGGGTGGTGTTGCCCAAACCAAAACACAGCGATGATTTACAAACAAAACCAAAATACGGGGGGGAGGTGGGGGGTCTGCACACATCTCTAATATATACACCTTTTTCAATTACAAAGGGATCTAAAGTAATGTTAAACAAGTACAAGGATAAAGATACGCAGCCTTTTGTCTTATCTATATATAACCATTACTGCATTGTTAAAGTATAGAAATATAAGATAACAGCTATAAATATAACAAAACAAAACAAAAAAATAAGCAAAACAAAAAACACACTCAAGGTAATTAATGAAGGGCAAATACACATTTTGAGCTACTGTGTTTCTCAATTTGCATACATTACTCTAGATTTCTAGTGAGTGCTTAAGTCTGCAAGAGTTGACTGTAGTGAAAGTGTTTCACTGAAGTATGGAATATATGTTTCGTTTTGTAGAGCTATGCAGAAATTAGATTTTATTTTGTTGTTTTAATTACATTAAAACTTGGGGTATACAAGCAGGATTTTTATGGGCCTTCAGTGATATGCACCAACTCAGATAAAGCAGAGACTGGACCTCATCTTGTACTTCAGCAAAATAATTCCCATACTCAAAGCCAAAGAAGGACAATGGGAAGCATTTGTCCAGCAGGTGTAGTGGATGGAGAGAGAGGTGTCAGAGAAACAGGAGGAACAATCAGGTCAAAGTATGGGGAAGACAAGGATATTCAGGAAAAGACCCTCAGTTCCCACAGAGCTCTGGGCAAGAATCTAGTCGCCTTCTGGGTGATACAGCACTGCACAGTGCATTGTTTAATAATAGAAATAAATATATAAATTCTGAAAAAAATGCAGCATGCCCCTCTCCCTAAACCTTAAATCTATTCCCTTCTGTTACATTATTGTTTTGGTAACTGGAAATACAGAAAATGCTTGAGATTGCGGGTATTGTTCATAAGCTTTATTGTATTTCAACTATCAGGTGCAAATGGTGAAGCAGGAAATAGACCTAAAGCCCCAAAATATATGACTTCTATATGATAAATCTGCAAAAATACACTTTCTGCTTGAAATGCAAAACAGACTTGCCTGAGGAGCAGACTGTAATCTATGAAATATGCTGTATTGTATTTTAAGAGTAGATAGTTTGGTTTTATCCCTTTTGTTTTTCTAGTTATTGCTATTTTAATCTTTTTTTCATCTCTACATCTACGAGTTTTATCTTATACAGTATTTTAGTATTATCTCTGTATGTGACATTTTATAATAAACAGATTATTTTAAGATTTCAAGTCAGATTGCTTTCTTATAAGACACCCTTCATAATTTTTCTTTTAAAAATATGGGAACAAAATTTAGTACACTCATAATTCAATGAAGGTGTGATTATTATCCACAGTGAGGCTTACTCCTTTTTCAGCCAAGTGCACCATTTATGCTTCCCCTAGACATTTCTGCATCCATCACACATTGGGCCCGATTCAGAGCCGCTCGCAAGCGCAGAGCGCTCGCAAACGGCTCGATGCATGCGCGAGCCCCACAGAGCGACTCAAGTTCAGTTGCTCTGGGGCTTGCAACAAGACGGGACGGTTGTCGATGTTGATTGACAGTTCGCCCCCCATTTTGTGGGCGGGTAGGGGGGGGGCCTGGCATTTGTAGGAGGGCTTACTGACATCACTAGTGATGTCAGTAATGGACTTCCTGCTCTATTAGCGCAAGAAGTCCACTCGGGCTTGCGGCAGGCTAGGCCCTACCCCAGGGTCTCATTGCAAGCCTGATGGTCGCGATAATTGTGACGGTCTCCAGCCCGCTCACACAAGCTGTGGGTGGTCACCCAGAGCTTTACGAGCAGCCTGGAGACAAAAAAAGAAAACGCCCACAGACCCAGCCAGCGGCTAGCGGCTGCGAGCAGGTCTGAATCAGGGCCACTGTCTGTTATGTTTTTCCATTTGTTCATTTTGGATCAATATTTAGATGAGCATCTATGGAAGTATAAAGAGTTCATGGGAAGGCAACTCCAAACAAAATATTCTATCACTATAATGATAAACATGAAATGATAACTTGTATTCCACATGTATAAACCACCAGTGGATATCAGTAATGGCGTTATATGGATCTTTCACAATTTATACCAATCACCCAGAGGGGAAGCAGCCGGGAAGCTGATGGACGTAATCCCAACCGCCGGCTTCCCCACTGTCTAATCCCAGCAAGGCACTAATGACAAGCGTCGAAATCCCGACGCCTGTCATTAGACTTACGCCGGGAGCCCGACTCCCGGCTTACCAATCGAAGGTAAGCTGGGTGCAGACAGCGGGGGGGGGGGGCTAGGGGCTTCTGGGGGGCACTTAGGGTTAGGCACCTCCAGAAGGTTAGTGTTAGGGTAGGGGAAGGTGGGGTTAGGGTTAGGTGCCACCGGGAGGAGGTTAGGGTTAGGCAACCCCCTGGGAGAACTTAGGGTTAGGCACCACCCCAGGGGGAGGTTAGGGTTAGACACCCCCCTGGGGAACTTAGGTTTAGGCAGTGGGGAAGGGGGGGTTAGGTTTAGGCACTTAGAGGGGGGATTATAGTTAGGGGCACTTGGGGGGGGGAGTTAGGGTTAGGCACCCCTAAGGGAGGGTTAGGGGGTAGAATTAGGTTATTGAATACTTACCTTTTGACGATCGGGATTTTCACCCCTGTCGGGCTGCCGCTGTCGGGATTTGAATCATACTGAATACACACAGAGTACACTACTGTTTCTATCTTTGGAAAGATAAACATTTTAAGTAATATTCTCTTTACAACTTTGTTAACTAACATGGCAAATATGGCCAGGGTGAGGGCATTAGCACATTTACATAACTATGTTTTTTTTCCTCTATTTCATTAAACCTGTATGTGCCAATACAACCCAAATATGTAGTTCAATTTGGAAGCAAATTTGGAGGCTTTATTACTTCCTGGCCAAAACTTGGAGGATGACACAATTTAACAAATTGTCTACTGGCACTAGTCAACTCTTATTCCTATTAATCTCTTCTTCATTACACTATGATTGGAAAATAACAAGTGACGGGTCCCTTTACTATAGTTAAAACTAGACCCATGCAGGTCAGTGCAGAGGTGGATCCCCTAAAAACTGCAGACTTCAAGCCTCATTTTGAAAATGATTTTGGCCCATCATGACCCTAGGTTAGGGGGAAGATCGGCACCCCTGAAGCAGCAAGTTTGCCACGTCAGTGTTCTTTAATATTCTTGTCCACTATACTGAAAGAGTAAAATAAACATACAAATACAATTTTAAAATAAAGACATACACAATCGAGGCACACTGGTGGAAAATCAATGTGTTTTGCCATGTGCATTATGGGGCATATTTACTAAAGTGCAGGTTTTTGTAAGTGGAGATTGTTGCCCATAGCACCCAATTAGATTCTACTTAACATTTATCTAGCACCTTCTCAAAGATAATAGCTAGAATCTGATTGGTTGCTATGGGCAACATCTCCACTTCTAAAACACAGTCAATGAATATTCAGCGCTACTGCCCAATATCACAACCACTGATTCGCCAGCAGCTGTCTCCAAGGGATACCCAAACCCCTATAAAAGTGAACACCAAAGCAAAAAAAAGGCAGTGCTAGAAAATCAGTATATTACTAAAATATTTAAATTCATGAATAAAATAAACAAACAATAAAATTGTCACATTATAAAACCACACAAAAAAACATGAAAAAATAATTCAATAAATATCCCAGTCTATAATGGACCATTAAAATGCCATTCACTATTTTACCTTATAAGCCAGGATTAATATAGCCGTTTTTATTTTTAAGCTATAACATTATTACAAAATATACTAATGTACTAATGATATAGCTTAAAAATATAAACTATTATATTAATCCTGGCTTATAAGGTAAAATAGTAAATGGCAATTTAATGGTCCATTATAGACTGGGATATATGTATTTATATTTAACAAATTTTTTTTTCATGTTTTGACACCAGCCGGTGGTTTTATAAAGTGACAATTTTATTGTCTGTTTATTTTGTTTCTGGATTAAATTTTTTTAGTAATATACTGATTTGCCAGCGCTGCCTTTTTTTGCTTTGGTGTCCACTTCTAAAAACCTTCACTTTAGTAAATATATCTCAAAGTGTGCTATGTGAATGAGCCCTCAAAATGTGTAATAATAAGGCAATTTAATTAATAATATAAAAATCTCCAAAAAGAACATTCACCCTGATATATTAATAAGGTGGTTGCTGACAAAGATGACTAAATATGGAATAGTCTACTTTCTGGAATTTTTAATGGGAAATCTAGTGCTCTGTTCTTCAATACGGTATTCAAATGACTACCACTAAAAAGCATGATAAATGTATCTTAACTTGGCAAATTCCACAGTTAGTGTATTAAGGAATATCCTTTGGCAGCTATAAGGGATGCAATGGAAGATTTACATGCCTGTCGGCTGTGTCTCTTGGGAACAGTGCATCTAGAATTTAAATAAGACAGCTTTTAGGATTTATGTAAGAAAGCATACACTCTGTTCACTTGGTAATTTGCAGTTTGGGATGCAGAGTCTAAAGATTATTCACGTGTTCTCCAGATTGCAGTTACCAAAACACAGATAACACCAAAAATCTAAAACAAACCAAAGGTTTAGAGAATGTCATGGGAGATGGATGTTAAGCAAATCCAAAAGTGTGGAGTGCGATAAATGTGCAGTTGGTGTGCATTTACTTGACCAGGATGTAGGTTTATTAACCATGTAGAGATACAGTAGAGGTGGTTGGAGACACAGGGTTAGACAGGTACAGGTTAACTGGATGCTAGATGGTGCCTGGAACAATTAGATATGCTGGGTATTGTAGTGTGCCAGGTGGTAATGACACATACAGTCTTCAGCTAGGTAGTGATATGCTCCTCTATGTAAGACTAAGAAGTAATGACATAGTGTAACAGAGAACCTGTGGGGCCCTCGTATGGCTCTGAAACACTGGGGAATGTCAGGACACATCCACTCCTAACATGCAGGATGCTACTGGAGAAAGACATGGTAAAGCCAAGCATGGGCAGTAACGCATGGAAACACTGGTGTAAGTAGTGAGCAACTGTCTACAACAAACCCATGGTTGGTCTTTACTTTACTGCCTATTGACAAAACCGTGAACAAGAAAAATACAAATCCCATTAATAGCGGAAAAATATAATAGATTGTTATGGTTTAATGATAATATCTCCACTCTTGGACAGTAGTAATTTCAGGATCATCCCCATTAGATGCTCTTTGGCTTATAAATGTGGTTTCTTCAGTAGGCACAGGCAGGTGGTGTTGGAAATCTGTGCATGCTTAAATAAAGCAAGCAAGGTTAGTCAGTATATATCCACCCTGTTGATTTTGGTCTACCACATCTACAAGGATTGATTAGTTAGGAGACAAAAAGTTTATTTGTACTGTAAATTCTGTTTTGTCTGTAAATATCTTATGCTTCCTCACTTGGTACAGTGAGGTTCTGGTGGCATAGTGGTACCACTCTAGAAACAATAAATACTGTAGAGGTTCCATATACAGAATTGGTTGTCGATATTGCATTGTCTTTTGGATGCATGTTTTGTCTTCCCAGGGAGAGGTCAATTTGATGAGCATAGGGTATCTCTGTAAAAGTGGTAACCAGTTTCAGCCTTTGTCAGGCTGAGATGATCACCCTATCATATGGAGCCCCACAACATGAGATTCATCTACAGCATTATGATGTGCTACAGCTCTAGTCCATTGAGAGGGGGTCAGACACTAGAAAATACAGGCCTGATTCAGATATAGATGCAGTGTTGGTGCCACATGCAAATGGCCAATGTTTGCAGTCTTTGCATGCATCCGAGCTGCACTCCACATGTGTACAGTACCATTGCTTACCGCTGAGATCTGCAGAACAAATTTGAACATAAAGATAGGCAATTTCAGGAGGTGTTTCTGAGTGATAACAGTGGTGGCTAGCCAGCCGTGGGTATATTGCGGTCTTGTTGCAGTCAGTGACTGCCTCTTTTGATACAGTTACACTGACACCAGTGGCCAAGCACATATGGAGAATCTGTCCCTCCATAGTGAATGTGCAATGTTCACTGGTGCGGCCCATGGTGCAGCCCTGTATGCATCCCATTGGCTGCGGCATTAGCATAAAGATGCACTTGCGCTGTGACAAAAGACACAGTCATGGTTGGTAAAATCTTGCACCTCTGAATTAAGCCCACTGTCTACATATTGAATAGCAATGTCTGATGATGCGTCTGATATTAGAATTGATGCGTCCGATAGTGTGTCTTAATATGCACAGCAGTGGATTAGTGCTGCAGACAACAGGTGTCTCTGTACGAAGTCCATTGGCTGCAGAATTAGCAAAAATTAGCAGAAATCCACTATAATCTTCCGATTTTTGTAATGTCAAACATACAAGGTGTTAGATGTAATCGCCTGTGACATGTAAAATCACCGGAAAATCACCAGAAAAACTTGCAAAGGTGGCTCTGACTGGCAAAACACTAAGGAAAACAAGCATGTTTCTTTTAGAGTTAGACACACACACATTTGCTATTTTCACACATGGAACAAATAATTATTAAATGTTGACCTATAAAAATGGCAACACACTTAATGCCAATTGTGGGAGCCCATATTTGTTGGAAAGGTGACAGTGTTTGGGAATGAGTTGGAGATTATTTTCTCAAAATGACTGTCCCACACTTAGTAGTGGTGCAGGAGGCTCAATTATAGCAGGATCTGCACAGGGACCCTCTCTCAGATCAGGAGGTAGTACAAATGTTTTATTTGAATTATACTAACCTCCTAAATCTCTGTGAGCAGGTGAGAGCTAATTTACACCCTATGGAGGGTAGCAATTATTTGGTGTCTGGGCTGTAGAAATATTTTGTTGTCCTTCACTTTATGGCCACAGGCTCTTTTCAGTCTGTGAGCTCACAAGTGTTAGGGATTGTGCTGAGAGCATCAGACTGGAGGGAAGAGGTATACTATACAGTATGTGAACCATCACCATTACCACTTCCTCAATGTGCAGGTAGTCAGTAATGCAAATCTCAAATTAGTGTGGTGATATGTTTTCCTGTGTCCTGCCATGATGTCAGTTAACCCTGTATGAGAGATTTAAAAATGGAAACAAATGCAAAGGGCTAACTGCTAGGTATGTCCAAAACACTTTGTTTGTATCCTGTATTTTGTGAGGTGTTTGTTTAGAATTTATTTAATGTCCTATAAATATACTAATGTACAGTGCATCCGGAAAGTATTCACAGCTTCACTTTTTCCACATTTTGTTATGTTACAGCCTTATTCCAAAATGGAATAAATTAATTTTTGTACTCAAAATTCTATACACAATACTCCATAATGACAATGTGCAAAAAGTTTTTTTGAGATTTTTGCAAATTTATTAAAAAAAAAAACAATAAGAAATCACATAAGTATTCATGGCCTTTGCCATAAGCTCAAAATTGAGCTCAGGTGCATCCTGTTTCCACTGATCATCCTTGAGCTGTTCCTACAGCTTAATTGGAGTCCACCTGTGGTAAATTCAGTTGATTGGACTTGATTTTGAAAGGCATACACCTGTCTATATAAGGCCTCACACTTGACTGTGCATGTCAGACCACAAACCAAGCATGAAGTCCAAGGAATTGTCTGTAGACCTCCGAGACATAAATCTGGGGAAGGGTACAGAAAAATAACTGCTGGTTTGAAGATCCCAATGAGCACAGTGGCCTCCATCATATGTAAATGGAAGAAGTTCAGAACCACCTGGACTCTTCCTAGAATTGGCTGTCCGTCTAAATTGAGCGATCGGGGGAGAAGGGCCCTAGTAAGGGACGTGACCAAGAACCCGATGGTCACTCTGTCAGAGCTACAGCATTCCTCTGTGGAGAGAGGAGAGCCTTCCAGAAGGACAACCATCTCTGCAGCAATCCACCAATCAGGCATGTATGGTAGAGTGGCCAGATGGAAGCCACTCCTTAGTAAAAAGCACATGGCAGCCCGCCTGGAGTTTGCCAAAATGCACCTGAAGGACTCTCAGACCATGATGTGACAAAGATTGAACTCTTTGGCATTAATGCCAGGTGTTATGTTTGGAGGAAACCAGGCATTGCTCATCAGCAGGCCAATACCATCCCTACAATGAAGCATGGTGGTGGCAACATCATGCTGTGGGGATGTTTTTCAGCGGCAGGAACTGGGAGACTAGTCAGGATAGACCGAAAGATGAATGCAGCAATGTACAGAAACATCCTGGATGAAAACCTGCTCCAGAGCGCTCTTGACCTTAGACTGGGGCGATGGATCATCTTTCAGCAGGACAACAACCCTAAGCACACAGCCAAGATATCAAAGGAGTGGCTTCAGGAGAACTCTGTGAATGTCCTTGAGTGGCCCAGCCAGAAACCAGACTTGAATCCAATTGAACATCTCTGGAGAAATCTGAAAATGGCTGTGCACCGATGCTTCCCATCCAACCTGATGGAGCTTGAGAGGTGCTGCAAAGAGGAATGAGTGAAACTGCACAAAGATAGGTGTGCCAAGCTTGTGGCATCATATTCAAAAAGACGAGGCTGTAATTGCTTCCAAAGGTGCATCAACAAAGTATTGAGTAAAGGTTGTGAATACTTATGTATATGTGATTACTTAGTTGTTTTTTTAATTAAATTTGCAAAATCACAAAATACTTTTTATACATTGTCATTATGGGGTATTGTGTGTAGAATTTAGAGGACAAAAATGAATTTATTCCATTTTAGAATAAGGCTATAACATAACAAAATGTGGAAAAAGTGAATCGTTGTGAATACTTTCCGGATGCACTGTAAGTATGTTTTTTTTTATTTCAGTGATGAAGGTTATGAGTGTTGGTTTTGGTTACTGACACCTCTTTTGGATCCGAAGACCCCAGTTCACCATAAATATGATGAGATGCACGTAGCCACTGGAAGTTTGATAGAATGCAACTATTGAACAGCATGTCCAGGTGTCAAGACAAATCCAGTGGGGTGCTCCTATACTTACCTGAAAATGCTGGGTGATTTGCTCTATGCTGTATAATATACCCCTAGTGTAAGATAAAAAAATATGTATTACACCCCCGATCCAAATATAATAAGGTGCAGCTCAAAATTATTTTTGTGACCTACACACGTCACACAATAATACACAGATAGATATGTAGAAAAATTTGAGCGCTCCTCCTCTGAGGTATATATAATAGTCACTTCTAAAAACCATCCAGTTTCTCAACAAAATTCTAGAACTCCTCTGATGAAAACAGTCTCTTAGAATTTTCTTTAGGATATATACAATATTCATTGTTTCAGCATACTTCAATACACCCCCTGTGTCAGACAGCACCTCAAAGAATCACAATAAGGGATCTCCTATCATGAAATACTGTCACATTTATTTCTACTTTCAGCAAAATAATGTACATCACATACAATTTTCACAAATAAAAACAGGATGGCTGCGTATCTGAAAATACTTTTTCAAAAAGGCACAGTGATAGGCAATGGGGGTGATAATGCTCCCCCAAGGCAATTCATCTTCCCTGCAGAATGACAGGTTCCAGATACTGGTAGTTCCAACAGATAACCAACACGTTTCAGCTTAACAGTCTTTATCAAGGTATATCTGTGTACACCAATAGTATATATAAGGGTGTCTAGATAATCCCGCCCCTACCATGTATTAAGGGAGTGGTTCAGGATATATGTATGTTATAGTACTCCTAAATAGAGCTATTTGCTCAGAGAGGGTGGCCTCTCAATAATATAGTTTATCGCTCGTTTCTAGGGAGTTAAACTAAAAGGACATACCTCAAACAATTTGATGATCGCGGCTGTGCATTCCATCTACTGGAATTCTCGCTGCTTCCACCAGAAGTGTGGCTCCTTCTCTGATGGTTGCGGTTGTGCATTCAACCTACTGGAGCGCACACCGCTACTTCCGGGTTGACTAACAGCTGACTTGATCAGCTGTTGGTGTGAATAGTCAGCTAAATGCGCATGCTCACCATTCGAGCTGGATTGCATGCCGTTACTTCCGGGGTGACCAACAGCTGATTTGATCAATTGTCTACTATGAAGGGTCGGCTAATGCGCATGCTCACCATTTGTGTTTGGAAGTATAGTACTAAAAGAGGTCCAGTGACATCTTTAGGGATATGTTAGTACTTCCATTTTTAGCCTTATCAATTTTAGGAGTTAACATTATTGCAGTATTAGACAAAAAATCCCGACCTGTAAAATGACCAATAAAATAAAATGGAGGTATACTTGCACCTACATTTTCGCCCTTAACAAATTTAAGGGAATAAATTATATTGCACACATAGCCATTTAAAGTGCTGAACAATGCTCTCTTCAAAAAATACATAAAAAAATCTAAATATAATAAAACATATATGTCTAAAACTGTATAATAAAATATATAATAAAAAAGTCTAAAAGGCCTATGAGGTACACACACTATGGAGGAGGACAGAAATGTATAAAAAACAATTCAGGTAAATAATGATAACATTCCTTATATCTTATGTGGATAAGGGGCTAGATTTTAATACACCCTGCCTACCCCTCACATGGGTACCTAATCATCCTGCGGGACTGCTACCGGTGAGTAAACTCTCATGTGGACAGGTAGGATTGCGAGGGGCATAACACAAGTTCCGTTGTTTCTTCTACAGGAACCACTTCGATTCTAAATCATTGTTTAGGACAAATGGTATTAGTGTTTTATTTCATATATTAATCTCGTTTTTGCTAGAGATATTTCTGTACCCTTAGTGCACTAATTCCCCTCAACTTTCTTGATTCCTATGATTGATTTCACTCCTCCAATTGAACAATTGTGTTACTCTTTAAAGTGCTGCGACAAGGAATGATTTTCAAAGCTCCTTTTTATATTCTGTAGGTGCTCTGCCGATCTGTCTCTCAACCTTCTCGAGGTCCTTCCCACATATTGCAACCCACAATTACACTCTGTCATATATACACAATTTCTGGCGTTGCAGGTGATAAATTCATTGATCTTAAAACTTTGTTTTGTGGCTGTAGAACAAAATTCCTCCACTTTAGATGGCTGATTGGTGTGTGACATACAATTACTACATATTCCACACCGGTGGAAGCCTTTGGTCCTTATTCTACCTTGTCCTTTTTTCGGGTATGGCACTCTTAACTAAACGATTTATAAAATTAGTTGCTCTCCTGTATGTGCATTTTGTGATGGGGAAAATTTTTTGTTTTAAATCGAGTCCTGCTTTAAAATAAACCATATTCTTCTAAAAATATGCTTCAATGTTTTATGTTGATGATTATTTACAAGTGGTAATAAAAGATATTGGAAGTTGATTTCCTTTCTCTTTGTCCTTCTGATATTCCAACTGAGTGTCCTGTAGTATGTTTTTAAATTCTTCAATAGTAATATCAATTCCTGCTGCATATACCCTTTATTTACAAACATATGTTTTAATTCTTGCGCCTGGGTCTCAAATATGGAAATTTCAGTACAGTTTCTATGTTTGCTTTGATTTTGCCCCTTTGGTATGTTTTTAGAGAATGGATCAAAGGAAAACACCACAAAAAATAATTAATTTAAGTATCCACCAACTAAGCGAAGAGTAAAAAGTTTTAAGCAAGGGACTAAAATTTGTCCCAGTTAATAAACTTAAAAAATGTGAAGCTTATATAGATGTTCAAAAGTTTGTGTGTAAACTCCCTTTAAAAAATACTTTATTAGCCAGTAGAAGGAGTATATATAGCAAAGAAGCTCTTTCAAACCCAAATCCACGTTTAATCTTACGTTCAACAGAGATGTTTTCTTGAGAGCTTTAATTGGATTGTATATACAAAAATAGAACAAATTGATTTAAAGAACAATAAACCATACTTTAATATATCAAAAAAGGAACAGGAGGCATTAGTAAATCTTGAAAAGAACTGGGACATTACTATAAAGCTCGCTGACAAAGGCGGAGGTGTAATAGTTATGGACACTGTCAGGTATAATGAGAAAGTCCTCCACCAACTGGGAGACAGGTCCACATACACTTGAGTGAAAGGATTGAAAAAAGTTGTTTAGTATATAAATATGAGGGGAATGGTACTATCATGGAAAATTAATGGAAATATCTGATTAAAAATCAAACTAGTTTACCGATAATATATGTCCTGCCCAAGATTCATAAGGACCTAACTTATCCCCCAGGCCATCCCATTATTGCAAGTACAGTCTTGGTGTGCTTAAACTTATCACATTTTGTCAATTATTACCTACAGCCAGAAGTAATTAAATTGAGATGCTATGTTAAAGACAGCAAAGATGTTAATAAAAGATTAAAAAGCATACATACTACAGAGGACCAGTTCCTAGTCACTGCAGACGTGTGTTCTTTATATACGGTAATAGAGCACAAACTAGGCATTAACGCTGTAGAACACACATTTAATAAATATGAGGGGGAAAATGATAGAATGAAATTAATATTTTTAAGAGCTGCTTCTTCTTTTCTTTTGAACAATAATTGTTCCTGGTTCCAATGACAATACTACCTCCAAAAAAAAGGTACCACTATGGGCAGTAAATTTGCTCCATCCTATGCAAATCTTTTTATGGGGTGGTGGGAGGACATATGTATATGGAATAATAACCCTTTTAGCAAGTTTATATCAATATGGATACGTTTTATTAATGCTATCTTTTATATGGAATGGACCGGAGGATATTATAAGAGATTTTTGTGAGAGTTTTAATACTAATGCTTTTCACTTAATTCCTCCAAACACAAGCAGGAGATTAACTTTTTAGACCTCACTATTTATATAACTCAAGATATGTTAGCCATAAAATACTATACAAAACTTACAGATAGTAATTCGTATAACAGTAATAAGAGCCACCATAATCAGACATGGCTTAAAAACATACCAAAAGGGCAAATTCAATGCATATGTAGTAACATCCGCATTTGAGACCCAGGCACAAGAATTCAAAAAATGCTCAACACCAATTCCATCCAGGGTGATCCTGCTGCACAATTCTGCTTCTGCTACTTTGCTAATATCACCCTCCTCCTCACTTTGATAGGGTGCTGTTATTTCTGTTCCTCCTCCCTGTCCCTATTCCCTCTCCTACCACTATCCATGATATAACTTTACACATATGAAAGACAATACACAGAATAGCAAAACTGAAAGACAAAACATAACAGATAGACAGATAAACAACAAGACAAATGGTCCTATTTATCAAAACTATTTTTACTCAAATAATGTGAAAACAGGTGTTTTCACACCCTTTTCAAATTATTTTAGTATCACATGAATATACTAAAGGGCAATTGGAGTAGAAATTGAAAAATTCTACCCCAAATCCTAATTATCACATATTTTTAGTAAGCAGATCACATTTCCCATATGTGTAATGGGAAACGTGATCTGCCCAGAGTAACTAAAAATATATTGTGAAAAATGCTGGGGGAAACCCTGTGATAATAACGCGACCTGGAGATGGCGTTATCGAGGGGTTCCTCCGGTCCCCTGACTCCTGCTCTGACCAAAAGCTGATCACTGCAAAAACAAAATAGTTGGAAAAAAAACACTTTGGTGCTCCGGTGATGTCCTCTGGGGCTCTGGTCAGCTGCTGCATTGAGCAGCTGACTGGGGTCACAGTGCAGGAGCCAGGAGACCAGCTGACTGAAGCCCCAGAGTACATCACCGGATCACCTAGGTAAGTGTAAGTTGAGGGGGGGTGGGGTGGCCAAGGGGGGGAGGAGAAGGTCGCAAGGACAGTGTGGGGGGCATGAGAGAGCGTGAGGGAGGGTGGTTTTGGTATCCAGTGGTGGCGCATGCACAGACATACTCCCTGTATTTTTTATCGCAAGCTCTGTCCCTGAATGCAGATGTTAGTGCATCCATGTGATATTTCCTAAATTCGCGATGTGAATTTAGTCAGAAATATAACACTACCACCGCATTTTAAATGCAGATTGTAGTAAATAGGCCCCAAAATACTGTAGTTAAGGACACAGAGAAATCGCAAAATACAGCCAGCAGATTAAAAATTCTTAATAAACCAACAAACACTTTCTGACACCTATCTTTCTCCTAGTAAACCATTTCAACTAATATAAGCACAATCCCCTGCTTAAATTTATATAGGATTGATTATTCAAAATCACCAATTTTATGTTTGAACCAACAAGGAATACAGAAATCACCATGTTTTCTAGTCAACAGCTGATTGGAGCATTTTTTACAAATCACTGAGAAATTACAGTAATTCTCTTACTAAGGGCTCTATTTACTACAATCCGCATATTGAATGCAGATTGTAGTGTGATACTAACGACTGAATTTGCATTGTGAATTTAGGCAATATCACAGGGATTTACTACAAATCCCTTGCAGGGACAGAGCTTGCGATAAAGCTCTGTCCCTGCGAATCCCGTTCTGAGCCTTATCACAGTATTTTCGCAAAAAATACCATGACTAAGTGCCCCCGCATGTGCTGACCGGCTGCCGCTGCTACCCCCCGACACTAAGCCCCACCCCCGGTGCTAAACCCTGTCCCCCATGATTGCAGACCCCCCACGACCCCCCCTCTTTCCCCCCTCCCTTAATTACACTTACCTGCATGATCCGGGCCTCCGGTGATGTTCTCCATGCCTCCGGTCAGGTGATCTCCCATACTGCACTGGGACCCGATCACCTGATAACTGGGCAGCAGTGCACTATGGGAGACCAGCTGACCAGAGGCAAGACATCACCGGAGGCCCGATCATCGGTCCCTGGAGTCAGGTAAGTAATTTTTTTTTTTTACCATTTTTTTTAATTTTTTTAGCAGAGATCAGCTTGTGGTCTGTTTAGATCACACAGCTGATCACTGGGGCCGGCTCCCGGCTCTGCTCTCCCTATTAGAGCAGGGCAGGAGTCCGGTAACCATGGGAGACCCTGGATAACGCCACCTACAGGTGGCGTTATTATCACAGGGCTTTCCCCGATATTTTTTTACAATTTATTTTTAGTAACTTTGGCCAGATCACATTTCCCATTACAATTATGGGAAATGCAATCTGCTTCCTAAAAATAAATGATACTTAGGGGTTGGAGTAGAGTTTTACGAATTCTACTCCAATTGCCCTGTAATAACTATAGGTGATACTAAAATAATGTGAAAAGGGTGTGAAAACACCCCTTTTCACTTTATTTTAGTCAAAATAATGTTAATAAATTGAGCCCTAAGCCTCAAAATCAAAGAATATTACATCCTACAATTTTGATTTGGAAGACGCTGGAATCTTGTAGCAATTTCAGGATACTTGAAAGCCGCCAAAAAATTGAATCCTATTACATTCCCCCTTATTTGGTGGCTGGAGCTGTCTTGTTGTAGCTCTAGTGAAGTTAAGGAAAGGATTGAAAGGATTGAACATATATGTATTGCTGTGTGTCTTGTGGATTTGAGTGCTTGAGTTGCAAGAGGTTTGGTGATGCTGAAGGAGAAAAGATTGGGGACAATCAGTGGGAAAGCTAGAGAGTGAGAAGCAATGAAGAATACATGGTAAATATGCATTCCCTGCATCTCTGCTGCCTTTTGATGGAGCTATGTGACCTACTCACATATATTGGCATAATGGAAGTAAATATTACCTGTAAAGTGTCACTACACCTATCTCATTTGTATCTCAGTGCTCAATACAATAGGAATATTGCAAGTAGGGCATTTGGAATACAGCTGTGGAATCTTTATTCCTAGAAGACATGACTTCAAAAAGACTGTATTTATAAACATTTTGATCATTTTTTCCAAAGCCAGTGTAACATGATCTGAGAAACAACACTGGGTTTGATTGAGATTTTCTATTTTTAATTTGACATCATTATGTATAATACCTTTGCAAATAATAATGCATTACAGTATTCACTATACAAGTATTAACAAATATGTAAAACCATAAAACATATGATTTTATCATGTGCCTTTAATTTGAGTAAATATCTTATAAATCCTTAAACACATTATACAGTACAATTGTATTAACTGTACATTTCAAAAGATCTGTGCTGTTACTCTATTACCTCAAGACCAAAACTGAATACTGGTTCTTAAACAGTATAATTTTCAAATAGCGTATCATTTCTACAAAGTTTATAACATAAATAAACACAAACTTTATTTTGAATATGTTTACTTGCAAAATGTTATTTTAGAGTAAAGCTCAAATTCTTCTTCAATTATTTCCACAATGAGCTTACTGATATCCATTGCCTCTGGATGCCATGGAAATATTCACTTCTTTTATTTGTTTAATGCAGAGTAAGATGCCTTTTGGCAATGAAGAATGTTTCTCCATCTTCATAGATAATAAAATTGCATATGAAATGGAAGAAAAATCTTGCAGTAAAAAACCTCTGCGAGCAGCAAGCCCAGTGATTGTTTATGCTCCAAAATCTCCTGTGGTGGAATTAGGTGAGCATTGCTTCACTGAATATGTCAGGGGAGTTGGAGACAGTAAATTCTTTGCTCTCCTTCCTGAGTCTTTCCTCCGCATTCGCTGGTGCATCATTTCAAGAGCACATGCTATAAACCTATATCCTATATTTCCCATCTCAGTTTCACTGCACACAGCAATTAGATAACATGCTTGACTAGAATCTTCCTACTACTCTGTATCTTTTAAACTTCAAACTTTTCAATCCTGAGCATCCATCCATGGAACTGTATTAGTCACGTACTACTGTTTGTCTTTCATTAGAGTATTTTATCATATTTCTGTCTCTTGTTGAGTAATCAGATTTATTTACTAATTAGTGATTTGACTACATTTGTCTGTATGTTATATTACAACTTGTTTTCACATTCATACTATATGCCTACCCATCCATGATATCTCATAATTGAACCATGACTTGGTTCGTTGAATTGCCTCAGTAGTTATAATTGCAGTCTATGGTAGAGTGAAGGTCCACACGGATTCTAACACCCCAGTATTCTATAGATTTAAAAGGAGCAAATGCTGGTCAATACCTAGAGTTAGAGCATCTGTCCCGGAGGTATTGAGTTTATAATAGGATGCCTCAGAATAGTTTTGAAGCACTACATGGATAGCTGGAATGGATTCCTCTGGGTTGGTGACAAATAAGAGCGCATCATCTGCAAGGGGACAGATTTTATGTTGGCATGAGACCACCAAAATACCTGAAATCTGTCTGTGGTTTCTAGTACAGTCAGCTAGTGATTCTAAAGATAAGACAAATATTAATGGAGATGGGGAAATTATTGGACAAAAATTTGTTATGAAATCTGTTAAGACTCGAGCAGAGGGATTCTTGTACAATGCAAGGATTGCTTTGAGAGATGATCCCTCTAGGCCAAACTGGCAAGGACCCTGGACATGTACAGATGTGTCCTGCGACATCTTTGCTCCATATGCCATGTAGCACACCCTGCTAGTCACGCTATGCTGTGGCTTATGGAGTCACGACATAATGTACTGAAGCGCTGGAAAAGCTGAAGAGTGTACTAGACGTTTCTGTCCATCAGATATCGCTTTTCCTAAACTGCACTGCGCATGCGTAAAAAAGGACAATGTAATGTGTGTATTACCACCCATTGATTGGCTGACTGAACCTGTTATTCAGTATGCTATAGTTGTCATGGATCGAGAGCTGTAATTGAGGGTGTAATAAAGGATTAAATCATTCGGTGTGTCAGTCCTGAGTACACTTTTGAAAAATAATTTATAAATGTGTTCTGCCATCATTATTACAGTGCTAGATACACGCATAAGCAAGATAACGCCTCTTTTTAGAAAACTCAGTGCAAGTCCATGCGACAAGCGACATAGTTATGCTGGGATTTGTGGCATTCACACATTGATAACATGCCTTAGAAATGAAAAGTTGGGTTTGAAGGGCACTGTATAAAACCATCACTGAACTACAAGTCTCATCCCAGAAAGAGGTATCTTTAAATTACAAACTGACTGTGCGTTTTATGCAGCACGCTTGTGGCAATATCGGCACTACTGTGCCACTAGGAGTTTGTACAGCATGCCGCTAATTGGTACACAACAGTAAGTGTCGGTCACTGCGGCATGGCAGAAAGTGGTGTGTGGCGCTTATATAGTGATTTCATGTCTTAGAAACTAGTAATGGAGTCTGAGTAGCCCTGTCAAAGATTGTGTATAATGGAAGGGCACTACTAATGGCATATTGAATTGTAGTACAGTAGGTGTTTGTTTTTATTCCAATTGTTTTCAGACCAATGTAAGTATATATATTGCACTGGTTTCTTTTACAATATGTCAGTGCCAGAGGAGACAATAGCAAGCAGAAGAGGGGGAGCCTGCACAGCCAAGTAAGTTCTGTACAGTACAGTAAATTTTGTTTATAAGCTGGGCCAATGTTTTGGATTTTTTACATGTACTGTAGTGCAAATTTTGTTTTTTCTTCTATGTTTGTGCCAATGTGTTTATTTCCATGAGTTTTTTTTTAAATTGTGTTGAGGCAAAATTACATTATAGTATTTTCTTTCACTGAAGTACGTTGATGTCGCATCTGCCAGATATCCTCCTCCTCCTCTGAAGAGATAGACGGGGTGGCGGGCCCAACAACCCTCCCCAGCAAAGTAAGTACTGCCTGTACTCAACTGTACCTTTTTCCTCCACTCTCAGTGGCTCTACTTCTGTTACTTGTGCCATCACTATTGGAGTCTGGTCCATGCTTCTCTGATTATTTCCCAGCCATATTGTGTCCTGAAAATTATGTTAATAAGGGGCAGATGTATTAAGCTCTGGAAAGGGATAAATTGGAGAGTGATTTAACTACCAACCAATCAAATGGAGCTGAGTGGCTGGTAATTAATCACTTTCCAACTTATCAATTTCCAGAGCTTAGTTTTTAATTGTGCTCTTTTTATGTTTTGGTTACTGTAATGTACTGAATGCGTATGGCCCCTTATACTATAAATAAAGTGTAATCATAATAATAGTACAGTCAGGGTGTGTTTACTGTATATACATACATGTTCCAATATTTGTAAGACAATGGCTCTTGTTTGCTTTGGGGGAAGGGACCTATAGGCAAATAAATAGGTGAATAAATAGACAGTCAGTCTCACCCACTCAACGCGTTTTGATACATTTAGTATGTATCTTTATCAAAGCACCTTGATGCCTTTATAAAGATACATACTAAACGTATCAAAATGCATAGGCTGGGAGAGACTGACCATGGAGTAAACTGTGGAACCTCAAGTGGGGAGTTTTGGAGTTCATCCTGGGATGCTTGGAGGACTTTCCTTTATTCGCCTATTTTGTCTACTCTTCAAACCAGTAGACATATATTTTTGGTGAGGGGCCACCTTTTTCCTTCTCTTTGTGTAAATATTTCTTGTGATTGTTTCTATATTTGTGAATAAATGCAGTAATACACTATGGAGATTCTCTCTCTTTAAATTTCATTTCCCACACATTGGATGGATGTACTGAATGGAGAAATAAGAGACGGATCTTCATTGGAACAGATTACAGTTCATTTACATGGCTGTTTGTCTACTTATGTATGTAGACCACCCATTCTGGTAGGGGAGCCACTCACAAATGTATGAGAACATACAATTTATACAGACTGTATTATGCTATGATACTATTTCTTTTCTTTTTTTCTGAGTGTCATCATTTGATTGAGAACCCATGAGTGGGATATTTTGAAGAAACTGCAGTTGTTTAGATCGCCCAGTGTATCAATTTGGTGATATCTATTTCATAAAATAGTGCTTGTTTTATAATTTTTTTTTTGTATTTGTTGGTACTATATCTGTATTTGCACTCTGTAAAGCGCTGTGGACCTATTATGGTACCCCATAAATAAAGGTTAATAAAATAATAATATCATACATATTGATAAAGATGTTTTTGTTTATTTACTGTATATTAAAGTACACACCAAGAGGTAGCGTCACTGTCTCCAGTTACCACCAACTGTCTATCCAAATAACTCTTATTGCTGTCTATCTTCTATCTTCTTTTTTGCATTTGTTGAAAATATTGTCATATTACATCACTAAGCTGGACACTGCTTTATCCATTGGAAATAAAGATATTCACAAAGAAACACGTGAGTTGCTAACCATGGTGCTACTGTAGTTTTCAATGTGGCAGATATACACCATCCTCCTAGTCTCATCATTGGGTTAGCAACAGGTCTAGGCAATTTCCTAATTATTTATGTATTTATTATTATAGAAGGCATGGTACATTTAGGTTGTTTTATTGCTCTTGCTACTGTCCAATAGTAAGAGCAGACAGAATTTCATTGGCTGTTGTACCCAAGGCCAGAGCCAGGCTGGAGCTCACTCATGAGCTCCACCTTCAGGATCCCGCAGTGGGTGAAGTGAGAGATGCCATGACATCTCCCCCTTAGTGCTGAGTGGGAGGACAGAGGAGCGGACGACGTCGGGGGTCAGGAGCGAGATTCAGGTAAGCATTGTGTTTTGTGTGTGCCTTTGTGATATATGTAAGGGGCACTACTGGGGGCACTGTAAAAGGGGCACTGCATAGGGGGGACCACTACTGGGGGCACTGCATAGGGTGGACCACTACTGGGGGCACTGTATAAGGGGCACTGCATAGGGGGCACTGTATAAGGGGCACTACTGGAAGCACTGCATAGAGGGGACCACTACTAGGGGTACTGTATAAAGGGCACTATTTGGGGCACTGTATAAGGTGGACCACCACTGGGGGCACTGCATTGGGTGACCACTTCTAGGGGCACTGTATAAGGGGCACTGCTGGGGGCACTGTATAAGTGGCACTACTGGGGGCACTGTGTATGGAGCACTACTGGGGGCACTGTATAAGGGCACTACTGGGGCACTACTACATGGGGCACTGTTACTGGGGACATTGCATAAGGGGAACTACTACAGTGGGCATTGCAAGAGGGGCACTACTACTGGGGGCATTAAGATGCATATGTAATGGAAAGGAATGTTCCCAGAGTGACAAGAAATGGTGGTGTGTCACACCCCATTTTCAGTGGCCACGCCCACCTTTTCGGCGCATGTGCACATGGTGGGGGGGCCCCTTTTTTCCTTTTTGCCTGGGCTAGTTACACCACTGAGTAGATGCATGCTTTGTCTTATATTATCTATGTAGTACTGAGTGCTATTCTGTTCCATTGCTGTTGAACTGCACATCCCAGCATGCTCTGCCACAGTTTTAACATGCCCTGATACCAAAAATTTAGCAGAGTTTGATAAGATGTGTAGTCCCACAGGACCTGGATGGTCGCTTATTACCCACTCTTGCTCTAATGATTACTCTGATTGACATACAGTTTACTTTTCTGTTTCAGATGGAAGATAATGGTTTTTCCTTTGTTTATCTTAATTATTTCATTTGAAATAACTGTAAATAATATATTGTTATATATTATACCTAGGGTAATTTAGCTTTACAGTCCATGGAAAAATTGGTATGATTTGCTAATTTGGTGCCCATACAATCTTTTGTATCTGTGTAATACTGGTCACCCGGCACATGTATAGCTGTTCATTCTCTGTGGCTGCTTGATGCCGGAGTCCGTGTGTGTACACAAGGATGGAGTACAGATGGAAGCGGAAAAAAGCAGCGGGAGTCCTCTACATGCTGCTTCTCAGGATAGTGCTCGGCCGCTCCATCCGCTGACCTCGTTCTGTTGTCTAGGATGACGTACGTTTCGCAACAGATAGAGCTTGATCACATCATTGATGAAGCAGCGTGTAGAGGACTCCCGCTGCTTTTTTCCGCTTCCATCTGCACCCCATCCTTGTGTACACACACGGACTCCGGCATCAAGTAGCCACAGAGAATGAACAGTTATACATGTGCCGGGTGACCAGTATTACACAGATACAGCTAAGAATCTTATAGCAAGATTGTTACACTGTTACATGCTGTCTGTGCGGAACGTGCAATGGTGTTGCCATTTGAGATCCCTGTATTATATCTTTACTAGAGGCGATGTCCGGAGGACATAACACCTCCTATTATGTATGATATACTGGGTATAAAGTGCATGTGATATAAAAACTATTAGTATATGTACATTTTATAGCTCTCATGGAATAATATACAGATCTGGTTTAAGAGATCGTTATATATATCAAACCTTGAGTGATATATTAGAGCTTGCTGTGTTATTCACAAATGGTATATATACTTATAACACTGATAAAATAATTTTTACTATGTGGTCAACAATACTCGATATGATTAGAGGTGTTTAGCACATTATTTGCTCATATGGGATTGCGTTTCTCTCTCATATGCAGCCGTTTGTGACTATTAATTGGGACATTAATAATTGTACTGTCTTAATTGTCATATGACACTCAGTCTCACATTGTACAAATATGTTGGTAATTATGTATTGAGATGATTAATAATTACGTGTGAGACCACTGCTGCTTATGTGTGGAATAAGGTGTATAATTATTCACAATTGCAGAGAATATGTGCATGTAATTACATGATGAATGATTTGGGATTATGCACAGTTCATTGCTATTTATTTTTGAAGGTGCATGCATGATTCTATAGTGCATATATATATATATAATATACATATCTGCTGTTTGGATATTTGTACAAAACTCAGTAATAGACTATATATATGCCCCTATGGAGGTGATGAACTATGTGTGAAATTGACATTCTGGTACATCCACTTACCTATTGATTATGGAGAAATATTTCACACATGTTAAAAATCAACTGAGTGGCGTTGGGACTTTGTAGAGATCACTGCTATTTAATTACGGAGCTGTGTGTAGTAGTATCATGCCAATCAGGCTAATATAACAATTGAAAATTCTTCCTTTTCTTTCGCATTAACAGATTTACTCTGGGTATTTATAGCGTTATAACTGGGCTTAGATCCCAGATTAGTGATTTTTTGTCACATGTGATTTATGTGTTAAATGTGTATTGTGTGTTTTTTTGTATCTGTATTATTTTGTATTTTATTAAGTAATCAATTAAAAGCTAATTTTTTATTTAATTCAATATTACTAAGTTGTGCCCCCACCCAAGAATCTTCTTCTCTTTTTGCCCACTTACAATTCTTATTGACTCTGGGGAGCACCACCAACGTTAAATACTGATCCACAATTTGTGGGTATATTACTGATATAGTTGGTCCTAATATTTTGGAACAGTTACCATCTGCGATTTCTGGATCTCAGTGTGGCAGCATACACTGTATATTAGTCCTGTGCGATTTCCAAACTCCTCCTTTTTTTCTTCACAAATGTTGTAATGACTGTCAGTCGTAGTTACATCTAAATACACTTTCACCCAACAAGGTCATAAGCAAAAGTAAAGTTTTTTTTTAAGATTTGGTACAAAATTTCGATTTTTTTTTTAAAATTAATTAATAATACTCTCACACAGATGTTTATGGGGAAGTCCCAATTTAGTCAATCAAAAGCAATTTAAGGATTTAGTTTAATAATTTAGTGGCATCACTTATGAAAATATACTGTAGAAAACAATAAAAATTATATAGCATTTTATGGTACTTTAATTGATTACAATACAATTACTGTGCTTTTTTTAAGGAATGCCAG
Organism: Taudactylus pleione; assembly: GCA_031769625.1. NCBI lineage: Eukaryota > Metazoa > Chordata > Amphibia > Anura > Myobatrachidae > Taudactylus > Taudactylus pleione. The sequence goes on from JAUIMM010000014.1 coordinate 32,476,396, forward strand.
GCTACTATTCCGAATGCTTTCTGGAATTTAATTTTCCATAATAATCCTAACTTGGCCCAAATAGATTATTTCATAAGTAGAAATACCTGCCAAATCTGCTAGATTGGTGACCCCAACCAACACATCTGCCCGTGTCATAGATTTTCATTCCTTAGCTAAGGTGCATACAGTAACATTTAAATAAGGAAGTTGGACAGGGACCTATTAAGCAAATAGACTTATTTGTTCTGTTATGTATTATTCCTTAAAAAAAATCTGCAAAGGTGGTCTTATTCTTTTAAATCTAGCATCATGAACACTAACTACAGCATGCCAGCAAAATCCTTAGTCCTCCAAATTTCTGTCTTAATCTCCTATTGTATTTATTTTGGCTGAATTAATAAACTGATGAAAAATGATTTTGGTGGAACTGCTTCTATGCCTACATATGAAACAACTACAGTACCTGGTCATCGATATATTTTCAAAAACCTGGTAAATGTTAATATTAGTTCCGTAAACACACTTTTAGTTTTAAATCATTTAATTCATGTAAATGCAGTTCGTTAGTGTTATATATATATATATATATATATATATAACACTATGTAGATGTGTTCAGTATGGTTCTAATCCTGGCAGCGGCATCCCGGCAGAGGAGAAAATCCTGATCGTTCTCAGGTACGTATAAACTAACCTAATTCCCCCCTAACCCTAACCCTCCCTTAGGGGTGCCTAACCCTAACTTCCTGGGGGTGCCTAACCGTAACCCCCCCTTCCCCTAGCCTAAACCTAACCACCCGGGGGGTGCCTAACCCTAAGTCCCCCCCCGGGAACTCCAAACCTAACCCTCCCCCCCAGCGACTGTCCGCGCCCGTAGCCTGGATTACCTTCGATCAGTAAGCCAGGTGTCGGGCTCCCAGCATAGGGAAAATGACAGGCGTAGGGATTTCGATGTCTGTTGTTTAACCATTGCTGGGATGATACAGTTGGGAAGCCGGCGGTCGGGATTCCATCCATCGCCTTCCCGACTGTTTCCCATATATATATATTTATATATGAAAAAAAAAAAAAATATATATATATATATATATAAATATACAGTCAGGTCCATAAATATTGGGACATTGACAGAATTTTCAGATTTTGGCCTCTATTCACCACCACAATGGCTTTGAAATGAAACAAACAAGATGTGCTTTAACTGCAGACTTTCAGATTTGATTTGAGGGTAATTACATCCAAATTGGGTGAACGGTGTAGGAATGACAACAGTTTCAATATGTGCCTCCCACTTTTTAAGGGGCCAAAAGTAATGGGACTATCAACTCAAAAGCTATTTCATGGACAGGTGTGGGCTATTCCCTCGTTATTTCATTATCATTTAAGCAGGTAAAAGGTCTGGAGTTGATTCTAGGTGTGACATTTGCATTTGGAATCAGTTGCTGTCGACTCTCAATATGAGATCCAAAGAGCTGTCACTATCAGTGAAGCAAGCCATCATTAGGCTGAAAAATCAAAACAAACCCATCAGAGAGATAGCAAAAACATTAGGTGTGGCCAAATCAACTGTTTGGAACATTCTTAAAAAGAAAGAACGCACCGGAGAGCACAACAACACCAAAAGACCCGGAAGACCACGGAAAACAACTGTGGTGGATGACAGAAGAATTATTTCCCTGGTGAAGAAAAACCCCTTCACAACAGTTGGCCAAATCAAGAACACTCTCCAGGAGGTAGATGTATATGTGTCAAAGTCAAAAATTAAGAGAAGACTTCACAAGAGTGAATATAGAGGATTCACCACAAGATGCAAACCATTGGTGAGCTACAAAAACAGGAAGACCAGATTAGAGTTTGCCAAACAACATCTAAAAAAGCCATTACAGTTCTGGAACAACATCCTGTGGACAGAGGAGACAAAGATCAACTTGTACCAGAGTGATGGGAAGAGAAGAGAAGGAAAGGAACTGCTCATGATCCAAAACATACCACCTCATCAGTGAAGCATGGTGGTGGTAGTGTCATGGCGTGGGCATGTATGGCTGCCAATGGAACTTGTTCCCTTGTATTTATTGATGATGTGACTGCTGACAAAAGCAGCAGAATGAATTCTGAAGTGTTTATATTAGTATTATATGCTCATATTCAGTCAAATGCTTCAGAACTCATTGGATGGCGCTTCACAGTGCAGATGGACAATGACCCGACGCATGCTGCAAAAGCAACCAAAGAGTTTTTTAAGGCTAAAAAGTGGAATGTTATTCCATGGCCAAGTCAATCCCCTGACCTGAATCCGATTGAGCATGCATTTCACTTGATGAAGACAAAACTGAAGGGAAAATGCCCCAAGAACAAGCAGGAATTGAAGACATTTGCAGTAGAGTCCTGGCAGAGCATCACCAGGGATGAAACCCAGCGTCTGGTGATGTCTATGCGTTCCAGACTTCAGGCTGTAATTGCCTGCAAAGGATTTGCAACAAAGTATTAAAAAGTGAAAGTTAGATTTAGGATTGTTTAGTTTGTCCCATTACTTTTGGCCCCTTAAAAAGTGGGAGGCACATATAGAAACCATTCTAATTCCTACACCGTTCACCTGATTTGGATGTAATTACCCTCAAATTAAATCTGAAAGTCTGCAGTTAAAGCACATCTTGTTTGTTTAATTTCAAAGCCATTGTGGTGGTGAATAGTGGCCAAAATATGAAAATTCTGTCAATGTCCCAATATTTATGGACCTGACTGTATATATATATTAACTATAGATGTGTTAACAAGATTGCTTATAATCTACACATTCTATTGCAGTCAATGAAACATTTTAGATAATAGTTCACAGTCTTCATAAACAGTATCTTAGAATAAACAGATAGCTGCTGTAACATTGATAGACTGATGCTACTGTACATTACTAACGTTTTGTATACCTGATGCATTGCACGCCTTCATTTTGAAATGGTACCTAAAGTTAAATATTTTACTTTTTAAAAGTAAAGAGTTATGTTGCTAAAATACAAAACATTTTAAGTGACTTTTGTGTTCTAGAAATTATACTTCGCCCATTGTCCAGTATAGTTTAACAAGTTATTTGCCTCATATAATAACGGTAGCAAATTGTTATTTGTTAACCTACAATGAATTTACTAGACTGTATTTGTTACTTATGGTGCTCGATGTTTTGAGCTTTATGCTTTAAAGAAAGAGTTTACAAGAGCGTTTGTACTACAGCAACATGCCGTCTTCGGATACTGGTTTATAATCGTGAAAAAGCTATTGAAAATTTTGCTATAAAGGTAACTGCAAAAAGTTGACAGTAAATCAAAGATTGTTTGGCAAGCTAACCCAATATAATTTACACACATGCCATATATTTGCTGAGTTACAGTAGACACAGCAGCCTGCTTGCAACGAGAAAATAGAATTTTTTTCTCTATCCGTTGGGCCATTTAGGGTGTTAGCAGTTTTACTAGATGGAATCTATCTGTCAAGGCATTTAATCAATGAAAAGGTGAGTGTAAGATGTATTTTCTCTCATGGGTATAAAGAAGCTCATTTAAAAAAATGTAAGCTGTCTCTTTAGATACAGCTGGAAATCTTCACCTTAAACAAGATATGAGCATGGTGCTTGCTGTTTTTCCTCTTCAATGGGCTGGATTAGTCCCTAGATAAACTGGTGTAGGTCTAGGGTTGTGTACTATTGGTGCAGGTGCATGAATCTTATTGCAGTACTACTGTCAATGCTCCAGTGCTCCTTTGCCATAACAAATTAATATCAAAGGGTTAGCAGACTGCTATATAAAGACATACTTCATATGCTATTTATTATCATCATTGAATACTTGACACATAACCCATACTTGCTGAGGCACTATAATGTAAAATTAAAATGTTTAAATGTGTACAATTGTATAGCCTTGCTTGTGCATTTAGGATTTGTTATAAAAAATATATAACATATTTAATAAACTTTTTGGTTTATTGTAGGTTGTAGTATAAAATAGAGTACTGTAATTCTCTAGATTTTTATCTACCATCCCCAGGGACATTTTAAGAGATGAGGGGGCCCGCGTACAGCCTCAGTGCGGGCCCCCTCCTCTCCGGCAGTAGACTCTCCAGGAACATGGACCCATGCCTTACAACTAAGGACATCACTACTGCACATGAGCATATCACAGGGAAAATGGCCATCATGCCATTTTCCCAGTGAATTAAGTATGCAGAACTGGCCGATGCAGGATGGGTAATGGATGTGTGGTGTGTCTACCCTCAGTAGAGATCAGGACAATTTCTAGGGGCCGAGGCTCCCCTCCTCAAACAAACATAAGATAGCAAGTTTATAAAGGGGGTGTGGTCCCACAGTAAGGAGCTTGGTCTCACAATAAGGGGCGTGGCCTCAAATGAAAATACTTCCTTATGAATAAATTATGTTAACATAACCATAGGATTAGCGACACCCAAACCAACTGCTGTTTTCCTGTTAAAATTTCCAAGGCACACCATCAGCTCCCCCATCACAGGAAAAAAACAACACATTGCTCCCCACATAAAAATTAACTTTGCTCCCAATAGAAGAAATAACATTGTTTCCCACAGAGAACATAACTTTGCTCCCCCACAGAAGAAATAACTTTGCTCCCCCACAGAGGAAATAACTTTGTTCCCCACAGACAAAAACATATTGCCCCTTTTATGTCCCAAGCCAGCCCCCCCCTTCTGTGTCCCCAGGGTAGCATCTAGATGCCCTTCACCGAACAGACCCTGACATCATCAGTTAGTCTCCATGTGGGCACAGAGGGGGAACATAAACCTGTGGCGAGCTAAGCAAGCCACCAAGCCCATAGTGTGGTGAGTGAAGCGAGCCCGCAAGGGTACAATTTTCCACTATCAGTGGTCAGATACTCCAGCTGAGATGAGATAACAGTGCTGTGGAGGCATGCAACCGCACTTCCGCCCTGACTCCACATCACGTCCAGGTCCTTAGGATGAAGGGAAAATAGAACCTACCATGTCCCCAGCCAGCCCTCATCAGCCATTCAGCCCCCCTTCTGTGTCCCCAGCCAACCAGCTCCCCATCTATGTCCCCAGCCAGCCAGCTCCCCCTTCTGTGTCCCCAGCCAGCCATTCAGTCCCCACTCTTTGTCCCCAGCCAGGAAACCAGCACCCCTTCTGTGTCCCCAGCCATCCACCCCCATTCTATGTCCCAGGCCAGCCAGCCCTGCCCTTCTGTGTCCCCAGCCAGCCAGTCCCCATTCTGTTTTCCAAGCCAGCCAGCCCCCCTTCTGTATCCCCAGCCAGCAAGTCCCCATTCTGTTTTCCCAGCCAGCCAGCCCCCCTTCTGTGTCCCCTGCCAGCCAGCCAAGCAGCACCCCTTCTGTTTTCCCAGCCAGCTTGCCCCCCTTCTGTTCCAGAGCCAGCCCCTGCCCAGCCCTCTCTCTTACTTTCAACACGGTCCCAGTTTAAGCTGCAACATCAGTGTGATGCCATGACGCCATGCGCCCAGTCAAAAAGAAAAAAACTTTATTGAAGGGTGGGCAGACTGTGGCCGGGTGAGAAAGTGGGCGGGCGTGTAAGTGGACGAGCTTCCTGATATGCCCTCCTCTCCCACCGGGGCCGGGGCCGGGACTCAGCCGCAGTACACTGTGGGGTTGTGAGCCATGCAATTGCAGGGGTTGCGTGCCCTGTGTGATTGCACAGCATGCCCATGCCTAGAAAGGCTCTGATAGAGAGACACCCCAGGAGAGCATCAAGTTTTAATTTATACTATAAGATGTTCAACACAGGTGGACAGAGTGAGGATCTGTAGCTTTTCAGTGCTGGTGAATTTTTTTCTTCATAAACTGTTATTACAAGAGATTGAAATATGACACCTAATTGGATAGCTGCAGTCTTGTTCAATTCAACACATGCAGTAGCATACCTACCAACATTATTTTAGACACAATGGGTGAAATGTAATAGCCTATCAATTTTGTAGAATTACACGTTGCCATAAATCATGGCTATTTTCTAGCAATTTTGCCCTCCGAATCGTCAGATGAAATACCCAGTTTATGGGGGAATTCAATTAGCCATGGGATATGTGGTTTGATTGTGTCAAGCAGGGAAATGTTATTCAATTAAATAGCATTTTCCCTGCATAATAAACCAGGGGTTAACACATGTTAGCCCATTAATTCCAAGAAAAGTGTGGAATCAATGAGTTTTCCCCATGCATTAAACCCCAGATGTTGCCTTTTCATGCTGACTTTTCCCCATACTGTAACTCCTCAAGCAGTGAGGAAAAGTCTAATTGTGGGCATTAAAGCAAAACCCTGCTTATTGATTTGGCTGGCATAGGTAATTAGTCTACCTTGCGGCTATTTGGAATCCCCTCTATATGTTTTATTTTGAATTTAATTAAAAATGGTCAAATATGGGTAAAATAAAATCATTCATTTGGAGTTGTTATCGCTTGATTATTGGTTATATACAGTCAGGTGCATAAATATTGGGACATTGACAGAATTTTCATATTTTGGCCTCTATTCACCACCACAATGGCCTTGAAATGAAACAAAAAAGATGTGCTTTAACTGCAGACTTTCAGATTTAATTTGAGGGTAATTACATCCAAATCAGGTGAACGGTGTAGGAATTACAACGGTTTCTATATGTGCCTCTCACTTTTTAATGGGCCAAAAGTAATGGGACTATCAACTCAAAAGCTATTTCGTGGACAGGTGTGGGCTATTCCCTCGTTATTTCATTATCAATTAAGCAGGTAAAAGGTCTGGAGTTGATTCTAGGTGTGACATTTGCATTTGGAATCAGTTGCTGTCGACTCTCAATATGAGATCCACAGAGCTGTCACTATCAGTGAAGCAAGCCATCATTAGACTGAAAAATCAAAACAAACCCATCAGAGAGATAGCAAAAACATTAGGTATGGCCAAATCAACTGTTTGGAACGAACGCACCGGAGAGCTCAGCAACACCAAAAGACCCGGAAGACCACGGAAAACAACTGTGGTGGATGACAGAAGAATTATTTCTCTGGTGAAATAAAACATCCCCCTTCACAACAGTTGGCCAAATCAAGAACACTCTCCAGGAGGTAGGTGTATATGTGTCAAAGTCAACAAGCAAGAGAAGACTTCACAAAAGTGAATATAGAGGGTTCACCACAAGATGTAAACAATTGGTGAGCCACAAAAATAGGAAGACCAGATTAGAGTTTGCCAAACAACATCTAAAAAAGCCATTACAGTTCTGGAACAACATCCTATGGACAGATGAGACAAAGATCAACTTGTACCAGAGTGATGGGAAGAGAAGAGTATGGAGAAGGAAAGGAACTGCTCATGATCCAAAACATACCACCTCATCAGTGAAGCATGGTGGTGGTAGTGTCATGGCATGGGCATGTATGGCTGCCAATGGAACTGGTTCCCTTGTATTTATTGATGATGTGACTGCTGACAAAAGCAGCAGAATGAATTCTGAAGTGTTTCGGGCAATATTATATGCTCATATTCAGTCAAATGCTTCAGAACTCATTGGACGGCACTTCACAGTGCAGATGGACAATGACCCGAAGCATACTGCAAAAGCAACCAAAGAGTTTTTTTAAGGCTAAAAAGTGGAATGTTATGCAATGGCCAAGTCAATCCCCTGACCTGAATCCGATTGAGCATGCATTTCACTTGATGAAGACAAAACTGAAGGGAAAATGCCCCAAGAATAAGCAGGAACTGAAGACATTTGCAGTAGAGTCCTGGCAGAGCATCACCAGGGATGAAACCCAGCGTCTGGTGATGTCTATGCGTTCCAGACTTCAGGCTGTAATTGCCTGCAAAGGATTTGCAACAAAGTATTAAAAAGTGAAAGTTAGATTTAGGATTGTTTAGTTTGTCCCATTACTTTTGGCCCCTTAAAAAGTGGGAGGCACATATAGAAACCGTTGTAATTCCTACACCGTTCACCTGATTTGGATGTAATTACCCTCAAATTAAATCTGAAAGTCTGCAGTTAAAGCACATCTTGTTTGTTTCATTTCAAAACCATTGTGGTGGTAAATAGAGGCCAAAATCTGAAAATTCTGTCAATGTCCCAATATTTATGCACCTGACTGTATATCCATATCCTGATGGTTTTCAATATGCCTAATTTTATGTTTTTGATACAGAAGAGTCTGGGTCTTTTTCTTGTGTTTGCCCACTCAGGCCAAATGTTACAAGCCCTCCCTTGTTGACAGGGCTGAATTAAGTTCTGTGGGGGCCCCTGGGCAACAAACATGTGGGGGCCCCTGTTAAATATGGGTGATATAGTAGTGACCCCTGTAGCAGTGCCCCCAGAAGTAGTGCCCCTGTAGTAGTGCCCCCAATAGTAATGCCCCAGTAGTAGTGCCCCCAGTAAAAGTGCCCCCAGATGTAGTGCCCACAATAGCAATGCCCCAGTAACAATGCCCCCAGATGTAGTGTCCCAGTTGCAATGCCCCCAGAAGTAGTGCCCCCTGTAGCAATGCCCCCAGATGTAGTGCCCTCTGTAGCAGTGTCCTACAGTACCAATGCCTCCAGATGTAGTGCACCCAGTAGCAATTCCCCCAGATGTAGTGCCCGCAGTAGTAGTGGCCCCAGTAGCAATGCCCCCAGATGTAGTTCCCCTAGTAGTGAAGCCGCTTATATTAAAAAAAAAAACCATTATAATTACCTTGAGCCCCGCTCCCATATCTGCGTCCGTCTGGCTCGCCGCTCCTTGGAACTATGGGAGAGACATCTTGATGTCTCTCCCATAGTGCACTGTGGAAGCCGGAAGCCGGTGTGAGGTGAGCTCCAGCCTCCGGCTGGTGCAGCAGCACTGCGGGGAGGGTGTTAGAAAAAATCGTGTGCTCTTATTGAATGTATAAGCAGCTATCTATTAAGTTAAATCAGAAAAACTGAAAACCTATGTTGCAAGACCACAATATAGACGCGCTTGTATTTGAGACAAATTAAATGTATCTGTTGCATGTGTTGTGAGTAATCCTTAACTGTTACACTAAGATACAATATACCCACTGTGTCACTGCAATGGTGAACTGTATCCGCGGAATGAAAATATCAATAACATAAATAATACAATATAAAATTATATAAAATGAAATTACAAAAAATTCCTTTGTGTATATAAAGAAAGACCGGCAAAGTCTGACAACCTGTGTGCTAAATATAAAACATAAATGGTAAGATGTTTATGCTTACCATGCACATGCAACAGATACATTTAATTTGTCTCAAATACAAGCGCGTCTATATTGAGGTCTTACTGCGGGGAGGGAGCTGGGTGCCTGCTGTTAACAAAATCTCAGCGGATGCCCGGCTAATGGAGCCTCCCTGCAGCACAGGGGTTAGGTGGGTCGGAGGAGGCAGATCTGATTCCGTGTACCGTTCCGGCCCATTTTACCCCATGGTCGGTGTGGGGGAAGCCCAGGGGCGACCGCCCCTGTTGCCCCCCATTTAATCCGGCCCTGCTTGTTGATACCCCTCTGCAAGTCAGACAAATTGCTTTAGTTTAATTTATTGTGCACAAAGGCATTATTTTCTCTATATCATGATGTGGTCTCTTCCTCCTGGACTCTGTTTTATAAAACACCAAAACAAGTGACAAAAAACTGATTTCCAGTGCTTGTTATTAGGGGCTCTATTTACTACAATCCGCATTTTGAATGCAGATTGTAGTGTGATATTACCAACTGAAGTCGATTTGCGAATTCAGGCAATATCACAGGGATTTACAAAAAATCCCTTGCAGGGACAGAACTTGCGATAAAGCTCTGTCCCTGCGAATCCCCTCCTCTCACTTATCACGGTATTTTCGCAAAAAATACCGTGACAACTGCCGACGCATGTGCCGACCGGCAATCGCTAAGCCCCGCCGCTAAGCCCCACCTCTCGTGACCTCCCGTGATTACAAATTCTACTCCAATTGCCCTTTCGTAACTTTAGGTGATACTAAAATAATGTGAAAAGGGTGTGAAAAAAAATAATGTTATTAAATTGTACACTTCTACTATGGGCTATGAAATATTTTCATTCTGAAGCTGCTACTCTTATATATTGCTATATAATCTATTATATTTCTTGTATTCTCATGGATAGCTTGTTGAGGATTTCTTGTTTTCTTTTTCATTTGAACACACATACACTGCTATCCCTCTGTCTGTATGTCTGACATTTTGCTTTATTAAATTAATAAAACACACCAATTGTATTTTTCAAATCATTACATTACTAAGATTTGCCAGAAGAGCTTGTTGCTATTGCAGAGATATCATGATACTGGCCCTGGCACAGTACCCAACTGAACAAAAATATTTATATTTTTGCCACTTTAATGTACATTCATACATTTACTGCAGTCCTTAGCTATGAGAAATGTGATAATACTGTCCATCATGCAACAATATCCAACTGTAACCATGTGTATTTTGAAAAGAATAGAATCCTCCTTATAAAATGCTGCTGGAATAGTGAAGCAACCAACCTCTATCAACCTGTCTCCCATCTCTGTAACTCACTATACTGTTCCTAACAACAGACACTCTCCTTACATTTTCTAGTTAGAGATGGACATTGATGGTTAATGGGTACAGACCATTGATGTTTTACTTCCGGTGGCAGTATTTTTACCATTCGATGGCGGCAGTTCATTGTTTACCATTATCGAATGGTAGTGATTCAATGGTGTTCTGATGGTTACCTGTTTTTTTTTCTAACTCCTGTGAGCTGCACCATTCCTGGCTCAATCCTGGCTGCTGCTCTCTGCATCAGGGCAAGTTGGGTTAGATGGAGGCTTTGTCTGGCTCAGATGACTTGACCTACTTGACTTGACCTACTCAGTTTGCTGCTGATAGGCAACCAAGCACATTGGTACTCACTGTCTCAGAGAGTCAATCAGAGAATATCCCTCGCCCCTGCAGCAGCAGACAGCTAGTAATCAGTCACAGACAGAGCTCTCAGCCATGCAGACACTGGCAGTTTTAAGTACATTTTCAATTGTGTGTGGTAGGACAGCACATAGCATAAACCTGTCACAGTCAGGGGTAATTTTACTAAGCTGAGAGTTTGCAAACTCTGGAGAGTTTTAGCATTTTTTCCCACTCTCAAATTTACTAATGTCAAAATCGGGAGAGAGATCTCCTTTTGTTACAGGAAAATACTGTTAGTTAGCAAACTCTCTTCAATTCACCAATGGCAAAAATCAAGAACCTTTTCACTAGTGAAGATAGGATTCTGGAATTTACCAAGCAGAGAGTTTCTAAACTCTCATGAGACGGGAAAACACTCCTGTAAAAACTTGTGAAAAAAATACACCTGCCTGTGATCTGAGAGTTTGGCAGAAATATACACAGCTCGCTGTGAACCATGTATGTTTCTGCCTGTAAATATAGAAAAAAAGAGGATTCCCCCCCAAAAGCCTAACCAGCCCCAGGCTTGCCAGCCTGTCCTGGTTTCTAAAATTATGGGGAACAAAATGTGTAGGGTTCCACCATAATTTAGAAACCAACACCAGGCTGCAGGGCCAGTCCTGGTTTTAAATATAGGGAGGAAAAAATTGCCTAGGGTCCCCCTATATTTAAAACCAACACCAGACCCAAAACAGCCGGGCTGTAATGCCACAGCCTGGAGACCCTTTCACCAGGGCTCTGGGGCCAAAGCATTATCAGCCCAAGCCAGTCAGGCCAAGCCAGGGATCTCAGGGGAGGTAGGGACCCGCCGAAGAAGGGGTCCCATCCCCCCCAAAACCCCAGGCTTGGACTGAAGCCCAGGGCTGTTCCCTGCACCCCTGGAGCATTGGGTACAGGGGTAATAATGTAAAGAATAGAAGAAAACTATTGTATTTTGCCAGCAGGCCTGCCGTTTGACACTTGTGGAACTACAAGTACCAGCAGATGGGTGGAACCTGTACCCCCACTGTAAAATAAATAGCTAAAGAAAGACAAAACACACACACCATGATTAGTAAAGCTTTATTAAATACACCTACCCATACACACATACTTGCCTATACTAGATGCTTCTGTCCTCTTCTCCAGTAGAATCCTTTTTGGACTGGCCCTTCAAAAAAGATTGCATACTCACCTATATCCTGGCGCTGGTCTCCGCAGTAATCGATGGACTTTGCAAAAAAAAAAAGTGTTTCCCGATCCACGCACCCGGTATCAGTATGTGTGTTGCCACACATACTGATACCTCCCGAATGCCAGTTGATGGGACTGCATGGGTTTGCACGTCCCACCAGCCAATCAGCGGGAAATGGGAACTGGGGAACATGGGAACTGTCAGTAGCCGGAGCCAATTAGCAGCCAGGATATAGGTGAGTATGCAATCATTTACTTCTATTCTTTACATTATTACCCCAGTACTCATTGCTCAAGAGGTGCAGGCAAGAGCCCCGGGCTTCAGTCCAAGCCTGGGGTTTTGGGGGGGACCCCTTCTTGGGGGGGTTCCCACCTCCCCTGAGATCCGCAGCTTGGCCTGACCGGCTTGGGCTGATAATGCTTTGGCCCCACAACCCTGGTGAAAGGGTCTCCGGGCTGTGGCATTACAGCCTGGCCATTTTGGGTCTGGTGCTGGTTTTAAATATAGGGGGGAGCTTACACAATTTTTTCTCCCCTATATTTAAAACCAGGTCTGGCCCTGCAGCCTGGTGTTGGTTTCTAAATTATTAGGAACCCTATACATTTTGTTCCCCATAATTTTAGAAACCAGGACAGGCTGGCAAGTCCAGGGCTGGTTAAGCTTTAGGTAGGGGGCCCTATGTCATTTGTTTTTTACTTTTAACCCTTTTTTTACAGGTACAACACAAGCAGCGTACACATATCTCACTGATATGTGCAGGCTGCTTGCTCGGGAGAGTTTTGCAGAGAGAAGACACTGCAATCTTGGGTGAGTCATCGCCTGCAAAACCTGCTTCTCTGGGGAGAAATCTCCTGCAAAACCTGCTACTCGGGAGAGAAATCTCGTTCTGCTTTACCAATGGCCATCTCACTCTCAGCTAAGCTCACTTCTTTGTAAAATTGTGAGTCTCAGGAGCTTCAAATCACGTGAGTTTAGGTGAAGCTAATCGAGTTGAAAAAAAGCAAACTCTCCCAGACTCGATTCTTAGTAAATTTACCCCTCAGTCTTAGTTAGCAGTCACTAGAGAAGTCGCAGCATTGTCCTGTCCTGCTCCATCTTCTCCAGTGACAGACACCACCTACTCTGTCCGCCCACAGTGCAGGTGTACTGCGTATGCCAGAAACCGGGTAGCTGCGCATACACAAACCATCACAATGGAATTACCATCTAATTCTTTCAATGTGATGGTTAACTACCATCACATTGCAACATTCAATGCTAGAAGCCCATCCCACCATTCGATGATGGGCTTCCGATGACCAGCCCCATTTCTAGTGTAAAATAGCAGCAGACAGCAGGAAGGATTGGTTAAGCTGTAAAACATGCTAGATCTGAGATTTTGGGAAATTATGCTTTGCCTTGTTTCAAGATTCCGATTTTGAGTGTGATATTGGACAATGGCTTGGTAGCGTACCTTTACTTCAGATCCCATTTTGGTGGCTCTCCCTGGACTTGTCAGCGATATAATAAATAGGCAGCACATCACATTCCTTATACAAATGTTTTGGGTTTATTCCAACCCATTTGCCCTGAAGACGAGTTTTAATAAACTCAAAACGTTGGTATAAGGAATGTGCATATACAGTATGTATATGTCTATAATAGCGACCTGTCCTGGCTTTGCATGGTAGCAATTTTGAATTTATGCAATAGTCTTTTCGAACTGAGGTTTTATAAGATTGCCTTGTAGATTACATCGGTCATTTTCCTTCTGACGTCAACACGAAAAGATTTAGGCCCTCATTCAGACCCGGACACAAGTGACCGTTCGTACGTTCGGCGTACGTAAAAAAATATTTAAATTCAAGCACATGCTCGTATTTTCGCACGCAGACAAACATCCTCCCCAAACTCAAGCGACCCCTCCTCTAACTAACGAGCGTGCCAAATAGCGAGCGTACATCCCCGAAGTGGCTTGAAGGGAATGCACGCACTAGTACTACCCGGAAGTTGGCTTGTCAGAATTCGATTAACTGCTCGTTTATTCTGCCTACCTCCCTCAATCGTATCATGCCAATCAATATATCAATTCGCTAAATTGTTTTTTTTTTTTTTTAACACAATGCAATAAACTTTATTCATGTCCGTGTTTGTGTTTACCCGCAGAATACGTACGGCTTAAACATTCGCTTTTAATTGTCAAAATACATGTTAGCCTCAATTAAATATTTGTTCTATTTGTTTTTCTACCTGCATATTTCCCGGAGTTCATTTCTTGATTTAAATTTGCTTACGCATGTCACTGCATCAAGCCTATCATAAGTCTCAAGAGATTTCTGGCCCTGTCGAACACATGACTCATACACTAACCAATAGAATTGTTCCTGTTAATTACCCAAATACATTAGCCAATCATAAAATTTTGGGGCACTTTATCAAAATGCAATAAACTTTATTCATGTCCGTGTTTGTGTTTACCCGCAGAATACGTATGGCTTAAACATTCGTTTTTAATTGTCAAAATACATGTTAGACTCAATTAAATAATTGTTCTATTTGTTTTTCTACCCGCATATTTCCCGGAGTTCATTTCTTTATTTAAATTTGCTTACGCATGTCACTGCATCAAGCCTATCATAAGTCTCAAGAGATTTCTGGCCCTGTCGAACACATGACTCATACACTAACCAATAGAATTGGTCCTGTTAATTACCCAAATACATTAGCCAATCATAAAATTTTGGGGCACTTTATCAAAAATGATTTTTAAGAAAAACACCATTGCCATCATGAGAGCCTCCGCATTCACCAGGCGCGAGCTGCTGGTGCTAATGGAGGTCATGGATAGGCGGATCACCAGCCAGCCTCCACCCATCACCAACCGCGAAAAGCGTTCCGCATATGCGGAGGTACGGGCCCGCCTGCGCTCCTTCGGCTCACGCCGCCAGATCGGGCAGCTGGAGCGCAGGTGGTCGGACCTGCAACGGCGGATGCCCCGCTTGCTGGCATGCTTTCGCATGCAGATCGCCGAAAGTAAGTTTTATGGATTGTGGTTTTCATGTTTGTCTTTGTGGCCCTAACTGCGTGTGCATATTTTCCCTGTATTTCATATTTATTCATTGTACTCATATCTGCATGGCCATGTTTTCCCTGTATTTCATATTTATTCATTGTACTCATATCTGCATGGCCATGTTTTCCCTGTATTTCATATTTATTCATTGTACTCATATCTGCATGGCCATGTTTTCCCTGTATTTCATATTTATTCATTGTACTCATATCTGCATGGCCATGTTTTCCCTGTATTTCATATTTATTCATTGTACTCATATCTGCATGGCCATGTTTTCCCTGTATTTCATATTTATTCATTGTACTCATATCTGCATGGCCATGTTTTCCCTGTATTTCATATTTATTCATTGTACTCATATCTGCATGGCCATGTTTTCCCTGTATTTCATATTTATTCATTGTACTCATATCTGCATGGCCATGTTTTCCCTGTATTTCATATTTATTCATTGTACTCATATCTGCATGGCCATGTTTTCCCTGTATTTCATATTTATTCATTGTAAAATGGTTTTTTTCACGGATTTGTGTTGAAACTAACCACAATTTGTTTCACATATTTTAGGGGCCCAGCGAAGACTACGCCGTCATCGTCTGGCCAGATGGCGCTCACGGCCACTCTCCCCAACCCCCAGCCAACACTCCACTAACAGTAATTCCCCTATTCCCCACTCCTCCCCAGCCTTCCAAGACCCTCAGGTTGAAATTTGGGGCCTCCTTCCCCTCCGTCCCAATTCCCCCTCTCCTCCAACCACCCCTCTTAGAATTACCCCCTCCCCGGAGTCGGTCATTACCCCGCCCCGATCTTTGGGGAATGGAGGCACCTCCGAGGAGGACGATGGAGGGCCTTCCGGAGCTGGCGTTGGATCTTCCGGTATGTTCTTCTTTGCGTTTTTTTATCTACACAAACTGTTTGTATGTAATCATGTGTGGTTTCTTTTTTTGGGGTTTTTGGCTACACTTTTGGGGAT